>OX381710.1:30776503-32112003 GCA_947462335.1 Harmothoe impar
GCATTGCGTTGTATACAACCATGTGGTCCATGTTCTGGTATTGCATTTTTCAATATGATATTGATGTCTGATCTCTTCTGTTGTGGTATCAATCTCTTCGTATTGATGCCATCTATCTTCTCCACACATTAGACTGATCTAGTAGGCTTAGCATGCCATTACTTTAGATATTGACAGTGACAATGTCAACAATGATCTTATTCTCTAGACATCAGAGAAGCAAAAATAACACTTCTGACACCTTTATATACAATCCCTTCATCGTTGACCTAATTTGGATGTGTATTGACCTACATAGATAGAGCGTTCCGCTGCAGTCCTCAATCCAAACACAAGAACGTAACGGTAGTCAGTGGGAGACGCGTGGGGGTGACCCAGGCCAGAGAGATACAACGTTTTGGTACATGCGCTTGTCTACAAACTACCAATCTCAAATTTGAACACACTATAGGCTGCGCTGTTGTCTCTGCCATAGTGGCATTGGCATTGACTGGTCATGTTGTGAAATTTGAAGGTAGAAAGGAAAGAAAACAGTCGTTTACCATTGCATTTGGAGTCGAGCTCCCGCAGCTGTGTCACATTTCGTTGGAGATCATCGGGCAGGTTCTCCATGCAGTCCAAGTAGTTTTCCAAGTATGTGGCCGAGCATAATGCCTCCACTGCTGCCTGGTTCAACATGCTCATCATTGGGATTCTCTTCTATTGAAGTAAAGCCGAGAACACATTTGAAATTCAAAGACTTGTGGCAAAACTTTGCCAATATCTGAACGTACACAACGATCCTAAATGTGTTTCCCTCCGGTTGTTGAAACTCGCCTCGTTTTCGACGGTGACCTTTTTGACGTCATTTCCGGGGATTCCCCCAAGGTGAAGGTCGGTGGAAATGTACTCGGCGTGTTGTGAAGTTGACAGAAACTACTTTATCGCATCCTCTCCGATATCATAATGAAACACCCCGAACAAACTTAACAGTCATGTATCTCTCTGTGATGAATACGTTGTCCATCTATACGGGACCATGTAGGAGGTGCATCGGGAGCTGGAAAACCATTGCCAGTTCGTCCTCGCCCTGCCCCCCACCACAGCGATGGATCCACACTCCTCCCCTTGGTGGAGCACGGCTGTCAAAATTTGGCAGTAACTCAAACGCCAAGGTCGCAATGAGAGTTCCTCCGTTTCGCTACTCCGCGCTATCGCAACAGTCTGGGCCTCTGTGGCCAGTCGTTACGCGGGAGTTACATTTATCCAGAAACATTAGTTTGGAGCAGAGTGTCAAATTCTCACGACAAGGATGTCAGCAACTGCAGCAGTGGCAACACAGGAGGGGCCACACCACGTCCACTGCTGCCAGTACGAAACACCCCAAGCAGACTACCCAACAAGCTACAGAAAATGATGAACCCGAGCGTGGATGGGTTCTACCACAGGGCCTGGACACAGGGATAAAGATGTATAATAGCCTGACAAGAAGAAAGGAAAGTTTAATATTGCCAAAAGGAAGACTTGCTACATGGTAATTTTACTCCAACTTTCAAGTGCTAATGTTTAACAACAGGGGGAAGGCAATAAAATGTCAACCCCTCTTAGGGATCAATCTCTTTTTGACTCAGGGTTACCCTGAGTCTTGTGCGACGGGTGGCGATGGGCTCCTCGGCGAAAAATTTAAAACAGCTGTCATTCCTTCAAAATTGGAGCTTTTTCTCTCAATTTTGTGTCATTAGATGCGGTACAATGTTGTCCTTCCTATGTAATCGCGCTTTAATCCATTTTCAAACGCTTCCCCCTGAAAAGCATGATTTTAATTTTGTGTCTAAATGGTGGTAATTTGCTTCAGCATAGAGCCCTATGGGAGCCTGTAGATAACCCTTGACATTTAACAGTTACATATTGAACGGGCTCAGTGCTAAGTCAATGGGACAGATCTCGGCAGCCGACCAAACCGGGGTGAGACACTTTTTTTCAGCAAGCTTTGACTGGATCCAATGGTAATTTAACACAGGGAAGTACTACACTACTTCCCAAAGGAGATGCCATCCTATATCATATACTAGGCCCAACATACGCTGCAGTATGTTAGATACCGGTATGGTAATTTAATGGTAATTTAATATATATGTTGCTGTCCAGTGTTGTTCAATACATGACAAATATTTTGAGAACAAAAACAGACAACCCTGTAGTAGGATATAGCTCAGACCCTACTAAGCACTATTCGCTGTTACTTACAATATGGACATGGGAGCTTTTTATTCAGTGTGTGTCTGACATAGACGTGAGAGGACAAAAGACATAGATAGCCAAGATCGGGGAACATGAAAATTTGAATTTGGGCCTAAGTACCCCCCCAAAAGAAAGTCAATGTCCACATTTTTTTTGAGTATACCCTTCTTTTGCGCGGCTTGCCTCACTCGGTGTGGCTTTCTTAGGGCACCTGCGTCATGCGACCTATAGGTTGTGTGGTGCAGGCCTATAGGTAGTTGTGAGTTCCTGACTTGTGACGCACAATTTGGGTATGCTATCCGAAACAGTCCAGCCAGGATATAATAGGGGGAGCAATGGATGGATATGGATAGTGGACTAGGGTAAACCAAAGGTGCTGAATTCATTTCTGTTATGTGTAGGATGATATCTAGGTCGGAAAAAGGTCAAAATCAAGGTCAAAGGTCACATCTTTAAGAATCCCATTAATACAAGAGTGCACCCTTTCTCTTTCTTACTATGATAAATGATACATTTCCCTTCACACCTCTACCTGACCCTGAGTCTAGTTAACGGGGGAAGGGGAAGGGGAAGGGACTCGGGGTTGGGACTCGGGGGTGAGACTCGGGGGTGGGACTCGGGGTTGGGACTCAGGGGTGGAACTTGGGGGTGGGACTAGGGGTTGGGACTCGGGGTTGGGACTTGGGGTTGGGACTCGGGGTTGGGACTCGGGGGAGGGACTCGGGGTTGGGACTCGGGGTTGGGACTCGGGGTTGGGACTCGGGGGTGGGACTCGGGGGTGAGACTCGGGGGTTGGGACATGGGGTTGGGACATTAGCTGGGGATTTGGGGATGAACAATATTATTACATGTATATGTATACTCCTATATGATGATACTACATTTCCCCCCGACCCTGAGTCATTTGTGATGCAGTCACACGTTCGATTTTTTTCTATAACAGGGGGGGGGGGCAAAAAACTTTGGACCTCTTTACCGGGGGAGGGTGTAAAAAATTTGTATCCCTCTTGGGGGGGGGGGGGGGAGAATGTAACCTGTTTTGAGCCAAAAAGCCACTGCGTTACTATGCTTCAAAGAAAGGGCCCGCACGCGTACCAATTTTCGACCCTAAGAGAGGAGGTAAAAAAAATTGACCCCTCGACCGGGGGGGGGGGGGAGTGCAGGTGTAAAATATTTCCACACGCAGACCCACCCACCCACCATTGTTAAGAAATGATCACACCCTTATAGCTGCAAACAATGTATTTTCCTGAATAACTGCTTAGATGGCCAATCCTGTTTTAGAATGTCAATGTGTATATCTACCCATATAGGTTAAATCAGTAGATTTGTTATGTCACTTATGACAGTAATACCCCGACTGGATTCAATTTGTGGCATAGGGTTAACCTCACACCTTTAAAAAAAGTAATGCATGCTCCACCATATTGCTTTTCTGTTTATGTTAGAATCCAATGTAAGTTTTTAAACTTCTTTTTGTGAGACACAAAGGCATGATACGGCAAATGTATTGAGGGAGTCAGTGCTAATTTTTAACAATAGGGGTAGGGTGTGTGTGTGTGGGGGGGGGGGGGGGGGGGATTTAGACCCCTTGACCGGGGAGGGGGTAAACAATTCCACCCCGTCTCATGATTTGTCAGGTCAAGTCAAGAGTTGAGGACGCCGTCTTCAAGACGGATCATATCAGAATGTGGTAGTATAACCGAGGTGTAGGCACTGACACATGTGGACATTTTTTAGCAGCTTAGACATGCCCCGTCCAGGTAGTCGGCTGTAATTCATATGACCCAGGTAAACATCACTGGCCTCTGGGTCAGGTCGGTCTGGTCAGGCCAAATCATATAAACTGCCATGCATACATTTTCATAAAATCCATAAACTGGTTTAGGTATAGAAGAGGGGAAGGAATGTGGGGTTTGAAAATTGTATTATGAATATTCATCATGTGTGATACAGTAGGCTATATATCTAGCTTGGTCCTTGGATCAAGATAGCATGTTATCATATGTAGACAGATAAGATTGCATATTATATTAGCTGCACTAGACGAAAGGTTCTTTGCAATCAGATTATAACATAAACTGATATGAGGACATCGAAGGTTACCTATAAGATAACGCGGTCAAGATTGTAAACACGGTTTTATCTACGGTGTTGCCGAAAACCTTTTAGGTACACAGGCCAATGTTGCCTGTACCATGGGATCGTACACAGGCCATTCTGCGTTCACCCAGGCCATATCTATTCAGTCGGTGTAAATTGATGTTATATAGAGCATTTCATCCTAATTGAAATTAATAAATACAATTTCAGGGCTGCAACTTACAATGTTGATTTGAGAATATTCAACATAGCTGGAAAATGTTTACAATAGTGACAGGGACTTACTCAGCTTCTAGTAGAAATATTTGAGAAAATCTTTCATTGTTGGAAGCTGATATAATATCCGGTCATTGTGGTTGGTATCCAAGGGCCTTACACCAGTCATTACGATTCCGCACAGGCGACGGCTTGTATGCCAGTGTCATTTTGGCACCACTGGGCTCAGCTGATTACAGAATTGCATTACTACAGGTGTATTAGCTGTTGATGAGGATTTACAAAGACACATTTAGAACCCCTTTATTTAATGCTTCATGAGCCAGTAACTAAAACTGTTTAGACGCCCTAAAATGCTAAAACTATTTAATTTGATCACACAATGCATTTTAGTTTTAAAATCATTATTATGTTTGCATTTGTAATACGGTCTATTGTCGTATTAAGTATAAACACAGTTACTTATGATTTTTCAGGTACGCTTGTGGTCCTACCGTTTACGATCATGCACACATAGGACACGCCAGGTAAATAAACCAGAGTCGTACTAGAAGTCCCAAAAGATTCGATATAAATCCCCCACAGTATTTTTGCTCTCACCTGATAGCCTACTGTTCATATGGTTCATCTGAATAATTCTGAGGATTGTTCTGACCAAATATGAAGTTAAGGACGAACATATATCAGCCTAGAAAGTTTTACCCAGCTAAAACGTCCCTTTCACGTTTGCGGATATTTTATTACAACTAAACTACCGGTAGTATTCTTGATACAGTGTATTCTAAAATCCGACAAAATGTTATCACCCGACAGTTCCTATGTACGGACAGACATAATACGGCGAGTTCTAATACACCACTTCAACATCGATGTGGTAATGGTGGTGGGGGTGACGGACATCGATGACAAGATCATCAAACGGGTCAAAGAGGTGAGAAATCTCAAGAATATTTATACCATTAGGTAACAGGGATAGCTCTACAATTGTACAAGTTGTACAATTTTAACTTATTTTCAGCAATGCCTAATCCCACACCGATTCTGTTTTAGGTTATTTGTTACAAGTTAGTTCAAATTAAAATATCAATGAATTGGAGAGTTAGTTAAATAATTCCAGAATCATGTTAAGGCTCCATGGACTGGTACCACAGTAAAGATTAGGAGATACAAATTGGCCTAGCAAAGTCTTATCAACGTTTCAACCATTTGATAATTGTCTATGTTTTGTAGACTGGAGTTAGTCACAGACACCTGACAAGGTCTTTCGAGGATGAGTTCTTCAAGGACATGGAGACGATGAACATTATGCCGCCAACAGTGAAGGTCCGAGTCACCGAACACATCCCGCAAGTCATATACTTCATCAACAAACTCATCAGTCAAGGCTTCGCCTATAAAACACCAACCGGTATGTCAATTAATTCAAATATATTCATTGAGGATTTATTTGTTATAAAAAGAAAATCAATGTAGATGAGTTACCAACATTTTGAATATTGCCACAACTCGCCAGCTTAAAAATGTTGCTAGGGCATTTACTGCCAGATAACGGTTGTGTGAATTCATTCTTGCCAACATGCTGAGAAATCTTACGCCCTAAACAGCTTAAACATTTTACAAACGGTAAATCAGACGCGATCTAGGAGTACATTTTGACCATTATTCAGTGCATTTATAAGTAGCATACAATAAAATAAAATCATATTGAGAATTTATATCTTTTTAGGGTACTTAAAAAACACACTTGAATATGGAGAGCGCACTGTATATTATTAGGACAGGGCGCTAAATAATCAAATAGGTGATAGATAAATATAGTGCTGATTCTGCCATAATGTGATCTGCACAGGGACAGTGTACTTCGACGTACAGCAGTATGGGCGGTACGGGCGGCTCTGGACCCACAGCCTCGACACACAGATACGAGACGCCACTGACAAAGAGAAGAAGGGACCGCGGGACTTTGCTCTTTGGAAGGCGGCAAAACCTGATGAGCCCTCCTGGGACTCTCCGTGGGGTAAAGGACGCCCAGGTTGGCACATAGAGTGTTCAACCATGGCCAGGTAGGGGGAGCACTGCAATGGCATACTTTCTATATAATTATGGTTCTGTGATGACCATTAAATTAGGGAGTTAAGTGGCCCTCTCTGAAACCCCTCAGGCCACTACCACAACCCCATTTGCTAAAGAATGATCGCTCCCTGACATTCATTTCTGATAGAATACTGACCAGGGCTCTATGGAGGTCATTAAAATGCATGGTTGTCGACGATATCTAAATATGGAATCTGAAATTGAATTCATGGATGATTCACTAATACAACAATTCGTTTTCAGCTCCATATTTGGAGAAAACCTGGATATTCACTCGGGCGGTGACGACCTACGTTTCCCTCACCACGAGAATGAGATGGCGCAGTCAGAGGCGTGTTTCTGTACCAACCAGTGGACCAACTACTGGGTACATACAGGTAGGTGCAGGCATTCACCTGGTGTTGACTTTGAATAGACATTTGTTATATCTAAAAGGAAATGATGATTTTAGACCATATTTAAATTGAAACAGTTATATGCTTTAGTGTCATGGTTTATACTTCTCATTAATTTTATGCATGTACTATGTATCTAATTGTTTTATTTGTAATAGTACTACTTCAACATTATCTGAGTAATACACTACTAAAAACATCAACATCCACATTTCTATTAATTACAGGTCATCTTCATTTAAAGAATGAAAAGACAAAGATGTCTAAATCCCTGAATAATACCATTCGGATCAGTGAGCTGATGCGCATCATGACGGCGAGCCAGTTCCGGGTGTTCTGTATGCTGCGACCGTACCGACAGCAGATAGAGTACAGCTCCGAGTCCAAGCTCAAGGCTATCCGCATCCACGAGGCGTTCTTCTCCTTTATGTCGCTGGCCGAGGCCTACCTAAAGGGACAAGTCCATGCACAGGCCATCAACGAACCCCTCCTCATGGAGGCGTAAGTGTTAACGTCTTATGTCAAGTACAATTTGATGTACCATTTAGCTCAACAAGAATCAATGAAAGACTTGAATTATTTAACAACTTTTGAAATATCAAGTTATTAATTCGTTTAATAAATATTATATTGTAGGCCATTAAGTATATCGATGAGAAGAATAAAACTTTGAACGTTTGTTTTAGAGATTAATGAATGCATATCTTTCTCGCTGGGCTCAAGTATGGTGCCCGAATCTTTCGTTAATGTAAAGTATACCTTTACAGTTGTGAAATAATTTCTTTTTAAGGTTACTGGAAACAAAAGGAAAAGTTGATCGAGCACTAGCTGACGATTTCGACACGCCAAAGGCGATTGGAGCGATAGAGGAATTAATCCGGAAAACCAACACAGAACTGGGCCGCAAAGGTGGACCTGATGTAAGTTTTTGGTATTACATGTATCCTGAATCAAATGGCCTTAAGGTAATGACGATTTTTGTCTGAATTAAAAAAATATTTAATCAACTTTTAAAAAACATTTGATCAACTTGTCTATGATACACCGGACAGATATTTGACCAGTTCACACTATATTTTAATATTATTCCAGGAGCCGTTTGTATCTCGAAGTCCTGGCACTGTTGCCTCAGTTCTGGGATATGTCGAAAGGATGCTCAATGTATGGGGTGTGCAGTCTACATGCAAAAAGGTAGGGTTTCAAGCCGTATGGTTCAATGCTTACTGTTATTCACAATTACAGTTCAGTCCAAAAAGTGGTAGTAAGTACCACGAGTAGTAATGTTCACATTTATTATGTACAGAGAAAGTAATCACCACTAAACCTAAAAAAATGCCGGTGTATAGGTATGTTACTTCCACCTGTCTAGAAATAAGGAAATGGATTATTGATTAACATTTAGAAATAGATCGGTTCCGAGTTATATATATATATACCCCCTTTGACCAGTATTAAACTTGAAGTTTTGAAAGATACCAGTAACTATTTTACTGAAATGGTTGAATTATGATATTTCAGTCGGCAACAGAAACACCTTCTGTGCAACGAGTAAGCAAGCATGGTGTTATGTGTTGACAAGTTTTGTTGTCATTATTTTTGTGACCTTTCTTGGATTTTATTCAGTATACACGTGTATAACAGTATGTGTTGGATAGATCCATATCGGTAGTCATAGTATACGACATAGCAGCTGCAGTGGTGTTTACAATATAGGGAATTATCAAATGTTCCATTCTAACAAAATACCCAATAGCATACCAGAATGAGCATGCAAGGACAGTTTGTTTTGACCAATGTTTGTCCAATTTAAATGCTAGAGGCAATAACTGTCTTTTCAGTAAACTGACAGGAGAACGTCTACATCAGCGATGTACTGACGTGCTTCTCAGACTAATATCAACTTGGTTCTCTGCCCGCTCCTTTTCGCAGTGTATGTTGGTTGCATCTCCCAGAAAGCTCTTCTGAAAGATGCCTTATGAATAGCCATGATTTAATGTCTTTGCTGACCTTGCCATCCTAACAAAATGACTTTTATGGACTTATAATGGGTACAATTACTGTTGCAGTTGACAGGGTCTGTGTCTGATCTCCGGTTCAACAATGTGATGGACAGTGTGATCCAGTTCCGCAGTAAGATCCGGGAGTACGCCCTCAAGCCGCAGGAACACCTCTCACAAGAAGGTAGCACTACTAGCTTTCTACACATCTATAACACGTTTTTCTATGTGGAGAACCTTTTTGTTTAAAGTGCCCGGGAATTAGTCGCCTAGCAAAAGAGGAACACTCCTGATTATTATATAGTTTTTTTGAAGAAAGAAAATCTTGGAGAGACTATAGTATCTAGGAGTTGATGGTGTGCCAGCGGGCGCCGGACAAATAGTAGCACGGTCTGATGTATATGGACTAGCTGTACTGCTATTCTGGACTGATGGCAACAGCCAAAAAAAAAAGTCTAGTGGTGTGAGTAGGCCTCACTTCCATTGGTCCATCATTCGTGTCGGTCATAGCGCCTTTGAATGGTGGCTTTACTCTATGGATGTGTAGTACCTACTATAGTAATGGTGTGACTGATGTGTTAGACTACCAGTGGTGCAATACAGTTTTAGCCCATAGAGATAGCCGTGACATGTTATAGTCATGCGGTGTCCATTTGTCGCTTCTAGACATCAAGTCAACTGCGGAGCCCGAGCTTAGCGCTAAGGAACAGAAAAAGCTGGCGTATCGTAAGGTGAAGCCGCTGTTAGAGGCATGTGATGACTTACGTGATGATCTTAAGCTGGGCGGTGTCACCATACAGGTATTTATGCTGACTCATCATGAAATGTGTTCTTTTCCACGTTTATTTTCTCACGCTATTTGGTCGCATCTACCTTGTAGATGTTTTAGCCTGACCCAACCCTGATTGGACATTTATTTGAGGTGACTGTCTGGCCGGGTACTGCGCTTGCTCAAAATACTGTACTGTGGTCGGATATGTATTAATCCTCCAACCAATTGAGTTTTAAGCGAATAAGATAATGCATTGTCCTAGTTGGCATGAGTAGTGCTATGAATAATAATGAAAACTTCATCAAAATAGGTTAACCCTTTTAAGCAAAAAGACCAAGGGTGTACTGTATTACTATCCGGGAACATGGGCAAAACATGTCGAATTTCTTTTTAATTAATACAATTCTTTTTTTGGGCCGGGCAAAAACAAACGGGTATGTGAACTTGAGTAACTGATTTAAGCATTATGCGGCCCTTAAAGGGTTAACCAAAATACCAATTTATAAGATCACTTTACTTTTAGGACCACGGGAAGAGTGCTCGCTGGGTGATGGAAGACACCAAGTTGCCGTCTGATCCTAATTCATGAACCAATGGTTTCAGTCACAAGGAGGAAATCAAATGTAATATTCTGCATGTTGCCAAAGGGAAATAGCCATAATTACATTGATTAGATGTGGAACGAACATTTATGATTCAATTTACCAAAGTCCCAAAAAATCGGAGAACGGTAAAGTAAGAATGCACTACACATATCTATAATTCTGTACCATGTGTTTGGATAGCCTCCTTTTCTATTAAGGAAGTTTTCTATGGATAGTTATTGGTGATAACTGAAGTTGATGGAATATTCGGAGGACCATCGAATGAAGTGTCGATGTCAAAGGAAGGGATTCCAGTATTCGCCTATATAAGGGTTTTTATATTGCCATGCTCTATGTATGGATCCTGAATGATAACCAGTCACCCCAATTGCTAACAGTCTTGCTCTAAGTCCCCTAACATATTATATACTATTATGTTATGGATATAACGCCGTTGATGTCAGACTGCAGTCGATATGTTCAGTATGTTCACCCCTCTATGCACTGTCGATGTTATCTGTATATCAGACAAGAATTATGGAGGATGCTCCATTCCCAATGTTAAATGGGACAAAGGTTGTGAAGACTCTTTGAGTCGAAGAACTTTTTATTTTTCTAACCATTTTTAGAATTAACAGTTTGTTGAAAACCAAAAATCCTGATCATGAAACATGGTCTAGGTAAAGAACATGTGGATGGGTTTTGGGATGAAGCCGAACTATAGCTTCTTCTCTTTTGGACCGTACCAGTTAAGCCATATGTTAAAGTAATACTAAAACCACAAACAACCTATCTGTAAATATGTACTATAACGGTTCTACTTACGAAGATACACGACTGTATTTCCCTTTACCGTTCCATTTGGATAAAAATGTACATTATGTTCTTTTAAGCAATGATGTTGAATTTATTGGTTACAAAAACAATGATAATGGGTTGAATAGTTTGTCTAAGTAGTAGACTGATCAGTATTGAGTAAAATGAAATCTGGACATACCATTGCTGTCTCAAAATCTTGTTTAATTATGCTATTTATCTTCAGTTGTTTGAACCGGTTTTACGGGGCACAAAGTATAATGAATATAATTCATATTGTCAATTGAATTATCAATATTTAGTTCCTAACTATGTATGTGTGTGTCTAATAATAAAGATCAATGTGTGCCATTAAGATGAACGATTGGAGATTACTGGATGCAGCGGTGTGTAAACGAGCTAGATTTATAAAATGGTATGTTCTACGCAAATTCTATACAAAATAAAAGAAACCATGAAAACCGATACCTTGTTCAAGATTTATTTCGTAACAATGGTGGATAGGATTTCAGCAGATATCATAAATGGTGCATCCAGTATTGCATATGGCTGATTCCGCATTGATCAATTCAACCGGAGGCTCCCAGATGACCATCTCCAATTTCCATGTTATTTTTTTTTCTCATTGCCCTATGTATCCATATTGTCCCCCCAAAATTTCTAATCAAAATTCCAAATAGTTTCCGAGTTCTGGCTCGCTCATTCGGGGCGGGGTGTCTGATCTGGTAAGAAAAACCTCAATTCTAGCCATTTTCAAAGGACTACCATGGAAAAACTCAGGGTCACAGGTCCATATGTCATTACATAGGTGCTACTTATACTAGAGATCAGAATTTTTTTTATCAAACCATACCTTTTGTGTTAGGTCTTGATGCACAGAGGCTCGGAAATTGGACATGAATCTTTCATGCCGGTCATAGATTGCACCCGGTTATAGACCTTCAACCGGTCAAGAATATAGAAGTTCACAAATCAAGTGGTGTGGATCATATCTCTGCTACAGTGCTTAAGGACGCTCTGATTATACTCTGTCCACAATTGACATCAATAATTAATTGTAGCTTACAAACAATAACCTTCCAAAAGTCCTGGGCAACCGCCAAAGTAGTTCCCCTCCCTAAATCAGGGGACTTAAAGAAATTTTTTTTTTTTTTTTTTTTTTTGTGCAGGGAAAGACGTGTGAACGACCTTGACCCGTTTTAACTTTAGGGGACTTAAAGAACATAGGAAATTGGCGACCAATTTCTCTTTTACCGGTGCCAAGCAAAATAATGGAACCAGCGACATGTACTATACCCCATGATGGAACGTATCATTTATAGCCGTATTTATTCATACCTAGAAGCTTCGTTCATCTAGGGGCTGTAGTGATGCACTATTTTCTCTTGTCAATGACATTTACACGGCGAGAGATGAAGATATGATAGTCACAGCATGCTTTCTGGATATACGTAAGGTGTTCGATTCGATCCATCATGGTGAGCTCCTTGCAAGAATGAAATCATATAATTTACCTATTACAGTGAAATCTCGTTATAAGGAGCACATTTTGGCAGGGCAAATTTGCTCCTTATAACCAACCTTCCTTATAACCGATTTTGGCCATATATAGCTATTAAATTACCCCTCCTCCCCTTGCCCCCTGCCCCCCCCCCTCACTGGTCCGTTCCTACCCTGCTGAGGCCGCCACATTACAGAAGGAAGCTCTCTCAAAGCCCCCTGCCTCCCCCTGCCCCCCCTCCCCCTCACTGGTCCGTTCCTACCCTGCTGAGGCCGCCACATTACAGAAGGAAGCTCTCTCAAAGGCCCCTGCCGCTCCCTGCTCCCCCCCCCCCTCATTGGTCCGTTCCTACCCTGCTGAGGCCGCCACATTACAGAAGGAAGCTCTCTCAAAGCCCCCTGCCTCCCCCTGCCCCCCCTCACTGGTCCGTTCCTACCCTGCTGAGGCCGCCACATTACAGAAGGAAGCTCTCTCAAAGCCCCCTGCCTCTCCCTGCTCCCCCCCCCTCACTGGTCCGTTCCTACCCTGCTGAGGCCGCCACATTACAGAAGGAAGCCCTCTCAAAGCCCCCTGCCTCTCCCTGCTCCCCCCCCCCCCACTGGTCTTGACCTACCCTGTTTGACATCTAAGCCTATGTCTGTGACAATGAGCACTTGGTTACAACGAGGTAATTACTACAGTTGGAGGTACCTCGTTGTAACCAAGTTTTACTGTAATTAATTTTCTTGAAAAATAATGAAACATTTTGAAGAAGTATGCATCAAAATCTGCTCCTTATAAACGATTTTTGGCTAGAAATGCTCGTTCTATTGAGGTTTTTTCACTATAGAAAACTATGGAAAAGAAAGTGGCAGAGCAAATCTGCTCCTTATAAACGTTTGCTCCTTATAACCGTCCTCGTTATAACGAGATTTCACTGTATATACACTGACTGGCCACATTCATACCTGAAAAACCGAAAACAGCGTGTCATTTGTAACAACACTTCATCGTCTCTACTTGATATCAGATGAGGAGTGCCACAAGGGTCTATATTGGGCCCCCTATTGTTTATCTGTTTTATCAATAGTCTACCTGATCACCTTATACACTGCCGAGTTTCTATATAAGCAGACAATGCAGTGTTTTATGTACCTGGTCATACTTTAGCAGAAGCTGAGTTAAAGTTACAAAACAATGATACCAGAGTATATAAATGGTTTAGCAAAAGTGGTTTATGTATCAACACTGCCAAGACAAAGATAATGATTTTCAATCAACCTAGGACTCATAATCAGACAATATCTATTTACATGGCTTTCTGTACAATGGCCTGACAGAAACTAACCAATTGTGTCTACAGCGGGTTCAAAACCGCTGTCTGAGAGTCTGTTTGAAAGTAAGACTTAAGTTCAATGTAATAAAGCTGCATGAGGAAACAGACATACTTTTTATCGGTGTCAAGCATAATATGCAGTTACTGTTACTAACACACAAGTATGTCTACAATGGTAACACTGACTTTGCCAACAAAGGCCTAATGTTGGAAAATATTAGACAAGTAGGTATGAGGACGCGCTCTGCGGAAACAGGTCTATTAGTCTACCCCCCACCCAAGAAAAATGGGTTTAAAAAGAGTCCAATTTATAGAGGTATAGTTTTATGGAATAGCCTACCCCCTGAATGTAGAACATGTACAGATATTATTACCTTTAAGAGGCTCACTAAGGCAAATTTAACCCTTTCGTGCCCAGAACTATTTTGACAAAAGTCAGTTTTTCACAACATGATTAATAGATTGTTTAACAGTTCAATATTTTGTGCTGAGATATGTTATATATCATATTTTATAAAAGCTAAGGGAATATCCTGTCTAATAATGTCTGACAGAACGTCAGAACATCATAATTCAGGTTACCATGGCAACCAGAAACACTATTTTCCCTAATATTAAACAATATGGTAAAAACGGTTAATATTTCCAAAAAGGGCCCCTTTAGTTTGGAATAGACTGATTCGGCATGGTAAACATACTTTTACTATTCTGAATGAAGGCATACATAATGAAATGGGAAGAATACCACCAATTTAATCGGAATCTCTAGAAAAAAATTCACAAAAAGTTTTTTTCCCACTATTTTCACTATTTTTCAATATTTTCTTTATTTATCAATATTTCTTGACCCCCCTTTGGCCAATGCGCGCATTTTCAATTTTTTTTGGGCCATTTCTAACTCATTATATTTTGTATTTATGTATACCATCGATTTTCTATACATGTCACCATAGATTATTTTGTATTGTTAGAAAGCTTATGCGATTGCGCTTTATTTGCATCTAGAATCATCCTGATTTGACCACTATGGCATCTGGGGTGCTCTGTTGAAGATATATAGGTGTAAACGTGCGCACTTTTGGGGTTCTGGGCATGTAAGGGTTAATTGCCATGCATATGAAGAAGTGTCGCAAGATTTACAAACAGCCTGTTTAATACAGGACAAATTGTATACAGTAAATACTTGGTTACTTAATTTTCACAACCTGTTATTCTTTATACCATTGTCTGTGTGAGTTAGAATGCAATAACACTGGAACCCTGTTGATACCTGTTTGGCTGTGCTACAGTAGCCTATTATTCATAAACCTGTTTGTAAATACTTCACTTGAGAATATGACAGTTGTTAACCTAAAATGCTGTTATTCATAGAAATATTAATGACATAATATCCTGGTTATACTACTATACTTTGTAATCCGCAACACATGTACAACCGTGATCATGACATCAAACTTTGGTGTGTAGAGAGGCAAGGGACGAATTGCACGTCTAACACCCTCTACATACAGTTGATCATTGAATTGTATTTATGAAAATCACCTGGTGAAAATAAATACTCTTTAAACTCAAAACTTGGATCGATCTGATGAGACACGGCCATATACATAATGCCATGAACAACGACACTACCCAGCAGCTTTCCCAATACTACATGTACTTGCACTAATGACGTGGTCCGGGTGATCAACAACAGCGCCACGTTCCTCTATGCTGATGACCTGGCCATTGTTGTCTCTGGCAAGGACCCTGTGCGCGTCCAAATGCTACTCCAAAGGGACCTAGACGCAGTCAGTACCTGGTGCTCTAGCAACAAATTGACAGTAAACAGCGACAAGACCCACGTCTTGTGGGTCTACTCACAGCGGTCCATACCGGACCTGACGGGCTGTGACCTTCACCTACAGGGCAGGACACTAAAAGTGGTCAACGAGTTCAATTATCTGGGCTTAACCATTGACCGCTACATAAACATGTCGAGCCAACTGAAAAAACAAATCAGACTAATTAGAACGAGACTGCCCCAACTAAGACGCATGCGCAGCAGGACAGATCAACCCACAGCAGTGCAGGTCTACAAGCAGATGATCAGGCCTATCTCCGACTATTGCGCCTTCATGGCAGATAGCGGCCCAGTGTGGGCTTCCCGCAAACTTCAGACGTTGCAGAACGACTGCTTGAGAGCGTGTGAGCAGATCAGATTTGCTCCGGATGTACACGTCCTCGACCTCCACCAACGCCACAGGGTGACCTACCTAGAATCAACCCGCCGGAGGCAACTACTCTCTCACATGCACAATCTAGCACTGACACCCGGTATGGTAGCGGTACCTGCAAGGCTACTCCGTGGCAACTCGAAGAAGAGACTGAAAGTACCTAGGGTGAAGAAAGCCATATATGCTAAGAGCCCGCTACACCGAGGGGATGTCCTCTGGACTGCCCTGGACGATGAAGTCCAAAACCTGATAGTCAAGAAAGACTTCCTAAAAGCAATCTAGGCACACAATGACGCTAGGTGTACAATTTTCTGATCACATATATAACTAAGAATCTAGTTTAAGACTCTACTGCATCAATCGCTCGATCTATGTATCCTCCTTGGCCATTTATGAAAAGCGCCCCACGTCTGTGATTTTTTATGGTCAATAAAATAATTAAACTACAACTACAAACTACAAACTACATGTCGCTTCAAACCGAAATAGCCAAAGAGTATACCGCCCAATCATTTGTGTCCATTGGATCCGCCTTTATCATATATGTGACGCAACAGGGCAAAACGTACCATTACGGGGATTTAGTGTCATGAAAAGCCACTAGATGGACACCACCCATGCAACAATATGGCATTATCCTACTGACTTATCGTGGAACTTTAAGTAACTTCTCCTTTCCAAATTCTAACAATCCTAACCCCAAAATATTCATCAAGAGCTCTTCTCTGCAACAAATATGAATCTGTATCTGTGTTAAGCACTGACAGTGCTAGTGCTACAGGGTGGGAACTAAGACTTTTCTCCATAATACTTCATCTAATTCTTTAATCAGATTCTTAGAAAGCTGTTAGTCTAGTCAAAATTAGATAATCACACCAATACACGTTAATATTTGTTGGCAAGAGAAGGTCATAGCGATCTTTTTGAGATCACAATTGTCAAAATTGGACAAGGAGAAGTTACTATAAGTTATGTGATAAGTCACTAGGCTAAAGGTATGTTACTGCACTTGTGGCCATCTAGTGGCTGTTTATGACACTAAATCCCGGTAATTGTACGTTTTCCCCTGTTGTGTCACATATAGTCATGGCTCTCATATATGAGGCCAAAGGTGTCAGAGAGTTATGGACAACAGTGTCAGATTTTTGCTGGTGCTGCTTATCCCCAATTATTCAATGGTACTTGGTGCACCATATATATTTTTTCAAATTGTTTATTCATAACATCCATATTAGCACAATATCTTATTCTCCAAGCATAAGAAACGTGTATGGTATGCTTAAATCACATACAGGGCCTCCCCTGTATCCCCAAGGGATGCTTTGTAATGGGCTATTGTTAATGTCCTATATAAACATAGCGTTTTAGTATACTTAAATGGGGTCCAACATTCGCCTTCTACGTTCCTATTCTGTGGGGTGAACTAGTCAGAGGTAGGCTTCCGCCCAAAGATAACGCAAGGGGTAGTGAGATCCAGCTTTATTTGATGTTGTGGATGTTATAGTATATACATAGAGCACTTTCACAGGTTATATTATAATCACAGCCTTCCCTCCATATATATAGAGATGTGACTATACATGGGTAGCCAGAATTATTGGCGTGTCGCCGTGTCGATTTTTAGCTAAGGTGCCGTGTCGCCGTGTCGATTTTTATCCTATACATTCTGGCCTATAATTTCATGTCCGTCGATTTTTAAACCCCCCGTGTCGCACGTGTCGATTTTAACAACCCCCCGTGTCGCCATGTCGCACGTGTCGATTTTTACCCATGTATAGTCACAGAGATATGTACCTCGTTATTGTCAGTTAGCTCCAGGGCTTGCATTGATAATTATACGCGACGGCCTTAGTCAAGGCAAGGTATACATATAAATATCCAGCAGGATTCCTTTGGGGAATCCGGAATGTGTAAGTCTCCGTTCATTCAACTAATAAATACCTTCAACCCAATCTCAGTTAAGCCATTATGTGTCCCTGTCATACTCATCAACATGCCCCGAGGCCGATCTTATACGCTTCTCTATGATACCGGATAGTATGATATCTGTTCTACGAGAACACAGGTGCAATCTATTGGTTACTCTCCGGTCACCACTATGGATCCGGGATATACACATACAATCAGTTTCCAATTCATCAGGTCGGCTAGTTTAAATAATTGGCTTTCCAACTCCATGCTGATAAAGCCGGTATACTGTATCACTAACTCCATGGTTCTCTCCGGAATACAGGACTATACATATAGCACATGAATCAAATATCCAATATACAATTCCGGTGGCAGTGTTGTTACGTAATATCTCCAACTGAAATGTTACACCTTAATGTTCAAATTCCGGTGATCCATATACTCCAATGTTTAAATCACAGGAAACCACTGTTAGTCAATGTTAAACCGATGTTAAACCTTTAGAACCACACACATACTCCTCAGGAGTTACACAGTGCCATCTGGTCTTCTCGATCGTACTCCCCAAACGCTCACTGATAACTGACTGCGCATTCCCTTCCCCCCCGGCTTATACTCTGTTTCTTTTACTCTTTATTTCAGCTTCCCGTGGATCAATCTCTAGACCGCCTCCCTTCATGACCACGCCCAGCACATATTGATTGCCCGTCAGTGTCATCTCTCATCCTTTATTGATCAACAATTAGGCGGCCCTACTTGAGACCATCCCGATGCAATGAGTCAGGGACCGGCAACGACCACCCTCATTAGGCAGGGCCCAGCCATGACCATCCTCACCAGGCAGAGCCCTGCCACGGCCATGCTGTGTTCGCGGCCCGGTCTTCAGCTTTCGTCGCCGTCTACCCCCCATGCTGCTCTCATGGCCCTGGTTACCAGCCTCCATTACCACCTACCCCCCATGCTGTTCTCGGAGGCCCTGGCCGTGACTGCCATGCTCACATGGATCCATGTCCCGACGCACAGCCCCATCTGCCTGCACTACTCACTCCCATTGCTGGGGCCGCGTTCTCTACTCCCCGTTAGCCTTCTTGGTTCTAGCCTATCTCCTGACCTGGATTCATCCCGCCGTTATCTTTCCTACCAGCTGCTCTAGCCCGGATCCTATTTTATTTGCTGCTTTCCTGTTCGGGTTCTAGGCCCTGACCACGAGCCGAATATATTCAATCCAAATAACTTTGACTCTTATTATGACCAAGTCTACCGTTATAGGACCTTATGACATTATCTATATATACTTTATATTCGTTATTTACTGCGTGGCCCGCGTACTGGATTTGCCCGATTTGCATGTGACCTAATGTATGCGACGACATTCTTTTCTTTTATTATATTAGTCTCACTGAACTGCATCTTAATGTGTACTACTTCCCCCCATTTATTCAATGTATATCTACTATACCCATACATATTCATGCATATATATATACAGTTTCGCCCATTCCCATATGTTATATTATACGTTATTTATCAATCAATAAATGTGTCCTCCAAACATTTTTGCTCTTCTTTAGTTTTCCACTATAACCCAGTAAGACACCATCATGCTTGAGCATCCCCCAGTCCACCAGGGGATTGTAAGTGTGTCTGGACCAATCAAGACAGGTCACTTTAATGAAAATTAATTGAATTCAATTTTTTTTTCAGATTATCTTCTCTTGCCATTTTTTCTTTGAAGTTTGAAGCCTTTTCTTTGGCTTGGTGAAATGAATTTCTGAAACCTACACTCCCAAATTGGCTTAAAAATTATTTCATCAAATCTTACTCAAAAATGCTTCAGCAACGTTTTCATCCTATTGACCCCAAAATAGCCACAAACGGTCATGCCCCATTTCCCTAAAACGACCGCAAACTGGCCATCTCCTACACAGAACCTAAACTACGGTGACAGGTAGAACCCAATCAGCCCCAAAACCAGTGACATATGGGGTACCCCAGGCTTCCGTCTTTGGCCTGTCACTCTTTATTTTCTTCATAAACAAGGTGGTGCATTCAGTAAAGTACTCTAAAATAACACTATATGCGGACGATACAGGGATCTATAGCACAAATTCGAACCCAGACCAAGCACTAGACCAACTTCAACTATAGATCTACATTCTCTCATGAGGGCTTGCACGGCACAGGGGTTTACAATAAACAAGGGGACAACCAAGTTTGTTTGGTATGGCACCTCGAGACAGCTGTCTAAATGCCCAAAGGAAACACCACTGATACATGGTAGGCAACTGCAACTATAGTAAAGAGCTACACGTACTTAGGGCTGTGTCTCACCAGATTGATCCATTTTCTTTCGATTCCGTCATAGATTTCACCTAGTCATAGATCGCACCCGGTCATGGACTTTCAACTTCGAAATGCTTAGAGAATGTTTTAAAGCCACTTATTCAATTGTGATTCCAGACTGTCATAAGCCAAGGACAGGGTAATCATACATATCTACTATACCCATACATATTCATGCATATATATATACAGTTTCGCCCATTCCCATATGTTATATTATACGTTATTTATCAATCAATAAATGTGTCCTCCAAACATTTTTGCTCTTCTTTAGTTTTCCACTATAACCCAGTAAGACACCATCATGCTTGAGCATCCCCCAGTCCACCAGGGGATTGTAAGTGTGTCTGGACCAATCAAGACAGGTCACTTTAATGAAAATTAATTGAATTCAATTTTTTTTTCAGATTATCTTCTCTTGCCATTTTTTCTTTGAAGTTTGAAGCCTTTTCTTTGGCTTGGTGAAATGAATTTCTGAAACCTACACTCCCAAATTGGCTTAAAAATTATTTCATCAAATCTTACTCAAAAATGCTTCAGCAACGTTTTCATCCTATTGACCCCAAAATAGCCACAAACGGTCATGCCCCATTTCCCTAAAACGACCGCAAACTGGCCATCTCCTACACAGAACCTAAACTACGGTGACAGGTAGAACCCAATCAGCCCCAAAACCAGTGACATATGGGGTACCCCAGGCTTCCGTCTTTGGCCTGTCACTCTTTATTTTCTTCATAAACAAGGTGGTGCATTCAGTAAAGTACTCTAAAATAACACTATATGCGGACGATACAGGGATCTATAGCACAAATTCGAACCCAGACCAAGCACTAGACCAACTTCAACTATAGATCTACATTCTCTCATGAGGGCTTGCACGGCACAGGGGTTTACAATAAACAAGGGGACAACCAAGTTTGTTTGGTATGGCACCTCGAGACAGCTGTCTAAATGCCCAAAGGAAACACCACTGATACATGGTAGGCAACTGCAACTATAGTAAAGAGCTACACGTACTTAGGGCTGTGTCTCACCAGATTGATCCATTTTCTTTCGATTCCGTCATAGATTTCACCTAGTCATAGATCGCACCCGGTCATGGACTTTCAACTTCGAAATGCTTAGAGAATGTTTTAAAGCCACTTATTCAATTGTGATTCCAGACTGTCATAAGCCAAGGACAGGGTAATCATTGTCCAAGGCGTCAGCCGAGTATAATTACTATTGTCCAAGGCTATAACACTTATGTAGCTTATCACACATGTATCCATATCTGACTTACACTTATATGTCACATATATATGTCATATAACTCTATCACTTTACCAGCTGCTATTAAGTATTAAAACTGGAACTCCACTACGCGGTTTTCCCATTGAATCATTGAGCCATTCTCACAAAAGCGGTTATAACAGCTGCGCTTAGCAATTTACACAAATTGTCGCAGATCAAAGGATAATATTGATTAGTTAATGCAATCCCACAATGAAAACTCGTGATAAATAAGAAGCTTGATTTACATCGTTTATTAAATCAGTACAACGTTGACTATAGCTACTGTGTAAAGAAACAACAGTTTGCAGTATATCTACCCCTATAATTGGTCCCGTTTATCACTTAAGCACCTCATTAATAGAACATTCATGATTGTGACCTCTCATCTCTATTAATACGGAGGACATCCCTAACTATAACATTATTTAACAATGACACTTCCACAGTATTTTATCATTGAGCGCTGCCATTTCACAACTATACATATTGAGTGTGCTCAAACTGCTTGTAACTGCAGTAGTATTGCCTTTAATACTTGTACATATATGACATCTGGTATTGGTCCCCACACATTGTCAATAGACAGTTCCAGCTAGAATAGCAATACATTGCATCAACAGAGTATCTTAGTCGGCATAATTGGTCCCTTCTTTCCGTAACAATATGTCATGTTCAATGACAGAGTACTGCCCATTTAATCTCATTTCTATTATATGCGGTTTTATAAGTATACATTGATGTTGCAGACTGCTTATCAGTACTGCACTAACAATTCAGGATTGGTCCCTTAATAGCAACAAGATAAACTGTGTTAGATCACAAGAAAGGCAGATAACACATCATGTCTTATGCAATTGCCATTCTAAAACGGCCCAACGTGTCAGCTTGTAATATTATCTATAGCTATATCATAATTACCTAACTATATATGCCTAGACATGATCCAATACCTTACATTTACTACTCTATCTGGATCACTGGTCAACAGATGAACAACACAAATAATACATTCCTAATAGAGTAATGTGCATGAATTTAGATGAATTAGATATTGAAAGACCATACTAACAATCAATCTCTCTGCCATTGGTCCCATCTGTACTGTATATTATAGGGAGTAGACATGTATGATGTATCCCTATTTGATGACTGGTACATGGCTGGTACTTCCATTGATACACCCCTTATTGGTTTACTACTGATTGTGTGTATCTCTATGACTAGCATTTTCTCATTGGTAATACGATTATATCTCTCTCTACAATAGTCATTCTCAAGCCAGGCACATTGCCTTCTTATGAAATCAAATGCCATTAGTAATACATGACTATGGCATATTAGTGACTGGTGACAGCTGGCATGAGATTTGCACGGCTGGATACGGATACTTGTGACTGCAAATCCTTTATGACCTTATGGGTACATAACAATTACACATGCGTTAATAGTATCCTTTGCATCATGATTCCGATGATTATCTTTGTTTGACATAACCACATGCACTGTCTCGCTATAAGTGTTGAGCCTCTTCCCTTTTAGGTTGTCTACCTATTTTATGGCATATAATTATTATTTAAACATATGACACTTCAAAATCTGCAGATTAAGTCACGCTTGTGCTTGTACCACACATTTCACCATTCATGTAGAACTATAATTATCCTTAGACTATAGGACAAATGTGGCGTGTGTTCATGGATAACTAACCTATCCATCTCCCCCCCCCCCACACACACGGTATACATCACAGTCAACAATATTTTTGGTCAATCTACAATTGTAGATAGACATATAGAATAACGTCAGACATATTATATCTATGAATTCCAGTGTGTCTGAATCTGAACGTCCATTCCTGGATATATTATGTGACATTATATGAAATACCATGTAGTAGAATATAATGTGACAGCAATCGCGTACGATTTACTATGAACAAAAAGAGCAATTGGGACAGAAGATGCGATGATACCTCTAATAATACTGGACAAAAGCAGACTCACAGTGTTAGCCTACGATTTCATAATTATGGAAACAATTAAGAAAGAAAAACACTGGAATATAGTTATCAACTTCGTGGGTAAGTTTATGATAAACCCCCAGTAACTATTGAGCCAGTACACTTTTGGTAATCTCTTTCGGCATAGGATTGGTCCCTGTAACCGTACTCTTAGTTACTTCCAAGAATAACCTAATAGTTGGTCTCAAATAACGGCCTCAAAATAACAATCTTATAGGCACATGAGACACGTGTTAACACAGCAGGTGGTGTGTATAGATACATGCCTATATGAGGGCTAGTGCAGTAAGACTATCACATTGACATGACATTGTATATTATCACTGATAGATACATGCACAATCTATATCTCACAAGGACAATAAAGGCAGTTGTGCAACCCTTTCTAAAGAATGCTATAACGGTAACATGTATACACTGTTTGATTGCTGTCGCAATATTTGGTCCCATAGTTATACATAACATACCAATCATAATAGAGGCCTATGAACAGTTCTATCCTATCAATATCATGAGATTATGTTGGAATTATTCTATTATTACACACAGATTTTAATTCTCAAAGGGCATACACATGGTATGTCGGTGTACACTATATTGCCTCGCATTGAATGAGATCAAGGTTGATGTTGTACTACGTTTATCCTCTTTTCCTCATCTAATTATCAACATATTACTCTGACTCTGACTTTGAGGCTAGCACAATAATCTCGGTACATTTGGATTGCAGGTGTGTTCAGACGTCCATGATGAGTCTACAGTCGAATGAGCTACCATCTAACGTTCAATTTAGTGATGTGTGTACCTATAGCATGTAATATCAAATTCTTGTAAATCCACATACCCCGGCACATACCCCGGCACATGTACCAACCATAATACATAATGTATTGTATCAACCTACACATATCTGATTATTACGTTCGGAGAATCACTTTCTAATGCAGTAGAACAATGACAATTCCCTAGTCATTTTTGAAGCCCAAGCTCTGGTCTAGTCATTGTTGGAGCATTATGGCCCTAAGGCTTAGATACAACCTTCCCTTGGTTCTATCAGGATCTCGTTGACTGCTGTGAACGGCGGCTGGGTAACTGCATACACCACGGCGCGTCCAATATCTCCTGGTTCCAGTATAGTTGTCGATTCACTCCCATCGTACATATCCTTAGCCTGTAGGGTATATTAATATCATCATTAAGGTTATATGATTATCAGTATGATCATAGGGACTATCAACTGGTAACTAGCATAGGCGCCGCAGTCATGTGATAAGGTCAAGTTATCAAATTAAAATGGCTATCTCGCATGGTCCTCAGAGCCAAATGGATAAGGACGCAGAAACTGCAGGTTTTAGTTATCAGAAAAATAGTCTGCCCTGCTTATTCCAGGCGAGGCACTGGGGGTACATTGAGGTGTATGGAGGGCGAGAGGGGTCACAAGAAGGAGATAAATGTGTGCAGATGTCGCGTCGGGTGTGAATCTGGTGTCTGACTCAAAGGTGGTAGAAATGTACCATATTGACATAATATCATAGATATTTAATCGTAAGGGCTGGTATATTTTATGTTAGGTTGTGTGTTGCTGTATATAAGTCTGGTTCTTCTCAAAAGAGTCATACAAACTATACATAATTAACATTGTATGTAGGCAATATTGTAGGCAGACAATATATTTTGTCTGTACCGGGCTGCCATATTGTCTTCCACAGGTTCCACTATTGCTTTACGACCGTTAATACTAAAGGTTGACATTGCTGGTGTTGAAGGGGGATATATGATAAACCATACAGATTCTTGAGACGATGACTGACCTATTTCATCAAGGTTAGGTGGAACTCACCAAAACATTAGGTCATATACATATACATCACGATGAAATAAGGCAATGAATTAGCGGCCATAAAAGGCTCCTTTCCCCAAAACACCCCTTACTGTAACACTCAAAACAGTTCTACGTTCGATCGTTTCACATAGTATTGGATATTATTTACCGACTCAGGATGCTGTTTCTCCACAAATATGTGGAGGTCCGCAAATTTGCGGAGGTCCGTAAATACACTTTCCATATATTTTTGGAGGTCCGCAAATACATATGGGAATCGTTTTTTAGTACTTAAGCATACAAATACGGACCTCCATATATATTTGCGGACATCCATAAATATTTGCGTAGCTCTATAAATATATGGACAGTGTATTTATGGACGTCCGCAAATTTGCGGAGGTCCGGAATTTGTGGAGAAACAGCATCCAGGGCATTGATATATAGTTGAATGGGTACATGTAAAGCTACATTGACATCATAGCTACTTAGCTCTAGGAAAGGCTACGTCCAAAAATACAAACGAGACAAGCCTCGCTTTTTACAGCGCGGCCAAGAAGCAATACAAAGACATCACTGCTGGACACAAGGAGGCAATAGGTAGCAGCGGCGGCAAACACACACGCACACACATGGATGCAAAATGGTTGGGTGGGGGGAATACTAAACAGGACTGAAAAGTGTGGTAAAGGGACAAAGTGGGTCTGTGGCAGTGTGGGACGCAATGTCAGGACAAAACTGGACAGGTACAAATGGGATGGGTAGGAAAAATGGCAGGACAGAACCGGGTAGGTACAAAGGGGATGGGTAAGAAGGAATGGTAGGACAGAACCGGACAGGTACAAAGGGGATGGGTAGGAAGGAATGGCAGGACAGAACCGGGCAGGTACAAAGGGGATGGGTAGGAAGGAATGGTAGGACAGAGCCAGGTAACCACAAAGTGGCAGGACAGAACTGGATGGGCACAAAGTGGGATGGTGGAGGGAAAGTCAGGACAAAACCGATAGGCATAATGTGAATGGGTGACAGGGAATGGCAGAACAGAACAGCATAAGCACAATATGGGTGGGTGGGTGGGTGGGGAAAAATGACAGGACAAAACTGGGAAGTAACAATATTACTTCAGTTGCACTGACATCTGTACGCTTCGTTGAACAAAAAAAACTTGTTTGTGACAAAAAATCATCATTGATTGTCGCAAATAAACAAATGAAAAAAATCACAAAAAACAACAACAAAAAAACAACAAAAAAAACACGTCAGCAGCGTCACGTGAGCGAGGCGTATGAACAGCACCCAGTCGTCAATCCCATGACTAACCATCTAGTCCTCGCTAATATTTGTATTTTACATCGATTTGACCTGGCAATTTGCAATACTTAACTAAAACTGTACACAATTTGTTCTTATCGATTACAGATTTTGTCACCTCTAATTCTCCAAGGAATTTCTTTCCTTTGAGCTGCATCTGCAGGCTCTTTATGGCTTGAACCTGCATAATAATTCCCAAACAAAAAGATAAACAAAAATAGCACAGTAATAGCTAAATAACCGATTAGCATATCCCGAACTATATAGATCTAGGTTGACATCTTGGACACCTAAAATGCTTTAACATTAAACAGCTTAGAACAGCTTAAGGAATGAATACCGATGGTGTTAAAATCAATTGAATGTTCCGTATGAAGCAGCAACGTTGTTATCAAAAAGGTCTAGTATACGCATGTTGAAACACCTTTGTGATTCTATGGATGAAAATAACGGGAGACTAAATCCAAATAGGATGACACTCAGTCCATTTCAAGGTAGCAGGTGATACTTTGGCTGAAAAAATGTAGAGAATCATAATTAATTAACCATGATTAACTCTACAAATCGGTGAATAATGAGGAGAGTGAATCAGCTCACCTCACTGTCCTTATTGTGGCTGAGTAGCTCGGTCCGCACGTCCCCGGGCTGGATACACGTCACCTTGATACCCAACTTGGCCACCTCGTGACGCAGACCTTGGGACATGCCCTCCACGAAGAACTTGGTCCCTGAGTAGACAGCTAATCCTGCGAAGCCCTGAATGAAATAAGGCATGCACTTTACTTAAAGGACGTCCCGATCATTATACTGCATCAGCCATGAGAGAAAAATGCGGGTGGGTACCCAGATGCTAGCTAATCGCGAAAATCAAAACTTCTATAAAATACCCCAATGATCACTAAATTGATATATCCTTACATGGACTACGGCACCCATAAAACACATGTGCATGCATCAGTAAATATAATTAACTAAATGTATAATCTCACCCTTCTTCCAGCATCAGAGGACATGTTTACGATGTGTCCTTTCTTCCGCTGTATCATACCGTCCAGAACAGCTCCAATGCAGTTCAGCACTCCCTACAGAAGAAACGCACATGGTACTGTATTTGGCAATTAATTTCAGCCATATCTCCAAAACTAGAATTGTATTTGCCGACCAGTACGTTTTTTTTGCGTTTTGCGTTTTTTAATTGGCTGAGTATTAATCAAGTACATGGTAGAAGTTCTCATAAATTTCTAATCATGTTGCATAAAAGTTACATGACAATAAACACTGAACTACTAAGTATCCATGCCATGGAAAGAAAAATATTTAGATATATATGTAAGTATCAGTGCAGTTGGCCATAATGGAGGTGGGGTACACACTTCTTTCCCAAACGATATTGAGATGGCATATCTAGTTTACCTTGCAGTTGAGGTCGACCTGTTGGTGCCAGTCATCCTCCTTCAGATTCTTCATCATGGTGTAGTACATGAGTCCGGCGTTGTTAACAAGGATGTCCACTGGACCCAGCGTGTACTCTGTATGTTTCACCAGCTCCCCAACCTGTCAGAGACATAGGTAATTGATTATAGTTATATTATAACTCCCATACTGTGAAAAAAGCACATAATATTAACGCAATTGGTAATCAGTATTATGTTGGGTCCATTGCAATACTACCTTGCAGCTTATTTGTACATGAAAATAGTCATATCCCATCGTGGAAGCTATACAATAATGTCTAGCCTAAGTAATAAATCCTACAACCCTTCAAATAGACCTTCTGCAAGCAATACCCTGTATCTATGATTACTTCGGTTACTTGTAAGGTCAGCCTATAGACAGACTATAGAAGACCACTACAATTATACCCTATAGTATGAGATCCCGATGAGATCTTTTTTAAGTGAGTAACGTCGCTTACGCTGGTCCTGTCAGTGACGTCGGTCTTGACGGCTATGGCAATACCGCCCTCATTCTCTATCTTCTCCTTGATGTCCTTAAGCTTCTCCTCTCTGCGGGCCGCCATTGCTACCCGTGCCCCAGCACGAGCTAAGTGCATGGCCACGGCAGCACCTATACCACTGGAGGCCCCAGTCACAATAGCCACTTGACCAACCAGTGGGAGATCCACTGAAAGATAGGAATTATAGCAACTAATTAAAAAGTGAAACACCCTTGGCTAGATTCTCAAGTATTTCTTAATGGTAGAAGGAGACAGCATCAATAATATATCATCTAGATATAATAATTGGGAAACCTTCATTTAACTTCAACCTGTAAAATTTCCAGAATTAACCATTTGATATGAAATTAATTATTATGTACATGTTCTTGAAGTGACTGGAACTAAGATATCCTCGAAACTTATAATTCTAGTATTGTCTGGTGGCATAGAACCGTACTTTTTGCCAGGAATTACAAAGTCAATTCTTTTATAGATTGAATTGTCCAAGCTGTGACAGCAGCCCTTTCAAGAACCTACGGACAACTGTAACACAACCTGCTTTCAGCAGGCGCACAATGCAATACAGCCCTAGAGCTGGTGGATAGCAGTCCCACAACCTGCAGCCAGGAATCCCACATACAACAGTCCCACAACCTGCAGCCAGGAATCCCACATACAGCAGCCCCACAATCCCACATACAGCAGCCTCACAACCTGCAGTCAGGACTCCCACTTCCAGCAGCCCCACAACCTGCAGCCAGGAATCCCACATACAGCAGCCTCACAACCTGCAGTCAGGAATCCCACATACAGCAGCCCCACAACATGCAGCCAGGAATCCCACATACAGCAGCCTCAGAACCTGCAGTCAGGAACCCCACATATAGCAGCCCCACAACCTGCAACCAGGAATCTCACATATATATTGCAGCCTCGCAACCTGCAGCCAGGAATCCTACAGCTAGTCCCACAGGCCGTGTGCAGCCCTAGAACCTATATGCATATAGGCCTAGTCCATATACTACACAATAAATAGAACCTGATAAGTCCATATACATGAATCCACAATAATTGCTTATAGGCTACCTTTTGAAGTTTCCATCTTTGCTGTGCTTTCTGCCATGGTGATGCGCTGGTGTCAATTTCAATTTCAACCTCAATAATATACCACCTAACTCACTGATATGAAAACCGGGATATATAATTCTGTTTTCTCTCTTGACTGCTCTCCCACAGATGTTCAGCAATACATATCTACTACACGTGAAACGAGGCCAAGGTGACCTGCATTATTGACAGGGCTTGCAGATAGATGGAGTAGGCAGGCAAACTGAGGCGCCATCTCTGGATTACCATTGAAAGCTTGTCCAGTCAGTAAGCTGGTACTGGGAGTATGTTTGTATTTTTATTCTTTTGAAATAAAAGATTTCCTATGCTTTAGCACTGAAGAGCCGTATTCAATGCCCCCATTGAATACAATGTGGTTGTATTCAATGGGCTAAGAAAAAAATGTTTTTCCTGCATTAAAATTACATTTACTGGGAAAAATGACCTTAATGCACCCTGCACTAAGGTCCCTTTTCGCAGATCGTGTCACAAATGTCTTCAAATAAATAAATAAATGCAAATGCCAGCTACATTGATATCTCTCTGACATAATCTTTTTATTTACATGGTAGATCACAATAATTGGTTAATACGTAAATTGTATTGATGGATATTGCGTCGTGATGATAATCATTGATAATAATTTATAAAATGTGAATTTTCTTTTACTTGAAAACAACAACTGTAGAGCTGTATAAGTTGTTTTCCTATGCAGTATAAATAAACGGGATTGTATATTTATACTTTCTCATACCAAAAGTGTGACTTCAGGAAATGGCCTTTTAAGAGGAATATCCAACAACTTCTTGATAGTCATGATTACTGGAGTAATCCCAGCTAACAAAACTCGTAGTAAATGGTGTCTTTTCTACATAATTCTGTGATGGTGATGACATCATTTAATGATGTCGGTTTTGGTCACCAAGATGTCTTATATGCAAATGGTTTTTACGTGGTTTCTGGCATGGTGTTTTCATGTGTGTATTTTACATAAAAATATTTACATTAAAAAGACATGCTCAGCAGTGATACCATTTAACGTAACAACAGTGACATGTATATGACCAGCTGTAAAAGATGTCTAAAACATATAAATTTACACATATCAGAAAGACGTGATATGAAGAGTGATATGAAGATGTCTACAGGACATCTAGGGGAGCATGTTGTAGGGGTGACATTTATACCAGTTTTGACTATATCTGACAACAGCAGTGATTGTAAATCAGCTAGCATAATTAGGATACCTCTGAGAGACATTCTAGACATCATAGAATGATGTCTATTTTATGTCAATATCTGCATGTCCATAGGCACTCTGTACAGGAAGTTGGTAACACCTGGTCTGTCAAAGACATTTTGCAGGTATTTTCCAGTTCCATAAGCACACATTTATCTTAGCCAAAAGACCCAGATGTGATATCAGCCCAAAGCCTGTGTTTTGACTTATACAATTTGAAAGGACACAGAAAAGGTGTCCTCCCATCTACCTTGGTTGTCCAGCTACTATTTATCAATTCATCGTAACAAAAAGTAGCACCACAAATATTCCACTAGAAATTTAGTCCAACTCTGTCCCTTAATGCAGTTTACACAACTGATGTCATCCAACTTGTAATCAAGGATCAGGGAATGCTGAATAAAATGTCATTGCATTGAAAGATGAAACCCCTAGTGTAAGAGCTCAGAACTATAATAGGATATAATTATGTCGTCTTATAGATGTCATATTCTGACAAGATTGTGATGTCATTGATATCATTGGATTGTATCATGTATTTATTCCAATATAACATGATTGTAATGAGGTCACAATCTCGTCAGCAGTTGACATCTGTACGTCGACATAATTATATCCTATTATAGTTCTGAGCTCAAACACTAGGGGATTCATCTTCAATGCAATGACATTTTGTGCAGCATTCCATCATTCTTGATTAAAAGTTGGATAAAATTAATTCTATAAACTGCAATGAAGGACAAGGTTGGACTAAATTTCTTCTGTAATATATGTTGTGTTACTGGGGTCACAATGAATTGATAAATTATGGCTGGACAACCAAGGTAGATGGCAGGACACCTTTTCTGTGTCCTTTCAAATTGTATAAGTCAAAACACAGGCTTTGGGCTGATATCACATCTGGGTCTTTTGGCTAAGATAAATGTGTGCTTATGGAACTGGAAAATACCTGCAAAATGTCTTTGACAGACCCAGTGTTACCAACTTCCTGTACAGAGTGCCTATGGACATGTCAGATATTGACATAAAATAGACATCATTCTATGATGTCTAGAATGTCTCTCAGAGGTATCCTAATTATGCTGATTTACAATCACTGCTGTTGTCAGATATAGTCAAAACTGGTATAAATGTCACCCCTACAACATGCTCCCCTAGATGTCCTGTAGACATCTTCATATCACGTCTTTCTGATATGTGTAAGTTTATATGTTTTAGACATCTTTTACAGCTGATTATATATACTATTGTTACGTTAAAATGTATCACTGATTAGTACGTCTTTTTCATGTAAATATTTTGATGTAAAATACACACAAATATTCTCACATGATAAACCCACACCAAAAACCATGTAGAAACCATTTGCATATAAGACATCTTGGTAACCAAAACCGACGTAAAAAAATTATATGCGAGTTTTACGTAAGATGTTAGCTGGGATGGGTGTGATGAGTCGCGAGTCGATGTAATCAATAGTGACCCATTCCTTGTACTCCCAATTGAGATGGGGGAAAAAGAGAATGGAAAAATAATCCGATCTACTAACCCTAAGATTTCGAACCACGTTGTCTGAAAGACACCCTATTGGCCTTATCTTAGCGACTAATAAGCCACATCTAAAAGATAGTACTCACGAGTAGTGTTGCGGCGGACAAGTGGGAAGACTCTGCGCTGAACAAGGCAGGTGAAATACGTATTGAGAAGGTGGTGGTCGATTGCAGGGTAGGATGTCTTCAATATCTGCAGCACCTTCTGCACGTTAGGGTTCCTGTACGTACTCAGCTGACTGAAGAACGTCTCATCCCTGGGGATTAGATGTGAGGTTTGTTGATATCTACATAAATCTTTCTCCATACTAAAGACATTGAACTATATAGTTTTATGACCCATTTAGGTGTACTACATGAAAGATTATATTAAGTGGGCATGCTCACCAAGAACATACAGGTAATCTTTCTAGTACTACTCTAATGTGAGCTTTTAAACTCAAGGATTCTGTGCCAATTAAAATTGTTATTAGTAAATCAAATGGGGTAGTTCTCTCACCCAGCCATATTGTCCACCAACCGCTGCAGGGCACTGTTCTTGTCTGCTTTTTTCTGTACTCTGAAATTAATGACGAGTGAACAAAATTACATTTTCTTAACTTCAGTTTTTATCAGTTCACTCACTAAGTATAGTAGAGTATTTTGCTTGGCCAATGTTCCGCTATACTTGAGTCTTCTTTTTTTGTACAGTTAATATCCATGTCATACCTACATTATTCGCTATTAGCGTTTTATTAATCTTTATCAAATTAGCATTTTATTCATGTTATATCTTATACCACCTGACATTCTGAGATATCACTATCCGAAAGGGTATAGGGTATAAATGCTTTTCATTTTAATCTTGCATAATGGGGAAATCGTACTTACAATGCAATCCAATCGGTGTAGGGGAGCATCTTCAGTTTGTGACCATGGGCATTCAACCATTCAAATAGCCATCTAAAATAAAACGATGAACAAACATGTTGATTAGTAATTGGTACCGTCATATACATAACGTCCGATTTAGCCATAGATACATGTCGTACTTTTGCCTTTGCCTCATGGATTTACTACTCTTAAAATGATTCGCCAATATTAGACGAACCCACAAAAGACTATGTGTATTACCTGGACTTGATCGGGGCGGTGTTGGTTAGGTGGTAGACTTTGCCTATACCCAGGGCCATCCTCTTGATGAGGGTGACGATGAAGTTGGCTGTGAAGTCCACAGGTGTCATCTCCATGTCCCAGTCCACGTCAGGTGCCGCCCCCACCTGGAAGCAGCCCTTCAGGAAGAGCAGGGTGAAGTCGGACGGGTTCCAGAATGCCTTCTTACTGTCTCCAGACAGGTTACCTGTACATGAGAATGGCATTAGTAGAGAGTGGTATTTCCTTTCAGCAAAATGGGATTCAGTGGGGAATTTAGAGGTGGACACGTTTAATGAGAAACGTATCTTAGGGACTGGGCAGACAAGGAAAAAAGCTAAGCAATTCCCGTGACGGAGGACCCCTTTCTAAAGCAATTTTGAAATACCTAGCTACACCTCAAGGGAATAAATGGTGTTCTCGAGGGCACCCGATTCTGATTAGCAAAAAGGCACCAAAATGTTATTCATTCACTCCATCTACTAACAGAAGAGTATTTGCATATTTTGGATTATATGGGCACAGCTATAGCGATTATTATTGAATCAGAATCAGAATAAATGCTGGTGTATTTCCTATGGAAATGTTTGAAAAGCTAACATATCAGTGTACATACTTCTGTGCATAAAACAACCTCCCCGCTCCCCAACCCATTAAGGAGTTAGTTTTGGTAACTGCCGTGTATAACCCTATTGCCTGTTATCTACATATATAATAATACTATAATAGCTACTGTGTTATATATAAAGGAACCTACACTGTTATCTCCCCCCAAAAAAATAATGAAATGAAATATAAAGTGCGGTGAGTCTAGCCTACCTGGGCGGTAGATGGCGGCAGGGAGGCCCCGCTCCATGGCCCTGAGGACGAGCTGCTCGGCCACCCACTTACTCTGTGAGTAGCCGTCGGTGAGCTGACCCGGGTACTGCCTCATGTCGGCGTCCTCCGCGCAGTCCTTCAGGCCGTGGGGGAACACGCCGTCCGTGCTGCAGGCCAGGGGGGACAGGAATTAGCGTCATATGTCATCTTCAGACAGGTAGACCCATGCTGACATATGGGTAGGCTTCTACTTTGTATTATCAAAAACAGACGAAGGGGACAATGGGGGGAAGGTGCAGTCTAGAGAAAGGTCCGAGGAGTAATGCTGCTGTATTTGACTGGTCATTATGAAAATCTACTGGTTGATAATAGGAAATATATAATGGTTACTATAGTAGTTCATTCTATCTAGACACATTTCGAAAGACCAAAAATACTTTTATACTGACCTCACATAGTGGAGCGGTTTGATCTTACTTGTACATGCAAACATCAGCACATTCTCCGTGCCCAGGACATTGGGGCCATGTAAAGCCTGGAAACAGAGATAGGGGGTAAAAACAGGCAAAGAAGGGTGACAGTTTATAAACAGACCATATCGTATAGTGTAATTATAGGGACATGGCACCATAATACTGAGGGGAGTAACATAGGGAAATGGTTCCATAACACAGAGGGGCGTAGTATATGGAAATGGTGCCATAAAACAGAGGGGAGTAGTATAGGGAAATGGTGCCATAACACAGAGGGGAGTAGTATAGGGAAATGGTCCCATAAAACAGAGGGGAGTAGTATAGGGAAATGTTACCATAACACAGAGGGGAGTAGTATAGGAAAATGGTGCCATAAAACAGAGGGGAGTAGTTTAGGGAAATAGTGCCATAATACAGAGGGGAGTAGTAATGGGAAATGGTGTCATAAAACAGAGGGGAGTAGTTTAGGGAAATAGTGCCATGACACAGAGGGGAGTAGTATAGGGAAATGGTGCCATAAAACAGAGGGGAGTAGTTTAGGGAAATAGTGCCATAATACAGAGGGGAGTAGTAATGGGAAATGGTGCCATAAAACAGAGGGGAGTAGTTTAGGGAAATAGTGCCATGACACAGAGGGGAGTAGTATAGGAAAATGGTGCCATAAAACAGAGGGGAGTAGTATAGGGAAATGGTTCCATAACACAGAGGGGAGTAGTATAGGGAAATGGTCCCATAAAACAGAGGGGAGTAGTATAGGGAAATGTTACCATAACACAGAGGGGAGTAGTATAGGAAAATGGTGCCATAAAACAGAGGGGAGTAGTTTAGGGAAATAGTGCCATAATACAGAGGGGAGTAGTAATGGGAAATGGTGCCATAAAACAGAGGGGAGTAGTTTAGGGAAATAGTGCCATGACACAGAGGGGAGTAGTATAGGGAAATGGTGCCATAAAACAGAGGGGAGTAGTTTAGGGAAATAGTGCCATAATACAGAGGGGAGTAGTAATGGGAAATGGTGCCATAAAACAGAGGGGAGTAGTTTAGGGAAATAGTGCCATGACACAGAGGGGAGTAGTATAGGGAAATGGTGCCATAAAACAGAGGGGGAGTAGTATAGGGAAATGGTGCCATAACACAGGAGGAGTAGTTTAGGGAAATGGTGCCATAACACAGGATGAGTAGTATATGGAAATGGTGATATACTACTGAGGGGCGTGGGATTGGGAAATTATGTAGTTAGGTACCTCATATGGGTAGATGAGGTTGACGTAGGCTGCGGCGTGTATGATGACATCCACCTCTGTGCTGAGGTAGTGGTAGTCCTCGTCACTCATACCCATGTTCATCAGGCCGACATCACCTGGGGGAATACACGAGAGATAAGTTATTTGCGTAAGGAATTTTCAGAAATACCCAATGACGCAGCAGCATGGTTGGAGGAACAAAAGGTTGGTTAGTCAAATTTGTGATCGCTGAATACTGAGTGGTTACATGCGTCTAGAATTGAATTGCAAATTATGGTCTACCTAAATCTCTCAACCTGTGCTGCCTGTGAATCAGGAAATGCCAATAGTCAGTAAACATTTATTATTTTAATTTGCAAATGATATATGATATTACACCTCCAAGGTCACTACTTAATAACTTATAATGCTATATGTATCATGCTGTGAATGACATCGCCTGGATGGGGACCCCACCCATGGCGATTAGGTCACTTAACCTGGCGTTATCTCAGTCTACTTATTCGTACTCCTGTGCCTACCTTTGATGGCAGTGACCCGCTCGTTGTACTGCACCTCTAGGGCCTCCTGTGCCGCCGTGTTCCGGCCCCGGTCTGCCGCCACCATGCCGTACTGCACCAGCGTGCTGCGGACACGGCTCCCCAACTCGGCGTCCCCGGGCGGCTCACGGACCACGCAGAACACGTGAGTCTGGCAACACAAGGGGGACGGGTCTTAGACAGAGGTAATGGTGACCTGATAACATGTAGTGGACGAGGAGAGGACGTGCACATCCCAGTGGGTACAGATAATTGAATCAACATTGGCAACTGATCGTCAATGGTGATTCAATATTGATTTAATATTGATATGAATTTTGTGTACTCATGGATAGCCATATATACATGTATAGAGAGACATAGAGAAAGGCAATGATCTACACAGAGGCAATGAGCATCGACGTATATATCATACAATGCAAGAGTGAAATAGTTTCCTCAAGCATTAATTGATTTTCACAGAATATAATGAACAATCCCCCTATAAAAAAGGAGGTGAAAATAGCCGCTACACAAAATAACTAACTAACTGAGTTATAGAGTGTGAGTGAGGTACAGGTACCTTGGTATTGAGGAGTAGCTCCCTGATAAGGAAGGAGCCCAGGAACCCTGTCCCTCCGGTCAGCAGGACGCGTGCCTTGTTCCACCGGTCACCGTACTGCATGGAGCGCCAGAAGGCACGCAGCTGGATGTCCATACTAAAGCAAGGAAAATGGATCATAGTATCATAGCATTCCGATTAGAAATCAAATACTCCAGTGCATTAGATTGCTATGTGTTAACCACAGGTTGTAATAATTTTGTTAGCTTTGAATAGCTCGCTACTGCGCGATGCTTGGTAACTAAATAATTAGTGATATTGAGTTCAGATTGGCCAAATTGGTGTCATGAAGGGATTTGTATAAGAAAGATGGGTCATGACGGCATGAGAGGGGTTTCAGCAAGAAACAAACCCCCATCAGGGCAGATCAGGAGAACGGGTTAAAAGTGTTTTGTAAAGATTGAAGTCATAACCAGATATAACAGCCAACATTATCTCCAACGAGATACAACAGACAATGATCTCGCATTGTTTTAATGATATGACAGTTACGTACGTTTAGCAGACCAAACTGTTTCAAACATTTGGTCATATAGGTATAGCTTCGGATGTAGAAATGATATTTATGTTCTTTTTAATAATATTTAGATATATATCTTTATATCTATATTGCTCACAACACATAAAACATGGCATGCCGTGATCTACGCGATAATATTCATACTGGGGTCTCCTTTAATGATACAATGATGTGCGTTTTATAAATTACATATTTAGCAACTTAATTCTCTTTTCTGGAGTATTGTGCTGTAAACATACAGACAATAACTTCCATGGACATTTTCACTCCAGACTGCACTCTTTTTTGGAAAGTTACAAAAGAATTAATGATCTTCTAATAGCTCTTTAACCAAGTATACCTTTTCACTTGCTCCTTTCACTCCACGGATAATCATTGCAAAATGAGTAATTTTGAACTCGTCTATCATTTGAGATGAAAGACATTCAGAAACTGAAGAGGTTTTCTATAATTAACACATTTCGAAAATAAGGGCCTCTTACCCCGTCCTATCCTATGTAATTGAAGTATTACCAGGGACCGAGAGATAACTAATTTCATGTCCTTGTCACTTACCTTCTGTTATTCAGACAAGTCAGAAGGAATTGTAAAGATTTGTGGATTACGGCTGATGAGGAATTTACATAAAAAGGCCAATTGGCATTTTCTAATTTGTGAGTTTAATTTGTGTTTGGCCCTATTGACCTGTAAATTCAACTCCGTGCACCCTGTTTTTAACCTCGGCTATAATGATGTTACTTTGAACGTGCCAAACACTTGAGTGGAAAATTGTGAAAAAAAGAAATTATTTTATTGGAGAGGGGCGGGAGCCATGGGATTTATCTCTGGGGCGGGGGTTAAATTAAAGAAGACATACCATTTAAGCGTCTGCTTAATGTGAGTACCTGTCTTGTGCACACGCCGGGGTAGCGGGGTTTTAAAATTGCAGAACAAATTGGGGGGTGGATGGCTAAATTCGACACGGCGACATGGCCATTTCTTAAGATCGACATGCGACATGAGGCCTAGTGACATGAGACATGGGGTTTGAAAAAATAGTGACAGGGGACATGAGCAATTCTTAAAATCGACATGGGACATTGGGATTATTAAGCGACATGGACATGCGACATGGCCATTTCTTAAAATCGACATGCGACATGGGGGGCCCCCCATCTACACCCCCACAAATGGATCTTGAACAAGCGCCTGTCTTAGCGCCTGTGCTTGGTGTGGCACATGATATTACACTATTTCTCACCTGAGAACAGCCTGGTCATGCTTGCCAACTTCGCGAACCAGGTCGAGGCTTGGGGTTAAGATTCCGTTTGTTTCTCCCGCTACTTCGCCCAGGCGGCGCATGTCGAGTATTCTGGCCATGGCTGAGATGGTGGGATGGACAAACAGGTCCTTGACTGAGATCTCCTCTCCGAACTCATCCCTGACCCGTGACAGCAGCTTGGTCGCCAGCAGGGAGTGACTGTACGGACGAGATGGGGGTTTTGCATTATATTTACACTAGGAGGCTGTTACATTATACTACAAGTAAAATCTCGTTTAATGTAAGGAGGGCATTTTGGCAAAGTAAATAATATTATGTTCCTTGGTTGTAACCTACGTCCCCTTAGTATCACCAATACTTAAGATAGAGGGAAAAGCCAATTGGGGGAATGGGAACGTGATCCTTATAACAGGAAGTTCATTTTATCACTCCTCCTTTAATAGGAACTTATAACGAGATCTCATTGTAAATGACAGGGACGTATGTATCACCACAAATCCTTTGTGGACCCCGCCAATGCTTTATGGGTTCCGCAAATGGGGTCCATAAAACATTTGCATGAGTCCACAAATGTTGTCATTTGCGGCGAAATAGCCGATAGATTAAACGACTAACGTAATAGAGTCATGCTAAGATTTTACAGTACACTGCAATAGGTTTTCTCCATTTCCAGGTTGCAGGGGAAAGATGACGGAGACGCGTCATTTCTACGACTTCGAAGTGCTTGGGTTATAAAAACGTATTTAAAACTGAAGACATATTTTGATTGTGAAGCTTACATTGTGGTTGAATGAAGTCACTCCGGAGAATTAGTCATTCTGACAAGAGAAATAACCTCAATGCTATGAACATCTAACTTACCCGCCTAGGTCAAAGAAACTTTCTTGGACATCAATGAGTTTGAGGTGAAGGACTTCTCCCCATATCGGGACCAGAGCCCGCTCGGTGTCTGTGCTGGGGATGCCTTCCGGATCCACTTCCGTTTCCGTTCGGTTCACGGGCGGAAGTGCCTTCTTATCTAGCTTACCGGAAGCAGCCAGAATGGGAATGCTGGGAATATAAATGCATCATGATCATTACATGTGTTACAATTGCAGTTATGCATACCAGTCAATCCATTGCTATGTATATAGAATCTGTGTATTTAATGATGAAGTGTTGATTTCTATAATTGTTCTGTATTTCAAAATTATAAATAATTATCTAGCTCTGTGACTGGCATTATTGATGCATTTAAAATAGTCTGCTCCAAAGCAGTAGCCCTATACCCCTCATCGGCATGATACATGAATGCAGCAGTAATGACTGATAAGAACGCGAAGCCCTACCTGTTAAGGAAGACGAAGTAGGAGGGGATCATGTAGAAGGGTAGGCGCCGTTTGAGAGCAGCTCTCACGTCCTTCTTACAGGTGCGTCCCTCAGGTACGATGTAGGATACCAGGTACTTGTCTTCACCCTCGGCCCCCATCTCCACCACCACACACGCATTCACCATGGGTAGCTCCAGCAGGGCCGCCTCCACCGCCTACAAGGCAATTGGATCATGGCAGTTAGGGATGGGGCATTATTTGTGAAATGAGTTTTTGTCATTTGTTTCTTACCATAAAGAGATTGGATCTTTATAAATGATAACAAGGGGAACATTGCGATGGTGAATGTGTACAGTTTACTTTATTAACAATGTTGCTATTTAAGATACAATAGCCCCGCCCTCCAAAGGCCAGCACTTTCCTATTAGATCTTGGCTCGAATTTCGTACTGCCCTACTCAAATTTTGTCAGATTTGAAAGCAAAATGAATTATAATACGTTTACAGGGGTTAGACATCACAGGGTATGCCTATCACCTTATGAAGGGCGGGGTGCAGGGGACCTGGGCTCCCTCCTCCTTGAATGAAAAAAATATATACATTTCGAAATGTCACGACTCTACGCTGAAATGCTTTTGGTAAGTACTTGGTGTTCACTCGACCACCTACCACACTTTTCTCAAATTACCTGTATTTCTATGGAGTAGCCGCGTATCTTGACCATGGTGTCACATCGGCCACAGATCTCAAAGCTGCCGTCACTCAGCATGTAGCCCCAGTCCCCTGCCTTGTACAGGCGGTCCCCCACGGAGGCAGGTAGGTGGTCAGGACGGGTGATGAACCGCGTACTGTTCAGCTCTGGACGGTTCAGGTAGCCACGCGCCAACGTCGGACCTCCAATGTAGATCTGGGTATAAAATATGTCGCAGTTATAGGACGAATACCAGCTGTACGCGAAATACAGCGAAGGGAGCCTCATAAGCTCCCTTCACAAAATACCCCTACAGCTTGGTACATGTTCAAGGGCTATAACTTATTTATACCACGAGCTGTATGCAGTATACAAGAGGTGTGAAATACTTTGTTTTCAGCGCCCACTGTAGTATAAGTGTATGAAGGGTCATAAATAATTGATATATATATATGGTATGATGATATTAACACATGCTGCGTATTAGCCAAATGGAATTATGCCTACTATGTTCTACTGGGTGATACACATTGTGATTAGATACAAGATACAACTGTGCTTGAATAAGAACGGTCTAACTATGTCAACTCTCATTTGGAGTACATTATACTGGTTGTATACCTAAACACAGACATTGTAACTGGACCATACTATGACTTACCTCACAAGAAACACTCACAGACTGACAATAATCATATAAACTGTAACTTGATATATCATACCATTAGCACTCAGTATTACAAATGTAACCCAACCTACCAACTACACCCACAGGCTTAAATATAACTAGAACTTGCTATTATACCTGTTAATCAACTCAAAGGTGGCATCCACAGACTGACAAAATAAAAACTGTAGCTTACTTTTAGTATCAGTACTACTATAATATTAACATAGCTTACTAGGCTTGTATAGAGTACTAAAGGAGCAAACTTCACACCACAGGTGTGGGTTATACCATTTGTCAAAGTTGGGGCATGGATTCGGCTTATACGCGACAATTTACAGTACGCCCAAACTATATTTAAAACTACCACTTACACCACTGAGAATATAACTAACTTACCTTACCAGATACACCCCGACTGACAATGTTACCTACCCACATGTAACTTACTATAACTAATTTACGGTGTAACTAATCTGTAACTTAATCTGTCAGCTTTACCTGTCAGTTTAATTTACTGTAACTTACAACAATGTTTGCCTGTAAGCTACTATGACTGTAACCTACTATAACTATAATCTACTTCGCAAGGTACCACTACATACTGAAAATATAACACAAACGTACTATGGGTATGAGTGTAACTTAACTCACCAGCTATACTTGACAGTATAACTTACTGTTACTTGCTATGACTGTCACTTGCCTCACCATCTATATACCTGACAGTGTAACTTACTTAACGTTCTATGACTGTAACTTACCTCACCAGCTACACCCAAAGGCTGAGCCTGTAACTGGTCGTTCAGGATGACCACGCCAACTCCTGGTAGCAGTTTACCAACAGGACAGAACTTTCGGTTCTGGAGGTTGTCCTGGAATAAAAACATAGCAATAGCAATATATAGCAGTATAATGCTCACAATTGGGAATCCAATATATATTTTTAACTATACATGGCATTCAAAAGGCATTTGTTGCGCATTATATACATGTGTGCGTTATATATACAATTAAATTCACATTGGGCATAGCCCAGCTCAAGAGGCATTATTGATATACAGGGCTTAGTAAGCGCCTGATAGATGGTCTGTGTGCACTGGGCTGTCTTCCTCATCTTCCTCACCTTCTCCAGTTTGTACCAGGCAGACAGGTCAGCACATGCCACGTCGTGAGACTCGGAGATGCTGTAGAGGTTGATGACCTGGACATGGGGAAAGGCCTTCATACAGCGCTCCAGTAGTCCCACCGTCACCACCTCACCGCAGAAGATTATCTCCCTGTAGAACAGAATGTATATATTATCTGTAAAGTGAAAAAATCGGTATACATATAATATGAGATGATGGGACATAATCTTCAGTCGTCATGGATATGACCCTAGTTGTCGAAGTATACTCAATCACTGCATGATAATCTTCAGCCACAGCATATGCGCCTCAATTATTCAAACTCCCATTTCTCTGTCATTCAACCTGCTCTGTCTATCTGCCTGTCAGTATGTCTCTCCCTCTCTCTCTCCCCCCTCTCTCTCTCTCTCTGTCCCTCCCTCTCTCTCTCTCTCTCTCTCTCTCTCTCTCTCTCTCTCTCTCTCTCTCTCTCTCTCTCTCTCTCTCTCTCTCTCTCTCTCTCTCTCCTCTCTCTCTCTCTCTCTCTCTCTCTCTCTTCACCACGTCCACGTACCTCATACTCTTCATGCTGTTCTGCACGGCGGCAGTGTCCCTGTCCAGCACGGCCTCCAGCAGGGAGGGAGTGAAAAGGACGCGGGTGATGGCGTTCTCCGCCAGGAAGCGGCACAGCAGGATCGGGTCGTAGATAACGTTGTCTGGGATAATGTACATGGGCACACCTGGTGGAATCGGGAGAGATTGATTGTCACTTTATTATAGAAAAAATAGTTATTAATACTCGCTGGTTGATACCTTACACTGAATATCATGCCCAGTTGAATACCTACTGTTTAACTTAAGTTAATCATATTTATTTCATGGTGAATACGGCATGACAATGTTAAACCTATGGGAGGGCCGTTCCCGAGGGCAGCGTGCAGCTCTGCTGTTCTGCACGCTTAACTTTTTTTCGATTCTTTTTACTTTCCCCCCAGGCCATAAGCCGTATATGGGGATCCATCTCCTTTAACCAATGACAGGTGAGAATCATTGATTTATCGATCGATTGAACGAGTATGTGTCGGTTTACCTTTAAGAATGGGTCTCAGCATCTCCCAAACAAAGAAGACATTGCAGGCCTCCCGGTCGCCATCCCTGTAGGGGTAGTTCTCATGCCGCCAGTGGTAGGAGAAGACCACACCACGGTGAGTCATCTGAATACCTGCAGAGATATATACAAGAGTTACAAACAATCATTAAACTTTTCAACATTGTCAAATCTACCTTAATAATAGTACATCACCTGACCACCTCGCGGCCTTAACAGGAACTGTGCATCTGATTTTATCTAACAGTTTCACCCTTTAAAATCATGGCTGTTTCTAAATTGAGGTATTTTTTATGGCGTTAGCATTACCAATGTTACATAGAATTCAATCTACTCTAGCCTACAACATGTTGAATTGGGCTCTTTAACCCCTAGGAATCTTACAGTATAAAGTAAAACTGAAAATCCCCCCTACCTTTAGGTTTGCCAGTGGTTCCAGAGGAGTAGACAGTGAAGGCCAGGTTCTCCAGGGTGAGTGAAGGTGGAGTTGGTATGACTGCATGACCAGCATTCTCCTCCCGAAGTCGGTCTATCCAGCCCTTGGTGCACTTAATCACGTTCTTCGCATCAGCTATGGATAGGGGAAGGAAGAGAGCCCAGTATGTTTCAATTTATCGGATACCATAAATCAACGGTTTGTTACTATGTGCTGTTTATGTCATGCATGTGCTACATAGGTAGAGAATGTGTAGTGGAGAACGCTAATAATCACTATTGAACGTACTTTTTAATTTGTACCCTATCATATTGCAGTATGACTGGTAGCATGAGTGTGGTATAAAGGTATAGTTTATGCTTTGTATATGAATTCACTTAGTTTCAACAAATCTTGTCACGCTTAACAGCTTAAGTGATCCCCCTATTAGGAGTCCTGAACTCTATATAGCCATGGTACAGGACTAATCCTTTAAGGCCCGTAGTTGTGCGTCCATGCAGCCCTTGGAAAATAATATCATACTCGCCGGGACTGCATTCTTGCATTATACGGGGTTGATACACTCATTCATACATCATGCCAATATAGAGCATAAATCACAATGTGGCCCTTTAAATGTCTAAAGAAGAACTGCTCTCGGTGGTCCTAACCTTAACCAACATTGTGATACTACACGGTGTGAGCTGCTCACAGTGCCTGCCGACCTGCTCAATTACAGACGGAGCTGCTCCGACATGCTCTAAGAGGCGTGTCACGGCCGCAGACGGCGCCCGCCTCCCTGCAGTACCTCAGGATTGATGATGACCTTCAGGGGAGACCTACTCCGATGCTGCTCAGTACGACCAGTCACATGACCAGGCCCTCAGTCACGTGACACAGTACATGTTGGTTGTGTGATACAGCCATGCTGCTCAGGAGGGAGACTATTACTTTAGGGAGGCACACACATGACTGGCTTTTTTTTTGCAATTCGGAAAAATGGAGAGTTTCTTTTAATAAAATTGAATGACATTTTAGGTGGGTAGTCATTCTTATCTTCTCTTTGCGTATGGCGTAATTGGATTCATGGATATGCTGGGACGGGAGAATGTTATTCCTTAACTTGATTAGTTTTGAGACAAGTAAAACATAATCAAAATAATGTAGTCTGGAGAAAGGACATATATTAATATTATTAATTATGTGGCTGAGAAGAGAAAGGAATTCTTTGACGGTCAACTCTGAATAAGTATAGGCCAAACACCTCTGATTAGACATATACCAAATCACCGAATAGCATTCTGCATTCTATCCAGATTAGCCCTATACTGATTGCCCTGGTAACCGGGTGATTTAAAGTCTGTGTTACTATGGTGACGTCCCGAGTTAACCCCCTCCTCCTCCTGCTCGCAGAGAGACCAGCTGGAGGCAGGTCTTGATAATCAATATTGCAGCCAAGCGTAGGAAGGCGTTCCATGGAGGGCTATATCGGTCCAGGACACACAGCTGGGCCGCCATGTCGATCTCCACTCCCAAAGATGATGTAGCGCCCCCCTCCCCAAGTAAATATCAACATTGCTGTCTCCATAAACTAACATTACTTGGTAGTCTATCTAGCCCTATCTAGGCACTGATTTCCCCAGTGTTTGGGATATGAGAGCAAGTGACTAGGAAAAGTAGGGAGTTGTTTGCTGACATTGTATCAGTGAGAAAGATAGATAACACTGCTAGGGCGTACGAAATGGTACATGCTTTGTTCTTTAATACTGAAAGGTTATAACTCAGGGCATAATTTCTCATTCACTGCTATTATGTAATTATCATGCATATAAGTTTATGACTCATCACAGGGAATTGCTTCCATTCTATGTACCTAGGGCCTATATTAGTTTAAGTAAGAGCAGGTCGAAGCCATAGTCAAGGGTCCAAACCATGACTGTCGCTATAGATTGGTTTTTATCCTTCTCTTTCATATTTCCATCAGCTATAGCCCACTAAATTATTCACTTGGGTGATCTAACCGGCACCATCTCTTTCTTCCCAAAGCTAGATTCTATTTAGCCTATCCCTGACATAGAACTAAATTGCCATTGCCCTTTTGACCTTCTGAGGCGCCTGATACAACCCCCAGTTTGTCTATACTGCTATTCATTTAGGTAACGTTCATTTCATTGATCTTACTGGTAATTTCTGTCCTGTAGAGGTGATAGTGTCATTTATCCTATCTGTATTGATATACAGATATTTCGGGGTTTTCATAATTTTACTCCCTATCTGTATTCTCGGTGTCCCCAACATAACCTTGCTCACAATCTTAACTTTAACAAAATACATCTATCAATTCAACAGGAACTCTGATAATAAGTTAGATTACGGCAAAAGCTTTAGTGAGTTTAACCCCTTTTTCTGGGACATACTGGGAAGAGCAGCACCATGATCATAAGCCAGAATTGGTCTTTTACATAAATAGAAGATATACGGTGAATGAGGTAGTCAGCAATTCTAAGTCGTAATGACACCAACCTGGAATGTACTGTGTAAGGCTTTCTTCCGTCAGGATGGCCACAGGTTGGGCGTCGGCAAAGATGTCCTCCAGAAGTGGGATAGGGTAGGAGACATCTATGGGCATGTAGGCACCTCCTGCAAGGTTAAATCAAACAATCAATATAATGCAAAACCTACAAATTATGAGTGCATGGAATGGGGTGTAGGTACCATGGAAACCCCACAATCTGATGGCTTGGGAATTATGCCATACGTCGACCATCCAGCTATGAAAAGTGCGTAAATGTTGATAGACAATCAGAACCTATTCAAGAATGGTTTCAAAACCAGGAAAAAGGCTGAGTTAAATTATAAGCTCTTACTATTCCCCTCATAAAATAGTTTACAATAGCTGGGGGGTTGGGATATATTCATATATTTGTTTTCCCATGCAATCCATTTCTAGAGCATCGTATCTGACAATTCTGGTCCAATTTTGGTCCTGTATTTGAAGTATTCAAGTCTGAACCAATATGACATATGTAGGATAAATCATAAGATATATAGAGCACAGTTCTTAGGGAGTCGACGACTGACGAGTCTGTTCTGAAAGACCCTCCTGACAAATGTACATTGACATGTTGTTATATACTTTAGGACACTTACCAGCTTTCAGGATGGAGATATAGGAGATGACATACTCCATGCACTTCTCCATGTAGATGCCAACAATGGAGTCGGGCTGCACCCCGCGCATGCGCAGGTTGGTGGAGACGATGTCTGTGATGTTGTCAAGCTCCTTGAAGGTCATAGTCCTTCCGTCACCCCCCACCACGGCTACGTGGTCCGGGGTGAGCCGTGCCTGCCGCACGAACATGTCGTGGAGGAGACCCAGGTCCTCATACCCCATCTTGGCACGTTTCCTCTGGTCAAACTTTTGAGATAAAGGAGAAGGGTAAGTTAGAGCAGTAAGTGTCAATGATCACTCAATTTATGAGTTTATCTGATCAAGCACAGATCTGGGTAGAACTGTTTTCATTTCAGCTTGAGGTCCAATAGATGATAGAAAGCCATCCCATCTATTAGCCCTTATTTACCTACCATTACCAACAAAAGGTTGTCCTTATGGCAACATTATTAGTAATTTGCTATACCATGTGGAATGCTGATAATCAAGGACCCTGCAACATATATCCCTGTCTTTTAAGGCTATGTGGTATCAATTGATTAATGGACAATTACGAGATATGGTAAAGGATCTGGGCTTCAAATCTCTTTATACAACATTCAATGCCCTCTGGTGGATGTTGGATTTGCAGTGTTGGACCAATGTTGGGCCAACTCTCTTTTCTCTTCATTGCTGGGGGTATTGCCAATGTTGGCCCAACATTGATTTGCCTATGTTTGTATGACATGAATCATCTGATGTTGTACCAACATGTGCATATATCACTGGGAGTATTTCTAACATTTGTAAAACATATATTTGCCAACGTTGTACCACGGTTTGCAGTTCAACAATGGAACAACATAGAAATGTTGGCATAGCAATTGCTACCATTAGTCCAACTTATCATTGCTAGCGGGGGAAATAATACTATACTACACCCTCAGAAAAGTTAGAGTCATTGTAGCCAAAACTACCCTCACCTGAGAGTCAGGCAGTGCCTAGACTCCCTTTCTGAAGGGAGTTGCGACAATGACTCTCACTTTTCTGTGTGTGTAGGTCTACTAGAAGGGAAAGGCTAGCATACTTGGAAACATAAGAAATATTTAAGAATTAAGAAACTAACAAAGAAAGACATTCATGCTGCTAGAGGAATTGGATGCCATTGCTTTGCCATCATATTAATGTTGGGATTGGATTGTTGTTTTGTTTTGTACATGGCGATAATGCCACGTTTCAACCCTATTGGTAGAAGAAAATAAAGAAACAGTGGGTTAGGGATCAGGGACTAGACCCATTTCCTATATGTGACAATGCCTTAAAATTGCATTTCACGCACCGACTCTCGTCTTCTCACACCTGTCTCTGTATTGCTCCCTTTATCAAGTCTACTTCGATCTCAATTGTCTACATTTGAAGTAAAATAAAATGTATCTATGGACGTATTAGTTTACGTCCGAAGTATGGGGGTCTGAAGGTGAGGGTCCTTATGTCGCATACATGTCGATTTAAAGAAATGACCATGTCACCTGTCACTTAAATCTATATGTCCCATGTCGCCTCTAACATGTCATGCCCCATGTCGAATTTAAGAAATGCCCTATGTCATGTCACTTGAATTCCCCTCATGTCACTAAGCTCCATGTCGCATGTCCATTTTAAGAAATGGCCATGTCGCATGTCGAATTAATAGGAGTAGACTTGATAAAGGAAGAAAAAATGGAAACCGATCGTAGAGACCAGCCCCAGAACGGGCAGACTGGGTAATAAAAAGGCAACCCTAAAGGGGCGAATAATACTTCATGAATGGCAAAAATGGAAGTGAATTAATAAGAATATTTGAGAAGGCTTGAATGTGTGATTTCTATCACAATGGACTCAAGGACACGGTGCTTTAGTGATTGAATTGATTGATTGAATATAATTAAGATGTTTAGGATCTGTATTCCCACAGTGTAGGAACTTTATACCCACAATGCACCAACTGGCAATGACTCCATTTTGCCCCTTGTCCCCACACCAGGTTTCAACTTGACTCGCACACCATATCAGCTTGCCACACCACAATCCAGCTTGACAGAAACCAGAATAACACAAGGGTAAGAAATACTGTGAGTAAGGCTAAGGTTATACTGGTATACAATGATCAAGATATATCAGAAAGGTCTACCCATACCTGCAGAGCTAGTGATCCCATGAAAGCACGCAGCTTTAATGACGACGCGACACATACACAGACCTTATTGTAGATTGTATTTGTGGGTTGGCCTGAAGGGACCCACTGTTTTGGGATTTTTTGATAACCATCGTTATAGATAATATCCATCGTGCCCGCCCCAAAGGTAGAGTGCGATAGGAATAAAGCTGGTAATATTGATTATGGTTGGAAGAGCAGGGATATTTTCAAAACATAGGGAAGGTACATCTCTCTATAGTAATGTTTTTAGCATCCATACTGAAATTGATTGAATAGCCCTATGAGCAGATAAGTTGTAGTTGTATTATTATTATTATTATTATTATTATTATTATTATTATTGATTCTGCAGGAGGTAAGAGAAAGGTTTTCATTATCGGGGCCAGCCCCCCTCTGCCCCCTTTTTCTACGCCATTGTATTTGACGGATGTCCACCCACTGGCCACTCGATCCCTATAATTCTATGCTACCATATAATGGTAATGTTATCGTTTAGTATGACATAGAGTGTTACTAAACTGACCCACTGCACCAGGAGGGAGATTAGCTGCATTCCTGTTCTACGAGTCCATCCCTTAATCCCTCGTTAATGCCTGCTCCCGGTCCATTGTTAATCTGATGGCGCCCTGGTCATCTATCAAGCACCAGCACCACCACATATTCCACTCCCACTACCCTGCCACCACATCACCCCAACTCGTCTGAGTACATCAGTCATGGTTAGAGAGCAGGCCCTGTACATGGCCTGGCCGCCTCCAGGCAGTCGCCATCACATTCCTCTTGAAGTCAGCCCCAATACTCACGTCTCCAGTACATCAGAGCCCTCATATATTAATTTGCCATTCGTAGGGTTTTGAAACCGGGGGGGGGGGGGGGTGAAGTAGGGGGAAGAAATACAAATTACTGGAAGAAATACAAATTTCTTGAAACATAAAACACACACATACTAATTTGGAGGAAATAATAAAGGGGGCACGGGCAGGCCCCTCCCCCTCCGGATCCGCCCTTGCAATGGTTTATTAATGTACGTTAGTAGTTATGTATACCACTACTCCGTTGAATTCATCTCTCAGTCATTTTAAAACATGGCTGGAGGGTGAAATAGTGAAACCTGGCTATACTACATAATATCATGTCCGTAACTATACTGCCTAGATTCCTGTTCCTGTCACGTGTGCAAGACGTGGATCAGATTGATTGTCAAAAATAATTCTGGCACAGGCCATCGAGAGGCATATACTGGGGGGGGGGGGGGGGTGCTCAGGCTTCCATTAAGAGTCTCGCCATCGACAGATCACACCATGGCAGTTACAGATAGAACCCAGGGCAGATCTGATTACGAGTTAAGGCGTAATTAATACCCTGTGGACCAGGCAGGCCATGCTCACTGATCAGCCCAGCTGCCATTGTAGCACAGTATAATATAGATATAGATGTTTAATTCACGTGACATGATATGCCCTGTGGGAGGCTTGTGCAGTAGTGGCTTCTGTGAAAATTCATTTTTGAAATTGTCATCTTATACAGTGACAGTGCGTTTTGTGACATATTACATCACAAGGATAATATGCGCACATGGCAGTGTATATCTACCATGCCAATGCAATCGCCGAAATGGTGATTGTGGTGACGTGCATTGTCAGCTGATTGCTACTCGTCCGTCATTGGTGTTGTCATTGGAGATGAGGTTAACCTGCTATGGATACTTCATGAGATGAGGTTAACCTGCTATAGATAATTATATACTTCTGGTTGTGATGTTGACCTGCGATATAGATGCAGACCTGTCCTGTACACATAGTAATTATAATCTACCACCACAACACATGGACAGAACGTCTAGCAACCTACAGTACTGCTATAATTATTATATACATTTCGCCACTGTATGGGCTACTTTACACCTACTGCCTATTACCTACCAGACTCATGGTGATGCCCTTATAGAGTCGCAGTTAGAAAACCTAGGGGAATGGCTCCAATTTACTCTGTGAATTGGTAGTGGCCATCCCAGAAGGCCATGAGCATGTTGTTAGTGTTAATGATACTATCCCTTGTGTAGTTAGTGGTGATGCCTTATACCAAACACACAGTGGTGGTGCTTACGTGTGTGTCCTCCTGTATGCCCTGCGTTAGAAATGGGTAAGGGAGTCCGGTGTGCCACTAGGGTGAGACGAATTAGGGCTACGTATTCCTTGTATACCCCTAGCCTCCTGACACTATAACCGCTCCGTGTGGCGTTCCTGTGGGCTTAAACGACTCTCCTGCCCAGAAGGAAGATGGATAAGACCGGCAGTGAGGTCAGACCAGCGCCTTGACCACGTCCATAGCCCTAAGGGATGCCCTTTATCTGCCCTTCAGCAGGACACCACCACCACGGAGAGATGCCTGTAGACTGGTGCCGTGGGTGGCTGGTCTGCCGCTGCTGCTGTTGCTGCCTGCTGCCGCCCACCACATGAGGGGGCGGGGGTAGGGAGGGGGTGGTGCTGAGTGACTGCATGCCGATGTCCTGGAGTCAGGGGCAGTGGCGGGGGTGGCGGGAGCAGTGGCGGGGACAGCAGCCTTCGCTAAACGCCCTTCTCACTATACTACTTACGCTAAGCTAACTGCGACTCGCACACGTCCAGCTCCTTTGGTAATTGGATCAGTTTTGATGTTTATCTTCAATTAAGCAATATTATATTGCGATAGAAACGGGTGTGAGTAAATGGGTGTGTTTTATGATTCAATGAGCACTAATTAAGCGTAAAATGTCTAACACATGTTCTTGGATATGTTACAAATCTGGGGTGTCAGGACAAGTACCCCCCGGACATCTACCGCCCCCTGGACATTTATCCCCTAGGACATCTACCCCCTAGGACTTTTACCCCCTTAGGACTTTTACCCCCTAGGACATCTACCCCTTGGACATCTACCCCCTTGTACTTTTACCCCATAGGATATATCTACCCTTTGGACTTTTACCCCCTTTACATGATGTGACTCAACCATATGGGCATCTTAGAACCTAAATCTGGTGCTGTGAGCCATGCACGAAAAAATCACATTCATGGATCTACAATATCTTTCCATTGACATGCTTTGAATATAACAGGAGCCATTAATGTGTACATATATGGCGGAATGCAACTATAGTTTGATAATGATATAGAATGGTACAAAATATACCAGAATAAAGTAGACAGAATAGTAAAGTTGCTTCTACATTTCTTCCGGCTTTCGACATCTAAAGTAGGCTTGCACTGTTTTCATATATTATATATGTTACCTCACACATTGTTCACAAAGAGCTCAATGCACACAAAATAGACGGCAACATCATGCAGGGCTTTTGTATCAGATCAGTCTATGTTTTATGCAGATATGAATGGGGTGAGTGTTCCACACGATCAGCTGACAAGGAGCTGAGAAGATCGGCGATGGGAGCTATAAGGAAAGTATAGCCTGTCTACCGAGGGACGCTGTGCATCCTCCTGTCAGAAGGCCTAATTCAAGAGGAAAGCAAAGAGAAAAGTTGAGCTGAGGGAGAAATGCCCGGAGAAATTGAATCAGTCAAGGACATCCTCGCCAAACTCGTTCATAGAATTTGAACAGCGATGTTAGCAACTCGACCCATCTTTTGGCCAACTACAGTAGAGAGTGTAGCCAACAGTGTATGCCTGGTCTTCTGAATTCATACATAGCCTCACATGCAGCACGTTGTTCGCAAGATCCCCAATTGTCCTCTCAGAGGTCAACATTGAATCAGGTAGTAGATGTATAGCACTCATATAATTGATAGCAAGGTTCATAATGCTTTGGAATCCCAAGGCTACTACAGCAGTTCATGAAAAACAACTGACATTTATTTTTACTATCTATCCTAAAGGAAGACAATCCCCACTTCATTTGAAAACATGGCTTGGGTGCCTTCTACACGACAATATGACACAACCTTTCCACCTCCAGCCCCTAGCACCTCAGTGACCTACTACCTTTGGATTATGGACCATGGAGTTCATTGGATCCTTTATTGATTAAACGATTACACGTTCCCCCGATGCTATGAGGACATTGTTTTCGCGTATGGGTTCATCTTATCATTGATAGTACACGTAGGCGGCATGGACGTGTTCCAGCACTATGCTGGCATTAATCACCATGTCTTTGATAAGAGGTCAGGAGATCCTCATTGTGATAGATATAGGGGTAAATGTCCAAGGTTCTGATCCGCTTCAGGCGTCGCAGTTTTATGTTTTGTTCTCTTCCTATCACTGACATTGTTTGTTCTGGAGGTTATCCATTATCAACGTCTTTACTATCTGTTTTTGTTCCATGATCATAATTGTAAAGTGATCTGGCAAAAAGGACCTTATAGTGTATGGTGCATTGAGGTCCTTTTTCTGAAGTACATGATGACCCTAGCTGCAATGGCATTTAGAAGATCAACATAGACGTGTATGCCCAGAGAAAAGAAATAGAGTCAAAAGGGAGTCCCGGCTTGCCTCCAGAATAACTTCCTTTTCTGACTCTCTTTCTGATGAAGGGAGTCAGTACCTGACTCCCTTAAAAGTGAGTTATGTGACCCCGCTAAGAGAGCCTTGGGTTTGCCTCCAAAATGACTCCCTTTTATGACTCCCCACAACAAACAGAGTCCAGGTCCATGCTGCATCCTTCACAAATGGAGTCTAGACACAATGACTCCAAATATATAAAATATAAATATATATATACCATGGTATGAATGTATGAATAAACGGAGTCATTAAATCACGACTCCCTTAGTAGAGAGGGTCATTGAAGGATGGCTTCTTTTGTAAGTCTCATTGGTAATTTCTCATGTTTCTACAAATAGGGTGTCTATATACCTAATACATAATGCTTTAATATGCTAGAGTTTGAAGTTAACTTTAATTATTTCATGAAATGTAATTCTGACATTCAATGTTGATGCTACAATGATTTTGTGTACTAGCATAATTATCAATGTCCCAAATCATGTGAATCTAGAGATCTGAGCATAACAAATGATACCATTTAAAGTATAGTGATACCACCTAGGACAAACGTTTAAAGTAAGTCTTGATCAAATCTTAAAAGTCTTAGTCTTAAAGTGTTAATACTAGTACTCACCATTAACAAAGAAAGGGGAACAGGCCCCCCATGATATCAACATATGACACTATCTATATTCAGTGAGTATTATCAAGACTTTAAGATTAAGACTTATTGAGATTTGGTTAAAACTCGTTCTAAACGTTTGTCGTTGCACTCTGGTAGGCACTATGTAGGCCTATCATAACATATCCAAGATACTAGAGAGGGCATGTTTGATTCACACAGTAGCCCTATGTACTAGGACACCTACACTTGTACACATGTTTAATTGGGCAGTCTTGAGAAGATCAAAGTGCCATTTGGGGTGACAATGGCGTATGTTACTAGCAACCAATAGGGCATGCCAATCATACATTCCCATATATTTGAAAGTTAGGGACATCAGAGGTTCGGTCTATTTCTTTTTGTCATGTCCTTCTTTCTAATATATTCAACTGTAGTACTACATGTACAAAGCAAAGGTTTAGATAGGGGACATTTTTCTCTAGGTAGGAAGATTAATTCGAAACTCTTTTATCCCCTATGTATTCCCTGGTCATTCTTTGATTTCATTGACCAAAACTCATGTACATGATCACGCTCCTCCTATATAGTCATGGGAGACGACACAGAGAGCAAATACAGACAAATTGTTCAAGTAGATAATATAAAAAGTAATTTCAAGTACTTGAGTTAATCGGACTTCCACCTCACTTACCATGTAAATGTTAACCACATCACCAAACTATCTTAAACATTCATTTAGGCAGCAGTAAATGTCTAATGGCTATAATTAATTATGCAGACAGTATAAACTACTAAAATATGTGTAGGACTACAAGGGAGGCTGTCACATGATAACTAATATAATACATGAACTAACATAATGATGCAACACTTATGAAAGAAAGAAAACGGTGTGCTCACCTTTTTCTTTAATTGATTTGTGTAGCCCGATGTCTATGTCTAACTGAGAGAGTCAGGCTCGCCTTGTGTATGGTCAGCTCCAATGCAATGTGGTTGCATGGGTTGGAGGATGAGTTGGGTGCGCTGGCCTCTATGGATCAAATACAATGAATAGCCAGGCGTGCGCGGCTGAATGATCGGCTGCGACAGTTGGTCAGTTTTCCAGTCGGTCTCATCTGTGCTTGTGTTCTCAGTCAGAGATCACAATGTGTTTATATAGGCTGGGTGGACCTTGCTATATCCCTATATACTCGTGGTCAGGATGGATTCATCCGCCAGGTGGAGGCAGCGCACTTCTGACGTGGCTAAGATCACCTGACACAATGGTACCATCCCATCCCACCAGTGCCGTCCACTCTCCAAGCACAGCAGTGATGGCATGGTGAGTCATACTCATGGGTGCAGCCATACTCAAAGTATCTATACATATGTGTGGGCAATCTGAGCTACCTTTTTTTGTGGTTACATTTTATAAACAGAGCATAAATGTGCCTGGATACATTATTCTGTAATAGAACTCGAGGGACTAATTGATACATTGTGGCGAAATAGAGTTACATAGCCTGTCACAAAGTATGATCATTATTTCAATTCCAACTGTATCAGAAATGCTCCTGCAGATATGTGACATAAGGACGTGCTCATTTCTTAATTACAGGGTAAGTGTGTAAAAAATCTGCCTCCTTTTTTGTTTTTAGCAAAAAAGGGCCTTTTGTTGCATGTAGCGGTTGTTCATAGGCGATAGCACTGTTGCTACATGTAGGGGTTATGCATCAGCGATAGCGATGTTGTTACATGTAGCGGTAGTGCATTAGAGGTTGCACTGTTGTCACATGTGGGGTTGTTCTTGGTGACAAAGGGCACAGCACATCAAAGCAATATGCGACAATGTACATGCACTTGCACAATTTCTGCACTCAGTATATACACCCCTCACTGCTGGCTGCCTGCGCAATGGGTTAACAAGTGATGATGCTAAGGTGGGTCGCTACCCTTGGGTCAAAGTCACTGAAAGTTAACAGAATCTCACAATTTTTTTTTTACAGGCAGTTCAAATTATATAGAATCGGAAAATGCAAAGAAAAATAGGGAGTCCCGAACTACTTTTTTAGGTATAGAATTTTGAAAAATTAAAGTATTTTAAATTTTTTCTGAAAATGAGAAAAAATGTGAAAAATTCCATGATTTTTTTTTATATTAACAATTATGCGCAGAAATGTAAAAACATCACATGTGAAACGCCTATATGTTCTCTTTTACTGGAAAAATAATTTTACAATTTTACGCCATGGCATTCTGGGTAAAAAATATGGGGTTTCGGAAAAGAATACAAAGAAATCATCATTTTAAACTCTCTCGGAAAATAGTTCAGATCATTTGCTAACAGATAGAAGTAATTTTGATAGGGGGTCCCGGGCATATTTTTAGGGTTTTGGACCTTTGAAAATGAAAAATGATGCCAAAAAATGACTAAATTAAATTTATATGGCACTGCATGATGGGTAAAAAGGTAAAAATCTATATCTAAAATTGTCCTGATTTATAACCTTGGTTATTTCGAGCAATATCATAGCATCTATCGTGTTACTAGCACTTTTTTTAAAATTAGAAATATTATCAGTTACCATTAAATCAAATATTCAAAGTGTTACAAAATGCACAATTTTGCTTGAAATAATCTAAATTTTTAACACAGTTTAGGGAAGGTATATATGTATCTGGCTATGCAATATTGGCCCATTCTGATAGATTTTCGAATTTGAAGAAATCAAAGGGTAGCGACCCACCTTAATATATACTGCATGGTGAGGCGGAGTGACCATCAACATTACACACTTTGATTGGGTGCATGAAAATGCAGTTTTAGATCCCTGGATTTGTGCAATGAAAATCATCAAGAAATGTTATCCATTTCATGTGAAGAAACATCAAAATTGTTTTGTATGGAAAGGGCCGTCCTCCACACCCTCGTGGAGAAACTGAATCCTGTTCTCCACGTCTCTGTTCTCACCTGTGATGTCATCCAAATAGCTATAAACCAATTTATTTAATGCATAGCTTGATAGAAAAATATATAAATCACATGAAATAAACACAGCGATCCACTTCAATCCGTCTAAACTCCTGGCTTCTTCACTCGTGGTGCCTTGGATCATATCCCTTGACTCCGCCTTGTGTAATATGATCCAAGGCACCACTCATGTCGACCTCTGCCTATATGTTTTTATTAAATGAATTCCTGAATCGACCAATATTCGAAAATCCGATTGTAAACAAATAAAAATGAAAATCTAATCATAAATACCTACAAATTGGTTAATGCTGACGTTCACCACGTATTAAAATGTACTGAAATACCAGAAATTTCCCACAGAAAGCTCATTTAATCAAATGGGTCAGTATCGATTTTTAAACTGCGGTTATGTACAGTGTTTTCTCCCATCATATTACAAATTGCCATAGAGAGTATAATCCCACTTAGGTAAGCTTTTGGGTTGGAAGCAATCTGTGAAGCCAAAATGAGCAATCGGTCTGAGATGTATAAGGGAGCGTTCATTATTTATGGCAGGGAGGGGGGGCGGGCGCTTGGCAAAACGAATGGGTCAATAAAGAATTGCCCCCCCCCCTCACCATAGATGTTTATAAATACTTAATAATGGCATTACTAATAACAACATACAAACTCTACATAGTCCTATCCTAAAACCTATTAGAGCATGTGCCTAACCATTATTTGAGGGAGTGGTTATAGGGCATAACAATATGGTGAATATTTTTTGCATCTCCCACATGTGGAGAGCGCACATTTTTCTGGTTCCGTGGCACATTTGAATTATAATTGTTAAAATGGGTGTAATTCTTTTGGTCCCCACCTACAAGTACTGCTAATACTGTTTGGTAGAAGTACCAGAAAGATAGGAGTTACTTGCTTTCTGGAAGCAGAAAGATAGGAGTCAATTGTTACTTGCTTTCTGGAAGTACCATGAAATGGCCAAGCTCTGGGTCGGCGGAAATTGGATAAAGTTGAAGGGCCCAGCTCCCAAAGCCAGCTAATGAGTGTTCGTTGGAGGGAGAAACAAATGTTTGTTTCGGTGCCGCAGACCCCAGGAAATTTTTTATAATTTGACCTTTATATTAGTGCCTTCAGAGTGGTCTGAAGTCTACTATATGATCCATGGAAAATTTTACATTGAAATTGATGTGTTCTGAGGGACTTGTCATTCAAGAAAATTTTAGGAATTTCACCTTGAGATTGGTGTATTCTTGGGTACTGAGTCTAGTATGTTCATGTTTCCCAAGAAAGTTGGGGGGGGGGGGGCAAACATACTTTGGCCAGGGGCCCCCCCCTGTTCCCCTGCCACTGCAGCTTACAACAAAGATTGATTTTTGATGAAGGGATGCTCTGGACGTTATAATAGTGGCAAACCTGAGGAAAATTTTGAAAATCTAGAGGTCAATCGGCCCATTTTAATGTATCCTGGTATTATAACTTACAGTTAAATGATCAAGATTACTATTTAAACCTAGTTTGGTTTTCCAAAGGCTAGGATCAGTAAGAAATAGGGAGCTCAGGGTGATAAAAACCGCGAGAAGCTGTACCTTGACTTTGTCCTGATCCTATAAGATGCACTAGGAATCGGACTTGCATACTTGCCGTGGTCTATGTGTGAAGTTTTATGGTTTGTGACACTGTAGGGGGAATATCATGCTAATGATGTTTTCCCAGCAGTTCCAGTTTGGATCCTGCCAGGTGGCTCTATAATTAACTTATGGTGTGGTCAGTATGACCAAGCATTGGGAATGCATTGACTCCAAAAAAGTAAAGCTTTAAAATAATGATGAATAACTCACTGATAACCCTGCAGAGCGTCAGAAGCAACTTGACCAGAACCAAATATAGATCTGTAAAAATTCTGATGAGGCCAAGGAGCGATGAGTAGCAATGATAATTCAATGCCTCATTTCTGTTGAAGCCAAAGATGAACTTTTTTAGAATTTGGCGACAGTAGGAGTTGCATCGGTAGCAGAAAATTCTGTGGACCTACCGTATAAGCCTAACTCGCGTATAAACTGCACCCCGAGTTTGGGGCAATCCTATAAGCCAGACCAGGGGTCGGATTATGGCAACTTCAGTACTGTACCATAGTAGTAAAAACTCTCATATACCGTAAATTCTCGCGTATAAGCCTAACTCGCGTATAAGCCGCACCCCTAACTTTGACAATTTATGTAAGCCGCAGAGGGGGTCTGAATATTACGATTTTGGTACTGTAGTATACTAATAAAAACTCTCGTATAAGCCGCACCCTATATAGGCATGTTTGGTATCAAAAGAAAGCTGAGTCTGACTCGCGTACAAGCCGCGGCTTCTACGTGAGAATTTACGGTAAGCCACACCCCGACTCTGAGCCGATCCTATGAGCCGCACTAGCGATCTGACTTGCATACTAGCCGCGGCTTATACGCAAGATTTTACGGTAGTGGCTATTTGCTATACATTTCAAGGTATTCAGTACACCGATTTATAGTGGGATCATCATGTTTACTCTATGAGTCTACTGATTTCATAAGCCAAAGAATTTGTGAGAAGCAGGCAGCTATCAGGGAGATGGTGAAGATATTCTAAAAAATTTGAGAGCTCTGCAATCAGAACGCCGTGGCCCATTTAGCAGGGTCTGGTACAAGATACCAAGGAAAAGTGTGTATCATGAGTGATGTAATCACGCCTTTGACTGGTAGAGTGGACCTAAGCTAAAATGTATCAATATATGAGGTAGATCTGCATCTTGCATACTATGCATCTGCTCCTCTATTGGGAAGAAAGGCAGGGTCTAGACATGTAGGCAAGTTCACCCTTGCATATGGAGGCCAAAATGTGATAGGGCATGGCTAAAGTCCAATTAACCCAAACTGTTTCAGATACCGTACTGTCATATTTCGGCGCGACAATAGCATTCATCTAGCTGCACACTGATAGCTTTGCTGTTTAGACCCCCTACATTCTGACCTACTATTCTTGTGTTCAATTAATGTTCTTTCTCCAGTTATTGTTGTTTTAGGAAAAGAAAAGTGGTGAATCATTCAAAGTGTCGATGGGTAGGCAAGAAATTTAGCAGAGTTCTGCGGTCTTTATGACCCCAATTCGCGACATGTGCAGTGAAATTTGGGTCACGTATGTGTCAAAAAATACTCCCTCCCAAAGAAATACCCCTAAAAAAATGACCCCCCTCAGAATAGGTTGAAAAAAAAGACCCCTCCCCCTAAGAATAGGTTGGAAAAAAGACCCCCCCCCCCTCCGAATACCCCTAAAAAAACGACCCCCCCCCCTGATTTGTACACCCCCTCCCTGGCATAAATAATGAATGCTCCCTAACTGGGCCTCGATCACTAGAGTTACAGAGCCAGAGAATCAATATAATGTCCAGTAAAACCATAGTGAGTTTAACGTAGTTGAACAGACACACTTTTGAACTCCAATAGTATATATCCCATAAGCGCAGGTCAATAAAAGAGGCATTACAAGTGTATTATTATTATTGAAAAACCATTTATTCATCTATGAAATGTACAAACATTCTCCGTTAGACATTTGACCACTTGTAAATATTGCACAAAATGTTCACCATTTTTAAAATCTTAGATATGAGAAAGTTACAAAACGAGTGCTTGTGTGCAGCACATACACGACCACGATGTATATACAATACATATTCTCAGCAGTATACCGTTTGTGGAATGTAACGTCAAAGGACAATGTCCCATATTAAGTAGACAGCAAAAACATGCTGAATGGTTCTACAAGTTGAGATATTCTAGGATACTACATGCACATCCCAAAATATAGGTCCTGCCGGACGGGGGTATTTCCATTCTATCCATATATAAGGGACTACTAGCATCTTTGATGCTTGAATAATTATTGCATCCTTCTCTTTACATAATTATATCATGTGGTTTCGGTACTAATATCCATTACAGATATTAACCAAATTCAAGCATTGTTATTCTAATGAAACTAGTGGAAGGTATCACTAATACAGGATATGAAGTGGGAGACCCCACATATCACTTCATGCAATATAGATCATATCACAGCAATATAGCAACCATAATAATTGCACCAGAACACTCTAGATTTAGTTATTGATCATTGCTTTGCCGAAGAAAACGCCAGTTGGATTAACAGTGGCATTGAACACCTGTGTTGGCTTGAAGGAGCCAAGCTTCATATTCTCGAAAACCTCAAAGACAGTGTAGCCGTTAGCAGCAGTCATGCCAAGGTCAGACATCTTGACATTGACCTTGGAGGGTGTTCCTCCAGTACCTGTGTTCATGAAGGCGAAGGCAAAGGACCCCTTGGGGCTGATGGGCCGGGTCCACACCTGGACACTACCCAGCTGAAAGGGACAAGTAAGTTGTGTCATTTATAGTAAAGCCTCGTGTATAAGCCACACCTGCGGATACGCCGCACCCCTAACTTATGGGAATCCCATAAGCCGTACTAAATTTCTGATTCATGGACAAGCTGCGGCTTCTACTTGCGGATTTACAGTATACATGGTTTGGTTTACAAAATGTACCAGCGTGCTATTGTTTTTCTTGTACTATTACATATTAAACTCCCATAATGTGATTCAATGTGTAAGCGTCCGTATGAATATACACTTACATTGAGCAATAAAATCCACATAAACATCAAAGCTCTATAGATGTATAGATATCTCTTTTATCAGGCCATCACCTGCCTTTGATACTATTGTCAATTCTAACATAAAGGCTAAACCCAATTGAATTTTATCAAATGTATTAATCAGAAATGTCAATGGGAAGACTTTCTACTAATTGTTAAGATTAAAGAATACAGGGACATTGATGTCAAATCTACATTGTTTTTGAACCAACACATATACACACCTTGTTGACGAGCCTGCCCTGGACACCCATGGGGTCCTGGTTAATCTGGATGGCATACTTGTTGAGCAGGAGACTCTTGGGGTCAGATTTGATGGAACGCAGATCGGTGGACATGATGAGAGGAGACGCCATAATGGACCACAGCGCCATCTGTACACGTTGCTGGTCCCAGCTGAGTCCATAGTTACCAATGATAAGCTGCAGCACAAAGCATGGTGTTATTGAGTCATATCACTTTAATCTATATGGGTATTGTTGGGGTTAACATGAATTCGACTTTATAGAAACCCTGAAAAGAATCCTCACGTTCATATACTACTCATAATTTACAGCTTACCTTATGTTTATATACTACTCATAATTTACAGCTTACCACATGTTCATATACTACTCATAATTTACAGCTTACCCCATGTTCATATACTACTCACAATATACATCTTTAAATGTAGCATTGCATGACATTTCATATAAAATTCTATGGGTACTTTAATCGAACTGTTATTACACATTAGCTTTCATCTAAATAGTATTGCTTAATCCCATATTCTGAATGATTGAAAACCCCACATACATGTATGTGACAGGTATGCAGTCTGTATACTTATTGAGGACTTTTTTCATGCAGAATACATTGACGCATACCGTAAATTCTCGCGTATAAGCCTAACTCGCGTATAAGCCGCACCCCTAACTTTGACAAATTATATAAGCCGCAGAGGGGGTCTGAATATTGCGATTTTGGTACTGTAGTATACTAACAAAAACTCTCGTATAAGCCGCACCCTATATAGGCATGTTTGGTATCAAAAGAAAGCTGAGTCTGACTCGCGTACAAGCCGCGGCTACTACGCGAGAATTTACGGTAGTCCCAAACCTGAATTATCACCCGCCATGTCTATATACCAAACAGTGTGTCTTGCTGCAAGAGACAGTGCACAGCTGTTTAGCATAGTCGCCTGGCCTTACCATGTCGGGATCGTTAAAGTTTCCTGGGCCAGCAACTTCAATAAACTTTGTTTTGTCTGCGCCGTAGAAGCCCAAGATGCCGAGCATACTCTCCCATGCATCCTGGATGTCAGACCAATTCCTCCAGATATTGCAGTATTTGGCAATGGCAGCGTAGTTGGGCTTTATATAAGAAATGTGGGTGAACCAAATATACCTTAATGAACATTGCCAACAGTCAGTACTGCCCAATGATGCCATCTCTCACTTATCTCATCTGTATCCCAGTATCGGTATACCTTTTAGGGCTGGTGGTGGCGGTGGGGGGGGGGGGGGGGGGGGCATTAAAGAGAGAGTGGGCCAAGGTAGTGGTTGCCTCTTGGTGGATATATGAAGTATATGATCTGTGTTTCAATATCACAGATCTGACATTTCCTGGGGCACAAGAAACACTAAAGACACAAAACCGACACAAACCCCAAAGGAAGATCGCGAGAACCAAGATACTATGCCGATTTCTGTAGACCACAGCTGAAAAGAGAGACTGACTGACCGCTCTCCATGTGGAGGTGCGGGGCTGTGGGATCACCACAGCCAACACTACATTGCACTGGTAATTGACATTATTCTGCAACAGACCTCAGGTGTTGTTCAGCAGACCTCCATGACAATAAAGTAAATTACTGTAGATTTCTGAAAGAGGAATGTGTAACCAATATGAGTCCTGGACGAGCCAGTAGCTCTACACCAGAAACACAGGAATAGAATAATCCCAGAATAAAGAAGTCATCTGCGTATCTGTAGATCCTTGCTCGACGTCCTAATTTAGTGAGTTATTTTATTTGATATACGCAGCCATATAAAAGAACATCTGACGACTTATGGACCACACATCATGCAATTTAGATGCTAAAGAGAACTTTACTCCTGAGAATAGATAATCAAGCCACAACTAATTAGGACCATTTTCCGCATATACAATTCGTATATTTAGTAATAGTCACAAAAGTTTAAAAGAAGGAAGGGGATACAGGAAGCAACATGTTTTGTCTGTCGATGTTATCTCCAATGGTAAGCATATAAACCATCTCCAAAATAAACTTGAAGCGTTCAATGGAGGCCCCTGAAGAGAAGCCCTTTATAAGTAGCTACAGGACTTTGTGACATAAAAAGCACTTGTGACTTGAAGACTTTCATCCCTGATCATAACAACAAAAGGGTTCAGTGCAACAAAGCATTATGCTGCCATCAAAGGGTTAAAACTCTCATTTCTTTTTACCATGTCAGGATCATTCCAGAATCCTGGTCCGGCGACGGCAGCGAACTTGTCCTGGTACTGTCCGTAGAAGGCTATGATACTGGTGACACTCTCCCAGCTATCCTGGACGTCGTGGAAGTTCCGCGCCAAGTTACACGCCTTGGACACACGCTTAAAGTCGGGCTGTGGGTTGGAGGAAGGAGACCACATACATGTGTAATGGTGATCCCATGGAGTAAAAGCGCGTGCTAAACCTGGCAAGTGACCATCTACTTTATGTCTAGGTTACTTAAACTCACAAGTTAGAGGTATTTACAATGTACCTGTTTTTATAGTTGTCTTTATATTAAAATATTTCATTTGTGTTCCATGAAACATAATGCCATACACTGTTAGGTTTTCAGAGCACACTACCTAAATACATGTATATATTTTACTGTGGTCACAAGGGTCTACATATATAATAACGCTAAGCAGCTGAAGGAGAAAGAAGCAACAATCCAGAGTGAAATAGATTTTCATGGAAAACTAAATATGTTTAATATCCATAATTTGATGGAGGTGTTTTGATGGGCGACACACATAGGATTTAATGTTTTACAGCTAACTATGACAATTCCCATTAGAGATTAAAGGAACCATTTTAAAGACAATCGCTTGCAATCATGAGAGAAGGAATAAAGGAATCCACGAATAAATAAGGAAACAATCAGTAAGACCATGAACAAAGACTAAAAACAGATATACCGGAACATGCACCTATACAGAATAATTATACAGAAAAACGCCAGGAGACTGACAAAGAATATGGTTGACTGACGAAACTCCTGACCCCTCTTTAACACAAGGCACTTCATACTTAAAAACTAAGAGCCATAACATCAAAATGTCATCAATGTTGGACAATTGTAAAGATTGATTGTGTGATTAAGATCACATGTGACCCAGGGCTATAATAACCATGATTTCAGGACACATTTATAAAAGGAAAACAAGAAAAAGAGAAGAAAATAAAGGAAACAAAAGGAGTTAACTTAAAAGAAAACCAGAGGGTATATACTAATCTTGGGTATAGGGTGGAACCCTTCATAGACCTCCATCTTGGACCTCCATCTTGGACCTCCATCTTGGACCTCCAACACCAACCTCCATCACCAACCTCTTAATGGCCTGGACACAAACTGCTTCTCAGGGAGTGATGTGCCAGAATTCATCCTCCTCATCTGGCCTTTACAGATCACCAGGGTCCCCACACCTCTCTAAAAGCGTCTGATTTTTTTTATCTCACCTAGTCTTAGCCATTGCAGGTATAGGTGTCTGTGTGAACGTGACTCTCTTAAAGGGTGGATTCAAGGTCACTCTGCTATTCTTTAGCATTAGTTCACAGAGAGGTGTATTTTGCATCAAATTGACTCTTTTTCTCCCATCTTTTTCACTATTTGGATGAAGGGGTAGACAGACATAGGTTGTAAGTTAGTTGCAGTGCTATTCTTTATTCAAAATAAGCAACAGGAATTTTATACAATTGCATCAAAGTTTGACTGCAAATGTACTCATTTTCGTCAGAACCGTCTCCCTAAGACCCAGGGTTCCCTGGACTAACTACCGAGAGTTCAGACAATGGGACAGGGATGTTCGGAAGATGGATAGTATAAGGCAAGGAAAAGGGAATACATATACATGCATACGGGGGTGGGTCAGCTGCAGGCTGAGATAAGTTAATGAGGCCGATTCATTGAGCAGTATAGTAAAGCATATTATATATAGGTTTCATAATTGTTATTAATAAAATCTGGTTTTATAAAAGAAAGTATTTCTTTATCTCTTCTAAAGTTAAGTCAGTGACCTGAAATAATCATGAGAAAATAAATAATTTTTATCAGGCAACACATATCATGCATGAACATTTATCTATTCTAAATGTATGAGTTACATCGTTAAAAGCATTTTTTTTCTATCATTAAAGTGGCATAGTCCGATGATTAGGACTCAAAAATAGATTTTGTTAAAAGTGAACCAGAATGTTCAATATGGCTATACTTTACATCCTACCTACTTCATTAAAGATTATTGCCCAGAATTCAGCTAAGATTTGAGCTAATTATCAGTTTTTTTTTCTTAATTTAAGACTTTTGGAGTGCACGCTATAAGTCCACCCATTGAAAATACACTGTAAAAGGGCTATACCTGTGTTTATTGGACCCTCTGAATTTGCCTCTTTTTGTCCATTAATGATATTTTATTGTCCCCCATCCCCCAAATATGATAGTGTAATGTCATTTTGAATACATTTAAGAACAAATTAAAATATGAAAAAAATCGGACCATGCCACTTTAAGATAACATTGGAGGGTAATTTCTCTTCATAAATTGAGGAGAATACGATATGACGGATTATTTTCAGGATATATGTGGACAGCTACCTTAATGCTACTGGCCTCCTGGTAGGCAGGCCAGCTGCAGGAGAAGAGGATGGGACGCCCGGTACGGTTCAGCCACATGCTCATGGCCGGGTACGCTATAATTTACCAAATATAAGTAAGCTGATCAGAGGATAATCAACAAATGAACACCGAAGTGCTACTGATGGTAGGATGGTTTTCTCGGTGGGCATACTAATGGGCAGTGCGTGACAGCTGGGAGGGCTGGCCCTATATCACAAAGGCCCGTTCAACAGTTAATTTGAGGCCGATATATTTTTGTCACCTTGGTCCAAGGGTGCGAATCTCTTCTGTAGCAACCTCGCCAAAACGTTCAGTACTATTGAACAGGCCTCGGTATTGTGGATGCTAGCTGCCCAGTGGCTCCGCCTATGACCATGTTTAGTCGTTAAAGACACAGTTTAATTTAGACCCTTAAGGGCAGCATGGTGTTCTTATGCACTATATCATTTTGTCAGCATGATGTATGAATGCATTATGGCGATCCTACGTGGTTGCTTCACTCCCGACGGGTCGGTATGATGCACTCATGCAGCACCGGCGAGTTACTCGTCACCGGTGCTTTGCATCATAAGGATCATAATGACACATGTCCAACAAACATCATGCCGCCCTTAAAGGGTTAACATGTCACCCATGTTTGGTAAGCACGGAGCCAAGCATTGTATTTCAGAAGAAGGATATGATAGGTGTAGACATTGAAAGAAGTATGCCTAATATATATATAAGAGCTAACTGGGCACACCATAAGTTGGGCACACACATTTTAGTATTGGTGAACAGTCACCCACCTCAAGCTGTTTCAAGTGCACTTCTATAGATGCATATCTAACATCACCATATAGATATCAATATCACTATCATTTAAAAAAATCAATGTTTTTCCAAACGTCAATTTCTAGTATATGACAGATATCAAGAACAACATGATGGACATGCGTCGTTACTAGTTACAGCTAGCTTACATTATTTCTTATCAACTTATATCTTAAGAACGTTCATTGGTGACATTTACTTAAGGATTTTATTGTGAAACATTTTCGCTATGCTTGACCGGTGTGAGAGAGTTCTACTGTTTGTGGGACATGTCAAGACCAGAATAGCATTCTGGAAATAGTTTTAACAGGAGGTGGCAAAGGAGACATTTTGAGCATATCCATATACCATGAAACAAATGACAATTGGTTTCGCTATTGCAGGTTCTACTAAAACGGGGAGCTATATCAACCGAATCTCCAATATACCAAATAAAGTCGAATTCCAGTCGTTTACGTAAGTGAACAGGATTCAAATAGACCATCTAACCCAATGTATTGTTCTAACTAACTATAACCAGGAAAGTATGTAAAATACAGGATGGCGTGACAAAGAAGAATTGGGAATTAGAAATAGAAATATTGGAGCTTTGCTATGAGGTAAATACCACTGGGGCATGGAAGAGATCAGATTCCAACCATCACCGTCCGGGAAACATGATTATGGGTTACTGGGATTGGTATATGGGGCGGGGTGCTGCCACAGCATATGACGGGGATTGCAGAAAATACTAAAGGAAACCAAAAGTCAAAAGTCAGGACGAACCAAAGCTATAGCCACCATCTATCCTGATACAACATGTCCATATCTATAATGTGTTATCTATAGAACCTAAACAAGTGCCAAACTTAATCTGCGACCATATCCGGTGTGGGACGTGAAATCTAATTGGTTTAAATTAATTCGCTTATTTTTCCAAATTACTTGTTTTAAATTCACATATGACGCTTATTCTCAATGAGGAATTGGTGCTTTTTTCTCCTTCTTCAGCTTATTGTCATTCTGACTAATAAATACCATCTTGCCGGAGCCTTCTTGGTAGAGGGGGAATTCACATGAGTATGTTATTTGACGCCCAGTCTTGTTTAGCCAGAAGGCCATAGGTGGGTACTCTAAGGTAAAAAGTAACAGCTTCCTATTTCACTGGTCTTGTCAATTAAGAAATAAAACTTATCAATAAATATTCATGTAAATGTGTATTTGTTTAGTACATTTTACATGAGCTACTATGATGAATTAGATCATAGATGCCTTAATCATTATGTTAGTAAAATGTAGATTGAATTAGCTTCAAAGGACAACGGTAGTTGTGTGGTTAGGTGCAAAGAAACTTTGTTATGTAGGTACAATTGATTCTAAGATGTAACTTACTCAGGTTCATTTATGATCTCTCTTAAGTCTTGTGCAATCGGATATGCCATTTAACCTATCAGCTTTCTATATCTTAGTAAAATCAATCACTATATCATAATAGTATACTATATCGCTATATAGTAAAGGTCAACGATAGTCAACAATGCCAAATAATTGTCTTCTATTATAAGAACCTTCCTGTTTACACACTTCTATCAATTAGCAAAGAATACTGAGAGAGTTCACTCCAGGCGTTGCAGGCTATTTCTATTATTATTTGAGAAGATGCAAAAGTATCTATCCCATTTCTTCAAGTATATCCACAAACTTACATGTGTTATACACTCCATCCACCAGTGAAAACTCTGTATTCTTTGCTGTTTTCTCTAATAACATCCCTTTATCATTGGTAAACACTTGAAGACAGCACCTACCATCGTCATACTGGTTGGGGTTGGAGTAGCATCCATCTAACTTGAGGTAGTCCACGCCCCAGTCGGCGAAGGTCTGGGCGTCCATCTGGAGGTAGTACTCACTGCCGGGGAAGCCGCCACACGTGTGGGTGCCGAAGTCCTCATAGATACCAAACTTCAGTCCTTTACTGTGGATCTGACGGTTAATAATGAAATGTATATTATTAGTTAGAGAACCAACTACATGTTCTAATATAAACAAATTATCTTAATAGGGGAATTTCTCGGGTTATAAGATTTGCCCATAGTCAGGGTAGGGGTATGGGGCTGGATGGCTAAATTCGTAAAATCGACATGCGACATGGAGCTTAGTGACATGCGGGAAAGAATAACTGATATGACATAGGGTATTTGTTGAACGGGAATTGACAGGTTCTTAAAGGCAACATGGTGATTTTAAGTGACATGACATGGACATTTCTCAAATTCGACATGCGACATGGGGACATTTACGGTATATAACCCACAGGGTACGTACATAATCTGCCAGAGCCTTGATACCGCTCGGGAAGCGGACTGGGTCGGGCTGCAGTTTGCCCTCAGCGGTCCGGTTCTTGGCCAGCCAGCAGTCGTCTATTATGATGTACTCATACCCAGCCTGTGCATAACCATCAGCCGCCATACGGTCTGCCATTTGCTTGAAGAGGTTCTCTCTGTGGAAGAGTAGCCGTGTTCAGTTATTATAGCTCGTTGATAATTAGAAGTAAAAAATAGAGTTAAGGTATTTCTGACTGAACGACAGGAATGAAAGTGAGCAATCTCAAAAAAAAAAAAAAATATATATAGAAAGTTTCAATTCCTTTTTATAAAGGTTTTCCATGGTATTAATATATCTATTTGAATCTTAAAAAAAGCACGTGATATTCTGGAATCACATCAGACTCAGACTTCCATCCCTGTAGTCCTGTAAGCTGCAAAGGAATGATACACATAGTCTTTGTGGCAGATTTTTATGGGCATATTCAACTCATCCTTTTGTATTCTCAATCTCTTTTTACCTCTATTCTTTATGACCTCTTATAATCTTATACACTGGTACATATATATAGGGACTAGCTATATGATTCTATACGTACGATATGCAGTTGTCTGGGTCATTCACGCAGTCTGTGTTGCAGCGGAACCGCTCCCAGCTGAGCCACCCCATGGGTGGGGTGCGCGCCAGGCCATTGTCTAATGCTAAGGCCACCGCTGGTAGCACCAACAACAGCACCAACACACGCATCATGGCACTGTTCAGAGTTATCCTGAAAATAAACAGATTGAGGCTCATAAATTGAGGAGGTAAACAGAAAATAAGTCATTTTATCTAACAGCTCGTTAAACACAACTTTTTCTTTTATAGGAGGGTTCGTCAGATTGGTCAGACCGTCAGGCAGATAGACCTGAACTTATTGAAGTATTACAGAGTGTAATACTAGTAAATATCCAGATTGTAGTGATGGTATATGCCATTTACTCATTTGGACAGAAAAGGTATATACCAAAAGAAAAAAACAATGATTGGTGTAACAAAATGAAATAACCAACGCTTATATGATGCAGCAGAACTGTAATCAGTAACACCAAAGGCCCTTTGGTACTTACGACTTCCCTGGAAGAATAACTCCTTAGCTCTGAGTAATTATGACCGTTATGTTCCCACTCGTCCAAGTCAAAGTAAAAAGTCCCTCTCCCACCCACAGAGTGGCACGTGGTTAAAACTGATAAAAGGTAAAACACGCCTCAACAAAATCACATGATGCATGTACCACCCCCTGTACTATCACCACACGTGATAACATACAGTCGCCTGGTACCGGTTTTGTTTTATCATGGGGAAGATTAACTATCCTGAGGGAAGGTTATATAAAAGTAAGCTTTACGGTGACCTTGTTGTCCTTATATAGTTATACACATAATAATATGGGCACAACACAAGTATTGGTTATCTATATATTACACAAGGATCTACAAACGTGTTTACTGACGTTAGAGGATCCAGTCATGTATGCAATCCAAATAGTATATAGGCCTATGTTGATATAGAAAACTAGTAGTCATATAGTTAGGTAAAATAGATCAGAAAAGTTTGCCATAATAGACAAAGTATGCTCGGAGGCCCATTAGGCCAGCCCAAATGAAAATGTTGGTCTACTGATTTAGTTTTTCAAAAAAGATAATCTAGGCTTCAGTTAGTAGGCCTACATTGATAAAACTGCCTATAGTAGGGGCCTACCCCCCCCCCCCGCCTTTTTTTTCAATAGCCTAGGCCTACATTGATAAAATTGCCTATAGCAGCACCCTCCCCCCCTTTTCTCAAATCTAGACTACAGTTTAGTAGGCCTACATTGATAAAAGTGCCACCGCCCCCATGCCTTGTTTCCACTAGTCTAAGTTGGTCATAGGCCTACATTGATACAATGGCCTTAGAACACCCCCCCCCCCTATTTTTTTCAGTACTCTAGGCTACAGTTAGTAGGCCTACATTGATAAAACTGCCTATAGTACCCCCCCCCCCCTTTTTTTTTCAATAGTCCAGGCAAAAGAAACATATTTAATAGTAGGCCTACAGGCCTAGGCCTACCTCTCCATGGCAATCTACTATCATTCCACTGACGTAGGCCCTATGCAAATTTCTAGTAATATAGGCCTATCTATATCTATAATCTCTATCTCTATCTCTATGGGCGTGGGGGGGGTCTAATGAAGCCCCCTCAGGCGAGCCCCTTTAAGGACGGCATATATGGTTTTGCCGTCCTTAAAGGGTGGTCGCTACGATCACGTGACACGTGACCTCCGTCCTGACTTCTGATTGGTCCCTGCAGTATCACGCAGGAGCCGTCACCATTTGGGCGCCAAGTGGCAAGGAAATTTGATGATATAAATGTCATAGCCTAGGGAAGATAAAAATGGCCGTGCTTTGTGTGGGGTTGGGAGACCATACTACATGGAATTAAATCGCATTGTAATAGGTAATACATGGGCTTGGGTGCGAGGAAAATGGGAAACGAGTGTGCCGAGATGCATCAACTTGACCCGGGGGAGGGCAGCAGTCGGCGTTGGCGGGGATGAGTGGAGTACAGCCCGGGGAGCATTCTTCCCGTGTACGGTCTCATGGCGGGCGTAAAACTAGTTTGAAATGGGCAGATTGCTTTTGAATATATTTTAGAAATGATGTTAGCTTCAAAAATGATTGTTTATTGACCAATACAGGTCGTTATTAATCGAATACCCTCTAAAAATCGCAGCTAATGATCAATATTGGGGACGCTGTGCGAAGGAGGAACATGCCAAACAAAATGGCGTGTCGTTACGCTGAAAGGCCGTAGTACGACCCATTGTTTTGTCGACCTATTGTGATGTGACAGAAACCAAAGTAAGGGTAACAAAGAGAAGATATGGGAACAGCAATTCTTTTAGCTTCATTTGTCATGCTTGATGTACAGCTTGTTTCAGCAGAAATAGGGTTAATATAGCAGAGAAGATGATATTCACTCTGCTGCAACTTCAGTTTTGCCAAATAATTATTGATTTCATCAAAAAGTGAAATATAAAAAGATTTATTTTTTTTGGTGAAAAAAATCATTTCTCAACATGTTTAGATATGGAAGTTCATTATGTTGCTGAAAAAAAACATGATTACCTGCTGTATTTAGCTATTTAGATGGAAAATGGAAATCTGAAACTTGCATAACTATAGGCTAGTCGACCCCAGCCAGTGGTATGGAGGGGGAGTAGCACTTGGTGTGCTCAGTCTGGGTGCCTCCTCGCCAATAATATCCTCCCGCTAAGTCTACATTGTACAACACAATGCTTTTAATAAAAGGTATTATGTAGGGCACCTGCATGGAGGTGGGGACGGTCGTGCTGTTATACGAAACCAGAATCCAGGCTACCTGTGCATCAAATTGTCTTGGAAAAGAGGTTGTCTCTGTTTGTTGAGGTCGATCGAGTAACTTGAAAATCAATATTTTATTTGGCCTACCCATATCCCGCTGACTCAACTGGTGACACCTGGCTGCCAATCGATAAATTTATTTGCATTTCACTTTTTTTTTTTGTGAATTTCTAAATGATTTATACCAGCGGTGTTTTATAATCAATAGTTCACCTTTACTTCTATATAGTCCTGGCATCGCTGGATCCACTCGATTTAAATACCTTGATGTTAAATACATATAATTAACATCATGGGCTGTGTATCATCAATTTGCAGACTGCGGCATGGCGGATGGTGGGGCACTGTAAGACAAACAAGCCACGTTTATTCCCCCATGTGATATGAAAGCAGGCGCCAGTCTTTGCAAAAACGTTTTCACTATGCAGGACATTCGATCATGCGGTTTGCAAATTTTGCAGGACTGGGTGAATTTCTGCAGGACCAGATGCCAAAAGCATACATTTTAGGGTAATTTAATATTTTATTAAATTAATGCTATAAGAAAATCTCCATAGAATATCACTGCATACTATCTGACTGCTAACTTCAGTTCTAATTGGAATATTTGAAGAATTTTTTCAGTTTTGAACAGCCTAAAATGTGCACAACATCTAGTCCGGCAACACCAGGTATTTTGCCGGACCAGAGCCTTTTTAGACGGACATTGCCAATGTCCGGCAGGATTTGGCAGGAGTCAGTGACATACCCCTGCAAGAAGGACCAAACTCGGGCGTCACTGAGGCCCAAAGTAGGTTTAGGTTTGGGCGAGAGCAGGGATAGGTTTGGGCGGCAGCAGGGACGAGGTTTGGGCGCCACTGAGGCACAGAATCAGCATGGGATAAGTTTGGGCATCAACAGGGACGAGGTTTGGGCGCCACTGAGGCACAGGATCAGCATGGCACCTGACTGAGATAACAAGAGAAATATAGCGTTATACACCCAGCATTAGGCGTCAGAATATGCTAGGTTTGGGCGTTAGGATGGGCTAGGTTTGGGCGTTTAATAGCATAGGTTAGATTTGCGCGATTTTAAGAAATGCCCAATATGTCTCCGCGTTCGATTTTAAGAAATGACACATTTTTCTATGTATCTATTCCTCCTGTCCCATGTCATTCAGCCCCAAAATGCCATGTCGAATTCAGGGGTCTAGGGCCATATATATATATATATATCCTCGTATTCATTTAGGTCACAGGAGTAGCGTTAGTGTTAGACTTAGGCTCTGCTAGTGGGGGGCGTGGCATAGAGCTCCTACGTTAAGGATGACCTCAGAGTCTTTAAGCTAACAGGGCTGTTTTTGAAGCGACTGTTTGACCTGGATTACCTCTGTCCATATAAACTTCAGTGTTGCCGAAAACTTTTTATTGACGCAGGCCAAGGTGGCCTGCGTCTTGGCATCTTATGCTGGCCATTTCCCTTTCACACAGGCCATATGAATATTGACCTTTAAGTTTAAGGTGCCCATATAAACTTCATTATAACTGCAAAGAATTATGAAAATACTTGAATATTAAACAGCTTTACTAAAATCACCGTAGCTTCGCTTCTAATTGACCGATTTGAAAAATTCTTTCAGGAATATAAAGCTGAGATCATGGCAGGCCATTCTGGCCTGCGTCCTAAGGCCCTACGCCGGCCATTGTGCTTCTACGCCGGCAAAAGCCGGCGTGTCGGCGTCATTTCGGCAACACTGAAACTCACAGGCAATCAATCCCTGAGAGCTAATAAAGGAGGTTATTAGAGGGATACAGTGCAGTACCTGTGTTTTAACACTACCTTGTAATTACAGGTTGCTGTGTATGTCTGGCGCGGGGGGGGGGGGGGGGAGGTTCTGCCAATTCTGCTGCAGTGGAAATAAAATGGAGTGTGTGAGTGGCCTCACAGATGACTCAGGGTAATCTGTCAATTCTGGCATCAGAAATGAATTCGAATGAGTGATCTAATTTGAGTACAATACATTATTTCTCATTTCTGACGGCAGAATCGTAATTGCCAGAAAAAGCTACCCTAATTTCATATATTGGAAGTCATATATAATCAAATTCCAGGTGGTGGCTGTAGGTGAGCCGGTGGCTGTGGGAAAGCAGGTGGCTGGGGCGAGCAGGTGGCTGTCGGTGTCAGCGCCCAGCAGCGCGTAACCGTTGTTTTACGTCTCGGCCGTAAAGCGAGTCGATCGGAGCATCAGCAGCGACACCATCGCCGTTTCCGTTTCGCTGTGTCGGTCGGCTACAGGGCGGCGTGTGTTACGCGTCCATGCCTTTGCTGTCCATCCCCTGTCCCCCCGCCCCTGGTGTACATTAGCTATCTGTATCATAACTGCTATCTGTTAACATATAGATATAGAGTGGATGTGACTTGTTGCATAGGTCCTGGCGGTAGAATGTGCCCAGTTTTTGCCCGCTTTGGGGGTAGAAAGAGAGAAATACGGGCAAATTCACTCAAAATGTCATTTCTATCTTGCACCCAAAAACTTAATGCCTTGCAGCCTATGGAGGCCCATGGAGGTGGTAGCTTTTTTTTACTACATTTCCATAATAGTGAAAGAGAGAAATAAATTCGTGAAGATCGCAGTTCAATTTCTTCAAGAAAAATTGAGATTTTTAGAAAAAAAATTACCGAAAAAAAAAGTCCCCCGACCTTGCCTATCTCATGTTTTTTCCCGCTTTTGTCTATCTTGAATGATAACCGAAATACAACGATTCTCCTATGTCACAAAATTGTCTTAAAATGCAAAATTAGTAGGTGTATATTACTCAGGGTTAATCAAACCCTGAGTCAATCATGTGTGCCCTCATCACTGTTTCCCTTTAAGATAACCACCAGTATAACCAGTTGAGGGCAGTGGGCAAGCAGAAAACCTGGTGTGTGAGTCAGTGTGAGCCCAATTGGTGCAGGGGGCCTAGAAGAGGGGAGCGTCCCTGTACCGCTGCCGAGGTTTAGGAAATATTCATACCCCATGTAGGCCTATAGGGGTGCAGAGGCCCCCCCCCCCTGAGGTCGGAAAGTCGCCGAAATTAAGGGGTCCAGGTCACAAAGTCGTCTTTTTTTTTTACCTCTTAAACTATTGATAAACTTTTCCAAGTCGGCAGGTCGCTTATAATGAGTTAAACTATTGCTTTTAGGGAGTGTTCACTTATCAATTACAGGGGGGGTGGTGGTGAGATTTAGCGCGGAGGGGCAAAGATTTTTTGCCCCCCCCCCCCTTGAGAGCGCGTAGAGCGTTTCGTGCCTCCCCTCGCCGAAGGCGCTGACAACCCCCCTCCCTTTAGACTATAGTAATGCGCAGGCTTTTTTGCCTAGAAGGGGCTGCATTTTTTGGCAGCGGGGCCGTTCCTTGCCTGACTGACTACTTGAAGTAGTCTTTGCCGTAGACCTACTTGAAGTAGCCTTCTCGAATCATGCAATCAGATTGCAACGTGAAAGGTTAAAGTAGGACAAGGCAGAGATACTGTACAGTGGACTACTGGTCTAAGGACAAAGTAAGCACTGTCTGGCACAAGTACAGGGTGACAGAAAACGGTATAAATCGATTTTAAGAAAAGTAAGGAAAATACCATATCACCTATTAGACTGTTGATAATGGCCTATATGGAGTGGTCATTACTAGGGCCGAGTCATTTATCACCAGCCGGGGGGGGGGGGGGGGCTTTTTTTTGTGAACTAATTTTTTACGCCCTCCCCCCCACTCCCTTGGGAGGGATCGACATTTTTAAATGCCCACCAGCTCACCATGCGGCCTCCCTGGAATTAACCTAAATGAACATTTAATATAGACTATCTAGTTAGGGTGATTTCTTTTAAACACATGCAGAATTTTTTGACCCCCCCCCCCCCCACTCCAGTCAGCAGGCGACATCATGACCAGATGCGCAGGAGTTAATAGTAGATCAGGGATGTAAGTCGGGACAGGTGGAAAAACAGGAAGTCGAACCAGGCCCTCCCGGCCAGCAGAACAGCCTTGGAAGGTAACCCCAGTGCTCCTGTGGCCCTCCCCGCCTCCCCTGCAGTCCCTCCCGGCCAGCAGAGCGCCCCCGAGACGGTCTCTTTTGCCCTCCTGGAATGTTCCCAGCGACTCACTGGGAACATTCCAGGAGGGCAAAAGAGACCGTCTCGGGGGCGCTCTGCTGGCCGGGAGGGACTGCAGGGGAGGGAGGGAGGGCCTCAGAGGGGACAGGAGACTCTCCTGGGCCATTCTGCTGGCCGGGGGCATTGCAGGGGAGGCAGGGAGGGTCTATGGGTAGGAGATGGGGTGGCAACGCAACTTTTTGTCAAAAAGTACAGAAATACAGATAATCCTTATGAAAGTGAGATTCCAGGAATTCCTGGAATTCCAGGAAGACTTACATCCCTGGTAGATGGAAGCTATAGCTAGAAGCCTACTTGAAGTAGTCTTCGCAAAGGCTACTTCAAGTAGTCTTTTTAAAGGCTACTTCAAGTAGTCAGCCAGGCAAGCAACGGCCCCGCTCAGGTGTCGGAAATTTGTATGCCCCCCACCTGTAACTAATAAATGAACACAGTAACTCAACACTCCCTTACTTAGGGAGTGCTCATTTTTTACCACAGGGGGGGGGGGGGGGTGGATTTGGGGGGGGGGGGGGTAAAAAATTTGGACCCCTTGACCGGGGGGGGGGGGGGTAAAAAATTCTGACCCCCTCTTGGGGGGGGGGCAAAAAAATTCAACCTGTTTTGAGGGGAAAAGCCCGCGCGTTACTATGGTACAAAGGGGCACGAATGCGTGCGATTTTCGGCCTGCCGGGGGGTGGGTAAAAAATTTCGACCCCTCTAGAGGGGGGGGGGGGGTGAAAAAATTTTGCGCGCTCCGCGCGAAATCTCACCGCCCCCCCCCCCTGTTCTTAAAAAATGAGCACTCCCTTAGGTCAAAAGTCGCCTCCTGGGGTACTTTCGCGTGGCTCCACATTTGGAGAATGTGGAACACCAGGCGGATATCCGGTTTCGCTGGTACCCATCAGAAATTATAGAACAGTACTAAACCGGAAGTTACCAGCTAAATTATTTTCTCCACATTCTCCAAATGTGGAGCCACGCGAAAGTGCCCCAATACAGCCCAGGTCCCCAGGTCGGTTTTGACCCCTCTGCAGTCACATGTAAGTGTAGACTGTGACTTAGGGCCTAGTTGTCTAAGTTGATCTAATGACGATTAACCCCTTATAATTAATTGAGAGTAATGAGAATCATCTATAGTAGGCTATCAATAGGCCCCTAGTATCATCCAGTGTTGACTCAGTCACTGAGTCAGTGCAGATTGTGTAGGCCTAGGTGTGTCTACACTGCTACAGCCTAGATGCCTTAGTCTGTTCGTGCCAGACCATAACAGTAGCCGGGCTGTGTCTAGTCAGGGCACCCATCAGATCGCGGCCCGCAGCGACGAGTTCAGATTAGATGAACTAAGATGCCTAGGCCTATACCATTCTGTTAATGTGGTTGTTGGACGGTAATTCAGAAAAAGAGCGGTACATGAAGTCTCACTCTTGCCGGTCAGAATGATCAGGCTATTAGCATAAGACTTGCATTTATTACAAGGTGCATAACTTACCCACCAACTTGTTTGCCTGAGCCTGAGGTTCCCTGTTTGCCCTCTTTCAAGCTTTGCCGGCGCCGCTGCGTACGTTCAATAGCAAATCATGTGACCAACTCGGAATATAATTTATGGCAAGCCGTTCATACCGAGAATAAAATATGAATTAATCAGCAGTGCGAGTTATTTATTGGCCTGCGGAATATTTGCTGTGTGAGTAGGGCTAAATTGTTCCATTTTAAATTTTAAAAAGTGCTTAATATTTAATGCCCCCCTCCTCAAGAGGGATTGACATCTTTTATGACCCCCGCCTGGTAATTGATAAATGACCAGTCCCTAAGGGAGTGATAATTTTTTAACAACGGGGGGGGGGGGGCAACAGAATTTGGACCTCTTGACCGGGGGGGGGGGGTGGACCTAGCTCTCTTGCATGGGGGGGGGGGGGGTCAAAAAAGATTTGACCTGTTTGTGAGCCAAAAAGCCCGTGGCTCGTTATTATGCTTCAAGGGCCCGCTCGCGAGGCGATTTTCGACCCCCTTGGGGGGGGGGGGGGGGGTTTAAAAAATTTGTGCGCGCTCCGCATTGAAAACCCACCACCCCCTGTTAATTGTTAAAAAATGGTCACTCCCTAAAAACCGACAACCTCCTTATTTATATCAGAGATATGGAGCCCCTGTTTATTTCTATGAATACACCCCTAGGAGATGGTTATATTTAAGAGTTCATTTTCTCTTTGAGAGTGAGGGTAGGCCTATGTAGCAGGATCCGTACCCACAACCTCAGAACTATTGAGCCCACCAGCTAACCAACTGCTCCATCAGGACTCATGCAATGATACTCATCACCCAATAGTATATGTACTGCTTCTGCCTTTTGAGTCCAATGAGTAATGCTATTTAAAAATGTTTTTTTTTATTTTTTTATTTTTTTTTATTTAGTTACTCACATCATACAACGTGATCTGCCTACCTAATTTTTCTGGCTCACCTGTATATAAATTGCTTAGTTATGAAGATATGATCTATTAGTATACAAAAATTACATCAAGGATAAGAACAGATGAGCGCCTTTGGCTGTCAACGGACAGGCTGTCAACGGGATAAAGTTTATGTAGAATATTTACAAGTGTACAAGAGATGAATTTACATGATGATATATATATATATACAGTGATGAAAGTCGGTTGGGAATTGACATTGAGTGTTAGTATTAGGCCCCCCTAAAGAATAAGAAGGAGTGAAGGAGGTGAGGGGTTTGAACTCGATTTGATCCAATCCCAACAAGAAGTACCCTGTACCCAAGCAGCAGGACCACATAGCCACATGTGTTTGAGCCTGTTAACTAAGGCCTATGGTGGTGAGGCATTGTCCAATTAGATAAAGTTAAGAGTGCTGTTAAGTTGGTGCTGCTGTTGTATAAATGGGGAGCTCTGCCCCCGCACCCTAAGTTTCTTTTTTTTTTTTTCCTTTCTTCTTTTTAATTTCTTGAAATATCAGAATAGCCAAAGAAATAGAAAATGTTTATCAGGTATATCAAAAGTTCCGCTCAACTTGGGATTCGCACCCAGCTTCTGGAAGTGCAAACCAGAAATATGATGTACTCAAGGACATTGACCACTATGTCTGGCTGTGAGTCTTGGTTCATGGTTAGTTTATAATAGGTTGTATCAGAATGAGGCTACACTCTTCAAGCATATGCTATGATCATTGTATTTCTATGTGAACACACAGAGAACATGTTTGATGATCATCTCACCTCCTACCCAGTGGGCACAAAACATTGAATCAACATTGAAAATTGGTTCAAAATGTTGATTCAACATAGATTCAATGTTGGTTCAACATTGAACTGAATTGTGTGCCCACTGGGTAGGAGGGTTATCCTCCTAGGCCACATGTGTGGAAAAAGAGCTGTAATCAGAATATTATACATAGGCCTACGGTAATCAATCTATAGATACGAGCGGACTGTGTGTCGGATATACTCCTGGTGTCTTGAGTCAATATCATTGATATAAGCCTCGGCCTTCGGCCTTGGCTTAAATCAATGATATTGCCTCCCAATTAACCCCCAGGAGTTGGGCCTATATATCCCGTACATAATAGCTACGTGTAGCTATAGGTAGGGGAGACTGGGGCTAGTTGAAACACATGAAGCAATTTCGGATTTTTTCCTATATAGTAAACATTTTTCAACAGTTTTTTTTTGGGGGGGGGGGGGGGAAGTCAAAAACAACCTATGGTACTGTGTGCACAACTATTTTATTTCCATTTCATTTCAACATTTATAGGAATAAATTCCATTTATTTGATTTGTTTCAACTAGCCCCAAACCGGGGCTAGTTGAAACACAGCTGGGGTCAGTTGAAACACAAATGTTATTTCTTCAGATTCAGAAAGAAAGAATGATAATGAGAAGAAATCTTAAAAATAGGTAAAAATTGAAACAGTTACCTTGTAGATCCACTCATCAATAAATAAATCCACAGGAAGAATTACCCTCAGCTATGAGTACATGTTAAGATTTCTGCTTCCAAAGTTTGATGGTGCAAAATATTTTTTTCCAAAAATATGTTTGGGGTCAGTTGAAACATTTTTAATGAAAATCAATTTTTTACATGAATGATTTCACCTTTATGCAACTTTCTATGGCTGGAATAATGCCCCGAAGTAGCATCAATTCTTTTATAGAAAAGGTTATATTTGATTCACGATACTCTAATTGTCACAGCCGGGGTCAGTTGAAACACAAGATTTCACCCGATTTTAATAGGGGTTGGTTGAAACACTTTTGAACAATTATGTTTCAACTTGCCCCACCGGTGTTTCAACTAACCCCAGATCCAATTTGGGTTAAAATGACATTTATTGCAGAAATTATACACAAATTCTGCACCTATGGTGGTGTGAATATTATCCACTGTTTACCTGCACATATGCACAGCTGCAACTAAAGCTAAAAGGTGCAGTTTGGGTGGTAACTGGCGTAGTATAGGGGCGCCTATGCCTCCAGTGAATTTGTTTCAACTAACCCCGACAAAAGTGTTTCAACCGACCCCACACCACATAGCATAGTGCTGTCCCCTTGGACATTAATATCACTTTATGGTAATGTATTCATTATAATATATGTGATTTCAGTATACATGGTTAATTATATAAAAGTTAAATTAGATGGATAACTTAAAAACTAAAATTTTGAGAAGAAAAAAACTCAATTTCTGAAATTTCACTTTTTTGATAAAAAACATGATTTATAGATGCTTTGGGCCATATATCAAAAAATTTAGCTAATATCTTTCTGATTTTTTCACTGGTGCTAAAGATAACAACAAGTTCACATGAGAATCAAGAAAATCAATCCAGACATATGTTGCCTCTATTATACAGCTTGTGTTTCAACTGACCCCGTGTTTCAACTAGCCCCGGTCTCCCCTACCGGTAGTGTTTATTTATTAATTACAGGGGGGTGGTGAGATATTTCGCGCGGAGGCCCCTCTCAACGAAGGCGCCGAAAATGTTTCGTCCCCCCCCTTTGAACTATATAGTAGATCTAGGCCTAACGAGCTGACTTTTTGATTAAAGGGGGCTGATTTTTTTCATGCTCCCCCCTCAAGAGGGGTCAGAATTTGTTGGCCCCCCCCCCATGTAGAATTTTTTGCACCCACCAAAACCTACCACTTTCCCCTGTAACTAATAAATGAACACTCCCTTATTTATAATTACATCAAAATGATATGAAATTATTCAGAAATATAATATATTATGATTCATTTGGCTTCCCATAATCCAGAAGGAAAACCTTGATTGCGCCTGCTCAAACGAGCATCACAACATCCGGTCGATCTCCGTTCAGTCAGTGGCTGAAGTTGACGTGGCCTTGAAACCCTCATTGCATATTTTGCCCTTGATCTCATTGTTCCGAATAATCAGGTTAATATAGGACAAGAGGTAAGTTGATGTTTTCTTTAGTTAGTTTGTGTAAATCACTAAATGGTGGCGCGGTGGGCGATTTGGTCTGGGACTGTTGATGCACCGATGTGTGCAGTTTGCTGACTGACTCAGGCCGCGGTCAGGGACTGACAACTGACACACTGACAGTGCTTCTGTGTGTGATGGAATTTTTGGCATGTGAGGCTGTCAACTGTGTCAGATCAGCTACCTCTGTAGTAGTAGATTTATCACGCACACCTTTGGTAACAACGGATACCCATTATTATCACAGTGTTTTAAACAAACACGTCAGAGTATGAATCGACACAGAATAATTATGCACAGGTCACAGCAAGGCCTACTCCATGATTCTCCAGTCAGTCCAGTGGAGATTGAAGTCAACACTGGACAGAGTGGACTCCACACGACCCCATCACATGCAGTGACTGAGTGACTCTGAGTGACTCACTCACTCACCACTACATGTAGGCTAATAGATTGCTGTAGCTACAGATCGATAGGCCTACACTACGTCACTATAGGTCTAGGGTACTACTAATGTCTAATCAGTGAAATGGCCATTGACTTTGCCTTTGGAGTTTGGTGCATCTTTGCAGTTAGGGCTTAGGCCAACGGTACTCACTTGCTGCCTCTGGGCCTGGCATTGGATCATGATTAATTAATGCTCTAGTTCTATTAAAAATGAGTAGAAATAGCATCCCCCCCACCGCCGCACCGAGGCAGTGGTCTACATTTTTGTCCTACTCCTAACGAAATCATCTAAATTAATTTGCCTAATTTTGTCCCACCACTAATAGGTCCATCATCAACCGCAGTTGTCTAATATTTTTCTATTGTGCCTTTTTCAAGTTTTTGGCTCATTAATGTTTTGATGAGGTTTATTGACTCAGGGTCTCCCCTGAGTCAAGTGTGACGATTCTGGACACCTCTTTTCCCTGAAAAATTAATATTGCTCCCATTTGCTCAATATTTCACTCTTTGCATCTTGCATGGTCTCAATAAATCACTTTCCACAATATCTATCTAATGGTGTGTTTGTTTTTCACAAATTCCTACTATAACCCCCTAAAAAAACGAAAAATAATATTAGGCTGTAATTGGTGGTAATTTGCTTCAACATAGAGCTCTATGGGAGCGCGAAGATAACAGACAACCCCAAATTTGGATATTCTGTGACAACCAATGCTATCTCTATGGGAGGGGTAGGTGAGACGCATCTGACAAACACTTAAGTACTAGAGGTAATTTACAGGGGAGGTTACTTGCTATTATTTGTGTAACAGTGATAACCCTGATTCTCTTTGCACTGACAATGCACATATCGCAACAGAGACTATATGGAAATGTGAGTACCCCCCTCCCCCTCTCTCTACCGGGGTAATTGTTTACAATATGGACATGGAAGAAAGCTTTTCATTCAATGTGTGTCAGCCATAGACGCGAGAGGACAAAAGACATAGATAGCCAAGATCTGGGGACATGAAAATTTGAATTTGGGCTCAAGTACCCCCCCCAAAAAAGTCAATGTACAAATTTTTTCCGAGTATACCCTTTTTTTGCGCGATTTGCCTCACTCGGTGTGACTTTCTTAGGGCACCTGCGTCATGCGACCTATAGGTTGTGTGGTGCAGGTCTATAGGTAGTTGTCAGTTCCTGATATGCTATACTTGTGACGCACAATTTGGGTATGCTATCCGAAACAGTCCAGCCAGGATATATAGGGGGAGCCAGTCAGGAATCCTGGAGAGAACCTGGTATGGTGACCAAGATATTTTTGACAAGGCTAGGGGTGGGGGGTCTCGCCTGCACAATGCAACCACTGCTAATGACGGTTGGGTCGTCGGACCATGACGTCATTAGGAACACCATTGCTTGGCAACAGTCACATGTTGACAGTGTAACTAGGTTACATGGCAACAGTCACTATGGTTATCAACAAGTCATAGTGACAGACTACAAAAAAAAAAAAAAAAAAATGGTATGGTGACCAATGGATGATATGGATAGTGGACTAGGGTAAACCAAAGGTGCTGAATCCATTTCTGTTATGTGTAGAATGATATCTAGGTCGGAAAAGGTCAAAATCAAGGTCAAAGGTCACATCTTTAAGCATCCCATTAATACAAGAGTGCACCCTTTCTCTTTCTTACTATAGTAAATGATACATTTCCCTTCACACCTCTACCTGACCCTGAGTCTAGTGTGATCTCAATCACACGTTCAATCTTTCTTTAGAGCATAGTCATAGACCTGTAGAGGCTCTATTCTATAGTTAGTGGTACCGTAATACCAGCGGTATAGGGAGATCTACAGAAGAGTTTTTGTTTACTGTTGATTCATGTCATGTAGATCTATTGATTTTCAATTTCAGACACAGGCACAGGCCTTCAATAGATTTGACATTTAAATATGTACCCCTCATCACCTCAATTGCAGGGGTTTGATCAATAGCATCGACACTGTGGTTTATTCCTGACATAATCTATATGATGATTGGAACAATGGCATTGTGTGCTTGAATGGTTGATTGGTCACATCTGTGAATACAGAGCTCTATTATGTAGAATGGGGTGACCTATTTATTGAGCTGCTCATAATCAATCGATTTCTCATCATATCAAACCTACGATATCGATTAACTTGTTATGTGTTCGTTTAGAAACATAGATTTACATTAGAGAAATGATCCTTAATTCATTTGTCATCCTACTCGATTCTTGGGGAGTATTTCTCTGGTTCCCTAAAGGTAGGGACAAAGGTTTACACGGATAGGCAATGTACTAGGAAAAGTCACATTTTTGTTATTTTCTATTCAAATAATTGTATTATCAACTTGAATACCTTTGCGATGTTGCAATGTATCTTATTATAGGAAAACAAGATCTCTTGCGATAAGGATTTTAACACCTTTTCCCTAGACATTGGCTGTTTGCTCTAAGCCCTTTCCAGTGCCCTTTAAGGCTACCGCAGACGGGGCCGATCCGATCGTCAGACTCGATCGGCCGATCGAGTTGGGCAATATCAAACATGTTTGATCGTCCCGACTCGATCAGGAGTATGCCCCCGCAGACCTACCGGATCTGCCTAGCTACCGATCGAGTCGGGCCCGTCTGCGGTAGCCTTTAGTGAGATCAGCCTGATAAGGGGTACACCCGTCTGTGTGACGTAGGTGCTGCTCCCAAGAATGTCCCTTTAATTGGCTACTGTAAGCCTTACAGTAAGGCATAAAGGTTCTCGTACAACAAATACCCTTTGTATAACCTGCACTAATACTCTGAGCAAATTCTATCCTGAAGACTTTACTTCTAAAATCTCTCATATAACTAGTGCCTAGTGAACATAACTGTTGATCATCTATTTTGTTGAGCCTGCGAGTCTTTTATAGTAGGGATTCATCTGTGACAACAAATATATAGCATTGTGCTGAGAATGGTTTCACATGCTTTGTTTCTCAAGGCAATGCAGATATGCCCACATTTTGTATATTGCATAATAAGGTGTACCTTGAATACAGCTAAATTCTTTTTATACATGTGGGCGGGGGCGAACCTAGTTGTAATTCCTATACTATTCCTATATTAAATGGGATTGAGTATAGTTTCGCTTATAGCCCTCCCATACTGGTGTCAACTGTAGAAATACTGTATATGTTAGGCCACGCCAGCTCTGGTATAAACTATTACATGTACTCAACTTCAAATAGAATATTAAAGCACTTTTCCGTCCTCAAAAAGGTGAAGCCAAGATTGATCTCACGGCCCGACCATGACCGACTCGGATGAGGAGGGGGCCTTTCAAAGTGCTGACGAAGGTGAAGAAGCCAAGGCCAGGACTTCTTCATCGGCCAAAGCATCTTCAGAGGACCCGGCCATGACGAGTCAGATGGAAGGGTTCGTCAACAGTGGGTTTGTCAACAGCCCAGCTGGTAGCATGGATCAGGGCGGGGAAGGACCGCAGACCCCCAAGTTACCGCCACCCAGACCTCCACCACCAGCAGTCACAGCTGCCGACAAAACCAAGGTAAAGACTTTCTATTCTAATGAGCAGACTGTAAGGCCCTATCTTTAAGATAACAGATTTGCTCCCCAAAACCCCATCAGTTGGTTTATAACTGTTTTACATGTACAAAAAATAGTGCTGTAAATTAACGCGTATAACCTGCGGGCTATACTAGAAGGAAACCCCAGGTGCGGGATATAGAAATGCAAAATTAGGCGTGTGAGTTATACGAAAATTTCTCTAGGTATAGTAGATATTTATGAGAACTCCTGTGTGGGTTATAGGGTCCTTCTGGGTACAAATTTTAGATGTGATGCCGGTTCTCTGCGGGAATTCATGGTTAATATAAACCCGGTAATAACGCGTATTTATATGGAGTTTTGGCTAACCACTTTAATGCATGGTCATGTACTAGAAAGTGATGTTTCCAGGGATGTAAGTCTTCCTGGAATTCCAGGAATTCCTGGAATTTCACTCTTAAGGAACTTTTCTATATCACAGTGGTCCTGGCCAACAGAAGGTCCTAGAATGGCCACACCACTCTCTTAAGACCCTCCTCGCTTCCCCTGCAGTGCTCCTGGCCAGCAGAACGGCCCTAGGAAGGCCACGTCGCTCTCCTGAGCCCCTCCCCGCCTCCCCTGCAGTGCTCCCGCCCAGCAGAACGGCCTCTTTGGCCCTCCTGGAATCCTCCCAGTGAGTCACTGGGAGGATTCCAGGAGGGCCAAAGAAGCCGCCTGGGGCCGTTCTGCTGGGCGGGAGCACTGCAGGGGAGGCCGGGAGGGCCTCAGGTGCCCTGGGGCAGCCGTTCTGCTGGCCGGGAGCACTGCTGGGGAGGGCCTGGTCCGATTTCCTGTTTTTTCACCTTTCCTTACTTACATCCCTGTGTTTCATCCATTGTACTTTTATTTCAGCAACAGCCTGCTGCTGCCGCTAGTGGTGGTGGTGGCTGGGGGAGTTGGGGTTCATGGGGTGCAAGCATGATAAGCACGGCCTCGTCGTCGGTATCATCGTCTGTATCTACATTTACTTCACAAGTTGGTAAGTAACCTACACTCTTACATCTGTAGTTGAACATCATCATCCTATACTATGATATAAATCCATCTCAGAAAACGTATGCTATTCATGTTGAACATTCGTTTGTATATAACATTTGTGTTTAATACGACTTGCTACTGTCGTATGAATGCCTCATGGGCACCCTACAGGGTGACTACACTCCTGAAAGGGCCAAGGCAGTGCATTGTAACTCGCTGGCCCTGCGTTGGTGCATCATGAAGACACATGTTACCAACCCTTCGGGAGTGTATCAACCCGATATGGTTGACATGTTGTTTTGAAATCAAGAATGTAGCACCGACAAGTTACTTACCAGTGCTGCATTCATGCACAATGAAGACCATGGGCATATTACATTGAAGCAGTGTGAGGGTTTCTGAAGGGTTAACAAACTAGTGTACTAATGCTACCTGGTGTGCAGGTGAGGGCTTCCAGACCGTGTTGGACAGCGTTGAGTCATCATTAGGAGCTCCTGATGCCGAGGAGCTCGCGAAACAAGAGAAACTAGCGGACGTGGCCAAGGAGCCTGACGAAACACCCGACGGCCACCCCGTCCAAGCAGGTAGGGCTACTTTTAGTTACTGATAGAAATACTATACATATTTCTAAATCGATGCCATCTTTTACCTGAAAAAAAACTTTTTTTTAAAAGTGCAAGGAAAGAATATTTACTTTAATTGATTAGTTTTAGAGGGAAATGTTCTACCACTCAAATTTAACCATGGGAATTCCCTATATAAAATAAACCAACAATCTTAAATCCTGTTGATTTATGCTATGATAAGGAGAAAAGATACCTTGCCAAACATTTATCCAGCGAATAAATCCCTGCTGATTAACATGCCGACGTTCACACTACTTAGTTCCAGAGACAGAGCCATTGGTTGCAGAGCAGGAGGAGGCGCGGGCCCCTAGTGAGAAAGCAGAAAGTATTAAATCAGGAAAATCGACAGAGAGCAAGCCAAGCGAAGGCAAAGAGGGTGGAGCTGGTTGGTGGGGTGGTTTCTCCGGCATTACAAGCATGGTGAAGGACACAGTAAGTTATCCTAAGTACCTTATATTTTGAAATATATCAGGAAGAAACTACCCGGTAGTTATGTTACAATAACATTGAGTGACGCCTCTTTTTTATGTATAGCTGTAAGCTATAGGCTTGATGACTTCAGGGACCTTTGGATGTGAACTTAAAATGGATGAGGAAGACATCTATACGATACATAGCACTCGATTCAGTGGACATATCGTTCAATATACCTTTTATTTTTATCATATTGGTATCTATTCTAAATGATTATATAAAATAATCGATTTTTGTAGATGTTTGTGTTGCTTAAGGAGTAATTAAATTCTAGTATAAGTATAGATAGTATTCATGTGATTAGAATACCTTCTCATACGTGTGATAGATATTCGGATAATGCCTGATTTAATTAGGGGTTTCTATTTGGATTCATACGCTCATAGATTAAGATCTAGTACACATATAAAATCTTGGATATTTTATCTTGACTAGGTAATTATTGATAACTTGATTCTATATAACACCACACTTGTCTTCCCGAATGTATGAAGGTTCTGATCTAATTAAATCTTGTGAATAAATGGCAATGGTGGCGGCTTCTAGTAGGTATCCCAGTAGGCAGCCACTGGCCGTGTCCTCGGATAAAAAATATCATAAACACATACTTTTAAAATTGCTCTCATATACATACTATTTGGAGCATAGCATATCTAAAATATGCTATGGTAAGCTCTAATGTATGCGCATTACCCTGATGTATCATGACAGTTGTATCATGATGCTAAGTACCCCTACTGATGATGTGGATTTTGCTAAAATTTGGATGATTGGACCTTCTGCCAGTGAGTGGCCATGCAGGCATGGGTGGCACACTGTCTAAATATTGATTTCGCTTCCACGCCATAAGAGATATAGTCTTAGGACCTTTACCAGTGTAAGCAGGACACTTCAGGCGTCATTTTGAGGTATTACAAGTGGGGGTAAACCTATTGAAAGTATTTTTAAAATAAAAAATAAGAATTTTTAGTGACTTTCTGTCACTTTTTCGAAGTGCTATATACACATATTTGGGGTCATTTGAAAGGTATTTTTCTGCTCTATCAGATTTACTAACTACCTAGTTCATACACTTTATGGCGTAAGAGCGAAAGTAGAATAACTCTCCCAACCCCCTTCAGCTCTGTAATTGACACTGCTTTCACTTCCACACCATAAGAGATACTGTCTTAGGTATTTTATCAGTGCAAGCAGGACACTTCAGGCGTCATTTTGAGGTATTACAAGGAGGGGTATGCCTACTGTAAGTATTTTTTAGATAAATAAATATGCATTTTTGGGCAATTTCCGGCTATTTTGGGCAATTTTTCAAAATGTTAGACACACATATTTGGGTTTATTTGAAAGGTATTTCTTTGCTCTTTGAGATGCACTAATTACCTAGTTGACACGCTCAACGGCATAAGAGCGAGAGTAGAAAAAAGATCCGAGCCCCTGCATCTGAAGGCACATGTCCTCACATATTGGCTATACATAGGTTAATTAACATGTAATATTTAACCAATAATAGATGGATAACAGGCACACGAGGGCCTATATGCGTGTATAACGCCCGAGGTGCGAAGCACCGAGGGCGTTATACACGTATATAGGCCCGAGTGTGCCTGTTATCCATCTATTATTAGGTTTATTATACGATTTTTCCATTCAAATGTCCTTATTTACCTGTAATTCGTCCTAATTTGGCCATTTTGAAGGATATTTACATGGACTATATCGAGCAAGGAGGGTGCCATGTTGGTTTTGACATCCCACCAACCTGCTCGCTGATTGGTGGAGTTAAAACGGGACAGCCAATGAGAGGACGCGATACAAAAAGTCTTTGGCACCTGAGCGCGGGGGGCATTCGTTAGATAGACTGGAACCCAACCTGCGTTTCCCCTCCTTTGAACCACTGCCAGAAATGAATGGGCTCTAGAGTGTTCGCCTCACACACCGGAGATCCCCGGATCGAATCCGGTTGGAAACGTACCATTTCTTAAGTGCCTATATTTATGTGAAAAAAAAACCCTAGAATTATTTTAACGAATAGATAAGTAAAGTCCAACTACTACCTTTATAGTAAAAAAAGAATTATAAAAATTTTTTGATTTTAGGAGAAGTTATGACAAAAAGTGTAAAAATTGCTGTATCTCTGTTAATATAAGAGCTAGAGGGCTGGGAATGTGTCTGTAGACTTCTTGTTTTACCCCCTTATTCTGTATGGACGGCACGGTTAAGTGGATAGGGCGTCGGACTCGTAGTCTTGCGGCCCCGGGTTCGATCCCACGACGAAACGTAGGATTTTAATTCTAAATATTCCCCTCAATCGTGCTGTTATCGTGTGATAACAGAACTGAGTTATCCACAAAAAGCACCATCAGAGCCCCAATCGTATAATAATGATAGATATGACCCCTCAGGACACTCATACTTGATATTCCATACAAGAAAATTCAATTCACATTTGTATACCAATTTCAAACCCATTTGTACCCAGCATAGAAAACCATAATATCAGCATTTGTAAGAACCAAGGGGAAATCTGACATATTAGGGAAATGAGACACTACCAAACTTGCAATATTTTGCACATCTTTGTGCAAAATCCATGACTTCCCTGTAATATATCACACTTTTGAGGGCCTGCAAAAAGAAAACTTGAAGTTTGAATTGATTGAGTCTTCACTCAAATAAGGGGATATATGCTGTGATCAGGATCCAATCCGTTTACACAGCTATTCCTTTCCCCAGATATTACAGAATGCATTTCATATGCATGCATAATGAGCTTGGGCAGAAGGAAGTCCAGATCTCATTATGGCACTTTCAAATGGCTGTCAAATCCAAACCGTTTAACCGATCTGTATCATGTAAAGTTTGTTTTTATTCTTTTAACATGGTCTGTCCATCTGACCCGTTTCCACATGTGCAACAATAATATCTGGAAATGACCTGGGATACCTACTTCTAGCATACCTCCCAGTTCTAAGTGGCGCTCAGACCTTATTATTAGTGTTGCCATTCCTTACTACTTCCTTTACAACTATTAGTCAATCCTTAACCGCTCAAGAGCGACATTATGCCTTAAGCTCCATGGCCATTTGTCGTCATGATGCAACAACGCAGCGCCAGTAACTCCGCTACTGCATTGATGTATCATGCCGACCCTTGGTATGATGCATAATGTAGGCCTCGCTAGTGCTGCAGTCATGTATGGTGGTGACAAAAAGGCATAGTTTATTAAGCACTATGCTGCACTGGAAGGGTCAACTAATCACAATGCACAGCTCTATGGGATAATATAAATTGTAACCCGTTACATGATATATGTACATATATAGTTTGGGTAACAGTAAGGCAAATAGATAAAGAACCTGACACACTGGTTAAGAAACCCAGAACAAATGGTTGCAACACGACAGTGGTTGTATGCGGCAATTGTTTTGCACTACATAATTGAAGACAGTACTTAAATCAGGGTTCCCAAGAAACGTTCAGACTGAAATTCCATGACATTCCATGACAAATATCACAATTTTCCATGCCATTTGTAAGATTCTTTTTTTTTCATTTCCCATGGCATTCCACTACACACGGCCATTTAAATTTTATTTTTATTTTTATATATATATGTATATATATTTTTACAAAATTCCATAACATTCAGTGACTTTTCAGACAGCTTTCAAATTCAATGACATTCCATGACACGTGGGAACCCTGTTAAATGATCCTACGTCTATCACAAAACGAGTGTCATGTGTTGCAACATTTCCTGTGATTAGGAAATCACAACTGCAGCTACATAAATTCTATCGCTATGACATTTACTGACTCCTGACAAATGGCACGATGAAGGCATATGTTGAAGTCACTGAGACAAGTCTAACCCTTTACCCTTCTGGAATACCTACAACGCACACCCCTGGTGACGGCTAACAAGGATAAGGCACTAACTAAAATAATAAAACCCAAAAAAACACCAACCAACATCTCTTTATCATGTTGTAACAGGGGAAGTCTTTAGTCAAAGGAGGCGAGAAATTGCTAGACGGAAGCCTAGACATGATAGAGCACACGGTAAAATTGTGTTTTGAAAGCTTTACTTCGGGGCTTTCAAGCAGTGTCTTTTATTTTCTACATGGATTACATTTACCTTTATTTATTTAACCGGTGGAGCATTTGCTTTGAATAATACAAATTCCTTTAGTTTATGGTCTTGAGTTATTTTAACTATATTTTGAAATCGTTTAAGCGTCTGGTGTTAATTTTCCTCCCAGTTGGAATACTTTGTTCATCTTATGTTAAACCGACTTATTTTAGATATTTTTTCTTCAGCTCTTTTCAGTTTTAGTCTACCATTCATAAAGAAAAGCAATATGTTTCGCATGCACATTTGAAATGGATATATAAATATGGTATTCTCAGGGGAAAAAACAACAACTCAGCTTTTAAAGATCACATAGTAACATTCTATATGTATTTAACAGGGCAAGTCATTGAAGAGTGGCAGTGAGAAGGTGATTGGAGGCGGACTCACCGTCCTCGAGACGATCGGTAAGAAGACCTACGATGTGATCGCGGAAGGCGATCACGGAGTGAAGGAAGCGATTCGCAACCGGCCTAACCTTTCACAGGTAATGACTTACGTGTAACTAAACAATTTATATGCGGGTGAGCCAGAAAATTGAGCTGGCAGAATAAAATAAAAGTTCCCAAAATAGATTGAAATAGATTAAAATGTAATTATTCATATTGTTCTACTATTGTAACTCAAAATACACTTTGATAGTAACTTGACTGTCTCTCTTTATAATTAGATGCTTCGTGATGCTAAAAAGAAGGCAGAGGAGAAGTCCACCCAAGACGCTGAGTTTGAGGAGGTCCGCAAGGCTCATTTCGGAATGTTATTTGATGACTACAACGGTATGTATATAATTGAATACATTTACACACAATTGTCATAACTTTGAAACTTCAATATCTCAATTTAGCAGTTTTATTAAAATCAATGAAGTCTGATAATCACATGATTAAATACAACTTCTTGCAGCAATGAACAAAACTTTATATCTTTAAAATGGTGATACTAGCCGTGTAAAACAAATTTTCAATCTTTCATATTCTTTGTACACTTTTAATCGTATTTTCTTTTAATTTTTAGGATTAGTTCACCTTGAGGCTCTGGAGGCTGTAGCCAACCAGTGCGAGAGCCGCGTCCAGAATATGCTGACCGTGCTGGATGGGGATCAGCTCGAGGCCTCCAAACATGAACTTATTATCATGAAGGAGATCTTCCAGATCGAGGAATTTTCAGATGACGAGGCCGAGGAGCCGAAAGGTACTGAACCTCTTAACATTTACATCAATTTGGATATGAAAGGGGTCAAATATGATGAAGTTTACAATATATATATGATATATGATTGACATCAAATGATCGTTTTTGAGTGTTGTTGGGAGGGGGGGGGACTTAAATGATTTTATTTAGCGTTTAATATCTATTTAATTCTTCCTCTTTCGCTGGGATGTCTGTAATACTTGGCTTATTCCCTATGATAACCATATTCCTCTCCACTTTTATTCCCACCCGATTTTAGAATAGACTGACCACTTAATGCAGAAAATGCAAAGTGGAGTAGTATAGTTATTGTAGTCAAGACACTTAGTGTGGGAATTATAATAGAATGCAGCGTGGGAGTTGTATTGGGGAATGAGACAAACGTTGTGTAATCGTGCATATGCTAATACTATTAGTAATAGGGGATTACTGGTGATTGTCAACAGTGGCGTTATCTGACTACTGGGCAATTGCATATTGGAGCTGTTGGTGGTGACTCCCTGTCAGACAAGATCTGTGCCTACCCATCAGCATATTACGAATCAATGTTACTCCATTCCTTCATAAGAACATCATTTAGATAGACTAGGATATACCGGTAATTCTACTTCTCAATGGATCGAGCCCACAATTATTGGTAAACTTTTTGAATAGGGTATATAGAGTGTACTCATTCCTTAGTTTGAAAAAAAGAACACTGTTCTGTGATGAAAGTGACAATGGCCCTTCGAAGTGTTTTTATGTGTTCAATCATATGAAAAACATGAAGAGTTGATTTGAAATGTCATGGGGCAAAAAATATTTTGTTACATCCATGACGAAGAAACCAAATTAATGCGCACCCAGTAATGCGACATGTAATATTTGAGCGTGACATGTAATATTTGAGCCAGTTTTAGACATACGCATTTGAATAAGAAAAATTGGCTGAAACCCAGGTATCATGGTACATGCATTACGATGGTAAATGTAATACCATGAGTACAAAACCCATTGGACAGTCGATAAATATGTATACTTAATTCCATGAGCCTGTCACTCATCGCATCGCATTGTACAGACGTACTAGGGAATCCTCTTGGCAGCGACGTGCGAGTAACAGGCATATGGTGTTGTTTTATTGATCGATCCTACCCCATCCCATACCAAGTCAAGGTGAAGCCAGTCGATGCTGGTGTAACAGCTGCTATAGAACATACCCAGACACAGTGCAGGTTATTTACATGTAGTTGTCAAAATTGCCCAAGTGGGCATTTTAAGAGCACATAGTGCATAATTATACAATATGTTTTAAATAATCTACAGTTTGTGATACTATATACATACTTATATGGCCTTTATTGATACGATTCTCAAGGGTTAGACATGGTATAGCCTAATTAGTAACAGTATGGGAAGAGTTATGGGACCTTGGAGGGTGTGGGGCCTGTGTTCAGGTTGTAAGAGCGAGACATGGTATAGCTCAGTTTGTATGATCAGAACTGTGAGACCCTGGAGGCTGGACCCGGTTATGAAGATTAGACACGGTATAACCTGGCTATTATGGTCAGACCTGTAGGGACCCTAGAAGGTGTAGCTGCTGTGACCATATTATAGAGTAAATATAATGGGATGAAAGTCTTCAGGGATTTTGAAGTCCCAAGGCCCTATACATTCATACAAAAATCCTGGTTTTTGGGCCAATAATGGACCATTTCAGGGGTTTTCATGCTCTGTGACTTTCATCACTGATTATTATTAGACATTGTATAGTCTGGCTAGTATAAGTAGACTGGTAGGGACCAGAGAATAGCCATAGGGAGTTTGAGCAGGTTATAATGATAAGACACAGTATAGCCTGATTAGTATGGTCAGACATGTTGGGACCCTGAAGGGGGTAGGGGCTGTGACCAGTTTATAAAGATCAGACACGATATAGTCTGTTTAGTATGGTCAGACGTGTAGGGACTCTGGAGGGTGTAGGGGGCTATACCATATCCGGTAGATATGGTATAGCCTGATTAGTATTGTCAGACCCATGGGGACCCTGGAGGGTGTGTTAGCGGTGCCCAGGTTGTTGTTAATCTAGCCATCCCTGTCAGGGGAGGCAGTTGTTAATCAGATTAGAGGTTAGCTCACGCACGGCCAGGTTACATCACTGGGAGGAGCTTGGGCTGCCAACTGGGGCTGAATAATCAATAACTGAGCTGCTCCTTCACCTTACAGTGGATGAGGACCATGAATTTGAGCAACTCGCTACCGAGCATGTCGGCAATCTTGGACTGAGTGTAACTGCAACAAGATTAGTAGAGGTGTGTATGATATACAATGTGTGTTAAATGCGGAAATAAACCATTTTAAATTTTAATAGTGTGTTATTGTGTATGAAGGGGAAAACAGGATTGATCATTTCAGTGAGAAATACCGAATTCGTATACAATTTTAAACAAAATATTACTCATGTTTGAGTGTTAAAAAAAACAAAATATCGTGATATTAAATGCATACTATCCTAGCCGTATTATTCGTTCTCTTTGAATATTAACAGTATTGATGGATCTATTTTAGGCGCACCACAAGTCAAGACTTTGGCTGAAGGACTGTTCTGATGAACAGCAACAGGGCGTACGGATTAATGCGAAGGTATGTAGCGATTACATATTCACTGATACAAGAGTTATAACTTGAGACATACCTATATTAGGGTATCACCAGTTTTAGGCGAAATCTTCTAATGTGGATAATTATATTGGTAATCAACTTGTAGATAATGCATATGGTTGGAGAAACATAAATAATTGACACAAAATTACTAGTCAACCAGTGCATTTTTAACATAAAAACAAACAAAAAGCCATCAAATGTATAAAAGAAAAGATCACTTTGACACCCAACCTATTTACGAGAGTAGTCTTTCATAGAATTTTGATGTATGTTTTCCCAAGAAAATATAGAAAGAAAAATCCAGGTCAGTAGAGGAGCAGTCGATTTTATAAATAATATGAAATCAACTTTATGTCGTAATAAATACGTGTAGAATTTCCTTCCCCAGAATGAATAAATGAGATGATGAGATTGAGAGGAAAACTGTATCACAGGAAGTTAACAGGAATTCGGACAAAAGTAGATTTTAACACACAATTTGTATAGACACATGCTTTCTTTTCACATATCAAAACGAGAGGTTGTAGACCTTATACCAATGTATGTAAAACCATCAATTCCTAAAAATAAATATCGTATATTGACACTATCCATCTAATCCCCACGTCCACCGGATTATCAGGCAGGGGTAGGACGCTTCTCTTGTAGATTGTATGGTTTAATTTGCTCCCCTTCCGTCAGTAGTGAATCATTTTTCCCCGAAGATATTCACTCTCGTTCTTATTAATGTAGGAAGGTACCGGTATGGTCTCACATTAGTGGTCGATTACTTACGATGATAACAGAACCACCATTAGTTTTAAAATATATTTTACTTCTTTTTAGATTAACTTGATTGTAGCATGTCCTACATTAATTAACATATTTTTTCGTGTATGACATCTAAATATTTTAGATTAAATATTTGTCTTAAATGTACTTCTAAGCCCCTATCTCCTTTTCTACAAGGCAACATTATCAGTGGTTTCTTTTCGTGTATGAAGGTTCTGGGTTTACCTGAATTCGGTTGTTTCGGTGACAGCAATTTGTATCTTTTTAAATATCTCTTATAACCTTTATAAAATTGAATGGAGATAGAATTATAGAACCAGTGTGGTGATTTACTGTTAGCTCACCTGTCCCGTGATATAACAACACACACACGTTCCAAATGCATAAAAGGGAGGTTGAAACAGATAATGACAGATAAGACTATGAATAAAGCAGCGGCAAATAAAGCAAACAGTTTGTGGATTTTGCTGCAGTATAATTAATGGTAGAACGGGTGACCCACCATGATCATGGACACAGCACTGTGTTACACTTAATTTACTTGGAGTTATAAAACTTTCATTGGTGAGTTATTATAAAATACCATATTGAAACATCCCTTCATCTTGCTACTCTAATGAAATTGTAGTTACTGTAGTTATCCGTACACCACACATAGGCTACACCCTCATACAACAAATGGCCCTCACCCCACCCTTCTTATGTGCCTGTACACAAATCTTGTGTCTCTCCCTCTCTTTAGGCTTGTCAAAGCCTGGCCATGTATGATGGCCTCAAAAAGCGCAACGTTGCCCAGGTGAGTAGTGAGATCCTACCATGTCAGCTGTTTGTGTGGAGCCGCATGGTCCCTTAAGGCCCAGCCACACTACCATGTTTTGCTCTGACCCGATTGGACTCAATCCGACTGTCGGCCGACTGTCGAGCTATTGTGCGGTCGGGTTGGGTCTCATTGAGTCGTCACCGAGAGAAAATTACAGGTGTGGTGATCCCCTTTAAGGCACCAACTGGAGGTAGTGGGACCCAGCCACCTACCTCTGGGAACCTTGTGCCATAGTCTTAGCCAAGTGTATTATGTAGATCTATTTGTGAAACTACTGCAAGTGCTGTGTATACAGTGAACATAGTATGCTACATGTAGGTAGCGTGTATGTGAGTGTCCAAACAACTGTCTCATGGTCTAAATTGGAAAACGCCCATGATGCAATTGTCAATTTTTGTCATAGTGTTCCTCAAAATCTTCCATGTCAATCGGTTTTCAGGATTTTTATGAATAATAGCTTATATGTATCTATATATATAGTCACTTGAAAATATAAAAGAGCAAACATCTGAAATTGGTTGGATTGAATTGATAACAGTAATAACACATGCTTGGCTGGCGGGAGACCGAAATTGACATATATATTTGTAGAATAAAAAAGTAAATCTAATCATATGCTAGAGCTTTTCAAGATCCATTTTATCTTGTTTAATTTGCTGTATTGTATCATGCATTGGCTTCACTGGTATATTATTGCATACAATTTCCACTCACAAGAAATGACAATATTAGTTTGGGTGGCATGTCTGCCGAGTGCAGCTTCCTCTATCGGTTTATTATCTCACCATACACGCCTCTACCTAGTCTCTGATTCAGGACCCACCACACTACCTTTTATAACTTTTGATACCAGCAGATTATAGGGTGAAATTTCAAAAAGGCTATATCATGAGGTTTTTAATAAATAAAGTAATTAATTAACGCACAGTGATAGGCAGCTTCCTTATCTATAAGTCCGTTTCCCTATTCCCATGTTGACACCTTAGAGATGTACCGTAGGATTGCTGTGAGTTTTAGATATCACTGTACTGTACTTTCCACTCCATGTAAGACATGCTTAATACTGTGGGTCGAAGTGGGGTCTCTTATGCCCTAAAGTTCACTTGACGCAATATTGGAGAACGTAAAGGGAATATTATGTGACACATATTGCACCTAGGGTAGGGATTTTCCTTAAATAAGCCTCTTTGTTAGAAGCTTGCCACAGGCCTACTAGCGCCTTTCCTGTAAAAGATAATCCCCCAAAAAACTCGAAGCAACAACCCTAAAAAGTGAACTAAATGAACACCAATTCCCACATAAAACATGGGTTCATTGCACCTGAACTATAATGCTAATGGGTCCTGCATGGCACTATGGTGAACTTGAATAACACATGATACCAATAAGAACCTCACAGTCACACCAAGTCTGACGCTAAACCATATAGAACTTTGAGAGACCTCACAATTCACACTTAGCGGTAATTGTATCTATTCCCAAGCTCTGCGCCTTAATTCTGTTACACCCCTCCTACATATTCCACCCAGAGTCATTTAAATAGGTTACCATCGTTGTTGTTGTTACTGTTATAGACATTGACTGCATGAGGATGTGTTGTTCATGACTAGATAGTATATTTGTGTTTGTGTTCCAAAATAGGAATTAGGAATTCATCTTGGGTATGCCGTCGACATTTATTTGAGATTTGTATCATGAATAGACTTGAACGTTGTGTCATGAGTAAATGCAGGTATTCGGTAAATATCGGAAATATAAAGTAGAAATTCTGTCTAAAGCTAACACCCTCTCATTTCCACCCAAAGTTAATACGTTACAGACATGTAATCGGTATTAAAACAGTCCAGTTTCCCAAATAATGTAATTTATTCACCCTTTATCAAGTTAAAAAAACAGCATAGTATATTTACGTTACCTTTGATGTAATGGCCCCTTTCCCTTGATTTATGTCACAGGAGATTCACCAGATGGCGATCCAGTCGTTGGCCGAGCTGACGGCGGTTAGTGTGGAGCAGTTCCACAAGGTGGCGCAGCAGCTGCTTCTCAGACAAGAAGGCCCTTACAGCGTGTTCAAATCCAAGGCAACCTGCCTCTTCAAGTAAGTCACTCTTTTAGGCTGTGCTTTGTCTTGTGTTTGTTTTTGTATGGTCTCAGGCCCTTCACTATTCCAGTTGGGATTAAGGTTCCCACTGCAAAGAATGTTACAAAATTGTGTGTGTTGGGCCGGGGGATGGGCAGCACCTTGCATCTCTGTTAATTTCTATACTAGTCTGTAGAATCCTGCTGTGTTTGTTCCTTTGATATAACTAATATGATATCTTACTTTTGGTCCATAGCGTCATAGTTAATTAGAAATCAATTAGTTGCTGGTTAGTGGCTACAGACTAAAAATAATCAAGTTGTTCCTTTCTTCCAGCCTCGTGAGAGTTATTGGCAAAGAGGTGGATATCGTCGCAGTACAGTTTACGCACAGGCTTAATAAGGCCGCAGTAAGTAACAAAGACAAAATCATTAGTCATTAGGATAAAACAAAGTTGTGACTATAATTCACTGAATAAATTTATAGCTGGTTGCCGGCCATCGAAGTAGTATCAACAGGAATGCGCGCCACAGGCATGCGACAGTAGCGCACAGACTCACGCGGCAGTCGTAACACGTGTCTGATTTCCCGCTTAATATTTCAATGATGTTCATGTATGAGGAACACCATTTATATTATTATATAAGACTATATTGCAGTAACTATATTTTGATATAATAAGCGTGGTCATGACAAGTAACGATTTTGCTTCCAGGAGGACGCAGAGGAACCAGACTCTGTCAACCCATTCATCACCAATGTGTATCTTGAGGTAAGAAAATTACAGACATTCCTGTCTATGTATCTTAGGTTGTGACATAGAAGACTTTGAAATGTTGGAAAGTATTCAATACAGGGTATTCTAAAGACAACAAGGCACTACATGTGTGACTTCTTTTTCACAATATAGACTTTTCATATTCGTTGAAACATGTACCATCAGTCCCTTCACAGTCGCTGGTGGCAACCTTTTATCCAACAAAGGAATGCTACTTTTATTTATTTACTGATTTTTGCCTGTTTAGAAACAAAAGGCAGCAGTGAGTATACAATAGCCAATGTTGAGGTTAACTTTCACAGCTCCTAGAACTGTGAACTAACTAATACTGCTGTGTGGAAGGCATGGACATTGCCCTTGCTTTACACTGACTTCAAGGTGTGCCTGGTAATCTGTTTTGCCCCCTCTTGCTGCCAGATTGGGTTTGCACCATGTCATGTTCTCTAAACTGCATGTTATGCAAGCTGAGATCTATGATATCTTACTATAAGAATCTTATAGAGAAAAATGCTATTACCAGATTGAGCAATAAGAAAATTAGCATTGATTTTAGACAAGAATCTCTGTAGAGATTTGTAGAAATGACTTTGCTATGTTCAAGCTTCAAGAGTGACAACCTCAAGACCCATTAATAACATCTTTACAAATCAGTTAATTTGCATGGTAAAATGTGTGATGAATTGAATAAAGTTTCCCTCGACACCTGATTTACAGGCGATTACACAAACGAAAAAATATGACGCTGTATAGGCCAGAGTGCAGGGCAATACTGATGCTGTCACCGGGGTGTTGAGTCTGAAATACAGCACAGTCCAGGAAACGATCACCCAGGTTAGTGCAAGAATGGAAACCATGAAAAATGCGCTGAGTGATTATTTTGAGGATTCACAACGGCCTGTGGTACCATTAATAATTTGCACAATGTTTAATGCTCAACTGGCGGTCTCTACTGCTGGCGAGTATGACTACATCAAGCAAGCAAAACTGGATGCATCAATATTGAATATCAATCGACATATTATGCAAATGAATAATGCGCATAATGTCAAGACGCCATATCTGGAGCGCTTCACTTTAAAGCACAAAAATGGTGAAGGCTACTTAAACAGCTCTATTATCCTGAAGGACGGAAAATTCCCACAACTCGCTGACGCAATGGTTCTACAGAAGCTACTATTAAATGCCATTGATAAAAACATTGCCCAGGGCCTTCACCAATAGGTCTATTAGTATAACCTATAGGTAGGCCTAGTCCGCTGGAATTGGATACCATGATTTGATTGCCCAAGGATCCAATGAAGAGGCTGACCACAGCCTACTACCGCTGCTCTTCATGTGTTTATGATAATCATGTCATGTGTAGCAAGTTCTAACGTGAGGCTGACTACAGCCTAGTGAATATTGAAGATTACTATTTCTATATGACTTGATGAAATTTAGTAACCTGAATCTCCCGTCGTGTGAGGCTGAGCACAGCCCTGTGATGCTGACTACAGCCAAGTGTGGCTGACTACAGCCTATTCATTATTCCTATCTCAGTAATATGGCTTGATGAAATTCCCATCGTGTGAGCCTGACTACAGGTTAGTGAGGCTAACTATAGGATAGTGAGGCTGACCACAGCCTACCTACCATCTTGTTACTATGTTTATTTTACTTACTGCCCCAATCACAAGGATACCGGTAAAAAGCACTCGGATTACAAGGAAATAAACTGTGACCCAGAAATGACGAGCTATGATAAAACACAATACAAGTGCTACCCATCAAGTGAGGCTGACCACAGCCTAGTGAATAAGTTTATCTCACTTTGTCTCTCACCTGGCTATCTGTTTTAAACAAAAGCTTATATGTACCGCATGAGGCTCAACCGGTGATCTGCGTTAAACAAAGGTGTAAACGCACCACATGAGGCTGAACACAGCCTAGTGACTATGATGAAATGTATTCCACATTACTTGGGCCAACAAATGGGATTTATTATTTTTCTTCTATGATGAAATGGGACGCATTTCGTATATAACACGTGAGGCTGACTACAGCCTAGTGTAGACTCTTGATTTATTACTTTGACTTAGAACTGTGATTACACAGTGCCAAGAACAAATATTGTATTGGAATATCCATTTATGTCCAGTTATAGTGTGGGAGCCCTATACAAAATACTGCTGAATAAAAACTAACTGTCACTCGTGCGGCGCGCCTTCCCGAGGACACCTCTAGGAAGTCTATTTATATACTCAAGAAGACCTACCTAGTAGGACAAGAACTTGGAACTGTGAGATTAGTCCGCATTTAGGACTACATTTAGAACTTAAATGCACTGTTGACTACACACCTGCACACACCCCCTGTGACCTTAGTCTGCGACGCCACTTATGGCAATCCGACTAGGATCACCCCTTCTGCCCACTACAAAAATGCGCATTAGGACCACTTCTCATTTGCACTTTGCACTCCTGTTTGTTATCTTTACACGGTCATGGCTGGCCACTCATGTACACAACCATCATGATAAGCGGTTAAACACACACATATGTCGAAATGAAGATGAAAATGAAGACAACAGTTCGTGTCTTCTCTCCTGACGAATGAGGAGCTGTGCAAGACCAAAGGACTAAAGCTAATTGGTTATAATATAAGGAGTTTGGTCCCGAAAGTTGACCAGGTACAAAAACTGTTGGGAAAGTGTGACTACCTGGCAGTTAGTGAAACTTGGTTGACACCTGACCTCCCAAATCACCTAGTGGACCTCCGTGACATGACAATTTTTAGGCAAGACCGCCTAATACACAAGACTGACAAAAAATGCGGCGGGGTGGCATGCTATGTCTCTAATAAGCATGCCCCCTACACTGTCAAACTGGAGGAACTGTGTGTGTCTACAAAGGATATTGAGGCGGTAACATTATGCACCACGAGTCCAACCTCGGGACATAGACTTGTTGTATCGGTATATAGACCACCGAAAGGTAATGTTAAAGCATTCTACAAAAGCCTAACATCAATACTGGACAATAATCCATTAACTGAAAAGGACGTTTGGATACTTGGTGATGTGAATGTGGATTTCAAAAAACGGAACAGCGCTAAGTATAAAAAGACTAGTGCATTCCTGAAGAAGCACCATCTACATCAGTTGAGGACTGGAGTAACACGATTACATAAGAAAGGAGCGACAATTATTGACCACATTTACACCAATGTTGAGGCAACAATGTCAGGGAATATGGTGGAGTATATTAGCGATCACATCCCGATATATGCCATCTACAAAAAAATCAGGAATCAACACTTGCGGACTGAAATAACAGGTAGATCATACAAAAACTACCTAAAAGACGACCTGATAGCTAGTATTAACAACAATGTTCCAATTGAAGCCCTTGGATCTCTACATCCTGAAGAGGCCATCGAGTTCATTACTACTGGTGTCAAAAGTTACCTTGATGAAAAATGCCCCATCAAGCAAATGAAAATACCAACGGAGGAGGAGCCATGGTTTGACGACGAAGTACGGGGTGACATAAAAAAACGACGAGTTGCCCTTAGACTGGCAGCCAGACACGCAGGAGAGAAAACCAGGCACCTAAAAGAAGTAAGAAAGTTACAACATAGCGTGGACAAGAAAGTAAGAAGAAACAAGTCCAAGATCATCAAAGAACAACTACGCATATATAAAAAGAACCCTAAAAAGTTCTGGGCGCGGCTGAACGAGATTTGGAAAGGTAAAAGGAAGACACAAACCATCAGTCTTCTTGATGAAACAACTGCTAGACATATCCCCACAGCTGAGACAGCGAACTACATCAATAGGTACTTTTGCAGTATAGGCGGAGTACTGGCAGAACAGTTAGCTCACCTACCAGGGGACTTCCAAATCGACGAGGCACTGACCGAGGCCATAGATGAACAAAATCGACACCCCGCAGCCGGGGCACATGACCCCGTTCGACTGAACATAGGTGAAATTGCCAGTCAATCACTGAAATACCATATCGAGGAAATTGAGATAGGCAAATCCTCGGGCATGGTAGATATACGAACACATGTGATCAAGGACACCCTACTAGGTAATATTGAACACTGGACTCTTGTGATCAACACTTGTATAAAACACAATTGCTTCCCTAGACTGCTAAAAGACGGAACGATTATACCACTACCGAAACCTGGATCGCCACGGTCTGTACTCAACTGGAGACCTATAACACTGCTCAGTGTGATAGGTAAGCTGTTGGAACGAGTTATTTACAGAGAACTGATGACCTACTTGCAAGAGAATGAGATCATCACAGAAGTACAATATGGATTCATGCCGGGCAGGTCGACTGCTATGGCAGTCCTGAAGATAGTAAATATGCTCTTTAGTGCTAGGAACAAGGGTGAGTTTGCCCTGGCACTATACTTGGACGTAAAGAAAGCATTCGATTGCGTCCACCACGGTAGACTGATGAGGAAACTAAAAGACATAGGATTGGGAGTAGGTGCGCTGGAATTCCTACAAAGTTACCTCTCTACCCGAAAATGCACCACACTGGCAAACAACGTGAGATCCGACCCTGAAGAGGTCTCGTACGGCGTCCCTCAGGGGAGTATACTGGGACCGGTCCTATTTCTCATCTACGTGAATGACTTACCAGAATATGTGACAAACAGTTTTGTACTGCTATACGCGGATGACCTGATTTTAGTAACCAAACACAAGAATCCAGAGATAGCGTGCAGAAATCTCCAACTAGATCTGGACTCAGTCATCTCATGGTGCTCCACAAACAGGCTGACCCCGAACATTAAAAAGACCAAGTACATGTGGTTTGCCTCGGACAAGAAGATTGACCTGACCCTTGGTCATGCACTTTATATAGGAGACCAACCATTAGAAGAGGTAATCGAATATAGATATCTGGGAGTATTGCTCGACTGTGAACTGAGGTTCGAGGGTCACCTTGAAGAAAGCCTACACCAAACTACCGCCAAAACTGAGCAACTCAAGAGAGTGAGACCCAACATCAATATGATTGATGCTATATCGATATATAAACAATGTATAGTGCCAATAATGGAATACTGCGATATCATCATTGAGTCGGGACCTTCAAAGCTGATAAAGAAGTTCCAGACTGCCCAGAATAAGTGCCTATGCATATGTATGAGGAAGAAGCGCCGAGAGGTATCAACGAATGAACTACACCGGGTATGCAAGGTCGAACGACTGAAGACTAGAAGGAAGAAGCACTTACTATGTGCTATGTATAAGCACAGCCGGGAAGTGCACAATATAGTCAACCCCACCAGACGAGCTCGTACTCGCGGCGACAACAAAATACGCCTCGTGGTTGAGCGACCAAAAAGTGAAAAATACCGCAGCAGCCCTCTATACCGAGGCATGCTCGAATGGAATGAACTAACGGACGCCACTCAGAAAGCTGACACAATGACTTCTTTTAAGAAGCTAGCGTTTACCGTGAAGTAGACGTGAGATTTATGTCTCATCAAGTTATAAGTGGAACTGGAAGTATTAATGACACTGTGACAAATGGTCTATAGTCCCTACACTTAGTCTAATGTTTGTTAATTGAGCCAACAAAAGTAAATACATGACTTAGCTAAAAATGACTGCAGTCACCCTCAAGTTGCTTGCACAACTTTATGCTCCAATCATTGCCATGCTTTATTGCACAAAGACATTATGTGTGTTGTCGAAAGTATCACTTATAATAGATAATTTACCATGAGTCAAATTTTTCTGAACTTTGCATGTATAAACATGCTACAAGGACATGCCAGCCAACTGCTATAATTTAAGTAAAATAAAAATGCCTATGGTACCATACCTATTCATGAACTCGAGCACTTTACGGCTCATACAGACAGTATGCTGAAAATGGCTAAGTACCAAACAAGAACCGTTTGTACATAATATTATAATTCCTTTTCACACCCTTTATGACAATTTCGGAAGAACATGTTTGTATTACATGAGATATGTCAATAAATCTACTTAAAAAAATCGAAAGAGTTAGCATATTATAATATTATTTTATTTTAGTCATATATTACAATTCGAATGTTATATTAAAAACCATACCTTATATTTAATGCGATATCCACGACCATAGTTATATAAAATAATTGATTAAATAATCATATTTTTGTTATCCATTGAATAATTTAAAAAAAATGCTTACAACTACTGGCATAGCAGATTTGACCCCACAACCAGTACACATCCCATGTGTGGAGATCCTTGCTAAACAAATTTATACAGTTTAAATATAAAATACCCTTTCTTGATCAGAATCAGTGTGGAAATAAATAATATGTTACAGCCTGGAGCTCTGTAATGAAGCAACCCATCGATTGTTCCCTCAACATTGGTTATTGTAGTACCGCGGATGAGGTTTATATACGCAGCTTTCGGTTTGATACTGTACACCCATTTACTGGGGCAATACTGAAACTTCCCTATACATACATTGTGTTTCTCTTTGATAAAACCTTCTGAATTGTCGGGTCTGGATCTTGCTATGCATGCCAATGGTTATGCTGCAAGTGGTTACTATCATATTGAATAGTAACTAAGTATGACCTCCTTTAGTTTGAGTATTTGCACGATTTAAACCCTAACGCGTTACCATCTCAAACTGTTATTTGCCAATGGTAAACAATATGGTTCAAACTTGCATGGCCATTCATTCTTATAGCAAAGTAAAGCCCGTCACCACTTTCTGTAAACTTTGACAGCAAAACATAATTAATCACCGCCTTCCATGATCCTTTTATACATCAACACATAATCCAGGCGTTAATTGTAGAACAGAAGGTGGCCTAAACCATCGCTTCCTTGTATAATTCATCACAGCAATGCACAAGCCATCACCACCTCTTATAATTCTTCAGATAAATACACAATCCATCAACATAATCCATAACTCCTCACCACAACACACAATCCATCACCATAATCCATAACTCCTCACCACAAAACACAATCCATCACCAGAATCCATAACTCCTCACCACAACAGACAATCGATCACCATAATCCATAACTCCTCACCACAACACACAATCCATCAACATAATCCATAACTCCTCACCACAACACACAATCCATCACCATAATCCATAACTCCTCACCACAACACACAATCCATCACCAGAATCCATAACTCCTCACCACAACACACAATCCATCACCAGAATCCATAACTCCTCACCACAACACACAATCCATCTACTACAATCTAGTTGATCAACATAATCTATGACTCCTCACCACAATACACGACTAACCTCCTCCCTATTCAAGCATGCACCATGCGAGCTACATTCTGTACCATTGCTATAGCAATACTATGCCACTTTTCATATACCAATACGATCCCTCACACGTGTACATAAACTTCATATCTTTAGATGACTTGCCATATATTATAATGTCTCACATTTTAACAACACAGCCTAGTTATGTGTTACATGGAAAATTCCAGGTAATTACAAAAAGCAAGGATTAGAAAAACGACAGAAATGAATGAAAATGTGATGTCCCACTTACACACATATTTTCCCTTGCCCCTGCACAGGCTACCAACAGTAAGACCTACATCCAGGACGCATTCCAACTCCTGCTGCCAGTCCTCCAACAGTCGGCACTACAGGCCAACACTGAGTCATGAGCGCCCTCTGCAGGGACGCCCAGAGAACTCTCTCCCACCTATCAGATGTCGCCACAGTCGATGCCTTGTTGTCCGCCTCAACATCGGATCACCCACAGACAATGGGGACCACAGTGCATGTGCAATTGAAAACAGGGAAAACAAAACTTTAAGAAAAGCCACCATGAGACCACAGATGATGCCTTCTCATTAAAAAAAAGAACTGATATAATGATCCTGGTGTTTTAATACTAGGCTCTGAATAGCTCAATATATGAGGACCATGGGGATTACAATTGTATGCTACAGACAAGGGAAAAGAACTGTTCAATGGCTTTTCAAATTGTATCTGCGAATCTGTGATTGTCTCTCATGGGCAACATCCGTTAGCCTATACACTGTAAAGATTATACCGAGGAACCAGAAATCACAATTGGAGAATGACTTATAACGTTGAAGTTTCAATAAGGGCCTGACTGGTTATTTGTGATACAGAATACTAAAGGAGAAGAGAGAGGAATCTCATAAGACCTCTGGTAAAAAGATACACTGTTGGCACAAGCTTACTGCCATTGTGAAAATGAAAATGTAACACCAAGGATAGAAACTGCACCTTGAGGGTACTAGTGCCGCCTACCCCTCACTGGAAGGACTGCAGATGTTTAGACTTTAAACTGTTCATTTCAACTCTGAAAGGTTGCCTGCATAACATAGAAGTAGAACGAGTACCAGAGGAGTCGTAGGCAGGCAATTGTTTCTGCATTGTGGTTAGAATTATGCAATAACCTGGACCACATTAGGTCAGAGAGTCAGTAGTGGAGAGTGATATGTATGTATGTATGATACTAGTTACTTCACCCTAAATGTAATAAAGTAAAATACACCCACACCCTGTTGTATAGGAAAATGATAGGCTCAGTGCACGCACCTCCACATTCATGTCTAGGCCTATACTTTGTAAGATATTTATTATTTTTCTAGACTTAGGGGTTGAAAGACCTATGTATATGTTTGGGCACAGCATAGGCTTGGTGGTGCTAATGCTTGCTAAATATAGGCATCAAAACCATGTAAGGTACACGCGCTAGAATGGCCATTACCATAAATGTTGTATTGCATGCAAGTATTTAAAAAGCAATGTAAAATTAACATATTCTAGTAACTGGAGTTGGTTTTACAATGTATGTGGCATACACAATGTGAGACTTGGAGTGACTTCTTTCAAGTTGGGATACCTACTAAATGAGCATATCAGATAGGGGTGAGTGACCGTTATATTATACCATGCTGCCAAGTAGTATACAAACTGCACATTTTCAATTTTCGGTGACTGTGGGCACTTATAGATGTTGGTAGCACCAAAATGTTTGGTGTAAAGTTCAAAGATGTGACTACTACTCTAGTTCTAAATGTATTATACCACTTATAAGATGTAGGTCAGTTATCCCATTGTCAATAACACGCTCTTGTCATTATGTACAAGAAGAGATTATCACTTTTTCTTGCATGTCTCTGCAGGGATTCGAAGAGGGAAACACAAAATCCATGGGTATTGTTGACCCATTTACAGACATCTAAATAACGAATAGAAAGTAAAATATATATAGCAGGTATCCCAACTTTTACATCAACTTACCAGTATGTAGAGATCTAGAGTTTCACAAATAAAACAGATTTTTTTCCTCCTAGATACCCATCCATAGCGTGTTCCATGAAATAGATGCGCAGATAACATTTTGAGCTGGGTGACATTGTGTGGTCCCATTTCTGTTCATCCATTTTGATTTCCAGGTTTGATGCTACTGTTTCACCCACCTGAGGTGGCCTAGTGAATTTCTCTCCTAGTCGTGTTGTACAACTTCTTCACCTTATACAGATAAGGACAGTTTTTTTGAATTGATGAACATTGTGGGAGTTGTATCCTAAAGCATTGGGTATAAGATATTGCATTCTTATATCCAAATATTATTTCCCTTAGAATACATACAAAAATGTACTGTTTCTGTCAGTATAATATGTAATCTGGACACTATGATGAAATGTGCTTAGTGACTAGTGAAGTTTGGTTGATATTAAGGTGTCATAAATGTCAAGTGCATTCCACAGTGGGTTTATCTTTATTTATGTAAATAGAAATATTTAAAATTGATTCAAGGCGAGGGAAGATTCCATTATAGGGGAAAGTTAAGATTACTGTTTATTGTTAATTATTTTGACTGAGTTTGTTCTACAAGGTGATGCATGCTAGGTTGTTTATCTCCGTTAAGTAGACATATTGCCTATATTTTGCCATTTAGCTGTTCCCATATACATTATTGGATTTAAAATGGCCCTTCCCTGAACCAAACAAGCCTTGAATGGGAACTATTGTGTCTAACATTATTGTTATATTCACTTATTCATTATCAAATATTTCCTAGCATAAACCTGGTTATCTGTGCTTAGAACCTTGTCTGTTTAAGGTGGGATACACATGTATTTCAGGTACCACGTAGTATTTAAAAGACACGGAATGTTTTTATGTCAATGATATGCAACTGGCTTATGACAACTAATGTAGCCTCTTTTAACTGTATCTTGAATTTGACAAGACGTATCACACAGAAAATAATGACTAAATGTGAATTATATATGATATTGTTAGATACCTATCACAGGGAACGGTTGTATTCATTGTATCGGTAACAAGATCTGATTTATTAAAGTTCATTTTTACAAACTTAATAGTTTATTCAAATCCTATATGCTTCGTAATTTAAGTGGAATTGTATAGTTGGAGAAGATTATATGTGTTAAAATGCTATTCCTTTAGGCCAAATGTTGATGTGTTAACTATTATATGACTCACAATGGAAGCCTTCATTAAACCCAGTGGCATAACTTTCACAGATGGAATAAGCTATTTGTCAAACGAAATAGGTTTCCACAGAGATGTATGTGATTAGAAATGTATATCATGATGTCTTTTTCTAGATAGCATATATGGAATAAAAGTGGCCACCAAAAACTAAGTATATTCGTTTGTTGTCCTTTTAAGTCACCAAGGGGAAGATGTTGAATATCAGCACTGTGTTGGGATTTCTAACTTGATGTGGGGCTGGTCACGGGACCAGCAAAATGTCTGCCGTATTTTCATTAAGAAATACTATTCAGGATCTTATAACTTGCCAACTATGGAAGAATCCGTACGTCAGCAGCATGTAGAAATTTGAAAATGTCTCCTAGTGCACTAGGATTTTACATTGTTAAACCGGAAGTCTCTTTAACACCAGAAAGATGTGTACGCAGGAAATACAGTACTATCAGAAGGACTGTAAAACTTCAGCGTAGAAGCCGCGGCTTGTACGCGAATCAGACTCAGCTTTCTTTTGATACCAAACATGCTTATATAGGGTGCGGCTTATACAAGTTTTTATATGTATAGTACAGTACCAAATAATTTTCAGAACCCCTCTGCGGCTTATATGATTTGTCAAAGTTAGGGGTGCGGCTAATATGCGAGTTAGGCTAATACGCGAGGTTTTACGGTAATTCACATCAACAGCTATTCTTAAAGGAGCTCTGAATCCACGACCTCATTTGCGTGCAAAACTCGGCAGGGTTAGGTCACCGACTCAGTGCTCCTTTAAAGGGAAAAAATACTTGCTTTGCTAGACATTCTAGGCCAATAGCCCATGCCATGGACGTTGTCCCTTAAATATTGGTCCTTTGTTACGCTCTATGTGATAAGTAGGCTCATCAGCAAATGAGAAGGCACCTCCCCCCCCCCTTTAAAAAAAACAACAACAACAAAAAACTATTTTTTTGATAAAATGTCTTGGCACCTCCTTGGATAGAACCCCCAATCCTCTGATTATGAGGCGGACATCAGGGGCATAACCACCATACTGCTGATTATGGTGGGGTTGTGTAGAGCTAGTGTGCTATCATCTCATGCATCTATTATTGAATCAGGGTCCTCCCTGAGTCAAGTGTGACATTTTTGGACATCTCTCTCGGTGAAAAATTAAAATCGCTCGATTTCTCATTTTGCATTGTTTCTCTCGTTCTTGCTATCAAAAGATGCCAAATAACATGCTCTATCCCAATATGTCCTTTTCAAGAAAGAATTCCGACCAGAAACCCCCAAAAACCTCGAAATCCAAGTGTCACATTTCACTTCAGCATAGAACCCTATAGACAGCTGAAGGCCCCAAAATCAAAGGTTTCATGATATCCCTGCTAATCCTATGAGCGCGCATGGTAACTTACCGACCGGGGGTCAGAGCGGAAAAAGGCACAGAAGGTGGGCGTATATGCTGTAATCTATGCACCCATCAAAATAAGATAGAAGCAGCCACTACAGATCCCACAAAGGACCTATAGGCAACTTGGCGGCTGCCTTGTCGTGAAAACTTTGACCGGGGGACAGGGTGGAAAATACCAGCTGCTCCCCCACACTCACCTGCTCCCCCACAGCCACTTGCTCACCCACCCACATCTGCTTTGCCTGAAATATCATTGCATACTAGTGTGACACATGCTATGAGGGTAGTTTTAAACTAGCAATACTTTGCTGCTGTTAGAATTGCCAGAAAATTCATTGTTCCCAAATGATTTACACCCTCAATATTCAGGTTAATCAATTCCATTGTTTAATTACCCTGACCCTGAGTCATTTGTGATGTCAATCACACGTTCAATCTTTGACATATTATACAACAGAGCAACACAAGCTATGCCCATAGTATGGGATATAATGTAGTTTGCCTGACAATCTCAGAGTTCAACACAGAAGGATGTATCAATACCCTTTAAGCACCCTGATCCTAAGTCATTTGTGATGTAAACTACATATAATATTATATTCAATCTTTCAGTTTCATCAAGCGAAAATAAAAAGGCTATACAATGCACACAATAATGTATTTTATTCGCACGCTTCTGTTTGGATATTAAAAGATAATCCACAGTTATGATTGATCCTTATGATAAATAACACCAACAATAACCTACACAATGCAGATGTATCGGTTGCCGATGGGTGTTTACATACAGTTAGCATAATTATAACATTCGATAGAGTTTTTATGGACAGTTGCCACAAAAAATGATGTAGAGGGAATTAAAAAGATAAAGTAAAATAAATCATTATCTGCCCTACAATAGTTAGCGATGGTTAGGCCTAAATGTTATCCTCTTGAATACTATCACCACTCAAAGGAAAACCCTTTCATTTTGCAGGTTCAGGCCTAGCTGTCTATTTTACACTATTTTGTTGGGGTAATGTTGTAGGGGTAAAGGGTAAAATTGATTGGCTTAGTGTCACTGTATGCTCATATTTTGAAAAACACCTTTCAAACGCTGTTTTATCTACTGACGGCTCGTCTTATTTTTTGTAATGTATCTCGGCCTATGCCTCCTTTAAATCATAAAGTCTGAATAAACTACAAGACTTTATGAGTTCTACTTATATGTAATCACATCTAAGTAGTCACATCTATAATGTTATAAGCATCTTAGTACGTTATTATGGGAGAAGATTTCCAATCACTTAAAACCCAATCATCTTTCCATCTCTTACATATAAGTAATTAAGGAGGTGTACCCTATATCAAACAACTTAAAAACCCTTAAAGCCTTGAAGGTTGGCTTGAAATCAAACCTTCTACATAAGTTCAATATCTATAATCTCCTTATCATCTTAATTCCATGGCTACGACCCATTCTGACATTCTCCGGCTACATTTCTCAGATAGTATAACGTTTTTTCTCTCCAGATAATATGAGCAAGCAGTATGAACACCATCAGACATAGTAGCCTATATTTAGTAACGTTCTCACCTACAACCAGCATTGCCAGTTTAGTGTGTCAAAAGGGACCATCTTAAAGTTCAGTCACTAAGCCTCGATGAAAAGGTTAAACAGAAGGGGCAGTGGTCATTCTCTTGGCTGCCTTGGTGTTTCTTCCATCTTGCTGACACACACTCAAGGGTAAGGGTACCTTATGGATACCATTAGTCTGTGTGGTCCCCCTCACTGAAGGCCTCTTAGGTGCTACCCTGGTGACGGTAGCGTTAGCGGCAGGTCTCTTGCAGGCGATGCAGTAGACAGTAACTTCTACCAGCAACTGGAGGAACTCGAAAATGGTCATCACAGAGAAGCCAATGAAGAGGCCCAGCAGTCCACCAATGTCAGAGACAAGTTGTGCTTCCTATGGGCAAGGATATGTCAGATGATGAATAATTGATCATGAGGGCTTTTTGACTGGATTTTATATAGAATATCAGAGAATCAATGTATCATGATACATACTTACAGACTGAAATAAAGTCAATCTCTACTCAATTGTGATTATCACGAACTTTATCGTTTTTCTATTGCAACAGATGGGTTAATAGTTTTAGCTTAAACATAATTTAAACAGAGTAAGCTATGTGGATATTGAACTACATGTATGTGCCTCTACATGGGTAAAAATCGACACGCGCGACACGGCGACACGGCCCTTTTAAAAATCGACACGCGCGACACGGCCCTTTTAAAAATCGACGGACACATAGGACTGAGGAATAAAATTCGACAGACACATATATCTTAGGAATGAAATCTGACAGACACATAAAACTGGAGTATAAAATCTGACAGACACAGACAAGGTGTGACCGCCAAATGCTGCCTATAAAGGGGGAGGGGTGAAGGTGAGAAAATTGGGAGGGGCGGGGGGGTGCTATATACTCTCACACCTCATCCAAGCAGCATTCTCACACCTGCAGCCGGTGTAAGAATGCTATGGCTGGGGGGGGGGGGGGGGGGGATAGGGATAGGAGTGCCCCTACATGGGTAAAAATCGACACGGGCGACACAGCGACACGGCCCTTTTAGGCCATTTTAAAAATCGACGGACACAGGAAAATTAGAGATAAAAATCGACTCACAGGGATTTTTCTATAAGTTCATATATATATATATACCTAAAAATCGACAGGATGACAAGGCCCTTTTGCTAAAAATCGACACAGCGACACGGTCAAAATTCTGGGGACCCATGTAGAGGCACATGTATCTACCTCCTACATTATTTTCTATTTAAAGTATCATCTTGGTAATGCCCATTACCGTGAAAGCAGGCACTTCTGTAATGCTCTCCCAGTTGAGTTCCTCAAAGTACACCTCTACTTTGAGCAGGTTCCGCTTGTATTTGTCAGGATCGTTAGGGTCATCTAGGATACCTGGGATCCGTCCCCTCAGTGACTCCAAGGTTGTGTTCTGTATGTGAGAGTGTGGCACAATGAAAGGTTTGAATGAGAATATGATATAACTGCATGCTAAAATGTACGTCTATGGTGTCCATTATAATATAACAGCGACGACGATTCACCCACAAAGTTTCTCTTCCCCACACAAATACATAATGACAGTAAAATATATACAAATACTTTTGGTTGACGTTTCTTGTCTGGATTGACAGCGATTACCATAGCCTTTTCGCATGTACAGCAAATAATATTTACCTTTAGTACATCATTTGGCCATTGTCCACTAGACACAGAACTTGTGAACCACACTTGGCTGCAAAAAACAATGAGAAATATAAAAGAAAACTGGTCTCATTAGACATATACTATATACTATAGCCACTCCCAGGGAATAACATGCATGTTTACTCTTTCATCATTCTTTTATTTTGGACTTCCCTTTATAATTGCATTATAACATTCATGATGTGTATTACATATATAGGTTGAAAGGAGAACATACCTACATGGAGATGGGCAGTCACACTCAAATGTGTTATTGTTGAAATTGTCTGTGACGTCCTGCTTGCATTTAGCTGGGAAGGAAGGAAGGTATGCATTATATGAATGTCTTCTTTTTTAATGGGGCAAAAAATCTCAAATGATAATTCAACGTTGGTGTCCATGGGAGTAGCTTATTCATCTGGATTATCGGAATGGGGTTGTTATCATAATAATATGAGATTGTTCTGGCGCTTTACGGTCTGATAGGGTGAAAGAAATACGATTTCTGATCTTTCATATGATGGGGGAGCTGAGTGGCCAATGTGGAGAAATTTACATAATTAGTTGGGATATTTTACCCTGAGTGACATTAGCAGTGCTGCAGGCATAATATTCCTGACCCCCCAGGGCCTGTCCAGACATGGGGTAAGACGGGTCAGCACAGTCACATTGTGCTGTCAGTTCTTTCTGGTAACACGTCTTGCTGCAGCTCTGTAAAGAAAAGGTTGAAATTAACTTATTTACTGAGGAGACAACCTCCATAGACAACATCCATACCTCAATGGACAACCCCTTATACCCCGGATATCTACCGGCAGTAAGTGTACCAACTATACTGGGTAGCACATTGGAGTGATGTTGGATCTACATTATGTCACTACCATATTAGGGAAATCAGAGAATAGTGCCTGCAGTAGCAGACATCTATATACAAACTACATGTCATGACATTTTGGATAATTCTGTAGAGCACTACAGGATATACACCTTACAGCCTACATTAACTAAACGTGTTGCATCCTCCCTGAAATGTGGTTCAGATCCTTTCTTTCAGGGAAGATGCAATCAGTGAAGGTTAATGGTATCACTTCTGACAAATTAATCAAAAGTGGGGTCCCTCAGGATTTCATCCTGGGTCCATTATTAAATTCAAGAAAGCATTATATTGGGCGATACCCCTAAAGTCTGCGATTAAATCATGAAAGATATTCATGTGTGGTCCTTGTGTGGGCTCTCTCACCCGCCCACCCCTATCTATACACACCTTGAACAACATGCTACTCACATGACTAATCACACTTTTTATGTTAAAATGTCCATGCTTTCAAAGACTAATCCATTATTATGCTATTCATTAAGTACACTGATATTGATACTCATGTAAAAAGGTGTGTAAGTGGTTTGTACCCGGACAATTAGGACCATGGCGTCCCCTGGATGCAATTAGAATAAAGAATTTTGAATTGAATTGCATTGTGTTAATGATATTTGAAATAAAAGGTGGTTCTCTAAATGGATACTTATACATGTGTGACATGAGGGTTGAAACCGATCCATGTGAGCTAGGGCAAAATACTTACTGCTTGCCCATATGATTTGTGGAAGTACTCCATGAACAGATCTGTTGTGTTATCATCAAAGCCATCTTCAATACAGTTGCTGTATCTTCCTCCCTGTCTCACGATACTTGTCTAAAATGAACATCGCACTGACACATTTTAGTCACTAAATCTTGTACCCTTGTAATTGTGCCATGTTGTCCAAAGAGAGGGCATAATGTTCCAGCATAATGTGAAACAAAGTTTGAATTAGATTCTATTAGCCCCTCCCACCCGGTAAGCCAATAAATTGCACAAAATTGCATTAAGTTACAAGAAATCCAGTGGTGAAGGGGTTAAAAAGAGAAACACTTAGGGTTCCATGACTAGTTGACATACTAGTATGTATTTTTGTATTCATGATGTATTTCGATCTCAAAGGTGTTCGGCAATAGGTGCCCCTAAGGCTGTGTCTCACCAGATCGGACCAATGTGAACATCTTGGACTGGGTAACATCTTTGACCGAGTGCCATCTTTGAATGGATGCCATGTTCGACCGGTCGCCACAAATCAAAGATTGAAAATAAATTCTTCTTTGATATGTAATGGATAGAATAAAGAAAATGGCGGTGGTTATATCTCCATAATTATATATCTTCACCTGCCATAAATAGACCGTTTTCTGTCAGAAGGTCAAAGATAGCACCCCGGGGATAGCACCCAGTTAGAGATGGCACCCGATCAAAAGATGGCATCCAGTCAAAGACGTTCAAATTGGCCAGACCTGGTGAGACACAGCCCTATACTGTAAGATAGGTAAGCACATTCTGAGTGCGCAATATTCGACATTTGAAAGTTGAAAGGCCGAGGGAAAATCATGGATGCACCAAAAACCAGTTGAGTGATAATATTGAAATGGGTGGAAGTTCATTATCTGTATGTGCAGCAAAGCCTGATAAAATGAATTATTGAGGAAGCATGAAGTATCTTTTATTTGTGGCATACTAACCTGTCTGAGGCCGATGGAGGTGAGCAGGCCGGGCTGTAGGATGAGGCCCTCGTCCTCTGGGAAGGGCATGGTGTCCGGGGTGTGGGCTACAAGCCGGACACCTGCCACATCCCCAGCCGTCTTAACATACTCATCCTGCCCCACATTCAGCACCAGTGACAGCCCTGTAGGGGAGGTTTTACAAATAGATTACAATGAATGTAATAATGCAAATCTGTGTTTATGGTACTAGGCCTATTCAGCTCCTGTGACATAAACCTCTGTGTGGGCCATATGAGATTTGAAAATAAAGGTATGGGTGGGTGAAACAATGGTCCAATGATATTTGAAGCTAGACAATTTCAGCCATCATCTTATCCTGACAAGTTTGTCACAAGTAATAGCACCTTCTACCACACAACCAGTGAACAAGTTAAGCTCAAAGACCACTAGAGTCTGCAGGCTGTGAGCTGGGACCCCCAACAAACGGTGTATGGAGGGTTTTTGGTGATTCTGGCTTGTGAGACCCCACTGAGCACAGTCCCATTCAGTGCTAAGCTGGCACTGCCAGGGAAATCTATAAAAGACGTTTTCCCAACTGGCTCCCGGGAAAATGATGACTCTCAGAAAAATTTATATCTCTGCTGATTGATAATCTAGAATTTTGATTTCAACACCAAATAATATGTTTGCAAGGTCAGAAGTTCAAAATGTGTCCATATAAAAGCGATTCAACCTCAAGGTCAAGGGCAATTCAGAAGTAAAACTTCCTTTTTTGTTATTTTACATTGAAATCAACTGAAGAACAAATATATGATACTAGGTACTATTATCATAGACATAGTGAAATTACATCATTCACGGTCACGGTCAAGGTCAAAGTCAAGGTAAAGTCAAAGCTTAAGATTCCATTTTGGCACCTTGTTACGGATCAGCTTACTTTTCCCCTTACACTGTTCAGAATATGAAAAATGCTCAGTTGATAAAGTATACTTCTTCACTAAAAGATTATTCACTAAAATATCATGGTCAAACAATTTATTCACTTAAATATCATGGTAAAACAAACAGTTTGATCTATATTGAAATCAATGATAATTCATCTGATTCAAGATTGCAGTGATTTTAAACAATATCATAGTCAGCCAAGAGTCTCAATTTGGTTATTCATCTGAGGAACTGTCATTTATTATGACCTTCCTCGGTTTCGGCACCCTTCCCCATCTTCAAATCTGCAGAACACACTTCTTATCTTCCCCTTCCTTGCCTTCCCCTTGACAACCTGAGCTCGCAGAGAACCCACATTGTCAATATCTGGGTGGCATAGGAGGCTGCCGTGGAGATTCTTGCTTCCTTTATGATGTCTGAAATGTTTGCAGTTAGATCCACCAGTAAGTCTATTAGTGAATATTATAATCAGGATAGGAAATACATGATAGACATAATAATTCTTATACATTTACCAATTATGTGCAAAAAGGTATTGTGCCTTCATCCTAACCTTGACCTTGAGAACTGTAAGTGTAACATCTAATATTGTTATGGAAATGGTACCTAGCATCATGAACATGTCACAGGATAGATTATTATTGAAAATACCAGAATAGGAAGTTTAGTTTAACCTTGACCCTTACATTGACCTTCAATATGCCTATGATATAATAATAGTATTAGCATTGTATTCATTTTGGAGCCATTTTGGTAAAAAAAAGTCTTTTACGGTTTTTGGTGGTGCCAGCTTGGCACTGTATGGATTGTCTTAACTGGGGTCTCACGAGCCAGAATCCCCCAACCCCCCCCCCTATGTTGTTTGCTGCGAGGTTCAAGTAGATAGGCCAGTTCCGCAACCGGACTACTACCTGATTTCTGGGTATCTCTGCGGATTTGGAACACGTTTTGGGGGGATCATCAAGAATCGCAGTTTTACCCTTATTGCAAGGATATAGGCTATACGATTATTGGACAATGTCTTCTAACATGATATGATATGTATGACAGACATACCATAACGGCGTCCGGTCTTCCAACTCATCCTTTGATTGCTAATGTTATGATTGAATGTGTAGCAGTTTCCAAGAATCGGGTTGAAGTAGGTCTCTATGTCACTAATAGTTAAAAAAGAGCCGAGCTTATTCACATACTGAACACATCATGTAACATAACTCATGATAATTAAACATGAGGGGATCAATGCAGGTAACGAAGCAACCAAAGATAAATAAATAAGAAGGGGTATACACACAAGTGACTGGGTAAAGATTGTAAGATTGTAAGATTTTTTATTCAAGCTTAGTCACGGTTTACACTGCGATATTCGTAAGTTGAACAAACACTATGTACATATAGGTTTAACATATAAATACATAAGTTTGTAGTTTCAAGTCAGCTATCAAGCTGACTGTAGCGGTCATTATCATGTAGTTCTGTACCAAATTATTGCATCAAAAACAGAGATAAATCGTATGAGAAATATGAAGCTTGGAGAGTTGGCCCAGGGGGGCGACTTGAATTAATTTTACCGGGATGTGTGGTCATGGGCCTCAACACATCACCCATATGTGAGTCGGCTGATTAGTTGAAAAATGACCCATAATGGTGCAGACCTACCAAGAATATGGACCCATATGTGTGCAACTTAGTTGCATTACCGGTAGTATAGATGAAATATAAACATGAACTACTCATCATAATGTATTACCTTTATCCAGTAAATGTCTGTAACTTACCAATTTACTTTGCTACAGCTATTAAGTTCTTTACAATACATTTTGTCTACATATAATTGTGCAGGTTTTGACACTGAGTATCACTACCCTAAATATCAGACCCATAACAGAGCAGCTCCTAAAAAAGATACCCATAATGGAGTTCACAGTCCCACTCAATGGAGGCTTAAAAAGGACCCATATCACTCCAATTTTTGACCACACCTCCCGGTATGTTTGGAAGTGAGTCGCCCCCCTGGGAGAGTTGGCCAACTCCTTTGAAATTTGTCAACTAAGAAAGAGAGATTGTTCATGAGAGAAAATTCGAGATGAGAGCACTCATGTGACGTTTTGATTCACAGAGGAGCAAAATTACTTGTGCCAACATTACTTTGGCTAAAACAGTGGTATTGATGACGATATAGAATAACACTTTACAGTCATCTCTAGCCACCATGGCTACTTGGAAATAAACGCGACATGCGTCCATCCAGGCTGAATTAGTTAAATATGGGTATAAACAGAATCAGCATAACGTCAATATCTCCTCTCACCTTTGTATACAGAGCCGTCCATCATATTGACAGTCAATGAGAAGCTCATTTTGTTGGTAGCCGAGGGCTGACTTCTCAGCAACGGGAAGATCGGCAAGCAGCTCCGTGAACAGCTCAGCCTGAACATACTCAGCTGTTTGGGGCTGCTCTTCTACAGAACCTGCTCACCAAAGGAAATTGACAATTTGGCATTAAAAACATTAAGGTGTTCATACATCATTGAATGCTGTCTTTACTTTATATGACCTTTGTGTCACAATTGGCTGTGGTGATCTAGTGATGTCATGAAACTAAACAATACATACTGTTTCTAGAGAGAATAAGTTATTCATTCTAGAAGAGAATAAGGTGTTAAATCATGGTAAGGTAATAGGAAATTCAAATAACATAATATCAATGTCAAAACATAAGTCAGAATACTGGATCTTTCATTTACCTTTAGAAAATAAGGTCGCTGCTGTAGATGATTCTGCATCGTAGATAAAGAGATAGATAACACAAACTGTCAATAGGTAACACGAACTGTCAATACCAGAATTATTATGCCAATGGGGAATCTTTTCACTATTGATAGTTTGAGGTGTCAATGAAACTGTCAATGAGAGATAGGAATCTTTTCCACTATTGACAGTTTGAATTGCCAAAAGGTTTTTTTCTTCCTAAATGATATTTACATTATTGGTAAGGTAATCCTATATATATATAGTAGTTCTGTAGCATTGTCACCAAATGGACAATCGCCACTGCACAACAAACTACCCAATGGGCAAATTGGCAGTTGGCACAATCTTCAGGGGATTAATGCAACATTATTTACCCATAGTGTTGTATAAGTTGAAATTTAGAATTGAAAAGATTTTCAATAATATAGTAGTTTAGAAGATATCCCTCCTCCTTCTAGTGGGAATGGCATCCCTGGTGACAGACATTCTCCCCTCTGGAACTTTCCCTGAAAATTTTGAGACTATCTCGCCTAACACCCTTCCCCTCAAATCTCCCATGGGAATTCTCCCAACATCAACCCCCCTCCACCGGAATTCTCCCACCTGATCTCCTACTATATGATTTGATTTTTATTTGTTTTTTATTTGGCAATAAAATGATCACAGTTGTCACAAAAAGCGTTTTTCAATGCATGCCAACGTTTTGTACAATATGGTTCACAACAATTTTAGTCATTGATAGTTCATGACAACTTAGTCATACCTGGACAGTTTATACCATATTGATATGAATACAGATGTCCTAGCGGGAGTAGGGCAATGCGCCCGTGCTAGGTTTAGATGCATATACATTAATCTTGATGTATCTGTATTTATCAAACCTAATAAAACATTAAAAAAAATTAGTCATGTGAGTCTGTCTCTAGATGAGCAGCGGCTCAAAGGTGGCTAGATTTGTCTTTGTTATGAAGGTTATAGGAACAGGTCCATATGCTGTTGTTCTGGTCTAAGTCTGTCAAAGCCGCACTCCACAGCTTACAGGAGTCTTTAGGTAGATGTCCTTTCCTCTCTCCTTTGTGTTTTGATTGCGAGACCAGCTCCACAAACTTCGTAGCTGAACAGATTTGCGAGCAGGATGGAGTGATTGACGGTATCGAATGCCTTGCGGAGGTCTAAGAAGACTACCACAGAGGGCCAACCTTTATTCAGGGACTCAAATATTTCATTTGTCAAACCAAAGATGGTGTCCATTGTTACAATCTTACAATCTTTACCCAGTCCATGAAACCCATTGTTCCATGAAACCCAGACATGCTCATGTGCCTGCACGTCTTGTAGAAGTTGTTGATGTATTAGCTTTTCCAAAGCTTTGAGCAGGCAGCAAGCAAACAAACTGGGTGCCAATTTCCTACTAGGCTGAGGTCGCCTGATTCTTACGCCTATGCTCTGGTTGGTGATCTTCAATGCTAGCAGGGGTCTGGTGAGTAGGGCATCCTTTACGACACATCCTCGTATGTGGTCCACTCCTGTTGCTTTTATGGCATCCATCTTTTTGATGACTTTTACAAGTTGTGCATCTGTACATTGTTGAAGAACAAGTTTCTTCTCATCCGGCACAAGTAGGGGTACATGTATCAATGGGGGGTCATTTGCAAATGCTGAGGCTGAGCTGTTCACGGAGCTGCTTGCTGATCTTCCCGTTGCTGAGAAGTCAGCCCTTGGCTACCAACAAAATGAGCTTCTCATTGACTGTCAATACAATATGGACGGCTCTATGTACAAAGGTCGATTCTGGTCCTATCTTGGTCTGGTAGGGGTACTTCAATGTCTTGCTGGTCACCACTCTACAGCTGTTTCAGAATGTTTTTGCTTTTTTTATGATGAAGACCATACGTGGTCACTGTTCAAAGCGGTCATTCAGTAGATCTGATCCAGAACTGAAGTACCTCTAGGATGCATGGTAATGTGTGTAATGTGGACCCAAATTTCCCTGTCCCCATGACCGGACTATCTATCAATTCCAGGAGTTGTTTGTAGGCTGTCTTCTTGTTGCCTTTTGGGGGTTTATGTACTGTCATAATCACCAGAGGTGATGTCCAGAGGTTACGGATAGCATTCCGATGGTTTCAAGATGCTTACTGACAAGTGTCATGCCAGGCAAACTGATGTCACTGTTCCTGATGTTATAACGTAGCCAACTTTCTATTATGCATAGGTAATCACAATGAACTATAGTATTAACGGAATTCGGGTTAGTTGTAAGCAAATTCCTGACGTTCTGCCTGGATGATCATAATTTAAATAAGTATATCTGACTTCAACCTTTGAGATTATATGAGAATGTTCTTATGCATTTTAAAGAAAGAAAGAAAGAAAGAAAGAAAGAAAGAAAGAAAGAACAGAAAGAAAGAAAGAAAGAAAATTTAATATAAAAATAGGAAAGAAAGAAAGCATAGAAAGCTTACTAAAAATGAGTAGAGAATATTGTATCCTACACACACAGAAAAGTGAGAGTCATTGTCCCTAAAACTACTGCCTGACTCTCAGGTGAAGGTAGTTTTAGCGACAATGACTCTCACTTTTCTGAGGGTGTATCTAGGGAAGGGCCCGGGAAAGAGCCCCAGGACACGTTTGTGCAATTTTTATACACTGGATTACACTAGTCCACGTAGACACATCCAGTCCTCAATTAAATAATAGGACCACTTAAAAATCTGGCGTCTACATTGGACCAGCTAATTTAGCTATCTCTTCATCAGCGACATTTGGCAGCAATGCTAGCTATTAGATAACAATATTCACGAAAACATTGCATGCATAATGTCAATGTATGAGCGTTTTGCCATCAAACGAAGTGTGATCCCACCTGGTGTTCCAGAAGCCGCAGTAGTCGCAGCAGCGGTTTCAGTTGGAGGAAACGTAGTTGTAGTCGCAGCAGTCGCAGCAGGCGCAGCAGGCGCAGCAGTCGCAGCAGGCGCAGCAGTCGCAGCAGGCGCAGCAGGCGCAGCAGTGCTGCTTTCAGTTGTTGTAACAGTGCTGGCTTTATTGGTGGTAAATCATGGAATTATAAACACTCATCATACACATGGTGCCACTTATTGGCTTTTACTATTATCAGTTATTGAATTGAAATATATTTATTGGCTGAAAAATCTACATAAGATACATTGAGTTTTTCATTTAGCAGCCAAGTCACCTCCTGCAAAAGAAGGATCGGATAGAAAAGAGTTCATGTTATGTTTAGAGTTATTCACAAGTTCTTTGTCAAAGAGATTATAAGAGTTTCAGCATTGGGTAGATCTACTACACTATAAGGCACTAAGGAATTTCCGACTGTCTTTCAGTTTCTGAGTCTCTGGTGGCAGTCTGTTCCAGTCCTCCATCCCGCGTAGCAGTGGGCTCTTGTCGTAGACATCACTCCGGGATCTCATGCATTTCAGTTTCACTTTAGCATTGGCTCGTAGAACTCTCGTAGGCACTACTATGTTGTCCATTATGGTGTTTCAATATTGGATATTCGTAATACTTTTATTCTTTTTTTTGTCAAATGAGCAGCGCTCTTTATTTTCCATAAGTAGTATATAGGTGAGTACATTTATCGAGCTGCTATGTTTTTTCCTGACAAAATATGTCTACCTAGTATATGGGTCATGCATTCTCCACATTGTATAAGGATGTCAGGTTTTCATGATAATGCACAAAGGACAGGACAGACTAACATAGACAGGACAGACAAAACAGGACGGGACAACACAAGCTCAGTTACAATGCGATTACAATTATGCTAATTACAACAATCTCTCCAAGATATCCTCCAAGATGAGGAATTTCTTCACCTTATTTTCTCGCTTGCAAATTTCTCTTTCTGCTAGTAGTTTTCCTTTGAATTTTCTGGCCCAATCTAGCACATCTAGATGGTTTTTGTGAAACAATCTTTGTCTATAAATATAAAATTGAATAGTATAAAGTTCTCTATTCTGGATGCCGATGTTGTATTTGGATTGTTCTAGGGCACTTTTGTAGTCGTGGTCCCACGGGATAACAACTACCTCCTCGTTTCTTACAGGATAAGACCTTCCTCAATCTCATCATCAATGGAAAATCGTAGCACATTTTTCATCCACTTTCGTACCATATGCCAGAAGAAGGCTACATCTGGACAGTAGAGCAGAAAATGGGCGATATTGTCCTCCTGACCACAATATAAACATTCTGCGGAATCCACACCTTTCCTTTTAAACAGATACCGCCTACAGGGAAGGATACGTTGATATATTTTGAATTGCAAAGATTGAAGTTTTGTTTCTCTGGCTGCCCTTGTTTATAATTTTTTCCATAGATCAGGTTCTGTAGTCATGCATGGATAGACCTCTGTCCACCTTAATTGTGAAGAAGGAGTTTTGTAGTGTATTCTCCTTACCACATTATATATTGTTTTACTTGAGATAGAAAATAAGTTGACAGTTTCACCTATGCCAGCCCTTAAACACAAGAAGAGCGGAGTGTGATTAATTTCCTCACAAGTTATTTTCATTGACCATGGGATGGCAGACTTAATTTGTAACATTTGCAGAAAATTACATTTTACTCCATATATATATAATATATATATATGGTTGTCATCTCATTATGGTTCATAAAGCTACCATTTGATATCAAGTCTCGTACCTGCACAATACCTGCCTCTCTCCACTCCTTCCATTGTTCCAAATGCTCTCATTTTGAAATTCTTCTTCATTTTTTGGATAATGATGATAAATCTTTATCCAAGTCTCTAGGATATCCGTATAGAATGGATTTGCAATATCTTTGATCTTACTTCTTTTCTTTTCTAGGAAGGTGTAAAAGAGGGAGGTCTACACATTGAAGATAATTATATCTTGGATATATTGTCCATCTTTGATGTTCAGATAACCAAAGTCTCTTAATCCAGTGCAATTGGCTAGATCTAACCATCGATTCAAAATCTAACAACCTTAACCGTCTTTCTCCTATTGGCAGGCACATTGTACATATGATAGGCAACTCTGTTCACAGCACTACCCCAGAGAAATTAACTTTCTGAAAATACTTTTATTCTTAATGCTGTCTCTCCATATTTATATCATATTTTACACAAAGAAACTCTCAAACTGTTGATGACAAAAAAAAGGTACCTACTAGTTTGACACATCACACGATGGCTTGCAGTACACGCTGATGGTTCAAATAGGTGATTGGCCTGTCCATCAGCATAGAGGCAGGCTCCAGACCCAGTTGGCTTTTTTCCGTTTGATCCTGCATCCTTCCAATTGCCGCCTGCCACTTGCTCACCAGATGGCCATATCCATTTCCCTGCCGCCGCATTCCCTTGTTGATTTGCATTCAACCAGTAGCTAGAGAAGAGAGAATTGTTTTCAGCTTATAAGGCCACTTGAAAAAGATCAGCTTTACGGACATCTCCTGCATGGGTGCTTTAAAATGAAAGATTTCATAAAAAAAAATATGACCAAAATCCCGCATGCATGAAGAGGGTAACAATGTCATATAATATACCGAACTAACCATACCTCAACCAATAATTGGTGTAGGAACTAGATTTAAAAAGCATTTTACTCCCTGTTTTATTCTCAATGTTTTTAAAGTATTGTCCCCATCATCTATGATGGTTAAATTGAAGATCATACAATGCATATATCCAAATTCTATTAAATCTGAAATATAAGAATTGGCCGCCCTCAATGCATAAAATAGGAATATCAAATAAAATAAAAAGCCTCCCTCCCGCATCTCCCCCCCCCCAAAGTATCCGCAGAGCTGATCATTATTTTCAAGCGGCCTAACATCTATAGTTTTCTCACATTTGGAATATGAGTGGTGTCATTCAAGCATGATCAGATGTGGAACTTTGTTGTGGGACTGTGGTGTTGGTGCTAGAGGAGCTGGGGTATATCAACAGAAGAAATGCTACTACGGTGTCATGTTCGTTGGATTAGTGAAGCACAAATCTATAGGTAAAGACAGGTGCAGTATACTTATAATATAATGCGAAAAAGACATAATGGTGTTTACAATATCATTTTGAGTTCACAGAATGTAACCAACGGTTTCTAAGATATCTACAGAGAGAAAAGATACAGGGTCATAAGGGAGTCCGGGTTGCCTCCACGATGATTCTCCTCTCTATAGGGGAGCCCAGGCTGCATAAGAGAGCCTATCTGACTCCCTGACTGAGCTAAGGGAGTCACGGGCGCACTTAAGAGAGTCGAATCAGGAGCAATGCTCACCTAGAGAGGGGGGGGGGGTCATTCTGGAGGCAACCTAAACTCCCTTTTGACGCGGTTTCTTTTCTCTGTGTAATATATGACTCGGTGGGAAGTGAACTCCACCTGTTATATTTTAGTTTCTATGCACTCACCATCTTTATTACCTATGCCACAGTAACGTTCTATGTATAAACCTCTATTGACCTATCAAATTAGGGGTAAAATAGAGAAGGCACAACACAGAAAACAAATATAGAGTCTGATATAAACCTTGGGGCACTGCTATAATGTGTTTTCATGTGTTCGATCTTTGCAGTCGTGTCTAACACTATGAGGGTGGTACCATTCTGTTCGCACTGGGAAACGGCACTGCTCTGGGTGGTCGCAGTCGTGGCAGATAATTCATAGCACCATCTCATGTTCCCATCGACATATAGCTGTATACTACAAGCTGAAATAGAAGACGAATCTTAGAGTTATCTTGATGATCAAGGTTTTTTCTTTTGCTTTGATCCACATTGATTTATTAATTTTCACAATGAGACGTGTAAGGGTTCCCACTGAAAAGTACTGGGGAAATGAACGTTCACAACTTGAGTGAATCAGGTGAATCTGGGAAGGTGACCATTACTTGGGAAAAACTTGGGAATCCCTCAAGAATTCACACCGGGAGTTCCTGTGAAACCGGAAGCAAGTTTTTGACCCAGGAGATACTACAGACTTTCTGAAGATGTATTCTCATACATTTATCCCCATACTATCATACAATTCACCCAAGTTTGAACTTGGGATATTTCCCAGTTATTACCAAGATTCACCTTTCTTGATGTACTCCCAGTTCTACACCCAATCGACATGTTCTATGGTGAGGGGCATTTCCTGTGCTTTTCTCAGGAAATGGACTTATGCAAAACTAGTGACATGTCCATAAGATTTCCACAAGTCTGGACTCTGGATATTCCCAAGTTATTCTCGAGATTCACCCTTTTTGTCATACTTTCAGTTTTCTATGACATTGATATGTTCTATGGTGAGGGGCATTTCTTGTGCATTTCTCATGAAATGGACTTGTGCAAAACTAGTGACATGTCCATAAGATTTCCACAAGTCTAGACTTTGGATATTCCCAAGTAATTCCTGTGATTCACCCTTGTTTTCATAATCTAAGTTTTGTATGACATTGATATGTTCTATGATGAAGGGCATTTCTTGTGAATTTCTTAGGAAATGGACTTGTGCAAAACTAGTGACATGTCCATAAGATTTCCATAAGTCTGGACTCTGGATATTCCCAAATTATTCCCCAGATTGTTGCTCTCTTGACAAAACTTAGGGCTTGACCCCTGTTGTCAAACCCTAAGTTTTGTAGATAAAGGGAACACACTGACCCTGCCCCAGCTTAGTTAGCACCCCCCCCCTCCACACAAACACACTTGTGACATCCTTCCCTGGGGGCCCAGGGCTGCACCCAAGCCTGACTCAGCTCCTGGCCTAATCCTGTTATGATAGTACAGACACTGGGTATGTTACCTAGACAACAGGTCATGTGTTAGAATGTCTGCCTATATCATAGTATCCATGCACCATTAGGCCATCCCTCCCCAACAGATACAGACAGGAAGAAGTAAAAGAGAGGGAGATGTGCAAATGCAATATTTTGAAGGTTTGTACCCTTTTCTATATTATGCATTTATTGCTACATTACTTTGTATATCTATACATGTAGGTATATATAATGCATGTTGATGATTATATTCAACACAACAGATAGGACATGTTGAATTTTATATATGTGTAGGCCTATACTATAATTTTATAAATCTATGTCATTGCCTTGGTAGTATAATTATGCATATGCATGTTTTTGTATACTGTTTACATCAGACTCTGACAAAAATATGAAAAGAGTATTCTCTGCCTGACATAATTGTTATACATATGTTATGCCTCATATGCTAATTGTACATGTATTTTGTTCTTTTAGGTCATTCCCAACAGCAGCTGCAATATGTAACATTCAGGGATACAGGAAGTTTAATTGATAATGTTGTGATGTGAAAACAAATAAAAGTGATAAATAAAGGAGCTGAACTGTGTATTTTGCTATAATTTAGTATTCATTAATGGTGTTATTCTGAGGCAAAGAAGTTGCCAAACTGGGGAACCATAACTTGGGAGAAGCAGGTGAAAATCTGGGGAACCAAACTAGGGAACCATAACTTGGGAGAAGCAGGTGAAAATCTGGGGAATCATAACTCAGGAGAAACAAGTGCCAATCTTGGGAACTATGACTTGGGAGAAACAAGTGCCAATCTGGGGAGCCATTACATGAGAATTTGATCTTGTGGAAATCACAGGAATAACTTGAGACCCAGACATGAGAAAAACTTGTGCAAATCATGAGAAATCTTGAGAATCAGACTTAGGAAATAAAGTTGTGTGAATCTGGGGATAAACTTAGGATTCAGACTTAAGATATTATCTCAAGTATGCTAGGTTTTTTGCTGTCTACACTTTCCCGGGAACCCTCCCTTCCCAGTTCTGGAGAATCTCCCCAGTCGTGACTCGGGAAATTCCTAAGAATTTCCAAAGTTTTTGTTCAGTGGGTTGTAATAATAAGTGACAAAAGGATTTTGTGGAAGGTTGCCAAAATTGGACCGGCTTGTAAATTGGACCATCCCTGTTTCCCTTAGTTACACTAATTGGAACAAAATTTCAGTTATGCAACATTTTGGGTAATTCCAAGTATATTCTCAACAAGTAACTTTTTTTTTGTGAAGGGGTCAGTAAAATGGTTCTTCTAAGGCTAATTGATTTTGGGACCTCCTGATCTTATTTTTCTAGTTGTTTACTTAAGCCCTCCCCGTTGCTAGGAAACAGTATTTGGAACAAAATCCTTTCAGATAGTAAGAAATGATATTTTGTTATTGGGTAATAATCAAAAAACTTAAAATTCACTGATAGGCTTTGGGAGAGAGAAAGTTGATGATAAATATGACAAGGCGCCTAAATTGGACCAAAACAAGTTTCCATAATTGGACCAGGTCCAATTATGGAAATTGACAATTTTTGACCGGCAGGAGTAAAAAATTCGACCCCGAAAACAATTCTCCCCAGAATATCTTGCCATCTGTTGTTAAAAGATGAGCACTCCCTTAGGGCATTCGAGTCACATACAAGCTGTTGCTGTAATTAACAGGACCTATCTATGAATCTAGCGAGAAAAAATAACAAAAACAAATTTTTTTATTTTTTTTCAAATGTCCCAACTTTTTTTTTCACAGGGGTACTACCCATAATATGTAGGGTTGTTGGAAAGATATAAACGAGGAACTACACATCTGAACACATACCTGAAAGAAAACGATTAAGACCCGAAGAATATGTGAGAAAACTGACTGAATTAAGCATTGGTCCAATTTTGGATACCCGGTGGTCCGATTTAGGCACCCGGTATCCAAAATTGGACCGGTTGCATTCTTTTTTCATTGGCTTGTGGCAGCAAGAATAATTAAAATCTCAAACTTTTTTTTTACGATTAGAAGGCCTTTGACTAGGCTTACCCTTCATATGATTTTCATATTCAAATTACTAGAAATAAACGCTACACAGTGAAGTGTTCTTAGGGGGTCCAATTTTGGCAACCTTCCCTTAAGGTAGATAAATATCATTGTTCGCAGTATACGTGTATATACAGGTTCAACTAGAACCTGAATAGCGGGTTTAAGGAAGGGATACAAATAATGATGGTGTCATATTTACTGATTGAGATAGTATCTGATGAGTACAAACTTTGGGTTTGTCTTAAATATTATTTTACACGAATATAGATAGCATCTCAAAAGTGATGGCAGACAAAAAAACAAAATATACAACATTGCTCAATTCCTGAATTGGCTCGACGTTGGCGACTATGTTTCTTCTGTTGGCTATCATTTAAGCTCTTCTGCTTTATCTCCCCCCGAGTTGACACATTCCTCTTTCGTCTACGCCTTCCCGACACAATGTTTTGTATGCTGGGAATAGTCTCTAGTAGAGAGCTAAAAGAGAAACATCGTAAGATTCAGAGATCAGAAACCACATTATACAATTAATATTACTATCAATAACACTTCAGATTTAAGATTTAACTAGCGGCACAATTTTCTATGACATAGGTGGCACACAATACACAGAGAAAGGTAAAGGTGTCACCATAGCTCTTCTACCAGAGTCAACTCTAGTTGACTCTCATTACAGAATCATGATGACTTTGGTAGAAGGGTCACAGCTTCTTTAGTCGTACCCTTGCCCCTTGTACAACTTGACTTTCCCTTTAGTAAAGAGTCAATTGAAGTTGGCCCCTCCCACAACAGAGCCATTGCCCAGGTAGCAAGGGTATATTGGGCCAATGTCGACAATGATCGACTCCATCGCAATCGTTATACCAACCTTGGCCCATTGTAGGTAATGCATACATTGGTTCAACATACAAATTACAATGATGGCCCACCCTTGGCAATTCCTATAATGGGCCATTGCTGGGTTGACCGCTGGCCCAGAGCTGGCCCATGCTTGATATTGCTGATATTGACCCAGTGTTGGCCCAGTGTTGGAACATTTCAGGGCCATCATATTATTTCTGATGTTGGACCAACATCGATTCTAACTACACTTGTCCAATATTGGCTGTGATCTACACCAGGGGGATTCAATGTTGCCTGAAGAATATCTTACAGGATGGCTCCAACTTTGCCATCATATTGGGTTATTAATGTGATCCCCAGTGTGCTCTACATGTTTAAAGGTCAGAGGAAGTTCATGGATGAAATTTGATATCTAAAAGTGCAATTTACTGCATGACATTAGTGGGAATCTGTCAAAAGGAACTTGAAGACACCTCATGTGTGGCTAATGGAGTTAGATAAGTCCTAAATCATAGTAATACAGTTTGTATGGTGTCTAACCAATTTGGGATAGAGATCAAGATGGATTGAAAAGACAGAAATGGCTTTTCCTAAACTGATGATACTTGACAGTCATGTCTTAAATGTGTTTGTACATTCAATTATACACATAAAAATAGTATTGTTCAATATAAGTGATTGTTGCAGTTGTCCTATATTGAGAATTATATGTTGGAGCCACATATGTATTTCAAGGTTGCCCCGATGTTTAATTTGTAACCTTGGAATAATGTAAAAACATTTTAATGTTGGCCCACCATTGGGCCAACATGAAATCAATATCCCTTTTTCCGAGCATGGGCCATTACTGGGCCAGCGGTCAAACCAGCGGTGGGCCAATATCAAAATGCCAATATTGGCCCATTTTTAAGTGGTATATTGGCCCAATGATGGCCCAATGTACTTATGTTACCTGGGTGGTTGCTTGACTCCTCATGAAATGAAGAGTGTTAAAAAAAATTGATTAGTTGCATAGGATACCATGGGACCATAAGACTTGGAACTTACTGTCTGACATGTATGTAAGACACTGATTACTTCTACATATACACCTATGATATTGGCATTTAATTTGAAGCATGTAGATCTATATTGGTCTGCGAAATGGGAGTGTGCATGAGGCTGGTATAAACTATTCCTCTCACACAAGGAAAATTGGTGTCCATGTCTCGTTATTGACCCCTCTTGAGCAATACCCTAACCCACTTACTTCTCTCACTGGCCTCACCTGGCTTCTTCACTAATATACCTGTTGCCCCCACTCTACCCTCACATAATTATAAAATCAACCCTACTGATAAGTATCGATTTTGACTCCTCTTTTTTGATTCAACTGTAATTCACTTTCCAGAAACGGAGTCACAATCACTTGACCCCCCGTTATCAGAGTCACACGGGAGACAAACTGTGACTCTGGCTGTCAGAGTCATGGGGACTCCTTTACTTTTCTCTGTATAGATATTGTGGGTAACATCACCAGATCATGAAATTGGTATATCATGTTTTATCAGACATCGGGTAGGTCTATACAAATGGCCTAATAAAAGCAATAATTATAGTATACGATTAATTGGATATCAATCTGATATAGTAAATATATCCGAAATTAAGGCAAGGCTCAAATTAATGTACCACTTTTCCCTCTAATGTATTTCAATAATGAGATTGAGTCATTATCACAGAAAACATCCTCTGGAGGAATGGTACTCACGGATACTGCAGCGCTATACAAAGTGACAGACGTAGTGAAAGAAGAGGGAGTGAAATATGTTATTGCAAATGAGAAGTTTTGCAAACTGCAGCTACAATCTATAAATCTAGCCTAATCTAATCTGCATAGGGCTTCTACTAACAGGATGCTGGAGAAAGTACTTGAGGCAAATCCAAAGAGCAGAAGAAGAGAAGATATCAAAAGGAATTAAGGGACAGGTGAGGCAACACTGTAACTGATGTGTTAATCCAATACCAATGGGATATAGTGACCAGGTCTTGATATGATATGTAGCATATAAATATAGATAAGTGACACCTACCTCTTTACCGGGTTTATATTACACACAGTTATAGCTGGAAATTTCAACTCGAGTGATGTTTCGATCTTTGTTTTGATGTTCACAGGATAGTCGAAGTACTTCTCAAACGATAGGTAGAGTGTGAGCACAAGAAGTACCAAGGTGCCCAAGGTGATGAGGATCCAGAATAATTTCCTCAGCTTTCCTATGTAAAGGGTCACATGATTTTCATAAAAGCTATGTTTACAGATTATCAGAACTCAGGCTTATGTATGTACGGAGGGTGAAAGTGATGGTATTCTTAGGGAGTGGTCACTTGTTAAAAACAGAGGTTGGGGTGGAGGTGGATTTTGGGGCCTTGAAGGGGAGGATCAAACATTTTGAACCCCTTATAGTGGGGAGGGCAACGAAAAGTAGACCCATTTAGAACAAAAAGCACTTTATTTATAGCCAAAAAGGGGTCGGCAATAATAAATTTCAAACCTTCTGGGGAGGGGGAACAAAAGAAATTTGGACCCCTCTCTCATCAGTTTGTGATGCTTATTGGTTGCTTCTCAGTGCAATTTTGGTTGATTATTGCCTCTAAAGTATCATTAAGAGATATCTGCAGTCTCCCCCTGCATAAACCATGGCCTTTGTAATATTGTAAATCTCAGGGATTCCAAAGCAAACTATCCAAATCACAATACTTGGTAATAATATTAGTAAGGTATGTCTCGGCCGATAATGCCATTGGATTGGGACAAGATTAAGACCTCGTTGCATATCGCCAAATTGCATTTAATCCCCAGAGTTTGCTCCACCTAAATCGCACTATAAAGTTTAGGCATCACGCATCCCCTGTGCCTTCATTATCCCATTTCAGTGATGGGTGGACAGCGGATGTGGGATGTATGTCCCTGTGAATGACTGGCATGTTGCTTTAAAGCACTTGAAGGGTTAAATAGCTGATAATCATAACGGTGTGATACCCGAACCCCTAGTGGGATGATCTTGTACATGATGGCAAATTATTTCATCGCACCATCGCCTACAAGATTACACCCCCGTGAACTATACACTGTTAAAAGCAAATGCAGCTGAGCAATAGAATCCACTGTAGTTTTACATTATACTACGGTATTACTATACATGGGAAGTAGAATATAGTACTGGTTTACAGTATAATATGAGCAGATGGTACGTAGCTCACCAGTGTGCACGGACCAACGTTTAGAGTGAGTCTTAATCAAGTCTTAATATAGCTTAGTGTTTAAGGTGTCTGACTATTTTGGGTCAAAAGTATGTAGATTTACTCCTAATATTTACCCAATACACCTTATGTAATTTGGAACCAACCGCGAAGAGAAAAGTAGGGGGTCCCAAGCTACTTTTTAAAATATTGAATTTTGAAAAACAAAATTATAGCTCTCTAAGATTGAACCAGAGAATCCTTTATATTGAGAGCAGTGGTAGTAAAAGTATCGTCATATTTTTTAATTTCTCCAGCCCTGCCTTGAGCAGTGGATTAATGGGATCAGCACTGAACTTGGACACTGGGGTTGTGAGTTCGCTCCTTGGTCAATCCACCACTTTTACTCAATCTACTCTATAGGAGAGCGCACACGTCACATGCACAGAAATCGTCGCAATGAACCTGTTTAGCAAGGTAGGCAACCACCTTAAGTCTAAGTCAATAGTGTTTAAAGTATTCATCAATAATAAAAAAGGAAAAGCTACTGACCAGAGGCATTAGCAACATGGGGAATTCCGTGGGCCGTTGTGTTCCCCTTAAATTGGTGCCAAATGACTTGGTATCCCCAATCTGCGCTCTGCTCCTCCAGGCCCTTCTCCAGGTGCTCCTCCGTCATGATGGATGGGTGCACCATGGGTAGGCAGTTCGATGACCTGCTACTTTTGCCGCTCCCTATCTGTCACAGTGTTAAAGAGCCTCATCTTGTATGACATTATATTACCTATTCTATTAGCTTGATCAGCATGTGACCTACCTTATTAGAAAGATGAATTATTTCTCTTTAAAGACTGATGGGATATTTCTTTTTATTTATATATATATATATATATTTTATAAATATCACACACTTTACATTTAGATATATGTGAGCAGCCAAGCAGAAAGGATGGTCCCCGCGGGATTAGTTCCGATTTTAGCCACCAGGGGGCGCCACTATGGCCTAAAATGAAAGAATTAGGCTAAAAATAGCTCTTGGGTACTTTTTTCTGGAGAATTCAATAGGATTACATAACACATTCCATTTTTGGTGAAAAGCTTCCATATTTGGAACGTAAAAAGAACGTTTTAGAGCCTAAATGTGTGTCTTTGTTGATATGTGTTGCCATGGAAACGTGATTTTCATTCTAAATTAAGATATTAAGTAGCTCATTGATAAAATGATTCATTGGGATTACTATTGTCAAAACAGAATAGAATTATCATTTCTAGATTAAAATCTATGGCCTATAGGATAAAAATGTATGATCATTTTCTAATTATTCTAATTATGCTAATTACATAGAGATATCTAGGAAACTAAGGGACTTGGAGCTTATTGGGGTTTTGGATAGGGCAATGCCCACCCATATTCATCCAGTCATTTCTCAAAAACTAGAAATGATATCTTCTTGTGTAATATATCACTGGAAAGCTTATGATATAAATTTTAAAGTTGACATTTTCATTGGATATCCCTTTCCCCTTGCCTGTACACATATTTCCTATTGAAGAGATCAGTGATTTGGGCTGCGGACCATGACTCAGGGGCCGTACATGGTATACGGTTGTATGTGAAGGGGGAGGGGGCTAAAATAAAGATATCTCGAGGCCTGATACACAACAACAGGATATACTTTCTATATATGTAACTTTCTTTACATTATCTCCAATATCCTAGTCACAGTTGTAGGGTGGGGGCACCTGTTATGAATGCTCCTGGACCATTAATAGGTGACCATCTTTAGATGATCGATTCGACACATTTAAAGTATGCACATTTTAACATGGTTACCCCACTGGACACATATGATATATCAGCATATATTCCTGAAGGAAAATTCCTTCCTCAAATACAAATCAGTATGCATCTAATATGTTGATTTCAAAAAGTTGAATTGAACCTAAAGTCGGACACCTCATGTCAGAAATGATCCTTGAGTCGGACACTATGATATGATTATGATAAACAGTAGGTTTTTAAGTGATACCCTAGTGGATATAGTCAAACTCAACATATTATTATGTCCCTCAAACAGTTAGTAAATAGAAGAACTATTCCTTAATTTAGAGTAGTTCTGCTCCATTTCAATGTTGAGTGCCTGGTTCAGCACCATCACTGAAGGCACATACCAAGGGACCTGGAAATTGGGAAACAGAATCCCGTTACCAAAGGGCGGAGACCTGACTTCTGTGAGCAACTGGAGACCAGTGTGTCTCCTCAATGTGTGCAGCAAAGTGTGTGAGAAGCTGCTACATAGTCAACTACTGACCCACCTGGTCTGCTACAACTACCTGTCTAGCAGACAGTTCGGTTTCATTCTGGGTAGGAGTACCACAGGTGCCATCTTTGGCCTGACACTTGAGCTCTACAATGCCTTGAACACTGCCTTCCGCATTCCTATTCTTGGATCTGTGGAAGGCTTTCAACACAGTGAACCATGTGATTCTACTCAGGAGTACGGTATGGACGAAACAGCTGTGGGCTGGTTTGCTAGATACCTAGAAAACTGTCAACAATGTACCACAGCAAACAACCAACGAAGTGACTCAAGACATGTAACATGCGGTGTGCCCCAAGGATCGGTCTTGGGGCCACTGCTGTTCCTCCTGTATATAAATAGTGTGGTCACCTGTATGAGTGCATACATGTATGCAGACGATCTGGCTGTGATAGCGACAGGCAGAGATCCAGCAAAAATCCATATGCTACTGCAAACCAACACCGCTACTGTACATAGGAAACTGGTGCACAGAAAACCGGCTGACAGTCACTGATAAACTCACATTATGGGGGTATACCCAAAAGGAACAAGGCTTGACATAGCTGGCTTAGATGTGACGCTCCAAGGAAAGAATCTGCTCAGCAAAGTACAACAGTACAATTACCTTGGCCTTACAATTGAACAGCACATGACACTTGGTCCACAGTGCAACAAAATCATTGGCATGGTCAGGAACAGACTGGTTCAACTAAAAAGGATACGGATGAGGAGGGGTAAGGAGGCCTGTCTACCCATCTACAAACATATGATCCTACCAACAATGGAATATGGCCACATCCTCCTTGATAGAGCACCAGCTTGGGCAATGCCTAAACTGCAGGTCCTGCAAAATGACTGCCTGAGGGTCTGCGATAAACGATCCACGGGACATTGATATACCAACGCTTCATGTAAATAACAATGCCACCATGCAACATGAGAGATTGAACCATCAGATTCTGGCATATATGTACTCGCTGGCACAGATGGAAAGCAATCGAATTGCCCCCCAATGAGAGTTAACAGGGAATATCAAAATCAAAATCAAAGTCCAGAGACCAGTAAAAGACATTTTCTACTGCAGCCTACTGTACCATGGGTGTAAGCTCTGGGTTAGGCTCACATCTGCATGAGCAACAACATCAACTGACAAAGACTCTCTTCTTGGGCATGTTGGAAAAGCATGATCTAAGACCATTAAACCTGCCATCAAATTATTGACACTTGACTGACTATTCTGCAAATGTGAACTATCTAAGAATTATCATTCGATGTACATAGCTTTGGCATAGAATGTGAAAACTCCCAGTGTAATGAGATTTTATTTGCCAAATAAAAATTACCAAAACTCAAAACTCAAACTCAGGTATTCCATACTAGTCAACCTATTAGTACTAATATTTTGCAACTTTTTTAGTATTAGATAATCAGGTCAAAACTTGTTAACAGCGTAATACAGTGTAATAATAAAGTGTGCCTTTACCCTAGTACCAACTAGCCCAGCTTCCAACAGTCACAGAGCTTGAAATACGCAGTACAAGACTCTACAAGAATGGGAATGAATACTTTATATATTTATATCATGATAGTGTGCACCCAGGCCCATGGCTGCAAGTCCCGGTGTGTGAGGTCAGTGTGGCCTCTCTGTGCACCCATACACCTCTAGCTCTATTAGGCACTAGCGAGATACTGGTGGCGCCATCATGTGTTCCTCTGGTACCAATTGTATCCCCCTGGTCACCAGGGACCAGCCCAGCCAAATATTATGTCCGAGATTAGGGTACAAACATGGCCTAACTAATGTGATTGGCTTGTAGCTAGACTTTCCTTAGTATGTCACCTGTCCATGATGGTGTAGTGGTTAGCACTGTGGCTTTGTTCTAATCCCTCCCAAGCCAGTTGCATCTTTGTTTACAACCCTTTTTATTTATTTAAATAGCTTTGTTAGGAAATTAGTTATATTGAGGTGCACCCAATGTAATAGGTTAGGGAAACAGAACAATTATCTAACCATTGAAAATAATAATATAGAGGTAATCTGATTGTTTATTTATTGAAACAAAATGCTATGGATTATAAACCAAGCAACCTTGGTGTGGATTCGAAGCCAGCACCTTTGCATTGGCAAGCCACAGTGCTAACCAGTACACTATCATGGACTTGTGACATAAGGAATGTCCAGCTCCAAAAGCCACTCACATTACTTAGGCCATGTTTATACCCTGATCTCATCCACGAGATTTGCCTGAGCTGGTTGCTGTAGGGTAGAGGGGTGACACTGGTACCATTAAGCATGGCGTTGTCCACTGGACATCCTGCTAGAGCGGAATACCTCCACCACTGCTACTACAGGCTATATGACAGAAGTCGACCTGGCCTATAGGCCTATAGCTTAGAAAACATCATATATAACCCCGAAATCTTTACTAAATTGATATTATATAAGAGCATGTGTATTTCTACATGGTATTCCCCCATAAAAATCCATTTTAAACCAACATTCTGAATATTTGCATTTTCGCCCGAACTACCTACATGCCATGGGTATATGCAAGTGTGCTTAAAATGAATTAGTGTGTGATAAAGTACGCTTGGCTCAATTATAAACTGGCTAAAATGTTAGTAGTGCGTATTCCACCTGACGTCCTTCATACATCAACTTTTTCACAATTATGACTCAGCTAATTAAGACTAGTCGCAATATAATGAATTAACAATAGATGTAATTTGGAGCCAACCATAATGGGTAAACAACAAATGGATCACGTAGGATCAGTTGCATGCATGCTATCAGATCTTTGCTGTTGATATCTAGATATCTAGTCACTGCATATCAAATTGATTGTCAATAAAAAAAAGGAATGCAGTTTATCTGGAAGTACTGTCGCCTACTAATGAAGCGTTATACATTATGTAGGCTTTTTGTACTAGTGTTGAGCAGTGTGCATGCAACCAAGCCACTAAAGCAGAAAGGATAGTCCGTGGGGGATTAGTTCCGATTTTTGCCACCAGGGGGGGCGCCACTATGGCCTTAAATGAAAGAAACAGGCTAAAAAATGCTCTAGAGTACTTTTTTCTGTAGAATATGATAAGAATACACAAAACATTCCATTTCTGGTGAAAAGCCTCTATATTTGGAATGTAAAAAGAACGTTTTAAGGCCTAAATGGGTGTCCTTGTTGATATGTGTTGCCATGGAAAGATGATTTTCATTCCAAATTGAAAAATTAAAGATAGCTATTGATAGAATGATTCATGGGGGTTACTATGGTAAAAAAAGAATAATGATACCATTCCTAGATCAAATTTTATGACCCATACAATGAAAATGTATGATATATTTCTCATTATCATAATTACGCTAATTAGACAGGGATATTTGGGAAAATATGAGACTTAGAGCTTATTGGGCTTTTTGGTAGGGTAATGCCCACACATATTCATGAAGCCATTCCTCGAAAACTAGAATTGATATCTTCAAGTGTAATACATCATTGGAAAGCTTATGAGATCCATTTTAAAAGTGTATTTTTCCTTGGAGTATCCTTTTCCCTTGCCTGTACACAAACTTCAAAAGATAAGTATTTCATGAAAAAATGTGCAATAGATGCAAATCTGTATAAGTTATGGCTGTATAATTATGGCAATATGGTATTAGCTATAATAGTGGAATTACAAATGGACAAAGGTCTGTATAGGCTCTCCACACTATTCGATTAACAGTTCCTCTGGGCATCAGGTGAATAACCGTTACGAATATTTGAAGAGAACTCATGTAAAATACTTGTGGATATTATACACCTTTTAGAGAATGACGAAATTGATCATTTAAGGGAAGCCTAGTGTTTTGATGTAATAATGCCTTTTATCACCAGTGCTGCATTCATGCATCATGCCGACCTGTTGGGAGTGTATTAACTACGTATAGGGTTGGCAGTATGCATTCCTGCCGGGTCCATCCATCAGTTCATGCATCATAACAACAAAAAGCGTAATGCATTAAAACACTACGCGATACTTAACTGTTTGAGAGGGTTAGGCTAACGTGTCAGCGTCAGGGATCAGCATGGCACATATTCTTCTCTTTTATCCTCACAGATTCACATAACGGTTTTCGGTTGGCCCACTACAGTCATAATGTTAGCAAACTTAAGGAAGAGTCAAGATGATTTCCCGGTGCAATATATCAAAATTTACTGTACGTCTAAGTTTTCCGATTATAAGATTGGACTTTGTCTCATAAGAAAGACTAGAATTTACTTAAGGTAAACAGTGAGGTGTGACACAGAACCCCCATTAAGCCGTTCTTATTTACTGAACCAACAGCTAAAGACAAAGACCAAATACTTTCCTCACATACAACCACTTCTAAGTAAATGGCATTTTGCGCTTACCACTGCTATACATCTATTCACTCAGAGGGAATACGATGATTTATGAAAGCCAACACGCTTTAGATGAATTTCAAATACATTTTCCAAGCGTATAATGCCTTGCTTCATCCAATGAGTTCAAGGGATCACTACCGGTAGAAGCACCCCCCCTATTATTTGTAGATTTGCATTGAGACGCTTCTATCTCTGAATTTCTCATTGGTTCTCTACTGCAAGCTACCATGCTCAATGTTTAGGTTGAGCTTCTCCCCAATTATAAATACACACCCATCTATATGAATACATTGCCTTCTTTCGGTAACGAACGGATATGCATGAGAGATCAAACTGAAGTCTATGCTTACTATCATTAAGAGATGTAGAACTTACCCGTGTTGTCGTTAGCTGCTGAGTGCTGGCTGCTCCTGTCATCAAGTCCCTTAACGTACAGAGCCTTTGCCGCCTCACTCTGGCACGTGTGTTGACATGACGTCATTCCATGGCTAGCGCCTATTGTTGGTATAGGGCACTAGCGCATTAGGCTATTGGGGCTGCCATCTTGCCTGAGAGCAATACATTGTGGTTAGGCCCCCAACTCCAGAGCAGTGCATCATGGGAGAATTTCTTATCAGCACCTTTGTTCAAGGTGTGAAAGGAGGGGATCAACATGATAAGGAGGTTTAGCCCCCGACTACCTGAGGTACCAGGATGTGCTAGTCTCGTATAGTAAGGTATATTATTTTGGTCACTGCAGTGCTGTATTACAGACGACGCCGGATATTTGACCCTGGTGTCAAACATCTGGCGAAGTTTGCGGTATGGGTTAAGGTATGCAGAGGCCAATGCCCGGTGTCTGCACGTATCACCCATAGAGGATGTTATCTACTTTCTAGAAAGTGAATGAAATGTTTTATCATGGACTTCCAATGCCCTTGGAAAATATAATATGAGATATTTGCCCGATCAAACCCAGTGGGCTTTAAAATGCATTATTTCATAGGGCAAATATGGAAATAAGGTGCCATCTCCTGAAGCTTCTCCCTCGATTTTAGGAAAATTAGGTGTTTGTCATTCATGATAGTAATCGCTTGTTATGATAAGGGGTATATTTATGTTTAAATTCCGTGGATAATGGGGTATCCATAAGGAGAACGCAGGCTACGTCCCTTTTCACTGCTGAGTACAGGGGCCGGATAATGAAGATAAGAATGGGCAACTAATTACTAGTTTAAATAGTAATACCAGTCAAGTCATTTATGAAAATTCCCAAATAAATGGTTCATTCCATATATTTCTGATGGTTGTAAGATTGATGAGTGTTATTCTTCAGGTCAATGCCTAAAATTTAGTTCATTTCTGAAGGATATGGAAAAAATCCTCTAGAAGCAATCAGACCTTACAGGTAACTCATAGAAATCAGACCGGTTGAAAGTGGTGAATCTACCCTAAAATAGAAATTCACGCATGGCGATAGTTGAGTGTGTATTTTGTATTATGATGGTATTAATGTGACTTCTTGTCCGGATCCCAGCAAATGGACCTTTGTTTGGTAAAGCAACAACTATAGGTTTTCAACACACATTGGTACAGCCAGGCTAGCAGGTTAAACAATTTTTAACCATGCTAACATTGCTCTAAAACAAAAGTGCTTAGATACTGTGCCATATGAAGCGGCGTAATTATTCTCTTTGAGTAGGGTGCTATGTTGTTGGGTTGCTAAGGAGACCACTTGTCATGTTGATTAATAACCATGCAAGAGGATGTGGCCTTAGTCTAACAAAGTGGATGGACAACAATGACACTATTGATAACCGTAAAGGTATTGTTAGTGGCCGGAGGCTAGTTATCATGAAGTCAATGCCAAGGGCTTTAGGGGGAGCTTTATACTCCATTAGACTATGCCTTTCATAGGCGGTGGAGCAGCCCGGGAGCAACCCGAAAAGTGTGTTGGGATGGGGGGTTGTAGGTGAGAGGGGTTATGAAATTGGGGGGGGGGGGGGGTGATGCCGTGTTGCTTTATAGACAATACAAACTAGCAAAGCAACAGGGTTTATAATGATGTCAATGCTGATCACGAGTCAAAGACGGCTGTGGCCAATCTCTCTCTCTCCCTCTCTCTCTCCCTCTCTCTCTCTCTCTCTTGTTCTTTTAACTTATGTCACTATAGTGATTAGGTGCTCAGTGGACCACATAAATACACATCACTGTATGCAATAATATTCATGGTCTTTCCACCCAACTGTGGTATAGGAGGCATAGTTATATTGCTGGTCATCATGCTACAAACATCTTACGGCCACAAATCTATTCAGGTTTCAGTAAACATATGGCTTTATGCAACAAAGATTATGTAGTGGTCTCATGGACCAAATAAGGTTATAGATACATTTGTCTTTAGGCAACAAACCCTTTATTTGTAGGTAGTTTGGTTTGTAAGACCACTATTAGGCCACTCAAAAATATGAAATGGTTTCTGATCACCGCGCGCATCATAGAACTCAGGTTTTGAGGAAAACTTTTCTCGATTCTTTTGTAATTTTTGATATAGAAAACATGATAAAGATGGACAAATATTGGCATGTTTGGTATCAAATTATAGCTAGTACTGACAGTAATGCAGTAAGAAAGAGGAAAACTAACATTTTCCCTACTTTTAAAAATCAGTAAATCCTTAACTACTATAATGTGAAATTTGGTCACGAAAAACATCTATTTTCCTATACATATTTACCCGTGAGTAAAAAAAAGCCTCCCTCATCATATTTTTCATTCGTTGGTGATGAGAAATTCTTTTTTTTTTTGAGTGGCCTTAAATAGGATCTGAGCAGCTAGCGAGGTTCCAGGCAGGGCCCCCGAAATGGGAAAACCTGCCCGATGTGGGCTCAGATCAGTTTCAAAGTGAAATGTCCGATGTGGGCTCAGATTGGATTTAGATAAGCGAAAATGTATACTACATTATTAAAAAAAGAAACCCTCCAAAAAAGCCCCCTCATTAGGTTACTGTTCTTATGGCTCCCCATGTATATCTGACCAAGGCTGGCGTTGATTCACGTCCGCTGAGAAAATTGAATACTTGGTATCTTTTTTCTTTTTCTTTTTCTTTTCTTTTTCTCCCAGCCCCTTAATTATTGCTTATGTACATGCATACAGTAGTAGGCACCCCACATAGCTTAACTTTCAAACTTTGTCTAAGTTCTTGGCCCTCCAACACTAACCCTATGTCAGTGGCATTTTTGCTCACCAGATTCTTTTTCGGGAGGGAGGAGGGAGGGAGAAAATTATCAACTTTTCTCCAGGGCAAATCACCCCAGCTTCACTGTAACCTTTCTGCTCACTTCTATTGAGCTTAGCTGTGTGAGGTGCTACATTTTGATGACGATGAGTGCCCCCCCCCCACAATCATTCTTGGTATAGAATGTTCATTCCCTAATACATTAGGTGTGCAGTGGGATGTAGTTCTATTTCTAGCTGACCCCACAAGGCCACGTATACAACGCTCTAAATATCCTGGCCACCCTGATATGAAGATGGGACGGACACTAGTTACCAAGCACACTTGGTATAGGGTTCTACCATGACATTGTTAAGGGGTGGCACCACCTGCCGGCACACATCAGACCTAAATTGGCAAACAAGATAGCACTGGGCCTCTTTGTATTAGATGCCCCCCCCCCCCCCCCAAATGACTCCCGATGATGGGGGGGGGGGCAGATGGGGGGGGGGGTCCCCATGTCACGTGTCGATTTTAAGAAATGACCATGTCACATGTCCCTTAGGAAAAAGTCATGTCACTAAGGGACTCATACATACACTGTAAATAGTTACTGTTAGTTTACAGCACAATATACTGTAAATTTACATAACATGTTGCTGTAGTCGGAAATACAGAACTATTTGCTGTATATTTACCGACTTCTGTGCTGTAAATCAAATTTACAGTAATGTTGCTGTAAATTTACAGCACATGATCTGTATATTTCTGCCACATGGTGGCAGCACTATATCATTTTGTGTAACAATTCTTGTGAACACTGTATTTTGGGGGGTAAATAAAGCCCCTTGTCTGTGAAAACATAGTAAAATAAGAATGTGTGAGAGAAACTTCAGCAAGATATTGTATAAGGCATTTCAGCTTGCAGAAATGTGTTAAATAATGCAAATATCAGCAAAAGTATATAATAGATACCACATCTGTGGAAAAGTCAAATCCTTAACTGTCTGAACTGTGTAGTGCTGGTATCACATACAGTTTAGCTGGATAAGTATTAAAACCATTACATTGTGTAATGTTTGTTATCCATAATGCAACTGAAGTAATGCAGGAAGGTTCTCTTCATGCATATCAATTGAGATCAATTGATAGTAACAATAATTAATGATAAAAAACTCAACTTATGGCATTTACAGTACTTTCTGCTGTTAAATTACAGCATACAATATACTGTAAATTTACAGCAAAATGTGCTGGCAGTTTTGGTTCCAGTAGATTTTGCTGTAATTGAACAGAAGAATATACTGTAAAATTACAGCACATTCTTCTGTTTAAATTACAGCAAATGAGTTGCTGTAAATTCACAGCAAAATGTGCTGGAACCAAAACTGCCCGCACATTTTGCTGTAAATCTACAGTGGTTACTTCTAACAGTGTAGGGGTCTTGGGGCCGCAGGCCCCAGGAAAATTTAGAAAAATTTACAACCTACAGGGACATAATCTGAAGAAAAAGTTGGGTAATCTACTGTACACCAAATGAGGGATTTTTTTCTTGATGTCACTAAGCCCCATGTCACATGTCGATTTTAAGAAATGGCCATGTCACATGTCACTTTAATAGCAATGTCACATGTCGATTTTAAGAAATGGCCATGTCGCCATGTCGATTTTAGGGGTCCATACCCATGATGATCTTCTCCACATGCCTTGCGTATTGGTCTAACAATTAAACATGCATGCCTGCCTTACTCTTCAGGCTGTAGTGTAGGGGGTTGGTACAGAACTCCTCCATTGTATTGTGACCCGGCCGACTCCTTCCCCGCCCCCTTACTCACCCCAGCCACTGCTACTGTGTCCAAATGTCTACACATATTACCTTAATTCGAATTTAGGTAATTGGAGGTGGCCACTTAGGATATTGACAACAAATAGAAGGGGGTTGATTTAGCCTACTTAGAAGCAAGTATATATATGAGTTATTACTGCACAAATATACTTATAGGAGATATACACTACCATAATATATAGGTATTGCATTTAGAGGCCAAATGGCATGGTTTGTGTGTCACAGGCTTGGGAAGTTTTCACATATATTACCATAATTCAGTTTGCAATTAACATAGGGTATCACTATAATTCATTGTTAGGTATTACCATAACTCTGGGATATATGTAACTTCTACTTTTATTTCATGGTGAATACGGCAATCCCATTGACTGAACCAAGGAAGGCCGTACTTAACCCCCCGTGAAATAACCCTCGTCCGTATTTCACTGACTGTCTAATCATTAAAATTGTTAATATTGTTAATAAGTACATAAAATAAACACAAAGGAGCACTTGTAGAACTCTACTCGTGCACCTTTGTCTATGTTTTACCTAAATTCGAATTAAGGTACTAGGTGTAGGCACAGTGTGTGTGGGACGATACTGTATTCTTGGTTGAGTGGGATGTAGCTGCAGGACACCAGTCAGTCTGAAGATAGACAGCCACCATGAAGAATGTTATGAAGGGACTGGGACTTTCTGATGTCCATAGGGACAAGGAAAGTCCAGTGGTCAGGGCTAGCGCCATCTCTAAACTCACCCTGTGGTAAGTACAACTATACAATACCATAACATGCCTTCCTTGTGTACAGAGGTGTCACCTTATTTCACAAGTATTACCCGCAATAATGCATACGTAAGACTGCTACCTTAAAGGTGGTCGCCCCTTTTAGCGCGAGCTACTTATAGATGGTGATACCACCTCCCAACGATGGATCTAAACATAGCTCAACACCTTGGCGATCAACTATTCACTATTCACAACATTGGCCGAAATGCCTTGAACCAAATATTACCTAATACCAACCTACATTTTGTAGCCTCTATCAGACACTAATAGGAACATGGGTTGTTAGTTAATATTATTACAATTTGAACCAATGTAGACCATTACAGCAATATTGCAAGTGGTTGGAGCGATGCATATAACTTGAATATTTATTTTATTTATTTATTTATTTATTTATTTATCTATTTATTTATTTATTTATTTGTTCATTTATTTATTTATTTATTTATTTATTTATTTATTTATTCATTTATTTATTTATTTATTTATTCATTTAGTGTTCCACCACCTAGTGAGAACGGTTCATGTTATTGCAAATCAGTGCTCAAGGTGTACGCAAATTTTGGGCGATCACAATCAAATAATTTTATAATACATGGGTGAGAAAAGTAGCGATGAGGGGGGGGCGGGTTGTGGTTTCCCGTGTCTTCAGTCATGGGGACGATACATATGTGGTTATCGGTTCAGGCAAGTCAGTCGCCTCTTAAGGCTCCCTCATCAACACAAGATTGTGTTTTCAAGTCCAATCTATTCCATCTGTCAATTCACCTCCTTAGTTAAGATCGTTTTGTCCCCATGTCCCGACCTTTCACGCAGTTGGTTCATTTCCAGACGGTTTCATAACACCCTGTCTTTTTATACCTTAATTTATAGTTACAAGCACTGTAGTATTTATGTTTGCAGCATGTGGTGGAGTAGGAATCCTCTGGTCCTCCTTTAAATCCAGGTGTATGGGGGGGGGGGGGGGGTAAAGAATGAGCAGCTTAAATTCAGAGAGACCCAGATACGCACCAGTGCAGACATCCCCCGCCGAGATATAATGTACTGGTTAATATATCATTATAGTTCTGTATACCAAGGACATCAGAATTAAAAATGAAACACCTTTTAAACTTTCAATCCTTCTTCTTATATAAGGTAGCGTTTGAGAAACATAATTCATATCTTTTGGAATTTTCCAACTATCTATCACAGACCCTGAACCGTACTGAGAGAGGTGTTCCATTTTATACCTTGTAATAGGTATTTGCATCAAAGTAGGGTTGTTGATTCTCCGACCTGTAATTATTGTGATGAGATAGACGGTATTCAGCATTTCTTTTTGTATTGTCTGAAGGTAGGTAGGTTCTGGACTTCTATCAGTAATTGGTTATTTGGAACAGTTGGTATGGATTTGAAGATGGAAAGTGAAGCCGGTCACTTATTTAACAACCCAAGTAAAGGGAGACAGTTTCGGTTTGAGAATTATATTCTTCTTACCGTTTACACGACAAACGTGTGGTTTTGTTCACAACCACAGCATCAGACATTTTAGACTTACATTAGTTCCTTCAGTGTATATGTGATGGAAAACCTCCGCAGAGTAGTAGAATATGGTGCGTAACCTCACTTATACTCCACCCTCTATCCTAGTAGATCAAGAAAATGATATCATATTCATTGTTTGATAAGGCATTTACATGATTTTCGAAATTCATATTCATTCCACTAGGTCACTCCCCACAGGCTGTTCAAGATCACCTGAAAGGTGTTTCACAAGGAATATAATTTATGGATTGATCTATTTTGCTTATGAGTGGTCTAAATAGAATGCAGAATACAATAATTCTTAGGAGAACGGCAAGTGTTTCAAAAGGATTGATTTATGCTGTGGTTCAGAAATGAGTTACGATTGGTACCACATAATAGAATGGTCCTTTTGAAACACCCGTAATATTTATTCTATTTCTATTCTTACCCACCACTCTTACCCACTATAGAATACTCCATAATTTCAATTCACTGTCAAACTATCATGAGAAAATGGCAATAGAACACTTATAACAGTTAGCACTTACCCCAAAAACGACGCATAATACTTATATGTCACCTTTATGTAGCCAGAGAGAAAAACATTAAAATTCCCATTTATAATGAAAATATCAAATATAGGAGATGGTAATACCTTCCCCTTTTTAGGCCTCTAGAAGCACTTACTTTGCATTCATAATTTCCTTATGTATGAGTGGTAACATCGATCGTAAATATCACTCATAAGTTCTTGTGAAACACTTGCTCTAGTCCCTACTTATGAGAGATCATTAGACTTACGACCAGTGTGGTCATAAGTCAAATTTACGAGTGGTGGAGCTTGTGAAACACTTTGAAAAAGATTGATCTATTACAGCCATTGTGAAACACCTTCCCGGTGGTCTGAGAGAGGACAATATTCCATATAACCTACAGTAAGAACAATAGACTAAACACCCATGTGGAGTATGAAAGCGAGCACCATACTGGAGCACCACCTGCCAGGTGAACCGCATAGCATCTTGTACTGTCCTCGGCACCGCAGGCCTAACCTCCACTACAAGACTGAAACTAGAATCACTGAGCATGACTATTCCTAATATATACTTCCATCTATGGTTCACCTTTCATGAACTCTATTTTAGGCAGGTCATTCGGTTTAGGCAGTTGTATGTCATTTCGATTTTGAATGTGAAAGTCGAATATACAGTTATCATATATGAGCAGGCAAGCAGAAAGGGGTACCCCTGCCTATAGGATCAAAATATATTATCATTTTTCTAATTATTCTAATCATGCTAATTAGATAGAGATATATTGGAAACTATGAGACTTATAGCTTATTGGGGTTTTGGATAGGGCTATTCATATAGCCATTTTTCAAAAACTAGAAATGATTATCTGCTTGTAATATAATTATCACTAGACAGCTTATGATATCAATTTTAAAGTTGACATTTTCGTTGGATATCCCTTTTCCCTTGCCTGTACACATATACAGTTTTACAGTTGGAGTTTAAGAGATAAAAGGTAGCAAAGGTATATCGACTACATCACATTATAGCAACCATGGTCATTGTAGGTAACGCATGCATTGGTTCAACAAATTACAATGATGGCCCACCCTTGGCAAGTACTCAGTTGAAATGTTATGTTGATCCAACATTGGAATTCTGATAATGGACCATTGCTGGGTTGACCACAGGCCCAGAGCTGGTCCATGCTTGCAGATGCTGATATTGACCCAGTGTTGGCCCAGTGTTCACATTTCAGGGCCATGATATTATTTCTGATGTTAGACCAACATCTATTATAATTACATTGGTCCAATATTGGATGTGCAATCTCCACCAGGGGGACTCAATGTTGCCTGAGGAGTTTCTGACAGCTTGGCTCCTACTTTGACATCATATTGGTTTATACATGTGATCCCCCTCTATGCTTTACATGTCAAATTCAATATCTAAAAGTGGCATTTACTGCATGATACCACTTGGAATTTGCCAAAAGAAACTTGAAGACACCTCATGTGTGGGTAATGAAGTTAGATAAGTCCTAGATCATAATAATACTGTTTGTATGATTTCTAACCATTTTAGGACAGCGATTAAGATGGATTGAAAAGACAGAAATGACTTTTCTAGACTGATGATACTTGGCAGTCATTTTTAAGCATACTTGCAAATTCAATTATACAAATAGAAATAGTATTGTTCAATATTAGTGGTTGTTGCAGTGGTCCTATATTGAAAATTATATGTTAGGGCGACATATGTAACCCATTTAGAGAAATGACCCCTTCAAGCGGGACGTTTTTAACTGGCCTTGGCCACCAGGGGGCCCAAGAATGGCTAAAGAGTGCCTAATTCAAGTAAAAATGCTTTAGGATAATCTTTTGTGTAGAATGCAATAGACTTATTAGAACTATTTTATCGTTACTGCTAACATTTCATAAAACACTTTCTGGTAGCTATGGAAATGATTCCATAACACAAAATGGGAGATAATTGTGCTAATTTCTTAGAAATCTTGCCGGTTACTCAAAACTGAAAACAGACATAAAAATTCCTTCTAGGACCAAATTTAGACTTGAAAATCTCATTTTATTTGGTTATTCATCTATAAAACTGGTTTCTCATAATCATCACTATTTATTATGGGATACAATGCTTTTAGAGGTTATTTACCATTTCCAGTTTTTGATATGAACTACCGGTACCGGTAATCGTTGAAAAGCAATTCCCACAAAACTACCAGGAACCTTTTAGCTCATTATATCTCATTTGAAAGGGTCTGACCCCAACTTTAAATAATTATTCCTCCCCGGATGGGTCTTTTCCCTAGCCTGGTCACATTTGTATTACAAGGTTGCCCTAGTGTTTAATTTCTAAACATGGTATAATATTAAAAGATTGAAATGTTGGCCCAACCAGCGATGGGCCAACATTAAATTGCCAATTTTGGCCCATTTTTTAGACATGAATTGGCCCAATCATGTCCCAATAAAGCTATGTTACCTGGGCAGTTGGACATGTTGGACCTTCTGGCACCTGGTCCGAGTCCGAGTCGGAGTCATTGGGCTCAAATGGCAGAAGCAGGACATGTACTATTGGGTGATGAGTATCATTGCATGAGTCCTGATGGTGCAGTTGGTTGGCTGGTGGGCCCAATAGTTGTGAGGTTGTGGGTTTGGATCCTGCTAGATACCCTGAATCTCAAAGAGAGCAAGAGCTCTTAAATATGACCACCTCCTAGGGGTGTATGTTTAGTGGTCAGACCCGGGAGGCGTGGGAATAGCAGCCACTATTCCCATGCCATCAGTGTATGCATAATAATTCTAATCCTCAAATTCGGGAGAGTAATTCAGATCGCTGGTGCGGCTTATAGGATCGGCCCAGAGTCGGGGTGCGGCTTATACGAGAGTTTTTGCTACTATGGTACAGTACTAAAGTCGCCTTATTCACACCCCTTGTGCGGCTTATAGGATCGCCCCAAACTCGGGGTGTGGCTTATACGCGAGTTAGGCTTATACGCAGGTTTTACGGTAGCTGCTATTGCCACCCTATATCATAAACCTACACAGGTTGTGCAGAGGATGTTTCACCCTTAGTGGTCAACATGTTGTTGACCACTGTTATTGGTTTTACCAGCCCAGTTTGTTGATGACATGCTTTATAAAGGGCCATACTCTTGTATGCCGATGATTTAGCCGTGTGTGTATCAAATAAGGATCCTGAAATAGCTAAATTGCTTCTCCAGGATGACTTGACGCGCACTGCTGAATGGTGTGATAATTATAGACTCACTGTTAACTCTGACAAGTCCCATGTTCTGTGGTGTCACCCTGAAGGGGATGGTATTAATTATAATGATTTCCGTCTCACGCTGAGGGGAAAAACGTTGAAAAATGTCAAGGTCTTTAACTATCTTGGTGTGCTTGTCGATGAGATTACTAGCTTTGAACCACTATGTGGCAGGGTACATAATTCTGTGAAAGGAAAATTACGTCATATGAGACGCACCAAAAAAGTAATGGGTAATGAACTAGCACTGACTGTATATAAACAAATGGTGCTACCCGTTTTCCATTACTATGACTTTGCACTGGAATGTGCCCTTGAGAGTAGTGTTTCTGATTTGCAAACTTTGCAAAACCACTGTCTGCGTACAACACTGGGTATCTGGGACCCTAGACAAATTAGCAGAGCTGAACTACATACAACATGCAAATGTGATAAACTAATCACCAGAAGGAACCAACATCTCTTGAGTTTAATGTATAAGCATACACGACGAGCTGATAATTTAGTAGCTGACATCCGTGTTCTTAGAAGTAATAACAAGAGGAAGGTCAAGTTACAGAGACCCAAGGATAACCTATATAAAAAAAGTCCATTGTATAGGGGTAGTTTGTTGTGGAACAAGTTGTCTGCTGAAACTCAAAACCTACCGACACATGCACGGTTCATGAGTAGAATACAGAGTAATTGATGTGTTAATGAGCAATTGATTGATGAATTAATAGTAAGTGATATGTGCCCTAGCACTGTGATAGTATTGTGATATTTATTGGTAGTTCTGAACACTGTGTGTCCAACATGTTTGTATTATTTGCTACAGAGTTACGTGATTCCATGTAGTCTGAAGGGTAATTACAATATATATATGTCACTTGAATTTATGATCATGAATATGACCTATATGTTCTATGTAACAATCATCATTGTACTGGAGTGTCTAGACATTACAAGATTGACCGATGTGTGTGTTGTAATACTAAATGTGTCGACAGTCTTCAGTTCTAATATTCCCAGCTCAACATGTAGTAATACCGGTAGTAATTTGAATGTGAGTTCTAGAAGTAAAAATATTGAAGTATATTTTCTTGCTCTAACCACACGCTGACTTGTATACGCTCATCTTCGCTGCCTGCTTTATCTGTTTGTGTTTAATGTGTTCTGAGTGGCTGAAGCTCAGTACTTATATTTCACCTGTGTCTTTGAATATTGTTGTACCCATCTTTGGCCTCTTTTGAGAGACGTTACTTGTAGCGGAAATTGAGCCAAATAAAAATGTTGAAAAACTGAACTTGTGCCCAATGCCTTGCGAAGGAAGACTCTGGTGACTAGAGTACCGTGGCGTATTACTGGCAGGGGGGGGGGGTATTACTGGCACCCTGGCACTGTTGTGTGTATTTCTTGCTATGCAAATCGGCTGAGGGTAGCAAATGATAATTCAAGACATTTTAGAGACCTATCCCTAAAAGACAAGAAATTTGGAAATAGAACATTATGATTGAGATAATACCCTTCAAAATTATGACCATTGAGTCAATAAGCTCAAGATTGGTTCAGTTATAGGTTTTGCCAAGATGTAAGAGGAATTGGATCTAGATTCACAGCTTCATCTATATGAGTTTTTGTAAACCTTAAGCAGAATTCCATGCCCAATTTATGTCCTCTGTCTGCTAGAACAGTCATTTTTGAACCTGGTCTCACTGCCACCAAGATGGTGGGGGTGCCAGTAATACCAACAGATTTGTACAGTTGTGGGTATTACTGGCACCTGTCTTGCCGTCATCCTTTCTAGTTAAGATGAACATGATAATAATCAGTTATTGATTCCTTCTTTGACACTGCATTATAGATTTACATGTTTGGTTTAAGAGCAAAGCCATTTCCTTAGTAATTTGGATTGGTTGGCTATCAGAAACAACATTCACAAATAATTTGACTGCAATTGTGTGAGGTCCAGGTCTGTGTTTGGGTGTATATCAATAACATATAAGTGTGGCATGTCAGAATGTCTCTGACTTTAATTCCTTCATGGATGACACATATTTATGTACCCCCAACATGGTCGGTTTATTCTTTTTTTGTAAAACTATGGCTTTTTCTAAGGATAGCCTAAGCATGCCAGTAATACCCCCAGCTATGCCAGTAATACCAACAAAATCCTGAATTATGAATACATAAATATTCATATGACAACATATATTATTTTACCCATAACTGATGGAAAATGTGACAGAGTCCATGCTCAATTCATGGGATAAGAGATATCCTCAAAAAATCTCACAGAAATCGCACCAGGGGGGAAAACTCCTTAAGGGGTGCCTCCACCAAAGACCGTCCATCCGTCCGTCCATCAAATCCGTCCAAAAAAGCAGTTTTTGACCAAAAACTGGACGGATTTATGGACGGAATGGACCGAAAGCACTTCCACCAAGGTCCGTCCGTCCATCCGTCCATCAAATCCGTCCAGTTTTTGGTCAAAAACTGGACGGATTTATGGACGGAATGGCCGGACGGATTCCGTCCATCAATCCGTCCATCAATCCGTCCATTCCGTCCATCACAGATGACCCAAAATGACCAAAAAATGGACGGATTCTGTAGAAAAATGGATGGACGGAAATATCAAAAAAATTTGATATTCCCGTCCGTCCATTCTGTCCATCAATCCGTCCATCAATCCGTCCAGTTTGAGGTAAAAAACTGGACGGATTGGTAAAAAACTGGACGGATTGGTGGACGGATTGATGGACGGAATCCGTCCATCAATCCGTCCACCAATCCGTCCATTTTTAGACCACAAACTGGACGGATTTGATGGACGGATGGACGGACGGACCTTGGTGGAAGTGCTTTTGGTCCATCCGTCCATCAAATCCGTCCAGTTTGTGGTCTAAAACTGCTTTTTTGGACGGATTTTATGGACGGACGGATGGACGGTCTTTGGTGGAGGCACCCCTTTAGAGTGCCAGTAATACCCCACGGTACTTTATGACCTTGAATTCTGATTTTGCTAGGATTGGGCAGTCCCTGCTGGTAGCTTGGACCCAGTGAACAGGCGACGCCCTATCTGACTGACGGACTATCTGAGTAACTGTCCGGCGGACTTTAAAAACTCCCTGACCGACTGTATCACATACAGCAAGGGTACCAGCCCCCTCAAGTACCTTTCATTGATTGTTATAGTTAACACCCAGAATGTCTTATTGACGCAAGTAATGACCCTTGACTGACTGATGGGAAGGTTAGCTATCATAGATCCAAATCACTAGACCATCATTGTTAAGTTTATATAGCACCTGAATCACCCAAACGCAATCCCCCACATGCAAGCGTATCATAGCACTGAGGGGCTGTAGTCTCCAGCAAGGTACCCCATGTATAAAGGGTCAGACAACCAAATATAATAGGGTGCTGGTTGTTCCTTACAGGCGGTTCTTTAGTCTACACAAGTTGCAATGGTGAAGTCAGCAGTTCCCTTATAGTCCCCTCAGAGATCATAATAATTATGTATGAAATATTATTTCATTGTAGTCTAATGGAACAGCACATCGTATCCACATGATTATAACAAATTACAGATCTATAAGCAGTGTTTTATTAGAGTGGGCCACTCGTGGTACAGGTGGGCCAGTTATCGCACCAATTCAATGTCGAAAGGCTACTATATTTCAATAAACATTTTTCCAATATATTACACAAAATCAACATGGTAAATAATATCCCAATGAAAAGTGCTGTATACTTTATGAGAATTAAATCACTTTATCAAAGTCAGTTTGCATGTTTCAGCTCCTCAACAGGCCCACTCATGGGCAGTTTACCGTAGATAGGTTTTCGTTTCAAAGACAAGCCTCCACCATTATTTCTAAAGTTAGCTTTAGGTCTCAATACAAATAGATTCATTCAAATTACCGGAAGGTGTGGAAAAGCTAAAATAGACAGTTTATAAATACTGCAATGGTGTAAAGGCCGTATCTGATGGTGTAACACAAGAGTCAGAGGTCCAACGTGCATGTTCAATTAAACCTTCTACCTCACCTCATAGTTTTGATACATACGATTCCTTTTTACAAATTTTCTTTTTACATAACAGAGCAACACCTGGTGGCAGCACCAGTATCTCGCTAGTGCCTAATAGCATCTACCTCTCTAGAATGCTTGACTGTAGGAAGTATAAATCTAGGGGGGGAAACGCTGCCTGACTCCCTTCTCTGTACCATTAAGTCTCACCTCTCATGGATACTTCTACACATTGTTGAGAAGTGAAAATCTAGAATAGCATCAGGGGTTAAACCATGGGATTCTATAACACCTCAGGTATCCGCACAGCATACATTGCCATCTTTGCATACATACTGAAATGGGAATTAGCAGGGAAAGTTGGCCGACTTGATGTTCTATATTGCCGACTTTAGGTGAACCTACCCTGCTTGGTCTACCTTGTGATCTCTCCTCAGTGAACCACATATCAAAGGCCATGGTTTGTCTAGCCCTGCCTACTATGGTACTAGCCCAGGTACGTAGGACCAAGCAAATAAAAGAACACTTGCTATCCTTTGAAAAGAGTAGGGGACGTGCCCCGGTAGCGGTTTTCTCCCTCACCTCATAGACGCAGTCATTCATTTCATAGATTCGATCATCCAAAGATGCGGTCACTGCTGTATTGAGCAAGCAGCATATAAATATCTGTCCTACTACTGTGAGGCAGACTACCATTATTTGTGGCTGACTCCTTGCCAACTTGAGTTATGTCCCGTGAGGTACTTGATGTTTTTATATCTGGAAGTTAAACAAATCAATCAATCAATATGAAAAGTATCATGTTGCAGTAATGCACTATATAAGCACTGAACTGCCATTAGTTTGAGTATAATCTTGATGCCCTATATTTTTCAAAGTAAATGTAGCCATCTTTTCTGCAGATTATACAGATACACCAGTTTTATCTTCTGCATATTTTCAAAAGTAACATTTCAGTGCACCAAAATATATTACTTTAAAAACTGTATCAGGAGAAATGTAGTTTGTTTGAGAGTTCCCTGTCGGACTTGAACCTCCCACCCTCAGACTACATCACCCACCACTCTACCGACTGAGCTAGCAGGACAGTCACTTATATGTAGCCTGTATCAATAGGCTTTTAAAAAGATCATATTTGTGGAGCTGCTAAGGTTCGAAACTCAATGACAAATGACAAAGATAAATGAACTTTATAAATTATATACATTCCTTATCAAGAGATGAGTATAATATACCATTTTCTCATTCTATGTGTTGATAGAACATGGCATATAAGTGAAGAAATCTCCTTGGAGCTGTGGAGTATGCTACTCCCTTCAATCTCTCTACTCTTTCCCTCAGGTTGCTGGTTATGGGATTCAAACCTGCATCTGCAGCAACAGAATTGTACATGTACAGCATTTGCTGTAATATTCTTTACAGCTAAAGTACTGCATAGTTACATCACATTTTGCTGTTCACGAACAACAACTTTTTACAGTGTATGGTTTTTAAAGATAGTCCCGATAGTGAAAGTACAAGCATATAAACCTTTCTCAAAACGTTCTCTTCCCGATAGTGAAAGTACAAGTATATAAACCTTTCTCAAAACGTTCTCTTGACCCTAGACCATGTCTTTATGAAGACAATTTGCAATTGGAATAATGCATTCTATATTTTAGGTGGATCAACAAACACGTTTGGGAAGGATTCAAGCGTCCTCTCGCGCCCCATGATGTCCACACAGTTCCACCAGCTGACAAGTCAGTAAAACGCGCCCTAAAAATCGGAAGGTATGCTATAATTGTCTACCCAATAGCAACCTATACCAGGGATATACACCCATGCACCAAGAAAGGGTGGCGTTAGCAGAAGCCTCATAATATTGTCTGTAATTGCTGTATATTTGCAAAAGATTTATATCAAGAGAATTATTTTCAAATAGATTATATTAGAATGAAAAGTTATTCTTAGTTAGGGATGGTTAGATATATGTACATGTAATTATGCTTCAATTCTGGGATTGATTCATGACATTTTGTATCCAAACTCTTCATATCTACACTGGTCTAATTGTAATTCAATAATATAGGTACTGGGATGAGCTCACTCCTGAACAGCAACGCCGTCCAAATGCTCTACTCAAGGCTACTATACAAAGCAACTGGCAGATGCTATTCACGTCTATACTGCTCATCTTGTTGGGGGTAAGTGGACAGATCAAAGCTTCCAGGTGGCTACTTAATTGTGCCACCTGACTATACTAGCCCATGCAATGTGCCACACTGTAGATACATAGGTCTATAGTCCATTGAGAGAATTGCATGCAAGCTATGATAGTGAGGTAATATCAAAGATCAGGTCGCAAGTGCCCCTTTCCCCTGTACACAGTGCAGTATTGTTCCATAATAATGATTCTCACAACACGCTCGTTTGTGAAGTGTACATCTTTATGTCTTTTTGATACTCCTTTCGAAAATGATCACATTACCAGCCAACTCTTTCATCTGACTATAACCTCTGTGTGCTATTTTGGAATAAGAAAAGAGTCTATTATAATTATTTCAAGGCCATTAAAAGTTCCTTTATAAGATAATACAATGGCAGCAAGAAAAAATATTTCGCGACAATGCTTACCCGATGTCCCTTTTAGTCATAATATACACAAAAGCTGATGATTACTTGATTTGACATTGACAGGAGATGTGTAAGTTCAGTCAGCCCTTCTTGATCTCCGACATTGTCAGCTACTTCAAAGGTAAAGGTGTGACTAAGGTGCAGGCTTACATCGCAGCAGGAGGCATGGTCTTACTGACAGGGGTCTACTCTGTACTAAGTACCCAGGGGGAGTACTTGGGCCAGGTGGTAGCCATGAGGATGAGGTCCTCCTGTTCAGCTATCCTAACAAGGAAGGTATGTCTCATATTCCTATGTGAACATCCTGCAGGGTTTTTAATTAATTTATCGAAAAATGAAATGTTTTTCCAAAAGTGGGGAATCCACAGCCCCCTCCCCTGTATCAGACCCTGTATATTTGAAAATAGTCACATATCCCATTTATGGTAGGTTAACAGTCTTTGCGAAAACATGCACGACAGTGGCAATGTCATTCTAAAATGCCACTGGTCCAGCAGATTCCCAGGCATAGCAGGACCGAATGTCCAGTCACATTTTGGGCTTTTTTATACTTAAAATGCAGAAATTATCAGATATGTGGCTATCCAGTCCTCCAAAAATGTAGCCAATCCTTCAACATTGAAAATTTGCAGGACCGAATGTCCTGTGGGATGAAAAAGTTTTCGCAAAGACTGTATAAATATCACTGATAAATGATAAGAACGAACTCGATTATGCTTGAATGGATTAATTAGAGTTTATCTTCTTTGCTAATGGCCATTACTCATAAAACTGTATTGTATCACTTAAAATCTTTCATCGTGTTGTTATTTAAATACGCATTTGCTTATTACCACATGACACCTCTCTTTGTCTATTAGGCGACACGCCTCAGCAGTAAAGGGTTAAGTCAGACTTCTGCTGGCCAGGTCAACAACATCCTTGCCTCTGACGTTGAGAAGTTCTACAACGTGAGTAGACCGCAATCTCATTTATTATCCCATGCTAACTACATGTCGTATCCGCAGTGATATGTCCCAAAAGAAACCCAATACGTCTGTGTGGGTATCAATCTACGTAACATTCCGTACAGATATCGCCAATGATGGTTGATTCGCTCTCGAATGTACTGTATACTCTGGTTAGATGATCAATAACAACAGATAAAATACATCGGAAATTCTCGTGACATATTACCAATCATACCCTAGTTTGCTCAAGATTACTTTGTTTGCTATTATCAGTGTGTAATATGATTAACATGCATACTCCGCAAACCATGCACCATTTCAAATGAACTGATGCCCTCTCTACTTTTGTGTGCTTACACCAAACAGAATGAAATACTATCAGAACCACCCGATTCATCACTTTTTGGCTATCCAGAGTTGAAGAGCCCCATGGGCATTTTTAGACTTTTCCAAGAATTACAATCGTTTAACAACAAATGAGCAGTAACTATGGTAATCAGCAAACGCCTCCCAAATTTAGTTGAGTGAGTTTTTATCAAAAAGTCTCAGAAAGGAGGTCAACCATGACGATCCGCATGAATCACATTGTGGGGACCAGATGCAGAGATGCTGTATGACCTGTATGTGTGAAGGTCTATCAGATTCAGCGAAATACTTTGGTTACAAATACCCTCGAATCAGGACCTGTAGGAAGGAAGTCATTTCACACTATGGGGTTTTGGGGGGAAAATAGCATTAATTTTCTTAGCAAAGAAAGATCTATACTGGGAATCCCCTCATGCTATTGTGTGTCAGTCATGCATCGTGGCGTACCATATAATGGTTTACATAAGAGATCCACCTGGAGGAAGAAATATGGAAGTTGTCCAGGAGGCCCAACACGTATTACGTACCACAGTTTGGTTTCCTGTTCTAAATCGAGGGTATTTTTTCCATTAAAGCGGATCGACTTGAAATCACACCGTATTCTAAAGGTAGTAATCCCCCATCCAGTCTTATGTGTCATGTGACCTTGTATAATGATAGCTCGTGTATCTTCAGCACTTTCTTAAAAATTATCCTGCTTAATGTACACAGGTAAATTACCAGACCGCGGAAAACAGGACAGCAGCATACAAATATAAGTAGTCCACTCTAAACGGTGCATAACTAGTCAGGAATGAAGCATATAATCATTGAATTTGAAAGATGTCCCCTATCAAAAAGTCGGAAAGATCAAATTACTTCAACTACTGTGCATGAATTGCAGACACCTATAGTTCATGTGATACATATAGAACAAGTTAAGGACCGCATAGTGTAGCACTATGCAGCCCTTAAAGGGTTATGAAAACCAAGCTCACCACACCCACCACATCGTGCGATCTGTCATCTATACTATCATGTCTTATATTGTAGGCTGCTTCAGAGTTCAGGGGGCTGTTTGTTGGACCTGTAGTTCTCGTCGCACTGATGGTTCTCATGGCTATAGAACTAAAACTCTACATCCTTCCATCTCTCTTCTTTATCCTTCTCCTTAATGGTATTAGGCTACTCATGGGAAACGCTACTTCAAAAATAAGGTGGGTGTTATATCCCTTCACCAATCTAGCTGCTATTTTAGGAAAATTGCACTTTTTATTGAATAGAACCCATTATAACGTGAGGCTAAATGCTAAAAACGACATTTTCTGGGAATTAAAATGAGCATATAATTATGTAACTCTACCGGAAAGTATTACCACCAAGCATTTTGGTGACCTTAAGCTATACACCTCCCTGATGACCTTTAACCGCTAGGTCATGAATGACAATGACGCTGACTTTTCTGTGTGTGTACCATTCTCCTGCTACCTTTACAAAGAGATGCCCAAGGCAGCACTCAGATAAGAATAGCTATGTTGACCTAATGGATTTGTGTCCATACCGGTATTTAGATACAGTGTATAGACCACTAATGCTGATCTCAATGCATGTCCATACCTTGCTTTTCTTGCAGGATTAAGTGGGCTGCCTGGACAGATAAACGGATATCCAGGGTGTCCGAAGTTGTATCTTCGATGACAGTGGTAAAGGCCCATTGCTGGGAAGGTCTTATAAACAAAGAATTACAAGATGTACGAAGGTATGTATTATCATGATAAACACACTGAATGCTGCATTAAAGTAAATTTATGTCATTTTAACCCCGACCATGCAAAGTGTTTACTCAGTCTTTGAAATATTTTCAGATTTTCTTTACAATTTACTATTTTCCTTTTTTTCTAGAGCAGAACTCAGAAAGGCAGGTCTCACCATGTTCCTAAATGGGTTGAATTTGAACCTGGGTCACATTTGTGACAGGATTGTAACATTCCTGGTGATCTTGACGATGGTACTAGCTGGAACTGTGGTTGATTATAAGGTAAGCCTTTCTGAGCTCCAGTGATGGGTATGAGATCTAAGGCGTGTTGGCTAAAACCTAAACCGTGTTCTTAATAAAACAGTTGGAACATTTAAAAACTTCATCTAGAATTCAATAGGTTACCATTTATGTACCACAAAACTGTTAAGCTCTATAGAACACCACATACTACATTCATGATATATAAACCAAGGGCGCAAACATCATTTAATAATGAATATATCAGTAATGTTTAAATAATGAGTAGTGTACTCTATGCTGGTCCCATATGATGTTGAAACGGTAGCATAGGGAGTCTAGATCCATGGCTAGATCCTAGAATATATACTGTAAATAGTGAAACCAAAGATACATACTTTTATAATGTAAACCAACAATATATTATAATCCAATATACACTAATACCGAAAAATATATGGTAAAACTATAGCATATTTCACTGATCTGAGCATTATATTAACTTCTAAAAGTGTACGCAATGGTTTCTCCTCTAGACAGCTATCCAGGTGCTTGTGTGGATGAAAATGGGTCAGCTTGGCTTCTTGAACTTCCCTGTAGGATACAGTATGTGGAAACAGATGGAGGCCTCTCTGGCAAGGATACAGGTAACTATGGTTCTCTGGCCATCAAGACACTTTACGTATCAGAAACGGCATGAGAGGAGGGTTTTTGTATGATTTACAATGCAGGAATCAGAAGAGTATAGAATAGACTAAGCCACAGGAAGCTGATAATATTGTCACATAGAAGGCATACGAGGAGAGTTTTTGTATGATTGTACAGGAAAGGATCAAATAAGGCCGGTCCCATAATGGATTTTATCTTTCGGTTGACTTTTAAAAACACATTTTATACTTTAAATATATTGTCAATTTTTACCACCGTCCGCCTCATTGAATATTGTCGTGGGGGTCGTACCAATTGAGATTCTGTTACCATAAATATTCCCCCAAAAATAAATATATACTTATAATATAAGTGTATATAAGTTATATGAGAACCTTAGCTGGCCAAAGGCCGTTCTTCTTCCATGCCCCTATTAATGCAAGTATTAGTCTTATATTTATTAGCCAACATAAAGTACATGGTTCTCCCACCTCCAAAAGACACTGACAGTTCACCAATGCAACTCAGTTCTTTGCTGACACACCAACTTATAAATCCACTCCATTCTCTTTCTTCCGAATGGAGTTTTAATAAAGTAATAAAGTACAGAAAAAGCTCTTGTCAGAAGCTTTGTCGCAAATGACGCAGTCTCTAAACGGCAATGCGACATGCCATACGACCTGGGTAGAGAGTAACTTTTTCATCCAAAGGCCACCTGGGCCCATAATTCTCAAGTATATAAGTATAGGGTATAAGGCTGGGCCAGATCTCAGATAGTGGCTAACAGTGAGGTGTAATCTTGCAGCAGCAAACTTAGATGGAAATCACTGTTCTTCTCTGGCAAAAACCTGTCAGCAGGACACAAGACATTCTAAACCAAGTGTATGGACCCTAGTATTACCACATATGTTTTATTTAGATATATCTAGAAGGGATGCAATTAGGATGAAATGATTTTAAACCATGATACATGTCTCTTACACTATTGTCCAGAGGAAGGGGATTAGATACCATCAAATACTATCATATCCATGTGAATTTGGTGACTATGAAAGTCCACCCGTATGTATTTTTAGCATGTTTGTCAGTTCAGGTCAAGCAAATTCTCCCTACCTGACTCTATGTCATATGATACAGTGATAGGGTCATTTGCGTACTACTACCCATTGACTTAGGCCTTGCTGGGGCTGGCCCTGTGCAGGCCTGCTCCACTTGAATGGGTAATTATAGGCACTGCCCAGGTGAGGTACTGCTGGTGTTGTTGTTCCACTTGGGGCAGGTTGGGTGCTCAGCTGTATGCATTATCCCACCTAAAATACTGTTTAATGGCAATATAGCTATGGGAATCTCAACAAATACATAGAGACTATTTAGATGGTAATCTATATTTCAGAGCTATCATACTTTCTTGGGCCAAAACATGGACTTTTTAAATGTAAACCCCGCTAGTCACTTTTCTCTGGATGTCTAGTTAAATCACTTTTTCTTTTTTTCTGGGAGAAATCAACTAAAATTTGGATATTCCATGTATAAGTTCGATAGTCATATATTATTGTTTCAAATATTATCAGCTTTCCAATGGTATAATGTCCATAATTTTGACGTTATTCTTTCAAAATCGCCTGTTCCTGCTACTGTTACAGTACTAATAGTACCGCCCAGTAAACACAACGACGTTGGTCAGACGTAAATCTACGTTGAATTTTGGTCTGAACTACGTAATTTTAGTAGGTTTATCAACGTCAAAACGTTAAGGTTTATTTACCAATCTCAAACCCGCAGGTCTGATTTACGTAGCTCCTGAAGACGTAAATCTATGTTTAACACATTACATATAATTCTACATAGTGGGACTCAGACAAAGACTTGTGATATATTGCAGACAAATTTACATTTACAAACAATATTCATACAAAGTAACTACCATAATTTTCAATCTCATCTCATTCTACATAGTATATTCTTGTAGTTCAATTGAACAGCCTGACAGTATAGATCTGTTGAATAGTTTTGGCTGCAGAGAGGCTTTGTATTTCTTCCATTACCACCAATGTGGTGTCCTCACAGTAAACTGCCTCAAAGCACCTATTCATGCACAATACTTTAATCACCTGTCCTTTATATATAAATATTCTATTGAATGCGGTTTATTTGCATGATATTGAATTCACAATTAATGAGAATTTACTGCTTGAATGTGGTAGATTTGTTAAGGAGCTGTAATATACTCTCCATAATTGATAGTGCTGCCACCTAGTGTGACATGGAAAAGTCATCTACCCAATTGAAGTTGAAAAGTTACGTCTTTTAACGTAGATCTACGTAGAATTTTTACGTCTGAATGAGGTAGATCAACGTAAATCAGACGTCTACATCTGTTGAACGTAAATAAACCTTAACGTTTTGACGTCTACAAACCTTCCAAAATTACCAATCTCAAACCTTTTGGTTGGACATCTACCTAGAGAAACCTCTGAGCTACGTTGGAACTACGTAGGGTGTTTACTGGGCGGTCCGCACCCATGAGTACATGCACAGTATAGGTGTCACAGAATTAGTGTCTACCCCTAACCCATGTGGGGTCGGTTCAGGTCCCTACTACATTGTTATGTTTCATTGCATTTCAGGACTTCATGCTTGGAGATGAATTCATGGGCAATGCTAAGATGGCAAAGGAGTCTAAGGTGGGGAAGGGCGAGTCTGTGCGCATTGCCTTGACGAAGGCCAGCGCCTCATGGTCTGTGAGAAAGAAGGACGAGTCCCAGTTAGAGAAGGTATGTGTGTTTGGGCCAAAACTTACAAGGCGATTTGTGACGTAATGCTCTACGTTCTAGGAGGCTTGCCTATACTTTAATTTGCAAGGGCTATTAAATACTACATGTATTGCAAGTTTCAAATCTCACTGTCGCATGTGAACATACCACTAAACCTCTGCATATTGGACTATCCATTAATTCATCATTTGAAATAGTACATGTAGGACTTGTGGTAGGGAAATGGTGTTTGTGTACTATCAGAAATAGGGAGTGGTCCCCTTGCTTTCCAGATGATTGTTAAATATTGTGTGCATAAAGAATTCACAGAGATTTCCCTCTTTAGCAAGGAAAAATATCTAATTATATTTATTTATGAAGTTTTATCTGCCTGTTGTTACACTGTTGCGAATAGGAGGACGGGCTCCAATTTCCAACATAAATCCTCCAGCATAAATCGCCCAGTGCGTTTTAACGTTATGATGCACATGTCTTGCCAGAAGTGCCACCTATCAGTCAATATAACAGTGTCATAGAGCCATGAGCCAAACCCTGAAAAAGAGGTTGTAATCGACTACCCATATGAGGGACTATATATATATGTAATGGCCATATGATTTTTATACAGCTGCATACCAGGGACATCTGAACATGTAGGATGGACCTGCATCGGGAGTAGCTCAAAAAAAGTTCAAACACAAACAATGAAGCTACAGATTATGTATAAAAGGAGTATCCAAATTCATAATCAAATTACCATATCATACACTGAGTTGTCATTAGCTATATTCAATACATCAGGAGTCCCAATTTCCACAGAAGTGACCAGGGATAGCTTGGGATAGAGTTGTGTGCAGAGGCCCCAAATACCCCATTGACCTTGTAATTATAGGTTGCTGTGTGTGTGTGCTTGTATGTGGGTGGGGCGGGCTTTCTCCTAGCAGAGTAACGCAACTCAATAATTGATGGGAGAGTGTGCAATCGCTGCAGAAAAGTCCACCTGAGGGCAACATGTACAGGATACACAGTGTATCCAGTGGTGAGGATGAACCTTTAATCCCTCCAACGTGGGCTTAGATTTGCATGGGGATTCAGCTAAGGCATGCTTCACAATATAGACCTCGTTATAAACAGGCTTTCTATCATCAGTAGTCTATCCTTATCTTCTATCATTACAATACAATAATACATGTATGTTACTAACTGAACTATTCACTCCCTTTCAGATGATGAAGGCCACACTACTTAAATCCATCTCAGGCATGGTCTCTGTGACCTCTGATAACACATTTATTGTAAGTAAACTTGTACATACCGATTCGTTCTTTATAATTTCTTGGTCACAACCATAACCCGATTTCCGATTTCCTTTTATGCATCTTATTCATATGATTTACAAAAGAATAAATGAACTGTCTCTTTTCTTTATAGCCATCTGGTACTTTCTCCCTGCGGAATGTATCTTTTAATGTTGAGAGCGTAAGTAAATGACAATTATAACTTCTTTCTTAAACCTAACACCTATGAGCACTGGTCTACTAGCTTACTCAACCTTGCAAAAGTAGCCCCAAGCAGGTTATGGATTATTTGGGTACAGAGCGTCATGAACCTTCAGAATCTGGACAATGTCAAGCTGGCATGGTCGAGTGTGGTTACTGTGGCAAAAGAACCTTGTCAGCTTGACATAATAATGATTTTGAAAGTCGTGACTTCCTTCCTGTATTATGAAGGTGTGTTCACTTAGAAATTAAAAAATGCATAATTTTATATTCAACAGATACATGTTTTTTCATCCATAAACGTTTCTTTAACCAGGCTATTGCTTCATAGGTCTTAACCTAGCTGATTTAAGACAACCTTAATTTAATTATGTTCATTATATCAATGATTGTTCTTTTCAGAATGATCATGTTGCGATTATTGGTAAAACGGGAAGTGGCAAGGTAAATACGTCCCTCCATATCTAAGGGGTGATAATTAGGATTTACATAGATCTTTTGAGCTTCAGAGCGAAGCCAAGATCTTAATAAGTTATCTCTAGATTCATGTAAAGCAAGAACGTAGCTAATGCTCGAGAATCTGTCATTAAATGTTATCCCTGTTGCTGTCAAGTTCTGATATAATCTAAAATGATGGAACTATAATCATGGGTTCTTTGAATGATGCCTGTATGTTCATTTGGGAAAACTCAGTAAACTTGCTTAATTTGAAATCGTATTTCTTACTATGTGTGAAGTACATCACATTATATATATGATAATAATGTGATATGTGTGCACCAAAGTGGAATCGGCTTACAGAGACTTACCAGACTTATTGTTAAATAGTTCCATATACCCATGCATATATCAAAACAGTTCATGGATCTAGCTATCTTGTATCATACTGTAACATCACCTTAAAACCATAATCTCATCAATTTATGGTGACAGGAACATAATTTTACTTTATGATGTTACAGACATCGCTGCTGCTTGCTATCCTTGGGAACCTGCCCCTTGGCGGGGGGTCAAGGACTGTCAAGGGTAAAATAGCCTATGTACCTCAGCAACCATGGATCCGTGCTGACACTGTACGGAACAACATCTTGATGGGACAAACCCTATACAGAGATAGATACAGTGAAGTCCTCAGAGTGTGCGCTCTGCAAAAGGTAAGCCTCACCAAGTGTTTTTAGTCTAGTTGCCAGGGGGATATTCTTGCAAATGAGCAGGTGATTTTCTATTTCGTACAGTGGGTCATGTGCTTTCAGATTCTTGACGATGTCAATCACCTAAAATCAAGGTTCTGGTTGCCATGGTAACCATTTCTGGAAGTGCACAAGCATATCAGCTTATTCCAAAGGTACAGACTCTTTATACCCAAAGAACCCACAACCTGCTCGGGAGGTATTTTTGCAAGGCTGGGTAAGCTGGCTGCCAGACTATTTGTACTACTTAAAAAGAGACAGAACACATCTGGATTGCATGTTCATATAAAATAGTCAGTTACATCTTAAAGGTTGAGAGATATCCCTATCGTTTAGGATGTAATCCCCCAATATCTTACCATTTGAAATCAGGATGTTTCTCGGATGGATGCTGGTGACTTGACTATGGTCGGAGACAGCGGCGGTACTCTCAGTGGCGGACAGAGGGCCAGGATCAGTCTCGCAAGGTAAATGTTATTTACTTCTGGCATACATAATACATAATATACACACGCATATTGGCATATATCTGGCACCAAATTACAGCGTACAGTGTCGGCGATGCAATGGGTTAGAGAGAACATACACATTTACAACTACTCTAAATTCTGAATTACTGAAATGTGAAATTAGTTTACCTGGATCCTACATTTCCCTAAACCAGAATGGTTATTAGAAACAAGTTTTGATAGATTGGCCTAACTATGCTCCTATGTTATAATTATTGTTTACAGAGCATTGTATAGGGAAGCAGACATTTTCATTTTTGATGACCCTTCAAGTTCACTTGACAACAAAACCACCGACCACATCTTCAGTGAGTAAGTACTGTAATTCTTTCATTGTATTAGGTCGATAAAGAACACGAATCCCATAATAGGGTTCAAGTAAATGCAGGATAATCTTGTTATCCAAATTCAAACCGTCTGTGTACTCTAGACCCTTATTGACATAATGCAGCATGTTAGGGCATACGGATCAGATTCCTCAATCCTAGGATATCTTGGCTATCAAGCCCTACTTCCTTTAGAATTAGAAGCCTAAATAAATTTGATTTACTCACCTTTTCACCAACATAACAATGACTATTTCCAATATTTTAGTTGCTTTAAGGGAATGCTAAAGGACAAAATGGTAATCTTTGCTACCAATGACTGCTCGCTCCTCCCACACGCAAACCATGTCGTCGCCCTCAACGCAGTAAGTACTGATAGACCGGTGAATATAAAGATATTGAGTTAAAAAACAAACAACAAAAGCAGGATAAGATGTATTGTAATTTGAATCATATTTAGAGATTCTAATAGAAAATGCTTTTGTAAATTTTTGTATGCTCTACTTCATATCTTAAGCTTAAGGTCACTGGCTTTTATATCAGAATGCGATATTTGCTCCTTTTTTTTGTATGAAACATGGCCCAGAGAATTCCTGGCACAAATATTATATTTTTCTGACTAGGGACGAGTGGAAGCTTCTGGAACACTTGCGGAAGTGGCAAAGAAGTGTAAAGTGGACGAATTCCTGGCCGAGCCCATTGAAAACGACATTGTAAGATTCTCTCTTATTACTATATATCTTGTTACCTTACATAATTGCTGATGGCTTATGACTTCTTATATAGAAGAGCAAGTTACTATATATGGCACACATTATGAGATGATTCTGCCTAAATGATAACGATGTAGGAGTCATGTTTAACCATTTAGAGACGGTATATATGCTGCCAAAAGTGACTTATAATTAGTCATTATGATACATCGTGTGACACTGAAGGCGCATCATGCTTGCAGCGCTAGCGAGTAGACTCGCTAGGGCTGCATTAATGCATCATAACTACAACGGGCATGGCACAGGAGAGTACCATACGGCCTCAAAGGTTTCATAGATTTGATTCTGAACAGGCTCAGTTATACACCCTCTAAACTTCCCCAACAGGATGATGACGAACTAGCCGACGTATTTGCGAAGCAGGATAAGGCCTCAATGCTGATGCCGCTCCTAGGCAATACACACATGAAGAAGGTAAAGAAGACACTATTTACTCGAAGTAGAGCAAATTTTACGAAAATCAAATTACTAACTGAAACCCTAAGAAGTGTATTCCTAGTCCTTACAATGATAACTCACAATAACGAAAACTTGAAAAAGCGATTTTGTTCTCTTTAATTAAAAGTAAATCTAAAGTCAAAATCTCCAAAATACCAGTGATACAGATAAAAAGAGTATCATCACAAATGGCCATGATTGTGACATTTCCATCAATGAGATAATCTTACATTTACAGGAACATGCCCATGTCCCCACCAAAAGGGCCACTCCCTTCAGTGTCTATGTCAAGTACTGGAGGGCAGGACATGGCTGCATCACCATGTTTCTCTTCGCATTCTTCTTATTAGCACAACAGGTAGGTGGCCGTTGTCGTTACACAATTATATTAGTTAGTGTATACGCAACCCTCTGATGAGCAGGTTGTCCACTAGCCAATGCCATGGGTTTTGGCGGCCGACTTCTTTTTGTTTTAAATAGTTTTTATTCAACTGAATAATATAACTGGTGTAGGGACACTAATATTAGTATTATAGTCGAACGCCTACAAGGTAGTTCGGGCGGCCAGAGCCAGGGGGCACCCCTATCGGAAGCGGACAGTATATAAGCTGTCCTCACCCCCTTGCTCTGGCAGACCTTCTCAGGTCTCTGACTGTGTGATATATAGAAAGTTATTTGAAAGCTAAACATACATTGATCGAACCTCATATACTTCAAGGATTAGCATTGTTGTACAGGTGAACGACTAATAAACCCTGTTTTCTTGCATCTCTACATGAAAACTGCAGTTCGAGTCCTTATTTAATCGAATTACATAAAGACGAACTCTACACTGGTGCCGTGACCAGGATTTTTATGTAGAAGATAGCGGACTGACCCTGGCAGAGGCTCAGTCAAGGAACGGGGGGGATGAAGGATCAGGGACCGAACTAGAGGATGGGGAACTGGATTACACAGTCGCCCAGATAAATGAAATCTGGGATATTGCCTCTCGAATGCATACCCCGGAGAATAAAAAGTCTCGAAAGAGGAGTCTGATTTTTCGAACTCCGGGAGAATTTCCTCCCATCAGAACAGTTCCGAACACCAATCCGTTCAGAGGAAACCCATGGGCAGACATGCTTCCCTCCGAACCGAACCTCGGACATATGGAACGAGACTTGTCTAGAAGAGGTCGACAGGTCCCTGACTATGACGCCTACTGTGAAAAATTGAAAGCGGAGGAGGAGACGATGAGGGATCGGCATACAGCCATGAATGAGGATTTGGTCCGACTGGCCGACGAAAAGGCAAGGGTAATCGCCCAGAACCAGAAAGAAGCGGAAGAATTGAGCGAAGTGAAATCCCGAATTCAAGCGGATAGGAAATATATAAGTGAACAGTTGGCCCTCGAAACCTCTCAATTGGCTAAAGTCCAACAGAAGGTTAAGATCGCTCAACACAGTCTGACAGAGGAGCAGGCACAACTCCAGAAAGAAAAGGAAGAGGCTCGCCGAAGTCGTGATCTTCGGGATACCTATGAAAGCGAGATCGAGCGACAATCCAAAAGGGTCAAGAAAATCAAGGCGGATTATTCGAAGGAAGAAAAATCCGGCCAGGCCCTGCGGGAACAGTTCGAGCAAGAAAGAGAGGAGTTGAAGCAAGCTCGAATTGACATGAAGGCTGACCTCGAACTTATTCAGAAAAAGAAAGACAAAATCAATGATACCTACCTGGCCTATCAGAGTCAGATAGAAGAGATCCGCAAAGAAGAAGAGACTAGGAGCCGGGAACCGACGAATGAGGGAGCCCAGCCACCTAAGCACGTTGCATCCACACCTAGTCCGATATTAACTACGGTAGATCCAATCGAAACACGGGGGGTTGTTTCGGAGGGAAAGTATGAACGAACCCATGGGGGAACTGCCCCGAATGAGACTTACCGTAAAGTCACGTATGGGGGAACCGAAGAGAAAGAAATCTCTAGCACCCATGATATTACGAGCGAAGCCCCACCCAAACGAATGAACCATAGTTACGGCTCTCTGCATCCCTTTGCGGACGACACGCTGGCAGGACATAATTATACGGTACCACCACCACCGATATATAATATAACCTACCAGTATCGGGCACCATTACCCGGAGCCGGATCGAACGAAGGACATCAGTCCTATAATGAAGGGGGTGGATCGATTCCGAGCAGGGGGACCAGTGGTGCTCCGAACCCCGGAACTAATCCGGGAGGAGGAGCCGGGGCTGTGCCGAACCCTGGTTCATACGGAGGATACCCCCCCAGTCCTGATCGAACCCAGCCCAATCCAAGAGGAGGGACACCAAGACCGGTCCCTGCCCCTAGAAGGTTGACAAAACGATCATCTATGGGCCCGAGGGTTGCTGCAATAGTGGAATCCGATCCTTGTATACAGGGAATGGGGATAGACTGTTGCAGTCGGACCCGGGAGGATGAGTCAGAAATTATGGAATGGAGTCGGAGGCAGTCTGATAGACTGGTATGGAGTCATAACAGTGCCCGGAAGCCTGTTCGAACTCCCCGGCGGTTCAATGGAGAGAATTGGAAGGAAAGCTACCAAGACTTTTGCGACGATAACCGTTATCATGGGTGGGACAAGGAGGCTTCCTTGGGTCCTCTCATTAAATGGTTGAGTGAGGGTCCTGGGCGAATAGCGGTAGATGATTGGCGAGAGACGTATGGGGAAGATGGAAATTATGACCAATTGGTGGCAGCCGCCACACATATCTTTGGGGTGCTGTCCGCGAATGATCCTTGGTCGGAGTTCCAGGTACGAACACAGAAACCAAAAGAGTCTCCGAAAGTATTCGGACTAGAGCTTCAAAGATTGTTGCAAAAGGCTCGACCCTATTGGAGACGGGATGATGAATATTTCTTAGATGAACTATTCACACACTTTATAAAAGGACTGAGGGATCCGTCCCATGCTGAACTCGTCCAGAAAGAATGGGGACGAGGATCATCAATGGTAGACTTCTTTTTGGCTATCGATCAGCACGAGAAGAAGAAACGGCTACTTTCCGGGTTCGTACCCAACCAAAGAGTGGCGTCTGCACATACGGCCACTCCAGAAGAGAGCGATTCGGACGATGGTTCGGAAGAGGAAAGAATTGCAGCCATAGGGGGAGATAAGTGGGATCGAAAGAATCGGTGGAAGAAAAATGGTAGTAAGCCACCCGAGAAGGAGAAGCCAGTGGAGGCAAGCTCTAAGTCAATCCCTACCCCCCAGGTGGTAGCGTCATCAGAGAATGAGAAACGGTTGATGGCCATGATGGAAGAAATGAAAGGATTGTTGGACTATCAGAAACGACCGAAGCTAGATCGAGCAACGGTGAAGTGTTTCAGGTGCCAAGAGACCGGACATTTCGCAGCCGAATGTACGGCCGAGAAACCAGTTCGGAGAGAAAGGAAGAGAGAAGAGACGGGAAATTAGAGGGGGTTGTCCGTGAAGGCAAGCTGACGACCCCGAATAAGGTATGCCAGGGTACAATCCATACGAACGCGATTGAGGAGTCTGTAATGTATCCGCCCAGCAGCATGGGAAATGCTGATGAGCCGAAAACATGTGGGGCTGGGGGTATTGGTGAGACAGTTGCCAGGGAGAGCAAAGAAGGGAAACCGATCACCAATAGAGAGGAAGGTTGGGTAGAAGAACTATCCAGGATCGGGGGGATCCGCCTTCCCCAAGGTCATCCGTGTCTGGAGTATTTGAAAGGATTCGGATTCAATTTTGACATGGCAGACGACATCAAACGGTTCGCAAGTAATCCCTCAATGATGGGAGGAAAGAGATGGTATGTGTCCGTATCTGTAAACGGCAGAATGGGGGAATTTTTGTTTGATACCGGAGCTAGCCACTCCGCTATGTCGAAAAGATTCTTCGATCTGGTGTCGAACATGGATGATGACCTCACAACGAGGGTAAATGCATGTGCGGCTGATGGGAGCAAGATACGAACGTTTGGTAGAACTTGTATGATCATCTTGGTGGGTGGTAGGGAATATGTCATTTCCCCTACTGTCGCTGGGATAGAGGACGATGGTATCATTGGGATGGATTTCGCTTCCTTATATGGGGTAAAATTGGACCCCGTCACTGGAATGTTGAAAGTAAATCATCCCTACAAAGACAGGATACAATGCCTGGCACGAGAAGTGAGTGGAGTAGCGAGTGTGGTACAGACGGTAAAAATACCTCCCGGAATGGCATGTGATGTGTTAATAGCCTCCAGTAGGATGAAGAGGGGCGTTCCGGGGGTTTTCGAACCTAATGTGACAGTGTTGGGAAAGAAGGGTTTGGAATCGGCCGACACCCTGATAGGCAATATAGCATGGGGTGTAGCCCCTATAACGAACCCGGGTTCGAAAACCATCTACCTAGAGAAAGGCACTGTAGTGGGAGAAGTGATATCCGCGGAAGCGGTCACCAGTAGCTTTGAGAATGGAAGTGGACTAGTCCCGAACAATGAAGTAATGGAAGAGGGATTGGCAAAGTTAATAGAGGGATCCGGAGTAGAGACGGAGGAACAGAGGAATGCCCTGAGGGAGATGTTAACTGAGTGTAGTTCAGCCTTTGCGCGGTCCGGAGAGCCGTTGGGACGAACGGATCGAGTCCTACACACAATTAACACGGAAGGGGCGAATCCAGTAAAGATACCATATAGACGTCTTCCGCTGGCAAAGAAAGTGGTGGCGGAGGAAGAGATTACGAAGATGTTGGCGGAAAGAGTGATAACTCCTAGCACTAGTCCTTGGAGTAGTCCAGTATGTATGGTAACAAAGAAGGATGGGAGTATCCGATTCTGTATCTATAGACTACCGAAAACTAAATGGCTTAACTAAAAAGAATTCGTATCCGCTCCCCCGGATAGATGAGACCATTGATTCCCTCGGAGGAAATAAATGGTTTTGCACGATTGATTTGCAGTCTGGTTATTGGCAGGTGGGAATGAAAGAAGAGGACAAGGAGAAAACGGCGTTTTCGAGCCATGTAGGGTTGTTCCAGTATAACGTGATGCCATTCGGACTCTGTAATGCTCCGGCCACGTTTGAAGCAATGATGGAGACTTTACTGAGTGACTTATTGTGGAAGAAATGTCTAGTGTATCTGGACGATGTAATAATATTCGGAAAGACATTTGAGGAATGCCTGGGGAACCTGAAGTTGGTGTCGCAGCGAATAATCTCGAATGGATTAAAGCTGAAAGCTAAAAAGTGTAATATGTTTCAGAAAAGTATTAACTATCTAGGACGGATCATCTCTACAGATGGGGTGAAGGCTGATCCGGAGAAGGTTAAGACGGTAACAGACTGGAGCATTCCTAAAGGACCGAAAGAAGTAAGATCCTTCCTAGGATTTTGTTCTTATTATAGAGATTTCTTACCAGGATACTCCCGGATAAGTTATCCAATACAATGTCTGTCGCACTGGACCCCAGGGAGACGTAAGGAGAAGTTCCCATGGGGGAAAGAACAAGGGGAATCATTCGAACTGATTAAGCGGTTGTTCGTGGAAACACCGGTTTTAAAATACCCCACTGCGGATGGTCATTTTATATTAGACACTGATGCGAGCAATGAAAGTATAGGGGCAGCTTTGTCTCAAGTCCAAGATGGGAAGGAGGTTCCAATCGCATTCGCAAGCAATACAATGAGTAAGGCGCAAAGAAATTATTGTACGACAAAGAGGGAATTATTGGCAGTGGTAGTATATACTAAGAAATATAAGCACTTCTTGTGGGGATCTGATTTTACGTTACGTACGGATCACTCCTCCCTCCGGTGGCTATTAAACTTTAAGGATGCAGAAGGTATGATAGGACGGTGGTTGGCACACCTATCAGAGTTCGGATTGGACCATAGCCAAATTCAGCATAGAAAGGGGGCTAAGCATGTGAACGCTGATGCGTTGTCGCGAATCACGGTGAGGAAGTGTCAGAATGACGGATGTGATGATTGTGGGAAGCATAATGCCGTGTTGGCAGGAGTCCGAAAGCCTTTTAGAGATCTCGAACCCGTGATACTGGAATGGGACGAGAACTCCATTAAGAGCTTCCAGGAAAGAGATGCGAATAGTATCCGTCTGAAGATGTTACTTCAAGAAGGAAGGGTCCCGACTCGGCCAGCAATATCGTTGGAGAATAGGGAGATGAGGCGACTAATAGCTCAATGGACAGAGCTAGAGGTGGTAAATGGACTGATCTATAGGTGGAAGACGAATGCTTTGGGAAATAAGTCAAGACAGATATTTATTCCTACTGCCATGCGAAGGGATATAATGTTCTTTTGCCATGGGCATCGGACCAGTGGCCATTTTGGGAGAAAACGGTCTCTGGAAAGACTGGCTAGAATGTATTACTGGCCAGGTATGAGTACGGATCTGTTGAGATGGATAGACACTTGTCCGAAATGTTGTACGAGCAAGCCCGGGCCTGGGCTGGGTAAAATGCCCTTAACCCAGGAATTGTTTGGAGTGAGGTTCGCAAGAGTGGCAGTGGATATAATTACAGGATTTGTGACAACTCCAGAAGGGAATACATGTATGATGGTAGTAACGGATTACTATACGAAGTATACGAAGGTATTTCCAATGAAGGATCACAAAGCAGCAACTTGTGCTAGAATGTTGGTGAAGGGATGGATACTATACTTGGGAGTGCCTCTGATGTTGCATAGCGACCAAGGGAGAGAGTTCGAATCGAATCTATGGCAGGAAATGTGTCATCAATTGGCCATTTGCAAGACCCGAACCAATCCGTATCGACCACAGAGTGATGGTCAGGTGGAGAGATTCAATCGTACCCTAATACAGGTCCTAAAGAGTTTGATAAATCAGGAAATGGATGATTGGGATGAGCAGTGTGACTTTGTTTGCCATGCTTATAATAGCACGGTACACGCGAGTACGAACTGCTCTCCGAATCTGTTAGTATTCGGAGAGGATTTGATTATGCCAGCGGATCTGGTGTTCGGAGTAGTGAGAATGAACCCAGATGTCCCGTGTCAGATCATGTTTGTAGAAGCGTTGAAAGAACAATTCAGGAAAGCTTATGAATTAGTAAGAAAGGAGTTAGGAAAGACGGCTAAATGGCAGAAAGTAGGCTATGATACTAACCTAAAGGTTCGGCGGTTTGCGATAGGGGACTTAGTAGCGAGATACCACGAACCCCTGGTTGGCATCAAGCTGAGAGACAATTGGGACGGTCCGTGGAGGATCACCCAAAGAATAAGTGATGATACAGTCCTGATGAGAGATACGTTCGGGAGGAATCAGAAATCGAATGTGGCCCGGTTGAAACCATGGAAAGGGAGAGAGTACTCCTCGGAAATGTTCAAAATGGGACAAGAAGAGAAAGACGAGATGAAAAGAGATTTAGATAGAGTAATCGAGAAGAGGGGTCCGGGTAGGCCCAGGAAGGTGAAGAAGGAAGCGGTGCAAATTAAATCATCTCCAAAGAGATCGGAGAAAACAAAGAATGTCTCGGCAGGTGTAGACAAGAAGAGAAGGACTGTCCCCTCTGTGGCTACGAGGGAACGGGCGAGAACCTCTCCGAATGTCAGGTGTAAAGAGAATCCAGTAGGGGTTCGTCGCAGCCCTAGATTGAGGGTGAGGGGTGCTGTTACCTAACCTGAAACACAACGATGTAATCAGTTAAATATTGTCATAATTACCGGGGTAACCGGGTAATTCGTCTTCTATGTAGGAATGATCACGATAAAAGTCAGAAATCCAACAAACTTACCTGTGAATGTGCCAGTGGGTAATGGACGGATAATCCGGCGGATTAGTAGTTGCTATCCGTATTTAGATCCATAATGACTCGAGATGAATTCGACAGGGCGGTGAGGATATCAGTGCTATAATTACCTGATCGTAATGCGTGACGCGCGGGAAGGGTGAATGATTGTTTATATTTTGCAAGCGCGGGAAAACTGAAGTCTCGCCGAATGCGCGGTATCTCGCGAGACCGACGCGCGTGCGCAAAGGTCGACGCGGGTCAACGATCCGCCATATTTGTTTACGGTTCGCCGGACAGAGCAAGGGGAAGCGTATCAGAGCACAAAAGCGAGGAGATAAAGACTGTTTGAAAGTGAACTCGGTGTATAGCAGGTGGGTGAAGTCGCCAGGATCCCGCAGAAAGGGTCCTAGTACCTGTCATTCATTTTTTATCGAGTGAAAGAACTTTTTGAGTGTCACGATGGCTTCGGCGTCTGGCTCTCATTCCGAACGATCGGCCCTCGACGAGGTGTCCAAAGCATTTATGGAGACTGAGGCGATGTCGCCAGTTACCAAGAACGAAGAAAGTGCATTGAATGAGGATAATTCCGAAACAGAGGAGGTTAGCATGGGAATGGAGATTGACGAAATCCTGGAACGATCGGACGAGCCGCTGCTCGAACCGAATCTGGCCGGATTTAAATCAAGGTACGACGGTCGGGAAATCCATATTCACGACCGGATCTTAAAAGGAGAACGAAAGTGTTGGGACGCAACCACCAGGGACTGCGTTCGACACTTCCTATCCCCGACCGAGTATGCAGCACTGCCATCCGAATGGCTGCTGTTTTATAACCGGACTGAGGCTGGACTGCAAGTGAGTCAGTCGTTCCGAAGGGCCATGTTCGATTGCGAAATCGCATATCGACAGAATCGCCTTCCGAACATTCCGCATGTATTGACTGACCATACGGGAATGGGGGTTACCGGAATGGACATCGCAGGAGAGGTCCTGTACCGGGAACCAAACATGGAGAAAGAACCCAGGACTGCGGAGGACTGGGTCGAACGAGCGGAGCATCCGGACGTCCCGAGGCTCTACACTCTGAATGGAGACGAATTGCTTCGTCGACTGGAGGAGTGTTCAGAGCCGGAGGAGAAATTGAACGAAATCATCAGTACGATGATTCGAGAGGGGACCTACGCCACTAGGGCATATGTTCCCGGGTTAGAGGAGGAGATGAGCTCTGCCCAGCATAAAGAACGACTGGCATCCATCCGAAAGGGGAAAGCGATCCTGAAGGCCGCCAAGAATAAGGGCAGTCTGTCGACGGAGAGCGAAACCGACGGAGAGGAAAACACAAAGAAAACGAAAGTTAAAGGCGTGAAGGGAAGAGTAAAGAAAAAGTCTCTGACCGACACCGAATCTGACAGTGACCAGGGTGCCTTCACACCGGTCCTGTCAGCGAAAGAAAAAAAGAAGTTGAAGGAATCTAAGAAAGACACAAAAATGACTGTGCCTCCGAAAGTGATTGCTAAAGTCACAGAGGTAGTGGGCAGGAAAGATCCTTCAAGTGATAATCCACTGAAAGGACGGATGGCTGCCGTTCAGGCTGCTGCCACCGCCAAGGTCGGCAGTATTATTAAAGGAGCCACTAAGAAGGCCGTCAAAGTGACTGAACCCGAAGACAGTCCGGACGACGAGTCTGGACCGGACTCGGGTGGCGAGCCTCCAGAAACCGATCCGGATCCAACTGCAAAGGATCCGGAGGAGAAGATGGAGGTTCCGAATGAGGAGGGACCAGAGGAGGAAGAAGAGGGAGAGGATAAAGAGGGGTCGAAAGATGAGGAGGAGCATGAAAGAGACCAACGAATCTGGAAGAATAGTGAGGCGAAGTTCGAACACTTCATTCCGGGTTCGTTTGAAGAGTGTGCGAAGGGCAAGAAAGCGTATGGTTGCCCCGAACCCCGAAATATGAATGGCGAAAGTGATGACGAAGATTGGATTCGGGAAACCGAGGACGATCCCTTGCCATCAGAGTTCTATATGGAGTGGTTTCAACAATTAATGAAATATCCCGAAAGTTACTACATAAGAGACCAGAAGTCGAAGTTGCGCTGGGCCTACTTATGTTGGTATCTGAAAGACGGTGAGCGGTATTGCCCGTTCACTATTTGCATAGAAGAGAAAGGAAAGGACCGGACATATCCAACAGCGATGCGGTTCCTAAGGCATCTGTGCGAACGGCACTTCCACCACACAGTGGTCTACGAATGTGCCAATTCGAAAGGACAGAGGGATAGCGCAACCTGTAATGGTTGCGTTACTCCGAGAAGGGGTGTGATGCTTCGCCATCTGAAGTTTTGTCACAGCCCGGGACTGAGTGCAGCACGCGAGAAAGTAATGAGTCTGCGCGATAAAGTGATGATGGAATACAACAGAATGATCCCTTCGGACTTCAAGCATATCCACGTGAAGACCGATTCATTCTGTAATGTGCATGAGTCCACGAAGGGCAAGCTATGTGCGAGAATTGCATTAGTGAGAGCTCGAGGGAAATTTCAAATGACGAACGAACTATTCTCTAGAGTGTGTGAATGGAGGGGTGATCCACCCAAGGCAAAGATTGATGAGAAGAGGCGGGCTAGCCGCAGTCCAGCGAGTGGCAGAGGAAAGAAATCTCGGTCCGATTCGCCCGAGGCCTCGGAGTTTAAGAAGCCACTGGCTGTGGCTCGTGACTCCAGGTCGAAGCAGCAGAAACGGAAAGATTCGACTGAGTATCAGTCGCCCATGAGTGGGAGGTCGGACACACGTCCGTCCTCGTCAGCATCATCGGCATCAGCGTCAGCTTCGCAGAGTGATCATCCACCTGCTTGGTTCGACAAGAAAGATCCGACCCCTGCGCCGGAGTCGGGTGACTTCCCCGAATTGTGTGTACAGAAGGTTCCTGAACGTGTCGAACCTGTAATGACTCAGATTCCGGACAATAGGCCCCGACTGAGCACAAGACCGGTGGATATGTATTTTGATCCGAGTGACAGAGTGGTTTGCGCCCAAGCCCAGCAGGCAGTGGACGATTTCCAAGATACACAGAGGGAATTGGCTGTCCGATACAATCAGGGGGTGGCGAATTTATTCGCCCGCTCTCTGGTTGACAGGAAGCCAAGACAAGAACGTCCCTGGAGAAAGATAACGAGGTGCTTCTAGCCGCCGAAACGAATAAAATTCGGAACGAAGCCAAGCTAGCCGCATCACGGACTGCTTTGGCTCAAAAACGTCTGCAGGAGTCAAATGACCGGAACGAGGCTATGAACGTCAAGTTCCAGCAGGTATTTGGAGTGTTCTTGGACGATTGGGATGGCACCCGCGAATCCGCTCTGGAACTACTAAAGAACCAGAGTGAGGAAGGGTGAGCCCACTATTCGAGAGTGAGAAAATATGAGTGATTTGATATTCGAAAGAGAATGAGTTAGTGTAGTATGAACGTCTACTGAACCCTTGAACAGCAGTAACTGGAGTACGCAGGAGGAATACGGTGACCAAACGTCTGAAGAGGAGAGCACCAATCACCCGTTCGAAAGAACGTGTCTGTTCAGCCGGAACAGAGACAGCAGTACGAACAATGAAGAGGAGAGCACCACTAACCCGTTCGAATGAACGTGCCTGTCCAGTTTGGGACAGGACGGCTGTTGAAGAGGAGAGCACCACACACCCGAGTCCTTCCGAAAGGATGGTACTTCGTGCCTAACCAATGTTGAAAAAGGTTAGGATGGCTGCCCGGATCTTCAGATTTTTTTGTTCCTGTTTTTTTTAGTCATGAGAGATGTCAAGTTGCTCTAGTCGCTAATCTATATATGTTTGTATGTATACTATACATGTGTCCTTAATAATTCGAAATGTGTCTAGCCGTTCGGATGTATTACCACCTATGTAAATAATATTAGTTTTGTATATCTTTATATACCCTACTGTGTTCACGACGTAACATAACGCTTTACTAAGATAAAGTCAGTTGTATGAGTTTATATTATATTGTATATATATTTAAAAGAGTAAGCGTATGTAATGTCTGGGGGGGGTGGTGTAGGGACACTAATATTAGTATTATAGTCGAACGCCTACAAGGTAGTTCGGGCGGCCAGAGCCAGGGGGCACCCCTATCGGAAGCGGACAGTATATAAGCTGTCCTCACCCCCTTGCTCTGGCAGACCTTCTCAGGTCTCTGACTGTGTGATATATAGAAAGTTATTTGAAAGCTAAACATACATTGATCGAACCTCATATACTTCAAGGATTAGCATTGTTGTACAGGTGAACGACTAATAAACCCTGTTTTCTTGCATCTCTACATGAAAACTGCAGTTCGAGTCCTTATTTAATCGAATTACATAAAGACGAACTCTACACTATTCATAAGAATGCACTAGACCTGGTTTCAGGAGATAACGATACTTATTAAGGAATCACCCCAGATTTTCAAGTCTGGGATGTCCCCTCACTCCAATTAACTACTGTTTTTTTTTCAGGTCTTCTCCCTCCTTGCAGAGTGGTGGACTGTACATCAGTAAGTATTGTAGTCTAAAGGGGTGCCTCCACCAAGGACCGTCCATCCGTCCGTCCATAAAATCCGTCCAAAAAAGCAGGTATCTGGACGGATTTGATGGACGGATAGACAAAACCCACTTCCACCAAGGACCGTCCGTCCATTCCGTCCATCAATCCTTACAGTTTTTGACCACAAACTGGACGGATTGATGGATGGAATAGACGGACGGGAATATCAAACTTTTTTGATATTTCTGTCCGTCCATTTTTCTACAGAATCCGTCCATTTTCTGGTCATGTTGCCCCATCTGTGATGGACGGAATGGACGGATTGATGGACGGATCGATGGACGGAATCCGTCCGTCCATTCCGTGCATCAATCCGTTCAGTTTTTGACCAAAAACTGGATGGATTGATGGACAGAATAGATGGACGGATCTTGGTGGAAGTGGGTTTTGTCCGTCCTTCCATCAAAAACGTCCATTTCCCTGCTTTTTTGGACGGACTTTATGGACGGACGGATGGACGGTCGTTGGTGGAGGCACCCCTTAAAGCGGCCGATAATTAATTCTTAAATTGTTTTCATTTTGGTAGATCATATGCGGATTGCATTTCTATTAGTAATTGTATTGCTTAACCAAATAAACCAATTTAAAGCAGAACCCATTCCATTATAGCCACTGCACAACCAGACAACTAGGCCATGTTCATTCAGCAATGAATAATTTAGAACTTAAAAAAATCACCCATATTAAATCACTTTATCCCCCTATACACTCAATAATTATGGGCTCTGTCTATTTGCACTCCCAGGATAGCAGCATATGATGCCTACAAGGCTAAGAAAGCTGCGTACGGAGAGACTGATGACAAGTACGGATCAGACAAGGACAAGTATTACAATACCACTAAATACCCCGATTCAAGCAGTTACGACCACACAGATTCTTCCTACTCAGCTACATCTACCCCAGACCCTATCTCCACAGTTATCTCATACCTCACCCAGGGTCTGTCTACTTCTACCTTATCTCCGCTATCTGGATACCTCACCAATGCTACCACCTTCTCCCCAACAACACATCCCTCCTTTATCGTCAGAGAAGCCAATGATACCGTGGTGAACCTTGCAGCAGCATCAGCATATGATAAGCCTTTAATAACGCTGGAGGAACAGACCGCCCTGCTGTGGCAGTACGCCACCTTTGTCTTCATCAGTGTGCTCCTGGGCGTGCTTGCCGTGTGTGTGGGCACCTCCTTCACTGTTTTTGCAGCGAAGAATATCTACAACAAAATGTTTGATAAGGTCCTACGTTCACAACTCCAAAACTTCACCAAGGATAAAACAGGTTATTATTTTACATTTCGATCGTTATGCATACGCCCTAGCTCATACGTGATTGTGTAAAATTAAGGGGTGACTCCATCAACATCCTGTCATCCATCCGTCCATAAAACTGGTCAAAACATACTGTATGCATGCAGTTGGTAGGCTACGAATAGTTTCTGCTGCCACTACTCCGGCCATCAGTCCCACCAATCCATTCTTAAGAATATGACCGGAAGCAGAAAACGTCCGTCCGTCACCCTAAACTGAATGAATCCGTCACATTTTATCGACCGATTGTGGACGGACGGATGACCGGACTTTGATGTCGTCACCACTCTACATTTCCTTTGATCAATCATTATCGATCCCTACTTTATGAGATTGAAGGTCATGGTTCGTTGGATGATTTCGCCACAGTTGCATGGGTTTGTGGCCTTTATTATTAAATGGGTTTGGTTAAAGGGTAGGATCTCTAGGAGTTCATGTAGTTCATAACTTTGCCACTAAACTGTGCTCCTCAAATTCCAGATCGATCTTTACTTCACAAATTTTACACCAGAGGGCAAAAGTATGTGACCCATCTGATTTTGACCCCAATCCAAGTGACCCTTCAGATGTGGCTGTAAACAAGGCCTCATGCCCACCAAAGGCCTCCTAGTAGACTGAGTGTGCTAACAGCCTTCAGACATACACTGTAAAAAGTGTTTCTAATTGAAACACATAAATTTACCCAAACACATTAAAATTTAACACTTTCACTGAATCTCAGCAATTAAGCACTGTCTTCTGTCAGCAGGTACAGGGATATGGCTGCTGGTGATGGGTGGGCCTAAAAAAGTGAAACAATAGTGGGGAAGGCCAGTTTGGCTGGCTCACTGGAATATTCTGGACAGCACTATCTACTCATTATTGTTGACATTATCTAAATTACCATGGATGTTTAACAACAGTATAGGTACTGTATTTGACTAAGAAAAGCCTATATATGGGGAAGAGCCTGTAGAAGGAGTAGGAGATTAATACCAGTGGGCCAGCCAAACTGCCCTCGCCTACCATTTTTCACTGTTGCAGCTCACCCATCACTGGCAGCCATATTCCTGCACATGTTTACAGAAAGAAAAAAATGATTTTGCTATCAATATGTTACGGTGAAAGTGTTTAAATTATATACACATATTTTACAGTGTATGGGTGAAGGGTGCAGTGAGCAGTGGGACCAGGTGATCATGCTGTCCTGGCCAGGTGACTTAAGTAAGGGGACCATGAATCAGGCTTTGCTTGGAATTAAATAGTCTATAAAAGAATGATAAAACTATAGCACCCTCTTAGATTTTATGATTACATATTGGCCTCTAGGTATACACATTGTGCAATGGTATCATTGTGTATAGATGTTCCTTTTTTACCCAAAATAGTAGCATGTGGCCTATTCAAGGGGGAGTATACCGTTTTCTGTGGGCACATCGGTGGCAGTCAGTACACTGGTGGGTATCACTAGTACTCAATTCTATACCACTGGCAGAGTGCAACTGCTGGTCACACCAGTGCAACTTGTCTAGACCAGAGGACTGCTGGAAAGGAACAACAAGCAAACTATTTGTTGGTTGCCTGAGCCTTTATACATGGGGTACTGGTGCTGGGAAATACAGGCTCACAGGGCTAGGATATACCTGCATGTGGTGGATTCTGTTTGGGGGATTCTAAATATAACTGGAGTGTTATATAAACTCAACAACCCTGCCAGAGAATTTTACGATTTAGGTTGAGTTTGCTGGCCCTTTAAATAAGGGATCCCATAGGCTTAAAGCAGCAGTCCTGTATCAGTCCACTTCCGGTTAATCTCGGCCGTATCAGGGTTATTTGAAAGTCTTGTATCAGCTTACTTCCGGCCTTAGCACTGGTGTATGAATATGTATAATTAACCATTGTTGATGTTTTTAATTGACTCCCCCCCCCCCACCCACTAGATCTACGGCTTGAAACACAGTGGCCTAGCGGCCCGGGGGGGGGGCACTCTCTGAATTATGCATACTATGTGCGTACATCAGTCTAAATTTGACCCCCTTATGACGGGGGAAAATCCACCAAAACACCCCCCTATTGGCGGGATTACCCCCTTAAATGGGAAGAAACCATACCCCTTTTAGTCGGACACGACCCTAAAGAGGCAAAATTTGGACCCCTTTTATCGGGATACCCTAAATTGTTAAAAAGTAGACCCCTTATAGCGGGATATCCCCCGAAATTTGCCAAAATTGGACCCCTTATAGCAGGAAACCACCCTAAATTTGGGCCGCAATTCCCACAAAATATACCTCTTTTCACAGGAACTTTCAGACTTTTTGGTTGGATATTTTGGGCCCGAAAACATACCCCTTTTGGCCCAAAATGACCCAAAAAGGACCCCTTTCCCGGGATTTTGTGTACGCACATAGTTACTATAGATGGTAAAGGGAGTGCCCCCCCCCCGGGCCTAGCGGCTATATCGGCGGGCCTACGGTGCTGCGGGACCAGGTCTGTGTGTGTGTGTGTGTGTGTGTGTGTGTGTGTGTGCGTGTGTGTGTATGTGTGTGTACATTTGTATTAGTTAGTTGGCAGTGTCCAACAGCAGTAGTCAGCGAGTCACCCTACTGACTACTATGGGCCGACAGCACTGCCTGTTTGGTACGGGGGGGGGGGGGGGTTGGAGTACAGCGGCCCAGTGAGCACTCCTACTTACAGGTGATTGGAATTATGCTTTGCATAGGAGACTGCCCAGAGAGTTGTTCTTTTTGATATTCAAGCTTGACTACATGGGTAAAGGCCCAGCTGGGTGACTGAATTCTCTCAGAATTAGGATTATATTTCGGTTATTTGGAGCAGATTATCATTTTATCCGCTTCCTTTTTGAACAACTGACACATTTGAATCGAACAGCAAGGCAAGATTTGTAGAAATAAAGGGAATATAGACACCTAAAGGGGAGGACTATTTTTTTTCTGTGTAGTCGGAAAAAAACGGAAGTGCTATGGCCATCGTCTACTTCAATCCAGTGGGTAAACATACTTAAAATGTCTAATTTTCGGCCAAAAACGACTTAATAATAAGTACAGTATTGATAGGAGTTACTTTCACTCATAGATATCATGGATTGATTTTTTAAAGTATCAGTCATCGGCCTATGAGGCCTCCGACAGATACTTTAAAAAATCGCACCATGATATCTATGAGTCAAAGTAACTCCCATTAATACTGTCTACATATTCTGGTGACAGAACAGTAATATCTCGTGATGGCATCTGCCCAGATATTTTGCTAGAATCTGTCGCAATCGTCCAGGCATAAATCGTGTTAACAATTCAGGAGGGGTATAGATATACGATCGATGGTTGGTCCAACTGATCATTGGTGATGTGGAAGGAGTTGGGCCATGGGATCGCCACCCGAGACCGTATCACTACCCGGGCCGTATCACTACCACAGTTTTTCTCTTCAAAATGACCCTTTGACAGGTTATGTAAACCTCACAAAAAATATATTAAATGAAGTCAAATTGCTACTGGGCAGTGATCCATGAGATCACTGCCCAGTCTAGACCCACAATCTCAGATTGCCTGGCAATGTGGACCCTCCAGATAGTAGCCCCTCGTGTAAGAAAGCATGTGGGTGCATTTTGATATCACATGTCTCGTTTTTATTATCCGACTACAGGTGAGATGATCAACAGATTCGCACGGGACACTGGAAGAATGGATGATATCATTCCAATCACTATCAACAGTACCTTTCTTGTAAGTTTGTCGATATACTACTATGTCATGTCACCCAATCTAGATCGATGGTATCCAATGTCCCTGGGGGCTACTCCCCCCCCCCCTTCAACCATTTCTTTGTATATTGTGTGTCAATGGTTTATTGTAAAAGAAAGTGATTTTTGCCTCTGAATTAAAGTAGTGCCTCTTCTCATTGCAATGTTTCCCGATATACTAATGCCCCTTTGTAATTTATTAATGTATTCTGTTATCTCTTGTAAAATGACCTTTGGTAATTATAACATTATTTTTCTGATAAGCATTATCTTATCAGAGGATCCCTCAATGAAGAAGGTCTTTGTCCATTTGTTTCAGACAGCAGCCGTCATCCTAACTCATGCTTGCTACATATGCATCATAAACTACTATGTGGTGGTGGCCAGCATACCTTACTTTATTTTGGTCATCTTCTTCATCCTCTACTCGGTACGCGCCATCCGTGACACAAAGCGTCTCGAGTCAGAGTGTAAGTCACACTTCTTACCAACATCCCTAATGCTTATTTATTTTCATTTTGAAAGCGTTAATTGATTTCCTCTCATAAATTATGCTGTCGTCTTGACTGACTCCCTTTTAAAAAAAAATAGGTTTATTGACACGTCTCACGTCGTAATGTCACACACTACTCCGAAGATGTCGTTTACCTCTTCCCAATATGGGGCAAGCATTGTTGGAGCCTGTGGTGACCAAAATGGAAAATACCATTGTCCTTCTAAATATAAACCATGAATGCATTGTCTAAAGACCAGATTTTAACTTCCTCCTGGTACGGGTCACTGGTGTGCGTGACCCACTGGTCACGTGCTGTACAACATCGGTCCTTGCAACTGTAGAAACTAAGACTCAGGGTTTATGTACACTTTAGGGCTTCTACACAATACCCTCGAACAAGGGTATAAATAGGACTATCTTTGCCTGGGGCGTATCTATATATACATGTATACTACAGGCAAAGTGGTTGTATATTGTATCCCGCGGTTGACCACTATTCAAGTTAGCCTTAGCCTTAGATACATGAATGGCATCAGTGATTCACCCATGTAGGATGTCAGCAATGGTTTAGGTATGGGATATAGTATATGATTAACGTGTGATCTACGTTCTGCTCATCTCATTGATACCATTGCAATCAAGGATGTTTCAAAAACAGTCATTACTTGTTTAAATAGTTCAACCTCTCAAAACAACTTCCCATTATAGCTATTAGTTAAGCACCTAGGCCTCATCTCTCATATACCCCAGCAACATCAAGTGCATTGACTTGCATTAAGCCGTATGTTGGTTTGGTTACCTAATCGATTTCCTTTCCTAACAACAATTCTAACAAGGTATGGGCGGCCGCACTTGCATAGCACAATGAATTGACCAAATCGTCTACAGATTATTTGCGTTGTTGGACAATTTTACTAGTTAAATGACATTTAAACCAGAGTCCCAGCCATGAACCCACAATCAGAATACAACCATGAATGAATAACATTATAAATGCTGATCCATCCAATTCTATCTTGCAGTCCGGACTCCCTCCTTTGAGCACCTTCAGCACGTGCTTAGTGGCCTGGAGGTGATCAGGGCCTTTGGTATGGAGGGGTTTGTCATCAGGGAGGCGGATGCCCTCCTGGACAGGCACACCTCAGCATGGTTCCTCTACATAGGGTCAATGTACTGGATGAAGATGAGACTTAACCTCCTGGTCACAGTCTACCTAGCCGCGGTGCTGGTCATCGCCTTTCTCACCACACAAGGTGGTAAGTGATATCCTCAACGAGCCTTTCCGTTAGTGCTAGGAACATGGACATTGTGCTATGTAACACATTCACCAATTAGGCCAACCAAATAGACTTTCAAGAGGAAACTGGTGCCTCGTGTTAAAAGATGGATTATTAATTGTTATACTTTGCCTCATAACTCAAGCCATATTAGCCCATTTTCTCCTTTTAAGAAGTTTTTTGAAAGACCAAACAGTCTGCTTTCCAAAACATCAAAATTGCAAAGTTTGTGTTTGATGCTAATGTCAAAGTCAAGTCGAAATATCTCCTATTTTAGACTGTTCCAACCATCCACTAAGCTGTAAAACTAAGAAATTGTCCATCAATTATGCTTAAAAGTGATATGCAGGGCTGCTGCTGTGTGATCAAAATAGGAAAAGACTGGCAAAAACACATTCAAACTTATAATTTCCTTCAATGAATACACCTTGGTCGGTGAGTCCCATATATGGTGGGAAGTAACTGGGTCAAAGGTCAGGTGCTAGTCTATAATTATCCCCAGGTAGTTGAAGGTTGGTACTACAAACAGAGTGTGGTTGTTCAAGGTAGTATCCAGGTGTCCTAGATCGAGTTCTCTGTTCCAGGATATACTTGTCAATGCTCACCATCAATTCGTTCTGCTGACACCAGGTGGCTACATTGTCGGTGTCGTTTTGTAGAAGGGTATAAATGTATATGTGCGGGGTCTTGAGCTGAGTAAGGCTAACCCAGTAAACAAAAAAAAAACGTTGTACAACATTTTATAACGTTATAATTCATAACGTCTCTCTAAGGCTCTTTTCTATGTCATAACGTTATATAAAGTTTCAAAACGTTATTTTGACGTAACATAACGTTTTTGTGTTGGCTGGGAAGTCATCTGTATACATAAAGCCCCTGACCATCTTGATCGTGGATTGTACATCATTGATGTATTCTGTAATTTTAATACATTTATATCTCCTTCAACTGCAGTTGAGGGTCATTTACCTTGAGGACCATATCATATGGCAGCTACCTGCTGCCATGCATTAACAGTAGTTAACCATTATACTGAGTAAAGTAACGGTTAAGTAGACAGTGATAGTGTTGGTGCTGATCCATTTAGATTATGCAATTCAATTTGTTCCAGCATCATCCAGCATAGGACTATCCCTGGCCTATATCCTCGTCTTCATGAGTAAAGTGCAATATTGTGCCATGTACTCTGCCATGCTGGATGCAAATGTGAGTGTATACATCCGTTTTATCGATACCATATTGTTATGTTTTTCCGGTGAGTAGGCTTGTACTATTTCTAAGTTAACCCACAAATAATTGAGTCTTTGTGAAAATAACCACAACAGATATGTGGGTACAGATGGGTCAAAAGCGACCTGGCGACTTTGGGGCAAATTTTGGTGTAGTAAAAATGGTCTAAAAAAGCGACTTTGAGATCTGAAACTCTTTATTTTTCGGCGACTTTCAGACCTGGGGGGGGGGGCCCTGCACCCCCAGATATGGCAAGCCTATTGGGAAAACTCAACAGAAACCGTCTTTCTGTATACAGAAACCGGCTTTCTTAGTACACAACCATGGATTCTCTCATAAACCCATCCGCTGTACAAAGAGGAGGGGTTTCAGCAAAAGAGCAACTCTCAGCCAAAACAAACCATCCTCTCGAATGATACCTCTCCACTGTGTACAAAGAAAACACCTCATATGAGATGTACAGCTAGTCTATTATCAATTTCTGAAGAGCCAACATCTTTTTGCAACTAATTGAACTAGATTTTCAAGATATTCAATTCAACTTATTCTTTCCTACTTCTTTTCTGTGGGTGATGATGTCCATAGGAATGCATTAAACCTAGAATATGCGCGTTGCGTTCCTAATAAAAATTGTATCATTTGACCAGTTCAAATAATTCAAAACAAAAAAGTCGGCCAACAAAACCAATCCCAGTGGTTAGTGTACGACAGGCTTAAGAATATTATTTCCTCTACTTTAGTTAGTATAGTGTGATAACCTTGATGAGGTTTGCTTTGTTTGGCCTTATATAAGGGTACAAAACTTGAGGGTAGCTTTGTCTGGTCATATCCCCTCTTGGTAAGGGTACCAAGTGTAAGGATGATAGGTCCAAAATGAAAATAAGGCCTCATGCAAGGAACTATCTGTAATCAAGTAACACGATTACCCTAGGCCTATTCCACGCATGTCACGAGCGTGCAAAAATGATAAAATCATCATTCATAGGAGGTCAGTGGTCATGCTCAGGTGCACCATGACGGGTTCATCCATCCCGAATGAATAGTACCATTTTTCACCTAAAATAGGTGACATACTTAGAGTGCTTGTTTACAAACCCTGTATTCAAGCCAGTGACCCATCTAGATTAGATGAGTTTACGTAAGCTGACATGATCTATCGAAGGATCGCAATAATAACCCAGGAATAACAAACGTGAGATATAAATAAATGTAAAGAAACTGGGATTCATTCAATCTTTAGCCCGAAGATATAAATAGTCCATGCTCACACATAATCGTAGACACATCTGTGTAGTTGTATTACATTTGCAGCTGATTTGCCAAACCATATCCCTCATTCACATGGTGGGCTATATATACTTGATAATAATACTGATAAACCGTCACTACCACAAAGCTAGGACAGTTACAATCAACAGATAAGAGTCCGGTCGTGACCTTCTTAAAACTCATTAAAATAAGATTGATTCCATCTAATGTGGTCACCCCGCTAATCTCTAATGCAAATCAGGAAGATGGTATAGGATGAAATAATATATGATATACGGGAATACACGCCTTTTATGGTATGCATACTGCTTTGGTGCATCATGCCTTTGTTTTTATCGCTCTGATGCATGCAAGTAGCCCTGATGGGTGATTCGCCAGTGCTGCATTCAAGATACCTGCCAGCATGTTATGAGGGCGGGTAGATTCATCAGGGCTGCGTCATAATGGAAAAAGGGCATAGGGCATTAAAGTACTATGCGGCCCTTAAAGGATAGAAATGGCAACCGGTACCCCTTATTATAAACATGATCCTGTACTTAATTATTTCCTATTATTCATATCCATCAAATCATTTCTCAATAAACATTCTAGATGACTTCAGTAGAGCATATAACTGAATACGACGAGCTGGAGCCTGAGGATCGCCCTGACACGGACTTCCCCACCCGTCTCATCCTACCCCCTGCCTGGCCAGAAAATGGAGTTATAAAGCTATCCAATGTCAACATCACCTATCCAGGGGCCACCACTAATATACTGGCAAACATTAATGTCGAAATCAAAAGTGGGGAAAAGGTAGGTACATGTCATCTATTAACTAAGTAAAGTTGTTTCTTACACAATCGCTTCTGTTTCCTATACTGATTAAATTTAGTACCAATTTCATTATTCGCCATTCTTTTTAATACCGACCATATTCAGTCACAAAATTGCACAGACTTTTTAAAATTTAAGCTGTTACTACAAACCGATCAGCTGTATTCATGCTGTTACATTATCTCACGTTAGCTACACCAATGTGAACGGTCCAATGGGGGGTAGAATTGTGATAGCCGTATATTGCACAGTCTGGCCCCGAACCGAATTATCAAAAACAATATGTCAATAAGTGCTGAGATTTATTGACAGAAATCCTACCCACCTAACAAAATCTTTCAGCTGCCCAACGGTTTGTGGGCAGTTGAGGAGAAAGATACATCCAGGCGGGACTTTTAGTACTGGGGTTGGCCACTAGGGGGCATCACAATGACCACAAATATTAAAAATATGCTAAGATTTTATCTGAGGTGAATTTCTACATAGAAAATGATGGTTCTCTCTAAGACATTCTATTTTTGGGTAATCCATCCATATTTGGAATGTAAATGGAACGTTTTGAAGCCAAGATGAGGGCTACATAAATGTTTCATCCTAAACAGTGTTGTCATGGAAACCACAACTTCCTTCCAGGTAGAAAATAATGAATTCTAAACTAGAAGGGATATCTCCATCTATGATACCTCATTTGAAAGGATATGACTTCAATTCTAAAACGTACCTTTCACATCGGAAGGCCCCTCCTCATCTGTCCTGCGGTTACTTTTACATAACATAACATCTTTCATCACTGAATGAATCTACTCAAATTGTCCCAGACTTAATCCCAGAATTTGTATGCTTATCCATAGGTGGGCATCGTTGGACGAACAGGGACCGGCAAATCTACCATGTTCAACGTCCTGATGCGGTACTTTAACTATACTGGAGTCGTCACCATCGACAGCTTAAATGTAAAGGCATTAGGGCTCGAAGATCTCCGCTGTGGGATCAGTTTTCTTTCACAGGTTAGTGCTGTTGCACATGCATCATGATAACTAATGCTGGGACTCCACTACCCGATTTTTGGGGTCATTCTCACGAACCGATCATATAGGTCTTTATAGTTTGAGCAGGTCAAAACAAAAACATATTTCCTATCTATTACTGTGCATAAATCGGCCGATTAGAGCCCTGTGAATGGGGGAGCATCAGATAAATGAAAATTAAACCATTTTGATATATATGATCGGGAGCCAAAATCGGCCCCAGATGCGAAATCGGGGCCCAGATCGGGACATACATCCTGTTTATATAGTCTTGGCAAATCTAATTTCCACTTGAGCAAGTTTTTTTTTTATCAACATCAACATGTTTATAAACATGAACCTATGACAGGGTCTAAAGAACCTCCCTACTTACAGTATACACATATATATGATTCTTTGGTTTGAGCTCGATTTGTGAGAATAGCCCCGATTTGAGGACAAAATCGGTTAGTGGAGCCTCACCTTATAGATATGGCAAATTAAGGCAGTCTTGTCCTGTAGCTAGGAGGAACATGTGGTCCTCCGATACACCCTGGGCCCTCTGTAGCTCTCACTTGTGCTGTAGGAGATGTATAAACATACAGCGCCGTTCATTTGTCCTGCTACCAGGACATATATATACATGACCTATACACAAACACTGGCATCTGTGCCTCAGCCACCTGTAGTAATATGTACACTTGTTAGTACAGAGAAACCAATTGCAACACCTTTGTATATATAATAACAGAGGATGCGTGTCTCAAACTTATCTTAAATAGTATTAATATTCATTATTCACAATTGAAGAACACTATCATATTGTTTCCACATTTAGGTAGCAGTACTACATACTGGGACTCTACGGAGTAATCTCGACCCGTTCAACATCTTTCCCGATAGGCACATCTGGTTGGCATTGGAAAAGGTTGGTATTTATTTCTATTATTTAGCTTTTCGTTGGATTTCCCCTTCCCACTCAACAAAAAAACGTTATTTTGCCTCAGAATAAATGTTCTCTGAAGGTTAATAAAACGTTTGTTTTAAACGTTTTATTTACGTAAAAACGTTGACTCCAAATAACGTAAATAAATGTTTGGACAAAACGTTTGAAATTATAACTATAATCTCATGTGAAATAATGTTTTTTAAAGGTTAAAATCCCATATTTTTATGGTCAAAATAACGTATGTTTCCTAACCCAAAAACGCCAACCCTATCTGTAAACCAGTAGGTATATCATACTGATAGTTTTCTTTTTCTTTTTGTTTATTTCCAATGCTAGTATAATGTATTCTCCTGCGACTAGGTATTTTCCTCATATACCCAACAAATACACTGTAACAATCATTCATCTAGATGTTGGTCTTTTTACTCGGATTTGATACAACATTCTGCAAGTACATTGATTGAGTAAAGTTAATATAATTACCATTTTGGCAGGTTTTACCTAGGAGAACGTGGTAAAGACCCAGCAAAATCCTATCAAAGGATAGTGCTGCCTCCTGGTAGTAGATAGTGTAATCAATATAAAAGTTTATTAACATCGAAATAACGTTTTATAGAAACATTTCAGTCTAAACCATGTGAAACTGTTCTATTACATGTTGAATACAAGCATTGTTTAATTAACCAAACCATGTTGAAATGTTTACCCAGACCCTGTTAAAACGTTTAATGACGTTATAGAAACAAATGTTCTCCTCTAAACCCTCCGGAAAGGTTAGATAACGTTGTAGATAGTAACGTTTTTATTACGAACTAAATACAAATGTTTATACAACATTTTAAAACAAACGTTTTCCTGTAAACCCTGTGAGAACGTTTGCAAATGTTAAATAACGTTTTTTGTTGAGTGGGTTTTATGTTTGTTATTCAGAATCTTCATGATACACAAATACTCACTCGCTAACAACTATTTTGAGTGTATACTCTAGTTCTCCATGATTATTAAGCAAGTCGTATATACCAGTATACAAACTGATATATACATTAATATTCATCACATTCTAACCATTTATTTGTTTATTTATCTTAAGTCGATCAAATCAGCCACAGTCCACTTGCCAGTTTATTAGCATGGCTTCCATCATTCAATACTTTCAATTTATAAGATATCAAATCACCTCACACCCCAGCGGGGACAACATTTAGTTCAACGTTGAATCAATGTTGAATAAATGTTCTCCCTCAGGCCCCGACTCTATAATGGTAGAATCCGCGCAAAGTCTAGTAACAATCTAAATATAGCAGTTCCACCAGTCCCATTTGGAGCCCTGAATGTCTGCCAATTTTAATTAAATAATAGGAAAGGGATTCTCAGCGAGTTTACATTTTTTTCAAAGGCTAGATTGGGGATCAGTGAAAATGTAAATTATTCAGTGCAAATTCAGATGGAGTTCAGGTAGTTTTACGCTACAGACCTGTGCTCAAATCTTCCGTGGTCAGTAGCTAATTTTGGTTGGAAATGTTTTGTAGGAAAGCTGTATCTTTTAGGTCAAGGGTGATTTTCAGGAGTTGTAAATGTCCTGGTAGCTGTCCTTCACGGAAATCTGAAAGGGGGAGTGGTGTGTTGCCAGTAATGGTGCTGCCACCTGGAGTTGGGGTTCATGACTAGTAGGGCTGGGCAATGAGATCTAGTCACATTTTTGGAAAATATATTTAGAATAAGTACAGGATGGTTGCTATGGTTGCAGGTCAAGCTGAAGGTCAAGGTAATCCAACTGCCAGGTCAGTTGAATACAGAAATAGATGCCAATGGAAGTAACTTCAGTGCAGGCCAAAAACAACTCCTCTGTATGGTCCGAGCCATACTAAACATGAGGAAAATCATGCTGTTGGACGAGGTCACAGCCAACGTTGACATTGAGTAAGTGCTCACCAGCTGGAGTATTTCCTTAAATCAGTTTTAAAACCTTATTTTTTTGAATAAGTTAATATTTTCTAATAAAATCCTTTTCTACGTGGCTGTTCACTGATATTCTGAAATTTTAGTATCTCTCGGCGTGCTAGTCAACTGAACAATTGCTATCTCTAGAAATGTCTCAAATTTGACATTGCTTAAATTGGTATTAATTCATTATCAATTATTGCTTATGACAATGTTATTCAAATAACCCACGCACTTTGCAGTTTACAATATTATTCTCTCAGCCTTTCTGCCCAATTGCATTATATATGTGTTGCACCTTCCGATTGATGTATTGTCCATTGCAATTCATATTTTCTCCAGAACTGCTAGGATCATGGATAATGTATTGGCAGAATGCTTCAAGGATTGTACCATCTTGAGCATATCCCACGACTTAGAAAGAATCATTCACTACGATAGGGTCTTGGTGAGTATGAACACTATCAAGATAACACAAAGGACTATCAATAACCAAAAGGACATGGTTAATTAGTATTCATGAAATAGCATGTAGATATGTAGATAAAAGGTATCTTCACTGAGGAAAACAACAGACTTTTCTAAAAGAGTCAAACTTATATAATCAAATGAAATACTCGTCGAACTATCGACCTGGTTGTAGCAGACACAGGTCAAGTTGACTTTCACTTTGTTCCGTAATGCTCCTGTCCATTCTGTAGATGGGGGTCGGCGATGAAGGGACTTCTTCTGGCAGTACTACAGGTCATAGCAAGAGGGGGCGGGGGGTTGAACTCCCACACCACCACACATTTTTGTTAATATTGACCACTCCCTACGCAGTGGACAAAGAACATTGGAATAGTTTTGATAACTGATGGTGCCTGCACCCCATTAACACATGATCTCCTTTTCCAATGATGCCTTCTTAAAAGAGGGGGCTAGTGTCTCTGGAGACCAGAGACATGTCTCTGGCCTTCTAAAACAAGGATTTTCACCTCAAAATTTCTTGTTATAAAAGGAGATCATGTGCTAATAGCCTGGATTGATCAACCAGTAACCAACATTGATCCAACGTTCTGTGCCCACTTTCCTAATTCAAAATAGTCAACTATTTGGTAGTTGCCTGAGTGGTGAGATTGCTCCTTTAATATAATCTTGCCTTAATCGTGTGTTTGCCTCCTCCAGGTGATGGGTGGTGGTCAAGTGCTGCAGTTTGACCACCCCTACGTGCTGCTCCAGGACGTGGACAGTGCCTTCTACTCACTGGTCCAACACTGCGGCCCTCAGCGTGTCCGCCAACTCACTGCCACAGCCAAACAAACCTACACACTGCTACAGAAGAGTAGGAGGCCGAATCAAACCGACCTCTGAAATGTGCGCCTATAGTTATTTTTAAGTGTCAGGCCCATTTAAGTAAGCATAGGGTTTTCACACTTTTGATTTTTTTTTGTCAAAAATTGAAGCATCTGCTATGGTCTAAATGAGTATTTGGTGTAATAAAAGTACCATAGAGGCATACTATGTTACAATATGATGCAGTGAGCAGAAACGGGATTTTTGAGGAATTTTTAATAATTATAGTTATAATGACTATAATGTATAATGAATGCTTCCTGTGATCTCTGGTGTACCATAATATGTAGGGTTAGGGCTTTCTGTGCCGTAGCAGTAGTACTACCATTCTAATAGTTCATGGCTAAAACTCGCAATAGATATAACTTTAGCCATTGTAAAGTGAAAACGATGCATCATCATTTTCATCATTAGTTTCCACTGTGAGCCTAGATAAGAGAGTGCAACTAGGACCAGAGGGTACCGATGCCATACTAAAGGTGGCATAGCTCATCGTTATGTTCATTATTCATTTCATGAAGAATCAATTACATTATCTTACATTTTTTAACAGTAGTGTCTGTTTAAAATGCTGTATCAAAAATAAGCATTGTAATGCTGTGAGAAAGATACAACTGTTAATCAGTATAGATTCTAATGCAGCCACCCTGTGTCAAAACCAGTCTGATATGTGTAATTCTCAAGTTGAGATCACCAAATGAAATAGAGTTTCCTGGGATGTGTTCAGGTTAAAGAAGGAATTAATACTTCGGACTTTTGATAATGTTATAATACTACTGCAATGATCAATGTGAATTAAATTAAGTAGATTCAACACAATGATTGAAAACAATGTTGTCTTTTTATTCAGCACCTTTATAAATATGTCTCTACATTCCGTATGTAATCAAATATTGTCGAAATACTACTACACATCGTGTAATGGGACACACATAATGACCATTAAAAGACTCTCGTATTACAATGAATAGAGTATACATCTATGAAACAACTGATCAACAGTGTCAACCAACGATACAAAATAATGATATACATGTAGCCTAATCTATCTGTCCAATGGTATTGTTTTGTAGCAAGTATCCTAGATATATAACTGTGATATACATTATACTGGGTCTCCTTATACTATATGTGTGGACTAAGGTTATTATGGTATATGCGGCCTTTAAAGGGTTATACCTGAAATTGCACCAGACCTTGATCTACTAGAACCGATAGTAACGCCAGGTCAAAGCACTATATAGTCATAATGTTCATCCATCTCTACACCTACTAATGTGGCGAGAATCAACTCGGTGATAGAGCATTCAATTCATGATAATCAACAGAATAACTACGATTCAATTATAACATTATTCGTATATTCTTTTATACCTGTTCTAACCACATTAATTAACCAATATCGTCACTTCTGTACCTCCAAAAGCGAGTAGGATCGGACCATGACATTGAGCTGGTAGCCATTAGTCTATTCTTCTAGGTGCCACCGTGGTCAACTAACTAACAATCTGTAACGATTTTATAATAGCACCAGGAAGTTCTGTCTCTCATTAAACTAGCAGGCGTGTACCCCTCACCAGTTGTCTACAATAGTCTATAGGTCTAATGTGTTCACTCATTATAGTCCGAGCTCCTCCTCCCGACACTGCCGCATGGCCAGTTGTGCCTCAGTTGACATGCACGCCCAATACCTGTCCGTTTCCTCCTCCTCCAGTGCGTACTGTTGGGTAGGCAAATGGCCACCCTCCCCCTGTGCATTAAGCTGGTACCGATTTCTGGGCCTCCTAGGTGATGTCCTCGAGGGCTCATCGCTCACGACCAGGTTGTTAAGCCAGGTGACACGACCCTCTAGGTAACGGGTGTGGAGGCGCTGTGTTTTGTTACTGGTTCCTCCGGGGGATGATACCTGTGCACCCGGAGGAGGGGCTACCCTAGAGGTGCTGACGTCTGATGGGAGGTGGCTGGGACTGTGGGTGCCCCTGGGTGAATGCCGTGGAGACCCCCGAGGTGAGAGATGTGGAGATGATAAGCATGGTGAGAGGCGAGGAGATGGAAGGTTGTCCGTGGAGGACAGCACACTTGATGCCCTGGAGGAGTCCCTGGGGAGGCTACCACTGTCTGCCACCAGTCGTGGCTTGCATGGCATAGCCCTCGGCTGCTGCGTATCCATAGTGCTCCTACCTCCATGCAGTGATGTCACATTCGGATCCATCCTTATATGTCTCTGGTCCTTCGGAATCCCTGCAAGCGAACGTTTACATTCGCTGGAGGGGCTGACACCGACCCTGGAGGACGCCTCCATGACTGTCACGTCGGCGATGGGTGGTAGGCGTATAGTCGGCAGGTATCTCTCTGGGAAATGGTCCCGGTTCATGATTTCTGGCATGATATAGAATGTCAATAAACAATGGCACCTTCACCCGAACTATGGATAAATGCCTCAGTTGTTCCTGCCCAAGCCAATCGCGTTTGGCGCTGTTCGCACTGGCTCTCTCTGGTTGGTATGCTAGACCTCCTCGGGATGTGTAATGTACCGTTATGGGACCTGACCATCGGGGTCCGGCATATATCCACCCCGTCCTCCCACGCCACTCCAGGCATGGGAACACCCCCTCCCCCTCCCCACCTCCCCTTTCTCCAGAACCCGACACAACTGCCTTCACTGGATCAGCTGATCCTCCAGCATGGTCACACGGTGTATGCTTACTTAGGACCCCACTACATGCCACAACAGACCTGAGGTAAATACATTGCCCAACATCTTGAATTACCTGAAGCCTGTGGGTCCACAATCCGTGCAGACCACCCTATAGAAGATTTATTCATTTCCGCCGCGCTTTCTGAGAATGACCTAGTACCAGCTAACCTCTTGAGGTGTCCCAGAATCTGACTGTTAGTGTACCAACATGTGACCTGCCCTCCAGGGTGTTCTGAACACATTTTATATTAAATACAGCACATATTTGATTAAAAGGTTAAGTGAGTGTGAGGGACATTAATATATGTATTAATTGATGCAAATGTAATACACGGATTATGATAAAATAAATCACTATGTAATTTGAGGATACTATAATCATGATAGTGGAGTAGTTCATTTATCTCACGGTAGGCACTGAGAAAAGGGCTTGTGAAGGTTACATTAGAATCATGATTGTAAATCAGGCAGTCCGTTCCAGGTCATTGGACCGAGCTGGGATTTAGGCAATAAAAAAGTGTACTTTGTGTCTTAAAATTATCTAGCCTGATAGTTGCGAGAGTCTAACAAAACTATAGTAGTTTGAGACTAGCTCGCAGTTTTGAGATTATCTAGCCTAACACCCCCCCCCCATTTCCCCTACACTCCCTATCCCATAATCCTCTGAATTTGATGGGATATAGGCGTCTAGCCGGTTGCATTATCAACCAATGAGAAAATTCCCTGGCCTTCACTGCGGAATTCTTAGGGGGCATTATGTAACAGCCTGTACCCATTGTGATTGCTGTATCAGTGCTTATCTCGCTGGTTACCAGATCAAGCAATGGTGCCCCCTACTAAGGAACCTGCAACATCGGGTAGATTCACCACTTTCGGACGCCCGTTGGCAGTGGCAATGCGACTCATTTTCTCTGGGCTACAGTTATGTTAATATATCACTTAGAGCTATCATCAGGATACCTATGGAAAGAGGAGCCTTGGGACATTATATCTGATAACGAATTATTGCATAATATGTCGATTGGAATGAGCTATTTCTCATCAAAGGTAGGGAATTTTAAGTCCCAATTTCACCTGAAGTCGGACACTTTGGTTTTCTATTATTTTCATAGAGTAATAGTGAATGATATGTCTTACTAGTATAGCATACATACTGTAGTTCATTGAACCTTTGTGTAATATTAAAGATATTTGACACATTCACCTTTGGAATATATTTTTAGCACTATTGAACATACCGAATGCAGAAATTCTACATATACTTCTCTTATTCTGATATAAATTGGTATAAATCGACCCCTTCAATCTGAGAATATATTTTGAGGGAAATAGATTTGATAATATGTACAGGGATACCAATAGTTTTGCATCTTCTATATTTTAGAGGACAAGAAAACCGCAAGGTACAGTTGTGTCCGGCTCAGGGTGGAATCACATCATATATTTTGAAGTTCTCTAAATAATTGTTTCTGTTTCTTAATTAATATGTTTCTGCTATTATGGATGTTAGAATACATATAGATTTCTGTATAGCTCATAATATATTGACTATGTATAGATTAAGCAGCCCAATCTAGTGTGACAACACTCCTGTCTGACTTAAGGTACTACTTAATTCCACAAATCAGACATTAGCTCCTCACCCTAAAACAGGTCCACTTGAGGACCTGATTACATACATATATGATTGGTTTGAAAACATGCCATTTCCTTTGTTGGTTAGAGAAATACCTGAATTCTATTGTTATGCCCACACAAAGGTCAAATAATTTAGGATAAATTATGCTTTTTAATGCTAATGGTGTCCGACATGAGGTGTGTGTCCGTCTCTGGGTGAATCTACCCTAAGTATATGATTTAGTAATCCTACACACATCTCTTACAGTGCCTTTGCCAACTTGATGATGTGGGTAGGGGGGATAATTCAACCCCCTGCGGTGCCACACCACATAGAATCAGGTTTGACTATTAAAATGCATGGGATTCAATGTCCTACTACGCCCAATTTAGTGGCTAGTGATGGGGTGCTGTCTGAGGCTTTTTTTGTTTTCTGGGAACTTACGAGTATGTATCATTGCCATGCACCAAAGGGCCTGAATTCCTACGAAGTCCAGGGTTGAGAATGACTGATATGTGTATCACATGGAAGACCACGTATTTCCACTTAAATACCCTCATCAATGTCAGCCTTGTGTGTGTGATGGCAGGTACACTCTATACTTAGTATCCGCATGGTCATATCAACCGATCTATAATGGTGTGGACCTTGGACCTATTGTGTAGGGAGAGCTACTCATTGTAGGTAATATATACAGCGGACTATTATGTGTTCAAGCACATAATATTCAAGAGCTAAAACATAAAGAGGAATTGAAAATGGCATATGGGCCAAAATAAATCGCAATTCTCAGTTTACTTGTTATCAGGATTTACTACCCTTATCAGTCATTATCTAAGGGATTACACTGTTTAAATTTAGAAATCTCCTGAAAATCTTGCTTTGGGTTTAGTCATCACCAAATTACATATAATAAGGGCGCACCATACACCTGGTTTAGACAATATCATAGGATACTTCCGCCCAACCTAATACTCCCTAACGCTACATTAAGTAGGTGGTTCCCCAGCTAATAATCCCCCTGCACCCTAATACGATAATCAAATACAGATTCCAGGTGCAGCCACTTGCAAATAGAGACATACAATATAAGTAAATAAAAATGAATGATCACAGAATGGTACCTGCAGGGAACTAGTATACGATCAATGAAGGTACCCCCCGCCCACCCATTGCACATACCCATAGGCCCACTAACCGTTTGCTGCTGCGGCGTGTGTGTGTGTGTGTGTGTGTGTGTGTGAGAGAGAGGCCCCTATCCCTAAAAAATGTGTCCGTTTGAGATACATGTGTATACATAGAGACCAGGTGAAGTCCCCTATCTTTCAAAACGGTTTGAGACATAGGGTCTATGTGGAGCCCTTAAGTCACAAAGATTTTGGCATGTCCCTATCCCTAAAAAAAACTCTCAAGCCCCTGCCCCATTGGTTGAGTAGGTGCTACCTATACATGTCTAGATACAGTTCATTAATAGATTTTGATGATATTCCCACCACCACCCCACCCTTTTTTATTTCAATGAGAGCATGCAACTCTCGTTTATTAACAAACAACACGTTCGAGACGCGGTATACTTTGTTAACGCATGAATGTAAAAAAAATCATGTATTTCACCAATGATAAATAACCCTTGGCAACGTCCTCCCCCAGGAAGGGTCGAAGATTCTCACCGGCCTCCCCCTGCAAATGATAGATCACCACTCCCTAAGTAAGAAGGGGATTTCTATTTCCAAACCTGTGACCAGCCAATTTTTTGTGAGATAGGGACCTTTTAGCATTTAGGGACACCAGATGTGCCCTAAGTCTCAAAAGGCCCCTATCTCAAAAATATTTAAGGGATAAAACTTCGACAAAATACTTCGTGGGTTTGAGGAAAAAGGGATAAAATGTACAATGATATCATTTGTGAAAATCCGCTGAAAAAGTCCACATGCTAGCCATACAAGTGAAAGTCCAAATAAACTAAGTGCCCATGTTCTTTGCACGAACGGCTTGAACGTCTGTACTTCCAAGAATCATCATTATTGACAACACCCGATTAGGGAAATCCCTTTTTACAATTTATTTCGTTCCAACCAGTGGGGTTCGCATCTTTTTCCCAGCCGACCCCCGTTGGACTGGAGTGATTGTGATTATTTGTTATTGCTAAAATGGAATGATTTCCCCCCTTCCCCTCTTCTCAAGATCGGCTTTCAGTGTTTAAGTCCCCAGCTATTGAAGAGCTGCCTTCACTACATTGAGCCAAAAATGACCACTCCCCTAGTAGTGCCCCACTCAGTCACCTATTTACCAAGGCAAACGTACTAGTAACGCCTCAGGTGTGAGGTACCAACAACAGACCACAGGTTCATGTTTTGGATCCTTGACCGACACATGTATGAGTGGGGGCTCTCACCATGCCCACACGAGTGTTTGACTCTACCCATTGACCACTGTACAATATGTGTTTGCCTAAATCCGTATCCTTAATCAAATAGAGACGAAAGGGTGGTTCTAGGAATGATACACCGTTGGTACCAGAGCAGTGGAGTTATCTGACGTACTTGTGACGTCAGTCCATCTGACTGTAGACTGTGAACTAACCGGAAGTGAGTGTGTAACGTACAGTTGTACCTATATTGGGGGAGGGGGTTATTCCTTCTGTACACAATAACCTCCTGTCCAACCAATGGGTTTATATATCGACAGTATTAGCCATCCATTTAGCAGCTGAAAGTGTATTTGCTCTAGATATTGTGTTGATACTAGTACTACATTGCTAGTTAGCCGGAAGTGTGGACTTCCACAAACATACGTGCATGATGATATTTCATAACGCACCATTTGAGTAGTAAGGCCACTCAAAAAAAGTGGTTTCTCATCACCAAGGTCTGAGAAATCTGACGAGAGAGGTTTTTTTTTCTTTTTCGTTACTTGCAGGCCAAAATGTATAGGACAATTTACGTGTTTCTTCACATTTTATTGGTTAAGAATTAATTGATCTTTAGAAGTGGGGAAAATGTAAGTCATTTATATATACCACTGCATTGCTGGCATTATTAGCTTTGATTTGATACCAAATATGACCAATTTTATCCATTTTGATGAGGTTTTTCATCAAAATTTGGCAAAAAAAAAGGTTTTCCCCAAAACCTGATTTATGATGCGCGCGGTGATGAGAAACCATTTTATTCTTTTGAGTGGCCTAATTCAGTTTGGATGAAGCCTCATATTTTTGAGGGAATTACTCTTTCCCATGCCATATTAGAAACTCCTTACATATACATGATTTACATCCAACTAGAATGATTGTATATTTGCAATCTAGTTATCTTGATATTACCCAGTGATATACTCACTACATGGACTGACTGGCCCACTAGCATACCAGCAGTTCTGTACGATACAATCAAAATAATTCCAGTTTAATATGGTGATGCAATGAACATGTGTACCATGACAACCTAGGCTCTATTGTTTACACTACTAACATGTGTAATGTGCATTTCAATACGACTAGATTCAACTAGATATCTTGACCAAATATTTCACATTTGAGTCTTGAGTTTAAGTTTAATAGTTTCAGTAGGAAGATATATCTCAATTGTAGGAGACTGCACATAAGAAGAACCTTTCAAATTCTGCATCATTCCATCATACATAAGTTACAACAGTGGTGTATTGTGTGGGAAGCTAATAAAACATCACATAACACAGTCTCATAAACGCTCATTCCCAAACCAAGTCATACATGCTATGCCTTTATACAGCGTATGATACATATATCAGTCGCCAGTCATTGTTCCTCCTTTCCTCCTCTTTTTTGTATGCATCTAACAGAAAGTATTCGTCCAAATGAAACGATGCTCCATGGGTAGTGATTATCATGAAGGCACATACCATTTAGCCCCCGACTGCACGCACCAAATGTGACCTAGCCTCAAGGCACCAGTTGTGGTAATGGCGGACAAGGTAAGCATGATGAGCAGGCAGTTTATTGTCCTTCAATTAGGGACGGTCAGGCAGATCAACCTGTGGCTGTGGGAATTAGGAAGCTGGGATCCTCATGCACTGGAAGCTCAGACACTGGAGAGTGTCACACCTGTGGACACCTGTGGGACCACCTGACAGGTGCCTGATAGAGGACTGTGGTCTCATCAGTTGAATAGCAGGTAAATCGAACTATATATGCTGACCACAGCACTGAACACTGTGCCCATTAATACCATCATGGAGTCTATAGCAATCCTCAAGAAAGGCCTCGTGAGGTAAGTTCATTCTTTTAATGTATTGAAACAATTTTATTTACATTAGGGGTATTTTACAGTACATGTCATAAGGGGCATAAACTATCACAGGGAAGTAATTACACAATTCACAGAATGAATAGGGAATTTAAGAGTGAAATGTACAATATCGTATCCACAAATAATGTGACTAAACATAATCTTGATTTATTTCATTTGGGTAATGGCAACTCCTCTTTTATGGAAGATCTAAGAAATATGAGAGCCAAAGTGTTAAATTAGACTGTCAGTAGAGAGACCCATTTATCTTTTGAATATGAATACTTTGAGCTGATTGATTCCCAGCTGGACTACGTCTAACCTCGTTGAAAATCCTTCCTGGGGGAGGGCATCGTATCCTGTAAAGTCTCCTCTTTTTTCTTACGCCTGTGCACCAGAATCTAAATTCGAGCGGTCGGTACCCGTGAGTCAGTCCATAGTATGCAATTAATTGCAAATCGCATGACCCGATCCTTTTGCATCGCCTGTAACGATCAAAGTAAACTTATAACTTTTAAGGCCACATGATGCCCTAAAGCTGGGACTCCACTACCCGATCTTCTCATCTGATCGGACCTATTCTCACAAATCGGACCCAAACAGATTGTAAATATAAATAAACCCTGAAGCATAGGGTTGTTTATATTTACTTCTGTTTGTGTCCGATTTGTGAGAATGGGTCAGATCTGATGATAAAATCGTGTAGTGGAGTCCCAGCATATGGCTTAAGTGTGTTGTCCCCCACGAAACTTGCTGCCGATCCAACCCAGTGCGAGAGGATAGCTCGCCGGCACAGCATTTGGGAGTGTATCAACCTCAGAGAATCGGCATGATGCACAGATGCAGCTCGAGCAAATAAAAGCTTTTGCACCATTTTGATCGAATGCTGTGATACTTTTCTATTTTATATAATATCATGTCCATGTCGTTTATGATGACGAATTGCAGGTCAAGGGGGATAACAGACATACCAAATGGTTGCTGGACGTAGTTGTAACATATGGAAAGTGATTAGACATCCATCAGTTATAAAAGAAATCAAGCCAAAAGTACTAATAAAAGCTTTAATTTTAAAACATCAATCTAACATTAAGTTTCCAGCACTGGTTCACCCTTAAATTTATTTCACATGATTCATTTTTACCCTTTACAGGCACCATGGATATCAACTAATCGACATTCTTCTGGTGGTATTAGCTACAGCATCATTTGGTAAGGATATAACATAGGATATCAAATACATTGAGGACAATGAATGAACATAGAGTTACATCGCTCACCTTTCATTAGGCAAAAAGGGTGTTTCAGGCAATCCGATCCTAGCTCAAAAACAAGGCCGACCTCAGGATTATCTTCTCAACTTTTGGATTTCGTTTTTCTTCTTTCAATTTTAACAAATTCTTGGTCAAGCAGGTCAAGCTCCCAATGATTTCAGTGGACTAAAAATTAAGCTCAGGACTTTTTAACATGGATATCCAACACGTTCTTGATATCCATAGTAGTGGAGGAATCTGCGAGTCATTCTGATTGGTCAAGAGCCGATGTGACGATTCACAACTCTCGACATCTGAAAAAAAGAAGAAATTTTTTAGACCATATTGCCTGAAACTTTTTTTGGCATTATTACATTTGAGTGTGACGATACCAAATGGCAGATGACAGGATGTTACAGGTAGAGCTACTATATACACGATTCTAATCAAGGAGGGGTTAGACTATGTAGGTATACATAAACGATGATGTATATATATATATATATATATATATATATATGGCTCAAACTCCTGACTTATGTTGTTTTAGGATAGAGGAAGGACAAATCAGAAAGTTCTTAATATGTTTAAATAAGTTTAGTATATTGAAAGGTATTTATCTTGGCTCCATGGAACACTTATTGATACATTTCTAACCCCAGCGGTTCAGTTTTTATCGCCTCGTGAAGTTTATTGTCCTTTTTTCAGGTGACTCCGTGACCAAAAATCCATGATCATGAACATTATGTTTTAAATACATCACAGGAACTAATAATTTTGTTTACAAGCTGGGCCAACATATATCTTGAAGCATACCAAGAATGGATATCCTCTGAGTAATAGTTTTTGAGATACAGCCCGATGAGTTTTGAACATTTATCAGAAATATGAACATTTCCACTACATACTCTCAACTTTACCCTAGTTTCCTCAAAATGGTCCCATTATTGGTTAAATTCACTCTACAGTGTCCTGATCATGTGTACTCTAAGAAATATGAAGCATCATGATATCTGGTTAGACCAAATTTGCACAGTATAGGCCTAAAGTACCCCTATTAACCTATTTTACGTCACGGAGTCACCCGGGTGACTCCGTGACGGAAATTATTTCTTGTATAAATGAGCATAAAAATGGTGGATTTTTGCATTAGAACATTAGAGGGAGTGGGTAGGGCACAGGAAAACCAGAGATAACTTAAATATATTGGGTATTAACAATTTTATGAAGGTTTAAATTTTCATCAGGGTGGCTGGTGACTCCGTGACGAATATTCCGGGTGACTCCGTGACGGAAAATATGTATCCCAATAGACATATGCTCCTGGAGGCAAGATTATTGGATATTTTTCAAAATTTCTTTTTTCCAGCAGAAGACACAAGAGTTACCTCACAGTCTGGGATACAATAGAGACTGTGTGGATCTTCTTTATTTACTATATAGAGGTATCAACCTGAAATGACATTTGAATATTTTGCTCACAAAACACACTTAAATGACTGTGGAGAAAAAAATACGAAACATATCTAGTGAAATCCTTGTGAATCAATTGACTATACCATAGACCTAATAGAAAATGATATTAGGAATAAGATGTTACTGCCTCAGTACACATGGGAGGCATGTAAAACATGTCATTTTTAGCGTTTTTGAGGTTTTTAGGTTTTTTGGGGCCTTTGGAGGGCCAGAAAACAGAAAATATTGTGCCAATACACAAAAAATAGAGATTTCCCAAATTATTAGGATGTTTTTTCACATATACCAAAAATTTGAATAAATTGGTGCAAAACTGGTTATTCTGTAGGGGTATAAGCCTGAAAAGGGCCAGAAATAGCCAAAACAACATAAGTGGGGAGTTTATGCCATATATATATATATATATATATATATATATATATACATATATATATATATATATATATATATATATATATATATATATATATATATATATATATATATATATATATGGTGGGTCATAAATGTGTACTTTACTATCATAGCGTTATGTTCTGTCTTACAAAACACATGTTCAACCCATTTATAGTCAAACACATATGACACCTGTCAATCCTTCATCCGGTGTTGTATTGTCCACGCACTATACAATCATTTCCTGTTACGATATAGTTGACATTAGTAGGCATAAGTATAAATGGTACATCTTTTTTATGGCCTGGTTCTAGACTATAATCGTAGTTATCGTGATTATATTCACACGTATCTGGCTAGGCCAAGTTGTTGTATTCAACAAACCAAAAGTGTGCGTAACTCTAAGGTAGTAGCAAACTCAGAGTACGATATTGCCTCATATTGTCTAATAAAGTATGGCAGCATCACGAGTAAGCAGCAATTGACAGTGTGACAGATCGGATGGTAATTAATACATGACAGTCTGTTTCCACTATCCATCTCTACAGGCAGATTACCATCGTTATACACGAGTACTCTATTATGCTACATAAACATGCCACAGGGACACGTCTGTAAATTACATCCAAACGTAGCTTGCTAAGAAGGGCAGTGTAGATGCCAGACAATCCTCTCAGTTTTCGCTAGTTAGAAATCACTCACTGCAATCTAAAATGTAGCATCTATTGATGGCCTACTAAACGCATAATGGAACATTCCCTAAATGTATTTTTTACCGAAGAAAAAAGTCGTATAAAAAGCATTCCTCTGAACGAGATACCCCTGGAGGCAGGGAATAGTATTCCGTCCTTAACTAAATATCCAGTGTACTGCGCCATTTGCAATTGTACCCTTCTGTATTCCCTCTGCTCTCCAACTACCAGCTCAGGCAGAGCCTGTGTCCCATATTAGGAATCAAGCAGGTTGTAAGTATTATGAATTGGTTGTACCTGGACATTCCTTATTTCACCTGTCCCTCAAAGAGTAGTGGTGGATTCATGATGCAGAGGACCTAAGGTCAAATACCTGTCAAGTCATATCTTGGTGACCATTACCCTATGAAGGACAAGTGATATAAGGAATGCCCAGGTACAACCCACTCACAATACTCACAACCTGTTTGTACCCTAATCTCGGACATGAGATTTGGCTGAGCTGGTTGCTGGTGACTAGGGGTATACAATTGGTACCAGAGGAACACATGCTGACGCCACCAGTATCTCGCTAGTGCCTAATATCAGTACTCTACGTTTATGCCCAGCAGTCTCTGCGTTGGATCCTTGTGGAGAGGTGCGCAGTGGCATGGTGGCTCATGGCACCGACTGCACCAAGTACTTGTTGTGTCTACCTGGACGAACCCCCACAGTTATGGACTGTCCTGCAGGCACCCTCTTTAACGCACACAGCGGCAAGTGTGACCATAAGAAGCTAGTCGACTGTGACAAGGACATAAATGGTAAGGCATATAATTTATCCATTCAATTTATCTTTCAATCATACTCAGTTGATATCAAGGGAGGTTTGTGCTTGAATTTTATACTCATCATTTATTTTTGAACTTATAGGAAGAGAGAAGAATTGTAGGTTGAATGTATATTTGATGGCCATTAAATCCCTGTTATTATGCACACGTTTATCAATCATTAAATTGGATTTAATGATTTAAATGAAACAATCTGGGAATTTTTAAACTCTTTAAAACACCTGTTCATAGTTCAACAACTTCTTTTGCAGCCCTAAGTGATGAATATCCCATCTATCCAGAAGAAAGAATGGATACCAGACCCATAGAAAGGAAGGATGCAAAGCAGTTTAAATCTAACAGCCTGCCATTTTACAGCTTTGAGCGATTGGGAGGATTCGATGGCCCAGGTGAGTTTAAACTAGGATAATTTGAAGTGAGATATCACAATGAAATGTCACGGATAAAAAGAGCAATCATGACGATAGCATGCAAGAAGTGGACACGATAATGGTTGAATAGTACAATGTACAAAGGAATCTTAAAAGAAAAGGGCAGCAATGGGGAACTACTGGTGCACTGAAAGCCCCAGGGTCGTCATTTTGACAATACCAAAATTAACAACTTTAAGTCGTCAAGGTGACGACCTTAGGTCATCATTGTGACTACCTAAGGTAGTCATATCTGATCCATATAGACCAAAGTTGTCATAATGACAACCTTAGGTAGTCACATGGATTGGGTAGTCAGAATGACTACCTTAAGGTTGTTGTTTTAGGTATTGTTAATTTGAAGACGTAAAGTCATCAGCAATGACAAGTCTCAACACCATTGGGTAGTCATTCGGACAACCTAGGGTATATCTGGGTGTTGGATATGGAACATTCCCTGTCATGTGCTGCCCCCCATGGTAAATTGATTGAAGTAAATTTTCAGCCATGAGATATAAACTGGTGACAGGGAGCAGAGTAGTCTCTATACCTTCAAGGCCATCATTCTCACCCATACACAACTTATTTATAACAAGTAAATCTACTTAGTTTAATCAAGAGTAATCCAAATATGTGAAAGGGATGCCTCTCATTAGGAGGTGAAATAATTAGAGACTATATTCATACACCATTCTCCAGAGCACTTTCCATTAGTCATTATGACAACCTAGGTCGTCATAATGACTAGGGACCTTCCTCTGGGTTTTCAGTGTGTAGGCATGCATGCATCTGCCATTCAGACGTGCTTAGGAATATGGTACCTTTCTTGCAATTGAGACAAAAGAAAAACAACGACAAAATTGACCACAAACACAAAACACGACCATCTGGCGTCACCTATTCTTTTGGCTATTGACGGATAGGGTCAATTGCATTGGTACCATGCGGCTCCATCTAAGTATACTATTATCGTGTAAAAGGTGCACAAGACCTCCGCTTAATTACCACTATCCCTTTGCACTGAGAGGACGATATTAACTATGATGTAGACACTACGTGTTACTTGTTAGACTTATTAAGCTTTGCTCCTTATCATGATTGGTAGTCATGTGTTTCTGGTCAAATATCTTAGTGAATGTCACATGTCATTTACAACGTGTGCTTTTTCTTTGTTTCTGAAGCTCCGTCATATGGAAAGTTTGGTACCAATAAAATGGGCCGAATCAGGAGGTTCCTGGATGACTCGTTGCAGCGTATTCAGCGTTTGTCTGGTCTTCATTCTGACAACATGACACTTGAGGCCAACTATCACAGAGGTAAGATACAACATAGCTTACTCTAATATATCCGGTATAAGTCATAATGCTGTATGACCATCTACATTATCTATCCTTTCTCCCATGCACACTGATGCAGACCAGGTTAGGCTAGATGGTCTCAAAAGTTGGGTATACTATATATTTATATTGAGTATCTAGTATGCTAAGGCCAGAAATTGTGTGTTTAAGGTAACCCGCGACACAAGCTTCAAGAAAGGGCTGATCCCAACCTTTGGGAAAATTGTAGTTTATATTCTTTTATTATACTTTTTTTCTTCTAGATTTTAGCAAATTCTACTTGCGGCAATTAGAAAAATAAAAGAATCCGACCTACCTAACTTATTTGGGACCATGTTGTCTGAATACACCTTTTTTTGGCCTAAGCAAAAGTGAAAAAATTCCATCTACCCTGCAAACTAATAGAACTGCAGTTCATACTGCCAAAAGAGGCCCTTTCATAGTTTCAACTGCCAACAGACGTTTCCCCATCTGCTAATAATGTATTAACCGTCAATTACCATGGCCATTCAATATGTTACTTTTTGTCAGGTCGCGGCGGACCTTTTCGAATGGTACAAAACCTCTTGGGTAATTCAGCCCACGGCGTGGGAATGTCCAAGTCTGCCTTCCGAGTGCTAATTTGTATGAGGGATCTCAAACAGAGGTAAATTTTCTTTTTGTGTAATAAGCACGCACAGTCCAAGGCATGACACTGTACATACGATACAGCATACCAATCCCAGATCTCGAGTCCCAATGTGCATAATACTAGACAGAGAGGTCCCTGGGTCCACGAAAACGAAAGTCCACTGCAACACCATTTTAGTTATAACTTAAATACTGTGAGACTATAACGTATACTGACGTGTAACTGATTGATGTGTAATCTTTTATCATTTTTGTCTTTGCCAATGTACTCTTGTTTGGTCAATGTTGGCCTGTTGGTGTTGTATTGACCCCATTGAAATATGTTATAATAAACTTCACCCAATAAGAAATGTCAAACTGAACCTCAATCTCTGTCCCATTTGCGACTGAAACCCTCAGGGGGTAGGTTCCATGTATAAAAACAATGGGCGACCTCCGCCGTATCACAACGGTTATAACATGTATCACTCAGAGGTCACTCGTAAACCTTTCCGCAATTAGCACAAAAACAAAGGCCCCTCCATGGTATGGCCATACCTGTATCTTGTACATGCAACAGAGGTGTATACGGTCCATTCCCCTGATTAATGTTTTTCTTGCTGTCAGGTTACGACTGAGCAGGAGGGAGATGCATGTGGTTATGCAGCGCATTGGGAGCCTGCCCAACCTGGTCAGGTTCAATCCCCGCCGGGTAAGCACGTGCTCATTTAGATAATTACACCTAACTGTTAGAGAGAGATTAATGGGCTAGTTCCTGATCTTTGTATCCGTTTAGCCTTACCGGGTCAGGCTAGGTGTGTTTGATTATTAGGTCGCTTCTCATTGATAGTAGCCTCACCTGTTGTGGGTTGCAGGTCCATCCGTCACATATATTCAAATGTGAAAATATGTAGAACAAGAGGACAACCTTTTGTGTGCTGGCTACTATTGTACGTAACGGTTACATTGTGATATATGCAAAATAGTTAGATTCACTGGAAAAGGCAGTCTGTCTGTTTTGGTCAGCAACACAATAGAAAGTTATAGGTCGCTTTACCTGACCAAGCACAAGCGCACGTTAATGAATCGTTAGAACTCCTTGCAATATAAAGTGTGTGAGGTACATGTACATTGGATTTAGAGCTTATTTTATGTTTACCATTTTCAGTCAGGCATATTCATGAACTCATGTTTTCAAGCGATTCCCACAAAATTACCCAGAACACTTAAGCTAGTTATATAAATATATATCTCAACTAAAGATTACGACAACAATTTAGATGTTTCTTGGTCCTTTATCTGTGGTCTGTGGACCAGTCAGCTATTTGACACATTATCAAGGGCTTAACTGGTGGAATGTAGGCAGGTGAATAATATAGCTACTTTTGTACCTCATCATCAAATATTATAGGCGGCACCATAATATTTATATAATATGCAGATGGCAGGTATCAGGATAAAATAGTCTAACAACTTATTTACTCACTTTACTTACTTGTTAGCAACTTATTTACTCACTAATTAACCATGCTTAACTCACCTTGCAGGTGGTACCTGACGATGAGCAGCCTGCCCCCTCTGCAGACACCTGCCCCTTCCCCCAGGGTAAGGGCAGTCACTGTGACCCCAGCTCCCCCTACCGGACCTTTGACGGCAGCTGTAACAACCTGAAGCGTCCTCTGTGGGGCAGGGCCATGCGCGCCTTCCGGCGGGTTATAGAACCAGACTATGCTGATGGTAAGTGCTTTTTCTCTCTCCAAACAGTTCACAACAGTGTGTGGGTCTGACAAAAGAGTGCAGCACCGTTCCCCATGACTCCCATCAGGGGACAGACCACCATTAAAAATAATCTCTGAGTAGGAGCAGCTCACTGTACATATCATAATCGCTCTAATCAGTAATTATTGACGGAGCTAGACTTTGACAATCTAAACTATACTGACCTAATGCCACCATCATGCTTTTATGCTGACAGGAGTGTTTGGTCAGTTGTTATAACATAATTATACTCCCGTCTGACTCAACAGGTCCCAGGTTCAATCCCAGATTAAACTAAAGCAACATTTTCGGCGACCTTTACATGCATAACACATAGATTAAATAGATTATGGCGCAATTAACCTTACCGCATCTTTGATTAAAAATCGTTTAAGTTTTCTTTATTCCATTTTCAATTGTCAATAGAAAACAGATACAATCGAAAGATTTGCCGTATTTGGTCATAGAGCTTTTACACCCAGTAATGCAATACCTAGCTAGAAATAACTCCCATGCAGTTTAACTTATTTCAATTGTCACTGCCTTTTGTCTGCAGGGATAGCAGAGCCCCGAGTAGACCATGCTGGACACCCCCTGCCCAGTGCCCGGGTGGTCAGCTCAGCTGTGTTCAAGGACGTGGGGAGGGAGAGCAGCGTCATCACCAACATGCACATGACCTTTGGGCAGTTCCTGGACCATGACATCGGACGGACAGCAGTCTCAAAGCTACTTAATGACAGAGGTGAGAGTTATTTCTTAGGATTGGACTACGTCAAAGAGTGGTTTCCTCAATTTAGAGAAATGCTATATTTGCTTCGAGTCTGACAGTATACGTCTTTCAGGAACGACCGTTAGCATATTGTACCATATTGTATTCTTTTTAGGCTAATTATTTATCTTTTATCACAGTATATAATCACGACCTACAGCTGCGATTTTACAAGTCTCAGATCTCTAAACCTGCAGATGGATTTATAAAAATTTCAATATTTCAACCGCTCAAAATGGAGTTTCCTGTACTTTTTCTTTCTATGGAACAAGAACATATATTCAATAACATATTCCGTCCTATCTATATACAAACATTGGTACTTTGGTCACAAAAAGTAATTTTACCCTAATTCCCTAGACTTTGTCCTTCCCAGGTCAGATGGTAGACATAGAGTGTGGAGACTCTGGCTGTGAGACGTACCAGAACGAGGCGTGCCGTCCTATCTCCCTCCCCCCTGGTGACATGGCAGCCGGCGTCCGGCCGTGTCTCATGTTTGTGCGCAGCCAGGAGGTTCTCAGGGATGACTGTAGACTAGGTGAGACTAAACAGCTGTTGGTTTTAACTGAGCAATTTCTGAAATCAATCATGCTCATATTATGACACTTTGTTTTCACCCCATTGGAGGAGAAGTGGCATTTAATAGTTTTGTTTAACCATAATCAATTGATCATGGTCACTTTCGTTGATCACTGAAGTCTCCTTGATACCAGACTTTTTCGAACGCTTGTCTTCTTGTCGGGTACATATTTGGCCACCAAATTGCACCAGGACGACAAAGGACTGAGAACTAGACAAATGAATGCTTTGGAGTTATGTTCAGTATAGTTATTTAACGCATGTTGGAGAAATGACTCCCAAAAGCTATCAGCAATATTCTAGCGCATGATATCTCATTTTAATGATCCTGATACTACCTTTAAGTACCGATTCCCTACCCCCTCCCCCCCTGGATATCTCTTTTTGCCTGCCTGGTTACATCGGCTATAGATTATAAATAAATACCTGTGCTTGCCTGCAGGGCCCCGAGAGCAACTCAACCAGGTGTCGTCCTACCTGGACGCCTCACAGATCTACGGAGGGTCCGTGAACGAGTCGGACAGTCTCAGGGACTACTACGCCAAGGACGGTCAGTCACTTTGATAACCTATTCTATACACTGTATTAATGGCAACACTTCTTGTTCAAATAATATAAACCGAACCCAGAACTAGAACGGACAGAATGCTATGATTTTCTGATGTGGTCTGCAAAAACAGCTAGAAAAATGAACTTGATTAAGCTCCCATTTCCCAGTACATGTCACACAATCATGTTTATGACACCTCTTTTTCTTTCTATCATTAATTATCCAAATCTTCACCAGGAACCCATGTCGGTATTAGTTAGAATACTTCATGGTTAGTTCTTTGTGATTCTTCCTATGTTTCTCACATCGATTCATTAGCTGTTTCCACTCAGAGTGAAACGTATATTTATTTTTGTAAGATTCTATGCTTAAATTTACAGTCCTACACACAGATTGTATGAATGTCTTTAATGGTCATCTTTCTGCACACAGATCGTGGTAGGATGAAGGTTACACAGAACTACAACAGCCGGCTCCGTCCCCTGCTGCCCCAACATGACGACGAGATGTGCAGGGACACCTCAAGCAGGTTCCGCTGCTTTGGAGCAGGTAATACCAAAGTCCAAATATGATATCAATTCATTTAATTTCAATTTAATTTATTTATAATATTGGACAGCCCACCAATGTTGCTGAAGTTATTTCTCAAAAACTAGAATTGATTTATTCTACTGTAATACACCAGGAAAGCGTATGCTATCAATATTAAAGTTGACCCTTCCATCAGAGGACCTTGGCTGTACTATAGTATACTATGCCTTCTATATGGTTATACCTTCAATATAAAGATTGTACTTGTCTAATTCCACTACCAGGTGACACCAGAGTAAATGAACAAGTGGGACTGATATCGCTGCATACAATCTTCCACCGATACCACAACTATATGGAAGACAGGTATGACATCTATCGTTTTTTAAGAGGAAGCTACAAAATGTATATATGTAGCATATAACTATCTGCATGTAGCAATATTGATATGTTTTGACATTGATATGTCTTATCTTTATGTGAGATTTAATACATCTATATTAATTCACATAATGCCGTTTTATTGACCTGCCAGTCTAAAGAAGCTCAACCCTCACTGGGACGGAGATCTGCTCTTCCATGAGACAAGACGTATCATTGGTGCCATCTGGCAGCGGATAGTGTACAATGAGTACCTGCCTCCTACTTTAGGACCCAAACTGATGCAACGTTATGGCCTCAATCTCCTGCACAGAGGCTACTTTGATGGTATGGGGAGCTACTGCAATACCTAACATGAAGCGATATAGAGAAACCAAGTCTTAGTCCATTGGAACCATACAACTTTACATATACTGGTGTATATTTTACATGACCAAATACCCTGTCGTATTTAATCAGGGAAATAGCAGATTAACGAACAGCTAGAACCGTAATTTACATGGTGACAGTTGTAGGCCATGTCAATCTATAGCGGCATAAACATAGTCAGACAATAGAGTGGAGTGTGTGCACCATTTGCATAGGTACAACTGTTGGGTCATAATGCCCAACGGGTTTATTAATTAATTAACAGTTAATTTGTAGTAACTGAATTTGAACAATGTTTCCATCACCATGAGTAACATAACATAAAGCAAAATTTTCGACGGAGGAGTAACCACAAACACGCCGTCACCAGGGACGCCGAGACTGGAGCGCCACCTGGTGGGGCGGGAGTGAACTATACCTCAGCTCGACACTCATATAACCGGGGTTTATATCTAGAATCAGCCCCCCAACATTGTAAGCTACTTCAGGGCCAAATTAAGAATCGATTCCCCCTTCTATACCTACGTTTACATATATATTGTAATACTTCCATTATGTTTAACCCCCTAAATAGGCTACAACCCTAAGGTGAACGTGGACACCCTGAACAGTTTTCAGACAGCTGCCTTCCGCTATGGACACAGTCAGATCCCCAACATGATCAGGATGGCTGGCCACAGCTACAAGCAAAAGAAAGAACTCTTTTACAGTGAGGTATCGTACCCTGCATCTCATTTAAAATAAGAAGAACAACAGTTCTGCTATGTAATATGTTAACGTCGATAGATGGATTGTCATACTGGTTATAATGATGGCATTCTGAATCTCTATGTGAGATGCCAAATTTAAAGCGTACCCTCTGTTTCAGGTGTTTAACCGCCCTTATGAGGTCTACAATAATGATAACCCTGGTGGGTCAGGCATAGACTCTATTCTGCTAGGGCAGGTGAGCCAGCCTTGTATGAATACAGACCCATTCTTTGCCAAACAAATCACCAAACACCTCTTCTCCGAAAACCCTCCACATCAACCTGGAACAGATCTACCAGCACTCAACATTCAACGTGGCAGGGATCACGGGTTGCCAGGTAACACAGTTATTTAGACTCAGTGATCGAACCATGATCTCTAGCTTCTATTGAATTTGGCTTTAGAGGCCTCTGCACGGTGTACATCCCAGCAAGAAGGCTATGTAAAGGCATATCATAATATGTATAATACTACTTAAAGTACCTGATTGTTTACATGACATTGGACTCATTACTGTTTATATGAATACAACAGCTAACAGATCAGGCCTCTCATTTGTCTAGGTTATACTAGGTGGAGATCGTGGTGTGGACTGCCAGTACCAAAGCACTTTGACGACCTTATCCACTACATGGACCCCACGATTATCAATCAACTGAGACGAGTTTATAGGTAACACAATATACATACTAATTTGCAGTAGAGAAAAATGTATTCAAATGCACCCATTGCTAAAAAAGAAACCATGAATACCAGGAAGAGCACAATGAATATTACACTTCTGCTTTTGCAGAAAGGGTATTTGGTGGATCTATGTTCACTTACAGATCAAACTAATTTGTATATAACGAGTTGATTCTATCTGTATAATCTTTTCTTAACCTCAAAATCAAAACCCTCAGATCTTTGTCTAATATATACTGATTTTCTATTATTCAACAGGCATGTAAAAGACATAGACCTGTTTCCTGGGGCCATGGGTGAGCACCTGATTAAGGGTTCCCTGCTCGGCCCCACCTTTGCCTGTATTATTGGACACCAGTTCCACAACTTCCGAACGGGAGATCGGTTCTGGCATGAGCGGAAGGACAAAGTAGTTGGATTCACCTCATGTGAGTAAAATGGTTCAACATCCTTGTTTGGGTCGGCCTGATCAGAGATTTCTTTTTTAGAACAAATTTAACTTTATTGACCACAATCTTTAATTTTAACATTGTTAGCGTATCCAATATTTGGGTCGCAGAATACACCCATCAAGCAGACCTGTTGTACGCCCTAATACATAAATTACATTTTCAGATGATATCTGATGACATGTAGTATGCAGTTTTAGATGTAGTATACAATCGCAGAAATACCTAATGCATTACGTGAACCCAAATCTATACTCTTTTAGGCTGGTCGAATAAAGTAGCATATTGTGCTGAGTGGGCCTTTGCATGTAATGCTATGTGAACATAGTCGTAAACAGATTAGAAATATCGTTTATCTGTTCATCTAGTGATGACACGGACCATGGAATATGGCTACACCGTATTGTATGACTGCCATTTCAAACCAGGTCCATGTATATTATTTCAATGGATATTTCCTGTCGCTTTTAGATCAATTGAAAGAGATACGTAAGATGACACTTGCTCGCATTATGTGTGACACCCTGGATCACGTGGATAAAATACAAAAGTTTGTCATGTTGCAACCCTTCAGTGAAGCATTACATAAATATGGGTAAGTGATGCTTAATCTATTTTGAATTATTCAAAACAAACCAGAGACACACTTTACTATGATCTGTGAAAAGGGGCCTTAGTGCAGGAGACGCAAGGTGGGTCGCTACCCTTTGATCAAAGTTAACAGAATCTCTCTATTTTTTCCTACATGCAGTCTAGATCATATAGAATCGGAAAATGAAAAGAAAAATGGGGGGTCCCAAGCTACTTTTTAAGTTACAGAATTTTGAAAAATTTAAGTATTTTCATTTTTCACCAAAAAATAGAAAAAAATGTGAAAACTTCCATGATTTTTTTTCATATCAACAATCATGCACAGAAATGTAAAACTTCACATGTGAAACGCCTATATGTTACACTTTACTGCAAAAATAATTTTACAGTTGTATGCAATGGCATTCTGGGTAAAAACATGATGTTCCCGGAAAAAATAGGAACAAATTTCCATTATTTTGTAGCGTTATTAGCTAAAAATAGTATTCAAAGTTAACAGAATTTTTTTAAATTCTCTCAAAACATAGTTAAGATCATTTGCTAACATATACAAGTGCTTTTGATAGGGGGTCCTGGGCATATTTTTAGCTTTTTTGGCCTTTGAAGTTAAAAAATAGTGCAAAAATCGTCAAAATCTTATATTTAATGCCTAAAATGTTGGGTAAAATGGCAAGAATCAGGGTATAAAATGGTTGTTCTTCATAGCTTTGGTTACTTCAAGCAATGTAATGGCATTTATATCAATCTAGATAATGATTTATTGATTAATAAATCCAATTGTTTAGCTTATTTTAAAAATACCAAATATTATCGGCTACAAATATATCAAATATTCAAAGTCCATTTAAAAGCTCAATTTTTCTCAAAATCGTCTAATTTTTGGACATTGCTTAATCAGCATATATATGTACCCAGTGATTAAATATCAGCTCATTCTAAGCCATTTAAGCTATATGCGCAGATACCTGCGCAGTGCGTCCATATTCAAGAGGTAGCGACCCACCTTAAAGGTCCCTTCCCGAGTACATGTCTTTTGAACTCCACACTGTAGAATATAACTTATAGTGTCTACCATTGTATATTTTCTTATTACATGCGTTCCCAGAGATGATGAGCCTAACCCTAAGAGCCTGCAAGCCCAGAGATTATGACCCTAACCCTAACCCCAAGAGCCATTAATAATCCCAACCCTACCACCTAACCCTAGACGGGCTCCCCCAACCGCTCTCGCCAGGGCAGTTGTAGGAGAGTTGAGAAACCTGGGGTGACATTTCCAGGAAGGTAATTTCAGGAGGTTTCTAGGGGGAATGGCTTGGTATCATCATGATAATAGCGTAATTGTTCTTATCCTTACACTAGAATCTACGAAAACATCATTTGATTTGAGAGATGTAGAATTATGAAATTTATTTCGATAAAAGATCGAACTCAACTCATCACACAAACTGCCCTTGGGTCACCGTAACAAGCGATTATACTTTGTGTTTATCAGGTCATATGCATCCTCATCTTTTGGTTACTAGCCACATGGCAGATCATATGACAGCATGCCTCTCAAATCAACTTCTGGCCACCGTCCACAGGGGGTTTATAGGCCTACTAAAATTGCCATACATTTCCTATATAAATTCCCTATATAATGGCCGTGGATGGTGGCCACAACTAACCATGACTATGATTACAGGGCAACTGATGGCTATATGCTCCAAAACTTGTATTATGGGGAGAAGAATGAGCGGCGACCCTGCAGTGCCCTACCAGATCTGGACCTTCGTGCCTGGACAGACAAGAACCGCCAACCTACCAGCAGACACCGTGATCGCCGCCGTCACTCCAGACCCTCCAACTACAACAGGCCAAGACAGGGCTATAACTATGATGCCACAAATACCTTTAAAGACTTCGACTCTTATTACAGTCCTGACTACGACTTTGACCTCGGGAAGAGCAATAATATCCAACCCTTTTAGATCCTACTGTGGTTAAGCTACAGTACGACAATCTCCATCTGTCACTGGAATCAAATTTATCCAAATTACAGTGTCGGACATTTTGTTGATCACTGTAATAACTATTATGCATGATTATATCATTTGATGCTGCATGTGGAGAAAACATGTCCCTTAATAACAAGGTACCCATATCCCAACATTATAAATTCAGCAAGAAGTATGGCTTCTCAGAAAGGTTACTGATAAAGTGCTTGTACTTTCCTGAGGTTTAACTGGCAAGAACACTCAAATGGCCGTAAAGTGCCCTGCGGATCTCCACATAGAAGATGTTTGCATGTGTAAACTTTACTAAGAATGTGTCGAGCATATCGCAAATACCCACCGTCCACAGAAAGCTATGCGGCTGATGAAGCCACAAATTTACTATGCAAATTGCCATAAAACGGCCGTTCAGGGCCCAATGGATGGTGGCCATGGCACAAAGCGAATCACAAATACATTTATAGGAAGCCATCCTTTCTTGCTGTATTTGTCTATAATGGACTAGGGATACTATTGATTCAAATTTATAGCAATCATGTTAACTACCGGTGCCCCTTACTGCTAATGTACAACTTATAAATAAGCTAGTTTGCTATTTGGCCATGATATGCCTGATGTGGATATGATATGAGTCAATTAATACACCTTTTGAATTGGCCTTGAAGTATACCCAACATGATTTTCTCAAATGCAGCAAAGCCCCTCATCCTTGTATCAGGTAAGACCTTGCTATAATAGCAACACTGGGATAGGCATGATATTACAACCTACCGTATTGTCATTATTTATTCTTGCAGCCAAAGCTATTTTTGTATTTTTATAATCATAGTATATAATTTATTTTTAATAACTGTTTAATACTTGTTTGTATCTAATAAACTGTAAATCATGAATGTTGCATTTCTTTATTCAAAACAAGCCTAACCGGGAAGAGGTCATGCAAAACAGGTTTAAGAAAGGTTTATGACATTGGTCAGGATGCTTTAATTGAGCCCATTCGTATAGTTGTGAGTTCGAATGGCCTGAAGAGAATGCACTGTTTGAGTCAACTCCGACTAGAATAAGCATATGATTGGGGGGCCAAGCTAACAATGTGAAGGGGGGTTGGTGTGGTGACCAATAATTTGTCCGAGTGTTGTACTAGGGTCTTTTGAGGGTGCTGATTCTGAATCTGCTCTGTGTAAAGTGATATCTGTGTCACAACAAGGTCAAATACAAGGTCAAAGGTCACGATTTGGTTTAAGAATAAGACTGAAATTTTAAGCAGGGTAATATAGCACTAAGAGCAAATATGTCATTCTATTTAAATTTATAATCACTTGTACTGGTATTATATCAAAAGTATGACTAAGACAGATGTAAGTCAGATACATTAAGATGAATAAGCTTCACACTTGATATCTTTATATTTGTTTCGAAATGTGTGTACTCATTTCAGTCTCATTTTTACATCAAATTGTGACCTTTGACCTTGACTTTGACCATGATGCGACACAGATATCACCTTACACAGAGCAGATTCGGAATCAGCACCCTCTATTGGTCACCACCCCAACCTAAAGTTAAATATCATCATTTTGTCTTTCTGGCCCCCAAGTAATATGTAAATAATATATCTTTACAATTAACAACTTGGGGAATATAGAATTGCACATTAATTTGGCTAATGTCATTGTCTGCAAGAGCCTATAACTTAAACATGGGAAGTCATGGTTCTTTGCATCTTCGACTCGTTGCCATAACCGTTGAGATCAAACTGACTGTTCCCCTTACATGTGAGAGAATAACTGTTTTTTTCCTCTATTATCGATTTCGCACTATTGTTATTGGACCACGGGATTGAGTAAATCTCCCAGTCATTTACCAGACACATTTGAAAAAACCTTAAACCCTTCTGTTCCAATATACCACAGCACCTGGTCCAACTGCATGGAGTGACACCTGTTGGTATACAGTGGTAAAATGGGTATTATACCACCAGGAGGCTCTTTCAGAACAGCTGATGTGATTGTAGGCAAGTGATGACGTGACAAAAACTGCTTGACGACCACTAGTAAAATTTCTTTCACAAGATTTCCTATAGAAATCTATAGAAAATTAATGTAAATACCACATTTTGCCAGCTAAAATTCTATCATCAATTGCAAATATTGCAATATTGATCAAAATCTCATTATGACGATTGACAAGTCTGTTCTGAAAGACCTTCCTGGCATAAAGACATTACTGAGAACATTTTACATGAACACAAACACATAACACTGATGTTGCAGTATGTTTATAGCCATAATTATACATCCCTAGGAGGTGGTTATATTTAAGAGCTCTTTTTCTCTGTGCCCTAGCAGCAGGTCCACACAGCCACATGTGTTTGAGCCTATTAACTAAGGCCTATGGTGGTGAGGCGTTGTCCCATTAGACAAAGTTAAGAGTGCTGTTTAGTTGATTCTGCTGTTGTATAAATCTGGGGCTCCGCCCCCACACCCCCATTTTTTCTTCTTCTTTTTTTCTTTTTTCTTTTGAAATATCAGAATAGCCAACTAGCTAAATAGGGCCAATGGTGGTGAGGCATTGTCCTATTAGACAAAGCTAAGAGTACTGTTTAGTAAGTGCTGCTGTTATATAATTTGGGGGCTCTGCACCCGCACCCCCATTTTCTTTCTTTCTTTCTTTTCTTCTTTTTTTCTTGAAATATCAGAATAGCCAAAGAATAAAAAATGTATATCAGGCATATCAAAAGTTCAGCCCGACATGGGATTCGAACCCAGTTTCTAGAAGTCCAAACCAGAAATACCATGTAGGCCTACTCAAGGATGTTGACCACTATGTCTGGCTGTGAGTCTTGGTTCATGATAAGTATTATATATGACTAGGTTGTATCAGAATGAGGCTACACTCTTCAAGCATATGCTATGGTCATTGTATTTCTATGAGAACACACAGAGTATGTGTTTGACGATCATATAACTTGCTAGGAGGTCCTATCCTCCTAGGCCACCTGTGTGGAAAAAGAGCTGTTATCAGGCTATTATACATAATCAATCTATGCAAGCAGGCTGTATGTCGGATATACTCCTGGTGTCTCGAGTCAATATCATTGATATAAGCCTCGGCATTCGGCCTTGGCTTATATCAATGATATTGCCTCTTGACCCCCAGGAGTATATCCAGTACATACATGAGCCTCTGTGCTACCGATTTGAATAGAACTATTGAAACATTCGCTCATTTAAACAAATAATTCACAACATAACTGTAGTCTTTAGTAAAACTGTGAACAATTATGCCCTTAAGCTGTAAATGTCATTTGACATGTTTTTCCATGGTGGATGCACATGGTGATCACTCATAATGCCAAACCAAACCAATTGAAATCGAGCCGTCCAGATGACTGCTTATTCCCACTCCCGGGCCCTTCCTGTCAGTTATGGTAAATAACGATGGGCATATTTTCATGAAGACAAAGCCCTGTATGTAGAAAATGGGCATGTCCACAGCAAGCATGTACCCACGTACGAAAGCTGCATTGTCTATCATTGTTATTCGCAGATAAAACTGACCATTCAAAATGATGTAGCACGAGAATAACAAAGCTATCTTCTTGAGTTATAGTTTATTAGAAGGATTAGGGTACCATTCCCAGGAGGACCTATTTATTTCATCCTGGAATTGGTTTTAAAATAAATACCTGGTAGAAAAGAAAGCAAAGGAAACCCCTAAATACCATTCAAGAACCTGACCATGTTGAGGCATCCTGAACATCTTTAATTTCCTAGTATTGCCCAACGATGTACGCATAAGACCTGCGTGCAGTAATGTGAATAATGCAGCAACAACGTTCAATGAATGGACAATTCCACTCAGTAACGGACCTTGTGCCTGCAGGCCAGACAACAGCAGTGGTCCTCATTGCAGTCACTCTGAACCTAACATTATCATGGGTGCTGTATTACTCAGAACGCCAATCCTATGACCTACCTGTATAGACACCATGCTCAATCTGACAATCAGACAAATAAAGCCGATGTTTGGGATTGTATTATGTCAAATGGCATTGTGTGTCGTTATGTGTGCAGTTATTGGACACATCATGCAGTCTCAGTGGCCCGAGCATCTCCCTCACTGGTCCTGAACTGTGTACATATACCATACACAATATTATGTTCAACCGGCTAGGATGGTCTGGGGTCAGATGGAAAGTCAGCTTCAGTTTTGAGATGTTGGTGCACGCTCTACACTCTCCAAGCAGAGTACTCTTCCTGAGCGGTGCCATTTTCTTTCATCAATATTTTATTTAATAAAACAAGATTATATCTTAATCGTCCCGGAAAGAGTAACAGGGCCATGAACTCCCAGGTGTCACACAGGCATACTTATTAGAATGCAGTGATTCTCCCAGACTCTCCCCATGCACAACCAGGATAAGGAGTGAGACCTGTGGTATCGTTATACAACAATTAGTTGTATACTGCCTTTTGTTTACTGGGATGCACTCCGTGGTACCAGCTGCAGTTGAGTAGATCCCGAGGGTCTCTTTCCAACTATAATTTGATTTTATGTACATATACAACTGTTTGTACAATTAAAGATGGAATTAATATTCTGCAAGTGGTGCACTGCCATTGGAAAATGTAGCCTGTACTTTATCTGTGATTGGCGAGTGCACCCAGATTTGGAAACTATGGCCAAGGTTCCATCTGGGATCAGTGTCAGCAGACAGAGAGGGGAGCATTCGGGCTGAGGAGGGCTGCATTCTTTGTCCAAGAACAACTGCAGCATCATCAGATAGTTGGATAGCCATCGCTGCTCTGTCAGTAAAAGCAAATCGATTGTGATATCACCAGCAATTATAATCTAGTTAAAACAAATACAAAACTCAAGTGATATTTCGCGTGTTTTTCTTAGGTGTAAAAGTCCTTGAGACATGTTGTGGTGTTGCTTATATCATTAGTCCCAATCAAGTATGACAATCAGTCTGAATTAACATCGTAGACAACTACCTTGTACAATCTGTATAATATACTAGAGAAAGGAGAGGTGCGCATCTGCCAGGCCTCCTCCAGTGGAACCAGTGTCCCAGGTTGTGCCTCAATAACCATAGACCACCTTACTCGTGGGTCAACATCTCAGGACTGCATCACTTATTTTGCAATAGGTAGGTTTATTTTACGACGTGAAGTGCAACATGTCGTCTACAGCAATGCTAAAGGATGGTATAAAAGTTGCCGTGCACATTACAAGTAGCCATATCTAAACCTCGTCACCACGTCAATCTAACTTTTACAAAATAGCGTTATTTGTAATTACAACAAGACACTGCAAATATCTATGCTAGACCTAAGGGAGTGCTCATTTTTTAACAACAGGGGGGGGCGGTGAGATTTCGCGCGCAGCGTGCGAAATTTTTTCACCCCCCCCCCAAGAGGGGTCGAAATTTTATACCCCCCCCGGCAGGCCGAAAATCGCGCGCGTTCGCGCCCCTTTGTAGCATAGTAACGCGCGGGCTTTTTCCCTCAAAACAGGTTGAATTTTTTTGACCCCCCCCCAAGAGGGGTCTAAATTTTTTACCCCCCCCGGTCAAGGGGTCCAAATTTTTTACCCCCCCCCCAAATCCACCACCCCCCCCCTGTTGTTAAAAAATGAGCACTCCCTAATGGGCCAAATGTGTTTACGAGTATCCATAGAATAATTGCCGTTTCATTATTATGAATACATTGGTCAATTGTTTTAGTGTAATTAACGCTGGCACAAGACCTCCTCTTTTTGTGGTAACAAACGTAAAATTGCAACAAAAAAGATTGCAGTTGTGAGATTTTGGACTCTATGTGTCTGCCTCTTCCTCCAGGGCATAGGCCTCACGCACCTCCCTGCACGTTCCGCCGCGTGACCGTACAACCTCCAGTTAGCGGACTGTCATCATTAGTGTTCAGACCCTGGAGGAGTACTTACGGGCACCATGGAGGTGGGACAGGCTAGCCTACGGTAGGTGATGGAGGAGCATCTAGCCCATTGTCTCTGGGACAATAAGGGTTTGCGGCCCAAAGCCTGTTTTATACTTTACTATATTACAATAAGTTATATTGTGTGAATTCAATCATATGTTCATTTGCACATAGAAAAACGGTTCTAGGTCTGAATCAATCATCTACTAACGCATTCTATTAGACTGCATTATTAGATTAAGGTAAAAGACATAAGCCGAGCTCACTGTATGTTCCTTATATATTTCTGTCGGGGCGGGGTGACAAACTTGGAACACATTCTTGCTATAGGTTCAGCAAATTACAGCATAAAATTGTTTTACTACTGCCAATATTTATTTCATTTAATGCCATCATTTCATCGTGATGCATTATGATACATGCGGAACAAGACACATTAGAAGGATTAGATTTCAGATCATAACTGATGATTATGGCGGATCAGCTTTGCTACACATTATTATAAGAAATTGGAAGAGATGGATCATTTCACACCTGTTACTTGGCCTGTCGGGTGTAATGGTATGTGTCACAATATAAAATATTTGGTGCTTTTTTTTTACGGAGGCATCACTGAGTGGTTTAAATGCAGTGGTAAATGACAACAACGAATGGGTGTATTTCGATCGAACTATCCATTAACAGCAGGATATCTATAACAGTATCTTTGATGTTTCCAGGTGGACGCTATTGGTACTGATCGTGTTCACATCCCTGTCACAAACCACTGGTAGGTGATGTTAATCTATCTTTATGAGAAGTAGTAATTGTTTTTTTCCTAGCAATAAATGAACACCGATCTTTGTATTTCCAATATAAATCTAATAGTTTATTGCTATACTGACAATAATGACATACACAATGAACCTTCTGCAGAGCAAGGGAGAGAGAAAGAAAAAAATAGTTGATAATTGCATACCAGTAGTAGCATGATTGAATGCAACGGTATACATTGTTATGAAGGTATGTGTTATACTTTCAGAGAGTATCAACCTCCCAACAGACTGGTGCAATGGCAAGGACGTGAGGAGATTCTACCAACATCCAGGGGACTGTTTCTCCTATGTTATATGCCGCAGGGGGGAAAAGCCCATGGCAATGAGCTGTTATTATGGTCTTGTGTTTGACGAAAAAACCCAGACCTGTAACCATGGGCACAATGTCAAGTGCAATTCACAAATTGAAAGTAAATCCAACTCAGCAACTTCTGAGAGAGCAATGGATTACACTAGGAACCAGGGTCCAAGGGATACGCCGGTGTATCTACGCCACAAGGAGTTGATAAAAGGTAAGGATGCATTGCATTACTTTTGGGATTTAAGCATTTATACGTTTTTGGAAAGGTTAATCAATTTTCATGCAAATTATTAAATGGTGTGTATCCATTGCATGACGGTTGGGATTTAAGCATTGGTCTGTTTTTGGTAAGGTTGATTACAGCAAATTCATTCGCATGTGAATTGTCACTGGACTGTGTTCAATGCTGTCCTTGTCCTGAGACTGCAAATGACCGCTGGTTTAGTATAAACCCAAGGTCTGTAAACCTACTCTTTCAGTATTTGGTAATAACTGTGCTCAATTATGTCTCATATTGACCAAAGTTCTCATGTAGTGTCCTAGATTCATTAACGTTTACTATGTACAGCATCTGCTTTAGGTTACTAATATATTGTATGCAGCATGTCACCTATATTACAGTATGTACACACACGGGACCCTTATGTATTCCGTGAGTATCCTAGTACATGTAATTGATGGAAGGTGTAATTATTATTGCCATGACGACCACTGAACTTGTAACCCATCCCAGTAGTGGCGACTTACAAACCACATTCCACAGATGCCCTCTGCCCTTTAAGGTCAGTGTTTCACACGTTAATGCATTATTTCCTCAGGAGACCTGCGGACAGGTGACCACGAGCCAGTACCACTGAAGAAGCTCAGTTTTGAGGAGAAGCTGGCGCATATCCGAGCAGAGATGTCCTATATCATGCCACACATCAGGGTTCATTCTCATGTATTCTACAGTAACCTCTCCTCCACGGCCAAAACACATAAAGGTAAAAAGAAAAGGAAAAGAAAAGACAAAATTATGAGGTTCTTCCCTTGTGTAGTTGAGGTATGTGGTAACATAATTATGTGCACATATGCATAATATACCTGATTTTAGAAAGTATAGCCGTATGAGTTAAAGGTCACCATATGCCTTGCTATATCATAGCTCCTGGTATACAATATAAACCTCCTGCTTCATTTCATATTTGAATAATCAACCTGAAGAATAACTGCACAATTGCACCGGAAGGTTGCACGATATTGTTGTTCTTATGAACATCATTTATCATGTCCTTCGGTCTGTGTTTAACGTTATTAGTGTTGTATAAAACTATGGCATAGAATACTGAGTTTCACAAAAGTTGTTCCTATGGTGCCATTCCTCACGAGTTGGCTACTTTTGGGATCTCTGAAATTCAACATGAGAAGAACAGCTCTGTTGGAACAACTGCAGGTCTCTGTCTTCATCTCATGTGTCAAACAAATTGGAGGTTAGTGCAAAATGGCATATTCAAAACCCACACTAATCCTACACATTATGAGATCCAGTTATTCTATGTGAATAATTGTATCAGTAAAGACGATGTACACTGTATTAGTAATCATACTTTGATGACCTATGAAGGCAGGGTGTATATTGTGTACACTCTAAAATATGTGTGTTGTGGGAACATACATTTAAGGAGTAACATACTTTAGGTAAGGTAACAGAGTAACATACTTTTGAGATAAACACACTTGAAATATAGCGTGTAGTGTGTTACAAAACAAATGCGTGTTAAAAGTGGTTACAAAAGGCCTGTAAACGTAACACAATTTTCTGAGAGTGTAGCTCTTACATTGTGTGTAACCCATGTGCAGGTCACAGCCGTGCATTCCGCTACGTGCAGTCCTTCCTTGGCAACCAGCCTGCCGGCCACAAGATGTCCTACACCGCCTACGAGCAGCTCGAGTTCCTTAAGGACATTAAACTGAGGTGAGCACTGAGCAATAGGTGCCCGTGGGTGGCCCAGGGAGGGGCCTCACATGCTGATAATTATTATCATTATTGGGTTAGTGGAATACATGCTAATATTGAATTATGTCCATGCATATATTATGCATGTTTAAATAACTGTGGAGAACTGTTTATAGCCTTCAGTCATTTGGAAGGACCCATTTTGGAAAAGCATTATGAATAATGTGGGTTTTAAATTCTGATCACCCATCAATTAATACGAGAAATTGTTGCACAGGGCGCATATATTATATTCGAGAGGCATGCAATCTAGTCTGCAACATAATCGGTCTATCCCAGTATATATCCCTGTGTATGTACAAGCAAACCCAATAGTAAAAATACATAACTGCATTTTCCTATATAGATTATATGTTGATGTTTATATTGCTGTTTATTTTATTTGTTTGCATTTGTAGATACGGCTTATCTAAAAATGACATGTACTACGTGATGCGTAGACTTGGGCGCCTTTCAGACTTAGTCAGGGTGAATAAACAAAGGGTAAGTTTAAATTAGCGTATCCAAACCCTCCTCTAGCTGCTACCAGTCTTCTGGAAATACTTGGCCAACTGATCCAACAGCTACAACTGTGTAATGTTCATTGAATTTTGCCCAGAGAAAACTGAAGAAAAAAACAACAACTCTTCAGTCGAAAAATACATGCATCAAATCAAAAGTTGGCACCATAAAGGAACACCAGACATATATAATTCAATTCTGTCGACGGTGATCATCTATAAAAGCCTAATCTCTCTTCTGTTATAGATACCAGTGTTTTGCTGAAGTGGTGTTGCCGTCTGCATGTATGCCATTTTCAAATCTTGATAACCGTTTTCAAATTGTGACAATCCCATAATTTTACCCAGTTAGCATTGCCACATCTGGGTTTCAGGTGGGTTGCCATAATTACGGAACTCACCATAGAGCAATGCTATCTGGGTAACTACCTAAACACAGTCCCCTACATGACACCTAATCACACCCACTGTCTTCACTACCTGTCTGCTGTATAATTGCATACAGGTACATGAGGACATAGACGCTGATGACTTGGTAGATGACGGCCATACCTGCCCCTTCTCTGAGGCAGCTGAACACGACTGCGACATGCACGCCCTCTACCGGTCCCAGGACGGCAGCTGTAACAACGAGAAGCACCCCCTGTGGGGCAGGGCCATGCTGCCCCTCCTCAGGGAGGTCGAGTCGGACTATGAGGATGGTGAGCTTACGTCTGCTTTAAGTAACATTTGGGTTGTTGTTAAAAAGGCTGGAATTTTAAGATTTCCAAGGAGGCTCGATTTACATTTGTCAAATAATATATTTGATATTATACAGATTGTAATTGCTTTTTCATTTATCGTTGGGGAGAGGCCTATATCGAATTAACAAGATTTAAAATGTTATCAATTTTCACCAGGTCTATACCTATCCCAATACACAAATGGAATCCAAATCCATTTAAGCCTAGTAAAAAATTATGTTTTTCAAGATGGTAATGCTACAGACATACCAGTATATACACTAACTATTACCTTTAACTGTGTGTCAGGTATCAGTGAGCCCCGAAGCCGTGGTGTGTCCGGACGCCCCCTGGCGGGGGCACGACGAGTCAGCTGGTACACCATGCCTGACGTAGAACGTCCGTCACACACCATGACGGGACTACACATGACGTTTGGACAGCTGCTCGACCATGACATAGGCCGCACGGCCATGACCATGATCAAGAACAAAGACACTGGTCAGTATTTAAAAAAAATACAAGGCATAGTATATTTAGAAGTAAAGGCTGCCTTCCACAAGACTTAAATCGGCTAATCTGGGTGAAGTATATATTATTTGTATTGCCCAATCGGCCGTGCAGAACCATAGGCATATTTGGCCTTGGTCTACAATAAGGCCACTCGGCACCTAACTCTAAAGTTTAACGAATTTAAGAAGAATTTGTATGCCCCAATCAGTCGAATTTAACCCTGTGACTATGTCATAAGCGAACCACTATATCATTAAGGTGGTGTATTCCCAGGACAATCACTTCTATGTCCATTGCCTAAAGCATACACAGCAGAGTTATGTGATTGAGCATGTTCACTTTGCATGGCATGGACACTAATAATGCCCTTAGGCTGAATTAAAGTTCCAATTTACTTCAAATTTAACCCTGAAGTCTTGTCTACTGCTGTTTAATATAGAACTGAATCAAACCCCAAATAATGCAAAATACCTATTGTTGTTTTTTGTGTACATCTTTATACATATTATGTGCAGGAATATATGCAAATTGTATCATTCAAGTAAAACAGTTAGACCATGCATACAGACATTGATCATGTGTAATAATCAATGTGGCAGCTACTGTCATTAGAATGTATTCTGAGGACACACGACCTAGACTGTGCATCAATAGAGTGGAATGTGCATGGGTCATGCAATTAATGGCCGGGGGGGGGGGAGTGCCACTAACAGGACAGAAAAGGTCCATTAAGGCCATTGATATATGCATGTATACACCTTATGCTAGATTATGTGACCCACCATTCTCAAGGCCAATTACAGTTACTGTATATTATTATGGTTGTATAGATGATTAACTTGATGTTACAGCCAATTCGTTCAGTCAATTGATTTACGAGATTCACCACCATCAATGCACGCCGCTCCGCCTCTGCACAACCGAATTAAATTCAGAAAAACTATGGTGTGAAAATGAGACGATGTCCTATTCTGAGCATCACCAGCAATGTGCTGTTAACCATCTGGAAAACTCTAAAAATGTTTAGAGATAATTTGAGTTAATGTCAACTCATTTTTCAATTTTGCAGGGAACTTGCCCTACCCTGTTTTGACACCACTGCAATGTAAACGTAGTGCTTCCTGTTTAAATCATATGCATGGTGCAAAAAAGAAGGCGAGTCACGGTATCTCTCATATAGGGAAGATAGTTATAGTCACCCTGCATGACTGACTTCTGACTCCTATTACTCTGAATTGAAGCATTTTCAAATGCAATTATATTGGCGAAATGTGAGTAATTCAAGAAGGAGACTACCTGTCAGTGTCTAGCTATCTTTTCTCTGTGTACCTCGATACTATTACTTATAATGCCATACACATACATATACGCATGTGTACACGGGACCAATATCTAGAATAGCCTGCCATTCGCTCTTCTTTATCTCTCTAGGTACACTGGTGAACGTGGAGTGTGGCGAGACGGGCTGTGAGACAGAGGGACCAGAGAACGCTGCCTGTCTACCTATACATGTGCCTGCAGGGGACCCGGCCTTTAGTGGGCACAAGGCATGTCTCATGTTTGTCCGCAGTCAGGAGGTGCTCAGCCAGGACTGCTCCCTTGGTAGGTTACTCTGAGTACACCATGCCATATTGAATGTCTATGAATAGCTATGTATACAACTACATAACGTTTGAGTCCCATTGTGCGATACAGAGGGGAAATGCAAAGGACATGTGTTGTACTTTTTTTTTTTACATTTGTTATTGCAAATGACAAATGGCATAATTATATGTGTGGTATGATATATATTGTTCTGTTTGTTTGTTTTAGATATATTTAACTTTCCTTCCAATGCGTTAATTTTGTTCTAATTCAAAAGTACAGCCCATTTCAATTCATATCACGTTAATGAGCAACATATGATTCTATTGGCATGGATCACAAGAATTCATGCTGACACTGAATTTTTAGAATACTTGTTATATGTAATAGACAAATCGCTGAAAAATCTTGATGTTGACACTCTTGATTCTGTTTCTGTAACTGTTTCTATTTGGATGTAAACCAGGTCCAAGACAACAGCTGAACCAAGTTACCTCCTATCTAGATGCCTCCTTTGTGTATGGCAGCTCGCTGAAAGAAGCACAGAAGCTCAGGGATTGGTCTGATCCAAGTGAGTTTGTTTAGCATTTGGACCCTCTTGATCTATAGAAATAAACCATATTCGTATTACATATTCATGGACACTGCTAAATTTATATTTCTTCTACATTATTCTCATACAGTCTCCTTTTGCTATAACATTATCATTACACATTCGATCTGCAGAATTAAAATTAGGACAATTGACGGATTGTATCGTATTGCTAAAGTTGGTACAATGTAACTGTTGATCTATTGCCATGCTTAAATTTAAATCCCACCTTGATACACAAGTAGACTCTCTTTGATCCCTGTGGCAAACGGCTTGTCATATCTCACCAATCGACTATTCTATTAAATACATGAAAGGCTTCGAGTGTTCAGTTATTAATCTGTTCACTATGTATTTCATTAGATCGCGGTAAACTAAAACTGACACCGAATGAGAACCCTACTTACCGGGGTTTGCTGCCGCAGAGGGACCATGCAGACTGCAGAGAGTTTACAGCCAGAAGAAGATGTTTCCTAGCGGGTAAGCTCTTCATCTGTTCATATATATTATTGATCATTTATATATTATAATATGGTGTTACCATGAGACTATAATATGATGTTACTTCTGATGGGAACCCATGGCCTACTGATCTTATATTGCATGTTCTTATAGAGACCATACAAACGAATCTCGCAACAATCTAGCGTATATACACGCCGCAGTAAATAAGGCCTAATTATCCCCATCGGCGTGCTTATCATTTCAAAAGTATTTTCAATAAAACAGAGGTAATATTATGTACACTGTAACGGGGATATGGATGTATGGGGGGGGGGGGAGTTTATAACCAGAGAGAACACGAACACAGGCTATTTAGAGTATAACAAACTGAGTTCTATTCAAGGGTGACTTACAAGTAATACATCCAAGAGTTGCATAAGGCATGTGGCATGAGGCCTTACTGATGCTTGCTAACAGTATAAACTAACAGCGTATAACGACAGGTATAGCGATACCCAGCTAGTATTAGGATACTGGCAGTAACTATCAAGCATGAACACAGTGGTATAGAGATACCAAACTAGCCTCAGAAAGCTAATATGAACACAGTGGTATAGAGATACCAAGCTAGCCTTAGAATGCTAGCAATAACTATCAAATACTGTGGTATAAAGATACCACCACAGACTAGAGCTAGTATGAGGATACTAGCAGTCACTTATAACTATGAACTATAAGTCAGCTATGATACTAGTATGAGGATACTAGTATCAGCAAGTACCCCGAGACACGTCCGTCTCCTAAGCTTGAGTATGGGATACTGAAGCGCGCGGGGCGTCGCGTCGCCTTATATGAGGCCCCGCGGAACTACCGCCCCGCAAGTTCTGAAACTTGCGGGGCGTAGCTCCGCTACCGCCACAATACTTTCTACGTTGATTCCAGGTGACACACGGGTAAACGAACAGGTAGCACTCATGTCGATACATACCATATTCCATCGCTACCATAACGAGTTGGAGGAAAGGTAGGTACAGCCCCCATTACAAACCCCACCACACAATCTTTAGTCAATTATCAACAAAAGATATAGTATTGTTTTATATTCAATACAGGTAGAGGGTATACAACGCTTCAGCAGGTGTACAATTATACAAGTGAATGTCAAAATATGACTTTTAGGACCATAAAAGGACAACGTTGTCAATTATATACTTCTGCAAAGACGCCAAGATATTTAAATACTAAACTTCAAATTTACAAACCAGCAATGAAAAACATTTCTAATATCAAAACAGCACAACCTAACAGTATGGTCGTCCGTTGCTCAGGTTGTTCAGGCTGAACCCTCATTGGGACGGGGAACGTTTGTACCAGGAGACCAGGAGGATTGTAGGCGCCATCTGGCAACACATTGTCTTCAATGAGTACCTGCCTTCTGCACTAGGTGTCACTCAGATGAGGAAGTTTGGTCTCACATTGCACCGTCATGGATACTTTAACGGTGCGTTGAATGCAGCAGTTTTGTTATTACATAGTAGTTCCTTCTATCATTATATGATTTGTAGGTTTGTAATATTATGATAAACCTGCATAGAGATATCAAATGATTCAGTCAATTTTCATTAGAAAGCCCACTGTCATGAAAAATGCATAACCTCTAAACTCTAAACTCTAAAAGGTCTAATATTTTAGCTGTTGTATTCGTGTCCATTCAGAATTCAACAGTGAGATGTGACTATAAACTATATCAGGTATAACACCATTGTACGTTTTCATGTCGTCTTACCCTTTCATCTTGTATTAAAATCAATGACAGGACAACTCCTCCACAGTCAATCTTTACAATGTGCCTTCAATTTGTTCTGTGCAGCATATGACGAATCCGTGAACGCAGATGCTGGGAACGCCTTCCAGACAGCTGCGTTCCGCTATGGCCACAGTCAGATCACCAACAGCTTCCACCTGGCTAATCGTGGCTACCGGAAAACGGACGATTTGGAATTCAGTCAGGTAGTACAGTAACACTTTTTTTTTTTAACTTGGACATAATATTATAATTTTCATAAATTCCCGTGACTGTAGAACCTTTTTCTAACACAAGCATGGCTATAACCAGCACTGATGGCCACAGTCCACTGGGTAACTTCGGCCGATTAAACCCATACATTTCCTATATAACTTCGGCCGATTAGAGCTCAGTGGACGGTGGCCATAACATTAAATCAACAAGTATACTTCCCTGCTTCTAAATCATTGCCCTTCAGACTCAGGTGTCTGATTATAAACCCCTAATTGAAACCCAACCATGTTGCAGGTATTTAACCGACCTACCAAGGTGTATGAGAATCGTGAGGATGGCTACTCGGGTATAGACAGCATCATGTTGGGACAACTGAGTCAGCCAGCTGCAGACTCTGACCCATTCTTTGCTGACGTTATTAGCACCAAGCTCTTCTCAGAGCACCCTCCTACAGAGCTGGGCACCGACCTGCCTGCTCTCAACATTCAGAGAGGCCGAGACCACGGACTACCAGGTAAGGAATCGACACTGGCTTTAACTGAACAGCATGCTTGACAGGATCAAGGGTCATTGGCAGGGTCTCACTCATATTAAATCTGTTCTACATGCATATTGTATACGGTACCCAGTAACTGTGGTCATAGATAATGGCTACATCTGCAGACAAAAATGCATAGTGTATTAGAAATGTGTGCTGCACTGGAAGGGTTAACTATGCCTTTGATTCAAGAAAACATCGACATAACTTGTGTGATATATATTGCTGTGTTCTTTAGGATATCTGAAATTCCGGGAATGGTGTGGTCTCAGGACAGCAACAACCTTTGGAAACCTTCACGACATACCAGAAAGCTCTAGAGAAAAGCTCAGAAGGGCTTATGAGTGAGTAACATTGTTGATCGGAATCCTTCCTTTATAATTGTATATTTCTGATATTGCAAAAAAACACAGATAGCGATGAGAATTTTTCTTCAACGTTCAAGTAAAAGGGCTATGACAAAAATACTTGCACATTCTGCAAAGAAAGCATCACGCGAATGGTTAAAGGGGCAACCTCACCACTCACACTTAACCACATAGTAGACTAGAACAGTACTAGAATTATGAGTGAGATACGCTTGGTGATTAAGCCACTTTAATATGAATGTTCTACATTGGCTCTATATAGGGATGTGGCAGACATTGACCTGTTTCCTGGTGCTATGCTGGAGAAGACCCTCCAGGGTTCCCTTCTGGGTCCCACATTTGCCTGCATCATAGGGCGTCAGTTTAGGAGGCTGCGTGTGGGAGACCGCTTCTGGTATGAGAGACAAGATCCTATCACAGGATTCACTAACGGTAAGTTTTACATGTACTACAAAATATAGTCATTGTTTGTTATACAATAAAGGCAAGGTTTGGTCAATTCTATTGGTATGAATATCTTTAAGAATGTGTGAAGGAGTGGTCTTTTGGACAACAGGGGGGGGGGTGTAGATTGGGAGGCGGGAGGGGACCAAAGACATTTAACCCCTAGCGAAAATAAACCCGTGTGCTCCTGTAGCTAAAAGGGGTCGGCTATGATGAATTTGAAACCACCTATAAATTGTTACACATAATCACTCCCTTAGTAGACCATCGCTCTGTAAGGATCTGTGGTCGAAGTAGTGCATGCCATAGTGTACATGGTTCCTCTCGGAAACGATAATCAAGATACCAATTGGTTTCTAGCCCACACCTTGCAGTGCAAACATGTGTGATTATTATACAAATAGCACAATCAGATAACTCTAAAACGAAAGTTGTGTTCATGTAACCCGACCTAGGCCCTACCTTTTGAACATGCACTAGGTATTTGGCCACATTTTTCTTTCGGAAGATATTATAGCTATGGTCCCAGATGGCGAATTATGTTTAGTATGTACCTATAATTACACGCCAGAACACAAGTGTTGAGCTCTAAAAATATTCTTTAGATTCTAGTGAGCATCTGAAATTAAAGGCATCCATGGAAGTGGGGGTTGACAGCTAAGGTAGGGCAGTGGGTAGGGCAGTGGGTCCTAGAAAATGGCAACAGTTCTTATAGAATCCCCAGGGTCCGCTCACCAGGGGTAGGTATGGTCAAACACCTTCTATTGCCACATGTATATTGCGCCGGCTGCTAGGCATGAACTGTTTGGAAATGCTGTTGCTAGGTAATGGAGCGGTCCTAGCAACATGACAATAGTCTCATTAGAATCCCCAGGGCCTGTATACTGGGGGTAGGTATGGTCAAATACCTTCTGTTCACAATGATTGTGCCTCTTTAGGGCAATTGTACTTTTGGGTGATCAATCGACAGGCATAATTATGACCCCAGGGCATCAGCTGACCTGGGGTCACACTTGCCAATCATCTTAGGATTTTAATGAAATGGTCCCAGATGGCGAATTAAGTTTAGCATGTACCAATAATTATCATAATCATCACCCTAAAAGGATTGTATAAAGAATACAATTGACTTATCTTACCTATTCTGCTTTGGCCATGTTACCTAAACGCCACTTGTTTCCTTGGTCTGATTCTAACATTTACCATTACTGTACAGGCCAGCTGGGGGAGCTTCGGAAGATGACCCTATCTCGTGTTATATGTGATACAATGGATCACGTTGACGCCATCCAGAAATATGCCCTACTTCAACCCTTCACAGCTGCCATGAAAATGTACAGGTACGACAACCACATGTAATGTAAGGGGGGTCACTCTCAATTTTCAATTATGCACAGACATCGTTTTCCAAACCTCTTTCAAGAATATTAGATACAATCTGCCCACAATAAGTCTTGCTTAATGTATCATTTTAAATGATATATTTATGTATATCCCTGCTGCATTAATTCATGATTATGCACAATTATTGTTGAGTAACTCCCTTCAAATACAACAATTAATCCATATAAATAGAGTCACTTTAGTCAAAATCCCAGAGATGTTGTCCCATATTACCTGTATCAGTGGGACTTTGCATAGGTATATAAGAATCCCTGCGAATTGGAGTATAAGCAAGGCTCCCAATTCGCAACAATTCCAATTCACAAGGGTTTGGTGTGATAGATCGTCCTGTGGGATTTGACCTATACACAATTTTAAAATGTATTTTCAGTGAATCAAAAATTGTGATTACAATTCCATTGTAAAGATCCTTCACACAAGACGAATATTTATAGTTTAATCTAAAATAGTTTTGTATTGTTACATTTTAGGTGTTTTTATTTTGGTAAATACCATTACTTATTTGACCAACTAGGAAAAAACATGTAGCCTTGGCATGGATTTGAACAGGTGACCTAAAGAATATTCAAATAAAACTGATTCAAAAGTTTATGAGCCCTAAAACTCTGATTTTGGACATGTCAGGAACCGGCTTCAGCTAAAGGTCTCACAAGGTAGAATCCCTGCATTCCGCTAGTGCGGAATAACATGAATGCCCCAAGGAAGCATTTGTGTACATTTGGTGGCTGGGGTGCACTGCTGCGCATGTAGATTCAGGTCTCACAGATGTCTTACAGCGTGAGGGATACAAATAGATCCTGAGACCATCAAAAAGAGTTCAAATAGCTCATTTTTGCTAAAAGCAATTCAGGATAGGCAACATGCGACGTACTTCCTAAAATTAGTGGATAAGAAAAGCGAATGTACAAAAGAAAGGCAGCAGACCCTACCGCGTCTATTTAGGAAGTAAAAGAAACCACAAGGAGTTGACCTATTTATAAATGGTCTGGTATACTCACCAGGTAACTATACGTTAGGCCAGACAGGGATTTATCGTGGGAGTCTGGGAGTGCAGAAAAGCCACCCAAATTGAAAACAAACTCATCTCTCATCACCAGGCACTGGAAAAATGACGAGGGTGCTTCCCCTTTTCTTTCTTACAGTATTTCAGCGGGCTAATCAAAAGTAAATTTGGTAACCCTGGCACAAACTTAACACTTTAATTTGGTACGAACTAAAGTAGTCTAAAAAGCTAATAATAGGACATTCTTAAAACATTTTTTCTGTTACCTTGATGGTGATGAGAAACTAGTCTATTAATGTGGTTTCAGTGGCCTAAAGATTTGTATCTGAGGAAGGTGGGTGGCTGTGTAATTACGGCTGTACTAGCTACAAAACATACTATCTAAATGCTCTTGTCTAAAGACTATACTTATGTAGGATTTTTGCCAAATGAAAATGACTCAACTCAAGAAAAAGTTACTCTGTTTGCAGAGATGCCAACAAGGGTGATGTCTACACGCTGGCCACCCTCTACAAGGGAGACAAAAATGTCCGGCGGCCATGCTCGGAACTACCCCAACTGGATCTGTCCTACTGGAGGAATGATGCCGAGAGGAGAGAACGGGAGCAGAACCGACGTCAGTACTACAGCCATGGACCCTGGTGGAACCTCCCCTACGTGGGATATCCGTGGGGCTGATCACTTGGCGTATATTACCTAACCCTTTAAAGGCCGCATAGTGCTGGAATGTTGAAATGCTTCTTATCATAAAATGCATGAATGTAGCCCTGTCCAGTGTACATGCGCCATGTAGGGTCTGCATGATGCGTCGTGACGAAAAAGAGCATGGCGTATCAAAGTACGATACAGTCCTTAAAGGGTTGTACTTATACATATATAATTATAGTCTGGAGTAACAGCTTTCCGCTGCTCACATGGGAAACTGAATCTCAAACAAAAAGCAATGGTTATAAGCAGAATGAATTATTTGAGGAGTATTTTACGCATGATATTTTATTAATGTTATTTGTAATTATATAGATGTTTATTTATTGAAAATGTTACCTCGAACTTACAGTAAAAGTATTTTGGTAACAAATAACCTGTTGCAATCTGTGTAGGGGATCAAAGAAATGGGATGGATGCAAGGCAGCATATTGATTATACTCAATGTTGATAAATTGTATATGCATTGTCCTAGTGCACCTAAGTCTCCCGACCCTTCTTTCACACTGCAATACCCAAACCCAGACTTTGAGGACACCTATCATGTCATTGAGATGGCAACGTGTCAGTTAATTGGGGTCGTTTTGACACGTTCTCAATGGATACCACCGACAGCCCTTGACATGCTAAGTATGACAACCCGAATTACTCTAGGGCACCATGTGGTCTCCATTTCTAAGGTCATAGCATGGTTAGAACAGTGTCAGTCATGACTGTGACATTATAGTAAGAGGGGTTCACGCCTTGGGATGATGTGGGCACTGATGCTATTATTGTGTATATAAATACCATTAACTATAAAGCAGCTGCCATACTTTAGGTGCTTCCTGGACGATGCTATAAGTAATTTAGTTGTGTGAAGCACAAAGAAATAAGGATGCTAAAGGTAAACCACAAAGCTAAGCATATGGCACCTGGTGACAAAAAACGAAACTACCTGCAACCATGATATTTGTAGATTTCTCTTACTTCTATGTCAGGATCTACCTTTATCTATTATATTAAGTGCCATGCCTTGGCATTCTACATACCCTGATCACTATAATTTGCTTTACGCCATGGCAATAGGCTCATTATAGTAAATATAATATTTATAGTCCACGGGAAAACCAGTGTTATGCAAGGGGTGCATAAGGCAGGGTTTCCCATGGGTTTCTTTTGTTTAATTCAGGATTATTTCATTTTGCCTGTGACCCAATATGTTCTTGTTTTCAACATGTTCCTAATGAGCATGTGCATGCCTGTATTTTCATTAAGAAATTGTTTGAGGATTATTTTCTGTGTGGAAAATTGTAGAAAAATATGATTTTCTCATGAGGCCCTACATGTAATGCACTTAAATGTGAATGCCCTCAAAAAGACAAATAAATCCCATGGCATAGGTTTTTTCCCCTTTTCTTTGTGTTCAATAAGCATCAGACCAACATGCCTAAAAGTCATTAAGGAAAACTGTTGGTCGATCTAAAATTAGCTAGATTTTGTGGTATACCTTAATGAGGAAAGGATTAAGATATTACGACCACGCTGAGGGTAAATACTAAAGGACACGTACTTATATAGGGGAGTATGCCAACGATTTATCACATAGAAATACCAAGAGTGTACGTCAGTGAGTCTCAGCCAATAAAACCCCTATCTAATACTCATAAACCATGTATAATAAAGGAATGGGGTGCTATGACACAGACAATATTTATAACCACTAATGCACACACAAGGTGTCATATTCATATTCACCTCCAGGTGTATGCAGACTCACTGTAAATAACCACTTCATATTTAGTCTATTCTCATAAAAATTTCTGAACCGTATCCCTTTTGGGGATAATTTTTTCAGTTTGGTAGCATCCCCAACCCTATCTGTCTAAGGAGGCAATTCTCAATATTTTATGGGCAACCCCTTTCCTGTTATTAGAACAAGACCAGGGTCTCCAAGGGTCAATGAGGCTATTTGCTCATCCGCGTTTTAGTAGTTTCACTAGAACGTATGTAGTACATATATGTAATTTTGTTGTGACCATATGCAACCATCCATGACACGTTAGATATGACATTCTGCATTACTCTACCGAGTACACCATCTGGTGTTTATTCCTAAAGGTCAAATCCCACAACGCGAAAAATGGGCCAGAATGTGTTGATTATTGACATTAAAACAAGGGGCAACTGTTGCCAATATTGTTAATCACAACACTTGTCCCATGATCTTATGCCTCTCCAAATCCCACAGTGGTCAATAATAGGCAGGCAAGTGTTGTGTGCAGGACTGGTTAAAGGATCTGTTTGAGGGGAGTTACTTCACAGTATGATTTGTCTTGACTATTCCCTCTGAAATAGCCTAAAGATATTTGGAGTGTCCCCCCCTATATATACCAAATCATTGACATATTCTCATAAGCAACATTTTCTAGGTCTTCTGGGGGAAAATATCTAACTCTTTTGATCCTTGCGATTTCCCAAATCACAAGAGAAAGGCAACACTTTCTCACCGATTTGGGCCTGTCTTAACCAATATAAGGCCCAAAATTGGCAATAAGACTAATTCACAACATTTTCTGACCCTCTCTCGCGTTGTGGGATTTGACCTTTAGGGAACCGTTTGGTCTATATTTCATAACAGGGTCATAACAGGGTTGGAACAGTGTCAGGGCATGATATTGTAAATAATATTAACTGAAACAATGGGTACTTTAAGGTCAAATCCAACAACGCAATAAATGGGTGTAAAAATGTTGTCTATTGCTACTGTTGGATCGTTTGAATGTCTGGGATATTAGAAATCGCAACACTTCTCTCACGTGACTGGCGTCCTCCAAACCCTACACTAGCTGATTTGGACAGAGAGAGTGTTGCAATTTGAGCGATCTTGGACATGGTAATGATTGAGCAGTGACAAAACCATTGCGATATAGTAAGAAACCTTCACACTACTAATTCTTCTTCTTACCACCCCATATTAGAGCCACTTAATATATCATTTACAGTTCAAATTGATATTGTATGACATCTGGCTCTGTGTGCCACCCAGTGGGCACAAAAATCAGTTCAACATTCAATGTTTTGTACCCACTGGGAGATAGTCCACCATCAGTAGCCAGCGACATTGGAACTTTTCATAACGTTGAAGTTGAAAAGTAACATAGAGTTTTGACTCGAAAGCAACATGCAGATGAGGGTGTTAGGATTCTAGAATATTTACCTCCAGATATCTATACCCATTTGCCATCTACCCCCATGGGCATCTATCCCTTAGGGCATCTACCCCCTAGGATGGCCGTCCCCTGGAACATCTACCCCTTGGACCCTGACCCCCTGAAACCCCATTTTTAGGGTCACAGGCAAAGGATTGGGTATGGAGGGGGCGAATGTACGCGAGGTACACTGATATTCCTAGGATCCCTACACGCCCAACCTCTTAGTCACTAGTGCCTAACCTAGTTAGTCATTTTTTGGATCCCTATACGCCCAACATAGAGTAGTTATTATTGTCAGGTTGGTCACTACTGACCAACCCACCTTAGTCTTTTTATTTCCAGGGGGAGCCACTGAGTGGTCATCACAGGTGGCACCCTCTAGCGGTATACAAATACAACACACCAATGATGAACCTAGGTTAGCCACAACTGACTGACCCCTCGGTCATTTTTTTAATATAACTTTGCCATTGTGACTAACACTCATATGACCAACCTAGGTTAGTCTGTACTGACTAACCCTTTTAACCTATGGATTTTCAGTGTAGAGGGAGGCAGGGGGTGGGGGGGGGGGTAGAGGGCCACATATTTCTCATCCATGCCAGCAGGATTTAAGTACAATAGGGCAACCCCAACAACTCCCATTGTGTATGATGCATGCCTTCTAAACAAAATAAAAAAAACAAGATATCTCCCCCCCCCCTCAAGAGGGATCCAACTACTATGAGTCCACACCCCTCAAAACGTCTAAATTTGATTGGTATGCCTAGCTCTACCCCCATGTTGTATAAGGCTACTCCACACCATTGCAAACGGAGGTATTCCATTTGGCTGGTACAAGTGCCACGACTTAACGAGGGGGGAGATGATTGTCACATAATTATGTGCATAAATCTTTTCTTGACGTCTGTCCGTTTATGTGTTGTTCTAGTTTGTGACGTCTGCATGTTTATGTAATGTTAGAGTCGTTTTCCGAAAGGTGTGTAGGACCTTCGCGGCTCTGTTGTTCATTTCTTAGACACAGACATTTTGTGTTTCAAGATGTAATACCAGTTTGTTGATGTTACTGTTGTTTGGTCTGTGTCGCTGACTCTCACAGGTTTAGTCAAAATCAGACGGTAAATGACACTTCAAGTTCTTCTTAATGATATAGGAGAAATAAGTGCATCACCTCTCTGATTCATGCAGTCTGCTTCCCATTGAGCCAGTAATGGTCGGGATAGGATCGATGATAAAAAACGGTGTTATACTGCCATATGATCAAAATAATTATATATATAATATATGTATATATATATATATATTTATATATATATATATATAATATATATATATATATATATATATGCTACATTTTATATATATATATATATATAAATATATATATATTTATATATATATATACATATACATATATATATATATATATGTATATATATATATATATATATATATATATATATATATATATAATATTATATATATATATATATGTACAGTCAACTCCCTCTTAGCGGCCACCCCTCCAGTGCAGCCAATCCCTCTAATGCAGACACTTTGCATAGTCCCAGACATACTACAATGTACAGAAAATGACCCCCTCTAATGCAGCCACCCCACCAAAGCGGCCACTTTTTCATAGTCCCAAGGGTGGCCACATTAGAGGGAGTTGAGTATATATATACATACATACATACATACATACATACATACATACATACATACATATATACATACATACATACATACACATATATACATAGATCTATACATGCACAAGTTGTATCATTACAATTTTCTCGAACCATTTAAAAAAGGGTCTCTCGTCTAAACAGATTTCCAGCTCGGAACTATTTTTGACGGTGTCCAACTGTACCTGTTAACCTTGACCGTTGACCCAACTCGGCCTCTAGGCCTGAAGGTCCAACGCGCACGGTGGCCATCCAATATTCCCGAAATAGAGAACACGTGATATACTATTCAGCTGACAGGTAGTAGCAATGGAGATAAATGACCAGATGGGATATACGTCAGAGGCTATATGTATACACTACACGAGGGTCTCTGGTATACACTTATAGATCAATTTGTCGGTAATTATTGTCACACTGACATCCTATCAAAGATCAAAACCAGTACAGCTGCAATCACCAATACCTGTCTGATCGTGTAGGAATAGAACAAAGTGTATATTATCTATCTGAAATTGGAGTGTTTTGCATTGCAGGCTAAAAATGAAAGGTGTTTACTTTGGACCTCCCCACCCCAATATTTGTGTGTGTAAGGTTTATCATCCCATGGCATGTATGATAATTAAATAGACAGAACCCAGTACACTGTGCTGATATAATAATAGATGTGTTCACCTTGTCTAGTGTCCAACAAAAAAACGGTTAAATTTCAGCCAAACCATGATAAATCCACAACCATTCTCGTCACAGAAAATAAGTTCTTTTCTCATCAGACGCATTAATCATAATTAGTAAAATACACTATTCATAAACCTATCTAATGAAATCAATCTGGGACTCGTATGGGACTGCATCCCAATATAGACCTCATCAGTCGCCCATAATGTCTCATTAATGACACTGCACCACCTTAAGACGTCATACATATCCTAGAATAACTGATTAATTATCTTAAGGTGATTATTATGTCACTGAGGACACACAGCTGAGTGGGTGCTAATTGATACAACCTCAAAGCGTCATTAATTACCATGTGACTCAGTATGAGTCCCAACACCCCTGGGTAGTTCCTAGTTAGGTTCCTTGTGTAGCTATGTGAGCCTTTGTGGAGTTTTTGTGGGGAAATTATAAACTATACATTTTAGTAAAGGTTATAACTCCCCAAATCCAAAAATCTTAGTTCCCAAAATTATGTGGCATGTCTTGTTGCTATGGCAACAGTTTTCCTTAGCAACCCCAAAAATACCCGGAATTACACAGAATGACCGCATGAAATTGTCAAATGATTTCTGATTAGTTTTGTTCTACAAACCATGGTTGCCTAGCAACTGCAGATTATTTATGACATTTCCTTAGCAACAGGTATATCACATCATTATTCAGCATTGCTGCTCACGGAAACTCCAATATACTGAGCTTGGAGAATTCTATAGACCCATAGCCATCCTTCTAGATGACCATTGGTGTCTAGTTACAGTACGTATGCTTATATGTTTCCATAGCAACAGGTAGCGGGGGGGCTACATTTGATGACTGTTTTTTTGACAATTTCATCTCATGAAATACCCAATAAATTGACCTTGATAATCCTTTATCATCCATTCATTTGCTGCTGCCAAGTCCTCTCGTCAAGTTGAAAATTCCTACTCGTCAGCGTTTTTGACGTTTTTCTTTCACCAATACGGCAGTTGTTCTGAAAGAGCCCCCAAATCAAACTATCAAGACCTCACTGTAAACACTTTAGATTCAAATAACAAGTATTTTCAGATTTCTTAAAATGATATGCCAAGTAAAATCGTCAGTTATAAGTACTGTATATTCCTTACAATCAATGAGCATATAAACCTTGCTATGTATCCAAAAAGTCAATACTTAATAATCGGCAGAGCTCAGCGAAGCCCGTTAACACCCAATACTTGTAATAGTCATTGGAAATTGGTATAAAAAAACATCCCTAACCTGAACATAGTAGACCATAGCTCATGTATGACACAGCTCTGAATAGACCAACACAAGCCCCTGCAGCACCCAATGTTGCCCTGATTTAAAGTTGGTATCCCAACTGTTGGGGTGACGAATTTCCACTTCCGGCATGGGGATAAGCATGCTGATGTTGTAAGACATATGTGAAAGTATTAAAGCTCTATGAGAACTATTTCCATACACAAATCCCCACACAGTAGCAAAAAATTTCACTGAGCAGTCAAAAATAAAGCAATTAGCATGCCTCTCTTCTAAACCACAAGGTGGCAGCTGTGTATAGTGTTTAAAAGATATTCTCATTACAGACCCAGTAGCTCAACTCCATTCATGAGCACATTCGTGCATTGACATCTGCACAGGTGGCAGCATATCTCAGATGGTTTGCCAATGCTTGAGTTTTCTCCATGAAAGCTGTAGATCTAGATGCTATTACACACAGGAAATTAAAGCCTTTAAGGCTCTTGGTAACCAGAATCAAGCACCCATTTCAGAAGAAAAGTATACATTCAGGACTTTCAGGTAATTATTGAGAGGGGTCAATTCTAGTCACCCCAATTAGGATAACAACTTTAAGATCATGCACTATGGTAGCGAATATGTCCCCCCCCTTATGAAAGGTATAATGTTGCATTTAGGTCCTAACATGACACTATCGACCTATGGCATTTCAAGAGCATCCCCTCAGTCGCTATTATGACATCATATGAAATAGCTGGTTCAAATTTGGGATCCAGAAGTCTAGGTTATGAATTACTTGATTGAGCGATATTATCAGGCTATGACGTCAACGCAACCAACCATCCATACCAGGCAATACAAACCATTCCGCTTCAAAGGGTTGACCTAGTATCCGGTGAAGGGTTACACATATAACCCGAAACCTCGATCTTCCATCATACCAATGCAACATTATACTGACCTACATTAATAAATCTTTTGTCAATCGAATTTCCCCCGTCTGGTGTTGTGTGACTTCCATATCGTCTAAGTAGCTATCAGTTTCCAACCCTCGCCTTCTGTTGAAATAGCATTATAATTATGTTTATCATGTGTTCGGGCAACATAAGAGAAAGGGAGTTATTGATATCTGTAATCAATCTAATGTCGATGGGTATAAACCAATTATTGGTAACTGTAGGTATATTTAGCACATTATCTAGCACTATGGATTGATATGCTGAGACCTATATAGATCACTCAGAGAAAAGAGTCCTGGCCTGCCTCCAATGCAGAATGACTTTTCTGACTTCTGGAGTCTAGACACAGTGAGTTTAAGTGCAAAATGAGTCGTGGAAGCAGGTCCCTTTGTATAGAAAATGACATTGAAGGATGGCTCTACTCTTGGGTAGTCCACGCCAGCTAGACTTCCTTTAGCTGGCATACAATCAATTAGCCTCATTTGAAAGGGAGTCAGGGACCTTGACTCTAATTTTAAAAAGAGTCCGATGGTTTGTGAATACAATAGAATTGTTATGCCAGGTGGCACTACAGTCATTCTTCTGGGCTACAGTAGTATAAACTAGTGTTTTTTCTTATTCATATATTATACAGCTGTTATACACTCGCTTCTAAAGGCATGTTGTGGCTCCCTTGGGGAGTCCATTCCACTATTTCTTTTAGCTGATCTGGTCTAGGTTTTGTTCTAATCGAAAGGGAGTCAGTGCAGATAAAAAGGAGTCAGACAGTGGGATAAGGTGGTCATGGAGAGGTCTAACTCCATTGTTCATGTTTCATTGATGAGATTCCAATGTTCAGATTCTGACTAATTTCACCACCCACTCACGCTGGAGTGCGGCACTTAGAGTGTCCCTGAGGATTTCCACTAGAGGACGTCGACAGTATCCGTCCTTATAGTTGTAGGACGATTATCGGTCTTCTAGAGCATTACGCCTTTATTCAAATATAGCTCCAGCATCTTAATGTAATCGACTAATACAATGTATTGATGACCTATTACTTTGCCATCATTGTGCATGATCAACTTGCAATATCTTGAGACGATATAATTAACCTAGTTTCTTTCATTCTGTTTTATTCTCAAGTTCGATAGGTTTGTAATCGGGTAGGTAACAAGTAATATCCGGAAGGTAACCTCTAAAAAGAGATAATCATGATCTAAAATAATCACGGTCATCTTGTGAGAATCTTGAACTTGCGTACATCTGGAAAACATTTCAAAATGCCTAGTGTCCCATAATAAATTAATGAGAGTACTATTTTACATATTGATAAATGACTTAACATGAAGTGACTCTTCGGAATGATTTTGGTTTGAGAAAAGAATCTTTGATATAACTCCCCTGTTAAGGCACTTTTGCCATTGTTGATCCACTTACATTTCACATCACTGCAAAATCAATACATAATAAGTATAACAAAGATGACAGATGCATATAATGTATGCACAGTTAATAATTAAGCGTACTAATGCGTAAACATGAATTGAACGCAATTAAGTTTATACATTTATTTTTTTGAAATACAAGATTTACTATGCTTAACTATATGACGGGCCGTATTCAATGCCTCCCATTGAATACACTGCTCTTTTTTCTTCTTTAAATGGCTTAATGGGATATGGCCCCTGCCCCCACTCGTGGAATATGGCAGAGAAGGTATCAATGGGCGTTGACATTTGTCTATGTATCACAACATATGTGAAGTAATCTGCAAAAAGCACTGAAAGAATATGGACTCTTCAGACCAGGTACAGCATAGTCAAGCTGAAGACCTTGGGGCTGTCACTCAAGGGCCATCACTTTGAAGACCCACCTGGCACATGCCAGCCCTAGCATACAATTAGTTGCCTCGGGAATAAAATAAACAAATTCCTCTAAAACTGACTATTGTCATACCTATCTGTTAATATGAAGCATTTTGAGAAGTATCTATTGAAGATGTAAACTAATGTAAACAATGCATGCTTTTGGCAACATTAAGGAAACATATTATAGGTGTAGAGTGAACACACCTCATTTACCAGGGCATAAGTAGGTTCATGTACTTGTCATTCACATGATACACACATGCGCCTACAGTCAATTGCTGTAGGGTAGCCTATCCTAAATAAAGGCTTATTGGTGCCAAAGATCAACCCCTGGTGCCACTAGTGTATTTAACATCACTTCTACATTATAGTTAGGCATTTAGACAAATTGATGAAATAATCTTGTCAAACCAGACCAAACTCTTATGCAATGCTAAGCCCCACCTGGGGCATAGCTCAACCATGTTAGTTTGACAACCTTGACAACCCTAGGGTCTTCTTGTTGGATAATAACCTGGCAGGTTGGGGATCTAAAGGGTTCGAACTTGTTTATTCTATGCAGTTCACTTAGAAGACCGAAGCTTCTTCCCGTAAAACGACCGTAGGGATTTCAGAGGTTTTCAGCGACGGCCGATATTAAAAGGTGTAATAAGGTCTCTTTTCGCAGTACATGTCACATATTATGTAATACAGCACATGATTATATCATCAGCAACCATGTTTGGTGGCCCTTATTCTGCATTGCTACTTTGGGGAGTGCCTTTCTTTGTTATTTCCACTTTCGAGCAATGCTGACCTCCTCTTACCAGTTGGTCACTAGGTTACTGTTACCTCATTCCGGAGTCCTAACTGACGCCTGCTTTTGTCTCATATCGCATTGTGTGGCAACCTGCCTGTCAGAGGGTATAGGACCATTTCAGTCAATCAATATGACTGCTACTTGTAGCACTTAAGCACCATTATGTCTGACAAGATCTGTCTTAATTATTATTTGTTTCCAATGCCACTAAATGTGTGTCCTCCTCACGAGTGACAGTGGCCAGGGTATTATGAGGGAGGTATGGGCACACATAATGGGGTATTACCTGCATGTTAAATGCATACGTGGATACCGTTCGGTAGCCTAATATTGGCCAAGCTGAACACTAAAATATAAATGGTAACCCATGTTGCTTATCTTATAGGTCTGCGTGGGATTTTAGCCATTAGGTCCGTCTATTAAAAGGGTGAGTCTAGCATAGTTAACATTATAATATTTCTGGTGAAAGGCTGAATTATCAAGATTGGGTTTTAGTTTAGAGCTTGCGGTTTACAGCCGCTGAAGTAACATGGCTGTGATACAATAAGGGTGCAAATAAATGCATGTCAAAATACACCTGCAGGCTGGTTCATTTTCAGAGCACATCCAAAAGGACGGTGGGCAGGTTCACTTAGAGTCGACCACAAACCTTGAATTAGGCACTTCAATTCATAACCTACACTGAAAAAACAAACTTGTCTCCAGACTCATCGAAGGGACTATCATAAAATAAACGAGTCAAAAGTTGTCTATAACCTATCAGGTTACCATCCCACAAATAAAATCTGGAGCTGGCAAATGTGGGGTTTTGGGCTGGCACATGCCAAGTGGGTCTTTTATCTCCAGCTAGAACCCGCTTCCTTGTCACTTAGGCACGTTTTATGACTGGTTTATTTTATGACCATCACTTTGAAGAGTCTGGAGACAAGTTTACTTTTTGAGTGTACTACAGATTCATGTGTACGACTCAATGTATGCGGTCCCTTCTAGGTGAATCTACCTTATGGTATGTCAGTTATGAATTCAGATGATAAGTATGAACTCCATTGTATTCTGGACTCAACAGGTGGTCGCACCAAGCACTGGTAAATCCAAAAGGAAACAGCGGTGAATATGATGTACCTATACTAGATGTCAAACTAACTCGTGATAGCATGACTTGCGAGTACAGCATGAGTAAATTTGCTTTGAAAACACGTTCTTCTTTCATGGGCGCTTGGCTAACCTTATCTGAATGTGGCCATTTAGTTTAATTAAACTTGTTATTTGTTAATTACTTCAATTACTAGAGTATAGTCATCGCTAGACACACTGTATACTACTAACACTCTTAACATATGGGAAAACGAAAGTTTTACGGATTGGTGGTCATTACAATACAACTAATCCACTTAAGTCTGAACTAGATTACCGTATTGACCTGTATAATTATATAAGCGTAGACTGAGCCTCGTATGAGCGCCTTGTACTTGAATAAGCACCGGGGTTTGAACAAGCACGATTATATAAGAATCTAAGATTCTAAGAAGGAGTTCTGAGTTAAATAAACTGTGACTGTAGAAAGGTGAAAGTCTGGCATGCACATTACATGCAGTGAGCTGTTAGATTTACTCTTAGCTTTCACTGGAAATTCGCGGAGAGAGAGGGAGTGTGTGTGTGTGTGTACCGTGGTATCTTAACTGTATGCAGATACATTGATCAATACTAATCGTATCCGTCGGTTCCACTCTCCAATACAACTGTGACAATTTCCAGACCGCACACAGTGCGCATATTGATATCCAAAGTAGTGTTACTAATGGATCTATTACATAATACGTTTGGTGGGAGGGGGGTGCAGGATCCCAAAGCTCCATACATATTAACATGTCAATTTGTGCTACATGTACATGCGTTGTACACATTACTCTGAGGCATCTGTTTGTATAGTTACAGCCCAGGAAGGAAGACTGAAAAAGCTCAACATTGTAGATGGTACTACCTGAATGATACACATGCTAAAGAAACTAATCACTATAAGATAGATGACAGTCATGTTAAAGCACTGGGTAAGAATCAGTATGACTTAGGCTAGGCCCGTAATTCCCTTGCCCTCATTATCCTCATGATTTTTCATGGTTGCACAGTATTCTAATTTGGCAAGCGGCTGCATTATGGCCCGCATGAAAAGAGTTCCCACAAGTATAATTATGTTGTCTAGAAGTCCTTATAAAAGCTACCTCATTAAAAAAAGACATATAATATCACATGAAATGATGTAGCCTGCTACACATAACTGTCCCCTCTACAGAAAAGATAAATACACACTTGTATGTGTCCACTTGTCCAAAATATAGTGGAGTTTCCTCCATCCTCGAGTTGCTGGGGTTGTTGCTGGTGGTATATGGCTGAGACTTTAAGATCCATATTGGGGGACACTACTGTGCGAGCTGCGGCACAGGTACATAGTGTGCAATGCGCTCTGATGGTTTATGATGGGTGCGGCGGGGTGACCGTGGAGGGTGCTGCTTGTTGGCGTGGCAGTCCCATGAGGGTTTCGTGAGCAGTCACCCGCACACCACCAGCGCGAGGGGACGGACATCCCACGAGGGGTGTACGGGAGAAGTGATGGCGAATGACAGGTATGTGTCAAATTTATTTTGAGTCCCTCATAGGGTACCTCGGGGGTTATCTCGACTTTAGATTCTTATCTGTTAAATCGGTTTCATAGAAGAGCCTCTGCAGCGCATGGGTCTGTCTACCTTTATCATAGACAAATGTTTATACTGCAACACTACATTTAGTTCATATCATTCTGGCGTTCTGTTACTTATAATACAGCGAAGGAGGCAGTGACTGAGTTGTTCTGTGTGACATTTCACAAGGACCATATGAATTATGGTAATGTTGATACCAAACTCCCAAAGGTATGAATATTAGTATATGGTACTTGGAGGAGATCCACGTGAGCTGGACTGACGCCAAGGTCAGAATGTAGTTCAAAAACCTATGATACCATTCATTGTCACACATTGTAATCTACTTTAGTTGTAGGTGCAGAACGTTGCGCAATCGGTTTATTCTTATTAAATGGTACCAGTATCCACCAACCTTAAGTTAAAAGGGTGCCATAATGATTCATACATACCCCACAGTAGACCCATGTGGCAGGGAAAGTAGACTACCTATACCCTGAACATCACTTGGGGATGGTTGGCTGGTTGGTTGTTGGCTTGCTTTACGCCCTAATTAACAGCTGAGGTCATTTAAAGGGCAGTGAAGGTGATCGAATCGATGAGGTGTCTGAGGGTAGAAAGCACGCCCCTACACTTTTACCGAGGCGATGTTCTTTTACATCCCACACTACATAGGCACAGTGTGAGATGGACAGGCCTTTGATATGCTGTATGTCTACCACAGCAGGCGGGAAGTTGTAGGCCAAGTAGCAGGGTGCTGCTGAGTCTCGAAAGATTTGGGGAAGGGCATGATGATAAGGACAAGTTTGCAACATACATCAGTACGTGTTGGTCACATGTTCACATTGCCCTTAATGATATAGTATTAGAGATGTTGTTCCTGTTGTTGTGATGTAATAAACCCTAGCTGCCTCATAATCATACTTCCTTGTATTGCTGCGGTGATAAAATACTATGTTTCCTCAGAACAGCATGGCTAGATTGTAAACCTTATGACAACATCCTTTGGCTGGTTAACTGAGATAATCTTGGGAGCAGCCCTAGTTTCAAATCAAATGGGACTGCCCCCCCCCCCCACCAACACCAGAGGCAACCTCACTGGATTATCTTGATGTGTACATAAGAACAACATCCAGTCATGCATGATTGGACGTCAACATGCAATGCTCCCTTACACTACCTTAGGGTAAGATCACAAGTCTAGAGGATGAACTTTCAGCCTGTGTTCTGAACATTGTAGCAGGTTTTCAGGTCGTAGTGAGGGCTCACATGATTCCTGGATATCCTGTACAACTGACCTGTTTTTGGAAACTGTCACATTCCTTTGATATTGTATCACATGTATTTGTAAATTGGCTTCTCTGAGTCTGAACAAATGATCTCCATTTTGTAGATATTGACTGCCCCTCTCTCTGGTGGGTAGACCCTGAGCTGCAAATTGTCCCTTTGATTCAACACTAGAGGGCTCCACACTCAGTGTCATATGTCCCTGAGAGGCAAGTTTGAATTTAAGAGTCAGCAATAAAATCACATAGACTTTAGAAGCTAACAATAGTAATAAGGTGAAAAGTGAAATACAGGTATTGCCTGTGTACTCCCTATTGCCATTCAGCAGCCAGAGTTATTTTATCACAACAGGGGAATGTAAATCCTGAGGCAAAAATTTTGAAAAAGTCCCTCTGGTGGGTTCTACTGAAACTATCTATGGTATGAGCACTGTGAGGACACCTAGGAACTGGTGACCAAAATATACAACATGGATCCCATTTGAGATGTCTGGCAAGGTGTGTGCACAGATTCATTGTGAATACTAAATATATTACCAACTTGGAGTGTTTTAAAGTAAGTGAGAATGACACATTAACCCTAACTGAACCCAAGTGATATCATCATACAATCACAATTACTATGTGCTGCCTGTAACATAGACACACACTTCACTGTCTTAGGATTTAGCCTCTGCTATCACCGAGTGCATGTCTGGCGTCATGCCATGATCATGCACGAGGTCCTGAGTAACCTCAGGGCGCATGATCTAAACTATCTGATCTGGTAACTTCCATTTCTATGTGGTTCAGCCAACATTACCAGAATTGTCTGCACTGAGAGGAGAGCACACTGTTTATGACTAATTGACAGTATAATACCCTGTACATGTTTGAGCCCAAGACAGAGGAGTACCTATTTGAGACAGCTAGTGAGTAGGGGAGAGAGGGGCACGTTGACCACCTGGGCACATTGAACCACATGCTCTCTTTGCTATTCCTTTGGGAATTTTCCAGCAGTTTGCCTACCACGTTGTCCCCTTATATAAACAGTTCAGAGCAGCAACTTCATGTTTATTTTGGGATGCTGCGGAGAAGCTCAGACAACATGAAACATTTAAGCCATTGAAAGTAAATATTTGCAATTGTTAAAGTTTTTTTCTTATGTTTTTACAAAACATTGCTGGCCTAAGATCTATATAGAGGTCAAAGTATATATCTGAATGCTCGCATAGAACCTGATATTAATCCTGAAGGTGCTATGTAATTTGAATTAAATCAACCTTATCTATGATGGTCGGTGTGGTGTACATTGAACCACAAGAATTGGGGCACTTTGAACCATGCTCAAAGTACCCAAATCTCTGTCTTGAAGGACTAGTTCCATTATTTACCACATATGTGCCTGTGCAATGCATAGAGAGACAAAGTATCACCACTTTTCACCAGAGGGTAGACTTTTTAAGCTCCCTTGAGACAATATTGCTCAGTTCCGTCTCTGGGTCAACCATAGGCGAAGCCATCAAGTAGGTCTATGTAATGGGTTAAACCACCCATAGTGCATTAGAATTAAGCCACACAGAAAGAAACATAATATTAGCATACACTTTGGTTATACAAGTATGATTGATTACATGTTTTGTTAGTCGTGTGATAATAGATTATTTCAAAGCATATTCATAGTGTGTTTATTCTCAGATGTATCATTTTTAGGAAGCAGAACAGCCTCTTATATCATAAAAGAATATGATTAAAGAGTTCTATGGCATGTGTAAATAGGAGCAATCCTCTTAAAATGGTTTATATTAACCTAAAAGGAAATTTGAAAGGCTCTAACCCAGTGACTAAACTAAAAGCTATAATTTAATGACTTGCATGCATCAAATATGTATTTTTCATATTCAATCCTATTCAAAAGGAACAATAGCAAGTATTTCCACCTCAACTTTCAATAATAAATCCATATTACTGATTATTTGAACCCTTCAAGATATGTGGTTCAAGGTTCCTCAGTGGGTGGGTCAACCTGCCCAGGGCATGGGGCACATTGAACCACCCAAAGATTTTATTTTCAAAAAATCAAAAGAAATACAACAATTGACCATACTTGCTGTGCCGTAGGTCGTCATATAGCGCAATGATATAAGGTAACTGCTAGATGCAAAATCAAAGTTCATATGACCTTGATAAAGTCAGGAAAAAGATCAATGTGCATAAGTGGCTCAACGTGCCCCTCTCTCCCCTACATGGTTGTCTTACATTCAGGTTTAGCAAAATGCAATACAATTGTCATTGGATTGGTATATATATTAGATTATATTTGCCATACTTTTGCTCGTGTCTGTGGAATTACTGAATCGTCCAGACAGGTTATTTACAAATGCATCGGCGTGTAGCCTCGATTCCCCAGTTTGTCACTCCTCATAATGTAGAACCTTCCCCCCACTAGCTTTGACCTCAAGGTACTCCCTAGATTGTGTTCGACAACAAGTCACCCATACCCACTTACCCACGTGCACTGGTGCATCACAAGTGCTCTCTTTGTACAAACATGGGTTCAGTGGCAGCAACCGATGTAGATTCTCCAAGTCAGAGAGTAAAGAATCTAAGAAAGCATCGTTATTGCTAATAAATGCACCCAGGGCCGAATCATACTCTACCTATCCAGTTATGGACAAGCTTAAGGATTCAATTGAGGAATCAATTGCAAATAAATAAAGTCACATTCATCTGATCTAGGGACACATTGGCCTTGAAGCACATAGTTTGTAGCTGCACAAAGCATGTGCCCTTATTTAAGGCATTTTGAAAGTGAGAGCAATGGGACCTATGGTTTATTGCTACTTGGAGAACCAAGATTATAGATCCTGCTTTGGATGAAGCTCTATATAGTGTGCCCACATTGGGCACCCCGCCACACGGAAACCCAATGGGCAAAACCAATGGGCTAAAGACAGGTTCTGCTACTAGGGTGTGAAAGTGTTGATATATTACATAACACTAGGTTGCAGGTCTACCTTTGGATGTACCTTCTACAGACATCCCTATACACTTATTGCCATGCAAAATGTGCTCAAAACGAACATCATATGATGTCATTCAATAAAATTTAATACTACACACTTCACAATTGGAAGACTGAACACATTTATTTGACTGAACGGTGTCGCTATGTAGCGGTCAATGTGCATAAGATATGGATCATATCATTAGGTTGGACAACATAGAGCTGTCTCAATATTGACCTGCTAGTCTCTTCCAGAGACTGCTTATAAATAACATGTCGGCATTGCTTGACGGTCTCATCTGGATGACAGGTGTTCTGCCATTTGTGTGGGAGCCTCCATGTTTTTGTCCTGGGCTTCAGAGTGGCCCCATATACAGACTTGCCCATACATTTCAAGTGTCCAGATCAATCCCAGGTCCAGACCAGATCCAGCCCAGACCCAGCCCAGATCCAGCTTACATATAGCTCACGTTGTCACAACACCAGAGGCGTAGGAAAAGGCGGGGGGGGGGGGGCAGGGGGGCCCGCCCCCCCCCCCCCAACCACTGAGGAGGGGGGGGGGGCGTGAAAATGTTTGCCCCCCCCCCCAAATTCTGTCAAGACCTGTAATATAATACACACAATTTTCAATCCTTAACTCTCCCGCATAGGGAAAAGTGGGGGGCAGAGGGGACCGGGCCCCTAAATCAGACCTAAAGGGGGCTCAAATCTTACTTTTTCATACAATCTAATATAAGGATATATATGATGCATCATGCATAAAAAACGATACTTTAGGTTGATTGGAGTGGGCCCCCTTGGCCCCCCCCCCAATGAAGATTTGCTTCCTACGCCTCTGAACACTATGCAAATTATTCTTTAAGGTACCCTAGTAGCAAGCCCGCAGGGGCCAATTTGGTTTTAGCTTGGATTGGCTGTTTGAAGTTGGGGGGGGGGGACTGAGCTGGATTTCATATTGGGACTATGCCTGGTCCGAAGTGGGCCCTGACCAGGCTGCCCTATTTGGGCCACACCTTGGTAGCTACTAGGGTAATTTCCGAGAAAAATCATAGAACCTGCGTTTCACTGGCGGCCCCAGCTGAGCACATTATTGACATTTTGGGGAACTACTATGAGCACATATGGAAAGATTGTGTTTGGGCGTGTCAAAGCATTTTTTTTTGGTGTGAAGTCTTCTCTTCTGACTTTTCATCCTACAACAGGTTCTTACTTTCATAACGTTGTGTATGGGTTGGATGAGGATGAGTGGCCGAGTTGATTGGTGGTTAGTCACAAGCTTGGTCGATTATCATTCACCATCTTGTAATTATACATACATTACAGCTTTCTCAACTTGTTACCCATTCTTAGTAATGATTAGCCATGATTGGCTATGTGATTTATTTCACAGAGGGTCTGGGTGATTGAATCGATTTATTAATTGAAAGATTGAAGGTGTGAATCTTCTCATGAACAATGAATTATTAATTTTGTCAATTTTGAGAGCAGAAATCCCCACCAAAATTCAAGTCGATCGGAGTGTAAGCAGGGACGATATCTATGTTTTATCTGTCTCCAACGGAATTCCGTAAATTTGACTCTCCCAGTGGATCTGCCGGGTGGAGAAATGAGGTGAAGTACTCACAATCATTTATGTAGTTTTTGCGTTAAGAAGTATCTGTATGTGTTTCCATAGAGATAGCATTGGCTTCTCCAGATATGTAGAGGTTCAGTGGTATGGATTATCTTCACCCTCTAATAGAGCTCTGTGCTGTAGCAATTTATCACACATTTTGGTCAGTTCTTTTATAATTTTTTTGAGGGGATTCTAGTGAGTTTATTGAAAAACCGAAAATACCATGACATATTTATTATTTATTTTTCCACAGCATTTGCAAGTTGATTTGTTACTCATTGAATCAGTGAGACATGATTTAAGTTTTGATCTCTGAGAAGTATCCTGATCTGTCACATAAGACTCAGGGTAGACCCTTAGTGCTCATATTTCTCATTGGCACTGGCCAGCTAACTGCCACCGCTTAGATTCAATAGAATCTATAGATGCCAGCCCAGACACCCATGATACTCCCCAGTAAACACCCTACGTAGTTCCAACGTAGCTCAGAGGTTTCTCTAGGTAGATGTCCAACCAAAAAGTTTGAGATTGGTAATTTTGGAAGGTTTGTAGACGTCAAAACATTAAGGTTTATTTACGTTCAACAGACGTAGACATCCGATTTACGTTGATCTACCTCATTCAGACGCAAAATCTACGTAAAAAATCTACGTAGATCTACGTTAGAATAAGTAACTTTTCAACTTCAAGTTGGTAGATGACTTTTCCGTATCACACTAGGTGGCAGCACTATCAATTATGGAGAGAATTTTACAGCTCTTTAACAAATCTACCACATCCAAGCAGTAAATTCTCATCAATTATGAATTCAACATCATGCAAATAAACCGTATTCAATAGAATATTTATATACAAAGGACGGGTGATTAAAGCATTGTGCATGAATAGGTGCTTTGTGGCACTTTACTGTGAGGACACCACATTGGTGGTAATGGAAGAAATACAAAGCCTCTCTGCAGCCAAAACTATTCAACATATCTTTACTGTCAGGCTGTTCAATTGAACAACAAGAACATACCATGTAGAATGAAATGAGATTGAAAATTATGTTACTTGTTTTGTATGAATATTGTTTGTTGTAAATTTGTCAGCAATATATAACAAGTCTTTGTCTGAATCCCACTATGTAGAATTAGATGTAAGGCGTTAAAGGTAGATTTTTCGTCTGAGATTGGTAAATAAACCTTAACGTTTTGACGTTGATAAACCTACTAAAATTACGTAGTTCAGACCAAAAATCAACATAGATCTACGTCTGACCAACATAGTTGTGTTTACTGGGTCAGCACATGTTGGCATTGTCCGATCATAAGGGCTCATAGTATATTGCTATTTGCATGTAACTCAGGATTATTTTAGCTTGATTTATCATCAAATAGAAAAAGAAAAAGAAATTCACTTGTCACCGATCTAACTTTCATGATAGAGCCATTTTCACAATTGAGTACCTTAATTATAGAAATGAATGGGAAAACAGTATTTTCTCACATCATCAGCCATGGATTATTCCCTTCTATTACTATATCAACCAGACATTGGTAATATTTCATGGGCATCTATTAAAACATTTTAGAAGCTAAAATCAAGGGGGTCACCGATTAATGTTTTGTATAATGCACAAAACTCATCAGATGTAATACTTTAAAGCAGAAACTGTGGTAATATTTTAATATTTGTGTAATAATTATGTAATACTTTCAGTAATTTTTTCCGTCAGCAAAGTGTGTAAGCCAGCTCGCCGACAGCACTTACAAAGGTCTTAATTAAAATAGTAAAGGTCGCCGACTTCAATATTAGCCTGAAAAGGCTAAGACCCGACCTGTCTTTGGGGATAAGTCAAAAGATAGCATTGAACTATGTAACTGTGTCATATTAAATGAAATAAAGACAAATTCAAACTCAAACTCAAACTCAAATAAGAAAGTTATGAATTTTTCAAAAATACTTATTTTGCCTTAACTATAGGATGCTATGGGTGTCCCGGTGGCTAAGAGATGCCTTACATTCAGGTATAATCTCTAAATAATAGCAAATACAATGGTTGATTAAGAGAACGTACCATACATTGGAATACATATTTAACCAAAAGAAGAATTTTGGCCTATGTGTAGGCACCCGCATTTCCCCTTAAGGTGGCTAGATCATATCCAAACTGAGCTCAGCACGTAGCCTAGGCCTTTTGCGCATGTTTACATGTAGTTCTTCCATAAGACTCCAGGTGGGGGCCTATGAGTAGGATTGTCAGATTATCATGTATTGTCAAAAACGTCCCATCAGGCTTGACTACATGAGGTTTGAACTCACGATCTCCTGCATATGTGAAGTTAATGTTTTACCTCTACTCTACTGTGAAGCTAGTGGGATGCCTGATGCAACCTATACATATATCATATTGAGATTGCGTGCCCCTTTTTAATTCTTTTATTTCAATCACCAAAAACCTTTAAAACATGCAGGGGACCATAATCATGTTCCAAATATTGATTTTGGATGTAAAACATTAGAGACTATATTCTGAGAGAAAGAACTAGGGAAAACTTTAATTACTTTAAGAGGTTATTTCTTGCAAATATGTGACTAAATACACTATGATTCTATTACAGATCCTTCAAACTCAAAGTCAGATAAATCTAAACTAGCTTGGGACCCCTCGATTTTCTTTACACTATTTGAGAGAACTTATCAATTGGTCCTCATGGTGAAACTCTTGATGAAATGTAATTACTTTCAGACTATGGGGTCTGCACGCACAGGTTAGCTCTCCCACGTGAGAGGACAGACGTTTAGAGCGTTATCTTAATAAGACTATTAAGACAGTGTTAATAGTCTTCATGTTAGTTCCTGAAGTGGCTACCTTACCTTCTACATAATCTGACAGTTGGAGCCACCCTTACTTCAAGTGCCACTATTTGTTGATATCATGGGGGGCTCTGCCCCCAACCCCCGTTTTTTTCCTTCTTTATTAATGGTGAGTACTATTAAGCCTTTAAGACTAAGACTTATTAAGACTTGATTAAGACCCGAAAGTGGGTCGGGGTGCTGGAGTAAACCAAGAAGTAGGGGCCCCAAAATAATTGATTTACAATGGATTTACAGGGGGGGGGGCATATACGCAGGGGGGGGGGACATGAATATGGAGTGAAAAAAAAATATGACCGACCTCTGGATATGATAGACAAACTCACGTGTCATCCTTAATATTCATAGGATGATCCTAGTACACAAGTATAACTACAGGTGGCACCGTAGTTCCCGCCCTGACAACCCCTGCCCCTGCCCCAGCGTAAGACACTGAATTAAGACTTTAAGAGTTAAGATTAAGATAATGCTCTAAACGTCTGTCCTCTCACCTGAGAGAGCTATCCAGTATTTGCATGGGGTCTACCCACCTTAAGACTTACCTGTGCACCTTTGACAGAGCCAACCTAAATGCAAAATACAAAGAGCTAAATCGGGTTCTAGGAAATAATCCTAACCATACAACCACCACCCATAAGATCTACACTACCTGGCGTTTAAACCCAACTCGCGTATACGTCACACCCCGACTTTGAGCTGATCCTATAAGCTGCACCAGAGATCTGATTATGGTGACCTTTAGCACTGTACTATAGTAGCAAATACTCACGTATAAGCCGCACCCCGACCATGGCCCAATCCTATAAGCCGCATCGCCGATCTGATTCACGTACTAGCCGCAGCTTCTATGCAAGGTTTTACGGTATATTTCAATAAACCAGCAATGATAAGAAATGATAAGAATAATAAGAAAACCTGGCTGACTTGATGTATGAGGTGGCTGACTTAGTGAATTTGGTACATTGTATACCTTATGAAAGCAGTCCTAGATGTAATTTAGGAAATAAATATTGCCTAAGTAAGTCATGATTTATATAATCAAGACATAGATCCAGCTCATGTCACCAAACATTATGTATGACATTATGTTTGACAGCAACAACTATTTTGTATCAACTACTGAAGAATGTAAGCGGTGGAGGCGGGGTACTTCTGTCTGTTTTCACAGTATGAAAATGCGTGTAGATGGAGACAAACCCATCAAATGTCAAATATAGTTTGTTGTTCCTTACAAGACACAGTTCCAGTGGTGCATCATGCATGGTAGTTGGCCTTGATCACAGCCACAACATAAGAAAGAATAAATAGTCAAGAGAAAATGGCCCTTATATTTTTCTAACCGAAATCGTGTTACCATAATACCCGTCAAATGCATTTTCTTATGCTCTCTTCTGTTGTCCAATGTATTACTCTAAAGGCAATCCCTTCAGAGTGATAGGGGGGAACAATCCTGCGGTCATTGCCTTCTACAAGTAACATGACACCCATTGAGTCTGAACATTGCCCTTGTTACTATATGTACTATTCTTGCACCAATTTGAGTGGTCCTATTAAGTTACACAACACAAACAAAGGGGGGCAGGGTAGAAAAGGCAGGCTGAAATTGTTCTGTTTAAATAGGCTGACGTTGCCATACAGTAGATACTGAAACCTTATATAAGTTCCGACCAGTTGATGTTGACTCTTCCTGCTAACGACAATTCAAAGTCAGGTATAGATGCGCATGTAAAGGTCAAATCCCACAACGCGAAAATTGGGTCTAAAACTGTTGCCTATTGAGCTTCTGACAGGGGGGAAAGGCTGCCGATTTTGTAAATCACAACACCTCTGCCACATAACTAGTGTACTCCAAATCCCACTGTGGTCAAAAATAAGCAAGCAGGTGTTGCCTATAGGACTGGTTAAGGGATCTACTTGAGGGGAGTTACTCCATTGTATGATTTGTCTTGATTATTCCCTCTCAACTAGCCTAAAGATATCTGGAGTGTCCCCCCTGTATAAACCAAATCGTTGGCCTATTCTAATAAGCAACATATTTGAGCATAATCAGAGCAAAATATCTAAATGTTTTGACATCTCATTTATCATGATCACAAGACTTAGACAAGGGTTATGACCAACATTGGGTTTGTTTTAGCAGATATAACCAACCAATATTGGCTAAGTGATTAGGATTTCACAATAAACTACATTTTTCAGCCCTCATTCGCGTTGTGGGATTTGACCTTAAGAGACGACTATAGGTCACATATTTTGATGGTGAATCTAGTATAAGTGATGGAGTGTTGGTCACGCTTGGTAAGTCTGTCTAGAGACTTTTCAGAATACTTGGGGTTTGGGGACAACCGATGAGCTCAGGTATCAAGTTACAGGCGAATATGACTGTTAACCGACATGTTTAAGTTCAAGTTCAGTGCATCTATAGGATACTCTATTAACAAGCATTTTATACAGTCCTAACACTGGTCTGACCAACCGATAAGGATATGTATAAGCATCAGATTTATACAATAGTTGCTCTTCTAAATAACAAGCATGATGTGTTGATTTTTAACCATAATGACAATGGATTATGTAGCATCTATTACCATCTTATAAAGTCAGCAGAGCGGGTCCCCCGTGCTACCACTGTGGGTATAGAGCACCTTGGGGTTATCAAGGCGCCCCCCCTTTTTAGTCAGGCGGCAGAGTGAAGAACCTTAAGTTCTGCATACACCCAGAAAAGGGGGTTACTCTTCGGGGGTTCAGTCAGTATATTGACTCTATAGGCGTTCACCTAGCGTTACCTGATTGAACTTCTAACCCCCGAACATGGATGCGCCCATGGCCTAACCCCTATGAGCCCTATATGCGGGCCATGGATGGTCAGGAGGAACTAACTTAGATGATGGTCAAGGGGAATTGAAATTGTACCTACTACTCCAAGATGGTTGTCAGGCCAAGGCCACCAAGATTTACTTACTGAGCACCTACTCCTACAATGCCACCAAGAGGATGGTCAGGAGGAACTAACTTAGCCCCAAATAGACATTTTCAATTACCTGATTTGGGGGTGATATCTGCAGCTACACCCACTATAACTAACCACCGATCGCGATTAGGCCAATTTTCTATTAGCCTACTGTCGGCACACCATCGGCCCAGTGGGCACAAAAAAAAGTCGTATGTTGAATTAATATTGAAACAGCATTGAATCAACATTTACAACCATTTATCAATGTTGATTCAATGTTCTGTGCCAACTGGGGGCGGGTGGTTCTGCCGACAGTAGGCCTGTTCTACAAGCCTGCATATTGCTGGTTTTTCCTTATTTCTACCAATGGGTCTGCCGACAGCACCATCGGCCGATTGTTGTCTGTAGTGGGTCTACCGACCGTCAGGACCTACAAAGTGGCTAATGGAAAATGGGCTTTAGGCAGCAGAGCTGTAGGTAGGTCAATCGGTGGGCACAGCTGGACGCTGCATGTTTCTGGTAGTGTCCAAATACTGCATCGGCAGCAATCATCAGTAAACTTATCGGCTGTGATGTAATTTTCATGTAGGTATATGGGCCGATAGTACTGCCAAATCGGCTGATGGAAATGCACCTAAGCCTTTACTGCTACAAGGTGGTGGTCAGGGAGAACTAGAGCTGCACTGACAAGATACCATACTGCCGAGTTTAAGCGTGCTGGTGCATATAGATTTGGAGGCCCACTATACACCCCGGGCACGTATACAAGACAGGCCCTTAGCAGATATACTATTTTTTCTTAGCCTAGAATTCTTGTCCAAACGGGGGATGTGCATCCAGGTGGGCATGTCTTCTGTTTTACGTTTTTTTTAAGCACTACCGTTAATGTTCTGATAAGAAGCAACAATACCTAGCAGACATTTTTTTAGATTGATTCTGATTGGGTCATAAGCTCAACTATTGACAATTATTTTATTTGATAGCAATATGAAACAAAAAGAATGATGTGAATAATAAAACGATGGGACAAAAGTTTTATTTCTGTATATTCATATTGTTAGACTTGTCATTTGAACAGAATTGTCTTCATGCTTCACATGACTGTGCATAATTATCACTAGGACATCAATAATAGAACAGGAAAACAGGTCCCGGGATTGTCAATGGCTACTATCTAGATCTATTTACATTGCCCAAGCTTTGCAGATACCACACCTGATAGCTATTGGAACAGCAACATTCCAATGACTGACAAGGGAAGAGATAAATACATTTTGACACACTGAATGCGCATTCTATTAGTACGTGTATATAAGTCAATTAAATAGAACTTCGTTATCCATGTAAACTATTATCAAAATGGATAAGAAAAGACTAAGGCTATACAATAGATATTCCTCACACACTTAATACTAAGACTATGAAGTATATTTAGCATCTACAGCTAGCCATCCTCAGCACTCACACCATGCAGCGTCTTGTGCTGCATATGGAGATAATACACAGATAGAGCGTGATAGCTAGGATGGTCCATGTCAGATACCTGACCGTCCTACCAATAAAACAATGTCACACAATGTCATCATTGGAATAACAGATTCTATCCCCATAACCTGGTCTACCGCCGGTCATCCACTCAAGGGTATTATCACGGAAATACTTACATCTTACGCGACGATTTGGCAATTAAAACCCTTTAGTTTATGCAGAAAATGACAAAATATGAAGGAGGTGATGGTCAATATATCTTAATGTTAAGGAAAGGCTAAACCAATACACTGTTTTTCACACACTTTGAATAATACAATTTACCACTTAACCACATATAAAATGGCATGGATGGGAGCCTGTCTTGAGAGGAGGAGGAACTTAGGTCGTCCCTCATGGGTAGATGGCCCGGGGGGCACTCAATTTTTTACACGGGTGTGCGGCTGGTCCTTAAACAACCCTTACCCTTGGTGAGGAGATTTTGTTCAAAATGTGCCCTTCCCAGCCGGACACATGTGTATACAAAATATACTAAGTACCCCCCTCCCCGGAGTAGATGGCCTCCCATCCTGACAATTCAAATGCATTTAATGATAAAGATGAAACAAGGGGTAAAGCTGATTGAAATCTTAAACGCATTATATGATTTATAATTGATATCCATTAAGAAACGGAAATATAGGGAGTTTGGATGTTCCCAGAGATTGACAGAATAGTACGCCTTGATATTTTCTTGATGCCCAATGGTCCCAGTTAAATTTCCCCTGCCCCTGTGGTCTTAAAGTTGGTATCCCAATTGGGGTGACTAGAATTGACCCCTCTCAATAATTACCTGAAAGTCTTTAATGTACACCTTTCTTCTGAAATGGGTGCTTAATTCTGGTTACCAAGAGTCTTAAAGGCTTTAATGTAAAGTATGTAATAACATCTAGATCTACAGCTTTCATGGAGAAAACCCAAACATTGGCAAACCATCTGAGATGTGCTGCCACCTGTACAGATGGCAATATACTAATTTATTCATGAATGGAGTTGAGCTACTGGGTCTGCAATGGGAATATTTTGTAAACACTGGTACAGCTGCCACCTAGGGGTTTAGAAGAGAGGCATGCTAATTGCTTTATTTTTGACTGCTCAGTGAAAATTCATTTTTGCTACTGTGTGGGGATTTTTGTATGGAAATAATTCTCATAGAGCTTTAATACTTTCACATATGTCTTACAACATCATCATGCTTATCCCCATGCTGGAAGTGGAAATTCGTCACCGCAACAGTTGGGATACCAACTTTAACATAAATGGGTAGCCCTTTGAGCTTCTGGGTTTGGCTTCAAACACATGGCTTTAACGTCAGGGCAACTGATAAATAACACTGTGCAATGATGAACAAAAGAACTGGGGGCAGACCTACCTGACTAGACTAATTTGAGGTCACTGACTCCAAAAATGATGGTAAAACATGCCCCATAAGTCTCAGTTTCAAGATATTCCAACCATGATTATTTGTTGGTCTACTACTGAATATATGCTCCGACCAATGATCAATTTTGTTTGCCTGCCAGGGATAACATGACTCTGAGCACATTCAGTGGTAAGAGGCCATAAAAACCAAGATTATACACTGTTATGAAGCTAAATTAGTGATATTTTACCTATATTAATTGAAAAATTACCATAAAACATATAAATTTATCCTTAAGCGATATGACATTTTTTTAGGCTACTAAGATCAGGATTGTGACCCGTTCTGACAAGAGGTACCTTCAGGGAAGCTATTCGTACTGTTTTTAACCCCCATTGCCCTCTAAACACATGTACGTAGGTTGGATGTTTTTGGGGCGTATAAACTTCGTAAATTTACAAGGTTTGTGAACGTCAAAACATTAAGGTATAGTTACATTCAGTGGACGTTTATTCAGACGTAAATAAACCTACAAATTATACACAACTTATCATATGATTCTATATAAAAATGCAGAATGCAGGCATAGATTTGTTTCCTTGATGATTTTGCAGATAGATTTGCATTTTACAAACTTGATTTATAGAATAACTACTACAGTTTTAAAACTCACTTCATTCTATATAAAATGTCATTGTAGTTTGACAAAGCATCCTGATATATATATCACATAGTCTCCTGCATATATAATATTGGCTGCACAAAGGCTTTATATTGTTTCTATTATCACTAATGTGGTTAGCAATCAATAAAGTGAACTAATACCCATTTTATACATAGTTTTTTTAAACAATGGTCCTTTATAATATTATATGGAAATCCAATGGTATGCAGCTAATGTACATAATATCAAATTCATTATTCATTAGATTTTAAGTACTGCTTTAATGTGGTAAACTCGTTGGAGAGCTGTATTATTCTCTTCATACTTGATAATGCTGCCACCTAGTGTGACACTTGAGAGGTTTATAAGGGCATGTAACAATTATCAACAAGAATTAATACGTAAATTTACGTAGAACTACGTAGATTTATTACATTTATCTACGTCTGAATGACGTAGATTAACGTAAATTAAGCTTAAACGTTGGTAGAACGTAAGTAAAACTCAACGTTTTGACGTCCACAAACCTTGTGAAAAATCGTAAATCAAACCATTGGTTGGAAGCAAACCTACACAAACCTCTCAGCTACTTCGGAATTATGTAGTGTGTTTAGAGGGTGGTGCCAGAATCCCAATGAGAGTAATAAATAGACAGATAACCCTTTATGCAGAGTGCAATAATAGATCAGTGGCGTTGCATCTTTAGTATCAAAATTCTATATCTATAATGTTTTTTTAGACAAAAATGGTAGAAAGGCCAGTTTCTGGTTACCATGGCAGCCATTCACACAGTCAAAATATTGGATATTGGCTCTAGTATATTTGAAATGTCATCAATATTGCAAACCTCAAGACAGGCCTTGCAAATTCCTTCAGAACCAATTTTGTACTAAAAGGTATCCTTGTATGAGGATATTTGACCATAAAACCTTATTTTACATGAAACATTAGCCAGGTACATTGCTGGAATATGGTCTGATGGGGAATACAATAGGAAGACAAAGCGATCTTTTTTAAGCACTAGTATTATGTTTCAAAGTGTTATTTTAGACCTATTTATTCACAAAGAATACTTATTTCTGTAACAGATCAGTATATATTATATTGATAATATAACTAGTTAAAAATAAGTTTTAAGCATTTTAATATTTTGATGATCAACAAGTGTATATATAAACTCTAAAAGGTTATACAAAATAAGACCATGTGAAAATCTGAAAACTGAGACTTACAACACAATTTTTAGTGCTATTTTTTAATTCCCGAGGTCAAAAAATACATAAAAATAATTGAGTCTGGTCCCGTTTTTTTTCCAATTTTTGAAAATTTGTTGTACAGTGTAATGGCCATAGCAAATAATTCCATAGCTGTCACAGTGATTCACAAAATGTTCATATAATAGACATTCTTTGATATTGCATTACTATTGTATAGCATACAGGTGTGAAGGCAAACACAATAACATGTCCACTGATGCCATATGATACATAAAACTCACTTCATTCGCTCCATTTGTCTATATCACATCAACATTATATTTATGTGAGAAGAATACTGTAAATCAGATGATATTGAAGAGCATACAGGGCAAATAGAGGGCCCTATTGATTATGAAGAAGGAGCTCAGGATCAGCCATGCAAAATGCTTCACTTCCTACTAAAAAGATACAGATACCATCAATGCCGACACCTGGTGTCATTCACAAAACATTCATATTTACAATGTAATCGAATGTCTAGTCCACTTTACCGGCAGATGTATGTACTGTACAATGAAGTGCAACCTCTCTCCTGATAGCATACTGTTATACTCAGTATCTAGAGAATATGAACAACCTTAGTCTGGCGTTTAGTACAACAAGATGCAATCTTGGCCAAAAAGAAGAGGGAGACTCTCGCAACAATTACAAGGACCAGGATGCCCACTCCAACCAGCGGTAACCACACCATTAGGATGTTCTCAACTATACTCAGGGCAGTATTTAGAGCAATAATAGGTCCATCAGGCGTGTACTCTGCCACTTCAAATGCTGCCTTTATTGCATTTACTATACAAATGATATTTAAGGCTGCAAGTTCAAATGTTGCAGCATTCTGTGCCCGGCTACCCTTATATGGTTTAATAAGTAGATGTAAAATGAGGTAAAAGAAAGTTACACAGTGCTTTGAAGCAGCTTTTCCAGGGTATTTGTGACAAAGGTGCTTAAGAGAATCAGGAGTAGGCGACGCAGGATGAGCACCCCTGACCAGCAGATTGGTAGTGAAAGGAGAGGAAGGGTGTGTATACGGAAGGGGCCTTGGAGAGCCATGCCAAAGGCTTCTGAAGCAGTCGCTGTTGGTCTATTGTGCTGTTCTGCTTCTTTGTGATTGGATTTGAGCATATAGTATGCCCTGAAAGGCCAGCTGATGATAAATGGCAGGGGAATGATACAAGAGGCAAAATACTCATTACAATGTATTACTCCACATCTGAGGAGATAGGGCCCAAAACAGAGATGGGCAAAGAAGGGGATGATACAGAAGATGACATAGATGAAGATTCCCACTTGCCAAAGCTGATAACAGGTAATATTACCATCAATAAATAGGACAGAGTCATTGAGGATGTCAACACACTTCAAGAGGCTAAATGCTGTTGCTGAGAGTTTCTGATAGGAAAACATCAGAGCCAGCATCATTGCCTTGGTGGCTCTATCAGTCACTGCTGACGATTGCTTCTTTTGCAATTTCTGTACAATCATTCCCACTAAGAATACAACAAAGATGGTTCCCAGCAAAAGGGGTACAAAGGCAGTTTTCAGGACTTGTTTTAAGGCCACATTTACATTGGCAAAGAGACATAGGTCTCCAAATGCTATCTGAAAGAAGTCAATCCGAAATTTGAATATACTTCCGAGAATGGATTTGAGTTTTGCAATTTTAGATGCACTTTTTGTGACATAGGTTGCATTAATTTGCATCAATCCAGCATCTTGGAAGTAGGAAAATAACAACACTAGAAATGCCCCTCCCTCACCTCTGGGAACAGTTTTAACTCCTCTTTCCTCTTTTTTTGCTAAGGTCCTTTTGAACCTACAACAGAGGGCTATCTGTGATAGGTCAATTGGCTTTGTGAAGAGCATTGCAACAAAGTCCCCCTGGAACATTAAGAAAGCAGCATATATCATCACTACAATGATGACTACCTGAATGAACCAATAATTTCCACATTGTCCATTGGGAAGGCATTTAGCAGAGAAGAGAGCTTCAGTGAAGTTTTCAGTACATTTCCCACATAGTGTCCCTTCTCGTTTAAGATTGCAACTATCATATCCTTCGCATGGCCTTCTGGTACAACAGTAATTCGGAGGACAGCGATAAAAAGAGACTTCGTCCCTCTCCTTGATGCCCCAAAAGTTTGGTTTTGATCTGAACTGATTGAAACATTCCCCACCATACGGGCATGCATAACACTTAATCTTTGGCCAGATTATGTTATAGTACAGAGCTGAAGGTTGGTCTGTATGATTATAGGAATCATCACAGGTAGGTTCAGATGGGGGATAGCCAAGATAGACAGGTTGGGTTTGTTGTCCTAGGTTCTGATTGTTTGGATAGGTAGAATTATTTGAAGCTGGCTGGTTATTAGAAGGGTATGGTTGGTAAATTTGATTATTGGAAGGATATTGTTGACCAGTATTTGGATAAGGTTGGTAAATTGGTGGATATGTTTGACCATCACCTGGATATGGTTGATTGAGAGGTGGGTATGGTTGGACACTACCTGGGTAACTTTGGTTTGTAGTTGGATAGAGTTGACCTGTTCCAGAGTTACTTTCATTATTTGAAGGTGGATTGTTGCCAGTTCCATAGGGGGGAAATGTGGGGAATGTGGGCAAGAGAAGACATGGCTTAAGACCAATATCTTCAGGTAGTTTATCTTTGAACCATCTGACATCAATACTAACGGAGTTGCTTCTAATAATTACAGTGCTAGCCTTTAGTGAGTACATATTGGTACACTTCTGACAATTGTATTCTAATAGTGAGTAGGTGTGGTGTGTAAGATATGCCAATTTACCATCTACTTTATATGGTGCAGTAATGTTTTTGAGTATAAATCCTCTTGGGCATGAGATATCTAAGTTACCTACTTTTATTGCATAGTCGATACCTGCAGCAGTATATTTAAGGATTGATATATAATCTTTTATGCTAGACTTAAGGTCTAAGATATTATCATTAAATTTAAGATGTCCATCACTAGCTGAAATAACATCTCCAGAAGCAGCAGAGAAGTGGCACCCTATGATATAGGGAGAAACTGCTTTTAATAAAGCTATGCTTCCGCCCTTGTTTGTTGCACCGTTACCTATGAAAATACATTCATAAATATAAATATCCTGCTTTACATTAGTGATGTGCAATGCCCCTCCATCCCCTTTTATTTTCTCTCTGAGATTACCATAAATGTGATCTGTGTATGTAACAACATTCCTCTGAGTAGAATAACTCAATGTGTCCCTTAGATTAGACTGAGATTCATTGTATACCTTGAAACCACTAACCACACCAGCATGATTGTCAAGAAATGTGCAGTTCATGATTAAAATGTAATATATGGTATCTGCAACAATAGGAGTAGATCCATCTACAATCTTGATTGTACCTCCATTTTGAGTAACAGTATTTCCTATAAAGAAGCTCCTACTGATTATTATCTTATTGATGTTTGTATCAGAGATGAACACCCCACCAAAGTTGTCCTTAAATAGGCAATTATCAATGATAAGTTTGTCTGCCCTCAGAGCTACATAGATTGGAGCAACAACTCCCCCATACTCACTGAAGACTTTGAGGGCAAACATAATGCTATCAGGTTTAAGGCCTACAAAGGTTGAGTTTGAAATATGAATAATCCTTTTTACTGCCACAGCAGAGTAACCCACTACACTAAATCCTCCAACCTTTGTTTCTGCTGACGGTCTTCCTTTAAAGTGGGCATTTGTCACCTTAAGATCTAATGAAGTCCTTCCCATAACCTCAAAACGTCTGTTTCCAAACTCAACACCATTAATCCTGAGGTTAAGATGTACTGCTTTGACATAGATATCAAGATGTATCTCATTCAAATCATTAAATGTGAAAGAGTAACCATCTTTTGCTTCTGGATATATCCAACTGGAGTTAGATACAGTCATATTGAGCATCATAATATATCTACCTGAATAACCTGGAATATTGTATCTGTCTTGTATGAAAGGAGGCATGCTATTAACAGAAAATGGTAATTTGTCATTTATCACCAGACCACACTCTTTGAAAACACAGTTCTCAATCTCTAAAGTCAGGTTAAAGGTATAGATATGGACTAACCCTGATGTAAAGGTGATGTTTTTGAGCTTCACCATCTTCCTATTGGCACTATAAGCATTCAGATTCAGAACCATATCAGTCTGTGCTGTTGAGTTACAGCCTATCACTGCCTGTCCACCTTGACCTTCAAGATTCAGCGAGGACGGCCATGGTCCCACCATGCAGTGTGCAGTGATTGGGTTGGAGCTGTCCACTTTGATGACATCATTGTGTGCAGTGCGGCCTATCAGGGCATGGAGGCTGTAGCAAGGGATGGAGGTGTTTCCACATGAAGGAGAGTCCTGACCCTGACCACTCAGCAACCACTCCCTGCCTGAAGCACCTGTTCAGGTATAAATGAAGCTTTTACTGAATTAATGTATGACTTTGTGGGGAATAATCTAGTGTGCACATACTCATTGTTTAAAATATAATATGGAAGATGTCGTTTTTCATTTAAAGACAGACCAATATTGTTTGTGTTATACTACACACATGGAATAGGCACTAAGATATTAATTTTAAAACAATACATTGATCTAAGGGTTATTCCAGTTTCTGTGTTGAGTCAGATTCACGGTGATTAGATGTTGATTCATCATTCACCAACATATTAAGAAAGTAGCACTTACCAGTGTTCAGATGAATATGAGAAGTAAGTAGCAAAACGGCCACAAAGAGTGGCAAATGTGCAGTGAGTACCATTTTGCGTGGCTCAACCATACACACTGAGAGCGTCATCTGTATCCACAAGCTCTTTGAACTTATATCTAACGGTCCAGCCGAGCGACTCAATAAAACAGTCTGTTGTCCTCCCAAAACATCATGTAATCAAAGCTATGCTTAATGGGCAAATGTTGGCTGGTTTGGCCATTTTCTGAGATCGTGAATATTGATGTGTGACCTGACACCTGGTGGTAATGGTAAGCACCAGACTGAGCTGCTCCTTGGTCAATAGATACATGCAGAGCCGACTGCTCTAATATAGATACTTTCGCTATTGTAGCCATTTTGGCTTATTTCAAATATACTGCAATCATTAGAATTGAATTCTCATAATGCAACCACCCCTGATACCTCAATTGCGGTCACATTAGCTTGAATTGACTAACTGCTGTTTACAAGGAGTCATGGCAACAGCGACTCTTAATGGAGATTTCATCAATTCTTTCATCAATTCACTTTCAATAACTCGTTTTCTTGTTGACATCTATGGACACATTAATGCTGTTTCACATCCAGTTCTATGTGAAATGAATAGATGTATGTTTAAAATGTCATGACTGTGTCTGGGGCGCTACTTTAATGTTGTGCAAATAATGGTGTGCAAACATTTTAACAATGTTGGAAAAACAAAATCAGATAATTTATGATGTGTCAAAATAATGTAGAATATTTGCAATGCCATAAATCTGCCAACATTACATTTCACCGTGTATGACATTGGCTAGGCAATGGTCCAAATCTCAACGTGTTTGGTACACAGCATGCAATCTTCTCAATCATTTTCAAGTAGTCTATTCAGTGGTTTATAATACCTCAAGTTGGACCAAAATGGTGAAATACACATTTGATCCACATTGGCATCAGATTGCACTATAAAAATGTAGTTTCTACCGAGTTCTCCTCTATGATACTGTTATCATGAATACCATGCAGCACTGTATAATTCAATAGAAACACAGTGAATGGTCATAAATATATGCACAAGCAATTTTTAATTTTGGTATTATAATGATGGCCTGTCACCATGTTCAGTATTACCTTGATACACCATTCATTGTACTTAGGTATATTGCCGGTGAGTACACTGCCAGGGAGTACAGTGGGTACAGTATCAGTGGGTACAGTGGGAACAGTGTCAGAGGCTACAGTGCCAGTGAGTACAGTGTCAGTGGGTACAGGGTTAATGGATACAGTGTCATTGAACTCAGTGCCAGTGGGTACAGTGTCAGTGGTACAATGGGTACAGCGTCATTGAACTCAGTGTCAGTGGGTACAGTGTCAGTGGTACAATGGGTACAGTGTCATTGAACTCAGCGTCAGTGGGTATAGTGTCAGTGGTACAATGGATACAGTGTCATTGAACTCAGCGTCAGTCGGTACAGTGTCAGTGGTACAGTGCCAGAGGCTACAGTGTCAGTGAGCAGCAGAGTGTCGGTGGGTAAAATGAGAACAGTGTCAATGAGCACAGTGACAATGGTACAATGGTACAATGGGTACAGTGGCAGTGGAAACAGTGGCAGTGGTGACAGTATCAGTGGGTACAGGGTCAGTGGTTACAGTGTCAGTTGGTACAGGGTTAGTGGTTACAGTGTCAGTGGGTACAGGGTTAGTTTCAGGGTTAGTGGGTACAGGGTTAGTGGTTACTGTGTCAGTGAGTTAGTTACAGGGTTAGTGGGTACAGGGTTAGTGGTTAGAGTGTTAGTGGGTACAGGGTTAGTGTACAGGCCTCAGTGGGTACAGGGTCAGTGGGCAGAGTATCAGAAGGTACAGGGTCAGTGGGTACATTGTCAGTGCATACAGTTACAGGGTCAGCAAGCACAGTGGCATTTAGTACAGTGTCAATGGGTACGCGGTCAGTGGGTACAATAGCACAGGGTCAATAGATCCAACAACTGAGGCACACTGTCTCAGAGTCAATTGTGATGTAAATCACACATTCAATCTTTGTCTGTCCTACTTTGTTGGAAAGAAACATACTTCCTTTTTGAAACACGGTCTCTGGCTTTGGTAGCAAGGGAGGTCTAGTTCCAATAAAAATGCCCTAGTTTTAGGCAGATGATAGCAGACAGAACAGGCTTTCCATATGTGTAATGATTGTGTTATAATCTTTAGTCCTGGATTCATGAATATAGTGTGGATTTACCAACAGCCACAGTTCCTAAACTATGTACTAGAAGACTGGAAGATCGGCTGCTTCTTCCTCATAACTTTATCTCGTAATGACAATTGTGCCTCCCCTCGTCCTGTGTACCCTACACCTCTATGACTGCCACCACTGCTGCCATATAGGGTAAAATTATAGGAAGGGTATATGGTGGTATAGTCCAAAGCTACTCAAGGGTATACTGTGTATTATTTGTTAGATTGGATAACATGATATTAAAGGTGATCCATATTTTGAAATATCATGTTCAGACCTTGATGTATGTTTTCAGAGCTTCTCTATATCAGAAAGATAGGAGTCAATGTTACTATATTTCCGCCTTTATCCTGTAAAACTGTGGTATCGATTTCTAAGTCCTAGAGTACAGTTACCTATATGCTGTAAGAGACCACCTGGGAGTACCCAGCGGTAGCACTGAGAACGACTGTACAGGCCCTGACCTCCTGTGTGTGTCTTTGCCTTTGATACATGAATGCTAAATAGGTAAGTGCCATGTACAATGGTCCTTTGCACACCATAGGTGAGTTTGTTAGGCGAAAAATTCGCCTATAAGCAACTAACTAAACCAGTGTGCCTGTTAGTTACTAAATAGGCCGACTTTTTGCTAACGAACTCACCACATAGAATGGCACTTGTTAGTGCCACCTTGACTCAACATTGTACTTTTGCTGGGTCTGGGCAGTGCTTCCTCCAGTAGTAGAAACCAGAAGCTATAGTGGGAGTTCTCCAAGACCCCTCCCATCATATTTTCTGGTCCCTGAGGGGTCATAACCGCATCACCTCCCCCTATGTTGGGGGGGGGGGGGGTCCTCCTTCAGTACCCAGCCATATTTATTATATTACAGCACCAAGCATGCCAGAACTCTTTTCAAGCTTTGATGGGTACAGAGGTCAAGGTGGTGCCAGCTTTGTTGATTTCCTGTGCTGTAGCAGCTTGAAGAGGCAGACAAACGATCCTAGAAACAAACCACTTTAACAGGCTTGTTAAGTTTATATAACACCTTAGTTATATCTAAAATTACCCAAGCACAATCCCTCAGATCCAGGCTTGTTCTAGCCCTGTGGAACTGTATTCCGTAGCAAAGCCCCCCCCCCCCATAAATAAAGGTTCGGGCAACCAAGAAATAAGGACGCTGGCTGTTCCCTTCTAGCAGTTCTCTGGTCTACATAAGTTGTACTGGGGCCAAGGACCTATGCATATCGTTAACACTGGCTACCTACCCAGTGGGGTGTTTCACAAGGGGAAAATAGATACAATTAATTTAACATGTTTTCTAAGACCAACTTACTATCACCCAATGTTAATCTTAACTTGGTGTTTCACAAGTTTCAATTGTATAGATCTGTGGTTATATACCCAGATACTATTGTAGATAATAATGCGGCTTGTGAAACACAAACTTAAGACTAACATTTGGTAAAAGTAAGACTTAGTCGATCTTGATAACCATGTAGCATTGATCTTAAATACTTTCCCCTTGTATGATGATCACATCAGGGGCTCGATTCATAACAATGTACAACAGCTCAGAAAGCCTACGACCACTAAATAACATGCTTGTAGGGAAAAGAGGGCAAATCGTATTTTTTTACAGGTAGTAGTCAAGGCATCATACAAGGCTGTAGTACAAATATTTTGATATCATTTCACAATGGGATTAGAGAATGACTTTAGAGGTTGTATCAGCCATCTGTTGTGCAATGGGCATTTTCCTCCTTACAACCACCATATATACATGTATTCTGTACAATAGGGCAGATAGGAATTTTGCTACGATTTTCTTTTGAAATGCACCCCCTTTTTTTGTACAACAGCATTCTACGATTTTCTTGAGATAAGCTGGTCGTATGAAATTAGCTGGTCGTATGTGTGGTTATTGTTCTCCACCATTACAACTGTTCAACAGGTGTCGTAAGAATGGCATAAAATGACCCCTGGACGATCAGCAATGGTCGTAGCAGTAAAATGACCCTCTGTGTCATAGAAACTTATGAATCGAGCCCCTGATCAACATAAGTGTTGTTTAAATGAGTATAACCAGTTTATTTTCATCCTGAATAAACAGATATTTACAGGGATTCTTATGTGTAGTATGACACATATATAACATGAAAATATTAAGTAATCTGTAAGGAAAATATTAGCGGACATGGTATGAGTTCCACGCTAATAATTATGCATTGTGAAACACTTATACAGTAGTTGTATCTCGATTGTAGGCCAAAGACCCTGACCTAGCATCTCGGTTGTAGACCTTTGTGAAACACTGTTTATAAGCAGTATACAATTGATACAACCAATTGTCGGTCTTACTGGTTATATACAATTAACACCTCCTATAGAAACACTTATTCTGCAATTAATTGTATACTCTCCTTGTGAAACACCCCACAGAATAAACCTCAGAGTGAATCCTCAGAGCTAAGAATCGCTATAAGAATCTGAATATTCAAATAGTTAAACAACACTTTATCAATTGGGATATTTAACCCCACATGCTATTTGTATTGGATGTAGAAAGCATACTATGCACATGTTATAAGGACATGAATAATAAAAGAATGGAAGCAGATAGGGCCTACTGAGTTTTTAAACATTTATTTGTGTTAACACGATACTTGATGCACATTAACATATACTCAAATCGATTTTATTACACAAATGGGGAAAAACTAGCAATAGGGAAAACATACATTTGAATGCATTGGATAGCTCATTCATTTTTTAGGAAATAAAGAGTATTCACGTATAATGAAATATCATTGGTTTAGGCCTACTGTATTGTCGCATATAGGTGCCGGGTTTTGAATAGGTGCCTGTTTTGAATAGGAGCCAGGGGTAAAAGGCCTTTGAAATTAATAGGTGCAGGGCCTTGAATAGAGGCCTGGGGTTTCCATCAATGACAACAAAGGGTTTGTTCTAATGTGTTACTTATTGCATTGTATATCTGTGGTGGGGGCCTGGGTAGGGGGTGGTGTTAGCTGTGGAATTTACCATCTTTGATCAATTAGTATACAGCAGATGAAAGCCTTTGTTCAAAATAATGACTAAAAATGAAATTTGGTTTTACTATTACATGCCTTATGAGTTCTCTTTTTCATTGGGTGGGGGGGTTGCATGACTCTTAAACAATAACTGACGGGCCTTGAATAGCTGCCTGATTTGATTAGGAGCCAGGGGTACAGGGGTACCCAAATAAATAGCTGCCCGGGCACCTACATGCGACGATACGGTGCATATACACATACATGGGTCAAGCCGCTGACTTATGTAGGTTTGGTCTTTTCAGGCCTTTTAAGCTTCATAAGCCTACAGAATTAAGACTTTTGCCTCAAATGCTTATATTCTTTGGCATGTGTGACAAAACATCCTAACATTTCAGGGAAAAAAATATTTTTGTGCATTGGACCAAGATTTTGTCTTTTATGGCCCCCCAAAGCCAAAAATGCCCTAAAAAATGACAAAAATGACAAAAATGACATATTTTACATGCCAATCATTTAATCTGAGGAATCAATAGCCCATCCCAACTAATTTTTTCCATTAGGCCTATGTTATAGTAGATGGATTCAAGAGATTTTACCATGATATGTATCTTTTATTTTTTATTGTAGACTTTTTGCTGTGAATTTTTCACTTATTGTCAATCCATGTTATTATATTGGTGTCCTCATAAAGTAATTAAAGAGATACCAAAGCATAACTATTTTACCCCTCATGTTGAGGTAACATGTGGGCCTTATACTGGAAAAAGAAAATTTTCAAAAAAATCCAATCCTCTAGGCTCCAGGAGCAGATGCATATTTGATACAACATAAAAGCACGGAGTAACAATTGCCATTTCTTTCCCTCCTGTGGTTATTTCTGGCTATATATTGAGTTATTATGTTCCAAAAGGACTTGTGGTGACAGGGGCTTAGTGCTTGATAGCTATGGTAGATCATCCATTCACCCATGCACACCCAAATGCTTCACTATGACAAATTTGAATCCCGGATGGTGTTACTCCGTGCTTTTAAGTTGCGGTGTTACTCCGTGCTTTTAAGTAGCAGCAGGCAAATCCTCACTAATAATTGACTTCTCTGTGCTCCAGAGGGTGCCTACAGCACTCCTTGATCATTTTATTGCTTCATAATCAACAATGCCTCACATATCTAGAATCTGTGGGTAATTTGAAAATTCACCTTGACTTTAAAGCACGGAGTAACTCTCGAAAAAAATAAAGGCTCACAGAAATGCTAATATCCAATATATCTAAGTTTTAACTTCTCCATTGCTTTGCTACTAACCCTCTTAGATAGTCTGCACCCTTAAATGTGGGAATTTCACATTTCTTTTACTATTTATTGTGATATTCTATTAAAAGCACGGAGTAACTAGTGTTACTCCGTGCTTTAAAGTGCTGATATTGGCCATATTCAGACCCGTACTGTGAAAGGTGGGTGATGGAATGGGCTAAAGTACTAGCTTTACACAAAAGTAGATATGTTGAAGATAATACAGAGTGAGTAATAAGAGTATTTGACCCCTTTTGAAGAAGTAGGAGTAAAGGTGGGGAAGTGTGATAAAACTTTTCAATTTTTCAAAAAAAAACTAATTTCACAGGCCCATATCTCAGAATTTACTAATTTTATTATTTCAATCTTTATTGGGGTCAAGGATGTATGTCATGCCATGCTGTAAATGGAATTATTAGTTGCTGTGTTGTATTTAAGAGGAAAATAAGGTGTCCCTGTACTTAAAAGCACGGAGTAACACCAAAAATGCCCACTCATCTTCGCGTTGTTATAAAAATTGAACTGCTAGGGTTAGAAGCGTACTGGCAGTGGTTTCATGGAGCCAAGATATATACCTTTCAATAAAATAAACTTATATAAACATAATTATTCTGAGGTTTCTGATTTGTCCTTCCTCAGCTCAATACCTACATAAGTCAGCGGCTTGACCCACATAGATAATGATATGAAGATGAAGGAGTAAAGTGGTTTTTCACACATAATATAATACATAACAAGTAAATTTATCAAATACATTTCACATGTTAACCAGTTCCAACTTTCCAGTTTTCATGACTTGATTGAAATGTTACCCATAGCCAAACCTCAGTTTGTTGTCTTGAGGACACCTAACGCTGCAGTACAAACGTATAGACTCAACCCTCTGGTTAGATGACCAGCGATGTAGATAAAGGGGTTTAGAGTGGCCACATAGCTTCATGAGCACATTGAAATATGTGAATAAGTCAAGCTTGTACCACATCATGCTTCTCTTTTTCAAAAAACAGAAATCGTACAAAAATACCCGTGACCATAAATAGAGAACGGATTTTCTTGTTACTAGATTATGAACAACACTGAAATAAGGTATTAGATGAATCTAGAAACCATTTCAAGCAATTCTTTTTATATAATTATATAATAAAACACTATATATCCTATCCTAGGTAACTTGTATCTCTTCACTTGCAGTTCGCTGCAGGGTTAACATTTCACTTTGAACATGCTATTCTAGGATACTTGTGGACAACCTCTTTTTCTAAGTTGAAGTTGAAGTTGAAAATTCTTATTTATCCTGGTATATTACATTTAGCCTAGGGCATGTCTTACTAATACAAGTAGCTATAATGTACACAGTAAAAGCGTTAGATGAGACTTGACCACCCACACCACATTTCATGCAGCCAATGGGTAGAGGGGATCACACACACCGACTACCCGTGCCTACCAGTACCACAGGCAGACAGACTATAGCAATCATCAAAAATATAAGATAAAAATGGTCTCTGATATCTATGGGAACCAAGTTTATACTATGTTTTTTCCCTGGCAACTACTTTAAAATCTGATCTAACTCTATTATTACGCCATTCACCCATGCTATCAGATTGGAACCAGACCCGGGGCCACTTGATGGAGAAAAAGAGGTAAAAAGAGGAAACATCACTCTACCCATTAGTGCAGTGACACCCTAATACACATGGCTGTGTCTCACGAACTTGGGCCAAGGTAAACGTCTTTGACTGGGTGCCATCTTTGACTGGCTTAATAGAAAACGGTTCATGGAGGGCAGATGAATATATAAATGGGCTGAAAAGGTTTATAGATGTTGTAACATGTAAATTAGTAAATTATAGTTCTAACACGGACGGCAGTGACCCTGACCACTCAGCAACCACTCCCTGCCTGAAACACCTGATAGGGATATAGAGATTAAGAATTAAGAGGTATTGTTCTATGGAGATTACGCAACCAATCTTAGTACACCAGCAAAGGACGGGGAAATACACCTCAACCTTTGTGAAAAAATACAGGATGTTCCTAATACAATGCACACTCACAATATATCTACTCCATGTCTTTTTTATTACCACTGAAAACCTTAATTAGACACAGTTGTACATCATCACGTTGTTCAGATTGTGCCAAATCAGTTTAGGTTAATACCATTGCTGAACACCCAAACTAGTCAAAGAAAATGATTCATATGTTGCTTCTCCTTCTGTGTTCCTCATTCCCTCCACATACATAATATCAATTCAATTACAGTTTTATAAGAATCTTGAACGTACCTTGTTGAAGCTGAATATGTGTAGTTATTAAAAGAACTGCCACGAAGGAGTGCAGATTCATAGCGAATAGCATTCTGAGAGGCTCAGTCTACGACGAGTGAGCCTGAGACTGTACTTATATATGGTTGATGGGAGTAACTCAAGACAGCAGTTTGGTGTCATTCTGAAAAAAACATGTACACGGAGCCCACCATTAAAGCATCAAATATTAGCTGGTTGAGCCATCCTGTGAGATCGTGATTATTGATGTGGTGTGACTTGACACCTGGTGGTAATGGAGATCACCAAACTGCTCCCTGGTCAATAGATATGTAGTCTGGAGTTTGTATGTAGCCATGGCAACAACCAGCTGATGTAAGATCATAGATCTTTCTTTTGAGTTCATTGCATTCATAATTATGAATAAGTATTACGCGTAAATTAGTTGATGTGTTGCATTGTATATGTCATATCAATAGGATGAACAGATAATAGATATTTCATTGAACCATGTTTATTGCTTTTCATTAATCAGCCATTCTGAGTCCTCTTCTTTAACCAAAAGAAACACCTTGCAAGTTATATGGGAACCTAACGACACCAATAATTATGTTGAATACTGACTGTAACCAGAATATTACCATAACCTCCCAGCTTATAGTGATTATAGAAGCTGTACTACCGTATGCAGTTTTAGATACTGTGATACCTTATAAAACCAATTTTGCCTGTGTCATTGTGATGTATGTTTTACTAACTTATATAGGTAAAACAGCGAGGGAATTGAACAAGGATCAAACTCGCAACCAGAGCCTTGCACTGATCCATTGCTCCACAGAGGCTGTGCTACAACTGGTCATATATCGGGGTCCACATGAAGACTACCTTTAGATAATTGGTCTTTTCTCTCGATTCAATTCAAGACAATATTTTCACTAACATTCCTCATACAATTTTCTTTTTTTTAAAACACTATATTACCAAAGGTATTCTGGACCCCCCTTTAGATGCGTATTTTCTATAGTCGATGCAATACCATATACAATACGTTTCACACAGCATCAAAAAGTATAACACTGATTTGCTGGGAATTTATTCGTTGGATCACAACAACATTTGTTACCTTGGTGATTATATGAATAAATCATTCATTTATGTTTGCTTTCCAAGTCACTCCATCCTCGTTTTGACACGTTTCACCATGCAGTCAATTGCAATGTCAAATGGTACCCAGACTGTTGACTCAGGGATTGTCTGCTATTAGCTATCAGGTGCCGCATTGCATGATATTCAGTAAAATTTTAATATGAGCAAATTGGACAGTGGGTTTACCTAATCATTGAGTTGATAGGCGTGTAAACATAAAAGCGCTGAGGGGGCCCTCGACAAATAATTGCATGCAAAACGCTAATATTGGGGCATTTATTTGCCCATGAATTCTGCATGTATGAGCCATTATTTTATAGCAGTCATTGGGAAACTTGGAGATCTGTTTATTCATCAGATCAATCAATATAATTCCACTACAGAGGTGTAGGACGTTTTATGAAGGGGGGGGGGGGATGGTCTCGGCTGGGGTCCCTATAGCATGTTGTATAGGATGAACTAGGGGACATGTGTGCAAATGTGTATCAACACTGTAGACTGTATATATACTACACTTAGTAGCCAGAATCCAACAATTAATAGTATCAAAATTATTCTAAGTGTATAACCAAATGGCTGAACAAGCCAATGAACACTCTCCAATCAATGGTACAGTGCTAATCCTAAGAATGTGATATTAAGGAGTGCGACTGAAACACAAACTTAACTTTGAATAGCTCATGAATGCAATGCACTACCTTTGTGATGCAACCACATTCTGATTTTGATCTGAATACTCAAAATGTATTTACTGTGCCCAAATTTGACAGGAAAATCGCAAATGAGTTACAAAATTTATACAGCAAACCTATGGCATATATAACAAGGTGGGTACAGATAACAGCTTACAAGCGTGGTTAAACAGCGTGGGGTGTTTGAACAGAATTGGTGTCTGTACTTTAACACAGGGCAGTCCTCCACCTGATTACAGGCTGTCCGGAATATGGCACCACGAGGAGAAAACACCCCTAATAACACACTCCACTATGAATTGATCTCAAGACTATAACGTGTCACAAAATCTAGAGAATTACTGTTGTATATTGAATATAATCATTTAATGATCATCGGTTTGACATTAACCATCAATTATAAGTACTGCTCATGTCATTTGAAATATGCTGACTAAATGCTAGTTGCCACCACATCCAGCCATTCTCCCCGGTCTTATTATACTAATTATATTTCCCTGTATATTCTGTAATAAAAATCATTCATTTCAAATATTTAGGGTAAAAATCTGTGTTTATTTGATTTAGCAGCATTATATTGAAAACAAGGCACATTTTAGTGAACTCAGATCACTCCTCAGTAGTTTCAGTACACTTCCCTGTAGCTTTGCTTAGTTTAAAGCAATACACTGAAAACCTAGGCCTGGATAGAGGTGTTCACTGCTGATGACTTTAGGTGTTCATGTCCAGTTCGCCATCTGCGGTGATCATTGTAATGACCCAGTGAGATCATTTTGAGGATATCTTGCAATATACAGCACCTACCCAAGGTGATCTACTAAGTTATACCTATACCAATACTGATCAAAGGTGCCTTTTAAACTTGGGATATGAAGAGTATTTGGAATCTTAGAGATTGCAGTAATTTTAAAGAAAATAACAAAATCATCAAAGGAAGAGCTATGTGTAAACAGAGACACCTCATTTGTCTCTGAAACCAGGCACAAGTGTGAGTAGTGGCCGTTATTAGTCATGCACACCTTATTGGACCTATGGTGATGCATGCTCTCACATGTGTCTCCATGATGGGGGAGGGGGGGGCTTATTATTATTTTTAATGATGCTTCGTTATACAGTGAAAGATACTATAGTCTGCAACGAATTTTCTAGGTGATCACCTGGTGAGCGTCAGAGTACCCCCAGGTTACCATCAGCTTCAACACCCCATGGTGTCTAGTTCTGAACCTTTTAGACCCCAGTTTCAGTGTAGAACATACCTTTTTGTAAGGGAGTGGTTTCTGAGTAAAAGTAAAAGTAGTGTTAGCAAAGGAATTTAAGAAGCACACATGTTTTTATTTCTGTATGATGGTAGCCAACCTAAGCCTCCAATTTCAGTACTTAGTGTGTTGATTTTTAATTGCCCCTCCTGATATATTATATCATAATAATAGTTGCGCATGTGAATATACTTCTTTAGGACCCATATTCATGATATTATGTTGGGTTGATGGCCACCGTCCACTAGGCTTTAATTGCCCGACGTTACATAGAAAATGTATGGGCTTAATCAGCCAAAGTTCCCCAGTGAGCGGTGGCCATACGCAGAAGTAGCACCCAATTATGGCTCAGTCTCATGAGTTTGTAACATTTCAAACGTCTTTGACCGGTGCCGTCTTTGACCGGAGCCGTCTTTGACCGGAGCCGTCTTTGACCGGGTATGCAATTAAAATGGAGAAAAAAGTAGTGCATAGTAAAGAAATGGGTAAATATTTTGTATAATATGTTATAACACATCATTTCTAGGCATTATCTAAAATTGATATATTTCATATATTTATGTTACTGGCTCAGTCTCATGAGTTTGTAACAGTTGAAACGTCTTTGACCGGCGTCGTCTTTGACCTGTGACGTCTTTGACCTGCTGAAGAAAAAAAGCCCAAAAGGAACCCTTAATATGTGCATTAAAATATTTTTTTTTAATTGGGTAAAACAACCATAGACTGTTTATTACATGAAGAAGTTGAAGCTTAAATTTCTTTACTATATACTACTTTTTTCTTCATTTTAATCACATACCCGGTCAAAGACGCCACCGGTCAAAGACGCCACCGGTCAAAGACGCCACCGGTCAAAGACGTTTGAAATGTTACAAACTCATGAGACTGAGCCTTATGTGTCGACGTCATTGCTACACTCATATCGCAACTTCTGATTGAAACTTATCTGCGAAAGTGGAGCACATACATGTATTCTTTATTGTAGCAGTAAACAGCCAACCGCAAACAAGCCGTCATGGTCTATAAATGATGGATGTCAAACTTCTCAGAAATTCAAATGGTCTGTGCTGGGAGAATATAATTTCTAACTGGCGTCAACTGCCTGGCTTAATTATGTTTTTGTACCACTGCCCGAAGTATTACTCTGAAAGCTATGTTTTCTTGTGTTCACATAATCGTTGACAAAGTTCTTGTTTTTCTGGCCGAAGGCAATCACTTTAACTAGTTAGGATGATATGTAATGATATTTTAGGAATTTAAAATGAACCTTTTCAGCCCACTCTTTTTGTCGTATTTCACTACGGATACCAGCATTCTGCACATAGGTATGCAGGTCTCTTAACCTTAAGTTAGGTTAATGTGGGTGTATACGTGACACAAAGAGCTTCTTCTAAGAAAGAAAGTAAAGGTACAATACGAATGAGCCATAATTGGTGGCTTTTTATTATGAGGTGTTGTTGCATGGTCACGGACCGGCGAAGAGGGCATGGCCATAACCATGTCGTCTTGTCAGACATACAACAGGTGACTTAAACCCAGACGACAGGTCAGACTATTTAAGGGAACATGAATTACAGTAATCATAATGGTTATATATCTAATTCACCGATTAACTATACTTGTAAATAGAAAAATAGAGTCAAGCGGGATTCCTGGCTTGCCTCCAAACAGGTCTAGGCAACGGCCGGGAAGATAGTACATCCTGGATTGGAAAGTCCGTCCTCATTCCCGGGGTCTGTTACCCCCCCCCCCCCCCCCACCTCCTCTCCTCCCCGGCTCCTCCCACACCCTTCGCCAACAACTACCCACCTATCCCCATCACGGAGGATACCCAGGGTCCCGGCCTACCCACTAGGTAATGTTTTAAATGTCAAATGATTATGTAAAATGTTGGCAGGGCAAAAGCATTGTCTTGACACCCCCCCCCCCCTCAGTAGTCCGAGGTGTGGCACTGACAGCTCCCTCCTTTCGCTCACAGTGAAGCCACTGAGCTACACTCCCTTGGTAGGGGTGGGGGGGGGGGTAGAAGCTCCCCTAGCCACAAGACTTTTATGAGAGCCAGTCTGATGCTTTAAACCTACATGAATCCTACAGGTAGTATTCGCAGGTCCGGCCATACCCACCAATGGGACCCCAAAATGTAACCCTTGTGAGGCCCCTATCCCTCAAAAGGCCCCTATCCCTCAAATATTTGTAAGATAGGGTCCGTTTGAGACTTAGGGCCCACCTCAGGTCCCTATATAACAAAAAGTCCCTATCCCACAAAATTTTGAGACATAGGGACCACATTAAAACAGCCCCTATCTCACAAATATTTGTAGGATAGGGGCCATCTGAGGGATAGGGACATGTCAGGCCCCTATCCTACAAACAATCCCTAAGTATCAAAAGCCCTATCCATCAAAAACCTTTGTAATAAAAATTGATATCTTCCTTTACCCATGGTATTATTTTACAGAGCAAGTGCTTTTGGTATTGATACCGTAACCTGAACTCACGAGCGTAAAATTGGGTGTCGGGAAAAACCTGATGAAGCTGTGAACAGCTGAAACTCCTCAGAACTCATACTCAACTAACACTGAGACCTGTGACTGGCCCACATATTTTTATGCAATGTGCAGAATATGTATTTCAATTTATATCCAAGCAATTGGACTAGGAGCCCATATGGATCCACAACTACTAAATTTCATTTATGAAGTTTAACTAGTTATTTTAAAATAAATTGAAAAACCAAAGGCACCAGGATGTAACCTGCATCTGGCAGCCAGCCAATCACAGAGCCCCTTGTATAATGTTGAGGTCAGTTGACCTAATTAGCCCAGGTCAGGGCGGTAAAAACTCACCTGATTCAGTTCTGAAGGAGTAGTGAACAGAGACACACCTTTCCTCGTCATACAAATTTCTCAAAAACCTTTGTAATAATTTATATGACTATTTCTTGATTCTGCAGCAAGGAAATAGGCCTCACAATAAGTAGAGGGGGCCTTCCGGGGTCTATATGTGAGCTAGACTTGCTCAAGTCCTATAATTTGAATAAAGACAAAAACTGCTTTTTTCTCAACTATACTTTTCTCAACTGTCTTAATTCTAGAGACTTGTTAGACTGTGGCCATATCCATTGAAGCCCATTCAGACCATTTTGAGGGATAGGGACATGGAAAAAATATTTGTGGCTTTCGGACTTCACATGGGCCCTATGTCTCAAACCGATTTGAGGGATAGGGGCTGTTTGGCATATAGGGACTTCACCTGGTCCCTATCCCTCAAACAGACCAATTTTGAGGGATAGGGGCCTTTTGAGGGATAGGGGCCTCACAACCCTCCCCTTTGTGTGAGATATAGGTAGAGTTAGGACGGGTACATGTGACCTCCCCATTGCTGTGGTAGCCATACAGCATATAACCATCACCACCCTTGAAATTACCATAGCTGTTAATTAGGGTGTAAAACAAGCCAACAATCAACCAACCATATATGTGTCGTGTGTGACATTTCAGTCTCCCACCCTCTCTCTCCACTGCCTGGGAAAGCCGTGAACATGCTGCCCCCACCCGCACGTACCATCCTGCACTGGCCCGGCTTAACATCCCCCCTGCCTCCCGGGAGGTGCAGGGCTAGCTGCCGCTTGTATAAGCTATGATTGCGGCACAGGCCAATCCCTGCTCAATGTGTATAGTCTATAGATGCCGCATTACTAAATACAATATTCCTCAGTTGCTCCCGTAAGGAGACCTTTTATCTTTTAGATTCACCTAGGGGAGATGTGTATTTATCAATTCATATGAATGGATTTATTCTAAAACTTGTCAAAAAAATCACAATTGAGTTACAGTTTCACATTTTATGACTTTTTGTGGAACCTGGTCAAATAGAGACATTTTGGCCATTCTTCATGCGATATAAACTCTTAAAAACATAGGAGTATCTAAATTATGTATTTAGCTTTCTATTATATGTGATTTAAACATCAAGAAGGATATTAACATGGTTAAATTAAGAATTTAAAAATCAACTACGGAATGACAGTGATACATGAGGACGCTGCTATAGCTCACACCCTGGGCGTCCTCCGTGATGAGGAAGCCCCTGGAGGTAGCCATGTACCAAGAGGCCGTAGTTGCCCGGACCTGCCAAACTAACCCTTTTCCAGTGTTTTCTGAATTTCTTAATGACGGGAGTCAATACATGACTCACTTTTTATAATGTGTGAGACCTGAAATTGCCTCCAAAATGACTTTCACTTACAATTCCCTTCACAGAAAGAGTCCAGGAAGGTGTTTCACAAGGAATTTAACATATGGATTTATCTGTTCTGCTTACAAGTGGTGAAAATAGAATACAATCTGAGAGAAATATAAAGTGTTTCAAAAAGATCAATCTTGGAATGGAGTTATGAGTTGTGCATGCACAGCATAATAGAAGGATCCTTTTGAAACACTTGCGATACCGGTAGTCATTCTATTGCCATTCTGAGGCCATTACTTAGTGTGGTGACTTTTGCATTGACGATAACAATTATCAAGAGAGTCTGTTTTCTTCAGCCTGTTTCCTAGATCTATTTCTTTCCCTCGTTTAGTTAGGCCTTAAGTACATGAGGTATGGCATAATTATGCTGTATATAGTTGTACCCTTATCAAATTATAGTTGTACCCTCAGCAAATTAGTTTGAGTAAGTGTCTGGAACGTGCACCTTGTGTGACTATTGTTCCATGTAACCCATTGACACATTAGGACACTAGACACCATAGGACAAGAAATGGCACATATTCACACATATTCACACATGTATATCCAAACATACTCACACAGCATTATCTACCCTGGCACGAAAACTTTTCGGACCATATTTTTTCACTTTTTGATTTTTGATTTTTTGGCACAAGAAATGTAGAGCGTTATATTTGTAATACTCATGATATTGAGTAGAAGTTGGCATAGGGCACCATGGTAGAAATCTGAGAGTGCACTATTGAGTGTGCTGATTTGTTCACCGAGATTTCTACCAGGGTAGTGTAGGCATGATGCAGTTGTGTACAATCCATGCTGACCATTAACTATGTTCTTATGTTGAGGAAGGTTAGACCTTTATCCAAATAAGATTACCAGAGGAAAGGTGTCTGTGGTCTGTCTCTCTAATTACCACTTTAATCAAAGTCACATGACATGTATTTCAATATCTAATGAAACTTGGTAGCATTAGAAGTGTATGGCCAGGTCTTAGATGCATTGAAAACATGTTATCATGGTTATACACAGTGATAATGATTCCATTTTACCCATGAGGATATCAAGGAACAACAAAGATGACACCTGGTTGCAAAACCCTGTACTATTTCTACTTAACAAAGTGATAATAACAATGTTTGAAGATGTGTGAGTGTGTGCCAGAAGTGAAACTAGGTGACACTGCATTACACAAATACCTGCACTGTGTGAAACCAGGTGCCATCAAAGTTGATCGTTCCCCTTTTCCTGACTAAAGAGAATGATCATCTTTAGATATAAGTATCTAAACATGGGTCTAATGTATTGTGAATCAGACAATGCAGCTGTCCTTCTATTAAGATACATTAGGTATAAAGATACATGCCATATCAATTTAGTTAAAGCAGAATCAAGTGGTCCAGATGGTAGACACCTTTCCACTTTGGATAAAGCCCTGGCCATCTTCTGCTGTATGTGTATACTCTTATGTTCATGGTTAATATAGACCAAGTACATAATACTCATCAGCCCCATGTTGAAATTCTAGGAACCTGGTTGAATGAGTTTGCACAAATTAGCAGTACACACACCAATAGTTTGGGATGACAACCTATGTCAATTACTGCTGATTCTAATGATTATTACAATGTTTCATATATTTTAGCAATCCATGACAAACTGAAAATACAGGACTACATATTTTGGTCGAGGGCTTTATATATTTTGTCATTTTGTGTGAATAAGCTTTTTGCAGATCTGTCGGAATTGTGTGAATCTGTTCCATGGAGTTCAGTTTGAGTGTGTTTGAGTCTGTTACAAGGTATACATGTCACACAAAATGCACGAAATGAGCACACAGTTCCAAGGGTAAAACAAGGTGAAACAATCTGGAACTAATTTGCTGGGTGGTAGTAGTATATGAAAATATTAAATTGAATGCCAGTATTTTATGAAAAGTGATGTGTCTAGTACTTGGAACAGAAGCGTAGGAAGCAAATCTTCATTGCGGGGGGGGGGGGCACCGCAACCAGCTTTACACATCAGATTTTAAGTATGACGTTGTTTTTACACGCTTGTATTGGAATTGTATAAAACAAAGTCGTTTTGTGCCCCCTTAAGTTCTGATTGGGGGCCCAAGCAACTCTCCTCCCAACCTTTTCCTATGTGGGAGAGGTATGGTTGGGAATATGTGTATTATATTGGTTTTTCCCTTTTTCTTGGGGGGGGGGGGGGGCAACCATATTCAAGCCTCTCTTTTCCTGCGGCACTGTGGTATCACATCACACATCATCCGTCACTCCCCTCCCCCAGGAAAATCACCATAATCATTTGGTTGTATCTCAATCACATATTAGTTGTAGTAAAATCGTGGTGATGTATCATTGTGTAGGGTATGCGTTCTAATTGAATGCTTATTACAAATAAAACAACCTCCTCTATTACTCAATGAAATCCAATGTAAATGTATCTGTATAGTTTTATTTCGATTGAAATACCAGCATAAACACTCGTCAAACTCCAACTCAACTCAAACATTTTACACAGGGACGGCGGAGAATGTCCTCATCCAACTGACAAAGTATCTGGTCCAAGCTTGGACAATATGGAGGCAGACAATCATCAGAAGCAACCACAGGGCAAGAGTATGAAGAACATCATGAAGGGATTCGGGGTAACCCATGCCCAGAGGGACCAAGAGAGCCCCTTGGTCACAGCTGGATGGTTCTCTCGACTTACGCTATGGTCAGTACTATTAGTCTGTGTTTTACCATCACCAAAATAGTTATCGACCGCCGAGAAATTGAAATGAAATTATTGATATAAAGTATTAAAACATGCATTAACTTTTTCCGCTAACTTATATCTTCTTCTGCCCTAAATAAAGCGTTTTCTTTCAAGCCAGTTATAGATTTACCCGGTCATAGATTGCACCCAGTCATAGATTGCACCCGTTCATAGACTTTCAACTGTCGTGAGACACATCCCATGCAGGGCTGCATTCATGCATCATGACGGCAATGGGCATATCATGCTAGTTAAAGGTCACATAGTACTTAATGCATTCAAGCACTATATCATGTTCTTCTTAAAGGATTAATGGAGTCGGTGTGATTTAAGATAATGACTGCTTTCAGGTGGCTTAACAAACACATGTGGAGAGGTTTCAAGCGTCCCTTGGGTCCCCAAGACATCCACACCATTGTACCAGAAGACAAGTCTGTGCAGCGTGCCCTCAGACTAGCAAGGTAGGTCTATTAATTATGTTTTAGTACTGCCACATTTATGCATCATGCCGATGCTCAGGGGGTGGGTTGATACACTCCCAAACAGTCTGCATCATGCATCAGGACAATATGTAGCTTTAAGGGCTTGGGTATAATTACTTCCTATTGTGTGTATCGATAAGTTGGCAAGTTGCCATGCTGAATCTTGTTGTTTTTGTCCACCAGGAATTTCAGCTGGTCTGTAAAGTAAAATTGGCGAATAACTACACCGATAAAATTTAGACTGCAGAACTCAATCAGTACTGGCTAACAAAGCAGTCAATAATACCTAACTTAGTTAGTCATTTTCTGGCTCCCGACCAACCTAGTTTAGTTAAGGTGGTTATAGACCCCATTGTCTAGAAGTATTTAGATTTCGTCAGGATTTTTGCCATGAGGCCCATATTATAAGTAGTCACAAATGGTGTAAAGAAAATCGGGGGTCCCGAGCTACTTTATGAGATATCTGGCTATGAGTTTGGAGTGATCTGTAAAAGGATCATATGGTGATAGTACATATGTGCATGAGATAGCATCTTAAAATAATTACCTATCCCCATAGTTCTCTCACGATATAGTCTATAATCTTTTACACCCAGAAACACTATTTTGAACATATGGTGCCCTGCATATTTTAAAGGTTTTTGGTGTTTGAAATAAAAAAATATATAGACAAAGGTTCACGAGTTTTGGTCTTTTGAAGGGTTATTTCACGAGGTGAATGTCAGGCCGTATTTCATGAGGACGTAGGCCGAGTGAAATGCAGCCTGACATTCACCAAGTGAAATGACCCTTCAAAATACCTAAACAAGTGTACCTTTGTGTTTATTTTTTCACCTCTTTCGATTCAAATTAAGTTATTATAGAGGAGGATGGCCTAAATTAGCTGAAATAGCACTTTTCTGCGCCATTCAAATGTAAACAAACCTTCATTTTGATGACGTCACAGGGCCGTGAAATACGGCCATGGGTTATTTCACGATGGTGTTAAATACGGCACTCCTTGGTTAAATCAATGGGGCTGTCGTATTCCATAAAAAATAAATAAATAGAGCACACAGTCTTGATGTAGTACAGATATAGCTTTCAGCAGGCTGACTGCCAGAGCCCCAGTAGAGTAGGGGTAAAGCTTTAGATTCACATGCAGGAGGCCCTGGGTTCAAGCCCCGGTCAGGTCTTGCAGGGTAATTTTGACAGCACATGAAAATATATATCTAATATACAAAAATATGACCAAAGGCACCCCCTGGTGTGTTCTGGGATAACTACATGTACATATGCGCAATGACCTGCGCAGTTGACAAGTCTACAATAGGATCTAGTCACCTTAATACTGTCAGGGTGGTCAGCACTAGCCACCTCAGCCAACTCATCTTAGTCTTCTCCATTTTAATGAGTATTAGGCCAAGTCATTTTGAGTGAGGCATTAGTCATATATTGTGTATGAGGTATGTTACGGAGTATCTCATCAACAAAACGTTTATATCGTCTCTTAAACATAATATTCATATTGTTCATAGGTACTGGGATGAACTAACACCAACCAAAAAGTTAAAACCTACCAGCCTGTTGAAGGCGTCCCTTAAGAGCAACCGCAATGTGTTGATCACCGCCCTCATCTTCATAATACTAGGGGTAAGTGAATCCAAAAATGTCTGAGAGCAAAAGGCCTGAACAAGTAATTTGTCAACTTACATGTCTCTTACTTTTGTCACTGTCATCCATATCCAGAATTAACGCTCCCAGAACCACCTGTGGACTTTGGGCTCAATTGAAGAATGTGTTCAATCCACCGAGTGCCTCCCTTCAAAGGGTTAAACTGGTTCAGGGGGCCCAACCCCCAAATATCTGTTGGAGAAAAGCCACAATTACCATTATTCTGTACAAACCCCTGTGCTCTGGCACCTTGATTATATCCTCCTTTTTTCTTGTTTAAACAATATTCTATTGACACATGGTAGCGTCTTTCAACGGATACCAAACAGCTACTCTTTTCATATTGCAGGAAGTGTGTAAGTTTGCCCAGCCATTCCTTCTTGCGGAGATTGTCAGTCATTTCAAGGGTAAAGGAGTGACAGAGGGTCAGGCCTGGGGCTATGCTGCAGGGATGGTGCTATTGATGGGTGCCTACTCGTTATTAGGTGCACAGGGGGAGTACCTGTGCCAGGTGGTGGCCATGAGGATGAGGTCCTCCTGTACTGCCGCTATCTGCCGGAAGGTGAGTCAAGACATAAAATCAACACTTTATTATAATGGTAAAATCTCAAATGTTTTTTCTTCTTTTCTTTTTATGCAAATTAACGAGTGGTTCTCGGTTTAGTCAAGATCGCCTAGTATACGCGGTGGGCTAAAAACCATTCACTTTTTCCCGGATCACTTCCAATCGATGCCATCAACCCCTGACATTGACTCTCTACATTTCAATGTAAGATGATCAGTTGGGAGTTTAATGCCACTCCATTTCATAAACGGTAAACACTGGCTCATGAGGAGCAGAATCCCCAAATCAAATGATATAGACTACATAGTTGATTCACGTGAGTTTGAAAAGCGGTATGGGTCATAATAATTTGAGCATGCAAGCAGAAAGGGGTGTCCCCGCGGAATTAGTACCCATTTTAACCACCAGGGCGCTCCACCTTTGCCTAAAATGGAAGAAATAGTCTAGTATAAATTTTGCTTTTGGGTAGTCTTTTCCCCTGGAGAATTCAGTAATATTACACAAAGATTTCATTTTTGGTGAAACTCAAAGGCTTCCTTATTTGGATGTAAAAAGAACGTGTTAGAGCCTAAATGGGTGCCTTTGTTTATATGTGTTGACATGGAAACATTGATTCATGGGATTCCTATGGTGAAAACAGAAAAAAAATACCATTTCTCAATCAAAGGCAATGGCCTACAGGATGAATATGTATGACCAATTTTTAATTATTGTAATATTATGCTAGTTAGTGGCTATTTGACAGGGGGCCATATGTCAAGGGGCCATATATTAGGGTGGCTATATATGTCACGGGACTAAATATCAGGGGGGCAATTTACCCTAGAACCGGTGTAGAATTGCATGCGATCTTTACTCCTAGCCAAATATATGCTTACACCAAAAGTGCCATTCAATCTCTTCTAAATACAAGTTAATTTTGTCCATAAGGCAACACGGCTAAGCAGCAAAGGGTTAAGTGAGATGTCCTCGGGCCTCATCATCAATCTTCTTGCATCTGATGTGGAAAAATTCTACAACGTAAGTAGCATAATGTATTTGGCATAGAAGCCTCTCAAATTGAATGCTTCAGCAGTTAATTATTTAAGGAGGGCATGTCGCAAAAAAACCACAATATCTTTCGTCATGATGAGTACCTCGCTTGTGCTACGTATACATTAGTGCTTGGGGAGTGCATGAGTTACTCACTGCTTGAATGCATCGTGACGACAAAGGGCATACTTCATTAAAGCACTATGCTACCTTTAGAGGATTAAATGGATGTTACATGGACATCTAATAGAAATCCACATTACATTTCAGGCAGCTACAGAATTCCGCGGATTGTTTGTTGGGCCAATTGTACTTATCACCCTGCTTATCATAGTGTCAGTCTCTCTCAGAGCAGTGGTTCTTCCTGCCCTGGCATTTGTCATTATCCTGACTGCATTCAGGTGTTTCATCGGCCACAGGAATGCCAAACTGAGGTATGTTGTTTTAATCTATTAGGAGAGCGACGTGTCAAAGGAACACCTTCTCAATACATCTGCGCCCCACAGTATATAATAACATACGTTTTAAAAAACGACATTTGAAGACAGTAGGTTGCAACCCCTCTGAGAGCTATCCGTGGAACATATCTATCATGACAACAATTTAGACATTTCTTTTAAATTCCAAATTACAATTGTATCACGTTTCTGCTTAAAATGTGCCGACAAACATATCAGCCCTTAAGTTGTTTGGCTACATTCCAGGTTGACGTGGGCAGACAGTACAGACACGCGGATATCATTGGTGAACGAGATCTTATGCTCTATGAGGATGGTTAAAGCGTACAGCTGGGAAAAACTATTCAACAGACAACTCAAGGGTGTGCGGAGGTGTGCAATGATTTTACCTTACCGACACTATTTAGAAAAGTATTCTGTGATTGAGTTTAAAGTGTGGTGGATGGGGAGGTATAATTCAGTAAAGTCCCATTGAGGAAATTAAATTTGTCATGTTATCTCCGACGCTGTATCTGTCTAGAGTTATAAAAGTAAAGGCCCACTAACGGCACTCGCTTGAGAGAGCTAGAGTGGTATAATAACTCTCAGGGAACTTCTGCTGGAAAAATGGGTCCAAGCTAGATTTTTTAAAACCAAATCATAAGACATTGTGACTCTTTAGTTCATCATGGTTTGGCATCATAATATGATATGATATATATTATATAATATATATAATATATATTTAAATGCAGATATGTGTATGTGATATCAACATTACAGTCTTTTTAAAAAGTACAAACTCCATTGAACTACTTCAAACACGTCCTACATATAATAATTTATTATGTTCAGGTTAATTGTTGAAATGAGATAATTTCATGCGGTTATACACTTACAGGAAAGAGATCAGGACTGTGGGTATGGTGATGTTCCTGAATGGACTGAACCTCAACCTGGGCCACATATGTGATCGCCTCATGACCTTCTTTCTGATCCTGACCATAATACTCTCTGGAGGCAACGTTGACTACAAGGTGGGTGTAGGATGGTAGGGTAAAGCACGCAAAGCGCCCATGACCCGACCACTTTCCTGGATAGTTCCAAGATAGTACCTAATGTCAACCAGTACACCTTCAGATGTTGTCATAAAGGTTCCATGACTGAAGGCCCCCTGGACGCTATACCCCCTGACTGGGGGCCCCCTGACTGAAGGCCCCCCTGACTGAAGGCCCACCATGAAAATTCCCAAAGTCCAAATCACTTTTTTTAAGTGAAAATGAGGTGGAAAAAAATGGTACCATATGTCGACATAAAGTTTGCCTCCATGTTGACATGGTCGCCACCATGTTCACATGGTCGCCGCCATGTCGACATCATGTCAGCCATGTCGACATCTAGTTTGCCGCCATGTTGACAGATCGCCGTCATGTCGACATCTAGTTTGCCGCCATGTTGACAGATCGCGGCCATGTCGACATCTAGTTTGCTGCCATGTTGACAGATCGCCGCCATGTCAACATCATGTCCGCCATGTCAACATCTAGTTAAGCCGCCATGTTGACAGATTGCCACCATATCGACATCTAGTTTGCCGCCATGTTGACAGATCGCCGCCATGTCGACATCTAGTTTGCCGCAATGTTGACAGATCGCCGCCATGTCAACATCATGTCCGCCATGTCGACATCTAGTTTGCCGCCATGTTGACATCGATATTGCTATCATGCTAACAAGCAACTGTCCGTCATGTTGGCATGCTACTGTCCGCCATGTTGGCATGCTACTGTCCGCCATGTTGGCATGCTACTGGCCGCCATGTTGGCATGCTACTGGCCGCCATGTTGGCATGCTACTGGCCGCCATATTGATATGGGACTGGCCGCCATGTTGACATGCGACTGGCCGCCATGTTGACATGCGACTGGCCGCCATGTTGACATGTTACTGGCCGCCATGTTGACATGGTACTGTCCGCCATGTTGGCATGCTACTGTCCGCCATGTTGGCATGCTACTGGCCGCCATGTTGGCATGCTACTGGCCGCCATGTTGGCATGCTACTGGCCGCCATATTGATATGGGACTGGCCGCCATGTTGACATGCGACTGGCCGCCATGTTGACATGCGACTGGCCGCCATGTTGACATGTTACTGGCCGCCATGTTGACATGGTACTGGCCGCCATATTGACATGCTACTGGCCGCCATGTTGACATGCTACTGGCTGCCATGTTGACATGCATTTGTCCACCATGTAGACATGCATGTGTCCGCCATGTTGACATACATGTGTCCGCCATGTTGACATGTAGGCCTAGACTCTATGTGTGATATTATGTGGACAGATGAGGAGAAAGGGCCTTTCGAGGTGAAATGTATATTTTAGAATTGAAGTCATAAGCTTTCAAAAGAGGTATAATAGATGGAGATACCCTTCCACTTTTTGAGAAATTGCTTCATGAAGATTTTGCTAAATTTCACTTATTACCTAACCAGTATTTTTCATATTTTTTATCATAAATCTAGATATAGTAATGATATTTACATTCTGCTTTCAGTGTAATAATCCTTATCAATTTCTCTATCAAATAGAATTAATTCTTTTTCTATTTGAAAGGAAGTTGTGGTTGCCATGGAAACACGTTTTAGGAAGTAAGCCTTATTTAGGCCTTATATTGGCTTATGTGAACAGTGACATGGCGGCATCTCTAGCTGTCAACATGGCAGCACCTCTGTCAACATAACAGCATATCTGTCAACATGGTGGCATCTTTGTCAACATGGCAGCATCTCTGTCAATATGGCGGCACATATGTCAACATGGCGGCATCTCTGTCAACATGGCAGCATCTCTGTCAACATGGCAGCATCTCTGTCAACATGACAGCATCTCTGTCAACATGGCGGCCTCTCTGTCAACATGGCGGTATCTCTGTCAACATGACAGCATATCTGTCAACATGGCGGCACACATATGTCAACATGGCGGCATCTCTGTCAACATGGCGGCATCTCTGTCAACATGACAGCATATCTGTCAACATGGCAGTACATATGTCAACATGGCGGCATATAATAATGTCAACATGGCGGCACCTCTGTCAACATGGCGGCATCTCTGTTAACATGGCGGCATCTCTGTCAACATGGCAGCACCTATGTCAACATCCCTGTAAACACAGATACGTAGGTCAAACGTAAATATACGTTTATTTGTGGTCTGAACTACGTAATTTTGAAAGGTTTATGAACGTCAAAACGTTAAGGTTTAGTTACGTTCAATGGACGTTTAAGTCTGATTTACGTTTTTCTACGTCATTCAAATGTAAATAAACTTTAAAATAACATATAAAATAGCATATAATTTATATAGAAATGTAGAATGCAGGTATAGATCTGTGTCATTGATAATATTACTGACGAATCTACATTCACAAAATAACCACTACATTGTTTAATTAAAAATCCCATGTCATTCTATATAATACTATTCTTGTGGAAATACCTTGTGTTACAGTGTGGAAATGATAAACTTAAGCCTGATATATCACAGACTAGATCTCCTGCACCGCATATTGTTTTGGTTGCTGAAAGGCTTTATATTTTTTCAATAACAACCAATATAGGGTCCAATCAATAAAGAGCCCAAATGCACATATTACATGCAATTCTTTAATCTTTTGTCATCTATATATGAATAGTGAATCCGATATGAATAATTTGCATGATATTACATTGATAATACATAATAATTTACTGCTTCAATATGGTAGATTCGTTACAGAGCTGTAAGCTATTCTCCACACATGATAGTGCTACCACCTTGAGGGATACTGTAGATTTACTACATTTATTTACGTTTGAATGACGTAGAAAAACGTAAATAAGATTTAAACGTTCATTGAACGTAACTAAACCTTAACGTTTTGACGTTCATAAACCTTGCTAAAAGTCGAATTTCAGACCATTGGTAGGAAAAGTACCTTGAGAAACCTCTGAACTACGTTGGGATTAGGTAGCGTGTTTACAGGGATGGCGGCATCAGAGTGAAAAAAAAACTTTTAAAAAATGAATTTCACTTATAATGGGTCTGGGCCTTCGGTCAGGGGGGCCTTTGGTCAGGGGGCCCCTAGTCAGGGGGTGTAGTGTCCGGGGGGCCTTACACCTTGAAGACCAGAACCCAGTGATCAAGATCGCCGATAAGAAAATATCTAAATAAGCAGATATTATTGCCCTAAACCCAGCGTTAAAATGTCAAGTGATACCTTTTAAAAGGGCAGTCATATCTTTCTGATCCCAGCCCATCGGAGATACTCTTACTTATTTGAAATAAGCTATTCTAGTTAATGATGACCAACTTGAGCTACTGGCTAGACAGGGACGTAGATGGGTTATGCGAGGTTTATAGTAATTCCTTAGTGGAATCAAAGAGCAAAAAATACTACCATTTGCTCTTTGGTGCAATACACTCACACCATTTACCTTCATCTATATACTCATCACAGCAGATAAATGTCATGATGTGACATGTAGTGGGGAAAAGGCCCTTAGTTTACCCTGCACTACGGGCCTTCTTTCACAGATCGTGTCACATATACTGCTATTAAATGTAACTATAAGAGGCAATAGTGTCGATTAAAAAAGTAGAAACACGTTTTTTTGTAGGCTGTGATAAAATTGTGATAATTATGACGCAATTACATTGTACTACCACCATTGAGTATATATGCCGCGAAGGTATTGGTGATTTCCTCCACATGAATCCCTCGTAACTGCAGTTATTTTAATTGTGGAAAGCCATAATAATAATATGCATGCCTATGTATAGTCATATCACAGAGATCTTTGTGCCATCCTGTATACAATGATAATCATAGAGATAAAAATTATAATCTATTTAAAAAGAATAATCTAATGTGTAGAATGTGTAACATATCTATTTTTCTTTCTTACAAAAGCTAGCAATTCAAATTCTAACATGGATGAAAATGGGTCAGCTTGGATTTCTGAACTTCCCAGTTGGATACAGTATGTGGAAACAGATGGAGGCCTCCTTCAGCAGGTTACAGGTAAATATGACTGTCTTATAGAATGATATATTCCCAGTCATGATTATTCTCACCCACAAGAATTGTAAATGAAACTGACAATACCAAGGGGTGGTTTTATAACGATTAACCAGTTAACTGTAGACATGTAGCTACATTAAATAGCTTCTTCTCTCTTACATTAATCATTAAGTCCACTCTTTTACTTTAGTCCTTTATGAACGCTCAAGAGTTCAAGGGTTATGGTCGGATGCGAAAGGAATCTACAGTATCAAAACACGATAAAATCCACATCACCTTGAAAGATGCCAGCGCTTCTTGGAGTTTGAAAAGCAAGAATGAGTCCTCATCCGATAAGGTAAGTTCACACTCATGTGACGTGCGGATTTGTCATTCCATTATAGAATTCTGTCGTTATGGATTGTTGTCTATTCACATTTATCTGATCATAATAAGTTGTCACAACAGAGTAGATGCGAACATGTTTATTTCAAAAGAAATTTGTAAAAACTAGACAGTATTAAAGATACGGTTATGACCATATGAAATGTTTACAGCAAATTTCCTACTTTATTTGGCGTTTCTATGGCTGTGGAATGGAAATCAAACAAAAGCGTTCCTGTTTAGTCTCTCTTCATTAGAATGCCACTATTGTATAGAAATAAGAGGGCTGATTTCCTTCTTTCTATATAAATTCCAATGAAGCTCTACAGAGCTATTCAAACATGCATAGTTTCAACATGCATCTACTTAAATAAACATGATCAACCGTTCTACTTTATCTACCTTATTGTGCCCCCACTTAACGCTATAGTACCCTCCTGCACGTAGGCCATGTTTGATGGGTCACCCAATCTGTTTTTAATCAATAAAAACATGACCACTTGACACAATTCCTTCTTCTACATGCTCTCTGACATATTGATTTATGGTAGCTGAAACAAAGGCTTAGCCCCTCTACGATCAATATTTAAGCCTAAATGTAACAAAAATACATGATTATATATTTATTTGCACCCAAAATCAATTTTGAGGAGTTTTTCATGACAAAAAAGATGGTGGCAGAATCAAAGTGTGTTTTGCCAAATTGGGTGGAAAAGTTTCCATGGCAACCAAATGACTCAAAAGGAACATTTTTGTTGATTTTGGTTGCCATGGTTCCTAATAACCTACCTGTGTAAAACATGAATAACCCTGGACTATTATCTGCCAGATGCTTTTTAGTTTGTATCAATTGTAACCCCCAATCCTGAAATACCACTTTTCTGCTAAAGGATGCCCTGATTTTCACGTCATAACTGCCTTATACCTTTAAGTAGGCTTAAGTAGGTTTTGAAAGTTTTGATCAAATCATCACCACATAAATTGCTATCACTTCACTTTTATGTCAAATATCTTCAGAACTCCTCATCTCTCAGAAGCTATAAAATCTACTTTAGGGTTAAGTGGGTTAATTCGCTGAATAATGAACTATGAGCAGCTTATTATCCGGGTTGATCACTAAACCATTTTTTCTCCTCTTCATTGCAGGTGCTAAAGAGTTCGATGCTGAAGTCAATTTCAGCTGTGTCTTCTGTGGCATCTCATGAGAAATTTGTGGTAAGGCGATTCAGTCAGTCATGTGACAGAAGGTTATATTAATGGGAATCACGACCAATACGGCCCTGTGATTCCTGTAGGCATATAGTTAGTACATATATAGGTAGATAGATAGATAGATAGACAGACAGACAGACAGACAGAGCATCACGCTAAAGTGGTTATTGGCCTGTTTGCGTCCCTGCTTTGCATTAGTGCAGAACGGGCTAGCCCCCCCCCCCCGGGGGGGGGGGCACTCCCTCAGCTTTGGTTACAATGTGTGAACACTATTTCAATGGGAAGGATCCGTCTTTTGGCCCGAGGCATGGACCCGCGAGGCGGTGTTCTTCGTGTAATTTTGAAGGCAAAGTGATACAAAGTCCAATTTTCTTGATCACCCTTAATAAGGGTATATGTTTCTTGGTCCCCTTTTTTTCTCAATTCTCCTTGAAAAGGGTGCTATTCTGTAAAATTTCCTAAAATTAAGGGCACCAAATTTGAGGTGAAGTTCACACATAGTCACTATAGAAAAAAAAGGCAGTGCCCCCCCCCCCCCGGGCGAGCCAGGCAACCGATGGTTATCATGGTTATTGCACGCTCCCCTCAGCCCTCGGGAACGGCTCTGCCATTGCTTTAACATTGATAGACAGTATTCATCATGAAACAATACACGATATTTAGCCTAAATACTGTGATCCTTTTTACACAAATTTGATTTTGTTTCATTGCAGGCATCAGGTACATTTTCATTGCGCAACATCTCATTTAAATTGACAAGTGTAAGTAGGCATGCTTTTAAAGTCATTCATAATTCCATTGTTCACTGTGAGATTTCGGCTACGATAAGGTGACACTTTCATGAATGTTTTATAGCCGACTAGATTCTGTGGTTGGGCATTTTGCTGAACATGAGAATGTCACGAGATTGCAGCCAATTTGTTGGGAAAAAACGGTGTGCATGGTGTACCCCCCCCCCCCCCCCCCCAAAAAAAAAAAGTGAAAATAATTCTGATTATTTTCATTCGTACTTCTGGGGCATCCTGGGAATAACTTTATTATCCACAGAGTACAGGAAAGTACTCGCAATGAAAAAGATATATCCCGGGGGACAATCACATTTATTGTAAGTGAAATGTTCATTTTAGATTCTAAAATACTTGCATGAGATTATACCTGATGAGGCCCTGAGAGGGCCGAAACATTATAAGAATACCAAACTAACGGCAACAGGATTCATTTTTTTACAATTTACAGTATCACTGTGAAAATTTAATGAATTCTGGTTTCATGATAAGGCTGAAAAACGACCAAATGTCGGCACTTACGACCTTCTATGGTCTAATGTTAAAGCCATATAATGTATTTAAATAGGAAACAGCTAATTTTATCTATAGCTCCTTTTCTATGTCTACACAGGGTATGCATGTCGGATTGATTGGTCCCTGTGGCTCTGGTAAGGTATGTACTATATTGTTATGTAGAATGTGCTTTGCCCATATCAAACGATTGCAAAAGTAATAACATGTCATATTTCGTAAAATAGGTTTTGTTCAATAATGATGTTAGCCTTCTTCAACAAGTTTCGGTACCGTGACTCCACAACAATTTTACAATGATATTTATCCAACATAATAACGTTCTTACCACAATAGCTGTCAGCAGACACAAGACAGAGTACAAAATCCCAATTAAACAAGTCAGGTTTGACCATCAGATGGAATACACCTGGGGGTCATCTTTTAACTTTGTTCGAATCTGACCTCTTTCAAAGATGTAAATAGAGGATATTGTAAACTATAACTCCCTTTACTCTTACATAGAAACACTTGTAAAGATCAGGGAACACACCAATACCCATAATATGCTCAAGCTTATGTCAGTGAAGGACCTATAAGTACTATAAGGTCACCTAGTTGGGCCATGGGATGTCGGCCCTGTATGTGTGCCCTCTATCTCACTTATTTCACAAAGCTGTTCACAGTACAGTGACCCCCACACACGTATTTTCCTTTAACTCAGTGTACTTTATTCGTTGGTGACAGCCATTCTACCCCCTATACATGAGTCTATCTATTTGTCATCTACCCCTTGACACTACCCCCCCCCCAGACATACACTGTTAGAAGTAAGTAGTGTTCCTGTACACCAAATACTGGGGGCAACTTGGGTTCCAGTAGATTGTGCTGTAGACCTACAGCAAGTCAGCTCTTGTATATTTACAGCACTATGCGCTGCACTACAGCACTATGTGCTGATCATATTTTTAATCATTCATGTGAGGGGAAAACGAATTTTAGGTGGATGTAGGTAGAACAAGAGAAGTGGCTTGACCAAGGATTGAACTCACGACCTGTGGTGTCAGAGACGGGCTCTGATCCATTGTGCCCCAGAGCCATTCATATTGGGATATACCTCTACTCTACTTCTCAACTGATTGATTATAATTTGTAAAGGTCTGGGGTTTGCCTCATGTATATTTACAGCACATATATACTGTACAGTAACAGCAAAATCTACTGTTACTGTACAGCAGAATTAATTGTAAAACCAAATCTAAAAAGGCTAGGGTTCGCTTCTCAAGGATGGTGATATTTTTAGTCACCATGAATTACCTTTTAATCATCATAAATTATCTAGAATAACTACCACATAAGATTATAATAAAAAAAGTTCATAGATAGACTTACATATCACTTTTAGAAAAATAGATCAAAACATAAAGGACCTATAGTTTCATGACTAGCCTGACCGGGGATTGAACTCGGGACCTTCCTATCACTGTCTGACGCGGTGTCTGATTGAGCTATTGAGGCAACTGAAGTAAGGCCTGCAGCATGGCTCTCATATTTTGCACCTTTAGCAACATTCAGACATAATTGTATAGCACCTAATTTGTTTACTATACAATGAAAGCTATAGACAAGGCCCATAGAGAATGATGTTTTATTGCTTGTGATATGTTACACATTGAGAGGTGGCTAGACCAAGGATCGATCCAAGGACCCCCTGTGGAGCTAGTACAGCGAAAAGTGCTGTAGGTGTACAACTCACTACTGTAAGCTGCATCTACAGCAACAGAAATGTACATGTACAGCAAAATTTACTGTGTTATATTTTGCAGCAAAGGTACTGTATAGTTACAGCACATTTTGCTGTTCTGGAACAACAACTTTTTACAGTGTACATTCATATAGACAAAACACAACGTCCTTCTTACAGCACATATTATGGACATATTATGGACAGGGGTGAAGGTCTGTTAGGGTAGGGGGGGTGACAAATGAGTATATAGTGGGTGGATTCCAGGATGTACAAGTCCAAAAACCCTACCTCATTAATTAGAAGGCAACATTTTTGTGGAAACATGTCTTAGAGTTTTTCCTTTCATTCTTACAAAGTCAAAGGATTGAAGTAAAAATGAAGAAGAGGGCAGCCTTTAGCCGTAAGATGTCCTCAATCACGATAAGCGCCTTTCAACTTAATAATAGGTATTTGAATAGCTCAGTCATCGTCATGGTAAGGCTTTTTCTCAATAAAAATGAAACATTTTGAAGGGTGACATACATAAGCGTGATGTAGCATTTAAACGGATTTTGTTGTGTGAACATTCCAGACATCGCTGCTTCTTGCTATCCTTGGCAACCTGTCTCTGGGTGGCGGGTCAAGGCAGGTCAAAGGTCGGATCGCCTACGTCCCACAACGTCCATGGATCCGCGGGGACTCTGTGAGGAACAACATTCTAATGGGCGAGAGGATGGACAGGACGAGGTATTCAGACGTCTTAAAAGCATGCGCACTTGAAAAGGTATGCTGCAATAACAGTCCTTTGTCCATAGGTTTTCCATGTGTTTAACTTGTTAATTGATTTAGGATTCTGAGAGAAGTCCAAGCAAACCCACGTTATTGTTTTAATGTGTTGTCAGTTCCAAACCAAAAGGTTGACAAAAATTGATGGAAAATGAAGTATTGTATTTACACAGCACCCAACCTTCAATCAGAGAAATACCTGCCAAGTGGGTTGTGTACCACCTCCTTTCTTTTATAGAAGTAAAGACAACTTTTTATATTAAACAGCTTAAAGGTGATGCGTTCTTCCCATTGTAGGGGGGTTATCCCACCAAAAGGCGTGTCTTTTGGTGGAAGTCTGTTCTGGATTTTGTCCCACTTAAAGGGTATCAAATTCAATGTGACATACACACAAGTTATCCAGAACTGGAATGGTGCCCCCTCCAACTGAGCGACGACGTCATAACATGTTGTTGGTCCCCGGACACATTTTTCATAGACGTTAGTACCCTGCTTTTAATGGGAATTGAACCATGGTACAACAACGCACCTACTTCCTACTTAGGCCAGGACCTTTCCACACTCAACTCTTCATGGTCCATCTCCCAATGACAACCTCCTCCTGACTCTTCCTCCTGCTTGAAAGGGGGTTATTTTCGCGGCATAAAATGGTATTAAATGCCAGGCTGATTATTTTTTGTTATTGGACCAATCAGTCAAACTCCCTTCATAAAAGGGCAGCAACATAGGGGGAACTGCCCATTGGTAGGAAGACCCAACCAGTCAGCAGATCGTGTCTCCAGCACTACTACTGTGCGTAGAGCCCTGCCGTGGTACCTACCTCTGCATATAAGTATGCAACAGGAACCTCTCAGTTAATGCAAAATCTGGGGAAGTCTAGGCATATCTCATTAAATCCAAGGGTATGACTTTATTCTACACCTTCAGGGTGACATACCCAGGCCCTCCATTTTGAATCATGTTTGGTTCATAAATTATGGTTGAAATAGAAATAGATGTTGCTATATAATAAGTATACAGGAGACAGAACAATAACATTGAAATAGGGGTGTGACTCTCTCATGGTTTAGATATAACAGGATAAATTGCACAAATAAAATCTTCGTGGTTAATTGTTACTATTTATCCCAGATTTGGGTTCTGCCATTTGTTCCGTCATCCTGTCAATTTTTCCTTCTGGAGGGAAGAGTTTGTAAAAGACCCTTCATTTATTTCACATTTCATCTGAGAATATTTCACATTTCATCTGTACATAGCTCTCACCTTACACCTTTGTGCTTGTTCATAGCCTAACATAGTATAGCGTAGCCTCTACTATTGGTGAGCCACTCATGGTTGAATCCTTGGGCCACTTTAGGTACTCCTATAGTGGCGGCAACCAATGAGTAAAAAGTACCCCATTTAATACAAAATTTTAACCCAATGAAGATGGTATGTTAATGTAAAGATATCAATAATATATGTGGATAACGAGGTAGCAATTTGGATCCTACTTGAAAACTATAGGCACACTGTTGAGGTATACTAAGTCTTTTTCCTGAAAGCTATCAATGAAAAGAGGGCTACATATTACACAGACATGCCATGATTGACACTAGAAAACACTGTGGCAACTCTATGGACAATATATACTGTGACATTGGTACATACTTGTCTCTTCTTTCAGAGCAGTATTAATACATTTTGTAAAGATAACCACAGATGCTGGTATACAGAGGCACAGGTGGGCCACTTTAGATACTACCTACCAATTCGATGTGGTGTCGCTACACATAGCTCCACACACATACATTTTCAGTCAACTGTAACCGTATTGGTCCAAGTGAGGAAAAACACCCACTTAGGGGGGTCTGGATGGGGGGGTCCCCATGTCGATTTTCGATATTAAGAAATGGCCATGTCGCATGTCAATGTCGCTTAATAATGCCGATGTCCCATGTCGATTATAAGAATTGCTCTTGTCGCCTGTCACCATGATTTTGAGCAGCCATGTCGCCATGTCGAATTTGGTGGTCCATACCGATACTTAGGGGTGGGGAAAATGTCATTTTTGGATGCTGCTCACGTTCTGATATTATCACTGCAGAGGACCTGGTTGGGACCTCTACATCAGATAAGGGGGTTCCACGTTCTACCGTATGACGGACAAGCTGGGGCACAGACTTTTTATTGGGCTCTAGGTCAGTGGCCTTCAGTCCTGCACCCTTAAACACACACCCTTGGCATCAGTCAGGTGGAAGGGAGGAAGGGAATTTACAAGTCACTCCACTTGTAAACAGGTGGAGGTCCAGATCTAGGTGGGAACACTAGACTTGAACTGAGTCTCAGGTCTATATAAGAACAGACAGGGACAAGAACTGTTTTTTTATTTAAATTTTAAAACACAGAGTGAAAAGGTGGAGTCATGGACTCCTCCTGGGTGACAAGGATATGGTTTTGGCACTAGTCTCATCAGGAGCTTGGTGGAAAGGGTTAGGGGAACCCTGCTTTTATGCATTAGTAATAGCAGTATGGTGTCCTTAGGTGTACAAGGGAGTCTAGGGGTCTAGGGAGTGTAGACTTGCCCCTCACTCTAAACTAAAAGAGAGCGGTCATTAGTCCAACTATTTACATAAAAAGTTTGTAGCTAGTAGTGTTAAAAAGACCTTTTAACGGTGGTGTATGTATCTAATAAATAGACAAGGAGCTAAACTTGTCCTGGTACCATGGGAGAAGCATCAGGTTTTTTTTTGATCCAGAGAAGTGTGTGACGTATGAAAGTCAATCCCATATTAATAAACACTGGACTCCCAAATATTTGTCCGGTGCCATCTTTAACTGGGTATCAGCAAAACGAATTTATTTTATTTCATTATAATTTTCTGATATATAAGGGGTTGGAATAATAAAATGGCGGTGGTTATATAGTTATTATTACCGTTTTTGGGTTGTTTAAAGATTATGCAACTGTTGTGTGACGTCTTTGACCAGTAAAATGTAGAGTTTGGGGTAATTTTTGAAAACATCTTTCTTGGCTTATAATCAGCTGATAATATAGTTAAGGAAATTAAAGCACAAGAATTGAATTACATGTTAGTACTAACTGTTATCTGTATACCTATATACCAGTTCTACGTGAATAAAGGTATTTTCCTGACCTATTTTACAACATATTATTCAATATATTTTGTACAACGCTACACATTTTTTTATAAAACATTTAGGAATATTTTAACATAGTTCATCCTTTATATTACCTCCCTACTCCCTAAGCATTGAGCAGGAAAATATTTCTTTATTCCGAATGACAATGGTCAACGCTTGTCTATCTATCTAGAATAGAAATAAATGTGATGAATGATTCATAAATAAGTGGCCTCTAATTGTAGGACGTGGCCGCTATGGAGGAAGGTGACCTGACAGTGATTGGCGACAGAGGCAGCTCCCTCAGTGGGGGTCAAAAGGCTAGAATCAGCTTGGCCAGGTAACCTTCTACACAGTTAATCTCTTTTGGTCAGCCCTTACATAATTTTAGACTCAGAGTAGCAGCTTTGGCCCCACCCAGTAAAAACACGTTATTGAACGTTTTTATATTGTCAACGTATCATGACCAAACGTTGTCTAACGTTTAAAAAAACGTAATACGTCATTGAAAGGAAAGGGAGAAAGATTTTGTAAATAAATAAAAAACTCAACAATCACATCTTGACAGTCTAGTGAACTACATTTTCATTTTGGCATAGGTTCACTGTGTTGGGGTAGGTTCTGGGTCAATTGTGACGTCTTCTCATAGCATGAGCTGCGCTTTAATAGTAAATTTTGTATTAATATTACATAATACATGCTACATACCTTCATAATGTGTATATCAGAGTATTGTTCCTTGATACCGATAATGTTTTGGAATCCACATGAAATTAGGGTAGCTTATTCATATAATTGAGTAGTAAACTCTCTACATAGACCATGATTGCGATAGTGACTTATGGCATCCTCTTTGTACCCAACAGAGCAGTGTACCGAGACGCTGATATCTACATCCTTGACGACCCAGTGAGCTCCCTGGATCCGAAAGTGGCCACACACATCTTTGAACAGTAAGCCTTTCTTGCAAATGACATCACGATTTAGGACATTTTGCAAGCCCTTCTGACTCCTTTGTCAATTTTTCTGGCAGAATTCCCTACCTGAATGTTTTTATTCCAAACAGAACCGCTCTGTAAACAGTGACGTCATTATGCCACAACGAAAAAAAAGATTATCGAATTTCTCTCCCCCCCCCTCACCCAGCAAGAGGGCGCCCAAAATCCAGCCCCACCTCCCATGTCGTTACCAAAAGCTGAAAAGTGAGGCTTCATTCTTTATTGTTGAATACTTGTACCAACATTGGTGGAAGTATGCCACTTTAAAAATGTACTCTATTATAGATCTATATAAGATCAATATCCATAGTAGTTTACAGGAGCGGACCCAGGGATTGAATTTGAAAAGGGGGTTCCACCAAACACCAAGGTACCAAAAATCGTCACGCCATGACTCGTGGTGAATCAAGATATCATTGGAAAAAAGTATGTATCCCCCCCCCCCCAAAAAAAAAAGGGGGGGGGGGAGGATTCGGACCTCTGGGACCCCTCCTGGTTCTGCCAAGACACCTCCTGGATCTGTTTATTTGTTTGTTATTCCTTTATTTAATCTGCATATACAAAAGAGCCAGGCTCTGTTTCTGCAATGCAGCTCATGTGCATAAATATTAGCGGTGTTTTTCATAATAAAAATATATTCACTGTCCTTAAGGAAATTAGTTAGTTTCTTTACATAGCAATATATACAAATATAATTAATTATCCAGACCCAAGATGTATATGGGTCCAAGATATTCTTCATTTACCTTGTTTCTTATCAACCTATACCATAGGTTATGAAAAGGTAACAAGCCCATATCATATCATGCGTGAGCATGCAATATGTATGGGTTGTTACCTTCAGGGCTGATCTTATGCCCAAAGGCTGATGGAATCTGCCCCTGGGGTGTCACCGCCATGTTCTATATCTATAGTTTATTCTCACTCAGACGGTTCCAACTATTTGTAAATATGCAGGATCTATGCTGATATGATATAGGTATTACATGTATACACGCATCCAAGCATGTGCCAACATAATTATCTTTTCATTGAGGCACAGAACCGGTTTTGAGATACAAGTGTTTTCGCACGAAAATAAACTAGGACACTCATTTTTCCTCACACAGTATTTTCTCACCTTTGTGCCATACATCACTACTACCGTTTTTTGTCTGTACTTTTTAAATCATAGGTGTGTCAAAGGCTTGTTGAAAGAGAAGTTGGTGATAGCAACTACAAATAACCGCCAGCTCCTGCAATATACAAACTACGTCATTGTCCTAGAAGAAGTGAGTATGTACGTGTACTATGGGGAATAATACATATATAATGTATATACATTATATATATATATATATATATATATATATATATATATATATATATATATATATATATAATACTATTACATATCAATAATAAATGAAATGATTTTATACATAGACCAATAACTGTTGTAGACCAATAATTGGTCTTTGTTCCAGAGTTTGTAACATCATATAGTTGCATTCTCCAAACCCTGAAACTAACAATTATAATGATCGTAAGAAGGCGTTCTTGACCATTTAACTCGTTTATAGAACATAATGTTACCTAGCTTTTAGATCTCTAGCTTCAGTCGACTCTAGAAAGACAGTGGATACCATCGTGTTAACAATGGCAGCTGCAACTGTTAAAGGAAGAATCTTTTTTTCTTTTTTTTCAAGAAAAAAGAGGGATAAATACAGTCACTCATTTCTTTTCTCGGGGATATATCACAATGTTATTGTTATCATTATGACATACGCAACTTCTACTACCTGGCATAACTCCCAATACTCACTTGAATCTCCCCGTAGAACATGAATAGCATAAATCTAACTAAATTACGTATCGTGCCACTTGTTGTTATTAGGTCACAAACCACACATATTATGAAACAATTGGATCAGTGTATGTTGACATGATAGGAAAGGGTGTCGCTAGTATTGCCCGTTTGAAATGTTGCCAGGGAAAATAAACGGGAATGATGTGTTTACATCTTCTCATACCAAAAAAAAAAGAAATTGACGGGCGGACATTAATGGCCAAAATAGGAGGTACAAACATTATCCTTGGCTACCCATATGTGAAAGGTCGGGGAACCTGAGAAACACAGATTTATAATACTGATGCTTTTCACGCACATTTGGAAATGTATAAGATGACGTGATGGAGAGGTCGACAGGTACTACACACGTCAACCCACCGAGGGATTTACAGATCAATCATGAGATCATTTTGGAGATATAGCGTCCCTATGAAGAGATATACTGGAAGAAGGAAGGAGGGCCTTAGAAAGAACGTAGCACCTTCCCTATTATTTAGAAATTTAATCTAAAAAGGGGGGGGGTGGGTTGACAACCAACTGTCAACAGTTAATGGATACTGTTACATACATTATGTTACTGCTGAACATCCCCTTTCTCACACAAACGAACACCTTTTAAAGCCTCGCTTAAAGTGGGGGTAATCCTCTAAAACGACAGGGACTTGGCTTGGCTGTTTGTTAAATTCGCCAGGTGACTGGGGCTCTGTGACAAACGACAGGAGAAATAAAAGGATAATGACAAGGACAATGATCATTATTTTTCTTAAAATCGACAGGGGACATGGGCATTTCTTAAAATCGACAAGAATAAAAAAAAAGAAGTTACAAGGCACATGGGCATTTCTTAAAATCGGCAGTTGACATGGCACTCCCCCCGCCCCCATCTACACCCTCCCACCTACAAGCAATGCATCTAATTCATTGCATATAGAGTACACAGTTTGTGAGATTACGAAATATGAAGACATACACAATGTTCAGGCACTAATTATGGTGTCGCTCAGTGTTTTAAGTAATACTGCTGCCTTTGTCACCCCGCCTGTTATGAAATTATACATACAGCTGGAATTAACACAATCACCATGATGCCATGCATGTTTAAAGCAGGTATGCCTCCTCTTTACCTTTCGGCAACCATTTCGAACTAGGATCTAGGTAAGGGTCTTCAGGGATTACGGGATATCAATGACAATAGCTCTATTCCATATGATTGAAATAATAGCTGAAAGTTGATACTTGTGCAGTGTATCATCACACAGTGATAACACAGTGTATGATGTGAATATCAATGGTATTCTATTCACAGGGCCAACAGACTGCATTCGGTCCTTTGGATGAACAGATGAAACACTTGAATCTGGCAGAAATACTGCCAACCAAGAAGAAATTGGTGTGTTAAGTGAATCACATTCGTTTTGTTGTTTTAATACAGTGTTGTTACTCCACAGAATTGTACATATGTATATATTTCTCGCACTCACTGTATCTATATAGTTAATAGTCTAATACTCTAAAGTTTATCCAAGTAGAATCTAACATTCTTGTACATAATTATATATGCTAGATGGAGTAGCAGTATAACTACATAAATTAACAGTATTCCAACATTTTAGTGAACTGTCCATCCTGTTGTAGTCATAACATTAAATGTACAGTTATTAATTGTGTACCTTTTGTTCTAACCATACTACTAACATTGGTTCCCAAATGTAACCATTGCAGAAACGCATGTTTTATTGGGACACTATTCAATTGCCACTAATTATTAACAAACAGACATGTATTTACTTGATGAAGGATTTTGGTGGTATTACTGGTATGTATGGTATTACTGCCACGAGTGAAGGTATTACTGGTATCCTTAGGTTTCCTTTTATAATTGCCAATGTTGCTGTAACCTATAGGTGAATTCTCTGTTGGCTACTACCCATTCATGTTCCACTTCATGCTGTGAAGACATTCTGCTCATGCTCTCTATCAGTAGTCTTTCTTCAGTTTTCGTTTATTATGACTTGTCTGTGGTGAAAAGTGGTATGTCTTAGCTGAAGGTCAATACCATTTTGTAGGTTGGGGACCTAGGCACTAAATCAAATACAATATCCTATAAACTCGATTTACTCACCATTCCACCGATAAGAAATGAGTGGGAATAACGTGGAAAGATATGTTCAACCTCGTTTTCATATTGCCAATTCCACCTGGGAATGCCACTATGCCAATAATACCCCATTCACTGGCAGTAATACCCACGGTACTCTCTGGAATGTGATTATGGGGATTGTAGTCTTGAAATCTTTCAACATTAATTCACACTTAGTTGACTAGATCAATAACATAATACTGCACAAAGTCTAACAGCTTAACTCAAAGAAATCGAAAGGTTTGAGAAGAGTTTTATAGCCCAATTACTAATAAAGTCGGAATTATATCTCTAGGGCAGAGTTTTTGGGTCTGGCAGTATAGATGATCTGAAGCAAAACGGATATGTCGGGAAGTACCTCGCCCAACCGTCACCCAGTACGCTGGTAAGCTCACAATCTTCACAGTGTAGCCTGTTCCAAACCAAACATAAAATAAAGAAAATATGTCATGTATTGAGTGCAAACTTAGGACCAGAGCAGGCAGGTCTGTCTTGCCATCAGGATAAACTATAACAAAGGGTTGAGAATTGTGTTCTCAAAAAACAAATAGCCAGTTATAAGACATCAGCATAATACTGGCAGTCAAAAATTTTGAAGGATTTTATGCAGCTCATTTATGTAAATTATTAAGAGCAGTGGGCCTAGTACAGAACCTTGAGGAACTCTGCAGGTGATTGGTTGAGGGGTGGAGATGATTCCATGAGCTTTAGAAGTAGGTCAATGTATTCTATTTCTAAGTAGTTTCTAGTAGATTTACAAAGGTAATGTCAAGGCCTAATTTTGTTATTATAGTTCCCTTTGCTATTCTACTATTTTGCAAGTTTCTCCTTGCTATTTTGCATTGTTTTTTATGTAGTTTCTCCACGACAACGCCCTCACTTCATACCAGACAGATGTAACCTTATCCCTCTCTCTGACAGGTGATTGAAGAACAACCTGGTGCGGATATATTTGAAAAACACGACAAGAAAGACATGCTTATGACATTGCTCAGCAGCAAACACATAAAGAAGGTGATATACGAGTTCCTAATTTTCAAAATCGTTTCCTGCTATGCCATCCATGAAGTAATGTGATACTAGACCGTTCGCAAGCAGCAGTCAGGAGTGCTCTGTCAGGAGTGTTCTGTGTAATGGTCTGTCTAGCATAACATAAATACAAGTTTTCAAGACATAATGCTTTCCTATAGCCCTAAAGATTCTTCCAATACATTGCAATTTGTGGAATGTGTATTATTCTCTACTTCCAGGAGTATGCGCATGTCCCTGTAAAGCGAGCTACGCCATTCGGCATCTACATAAAGTACTGGATGGCAGGACATGGCTACATCACTATGGCGGTATATGCCATGCTTCTGCTAGCACAACAGGTATGTAGGTTCCCATTGAATTTTCTTCTGTATCCAATACTGTGTACCAGAGATGCATGCAAGTCATTCAATAACTGAACAAATTTGCAGTTGAAAACAGGGCTGAATGCCCTTACAATCTGAATCACACCAGCGTTATAGATATCGACTTAGATCAATCTTTCAGGAATCAAAAATACCTACTTTCTCACTTGATCAGGCAATATTAAACAGTAATACTGTTCTATTATACTATGACATCTACAAGGGCTGCACCATTTCTGTGTTTCAGTCGTTCTCAATCTTGGCAGAGTGGTGGATGGTCTATCAGTAAGTATCCAATATACCATGTGGGTACACACAGAAAAGTAAAGGTGTCAACTGTGTCTCCAATGTGGCTCTGGCAAAAAGTGGAGTGTCAAACAGCTATTGACTCTGCTATTGACACTGATAGTAGAGAGTCAACTCAAGTTGACACTGATAGTAGAGAGTCAACTCAAGTTGACCCTTCATATAAGCAGAGTTATTAGCTGTTTGACTCTCTATTTTACAAAAGCCACGTGGGAGACACATTTGACACCTTTACTTCTCTCTTTGTAGAAAACATTCGTGTTCCTAGAACACTTGGCAAGCACATGAGTATGAGCCTGTTCCCGTATACTCAATGCCACACCATGCTGTGTCGCAATGTTTCATCCATGCTGTAACATGGCGTTCAGCATGCATTCGATATGCATGGTATAAAAATAGCCACATCATCAAACAGTAGCGCACATAATTGACTGTGTATGATGTCTACTTTCCAAATTAGTCTATCAATTTCAATTTCAACTATGTTTATTCACATCCTCGTGAGAGGTAATGGAAAGAAACAAGAGAGAAAATCAGATTCAGCCGATTGTTACAATGGCATCACTGATGTACAAAGTAACGGTACAAAGTTATGGGGTTTATGATACACTCTGTGTTATACGTAGGTCTACATAATAAGACACTAAGAGTTTGTGAACTCTATATTTGACTAGGTAAAATTTACCATCCTGGCAAGTTAGTAATCAGGCTATCTGACAACATCTTCCGGTTTTGGTATGATAGTCAGTAACATTCACAAGATGAGAGACAGGAGCTGATATTCTTTTGTATCCAGACCGATTTCAGTCACGTTGATGATATGGCAGCAGACGGACAAGAAAATGTTGATTGATACAAACCTTAGGCCACTCAAAAAAAGAAAGTTGTTTCTCATCACCGCGCGTATCATAAAAATCATGATTTGAGGAAAACTTTTTTTATTTTATTTTACATTTTTGATGAAAAATATGTTAAAATTGCCATAATATTGGCAAATTTGGTATCAAATTAAAGCTTATGCTGTCAGCAATGCAACTAGCTAGGTGTAACTTGCATTCTTACAACTTTTGCTGATCAATAAACTCCAAATTACTAAAATTTGAAAATTGATCGCGAAATGTCCAAATTTCCCTATGTAAATTACCCCGAGTAAAATATAAAATAAAATAAAATAAAAAACGCCCTCGTCATATTTTTCATTGCTTGGTGATGAGAAACAATTTTTTTTTGAGTGGCCTCAACTCTTCTTTTTCTTTGTGCAATACCTTCAGCCTTTCTGGAGGATACAAGAGCAAATACTATGGAAAGAATGGAACGTATGACAAGGCACATGGTAACTATGATGAACACGACCCTTACAACAAGACGCTTCATCCAGAACTCTCCCATACCACAGTCTCATCTACAATCATGTCCGGTGTCACATCAGTCTTTGACAGCGTAACCAATCTGATACCCCACAACAATGCCTCGTCAACTCACCCCGCATTCGTTGTTCGTGAAGCGAATGGGACCGAGATCAACTTTGCTGCAGCGTCATATGCCAAGGCGGAGGACATTGACCAACTTTCTTTGCTGACACCGTATACTATGTATGTATGGATAAGTGTGGGTCTTGGTCTTCTCTCTGTCGTCTTCGGTACCATGTTTACGGTACTGGCTGCCAACAACCTGTACAACCGCATGTTCAGTAGGGTGCTGCACGCCCCAATGAGGGTCTTCTCAGCTGATAAAGCAGGTGGGTCACTCTATTCAGTAAAATTAATATTGCAAAATGTTTCAAAATGGTCATAATTATATTCTCTTCTAATTGCAATATTTACATAGTAAATATCTTACCTATACATGTGGCATTGAACACAACCCCTTTTTTATTGCTAGTGAGCGACTAGTTAAATTGCACTACAGCTTAATAAATGGGATGATCAGTAATCCCTGCAATAATCTAGCTTTAACCCATCAATATTGATTTCATCATATACAGGAGAAATGATAAATCGCTTTGCTCGTGACACTGGGCGGATGGATGACATTATTCCAATCACCATCAACTCAACATTCCTTGTAAGTAGTACCCAAGGCAGGTTGAATAAAGTCATTATAGAATCAATCTCTAACGATGATATCACAAAGTTCTCAACTACATCCAATGATCCATAAATAAATCAGAAAAGAAACATAATATATTTTTTGTCAGTTCAAAGGAGTCAACCAATCCCTTATCTAATACGACTAAACTCAACATTTCCCACATCATTCTTGGCTTTAAAGCCTCATTGGCGAAGCCACCAAAGACTATTTTTCAAAATAACATTCCAACTAACATGTAGTGTACATCAGGACGTGACCATGGTATGACCGTTGATACATACTACCAAGTTCCTAAAGTTACTAGTTGATTTATGCTCAGTTTATGCAATGAACTCTTTTTTTCCAAGTCTGCAGCAATCATCATAAGCCATGCCTGTTACATCTGTATCATTAACTCGTACGTAGTGCTGACCAGCATCCCCTTCTTTGGATTCGTAGTGCTCTTTATACTCTATTGTGTACGAGCAATACGGGATTCCAAACGCATAGAAAGTGAATGTAAGTACCAGCTGTCGGTGCAGCCATGAACAATTGAGACTTGTTCTCTCTCACATGAGTTATGTTTCATTATTGTTGTTTCTTTCCAATCCATGATGTATATCGTGTAGGATATTGTTCAAATGTATAAATGATTGCCCTCCATGCCTTAAATATGTGTATTTCATTTACTACACTGGATATAAGCAATAGGTTTCCTCATTAACCATAACCAGGATATGATCTAAACCTGCAAACTATCAAAGCCTACTGATGCTCAGGCTAAATATTTGAATGATGAAAAGGAGGTTCTCTAAGCATTACCCAGCGTAGACACTATTTCTGTGGCATTACAATTTGCTTAACACTGGGTTCATATGCTCCATGTGGGTATGAACCCTCGATTTGAAGGCCAATGTACGCCCTTGACACTTGTCTATGTGGCTTAAAGGCCCAGTGTCCCTATATATAGCGCTGAGTACCTGTCCCGACTCCACTCCGACTGCCGCTGGAGGGGTACTGAGACCTGCAGGTTTAAACCAGATGATGATAGGCATACTTGATACTTTCATAATTGGATAAGAAGAGCATCATTATGCATTAAGTCGATTAGCAGGACCTAGGATATATTAATCAACAATTACAAGACAATATTGGGGAATGATTGAATAGGACAGGTGGTGCTGTGGTACCAAATTGGCCAGCCGTCCAAAACCTGATCTGAGCCCAAAGAGGGCAACCTGTCCAAATTCTGATCTGAGCCCAAAGTGGGTAGCCCGTCCAAAAACTGATCTGAGCCCAAAGTGGGCAGTCCATCCAAAAACCGACCTGCGCCTATGATGAGCAGCCCACTTGGGGCCACACCATGTACAGTACAATGCTGTCTTTGCTACTACTCTCCCCTTGTTCTCTAATTTTGCAAATGTCAGATATTGCCTCATCATTCGAATTAGAAGACTCATGTGAAGTCTTTGTATCATTTCAACTTTTGAAAATGTCAATGTGCTTTACCTACAGTTAGAACTCCAACCTTTGAACATCTGCAACATCTTCTTCATGGTCTGGACGTCATCCGAGCATTTGAGATGGAGGCTCTGGTTATCAAAGAGGCTGACGTTTATCTTGACAGGCACACATCAGCATGGTCTTTGTACATCGGGTCTATGTACTGGATGAAAATGAGACTCAACCTACTGGTCACCCTCTACCTGGCAGGAGTGCTTCTGATTGCCCTGACAACGGCAGATAAAGGTATCTGTTTGGTTCTTGTACCACACTTGGCTGGCAGAACAAAAGAAATGCCCCCACTGTATATGACATACAAAAGGTGTGAAAACACTCACCACTGGTGTGGCATAAGTTAGTTATAGAACACCCGGAGCCCTTTACTCAGGATAATGGCTTTGTTGCGACTGTGACTTGTGATCAGCCTTGACTATTGCCATTATCCTGAGTAAAGGGTATATATATGATGCCAATGTTCAAGCCGGGAACATTGGGATATATCACGCCAGGTTAGGTCTACTGTATTCCTATTAAAACAATTTAAAACAAAATTATCAGACAAACTCATTTCATCTGATCATGGATGACGGGCTTAACTGTTTATATATTTTGTAAATCCGCATACCTTTTGCTCTTACTTTCTTAACCTACTGAGATACAATTGATCATTATGATATCTTAAGGACGTTCCCAACCCTTATTAAGATGCACACAAGCTCATTCAAAATTCGTACATAGATGTGTTGACACTGTGTATATCATACATCAATTTGACAATATATAATGTCTCTGTAAAAGAAAGAAAAGGGTCCTCGGAAATCACTCTAAGATCAGTCCCCACTCATCATATTCAATAAATATACACCATTTCTATCTCATAAAGCTATTGAAACCAAAGGAAGCTAAATTTACATTCCACAGCAATGAAAACTGAAATGATTTGATGGAGGCATTAAATACGGTCAAACCAATGTGCAATACACGTATCTCCAATACATTTAAGCCCAAATAATACATAATCATGGGCACACCTATAATAGGGTGGGGTGCGTCCTTAATTATGGTCAATAGTTATTACATAATTTTTTGATGAAAAACATCATAAAATTGGACAAATATTGGCAAATTTGGTTTCAAATTAAAGCTTGTACTGACAGCAATGCCGTGAAAAAACTTACACTTTCCCCACCTTCAAAGATCAATAAATTCCTAACTGCTAAAATGTGGATTTTAGTCACCAAAAACTACACCTTCTAGTTTGCGAATTTAAAAAAAAGAGACTCCCTCGTCATATTTTTCAGTCATTGGTGGTGAGAGACCACTTGAGATAGCAATATGATTTTATTCTATTTTCATTCCCAGAGTCCATGGCAACTCCCCTGGGTCTGTCGCTTTCCTACATCTTGGTATTCATGGCTAGAGTACAGTACTGTGCCATGTACTCAGCAATGTTAGATACCAATGCAAGTACAACAATCTTCTTTTTCGAATCATCGTGATTATCTAAATGTTCCAATATTCCATAGCTATATTACCCCGCTGAGTAGTCTTTAAGCACGGATTTCGGAAAGAATGACAGCTTTTTCATATTTTCTGCATGGAGTAAAAAGTGGTCAAAAAAGCGTAATTATCATGTATATATAATATGTGTGAATTGGTCTCCACTTACAAGCATTATTTGTATCAGATTTGCTCCAATAAGACAAGAAATAAAATGATAATCGCGTAGAGGAGTCCCAGCTAAAAGCTAAAGTTTCTGACCAGTTTTGCTGTCAGATGGCATCGGAACATCGTGATGTTATTATCAGTTTTAAAATTGACTCCATGGGATCCAATATCAAGAAATTCACCAGAACATTTTGCTGTAATATCGGAATACTCCTATAAAACTGGCTGGAAAGTGCTTCAGGCAATCAAAATAATGAAATTAGAGCAGATACCAAATTGGCTATAGATAGTGGGATCCATGCTTTAGAGAACAAAACAGTGTAACCGGCGAACCTCTTTTTAATCTTTTAATAATTGAATGCTAGAAGGTATCATTTTAATGATATATATAGCACATTTATATCATTTATTTAAATGGTACTTTTTTTTCAGATGACATCAGTGGAACACATTTGTGATTACACACATCTGGAACAAGAAAGCCCATTTGAAACAGATTCCACCACCAAGATGCTTCTACCGACGGTGTGGCCTGAGCAGGGTGCAATAAAGATGACAAACATTAACCTCATATATCCAGGATCAAAGGTCCATGCACTGATCAATCTCAACTTGTCTGCAGAGGGATCCGAGAAGGTGAGTGATTACATATAAGCTGTACCTAGCTGTCAGTGTTCCCATTGGTTTTGGTAGAACCCATGATTTACACCGGTGCACTTTGTAGAAGATGGTGCCTTTCGAAGCTGTTCTTGCTATATCCGCTATATGACTCGTGCATGTTGCAATTGATATAGAGTCAAAAATGAAACTGTGACATTTTCCACTGACAGCCCAGAAAGGCTCTGCGTCTCCCCCTGCTTGCAAGGATATTGAATTTAGACCAGACATTTTTGCCATAAATTGGTTCAAATTGCAGCAGTTCATTATAATTGTCATTTCTGACAAGAGAATTAGTCAGTTTGAATTGTAAGCATGTAGTCTTTGCCAATTACCAGACCACACTTGATCTATCATTATTCTACATCTGCAGGTTGGAATAGTTGGACGGACAGGAGCGGGTAAATCCTCCGTATTTAACATACTGCTGAGGCTGTACTACTTCACCGGGTCAGTGTGTATAGACGGAGTTAACATCAAGGGATTAGGTCTCAATGATCTACGAACCAACATCACATTTATACTTCAGGTGGGTATGTCAGGCCCTTATACCACAAAACGGCCCTTATCTCCTAAAAGAGTATTGTTTTGGAACATAAGGTCAGGCCCTTATCCCACAAAAGTGGCCTTAAAGCACAAAAGCCCTTATCCCAAGTAAGAAATGCCCTTATCCCACAAAACCCTTATCCCCCAAAACCCATATACTGCCCTTATCTCCCAAAACCTATAATCAAATGTCAGCTTGCCCTTATCTCCCTAACTTATCTAACTTATCTACTTGTCTCATTCTTCAAATATCAAATATCAAAAGCTATGTAACTTAGGTATCATATGCCAATCAACCTAATACAAACATAATTATATAGCAACTTCCACTAATCTCCCAGAGACTATGTCTCATGTGCCAATTGACTGATCTCTAAAAAGCTAAGTATGTAGCCTTATATATATTATTTTTTTTGGTTAACAAAATTTTATTCATTTTCATGATATTCGATAATTTTTTTTTCTTGTATTACAATGAGTTCGATCCGGCTTGCTTATATTTATAACAAAAATGTGGTATATGATTATAGAGGATTTACAGTCACTAAGGTACTGTAAAATGGATAAATATGATAATGTTCTTCTTTTATAAACTGTTCTGTTTGTAGCTATAAGCTACCTATTCCCAGGGAGTATTAGCCGTGTACTCTGCTGAGCTGTTGAAAACCATTAAGTTTTTTGATGATGGATGATGGATGAATGAGGTGCCATCATGTATGGGCGTTACGGAGAAATTCGTGGCTATGGATGTGGAATTTGGCCTGTCCCAATGAGCTTGTGCAATCACTAACAACCAGCTGAACTTATGCTTTGTTCAAAAAAGGGGGGATTGCTTTATGGTTAGACATGATCACCAGAACTGTAAGCTAATATCTTTTATACTTGTTTAGGTGGGTCTAAAGGAGTAGATTTGTACAGCCTCTTAACTCTTCCTTTCCCAGATCATTTTTGGGTGTTTTTTGGACTATGTCTGATTGCATGAGCATTCCAAAACTTTTGGAATTATTTAAATATTCAAACTAGAAGTGGAGTAATGATACTATGAACTAAGAATGTTGACTTAAAAAGGCCATAACCTAGTTTTCAATATCTATTTAAATAAGCAAGATATGGCTCTATCAAAATAGCAATGATATCAAAAAAGTGTATCTTGAACCAATATTCAAACTGCAATATTTCAGGATTCCCTTGATCAATTGAAATGGAATAAATACCTTATTGTAGGTTTTGTTGGGTATTTTCAGATTTTGTATGTAGAATGGCCATGACGGCCATATTTGATATGGTTACCATGGCAACCAATAATTCACAAAATCACAATTTCTAGCATATCTGTTGCTATGGCAACGGATATTTTGATCAAAATCACACCAAAAATAATGGGAAATATTAGTACCATCTTTTTAATCATGAGAAACTCTCTAAAGTAGGTTTTCACCAAAAAAATCATATTGTCCTACATTTTTAATGATTTTTACCAGAAAAATTGATTAAATATGGGTTAAAATCGGGTTGATTGTCCCTCAAGTTGACAAGCCAACCATATGAAATAAAATACTACCAGAAACAAATAGCTCGGGATCCCTGGAGATCATATACCAAATAGTGAGAATCCAAAAAATCTAAGCTTTGAAGCAATTTTTGAGAAAATGGCAGGGGTCTCAAAATCGGCCAAAAATCGGCCAAAAATTCGCATAAATGCGCGATCGGGAAAGGAAGAGTTAAAGGCAGCAACAGAGGGGGCTAACTGTACATTTAGTTTTATTCTGTCCCATAACTTAATACCTCTGGAATGAGGGCCCCTTTTATATTTTTGTAGGATGGCCTTTCTTGTTTGAAATTTTATTTTCAGGTCGCTCCTAGTTCTGGGGTTTTGGGTGGGCCTCAGACCCAGGCTCGCTGCTTCTTTATACATGATGAGAGCAAGTTGATATTCTCTCCGCGCCGTGAGTTTCTCAATCTTGCATTCAGCATGGAGATCATCGGTCCTGTATTCTATGTTAAATTTACGAGTACAGACTCGAAGAGCTCTATTTTGTAGGGTTTGCAGCTTGGTGACCCTGGACTTTGTGCCACCTTCAACCATAAAGCTACAGTAATCGAAATATAGTAGGATTGTCTGCTTGTAGACCAACAGGGCAGTCTCCTTGTCCATATCATCTCTGAGCCTATTCAGCTTAAAGACTTGCTGTCTAGTGGTGTCAGCGGTGTTCTTTAGCTGGGTTTCCAGCTTGAGCTCACTGTCCAACACCACACCTAGGTATTTGTATTCAGACGGGGTTTCTAGGGGCCCACCATTTATTGATATAGGACCAATTCTGGCATCCTCTGTTTTGGCTTTACTACCATACCATACTACCTGCGTCTTTTTGGCGTTTATGGTTAACCCATGTCTGGTACACCAGGTTACAAGTTTATCCAGATCACTTTGTAACAACTGTCTGGCATTGTCTGCAGATTTATCGCTAACCGTCAGAACTATGTCGTCGGCATAGAGGATCATGTCAGCATACCTGGTAGTGGTACTAACTCCGTTAACATACAGGATGAATAAAAGGGGGCCAAGAATGGAGCCCTGTGGGACTCCGAAGAGCACATTCTTGTTGACTGTTTTAGTGTTGTTCAGCAGGACTGCCTGTTTCCTATTTTGTAGGTAACTAGCAATCCATTTTAACAGCATACCGTCTAGCCCTAGTTTAGCCAATTTGTCAACCAGCAGGGAGTGGTGAATCGAGTCGAAGGCCTTGCTAAAGTCGACATAACAGGCACAAGTGATTTCGGACTTGTCCCTGCTTGTATATAGCTTGTCTACTAATGCCTTGACTGCTTCAACTGTCCCTCTGCCCTTTACAAACCCATATTGCTTTGGGGAGATTAGGCCTAATTCCTTTGCCTTATTGGTAATGAAACTGTGAACTACTTTTTCTATCATTTTACCTGGTGTTGGGAGAAGGCTGACAGGCCTCCAATTGGAGACTTGTGTTAGAGCGCCAGATTTAGGTATTGGTACTACAGTAGCTTTAGCCCAGGATTCAGGGAATATCCCCTGCCCGATGCTATTGTCAAACATATCACATAACTGGGGTATCAAGCAAAGGAAGGCATCCTTTAGGACTCTTGCTGATATGCCATCCAGTCCTGATGATTTTTCAGGACTTATGTTATTGACTAAACTTTTCATATCGTCATATTCAACTGGGGGAATGTCAACTCTGGCCAAGTTCAAATCTGAGATTGCGTTGAGATCAGCAAGATGCTCCTCGGGGCGCAAATTGGCCTCGGGCAGGCTGTCATCTTGAGACTTCAGGTTATTATACAGTTTCTCACCTATGGTTGCATAATATTCATTGCAGTATTCGCTAGCCTTTGAGCCCTCCAGCTTTATACCCTCTACATTGAAGGTGGTAGTGCTGACTTTACTCTTGGGAGCTATGACCTTGCTTAATTGCCTCCAAAAGGCCTTGGGATCACCTTTTGCTTCCTCCAGTGTGTCCTTGACATAAGTTGACCTAGCTTTATGACATGACCTGTTTACCTCACACCTCCTTCTTTTGGCTTTGGCTAGGGAGTCCGGGACTCCCGATTGTATAAATTCATAGACAGCCGCTTTCCTGTCTGCCATCTCCTCCCTTAATTCATTCGATACCCATTCATTTGGATTCTGCCTGAATTTCAGGTCCTTGATGGGACAGTAAAGATCCAGGAATTCGGTGATTCTATTACGTATTATCTCCCATTGGAGGGACGGGTCTTTTTCTATGAAAAGTTCGTCCCAGTCCTCCTCGGCTAGGTCATCTCTTAGCTGCTGACCAGAATAATTTCTGTAGGACCTACCTCTAAAGGAGGCCACTCGGTACTTAATTTTCAACCTTTTCCTGAAAGCCGCAACAGGATAATGGTCACTGATAAGGTCGGATACAACACCCGCTTTTAGCACTATGGGGCAGTTGGTCAGTATGTGATCCAAGCAGCTGTTCCCCTCCGGGTAAGTCACATCAGTGATCAGTTGAGTTAGGCCTTTGTCTGTTATAAAGGTGTCCAAGGAGTCCCCTCCATTTTCCCAGTCTCTGATAATGTCAATATTCAGATCACCCAGTAACCAAATTTCAATGTAGCCATCGTCAATGATCTTGAAAATTGCCTTCAGATGATCAATGAAGCCTTCAGTAGATCCATCTGGCGGCCTGTAAATATTGACTATGGCTAACCTTTTGTGTTTTTCCTGTATTACTTTGACAGTCAGACATTGAATATCTTTGTCCTGAAAACTGGCTTCTTCTACTAACTCTGTGTATGGGAAGATGTGCTCATCAAAGTATGTGATGATACCCCCTCCCGTGGCCTTATCTACAGAGATCCTGTCTTGCCTGTAAAATAACTTTCCTGGCCATAGTACCATATCATCTGTATGTAGTTTGTGCAACCAGGTTTCCCCGAGACAACAGATGTTTAGTGGGGTTAGCAGCGGATGAATATCTACCTGTTTTTTTGACATACTCCTACAGTTCATGTGACCAATTTTCAGACCACTAAGATTCTCCAGGTCTCCGGAGGTAACAGTTAACTTAGCGCTTTTGTCATCGAAGTTGGAGACCATTTTTTAAGTTGTAGTGAGTCCACACCTACCTTGGGTTGTAGCCCCAATCCACCCCGTTCACGACTCCAGTCCCATGATCCCAGACAGCATGATTGATAATGATGAGGTTGATGAAGAGTGACGCAATGCAGTAGTAGCAGAGCTGGTAATGTCTCTGGGGGCTCTGCTCTGTCCTCAGAGCAGGTCCAGGGCCGGGTCAGATTCATGGTCCATGTCAGTCCAGGTATGAGTATTATCCAATGTATGGTGAATAAAGATAACACAGGTCATGAATTATGATGTAGGTTACATTAAGGCCTAACCTGTACTAAGCATTTGTGCTATACATTCTAATTAGTCTAAGTCTATAATCTGCTAATCTGATCTAAACTATGATGATGATTATGATTTTGATTATTATGAATTCTAATCTAGTTATGGTGTATACAATGCGTCTAGAGGTATTATTATAATCATAATCAAGAATCAAGAGAGGTATAACTAGCCCATTAAAATGTATTTGTCTATACTTAATATTTTCACTATAAGTAGGGCTCAACTATAGTCAATGACTGCTTCATTCTCAGTCACCCAGCTTAATGCTGCCTTTACTTGCGCGTCTATGGGACATGTGTGTAGATGGTGATGATTCGCCACTGCTAGGTTTGGGGCGTATCGTCCAGGCTTCCTATTTCGGCGCTCCTCCACCTCTCATGGCAGTCGGCTGCTGCAACTGGATTAACTGGATACATAATGTGTTCACAGGCTTGTTGCATATTTAGCATGTTATACCTTATGCTTCCATTAGATAATATTGCCCTACAGCATCAGCTTGCTGAACTTGTCCTTATATCCAAAAATCCATATATATGTGACATATACCAGGAAAAGGAACCTGCATAGTGGACCCTACACTTAAATCTTTTTTTTTGTAAATTGTGTCACATATGTCATGATATCCCCAAAAACATATATACTGCCACCATCTATCAACCTAACCCAAAGTTCAACTTCCTATTGTCTCCACAAACCCATGATATTCTACTCTTGAATACCATAATGTCCATGAAATAGCAACATCTCCTAAGAACCTATTTAGTAGTCTAGATTCACATACCTGTATACAGGTTTTGGGAGATAAGGGCAAGTTTAACCTGATGCTCTTTTTAAGGATAGGTTGGCGGTGAGACCAGAATATATATCTATATATAATTATATATATATTGGTTTTGGGAGATAAGGGCAACATAAACTTGATGCCCTTTTTAAGGACAGGTTGGCGGATGAGACCAGTATATATATAGGTTTTGGGAGATAAGAGGAATTTAAACTTTATGCCCTTTTTGATTATGTTCTGGGAGATGAGGGCAGGTAGGGCTATGACACCAGTATATGGGTTTTGGGGGATAAGGACTTTTGTGGGATAAGGGTATGTCTTATGTGGTATAAGGGCTTTTGTGCTTTAAGGCTACTTTTGTGGGATAAGGGCCTGACCGTATGTCCCAAAACCATACTCTTTGGGGGGATAAGGGCCATTTTGTGGGATAAGGGCCTGACAGGGTACTCATAGTACGATGCAGTGTGATAAAAAAAGAATACCAACATTCATCTGCCGTATAGCTAGCCGAGGTATGTGTTATTATTCTCATTAACGATATGAATAATTGTTATGCTTGGTATGTTTGTCCTTGTCACTATAGTCACCCAAGGGACATGCTCGATTCAGCTCTCTACTGAACGGAAAACTAACCATAAACATTGAGTATAGCCCAATATCTATGTTATATCAATGATAGGAATAATATGGAAGATGTTAATATTATGTACTAAATCTATCATTATCGTGTTTTTTTTTCTAGGAGCCTGTACTTCACACTGGTTCACTACGTTATAACCTCGATCCAGATTCACGGTTTACAGATCAACAGCTCTGGGCAGCTGTTGAGAAGGTGAGACTAAAATAACACGATTTTATTCATTATATTTATTTTCTCCACAAATGATTATATCCAACGTGTATTGTGGTTTGCTAATTTGCGGAGGTCCGCAAATTTGCGGAGAAACAGCACCCTGGGTGATCCTATCTGGGGTACCAATAGCAAACTCCAGTATCAGATATTGTAAAAATAATCTGGAGGTTTTACTGACCTTTTTTTTTTGCTGTCACCATTTTGCCTGACTATCTGATCAGCGGCTCAGGGTTACCCTACTAATCTAGAGCCATTATAATGGGCGATTTTATATAGGCCTACCAATATAGGGTGCCAGGATCCTGTACATGGAGCCTGGCCTGTAAATTGCTTGTTGTAATGCATCCGAATATGTCACACAGCACGAAGGTATTGATATAATTTCCACATAGATACATCGCACGACGTAGTAATATATGGTTACTTCTGATTTCGAATATCCTGGATGCTGTTTCTCCACAAATTTGCGGACCTCCACAAATTTGCAGACCCCTGCAAATTTACTTCCATAAATTTGCGGATGTCCGCAAATATTATACGGAGGTCCGTATTTGTATGCTTAAGTACTAAAAAACGATTTCCATATATTTTCGGACCTCTGCAAATTTATGGAAACAAATGAGCACGAGTCCGCAAATTTGTGGAGCTCTCCAAATTTGTGGAGAAACAGGACCCAGATGCTGAGTGATTATATCTCTTTATTGCTAGGCGCAACTCATGAAAAAAATCAATAAGTTGCCAGGAAAACTGTACTTCGAGATTGAGGCAGACGGGTGCAACTTCAGTGCAGGACAGAAGCAGTTGCTGTGTATGGCAAGGGCCCTGCTCAACATGAAGAAAATCATGATGCTGGATGAAATTACTGCAAACGTTGATTCCGAGTGGGTACAAATTTCAAAAATTACATATCATATATTTCTCTTGATGTTGATGATGTTGATCGTTTTTATTGGCATAAACGATGATTATACACAGGATCTTTTTCATTTTCATGCCAAGGTCGCCTCACATAAAGGAGAAAATAATTTCCTCCGATAATGCTAATGGGTAATATGTTTTATACTGCCATATTGTCGCCTATAAGGGGCCTACATAGAATTGATATGCTGATCAATGTATAATCAGATATACTCTTTATTTTCTAAATACGAATGCAATCATATGAGTGTGTTAGGTTCTGTCTGCCACCGAATCATAATCACACAAGCATGGTGAGGGCAATATAGAGTGAACTATCTACTAAACTGTACTATTACATTTTGTAGGACTATTCGTGGATAATACTATAATTTCCTCTCATCCAATTCAGCACTGCTCGGGTCATCGACAGTATGTTGAGAGTGGAGTTCAAAGATTGCACCATTCTACATGTTTCCCACGACATAGCAGGGATTATAGAATACGACAATATCCTTGTAAGTAAAACTGTCTTCCTACATAACATTGCAAAATTGGTCACACAACTACCGATGTATTAATCACACATTAATCCTTATCATTGAGACACATAATGGGGTGGCCCAAAGAAATAACGTTTGTTGTTTCAGAGTCATCCCATGATAAACCTCTCAAAAATAAATGAATTCATGACCTCAAATACAGTTAGTTTTCTTTAGTAATATATGACAAGCGATCAATGCTAAATAAAATCATTGATATAAGCTTTAGTCAGGGCCTAGAATCGGCCGTTTTGAGGCCGTTTGTTTTGGAAAATGAGGAACGGCCATTTACGACCGGTAAGCCTAAAAGAATTATAATATGTTAGCCATTGCATATGTACCACAACAGAGCGATAGACGTATGGGTTCAGTGGCATAGGCCTATGGGTCATAAGGTAAAACCATCTCTAATTTCATGATTTAAGACTTATTCACGCCATTTATTCAAAATCTAGTCAAAATAATTAACCGATGCTGCAACGATATATCTTCTATAACCTGCACTTTGATTCTGTAGGTAATAGACAGTGGTCACGCAGTGCAGTTCAACCACCCCCACGTATTACTTCAAGACCATAAAGGCCATTTCTACTCCCTAATACAGCAGTTGGGCAGTGACAGAGTGGAGCAACTCTCAATCCTCGCTGAGCAGAGCTTCAGGAAACGGGAGCAGAGCAGGGCATCCCAAGGCAATATGTGATTGCCTAGATCATAATTATATGCCCTGTTTGTGCTAGTGAGGAATACAGACTTTTAGTATTATTTCCAATGATGCGTTGCTGTATTATTAACTGAAGAGGTCGGTCGCTGGCAAGAATGTATCTTTGACATATTTGTACACACAATCCACGGAAGGACACTGTGTATATTGGTAAATTATTGACGCGTGCATCAACAACCTTTACACATCTGATACCATGTTTTATGCAGATATCCCAAGCTTGCTATAATATAGCAGGATACAATATAGCTTATCCTGGACATAAAAGTACAATGATGGCGTCCCTGTTAGTCGATATATGGATATATTTCTAAATGTACATCAATATGATATTACCATAACTTGTGAAGCTACATGCTTTAGATGTTCATAGTTATGCCCAGGCCTATAGTTTGATTTTTTGGTTTTGATATGAATAGTTCAAAGTGTAGATGGAACCACACTGTTCATTTACTCATAAGTATGAGTTACAAATATCAAATCCAGGATAATCTATCATGTAACTAATCTGAATTATTACCATAATCAGCAATATGCCAATTCATGCTTTGTTATATTGAGCCGCCCCTTGACATTACTGTAGACAATTAACAGTGTTTGACCAAGTGCACGGGGGTAACTTTGTAGTAATCATCTGTGGCAGGTGGCATGTAGCAAAGGGAATTACAACTCATATGCCTCAAGGTCAAATCATTTTGGACACATTTTGTTAAACTGTGGATAAGGACGGTTTTCTTGACTGGAGGTTCTTCTCTGAAACAATTACCAAAAATGATAATGGCTCTGGTAACAGCACTCTTTTAACTAGCAATTTATTAAAAGGGGGTTGTTAAGTCTATTTTGTACAATTTCATTCACTTGCGTATTTTCATTCCCATTTAATAAAGGATACATGTTTCACATAACTACAAAGAGAAAATATGATCATTTACAACCTTGGTGTGTAATACCTTTATATATCAGACGGCTGTGGAGTACTTTAGAAGTTATGGCCAGCCATGCCATTTAGTTCATCCTTCCTTCATAATTGGAAGCTTTTCATGGACAAGCTTTTATTGAAAAACAGTGATACTATTAATGTGTTATAAAATAGAAAATAGAAATGTAAACTGCAACGACTTCTATTGTACAAAGACGAACAAATAAAGATGATGTATGGAATAGCTCCAAAGAGTCTAATATTCTTTTTGTTGATTATATCATACAAAACCAGAGACTAATATTCTTTTTGTCTTCAATATAACAATACTGTGTTAACAAGGCGTGTATATCTTCTCACTGCTCGGCCAGGTGTAATTTACAGAGAGCCACCTTTTATAGGGCCACCACCCTGCAGATCTGCCCACACACTTGTGCCTACTACTAGAGTAGGAGGGGGCGGGGGTGTTTGGCTAGTCTCATCAGGAGCCTTTCATGTGGAAAAGGATGGGGTGTGGCACATTTGTAGTGTGCATCCCAGGTCTTGCCACTAGGGTCAAGGAAAAACTTGACGCTAATCCTCACATTATTCCCATTTTAAATGAGTCTAATATGTAGGTGTGTGTATTTTACCGGATAAAAATTAACAGTTTGGACAGGTAGCAATTGCGCTGTGTAAACTGACCATGGATTGAATCTCACAATGAAAACGACACGGTCTGGGTCCAGTCATGCATGCAGGGATCCTCCACCATCGTGCACATAATAGATAGAGATCGAGTACATTTATTACTTTTCATTCCACTAACTTTTATTCAAACTGAAAGAGATGGACCAGGTCGTGCACAAGTATGACCCGGTCATATAACCAATATAATTGTATACCCGAGATTTAATTAACATCACAAATAAGTAACACAATGCCTTACTACACAATAACATTTTACAAATATCACAATTAGCTATCTTTACTATTAGTACAATAACCCGTATCCGTCTAATTGTTATATCATGATTAATTCCAATTTGTATAGCCCACACAGAATATCAATAATATAGAAACTGACTGATGGAGAATATTATATTCTCATTCTATTATAACAGTCGCCCACAAGTATCTACCTAATCCATCTATTAATGCTATATTACCTTCCCTAAATATCTCAATATTCAATCATATTCCCACCTCTTTTATATTTTTGTACTAATCTACAAACCTACGTCCACTGTGGGGTGTTTCACAAGGAGAAAATAGATACAATTAATTTTTCGCCCATCTGGATTCCCAATGGTAGCCCTGGACAAAAAGGACCTTAACCCAGAAATGGGCAAGCCATGCTGGCCCAAGTAAAACACATATGGGCCCCAGGGACCAATGCTGGCTGGGTGGTCATATGCTTAGATACAATTCAAGATAATAATGTGGCTTGTGAAACACCGACATAAGACTAACATTTGGTAAAAGTAAGTCAACCTTAATAACCATGTAGCATTAATCTTAAATATGCTCCCCTTGTATGATGATCACATAGGATCAACATAAGTGTTGTTTAAATGTGTATAACCAGTTTATTTTCATCCTGAATAAACAGATATTTGCAGGGATTCTTGGGTGTAGTATGACACACATATATTGCATGAAAAAAACGTGAAAAAATATGTAAGGAAAATATAAGCGGGCATGGTATGAGCTCCAAGCTAATATGCATTGTGAAACATTTATACATTAGTTGTATCTAGATTGTAGGCCCTGACTTAACATCTTGGTTGTAGACCTTTGTGAAACACTTTTTATAAGCCGCATACATTTGATACAACCAAATGTCGGTCTTAGTGGTTATATACAATTAACACCTCCTATAGAAACACTTATTCTACAATTAATTGTATGTCCCCCTTGTGAAACACCCCACTGGTATCACCCACCAAATAGCCTCATTGAAAGGAAAATCACAAGATGATGCGTAATATAAGGCTGAAACCATAACGTTATACAACATTATATAACATGATATAACGTTTCTCTAAGGCTCCTTACTATGACATAACGTTATATAACATTTTAAAACGTTATTTTGATGTAAATTAACTTTTTTGTTAGCTGAACTTAATGAACCAAAGATTCTCTTGTCGATAAAAATCATCAATGCAAGCCTAATGCCAGTCATTTACTGACAGATGAAATGGTGATTTTTGGCAGCTTTCTGAAAAGTTGTTTTTATGGGTAAATAATACCATTGCAAAAGTAATGCTTTAAACCTAGCATATGCACGTTGCATTCCTAAAAAATACTTGTATTATTTACCCAACTAAAATAGTTAACCCGGATGGCATAATGCATCAATGCATTATGCCTTGGTGTTCATGATGAATGAATGTAGTAACTCGCCAGGGCTGCATTCATGCCAACCCTACAGAGTTGATATAATCCTGAAGGGTCGGTATGATGCACCAATGCTGCATCTGCAAATTCTTGCTGGGGCTTCATTGGTGTATCATGACTACACATGTCATCTTTTAGTGACATCCGTCCTCAAAGAAAAACATTCCATAGACCACTGGACGACCGGCTTTAGAGTGCAAATGCTTTTAAGACCACCATCCGTAGGGCATTATTCAACCTTAATTAGTCATATAGAATCTGATGTCCCTGCAAGTTTTAACTATAATATACTTTAAAGGAATGATACCTGGAACTTTGGACTTTAGACTAATATGATGCAGGACATCACAACTGTATCACAAAGATAATATAGTGTGTACTATTATCATGTTATCCCCAAAGTTAATGCTATGTATATATAAGTATATTTGAGAAAAAGAAGTAGTGAACAGTGTTAGCGGCAGATTCCTAATGAAACAAAGTCTCTGTTTTCATGTTTGCTTTTTTCAAAATCAGCTTGCAAATGCAATGCATAAAGCATTTAAATAGAAACGCAAAGGGAGGAAAATTGAAGATTCCCCACAAACCCACAGAGCTTCAAATGGGTCTAAATGATACAACCCATAGAGCTCTATATGGCCAATTTAGGCTGACCTTATGAAAGATTTGTATGTAAGAATATCAGACATATGACCAAATGTCATGAATCGTCCGGATTTGAGCTGGCAGGGGGGTCAAAAGTAAATGTCTGAGTAAGGTTAAAACTTTTTTTGCACATACAGTATAGTTGTTGGAGATAAGGCTCCATGTATTTGGGAAAGTTAAATATAATTAGTTAACTCACAATACAGGATCAGATATTAGTACCCTAGCTATCAAGTAGACATGACAGAGCCCAATTGTAAACACATATAACCTTGTACAGGTATCTGGGATGTTGATAATCACTGTTTTAAATGATAGAATATGTAATTATCTACAATCTGATATATAGATGTAAGGGGTGGAACTGCCCTATTGGTTTCTATAGTAGCTCAAAAATGAGATAGTCAGGCCTATTAAATAAAGGTAAAAAAGGGGCTCAGTCGTGTCTATGGTTTTTGTGAAAGCTATGTGGTCTATTAGGCCACAATTACTTACAAATTTATGTTTAGAACTTAGTTAATTCAATCTTAACTATGGTAAAATAACTTGAGATGTATATAATATGTCCTCTTAGTACCTTTACACCCAAGGGCTCAGTCGTGTCTACTCGGGCTCAGTCGTGTCTACTCGGGCTCAGTCGTGTCTACTCGGGCTCAGTCGTGTCTACTATGGATGTATCGAGCCTACATATGGCCATGGCAGGGGTGGAATATTGTTACTGTGTGGGATCTTTCCTTCCATATAGGGGAACATTTATATGTGATGGACAATAATTAAACATATAATGCATAAAGGCTAGGAGTGGAAGCTTGGGCTCAGTCGTGTCTATGGTCAAACTACCCCTGGAACATAGTTAGAAGTCAATTGGCTCTACAGGACATGCTTTTGGAGGTAGACTTACAATTCTTTTTTTATTGCATAGGTACATAATTTACGCATTTTCTGCAATAGCTTTATTATGTTTATACTACATTTATATTTAGGCAGGGCCATGTTTTTTTTGGGCTCAGTCGTGTCTATGCAAAGCTACCCCAGCACTTTTGACCATACATAATATTAATCAAACATATCACACAGGCCTAAGTGGTCTTAAAATGTTCTGTACCATATAGGGGAACTGGCAAAAAAAAGATATGTGCAGATAGCTCTATTTATAGAGGGGTACTTACAGCATAATATCAAATTGTTGTTTTTTTTGTCAAAAAAGGCCAATCTTTGGGTGTTTTTGCCCCCCTGGACCCCTAAATTAGGGTCTGACATAGGTGAAACCATGGTTTCCCTCGTAGATCTATCCAAGCCCGATCATCCTAGACCAAAATGATCACTATATATGACATTTGGAATATTTTATTGATCGGAGAAGGAAAAAAGTTCAAATCAGGATGATCTGTGACATTTGGTCATATAGAGCCCTATGAACAGTTAATTTTACAAACTTAATTTAAATGTTCTTTGAGTTAAATTGTTCTTAATTCCTGTACACCACCGAGATAAATATGTGTGGATAAAGTTAAATCATTTAACACTTTAGAGACTTACGACTATTAACAGTGACTGTTGTATCAATCATATTAAGGACCTCCTACTGCTTTCAGTGCTGCCGCTCCCACTGCCACTGGTTTCACTGCTACTGCTCCTACTGCTTTCAGTGCTGCCGCTCCCACTGCCGCTGGTTTCACTGCTACTGCTGCCACTGCTTTCAGTGCTGCCGCTGCCACTGCCGCTGGTTTCGCTGCTACTGCTGCCACTGCTTTCAGTGCTGCCGCTGCCACTGCCGCTGGTTTCGCTGCTACTGCTGCCACTGCTTTCAGTGCTGCCGCTACCACTGCCGCTGGTTTCGCTGCTACTGCTCCCACTGCTTTCAGTGCTGCCGCTCCCACTGCCGCTGGTTTCGCTGCTACTGCTCCCACTGCTTTCAGTGCTGCCGCTCCCACTGCCGCTGGTTTCGCTGCTACTGCTCCCACTGCTTTCAGTGCTGCCGCTCCCACTGCCGCTGGTTTCGCTGCTACTGCTGCCACTGCTTTCAGTGCTGCCGCTCCCACTGCCGCTGGTTTCGCTGCTACTGCTGCCACTGCTTTCAGTGCTGCCGCTCCCACTGCCGCTGGTTTCGCTGCTACTGCTGCCACTGCTTTCAGTGCTGCCGCTCCCACTGCCGCTGGTTTCGCTGCTACTGCTCCCACTGCTTTCAGTGCTGCCGCTCCCACTGCCGCTGGTTTCGCTGCTACTGCTCCCACTGCTTTCAGTGCTGCCGCTCCCACTGCCGCTGGTTTCACTGCCACTGCTGCCACTGCTTTCAGTGCTGCCGCTCCCACTGCCGCTGGTTTCACTGCCACTGCTGCCACTGCTTTCAGTGCTGCCGCTCCCACTGCCGCTGGTTTCACTGCCACTGCTGCCACTGCTTTCAGTGCTGCCGCTCCCACTGCCGCTGGTTTCACTGCCACTGCTGCCACTGCTTTCAGTGCTGCCGCTCCCACTGCCGCTGGTTTCACTGCCACTGCTGCCACTGCTTTCAGTGCTGCCGCTCCCACTGCCGCTGGTTTCACTGCCACTGCTGCCACTGCTTTCAGTGCTGCCGCTCCCACTGCCGCTGGTTTCACTGCCACTGCTGCCACTGCTTTCAGTGCTGCCGCTCCCACTGCCGCTGGTTTCACTGCCACTGCTGCCACTGCTTTCAGTGCTGCCGCTCCCACTGCCGCTGGTTTCACTGCCACTGCTGCCACTGCTTTCAGTGCTGCCGCTCCCACTGCCGCTGGTTTCACTGCCACTGCTGCCACTGCTTTCAGTGCTGCCGCTCCCACTGCCGCTGGTTTCACTGCCACTGCTGCCACTGCTTTCAGTGCTGCCGCTCCCACTGCCGCTGGTTTCACTGCCACTGCTGCCACTGCTTTCAGTGCTGCCGCTCCCACTGCCGCTGGTTTCACTGCCACTGCTGCCACTGCTTTCAGTGCTGCCGCTCCCACTGCCGCTGGTTTCACTGCCACTGCTGCCACTGCTTTCAGTGCTGCCGCTCCCACTGCCGCTGGTTTCACTGCCACTGCTGCCACTGCTTTCAGTGCTGCCGCTCCCACTGCCGCTGGTTTCACTGCCACTGCTGCCACTGCTTTCAGTGCTGCCGCTCCCACTGCCGCTGGTTTCACTGCCACTGCTGCCACTGCTTTCAGTGCTGCCGCTCCCACTGCCGCTGGTTTCACTGCCACTGCTGCCACTGCTTTCAGTGCTGCCGCTCCCACTGCCGCTGGTTTCACTGCCACTGCTGCCACTGCTTTCAGTGCTGCCGCTCCCACTGCCGCTGGTTTCACTGCCACTGCTGCCACTGCTTTCAGTGCTGCCGCTCCCACTGCCGCTGGTTTCACTGCCACTGCTGCCACTGCTTTCAGTGCTGCCGCTCCCACTGCCGCTGGTTTCACTGCCACTGCTGCCACTGCTTTCAGTGCTGCCGCTCCCACTGCCGCTGGTTTCACTGCCACTGCTGCCACTGCTTTCAGTGCTGCCGCTCCCACTGCCGCTGGTTTCACTGCCACTGCTGCCACTGCTTTCAGTGCTGCCGCTCCCACTGCCGCTGGTTTCACTGCCACTGCTGCCACTGCTTTCAGTGCTGCCGCTCCCACTGCCGCTGGTTTCACTGCCACTGCTGCCACTGCTTTCAGTGCTGCCGCTCCCACTGCCGCTGGTTTCACTGCCACTGCTGCCACTGCTTTCAGTGCTGCCGCTCCCACTGCCGCTGGTTTCACTGCCACTGCTGCCACTGCTTTCAGTGCTGCCGCTCCCACTGCCGCTGGTTTCACTGCCACTGCTGCCACTGCTTTCAGTGCTGCCGCTCCCACTGCCGCTGGTTTCACTGCCACTGCTGCCACTGCTTTCAGTGCTGCCGCTCCCACTGCCGCTGGTTTCACTGCCACTGCTGCCACTGCTTTCAGTGCTGCCGCTCCCACTGCCGCTGGTTTCACTGCCACTGCTGCCACTGCTTTCAGTGCTGCCGCTCCCACTGCCGCTGGTTTCACTGCCACTGCTGCCACTGCTTTCAGTGCTGCCGCTCCCACTGCCGCTGGTTTCACTGCCACTGCTGCCACTGCTTTCAGTGCTGCCGCTCCCACTGCCGCTGGTTTCACTGCCACTGCTGCCACTGCTTTCAGTGCTGCCGCTCCCACTGCCGCTGGTTTCACTGCCACTGCTGCCACTGCTTTCAGTGCTGCCGCTCCCACTGCCGCTGGTTTCACTGCCACTGCTGCCACTGCTTTCAGTGCTGCCGCTCCCACTGCCGCTGGTTTCACTGCCACTGCTGCCACTGCTTTCAGTGCTGCCGCTCCCACTGCCGCTGGTTTCACTGCCACTGCTGCCACTGCTTTCAGTGCTGCCGCTCCCACTGCCGCTGGTTTCACTGCCACTGCTGCCACTGCTTTCAGTGCTGCCGCTCCCACTGCCGCTGGTTTCACTGCCACTGCTGCCACTGCTTTCAGTGCTGCCGCTCCCACTGCCGCTGGTTTCACTGCCACTGCTGCCACTGCTTTCAGTGCTGCCGCTCCCACTGCCGCTGGTTTCACTGCCACTGCTGCCACTGCTTTCAGTGCTGCCGCTCCCACTGCCGCTGGTTTCACTGCCACTGCTGCCACTGCTTTCAGTGCTGCCGCTCCCACTGCCGCTGGTTTCACTGCCACTGCTGCCACTGCTTTCAGTGCTGCCGCTCCCACTGCCGCTGGTTTCACTGCCACTGCTGCCACTGCTTTCAGTGCTGCCGCTCCCACTGCCGCTGGTTTCACTGCCACTGCTGCCACTGCTTTCAGTGCTGCCGCTCCCACTGCCGCTGGTTTCACTGCCACTGCTGCCACTGCTTTCAGTGCTGCCGCTCCCACTGCCGCTGGTTTCACTGCCACTGCTGCCACTGCTTTCAGTGCTGCCGCTCCCACTGCCGCTGGTTTCACTGCCACTGCTGCCACTGCTTTCAGTGCTGCCGCTCCCACTGCCGCTGGTTTCACTGCCACTGCTGCCACTGCTTTCAGTGCTGCCGCTCCCACTGCCGCTGGTTTCACTGCCACTGCTGCCACTGCTTTCAGTGCTGCCGCTCCCACTGCCGCTGGTTTCACTGCCACTGCTGCCACTGCTTTCAGTGCTGCCGCTCCCACTGCCGCTGGTTTCACTGCCACTGCTGCCACTGCTTTCAGTGCTGCCGCTCCCACTGCCGCTGGTTTCACTGCCACTGCTGCCACTGCTTTCAGTGCTGCCGCTCCCACTGCCGCTGGTTTCACTGCCACTGCTGCCACTGCTTTCAGTGCTGCCGCTCCCACTGCCGCTGGTTTCACTGCCACTGCTGCCACTGCTTTCAGTGCTGCCGCTCCCACTGCCGCTGGTTTCACTGCCACTGCTGCCACTGCTTTCAGTGCTGCCGCTCCCACTGCCGCTGGTTTCACTGCCACTGCTGCCACTGCTTTCAGTGCTGCCGCTCCCACTGCCGCTGGTTTCACTGCCACTGCTGCCACTGCTTTCAGTGCTGCCGCTCCCACTGCCGCTGGTTTCACTGCCACTGCTGCCACTGCTTTCAGTGCTGCCGCTCCCACTGCCGCTGGTTTCACTGCCACTGCTGCCACTGCTTTCAGTGCTGCCGCTCCCACTGCCGCTGGTTTCACTGCCACTGCTGCCACTGCTTTCAGTGCTGCCGCTCCCACTGCCGCTGGTTTCACTGCCACTGCTGCCACTGCTTTCAGTGCTGCCGCTCCCACTGCCGCTGGTTTCACTGCCACTGCTGCCACTGCTTTCAGTGCTGCCGCTCCCACTGCCGCTGGTTTCACTGCCACTGCTGCCACTGCTTTCAGTGCTGCCGCTCCCACTGCCGCTGGTTTCACTGCCACTGCTGCCACTGCTTTCAGTGCTGCCGCTCCCACTGCCGCTGGTTTCACTGCCACTGCTGCCACTGCTTTCAGTGCTGCCGCTCCCACTGCCGCTGGTTTCACTGCCACTGCTGCCACTGCTTTCAGTGCTGCCGCTCCCACTGCCGCTGGTTTCACTGCCACTGCTGCCACTGCTTTCAGTGCTGCCGCTCCCACTGCCGCTGGTTTCACTGCCACTGCTGCCACTGCTTTCAGTGCTGCCGCTCCCACTGCCGCTGGTTTCACTGCCACTGCTGCCACTGCTTTCAGTGCTGCCGCTCCCACTGCCGCTGGTTTCACTGCCACTGCTGCCACTGCTTTCAGTGCTGCCGCTCCCACTGCCGCTGGTTTCACTGCCACTGCTGCCACTGCTTTCAGTGCTGCCGCTCCCACTGCCGCTGGTTTCACTGCCACTGCTGCCACTGCTTTCAGTGCTGCCGCTCCCACTGCCGCTGGTTTCACTGCCACTGCTGCCACTGCTTTCAGTGCTGCCGCTCCCACTGCCGCTGGTTTCACTGCCACTGCTGCCACTGCTTTCAGTGCTGCCGCTCCCACTGCCGCTGGTTTCACTGCCACTGCTGCCACTGCTTTCAGTGCTGCCGCTGTCACTGCCGCTGGTTTCACTGCCACTGCTGCCACTGCTTTCAGTGCTGCCGCTCCCACTGCCGCTCCCACTGCCGCTCGTTTCACTGCCACTGCTCCCACTGCTTTCAGTGCTGCCGCTCCCACTGCCACTGGTTTCACTGCCACTGCTGCCACTGCTTTCAGTGCTGCCGCTCCCACTGCCACTGGTTTCACTGCCACTGCTGCCACTGCTTTCAGTGCTGCCGCTGCCATTGCCACTGGTTTCACTGCCACTGCTGCCACTGCTTTCAGTGCTGCCGCTGCCAGTGCCACTGGTTTCACTGCCACTGCTGCCACTGCTTTCAGTGCTGCCGCTCCCACTGCCACTGGTTTCACTGCCACTGCTGCCACTGCTTTCAGTGCTGCCGCTCCCACTGCCACTGGTTTCACTGCTACTGCTCCCACTGCTTTCCGTGCTGCCGCTCCCACTGCCACTGCTTTCACTGTTGCTGTTTCCACTGCTGCTGCTTCCACCGCTGCTGGTTGTACTGCCACTACTTCCGCTGCTGTCACTGCTGCTTTTTCCACTGCTGCTACTTTCAGTGCCGCTGCTTCCACTGCCACTGCCTTCACTGTTGCTGCTCCCACTGCCACTGCTTTCACTGCTGCCGCTTCCACTGCTTCCACTACTGGTAGATGTCTCTAGGGGATTAATCGTCTCTGTAGTGGTTAGTTCAGGTGTTGTATTTATTTCAGGTGTAGTGGTTGCTTCAGGTGAAGTGGCTATTTCAGTTGTAATGAAACGTTCACTTGTTGTGATTACTTCAGATGTGGTGGCTACTTTTGGTGTAGTGGTTACTTCTGTAGTTGTTGTTAACTCGGGTGTGGTAGTTACTTTTGGGGAAGTTGTTACATCAGGAGAAATGGTTTCTTCTGGTGTAGTGGTTACCTGTGTTGTACTGAAGACCACTGGTGTCGTGGTTACTTCTGGCGAAGTGCTTGCTTCTGGTATAGAGGTTAACTCCTGTGTACTGCTTGCCTCTGGCAAAGTTATCATTTCAGAAGTAGTGGTTGCTTCAGGGGTAGAGGTTGTCTGTGGTGTACTGCTAGTCTGTGCTGTAGTGGTCATCTGTGGTGCAGAGGTTATCTGAGGTGTAGTTATTAGGTCAGGTGAAGTGGTTAGTTCAGGTGTGCTAGTTGCTTTTGATGAAGTTGTTTCTTCAAGGGGAGTGGTTGAAACAGATGTAGTAGTTGGCTGTGGTGTAGTCTTTGTTGCAGGTGAGGTGGTTACTTCTGGGGAAGTGGTTAATTTCTGTGTACTGGTTCCTTCTGGTGATGTTGTCACCTCAGGTGTAATTGTTTCTTCTACTGTTGTTGTTGTTGTTGTTGTCTGTGGTGTAGTGGTTGTCTGTGGTGTAGTGGTTGTCTGTGGTGTAGTGGTTGTCTGTGGGGTGACTGTTACCTCACTTGTAGTGGTTACCTGCAGCGTAGTGGTTACCTCTGGTGAAGTAGTTACCTCAGGTGTTGTGGTCACCTCTGATGTAGTGGCTACTTCAAGGGAAGTGGTTGCTTCAGGTGTAGTGGTTGATTCAGGTGTTGTTGCTACCTCTGATGTAGTGGTTACCTCAGGGGAAGTAGTTGTTTCAGGTGTAATTGTTACTTCAGGGGAAGTGGTTGTCTGTGGTTGAGAGGTTACTTCAGTTGTAGTGATAAGTTCAGGTGTAGTGGTTACTCCAGATGTGGTGGTTACTTTTGGTGTAGTGGTTACTTCTGTAGCAATTGTTAACTCATGTGTGGTGGTTACTTCTGGGGAAGTTGTTACTTCCGGAGAAGTGGTTACTTCTGGCATAGTGGTTACTTGTGTTGTAGTGACTACCTCTGGTGTCGTGGTTACTTCATGTGAAGTGCTTGCCTCCAGCACAGTGGTTAATTCCTGTGTAGTGGTTGCCTCTGGTGAAGTTATTATCTCAGAAATAGTGGTTGCTTCAGGTGTAGTGGTTGTCTGCGGTGTAGTGGTCATCTGTGGTGCAGAGGTTACCTGAGGTGTAGTAATTAGTTCAGGTGAAGTGGTTAGTTCAGGTGTGATGGTTACTTTTGATGAAGTTGTTTCTTCAAGGGTAGTGGTTGAAACAGATGTAGTAGTTGGCTGTGGTGTAGTGATTACTTCTTTGGTAGTTGTTGATGCAGGTGAGGTGGTTACTTCTGGGGAAGTGGTTAATTTCTGTGTAGTGGTTGCTTGTGGTGACGTTGTTACCTCAGGTGTAATTGTTTCTTCTACTGCTGTTGTTGTTGTCTGTGGTGTAGTGGTTGTCTGTGGGGTGACTGTTACCTCACGTGTAGTGGTTACCTGGAGTGTAGTGGTTGCCTCTGGTGAAATAGTTGCCTCAGGTGTTGTGTTTACCTCTGATGTAGTGGCTACTTCAGGGGAAGTGGTTGCTTCAGGTGTAGCGGTCGCTTCAGGTGTTGTTGCTACCTCTGATGTAGTGGTTACCTCAGGGGAAGTAGTTGTTTCAGGTGTAATTGTTACTTCAGGGGAAGTGGTTGTCTGTGGTTGAGAGGTTACTTCAGTTATAGTGATAAGCTCAGGTGAAGTGGTTACTCCAGATGTGGTGGTTACTTTTGGTGTAGTGGTTACTTCTGTAGCAGTTGTTAACTCATGTATGGTGGTTACTTCTGGGGAAGTTGTTACTTCCGGAGAAGTGGTTACTACTGGTATAGTGGTTACCAGTGTTGTAGTGCTTGCTTCTGGCATAGTGGTTAATTCCTGTGTAGTGGTTGCTTCTTGTGACGTCGTTACTTCAGAAGTAGTGATTGTCTCAGATGTAGTGGTTGTCTCAGGTGAAGTGGTCATCTGTGGTGCAGAGGTTACCTGAGGTGTAGTGATTAATTCAGGTGAAGTGGTTATTTCAGGTGTGCTAGTTGCTTTTGTTGAAGTTGATACTTCAAGGCTAGGGGTTGAATCAGATGTGGTAGTTTGCTGTGGTGTAGTGATTACTTCTTGGGTGCTTGTTAATGCAAGTGTGCTGGCTACTTCTGCAGAACTAGTTACTTCTGCTGTGGTTGTTTCTTCTGCTGTTGTAGTGGTCTGTTGTCTAGTGCTTGTCTGTCGTGTAGTGGTTGTTTGTGGGGTGATGGTTACCTCAGGTGTGGTGGTTACCTGCAGCGTAGTGGTTACCTCTGGTGAAGTAGTTACCTCAGGTGTTGTGGTCACCTCTGATGTAGTGGCTACTTCAGGGGAAGTGGTTGCTTCAGGTGAAGTGGCCGCTTTAGGTGTTGTTGCTTCCTCTGATGTAGTGGTTACCTCAGGGGTAGTGGTTGTTTCATGTGTAGTTGTTACTTCAGGTGAAGTGGTTGTCTGTGGCTGAGAGGTTACCTCAGGTGTAGTGATTAATTCAAGTGTAGTGGTTACTTTTGCTGTGGTTGTGGGTGATTCAGCAGTGGTAGTTGTCAGTGGTGTAGTGGTTACTTCTAGGGTAGTTATTGTTTCAGGTGTGGTGATTCCTTCTGGAGTGGTGGTTACTTCTGGTATGATTGTTTCTTTTGGTTTAGTGCTTACTTCTGGTGTTATGGTTGTCTGTGGTGTAGTAGTTACCTCTGGTGTAGTGGTCACTTCAGTGGAAGTGGCTACTTCAGGTGAATTGGTTATTTGTAGCATAGTTGTTACTTCTGGTGTAGTTATTATGTCAGGGATAGTGGTTGCCTGTGGTGTAGATGTTACCTCTGGGGTAGTGGATATTTTAAGTGAAGTAGGTGCTTCAGGTGAAATGGTTGCTTCAGGAGTTGTGGTTATCTCTGGTGTAGCAGTTATCTGTTGTGTAGTGGTTACCTGTGGGGTAATGGTTGTGTCTGCTGAAGTTGTTACTTCACGAGTTCTTGTTACTTCGGTTGTAGTAGTTACCTTTGATGTAGTGGTTATTTCTGGTGAAGTGCTTGTTTTGGATGAAGTTGTTACTTCAGGAGAAGTCGTTACTTCTAGTGTAGTGGTTACATGTGGTGTAGTCGTCACCTGTGGTGTAGTGGTTACTTTTGTAGATGTGCTTAGCTTCGGTGTAGTTGTGACTTCTGGTGTAGTGCTTAACTCTGGTGTTGTGGTTGGGTGTTGAGTAGTGGTTACCTCTGAGGTAGTGGTTACTTCAGGGGAAGTGGTCACTTCAAGGGAAGTGGTTACTTCAGGGGAAGCAGTTACTTCAGGGGAAGTGGTGGTTTCATGTGGTGTATTGGTTACTTTAGGCGAAGTTGGAGTGGTTGATTCAGATAAAGTTGTTACTTCAGGCGTAGTGGTTACCTGAAGTGTATTAGTTACTTCTGGTGAAGTTGTTACTTTGAGGGTAGTGGTTGCTTCAGGTGTAGTAGTTTCCTGTGGTGTAGTGGTTACTTCTGAGGTCATTGTTATTCCAGGTGTGGAGGTTACTATTTGGGAAGTCGTTACACTTGTTGACGTGATTACTTCAGGGGTAGTGGTTACTATACGGGTAGTGGTTACTTCAGGGGATGTGGTATCTTCAGCAGAGGTGGTTCCTCTAGGGGGAGTGGTTACTTTATCTGTAGTGGTTATTTCATGTGTAGTTGTAACTTCTGTTCTGGTTGTTACTTCAGGGGTACTGGTTGCCTGTGGTGTGATGGTTACCTTGGTTGTTGTGGTAACTTCAGGTGTAGTGGTAGCTTCAGGTGAAGTGGTTACTTTAGTTGATGCATTTTCAAGGAAAAAATAGACAACACTCTCAAACAAGTTTATTTCTTATTTTTGATATTTACTGAACCATTGTAGTTTGGAATAGATAATAATCATATAACTATTACCAGAGAGTCTTTTTATAAGGAAAGTTTATGATAACTTTGTGTGTTTCATAAGGCCCCACTGTTATTTTCACTATCATTGAAGCCATCGCTAATGTCACACTTGTTAAATGTATTCGCTATCATTAAAAAGCTAAATTGGGTGTATTACATAAGGAATTACGATTAGGTTTAACAAGAGCAAACTGATATTTTATGAGAGCGATTTTGGTTGAAAGAGCGATTTGCTCTTTCATAAAGCACATTTATCTATACCTTCACCCCTGCTGATGAAAGAAAAAGCTTGTATTTCATCTCCAAAATTGAATAAGAATAATCTAATCAATAATAAAACTTCACCTGTTATGATTAAGTCCAAGAACATAGCGTCAAAGATGTGATTATATTGAAAAGTAATAATGTCGGTATTTTTTCTCAAAATATTAATTTAAAATATAAGCAAAAGAGATACCAAGATAACATAAAAACGTTATTTACTTCAAAATAACATTTTTAACGTTATATAACGTCTTGCCACATAAGGAGCCATAGAGAAACGTTATATACTGTTGTATAACGTTTTTTTTGTTTATTGGGAACATAATTCCAACCAGTTTAGATGGATAGGGACCTTTATGCTCATGTTAATTGAGACTTTTTTTGAATAAAAATACATATTTTTGACTTAATGCACTTACTTAACGCAAATGTCACAAAAGGACAATATTAGGGTGTCCGTTACGTGTCCGCTATGCGTCCTTTATGTGTATGGCAATATATGGCACCACATCTAGCCAGGAAAAATGTATATATGGCAGGCCATTGTGTCTGTAATATTCATCCTATGATATAACTAGGGTTACCTACCCACTCTAAATCGATGTCAAGGAATCCAATGGAACCATGTATTCTCCTCTATCTCAAATGGTTGCTTAGTAACAAGCATTTTTACAGCAAAACAGCCAAATGTTTGGAGATGGAGAATTTCGGAGAATTTATAAGGAATTTTTTCATGTTATCATGAGACATATTGATAGCCGTATCACAACGTTTTATGTGCATGTTCCCAAAGACCTTTAATTTACTTTGCGATTTGTGAATAAGGCTGTTTCTCATGACTGGTCGTCATATGCCATTTTTACTCTAGCAGGCTTCAAATCTCTTGGAACTGGATGTTATGAGTTTCTATTGATTCTATCAGGTCAAACTCAGTTAGAGCTACATTGGGGTATATACTTTTACCTCTCTATGACCAATATTAAGTGTGTCAGAGCCCATAAAAAGGCAAAATATGGCATTTTTCATGAATTTTCATCCACAATGAATTTCAAAAGTTGTAAAATTTCAAAGATTATGAGAAGAATATGACCTTTCTTATTATTTTTATATAGAATACCAATGATTGAAATGTGCAAGGTGTATAACTCATTAGTTGTACCTATAACTGTGGTTTGATGGTGCTATGATCCATTTGTGTAATTCAATGGTTCCAATCATCACGCTCTATTGTCATAAGTTACACCTCCCCTATCTTATAGCAATTAGCCAACCATATCAAAATATATTGTCATGCTGGACTAGTATATCTTATATGTATATATTAAAAAAAAGAAAAGGATGATATGTTGTAAACTTGACTCAGGAGAGCCAATTGAAGTTCATGATGGCGAAAATGTGTAATTTCCTGGTTCCAATCATCACTCTCTATCAAACTACATCCATTGTCATAGCTTGCATAGTATCTATATTTAACTATTCATATCAAATGTCAACTATCTCTATTATAAAGGGAATAATATACAATTATGAGAGAATTCTGCAGCAAGTCTGTCAGGTGGTACTGCTATGTATATATGTCAATGGTTCCAATCGTCACGCTGGTTCCAATCATCACGCTGTATCGTATGGACTACATTCTCTCTATGCTAGAGCTGCTATAAACTTATGTGTTATTAATGAGTTGTATTTTCATCCATTTACTTACGTTTTTATTGATTCCTACCACTGCATTACCTTTTATCTGCCTAATTATAGCAAGATAAGGAGAGGTAAGGGGAATATATGCTCCATTTAAGCAAGAAGTATGAGTTTAGGCAAATATAGATAAGTAAATGTACTTGAAAGATAGGCTTCAGGGCTGGTAAATACATCAGCAGTAATATCTAACAGTGGAAATAGGAATCATATAAATACTTGAGGGCCTAAAGATAGTGATACTACTGCCAAATGCACAAAAATGCCTTGGTTCCAATCGTCACTCTCTATAAAACAGCGTACATCCTCTCTATTGTACAGCAGCTATAAACTTGATTCTTCATGATGAGCCTTAGTTTCACCTACCATTGCAAAGAGTGGATATAGACGAAACTATTTCAGTAGAAAATACAGCTATTGATAAAAATATGAGGATGTAAGGGTATGTGATAGAGAGTGCATTAAAGGAATCATTCATCCCAGAATATTACACTATATCACCTACTTCTTTCAACGCAGTGAAAAGCTACAAGAAATATGCCGATATATAGGAAATGTCCATAGATATGATCACTAGCCTCTACTATATACATAAGAACTGCTCACATAAGGAATGTATACATTAACAAAAGAAAAATAAGAGTTAAACCATTATATTGATAGAGAGTGACGATTGGAACCATGCCCTAGACTATTTGTTGACACATGAACTTTGCCAAGCTACCATAGGAAAGGTTTTCTGATATAAGCTTCCATAACTTTGAAATAAGTTGGCCAAATACCTTTATTATTTACAAGCAAAAGGATTTTCATCTTCTCATGAATTCTAAAATTAGGTCCTCCCAGCTCAAATGACGACCAGTCATGAGAAACAGCCATAATGAGGGAAAAAATGATTTTTTAAAAATTTTCATTGTTGCAAAGTTTAACCCTATTATTCATTGAATGTTAGGCTCTTACAATAAATGTGTGAATAATGTCCTTTAGAAATCAAACTCTATTTTGTTTCAATTATATTCAAGTTTAAACAGAGAATTTTATTTTATTACAAGAGTTATTTTTATCAAATATTTGAACATCATAGATTTACCAAAACAGGAAAATTACACAACATTATAGCAACATTGGACTTAAGATAGCGAAATTGCTAAAGATATAGGGTGTTTCATAACCTGCTATCGTTAAAATGACATTTGCTATTGTTATTGTAAATTATAGAAGAGAGCTGAAACACTAGCGCTCTCACCAAATCAGTGCAACTAAAAAAGTGACGTACATGATCGGTGGACGTACATGATCGGTGGACGTACATGATCGGTGACGTACATGATCGGTGACGTACATGATCGGTGATTATTGACTGCCCCAGTCTTTCTGATCATCATATAACATAAGTAAACCTTACCAAGGTGTTCATATAATGTCTGTATTGGTATTTAAAATGGTTTAAATGTGTAAATGATTCTAGTAAGAGTATTTTACATGACATTTCAATGCCGATCATGTACGTCATGTGACGTACATGATCGGTGACGTACATGATCGGTGATTATTGACTGCCCTACTCTTTCTGACCATAATAAAACATTTATAAACCTTACCAAGGTGTACATATAATGTCTGTCTTGGTATTTCAAATGGTTTAAATGTGTAGATGAGTCTAGTAAGAGTATTTTACATGACGTTTCAATACCGATTATGTACGTCATGTGACGTACATGATCGGCCATTATTTATTGACTGCTTTAATTACCTTTTCTGACCATATTTAAAACATAAATCAATCATAGTGAGGTGTACATATGATGTAGGTCTAAATATGTGTAATCATAGACAGGTCAAGCAGTGGGTAAATAGGAAATTTTACATGACATTCCAAGCCGATCATGTACGTCATGTGACGTACATGATCGGTTACACATTGAGCCCCCCCCCTCCGGCCCCTATAAATATTTTGGGAGGTTTTTTTTTCTAATAAACTCCCCAAAGATACATTACAGCCTGTAGGTATGGTTGGGAGAGTTAAACATCGTAGTGCAGGGGGTAAAAGACGGATTTTGGACTCTGCCGATCATGTACGTCCGCCGATCATGTACGTCCACTGATCATGTACGTCACTTTTTTAGTTGCATTGATTTGGTGAGAGTGAGCCAGCAGCATTATGAAATACACTCCCTTTTCTATTTTTACGAGATCGTAATTCTGCTTCCGTTATTTCTGACTGCTATTGGTAATTCTATTAACCTTATGAAAAGACTCTCTGCATGCATATTTTAATCCCATATAACTTTGTCATTATCTTCATAATGTTTTGATAATGTTATGAATTATTTGTTGAAATGGTCAATACCTGAAATTTCGTTTGGTTAGTTGGTTTATTCTACTCATTAATCTTTGAATACCTTCACCCCCTTACAAGAGTGTGTTTCTACAGCTTACTAAGGCAGACATATAGGCTAGAATGTTTATAATTATGTGAGCAGGTGGGAGAAAACGTGCAACGGGGTGGGGGGGGGATTAATTCTTATTTTGACCACCAGGTGATAAGAAGATGGCAAAAATGTGACAAAAAGGCAATAAAATTCACCAGGGCAATTTCTTATGTAGAATGGCTTTGGTAAAAGTCTTCTATATTTGGAATGTAAATGGGATGTTTTCTATAGAAATTGGCACAGATAGCACTTTCTGGTTAAAATTATCATGGGAACTTTTACATGATTCTAAACGGGGTATCATTGGTCCTAATCTCTTGGGCATTTCATCAGTTACTCAAACTGAGAACAGACTCATGCCAAAATGACTTTTTTTAAAGTGATTTCCCCCCCTCATAAAACCGTTTTATGTGATGATATATAATGGATCTAGAGCCTATTTACTATTTTCAGTTATATATTTCAACTCATGTTTGAAAAGTGATTCTGAAAGAATTTTGCAGAAATATTTCATCTTATTATACATTTTTCGTATCTCATTTTAAAGATCCTGACACCAGCTTTAATTCCCAATTCCCCCTTGGATAGCTGTTTTCGCCTGCCTGCTCACATATCTTGTTTGATTTATGGTGGTTTCTTTTCAAATGTAAAGGGTTCTCTGAAAATATATGAACTGCAAAGGTACTTTCATGAACAATTGGACGTTATATGTAGATTGCCTAACATGATCTAGCCCTGTTTTTATAGGGTAGGTCAGTACTCTCAGGCACATCCTTCGGTGATTTAATTTCTTCAAATTCCACCTTAAAACCTCGCCACCTCAGTAAACAAAGGTCGTAAGTGGAAAATTAGATATGTTGATAGAATTGGAAAGAATGATAATATTTGAACTTGCTGCCTTCACTCTCAACTTCTATATTTGTTTTGCACTGTTTGATATCCATCCGGATGTATAAAAATGTGTTTAAACAGTGTTAAATATGTCAATCGTACTATAGTAGCAAGCGTGAATTTAGACCACCTGTCAAGTTTGCTTATATTTTTGTATAGAATTATATTAAGGTTCATCGAATATTATAAGTCCTGTCTAAGTGAAATCGAACCAGACTCCCGCTGGTCAAAAGGCCCTATAATAAGCATTTTAAGCTTCATCAAGCACTCCCCCCACTCACCAGAGGGGCAGGCCGAAAGGAACCAAGAGGAGAAAAGATGGATGCATAGACTTTGCTCCATCACTCCAAAGGGACTTAATCTCATAGATTAAGCTATTGCATGACCATCTGGGCTAAAGAAACCGTCCCCTAGACACAAACCAGTCATATAAGCCCGGCCCGTCAATGCATCTTGGGAATTACACAGACCTATGTCTGTGCGGACAATGTCCTACCACCATTACACCACTGCCAATGTATATCAGTAAGGCCACCCCCTTAAAGGGTAACAATAGGCCCCCCCCCAGGGTACTCCACCCCCAGGGCGACCATCACCCCAAAACGATCATGTGTTTGGGGGTTTTTTTTACCCATGAAAATTAACAACGGTAATCCGAGATATACAAACAACACCTAATCCTCTGGCATGTAAACTAGCATTTTTCTACAATTAAATACAACAGATACTCCCCCAGGGATAAATAATCACAGATAATGTTAATATTTTTAATCCTTTCTTTTTAAGGGTTATTTATCTATTTTTCCTGTCACTAACCTACACAGTACAATCATTAATCATTATATTATGAAATAATTGTACTCAGACTCGCGCCTGATGAGACACTAAGCTTGAAACCACACACTGTGATTTCTTTAAAATAGAAATCAAAAGTATCTGTAACTTTGGCCTCAATATATATGCTTGGAGATTAACTACAACCCAAGACTATCACTCTCCAGACATGATTCAACATGCTTCACTGTGATTGGTTGAGAGCCAGCATCCAGAACGAGGCCCTGCCATCTGATTGGCTAATGCCCTGTTGCTATAGTTTACCTCAGTGGATGCACAGAGCAAATCTGCTCACTTTGTGGTAGCGCTTGAACGAGAACAGTATCCTTTACCGTTTCTCTCTCGAATATTATGTGAAAACTCACAAAGCAGGCAAAGCTATTCTGCCATATCACTATTATAAAATGTGTTATACATTAAGGTTAATCTTTCATTTCATATGGAGAAACAATGTCACTACATTTGCTTATGCGCTAGATTGGCCGTTCCCCACACCCACTGCAGAAACTTATTCTGCATTGCTCTGTTATGCATGGCAATATGTTATCAAAATAGCTTTAACCCAATCTTTAGATGACTATTTCGATGGAATTAAAACAATGATGTCATATATATATATATATATATATATATATATATATATATATATATATATATATATATAAATAGACAAATGCCAACGCCCATTGATACCGTCTCTGTTGTATTTCACGAGTGGGGGCTGGGGCAGTATCCCACGAAGCCGCAGGCTGAGTGGGATGCGCCCCAGCCCCCACGAGTGAAATACATCAGAGCGGTATCAATGTAGTTGGCATTTGTGTTTATTTTTTTATTTGAAGCCATTTAATTAAGGGAAAACTACTTTTTCTTTGGCCATTGAATACGGCCACATTGTATTCAATGGTGCCATTGAATACGGCCATCCAGTGCTTAAGCATAGGAGATCTTGTATTTCCAAAAAATAAATATATATATATATATATGCACAGATTCACTTGTATCTATCCAAACTGACAGTTTGGATAGATACAGTTCACACACGCATCGTATACGATGTGATTGTACATATGACATGGTCTTTGACGTCACTGATTTGACATCATGGTACACCATGCAAAAGCGCTAAAATTAAGTAAAAATCTTGTACACATGTAATAAATACAAGAGTACCACCCAGTTATATTTGCATTGTCCTCTCTATATGAAACATTCATCAAACACCATGGTAATTAATCTTGGGTAACAATGCTGCAAATCTACTCACTTTCCACGTTATATTTATGAAGAATATATTCCTCTTGTCTCCTATATTCATTCCAAAAAATGACCTATTATTCTGACATAGGTCTTGGATCAGGGAACAATACTCAGATATTAAACAAAAATCTATTTGTTTTTCACTTACAATCAATGTGTACTGAGGTGACGACATAAGTTATAGCCTAAGTGGTGTTTTTGCCTTCCTGACCTCCTGTAGTAGCTTCCGGTGCAGTGGTTGACTCTGGTGCAGTAGTTGACTTGGATGCCGTGGTTGACTGGGGTTTTGTAGTAGCCTCTGGTGCAGTGGTTGCCCTTGGTTTAGTAGTTGACTGTGGTGCAGTGGTTGACTTCGGTGTACTGGTTGACTGTGATGCACTGGTTGACTTCAGTGTAGTGGTTGACTGTGGCGCAGTGGTTGGCTTTTTAGAAGTTGTATCTTTTGAAGTGGATATTACTTGGGTTGTAGTGGTTGTTGCTGCTGCAGTGGTTGGCTTTGGTGTTGTTTCTGACTGTGCTGTTGGTGTTGTTGGTGTTGTTCGGTGCGGTGTAGTAGTGGTCCCTGGTGAAGTGGTTGCTACTGGCGTGGAGGGGATGCTGGATGTTGTGGTTGTTTTAGTTTCAGTTGTTGCTTCCGTTGTTGAGTGGGTGCATGGTGTGGTTGTTTTTTCACATGGTACAGTCGTTGAGTGGGTACAGGGTGGTGTGCTTGTTTCACATGGTTTAGTTGTAGAGTGGGAGCAGGGGGTTGTTGTTTCACATGGTACAGTTGTTGAGTGGGTACAGGGTGGTGTGCTTGTTTCACATGGTTTAGTTGTAGAGTGGGAGCAGGGGGTTGTTGTTTCACATGGTACAGTTGTTGAGTGGGTACAGGGTGGTGTGCTTGTTTCACATGGTTTAGTTGTAGAGTGGGAGCAGGGGGTTGTTGTTTCACATGGTTCAGTTGTAGAGTGGGAGCAGGGGGTTGTTGTTTCACATGGTTCAGTTGTAGAAGGAGTACAAGGTGGGGTTGTTGTTTTACATGGACATGGTTCAGTGGTTGGGTGGGAGCAGGGGGTTGTTGTTTCACATGGTTCAGTTGTTGAATGGGTACAAGGTGGGGTTGTTGTTTTACATGGACATGGTTCAGTGGTTGAGTGGGAGCAGGGGGTTATTGTTTCACATGGTTCAGTTGTAGAAGGGGTGCAGGGGGTTGTTGTTTCACATGGTTCAGTTGTTAAGTGGGAGCATGGGGTTGTTGTTTCACATGGTTCAGTTGTCGAATGGGTACAAGGTGGGGTTGTTGTTTTACATGGACATGGTTCAGTGGTTGAGTGGGAGCAGGGGGTTATTGTTTCACATGGTTCAGTTGTAGAAGGGGTGCAGGGGGTTGTTGTTTCACATGGTTCAGTTGTTAAGTGGGAGCATGGGGTTGTTGTTTCACATGGTTCAGTTGTAGTGTGGGTACAAGGTGGGGTTGTTGTTTTACATGGACATGGTTCAGTGGTTGGGTGGGAGCAGGGGGTTATTGTTTCACATGGTCCAGTTGTAGTGTGGATGCAGGGGGTTGTTGTTTCACATGGTTCAGTTGTTGAGTGGGAGCATGGGGTTGTTGTTTCACATGGCTCAGTTGTCGAATGGGTACAAGGTGGGGTTGTTGTTTTACATGGACATGGCTCAGTTGTAGGGTGGGAGCAGGGGGTTATTGTTTCACATGGTTCAGTTGTAGTGTCGGTGCAGGGGGTTGTTGTTTCACATGGTTCAATTGTTGAGTGGGAGCATGGGGTTGTTGTTTCACATGGTTTAGTTGTAGAATGGGTACAAGGGCGGGTTGTTGTTTTACATGGACATGGCTCAGGTGGTGAGTGGGTGCAGGGTGGTGTAGTTGTTTCACATGGTTCAGTGGTTGAGTGGGAGCAGGGAGTTGTTGTTTCACATGGTTCAGTTGTAGTGTGGGTGCAGGGAGTTGTTGTTTTACATGGTTCAGTTGTAGAATGGGTACAAGGTGGGGTTGTTGTTTTACATGGACATGGCTCAGTTGTAGGGTGGGAGCAGGGGCTTGTTGTTTCACATGGCTCAGTTGTTGAGTGGGAGCAGGGGCTTGCTGTTTCACATGGTTCAGTAGTTATAGAATGTATGCAGGGGGTGGTTTCACAAGGGTCAGTTGTAGATGGAGTGCAAGGTGGTGTAGTTGTCTCACATGGCTCAGTTGTGGAGTGGGTGCAAGGAGGGGTTGTTGTTTCACATGGTTCAGTTGTGGAGTGGGCGCAGGGTGGTGTGGTCGTTTCACAAGGTTCAGTTGTGGAGTGGCTGCAGGGTGGTGTGGTTGTTTTACATGGTTCAGTTGTAGAGTGGGTGCAGGGTGGTGTGGTCGTTTCACAAGGTTCAGTAGTAGAGCTTGCACAGTCATATGGACTATGTTCTTTCTTTTTCAGGAAATGGTTACTATCCCCTTTTGGTAAGCGATCTCCTTGACCTCGATAATGTCCATTCACATTATAATCGTTGGCTTGTTTTAGCTCTGTCTCAATGTCCATTAAACGCCTGTTGACTTCATTGTGCATGTCCGGCGTATTAGCCTCATTCGCATAGCTGCCATCGTTTCGGTTGATAGGATGCAGACTTACTACCTATAAAACAAACACAAAAAACGGATGATGTGAGTTGTATCCTTGATAGGCCAATTTGTAAGTTTACCCTTTCCGTAGTAACAAGCCAACATGGGAGAGACTTAGCTTTAAATTGGGGATGAGATTGAGTTTGAACAGGCCAAACTGACCTGGTAGCTCAAAACCTTGACACCAGATGTTTTTCAAGGAGCAATCAACCATAGACACCTATTCTGTTGCTACATGTAGGTAGGATATTGCTTCAAGAGGGTCCTGAACGATTGAGTTGAAAGCCAATATGCACCTAGCCAATTTATTCGTGACTTGTCTGATCTGCATATATATGGCTTATTGTAGCTTTGTGTATCAGGTTGGCCCTGTGTGCATGAGCTGTGCACAAAAAAACAAACCCTCCAAAATGATGCACCAAAGATCTGTAAGAGGATCCACGATCCTAGAGGCGTCAACATAGATGATCTCAATGTGATGATTGGAGTACCAAAACCGCAAAACAACACCAGCTGCTTCACTACCGTTACTCAATGAGGACAATGTGCATGGTGGTACAGACTAGAGATCTTTGGTGTAACATCTAGGTCAAGCTGAAGATGACGCACTCGATGACAGATATATCTATGACATCTGCTGATGCACTGATTATAATTGAGGAACCAACATAACCCTGCGACACAGAAACTCACCGACAGTCATACATTTCTGGATGTCTTAAATACTAAGAACGAGTTTAAATTAATTCTCAAAATATACTCTCGAATCTATTAATTGAATCCCCAAACGAACATTAAGTAATGAGAGACTTGTATATAATTCGTTACTATCTGACCCTTCTCGATCAGAGCGTAACCTTGACTATCGATGGAAAAACTTACTATGTTGTATAAAGATATTTCTGCCTATAAGATATATTAAATACAAAATTACAAAACCTCCTGAGTTAAGCCTGGTGGATACTTATCCATAATTTGCTATAAGGCCAAATCCCACAGGGCGATCTATGCTGGAAACTCCCAGCGAATTGGGGATCTGTTGCGAATTGGGGACCTCCCTTCAATTCGCAACAGATGTAACAGGGAGGTATAACTGCAAGGAATCTGTTGCGAATTGGGCACAAAATAAGATCTAAATAATTAGATATTTTTCCTTGCTTAACTGGGAAATCTCTGCGAATTCATTATGCACATAGTACATATCAATCAGGGGGAAGGTCAGGGGGGGGGGCACTCCCTATTTCTGATAATACACAGACAGCATTTTAAAACCATTTTCATGAACAGTAAATATATAATTTGCCTACTACTAGACTTACATGATGTATTATTTCAGATAATAAATTAATGGGTAAAATCTATAGTAAATCAACTGTAAGCACAATTCTGATGAAGTAACTCCCCCCGAATACAACACTTAATCTGCACATGTAGAGTCAATACAGTCCAATATGCAGAGGTGCAGTGCCATATAGTATGCACCAGTGGGATTTGAAACTTGCAATAGGATGTAACAACCCTTGCGATTTGGAGTATAAGCAAGGCTCATAGAACGCAATAAGCACAGAATGCAGAGGTTCTTGAGGCATAAATCGGCCTGTGGGATTCGACCTTTAGAGAGTGTGATTTTACCTTTGGCAACACCTATATAGGAGGCTACCTTATTTAAAACAATCGAGTAATTAGGTAGTTTAGAGAATAAACATGTCAATCGTCACTGTCGCACCAAATTGAGCAACCCGTCTCAAACCGAATCTGTACCTAAATTGGAAAACCCATTTAGAAACCAATCTGTGCCCAAATTGGTTAGCATGCTTAGGTCCAAAGAAAATCCCTGTGCCCACTCAGGGCCACTTCAGGGGGTGGCCCTAGTTGAGGGCCGCATCGTGTTTGCTACTAGAGTCTATCCTAAACGTCCTATCCGTAACATTTTTCACCCTGGAGGAAGTCATATAATGTATGTAGATAATGTGTAGGTAATGCTGTGCATACAGTCGCACCTTCTCCCAGGAGAATCACTGTTTAAAGCATCTTGAAGACTATTAGGTTATATTAGATAGGAAGGAAGGCGTTCAATAGAGAGCAGCATATGCCTGCTATTTTAGATCTAGACCCAGACAGCATTGGTCCCTGGGACCCACATTAGGGGATGGGCCCGAGTGAAGTTCACGCTCATTTTGGGGGGCAAAGTCTATCAGTGATTTTTAGTAAGGTATACATGTCTAGAGTTGGAAAAAGTGTGATAGACCTGTAGGTGCGGCAGCTTCTTGGTGCTATCACCATGTATATGCACCAACCTCTGGATTATTGCACCGCACCCCGCAACATTTTGATTGGCTGTGATTTCGTCAATAATCAAGATAGAAACTTAGGAATGGAAGCAAATTGAACCCCATTCATTGCTTCTTACTCATGTATTACTTTGGAATAAATATCTCATTTGCATATATTATGTAATCATTAAAACACTGTTTTAAATTTAAAATAGTTTGTAATCTTTCATTTCAACAAAGCAGCATGCATGAAAAAATTAGCCTATGCTATACATTTATAGTTCAATATAGATCCTCAATATATCTTGTAAAGGACAGAATGGGTTTTCCCATTGTGTGGTCACTATTAGTGTATCATATTGGCCTGTTCCCTCATGGTGCATGTATTTGAAGCAGTTGCGGAGGAAATGAAACAATGGTCCTAGTTGCCTTAATTATAAAGATAGAAGGACAAGCCCGGTTCTTAAATGTGGGGTATGGAATGCCATTCTTTATAAAAAAAACAATTAATATTATTCTTTCATTTTTCGTGACAGGATATGTAACGATATTCATTTAATGTTGCAGGTTTGCAACCATTTTCACAGTCCTTTATATTGCAGACAGATTCCATGTATCAGAATATCCCTTCCTATACCGTACACGCATCATTGCGAGTTTACTGTACAGCACCGTACACACATTTATTTATATTTTAGTTAGTCACTGATTTCCCCCCAATTTTGGCCGATTTTTGAGCCCCTGTGGTTTGCCTAAAAGTGGGTAGAATCACATGTTTTTTTCTGACAGTGATTTATAGTATATTGTCTCTACCTATCTTAATCCATTTGTACATGCATTCATTATTTCAGAAATCCTGGGCATCTCAATTTGGATGAGATTTAACCCATTTTTAATATAATTTGAGCAATATTTAAGGCAAAAATCATGAAAAGTGCCAATAATGTTGTTTTTTGGGAAAAAAATGATTTTGTCTAGATTTTCATGCTGAAAAGGATGGTACTAAAAGTGTACGTCTATTTTGATGCATTATGGTCAAAATTTAACTTGCCATTGCAACATATACACTAAAATAAACTATATTTAATTTCAAATAGGGCTTTATCTCCCTCATTGGAACACATAGGGTGATTTAGGGTATCTTACTTTCTGATTATACAGTACTGTTCATTTTGTCATAGATGTACTTCTAGTTAGAATATTTACAAAAATCTTTCAGTTTCTTCTTAGGTCATCCCCTCCACCTCAATATCCCATATGAAATTCATTTGAAAAAATCTGGTTTTGAGAGAGGTGTCTTTATGTGGAACATGGTAAAGGAAGAGTTATTACTTCCTTTTCATATCATGTGATATTATCTAGTACCATACAACATTATCTGGTACCATACAATGTTATCTGGTACCATACAATGTTATCTGGTACCATACAATGTTATCTGGTACCATACAATGTTATCTGGTACCATTTAATGTTATCTAGTACCATATAACGTTATCTAGTACCATTTGATGTTATCTGGTACCATTTAATGTTATCTAGTACCATATAACGTTATCTAGTACCATTTGATGTTATCTGGTACCATTTAATGTTATCTAGTACCATATAACGTTATCTAGTACCATTTGATGTTATCTGGTACCATTTAATGTTATCTAGTACCATATAACGTTATCTAGTTCCATTTGATGTTATCTGGTACCATACAATGTTATTTAGTACCATACAATGTTATCTGGTACCATTTGACGTTATGTAGTACCATATAACGTTATCTGGTACCATTTGATGTTATCTAGTACAATATAATGTTATTTAGTACAATATAATGTTATCTAGTACAATATAATGTTATCTAGTACCATGTGATGTGCCTGTCATGAACAAGAGTGACCACCATTAATAAGGCTCATACCGGATATTTTGGAATAGGAAAATTTTGAATATAAATTTGCATAAATAATTATAGTGTGAATTGTATTTTCAATTAATTCACCCAGTTCAATACATAAAATCAATGTATTGCCATAATTATATGTATGGGATCTGCGAGAAATATATATAGTGCTGTATAAATGCTACCTAAGGGACCCTATTTCATGAATTCTTTTGGATATTCCTGGAGAGAATTAAATGTGTTTTTCCTTCATGAATGGCATTCCATACGCCACATGTAAGAACTGGGCTTATCCCTCTATCTTTATAATTAAGATAACTAGGACCATCGTTTCATTTCCTCCAGAACTGCATCAAATACATGCATCCTAAGGGAACAGGCCAATATGATACACTAATAGTGACCTTACAATGGGAAAACCCATTCTGTCCTTTACAAGATATATTGAGGATCTGTACTGAATTATAAATGTATAGCATAGGCTAATTTTTTCATGCATGCTGCTTTGTTGAAATGAAAGATTACAAACTACTTTAAATAAAAAACAGTGTTTTCATGATTACATAATATATGCAAATGAGATATTTATTCCAAAGTAATACATGAGTAAGAAGCAATGAATGGGGTTCAATTTGCTTCCATTCCTAAGTTTCTATCTTGATTATTGACGAAATCACAGCCAATCAAAATGTTGCGGGGTGCGGTGCAATAATCCAGAGGTTGGTGCATATACATGGTGATAGCACCAAGAAGCTGCCGCACCTACAGGTCTATCACACTTTTTCCAACTCTAGACATGTATACCTTACTAAAAATCACTGATAGACTTTGCCCCCCAAAATGAGCCTCATATGTGATATCAAGGGGTCGGGCCCATCCCCTACATGTGTTTTACTCGCGCTAGCCGGGTTTGCCCATATCTGGGTTATGATCTTTTTTTTGTCCAGGGATAATGGTCGGAGCCCAGATGGTCACTCAAGGAAACTTTTTTTCAAAGGCCCATCACCCAGATATGGGCAAACCAGCTTGCCCAAGTAAAAACACATATGGTCCCACTAAGCAATGTTGGCTGGGGAGGGTGGTGTGTTTAACGTACTGATCGGCATACATTAGACATGGGAGGAGGCATTCGTTATTGTATTGTATTCATTATCTTATTCATTGGTTTACAAAGTTGCAACAATACATTTGTGTGTTATATATTTGTATGGCTATAAACTCCCAGATTTGGGAATCATGGTATAACTAAGCTAACAAAAACCTTATTTTACGTCAAAATAACGTTTTTAACGTCATATAACGCTTTGCCACAATAAGGAGCCAGAGAGAAACGTTATATAACGTTGTATAACGTTTTAATGTTTACTGGGAAGGCTTCTATATTAACTTTTGAGTGTGAACAGAACTGTCTAAATGGGTCTCCTTGTTGATAGTTGTTAATTTATAGAATAGCTTCCACGGAGTACTACATTGGAAAAAGAATGGAAATATCATCTCAAGATCGAAAACTGGGATTTAGAGTTCTAGTTAGCATGTTTAGGCCTGGGCTAATTAGCTACAGATATATCAAAAACAGTGACACATAGAATTTATTTGGGGTGGGCAGTGATCCATATTCGTGAAGCCTTTGCTCAAAAACTGGAGGGAATACATATTCTAATGAGATATATCATTGGAAAACTTGTAATCTCAATTTTAAAGTTTATGTTTTCTTGGATAGCCCCTAATCTCCCTTGGCTGTACATTGTAGTTTGGGTATGACATCAATAAATCTGATTGATTAGGTGTTTACCCCATCACAGACATTTGAGACTTAGTTAGAGAATAGCAAAAAAAGTTATCCAGCATCTGGGATTTACCTTGAAGAAGCACTTACCTGGAGAAGTTGGACTAAGGCACAAAGCCTAAGGACAAACATGGTCAGTCCTATCTTCAGTAAATAGCGCAGTCTCTGCTAGGTATCCAAACACTCTTAACCATAAGAACGCTTGAAATCACAGGTCTAACCCTCTGGTGTGCCACGTATAACAAAAGCCATTGATTACTGTGGATCTGTGGTGCATAGACTATAGACTGCTTCGGTATAGGGGAGCATTGTTAATTGCCATTCCTTCCAAACCAGCTCCAATCGCCCAGGAGCTATGGCCTCAAGGTGTTATACTTATATCGAATCTGAGTACAAGTTCCCATGAGAAAATTGTGTAGTTCGTCAAGAATTTGCATTAACCATATCATTAAGCTATCCAATTGAATTCTATTGAGTATCTCGAAAGGTATCTAGGATACTTTGTTGGTCCTAGTTGGTGTATCTCTATACAATAGTCAAATGTATATATACACATTTAGTATGAGCCCTGACACAGACATTTTAATTTCGCTGGGTGTGTGTCGAATGAATCTATATTCCATTCACAACTTTGGCAGATTAGAACCCAGTGAACGGTGGCTACAACATCAATCTCATTTTTTAGTCCCTGGCTTTTCTCCTATTGACCCAAATTCGACCCACTATTATGATCATTACACTGAGATGATGAAACGATTCAGTGTAGAAGAACTGAGAAGGGATTTCCAAATACCATTCTTAAAGCTAATGGAAATTTCAGAGGACAGCTGGTCTGCAGGTATCAAATGGGTCCAGCTCTGACGGAATCTAAAGCTCTGTATTCCGTCGGACTTCTGCATGTGAGGTCATAACTCATGAACTGTAGCATGTACATTGTCGAGTAGTTCAAAGCTTTCGGACTTTACTGGACATGTTCTGCCTTCCTAATCCCACAGCCACTCCCCGGGGTCACCCAAGCCCTCTTAAAGGGTCACCTTCCATTCTTCCAAGGTTAGCCACCTGCCCTGTATCTCTGGTCCCCTGCCCTAGAATTAGCAAATGTCTAAGCGAACACCAAAGGCACTACCTAAGTGTTGAGGGGAGGGGGCACGGGTCTTTTGGAACATTGGAAGACGGTATAAAGGTCTGCTTTCGCAGTTTTGCCTTAGCAATACCTAATGCGTTATCTGGATGAATATTCATTAAAATATATATCAGACTGTAACTTCTCAATAAGAGGCTAAACCAACATAATTGCTATCACCATTGTTATTGATACCAACACCCTGAGAGCTTTATCATGACAGGGCCTCACAATACCGTACGGTCTGTGTGTTACATAAGGTGCTATACCTATATTTATAGACAACTTGACCCCTGCTGATGAATAAATTATTAGTAAAATCTATGTACATGCATTTAGTGAAAATACAATGGGAGCCTGTTCTATAAATGTCTAAGATATGAGAGCCTTTTCACAAACCAGATTTCCGATATCGCAAAGAAGGTGTATAGGGTGGGAGAGACATTAAAGAGACATGATGTTACTATAGCCTTTATGCTAAATTGAGCCCACCCCCCTTTGGCCCCTATACATATTTTAGGATTTTTTTCTTTCTAATAAACTCCCCCAAAGATACATTACAGCCAGAAGGTATGGTTAGATAGCAGAGTGCATGGGGCCTTAGTTTTTTTGGGTTTTTTTCCGATCATGTGCGGCCGCCGATCATGTACGGCCACCGATCATGTACGGCCACTTTTTAGCCCAAAACGGCCGCAAAATGACCGTTTCTAGGCCCTATAAATTTCTCCTGTTAGACATGTGGAAATAGGCACACATACACAATGATAAGGTTTGGGCTTAATGAGTTATTACATGACAGTCAGACATGTAATATACGCAGGCAACATACACATGCAACTGTATGTGAAAAATCGACACCCTTGTGCTCGGTCCGGTGTTCAAAGGACTTATGGCTGCTGACCGTTTAATCAGCCTAATTTGTATATATGTATCCTCCCGGGGGCAGTGCTGTATGCTGCCTTACATGTCCACCACACATGTACCAAATGGCGCTGCTGTCATATCTATAGCACCATAAAGCCATGTCTTTATGGTCACAGATTACAGCATGTGTCAGTGTTCGAACATTTCCAAAAGTTTTCCCCAAGTTTTACGTAAAAGTAACGGTTTAAAAGTTATAATAATGTTTTGCAACGATAAGGGTCCTTTAAGAAAGGTTAATTATATAAATAACGTTGTATAACGTTTTTTTGTTGTTTACTGGACCTCCTTAGCTATTCTTATAATATAGGTGGTTTGTATCTACAGCTTTATATACTGGACAGAATGAATCCTACAATATTAATTAGTAGGGGGTTCCAACCACTCAGCAGTGCCACTACTGTAACACTACTGTATGTATAGGCCGACTATGGCACCTACTTGTGTATAGGCAGGTAATAGGAACCTCCCAGTTAACGCAAAATCCGGGAGAATCTATGCATATCTCATTAAATTAAAAACCATGAGCTTATTCTACACATTCGGGTGGATATCCACAGCCCACCCCTTTCTTAATAACATGTTTGGTTCATAAATTATGGCTAAAATATAATCAAATGCAGCTATACAAAGGAGACCGAATAAAAGAATTGAAATAGGGGTGTGGTCTTGTTATAGTCTAGACATAAGGGAATAGATTGGACAAATAAAATCTGGCCTAATTATTACAAATTTTCCCGGATTTTAGGCCTAGCAAAGGTCACATTAAAGTTATCAATGCAAAACATGACTGTAAGAAAAGCGATATCCTCTTAAAGACCTTGAATCACATTTCATAATGATAAAATAATTAGGTATATATACCATATAGTTACTTATTGACCAAGTCACCAGGCCCTCTGGCTGCATACAGGGTGTTTACTCAGTGTGCTACATGCCCCAGTATACCTATATATAGGTGCCACCGGCCTCATAGGCTCAGTAGGCAGCAAGCAGGGTAAAATTATGAGGACAGTTCCATATTATAATCGCTCTCCAGCATTTACTATTAAACGATTCTTCATTCTTATTTTTACATTGGATTACTATGGGCATTCTCTATTGATTGCCGATTTCAGATATCATGTAGGGTACTTATTGAATATTCGATGGAACTCCCTAATATTATTAGTCTATTATCTTATAGATCATTTATTCCGGTATGTCTGTATAATGATCAGGAAACAAGCTCACAGATAGCAAGGACATATCACTTAGGTGGTTTTATTGAACATTCAAGAAGTCATTGGTATAGGTTACAGTTTAAACAAAGAATGCTTTTATAATAAGAGTTGATTTGAGACAGAAGACTACCCGAAGTCCCATTATTCGACGGTGTGGTACAACAGTATGTCTCACCGGTTACCCTGAGAGACCATCACAATGGTATATTGAATTTTCTAAGCAGTAAGATAAGGTGCTGACATGTTTATCTAACTTGTAATACTGATTCTACCTAACATATATTCTGATTTCTAAGACTAACCTATCATATATTAACAACCATTTTCCACTATTCTTCTAATAACTATTGACCCATATAGACATAATATTAAGTGGTTTGAACCTGCCAAGAAAAGACACATAACCTACATTTTTCACGATAAGATTGTTATAAATACTAAACTTCCAGTATTTGTCAGACATATATCATGCAAATCAGTTTCTTCCCGACATTTTAAGAGAAAAAGCCACTTCCATAGAACTAGGTATCCTGTTAATGTGTATATTCTGACAACAGCATCTGTCACTGATACTATTGTTACTAAGTTCTACCATGCATAAACATAGCCAATCTAAAATATTCAACCCATTATTTAACCGGTGTATCCACTCAGAAATGCAGCACTATTTTCTTTTTCATGAATATTTTCCCATGCTCAGCTGGATCAGCAGGTTCGAGCTGACATAGTTTACGAGCAGTTTGTTGACTTGTCCGACTTGTTACAGCCACAGTCTGCCGACTTTTTTGCTTGGCCACTTTTCCCGCATGTGTCGCATCCTTGGTCCACATCTGTAGCCAAGCGACGATCGAAATTCACATCATTGATGTCACCCTCCACATGCCTGTTAGCATTGTCTTGAAAGTCACCAAGTTCTGCGTCCGGAACTGGATCATATGGAAGCGCGTTGGCTATCTATAATGAAAAGGTGCATAAAGGGGTGAATGCATCAGAATATGGAATTTTCTGCTGATAAAAAAGATACCCTCCCCTTATTGAACCATTCATAAACCATATGCAATCGGAGCACAGTAATATTAACATATACATATTGATAGCAAAGTAGATATCACCATCCTGTTCCTTATTAATGGGAATATCATGACAGTTTGGAACTAGGTATACACATCGTCAGCTAAGAGTCTCGTTATCAAGTAATCATCGTTTGTAAATTACAGCTTCAGTATAGTCGCTTTCACCAATCTTATCAGCAACGATGTTAATAATATAACATGAATCCATACAGGCAATCAACACATGGCACATACCTCAATCAGCAGGATCAGGACAGCAAGGGCACCGAAAAGAGCAGCTCCTTTCATCTTGAGTTGTTTAAGAGCAGTTCACACACAGGAGCACGTCTGGTTCTCACTACAAGTCCTGCACAAATGAAACTGCTCCCGACATGGTAGATGACAGCTGGGCTGGTAGGCACATATTGGTTTCAATTTCAACTATAGTAAAACTGCATTTTATTGCCACATTTACTGTTTCCTTGAGCGACCGCTATTGATATGATACATTGTGGTGGCAGATTTCAGTGGCTGGTATTGACTGGTTAGACATTGGTCTCCAGTTACAGAGAGCGCATGGTGGTTGGAATTCCTATTTGCTATAGTGTGTACGTGTACAAAGCTCTAAAGCTGGTGGGCGAATCTGATGACTGTTTACAATAGAGTTTGTCCAATTTAAACTGCCCCATTGGTGACTTAACTATATATATATATATATATATATATATATATATATATATATATATATATATATATATATATTTATATATATATACATATATACATATATACATATATATATATATATATATATATATATATATATATATATATATATATATATATATATATATATATATATATAAATATGAACCAGTTATTCCACATTTTTATATATGTGCAGGGTAAGAATGGGCCTCATAAAAACTACAGGTATACCGATGTATACTATATATGCTGTAGAAAGATATCACATACAAAAAAGAAACAGGCGAACTGGGTCCAATTGGATTTGTTGAAATTTATTTGGGGATTTGCCGTTACATCGAGGTGGCAGAGAGACAGTTTTTCAGGCGGCTACGTTGCGATACTGATAGGGTTATCTACATAAGGGTAACTATGATATGCATCCAATCACAGGAATGTAGACATTCAGGCCTGTAATGCATGGCCGAGTGTATAGCTAATGTACATGCTAACAGCATTAACCAATTCAACATTTATACATAGTTATGGGATTCAGTTGATACAAGTTTCCCAAAGCTATATAGAGTAGCCAGATTGGAGGCTTTTCAATGTTCACAATTAAATGAACCAGCGGTGAGTATTCGATCAATGACGATGGTTCAATAGACAAAAGGAAGTTAAATATTGAACTTCACCACTATATAATGAACTAATTACAACAATTAAACACAATAGTTATGTTAGACTCTCCATAGGAGGTACCTACTGCGAGGAAATCTAAAGAGATATTTACTAGATCAAAGGTTTCCATAAACTTCATCTTGGGTTGATAATTATTATTATGACCAATAATCTAGCTCCAGTGGTTGGATTTTATAGTTTACAGATTTAACAGTTGAATAATTGCAAAGTGAGAAGGCAAAGCTTATTTGCAACTTTTGTCTGATTTATTCCACTCGTGTTTTATAAAAACGTGTAAGTGAGTGTCATCTAAATGCCTGTATGCAACGGTAAACAGTGACATTTTTAATATAATGGTTTACAAAACAGTTCTATACCAAATCAGCTCTATTATATATACAAATGTACACCTATCGTGCCCTATGTTAAAATTGAAAAGTTTGCAAGAGTTCTTATTGATTAATGCATTTTCCCCCATTTACAGGTATTTCCTTTGCCATTTCATTGCGTGGATTATCATACCACCACTTAATATAGTCTACCCTAAAAGATACACACATTACTTGTGTAAAGACGTATCAATATTATGCTATCAAATATCATGCACGTTGGGTGGTTTTTAAAGGGTTTCTAATTCGTTCAAGCTTTAAATGAAACATTGTACTCTACACTGTTTTAACAGTGATGTATACATAACGTATAGGGGCTAGAAGCATTCCGATATTTGCTTTGCAATAGCCTTTTAGAACTTGAACACCATCTGATACTTTGCTAATATCTATAATTATATCATCTTACATATATAGGGGGTTGTCATGTCAAGGGAGGACAAAAAACATGTAGGAGCTACTCCTTTCCAATTCCGACATTATAATTGATGAAAGCACAAGGTGTTATCTACATAGTCTTAGACACAAAATGGTGTTATAGGGTAAACCCAATGTACAGTGCGTTATTACATATCAAATAAGTACACTTTCTATATAAATGTGTCTGTATGAACATGGTGATATGTACACACGTCCCCATATCACAGAATCAGAACTTACTGGCCAATCAAATTTATATACAGTATTAGTGACTCAAGACAAAAATTTATGACTTATCAAAGTGCGATTAACTGAAGTATACTATAATATGTGTAATACAAATAATCTGCATCAGATTTATGTTGAATATATATGCTGAACGTTTGTTTTTATTCACCCAAAACAAATGAGGGATTGTCACGCCCATTTGACGCCGGCTCTTGAAACCGCACTCTTGGCGATCTCCGTTTGTCATGATACTGACGCTTGTCATAGGAACCAAATGAACCCTGCCTCTTAGTTTTAGAAGGAAATGCTATCCTTGGATGAATGAAGTGCACGTGGTCGTAACTGTCCATTGCGGCATCCTCACTGTCACTGACTGTCACATGTTCTATGGTGATAGTGCCATTCCCATTCGTAATCACAGGGAGGTTACCATTCAGCATATAGCTCCGACCATTTGCTTTTGACGCAGACAAGTTCAATTGGTCAGGATGGTCGAGGGTATCGTCTGTAGTATCTTTGCAATATGCTTGGACTTCAGGATCCTCCATCGCTGCATTAACAGAAATTCCTCCGTTTACTCTTGGTACATCCTCCCCGTTGATCTGAAGACCTAATCGGCTTGCCAGTTCTCTGTCTGTCGAATCATCACTTTCTGTTTCTGAGTCACCCAGCTTCGAACTTTTAGAGTGTGGTCTCCCTGCATCAACAGAAACTCCTCCGTTTGCTCTTGGTACATACCCCCAGTTGATTTGCTGACCTAACTGGCATGCCAGTTCTGGGTGTGTTGAATCATCGCTTTCTGTATCTGAGTCGTCCCGCCCCAGACTTTCAGAGAGTTTTCTCGCTCGCTTCACTGCTCTGAGACCTGAGGCAACACTGGCTGCAGACACCTTTGGCAATCCCTTCATTGACCTGGACGCTGAATTTTCAAGATCTGAATCCTCAGAGATCGTTCGGGGGCGTTTCCCGGGTCGTTGGTCCAATTCGAGCCCGGTTGGTGGTACATCTGCTAGGGACCTTTCTTCTGTCGATTTGAGCTCTGTCTCATCGATACTTCGCATTGAATCCTCAGCCTCGGGTGTCTTGCTCTCAGCTGTGTGAAGCGTTGAGTTGCCACTAGTTAAAGTCAGAGGTGGCGATGAAGGTTCCCTGGCCTCCACATTATCATCCTCCAGATCGGCTAGCCTGGAATTCAAGTATGAGATATCATCTGCTTGGCCTCTTGACTCCACTGGAGTGATGGGAAGATCGGAGACAGAACTTTCCTCTGAGGGACTGGAGCTGGATTGTGCGGATCTGGTAGCCACACTGTGCACCACCATGCCATTCTCGGGATGTTTTCCATTCTCAATAAGCACCGCCATCTTAGCAACCCGCAGCTCGGTAGTTCTGCCTTCGCGGACCTTCTTGTGGAGGTGCTCGGAGAGGCGTCGGACGACAGGTTCTCCTCTTGTGTCGTCGTCCCGATAACTGATGTCTACCCCTGGGTCCGACAAGGCACTGTCCGAGGTGGTGGAGGAGAGGCGCTTTCGGTGGGTCTTGTACTTCATGTGGTAACTCTCACAGGCGATCTCCCTGAGGAGTTTGGCCTGCTGGCGCCCTAGCTGCTTCACCATGGAGGAGAAGTGGCTCTCACGGTCCTGAAGTAGTATGTGCGGATGGTCAAACTCCACCACACTCCCAGTGTCAATGACCTGCAGAAGGAACACATCGGATATTTATAATACACAGAAAAGAATCTTGCAATCGGTATCACGTTCACAAAGCTTAAACGATTACAATATGATAATTTTATGTTATTTTTCTCCCGTATGTATTGCCATTAGTTTCTGCTGATATGCTATTCCAATATTTACTTCTTTATAGGCTTTAACCTATTTGTTAAAAAAAATAATGATATAACATTTATGAGGAAGGATTGATATGTATGGTGTGTCGATAGTCTCCGTTTAATAATCATCATGTCAGTGCATCTGTAAACACAAAAGTTACTGCAATTGTGACAGCTGAATGTGGTTTAGTAGTCAACTTGATCAATTTCCATAGGTTGTGCATAGGTAGGTAGATTATCTGTTACCATGAAGGGGTGGTGTTTAGGAGAACAATCATATTTTACGTGGACTATTACTGTGACCAATGCCAATAATATTCCGACGCCCTTTTTGTAAAATGGGTTGAGCAGTAGGTTCATAACATATCATTCCATAGCTGTTAATGACTTTGGCTCTGTTCTATTCTGAACCCTCCTTCACAAAGCTATAATATCTTTGGGACCTAACATAGATTCTCTGTAGCTTATGTGGCAATGCTTTCAGGTGTCAATTAGGAGGTTGTGCAATTCTTGTCAAAATCAACGCAGCCAAAGACAAATATAATAGGTTAGTGCTACACGAGTTGACGGTGTGTGGTCCTTGGGCATCTTAAGCTAGGACATGCATGCAATAAAGTATATCATGCATTGCGGTTATATTATCAGACATGCACACAATCAGACGTTTCCCATTATATTCGACTTGATTAAACACATTACAGTCGACAACAAAGGTACTACCTGTACATGCAACTAGACAAGTGATGTTAGTCCTACATGTTTTGTATTCATTTCCTAATTGAAACAGGAATACGCTAATTCCTTTTCTTTGTTGGGCGCAATTTTGATACTGTCAGATTTTCTGAATTGCTAGTATTGGAGCTGTTTTTTTAGGAATAATTTCGCCCTAGCTCTGAGATAAGATTAAACGTTACGATGGCTTACTATGGTCGCTTTATGTGTCAGCCTCACCGCCATAGTAAGTCAGCAACTGGTCAACCTTTCTTTAGGTCAGGGTGAAACTGTTCCCAAACCCTAAAGTGGACTTAATTTGATAGAAAGTTAATACAATCAGTAGAGGATTAAGCCATTGCGCATATCATGGTGGATTATTGTGTTCAAAAGGCTAACTTCCTAACTTCTTGTGTGGCTGAAGGATCTAGAGGAGTTACGACCTGTAGCAAATGACAACAAGAACAAACCAAGGTAAATCCAAAAATGTCTCAGAAATTATAATGTGCTTCAAATGATCTTTGTTTTACATAGCCGTGATTTAAATGTGTGTTACAACCTAAAGCACATTAAAGACACATACAATTATTACTCTGCACTTAAAACAGATCCCATACGTTGACCTTAGGGCCACCGTCCACAGAGCATTTATAAATCGGCCGTATGCGGCCATTTCATACGCAAATTACACAGAAAATGTATGGCAATTTTATCCATATACGGCCGATTTATGCTCTGTGGACGGTGGCCATCATAACGATCATAAAAAAGTACTTAACAGATTGCGATCCAAAAACCTATAAATCATAAATCCATAGTATTCAGTTGTCCAGGTTAGAGAGCAAGTCTCAATGGCAAAAATCCAACTCCAGACTATTATGTAAGGCTTTTGAAACTATTTGGCCTGAAGTAAAACTGAGGCGTCAGCATTATATATTTTTAAGAGGGTCTTTTATGTAAGATTTAATTTTAAACAAAGCAGCCCCACTTTGGCCCGATTTACATTCACCCTGATACTCCCCTCCCATGTATGCATGTGTGATAGCACATATCAATTGATTAAAAGCCAGACGCAGATAAAATGATGACCTCGAGGAAAATGCATTTGAAGAACTCACCATGATGCTGTCGTACTCAATGAGTGTTTCCAGACGATGTGAGATGTGTAGAATGGTGCACTCCTTGAATTCGTCGTTTATCATCTTATGGAGCAGTGTGTCTGTCCTGGAGGGGGGTAATTTAGTACAACAGGTCACATATACAATAGATTCACTGTCAAGTTAGATTCATAATAAGTCTTCCTCGATAATACACCATTAAATATAGGACCTGTCTGCCTATGGCTGTCGGTTCTAATGGTTTCATAGATCTATTTTTTTCTGATTTCTGTATTATCTTACGTCAATAAACCTCGTCCATTATTAGTGGTACGAAAGAAAAGAAGCCACTGAACAAAACATTTTGCTCAACAAATTTCACCTCTGAGAATGAGATCTGAAAAGTAATGATTGCATGCTTTATAAGCCCGGACTCCACTAGGGCGACACAGCTACCTGCGAAACTGGGTGTTCTTTTAGGTCTCAAATATATTGCTCTTTTTTCCTGTGTTTCGCCCTGAATGTCGTCCCTTTCATCGGGACATTCAGGGCGACATTCAGGGCGAAACACAGTAAAACAGGGCGACATATTTGAGAACAAAGGACCTAAAAGAACGCCCTGTTTTACAGGTAGCTGTGTCGCCTAGTGGAGTCCGGCCTCATGAAATGTAGTGCTATAACATCGCATATACATCGATTTCAATAATCATATCGTACTCTTTATCGACATTTGCAGTTATTTCATCGAGCAGCATAATCTTATTGTTGTTCAGCAGTGCCCGAACCATGCACAGAAGCTGCTTTTGCCCTCCACTGAAGTTGTTGCCACCGTCCTCAATTTCCATGTCTAGTCGACCTGGTTGCTTCTGGACCTTTCGCTTCAGGTTGACCTGGATAGTGAAATATTTCGTAATGTAACCACGGCTTTAACAATTTGATCATTATGTTCATTGAAAGATTATATAAGTGTTTTTTTACTGTGGGAGGAGGAGGGGCTAGACTATACATTGGTGTTGTATAGTCCTTCCAACACATACTCGGTAGAGGTAGGCACTTTATTGCAATTGAACAAAGTGAAAAGGAAAAAAAACGTGGTCCTCCTTTGGGAATTTGAATGGCTTGTGAACCAAAGGGAGGCCGGCACTCACCCAGGTAAAGAGTGACCCATGGTGAGTGAACGGAGAATTAACATTAGTTTCCCATGAGGCTTATGATATATACACATAGTTCATATGATTAACTATGTTACACATTGGTGTTGTATAGGGGGGGGGGGATCACATTTCAGTAGGTCGGGTTTATTGATTCGAAAACATTGTAATGATACAGGGTATTCCTAGTTGACTGCATTCCTGACAGCATGATACAACATATGCCAATATTTGTCCTCTTTTAACATACATGACGTCACTGGCTACACTGTAAATAGTCAGTATCTCCTTTAGTGAGTACTCTAAACAAACGGTAGAGTCTACTGCTCAGCTACATTTACTTCTAACGGTGTAGGGTGATAGGTGGGGTATTTTGAATTTGTGACTTGTCGCTACAGGCTATACAATGTTCAGGAAAATCCCAGTGGTGGCATCATTTGTGAACCTTCCCTAAAAGAAAGAACTAATATCCAATAATTAGCTCGACACAGGATGCAATCAAGGGACTTGGCACTACGGCAATATTGAAACAACAGCTCTTCCTAGATAAATGTTGTAGGATACATATGACATAATCTAACAGCCTAACCTTTTCCAATGCCTCCCATAAGCGGTCATCACTGAATTTTTCAAACGGGTCGAGGTTGTGTCTTAGAGTTCCTGTCGAGAGGGTTGGTTGCTGAAAACAACAGAGGATGGATAATTATATTGATACACAAAGGCCTATGATATTTGAGTATGCAACATCATTCCTTTTTTGAGTTAGACCTGGGTAATATAATATTGTACTCAATGTGGAGGGGAGGGCGGAAATACTACAGTGCCTGTCAATACCGAGGCATAGTAACCATCTCTTAACGATATAATGAAGAAACGTCATCGGTTGATATCATGGTGACTTTTTATGAGTGATACGGGAATACATAGCCTCTTTAGTTACCTGCAATATGAAAGTAATTTTGCTGCGTAGATCTGTAAGTCCGACCTTGCTGATGTCCACGTCATCAATTTCAACACTGCCCTCATAGCTTTGTAGTCGAAGCAGGACATTGAACATTGAAGACTTCCCGGCTCCAGTTCGACCAACAATGCCAACCTACATAATGGAATGATACTTTCATTTTAGACAAGTGATTTGTTTTTCCGTTCTGCATTCAAATGAACATGATGTAATAACATACCCCCGCCCTAAAACTATTTGAAAAGGGTGGCACATTCTAATGCCCAAACTTTGTAATGTCCACGAAAGGAGAGGTCCAATATTACAATATTAGGTTAGATCTGATGTAATGTACTGTTCGCCTCTGTGAACCATGCAAGTGAGGAGTAGTATATATTCATGTATAAAAACTGATTGATGTGACAAAACACACAATGTGATAACCACGATCTAAATTATTTAGAGTATATGACTGAACCACTAAATTAAATATTAATTCTTGTTCTCTTTGAATGACAACACTTGAAAAGTGTAATTCTACCTTTGAACCAGGCAGAACATCAAAATGGATGTTCTTGAGGGCATGAGTCTTGGATCCTGGGTAGATGAGCTCAACGTTGCGAAACTTGATGTGTGCGTGCATCGGCCACCCTGGAGGTAAGGGGTGGTCAGTGTGGCAGGGAGGCTCTTGCTCTAAGTGATCGTACTCAGATACGTGTTCTACCGAGGTCATCTATTGAAAAAAGACATTTCATCAGTTTGATTGCCGATTCCTAGATGTTGGGCTATAAATGTGCCACAGGACTATAGTCTGGAGGCGGTGAGCTAGGACCTCGCAGTAAATTTGGTGATTCCAGCTCATGAGACCCTACTGAACACAATACCATACGGTGCCAAGCTGGCACGGGCGGGAAATTCAGTAAAATATTTTTTTCCAAAAAGGCTCCTGGGAAAATGATGACATAATCAAATAATATATTTACATGGTCCTATGTTAATAATCTGTCCATATCCAAGTGAATCAAGGTCTAGGTCAATTCAGAAGTAAAACTTCTGGTGAAAGGACGGGGTTGTTGATGCTCCGCTACTGCATCCAGATCTGCAGATTTTCCCCCAACGCTGAAACATGCATTTTTGTGGATTGGATAAAGCAACGAAACTTCCCAAATTTATTTTGGAAAATTCGAGTGCGAATCCTAATAATCCCTGCATATATACCAATAGTAAAGGGAAAATATCATTTTCTTCAGAAGTGAAACTTCAATTTCTGGTATTTTTCATTGAAATCAACTGAATAAAAGTATATACATAGGCATATTAAAGGTTAGATCATACAAGGTCAAAGTCAAGTCAAAAATCAAACTTCCCATTTGGATATTTTTCATGCTATCACATATTAATAATGCCACATCTTTCCCTTGAATTGGTCAGAATATCAAAGATACTCAGTTGATCAAGCATGCTAGTTCACTAAAAGGCCAAAAGGTCAAGGTAAGGGCGAAACATTTGACCCTTTGTGGGCGAGCATCGACTATAGACATCACAAGTCTATGGGATTTAGCAAAACGTCCTCTTTGAATGCAAAGACCTTCAGGGAATTTAAGGGGATCACCAGTCTGTCCTGTAACAAAGAGCCTTTGGCAACTTGTTTGAAGTTGAATCACTTTTATATGGACAGATTATGAACGTATGACCTTGTAAACATATTGTTGGGTGTTGAAATCAAAAGCTTAGACCTGCAAACAGCAGAGATAATATATGCATTTGTCTGGATGTAATCATTTTTCCGGGTGTCATTTCGGGAAACATCTTTTACAGGATTTCCCCGGTGGTGCCACCTTTGCACCATATGTGATTGTGTTAAGTAGGGTCTAATGAGCCAGAATCACCAGAAACCCACTGTACGTCGTTCACTGCGAGGTCCAGGGCCAACCAGGCTACAAAGACGACTGTATACACTTAGAGTGATGATCAGTTAGTAGTGGACAAATTATTATCATCATTGTAAAGAATACTATATGAATTACTACAGAATTAGACATGCATTTACCAGAGGAACTGAGATACAAACTTACATTGGCATCTAGCATTGTTGCATAAGTTGCAACATATTGTATTCTGCCCATGAATACAACAATATAAGCAAGAGAGAGTCCAAGCGGTGTAGCCATAGATTCTGTGAATGAGAATTATGGGACACTTTAAAAGGTTTTATTTTACAAAGTTATTGCCACTGATTCACCGTTATTTTGCCGACATTTTTCTTACAGTGGATGTTATAATAGCTATACAAAAAGGAGAATCTTGTAACGTTGGGGATGGTCATGCTTTATGCAAGAAATATAGTTACTCAAGAAATACACGAACTACCATTACATGTGTATGATAGAAGATAATCATATATGCTACCTTTGTCAGGAGAAGCCAGCGCTATTGTTAGCACTACAGCTAGGTAAAGGGCAACCAAACAGTTGAGTCGCATCTTCATCCAATACATAGAACCAATGTACATGTGCCATGCTGCCGTGTGGCGGTCAAGGAACTTGTCTGCTTCTTCTACCATCAACACCTCCATCCCGAATGCTCGTATAACCTCCAAGCCATCTAGAAGGTGCTGTAAGTGTTCAAAGGTTGGCGTCCGAACTGCCAAGGGTGATAAGATATGAGTAAAGAAGGTTATCAGCCATTATAGAGGTTAGGATCACGATGTGTACAAGAACGTGTACGGGTTCCTGAATCTTTACCTCTCTATTATAAAAAGCATAGACTGGTATAGGAACATAGTCGGAATAAATTACGATAGAGGCTCATAACCTGTGTCTTGTTATATATATTGTATAGCTATACTGGTTAATAGAATGCATTATGCAGTGAGGCGTTACCCTCAGTTCTACTCACACTCTGATTCGAGGCGCTTGGTGTCCCTTATAGCTCTAATGCAGTAGAGAACGAACAGCGTGAGGCCAAAGAGGAATGGCAGGGTGGCAATTATCACATAATAGTTGATGACGCAGATATATACGGCTTGTGATAGGATGATGGCTGCAGTCTGAAATATATTATTTGATACAAGGCATTATGTAAACCTGTGCAGGTAATATTGTATTTGAAAATTAGTCAGCGTTAGTCTAAGTAAATGCTTTCTGGGGCTAAATTCTAATCTTGAAATAACCAAATGCTTTTCTCTGTCAAAACCTTGCTATTAAACCGACATGCACATATCCAGCTTAGTTCGGAAAGTAAAACCTATTAAAGGTATGTCTAATGATCTAAGTGGAACTGGCGCTAGGCTCTGGATAAATTAATCTGCTTTCTAAATAATATGAACTTTCCCTCAAAATGTTTCACTTGTACGGAAAGCTCTAACAGCTCTCTGTGTCAAGTGTTGACAGCTGACAATTAAAACCGAAAGTGCTTGGCAACAACGTTATTCCTTCTCCGAAATTGTTAAGTTCTCCTACATTTTTCTTTTATTTCTCCTTCAATATTCACGTAACCACAAATCGGCTGTTCTCGTTAAACAACCTTAATTTGACCAAGAGAATATTTGAAGACAACAACAGCAGCAACATAAACATTTACCATGTTACAACCTTCTAATATCCCTGACTCAATGCCTAACCTAGTGCTGATCAATCAGGTTTTATCTACTCACCATGAAAGTAGCACTGATAGTGATTGGTATGATGTCATCCATCCTGCCAGTGTCGCGAGCAAAGCGATTAACCATTTCACCTGGTAATTTGGACAGAATTTAATAATTAATACCGAGAACATCTGAAGTTGTGTAGGTATTACAAAGAAGCAGGCCAATCAAGAACTGATGATACCTAGATAAACATGATTCGGGATTATTTCAAGGGGGGGGGGGTGATTTGTTAAAAATACATCATATTTTTATTTGAAATAACTATCCTGAAAACGTCTTAATTAAGATAAAGGGAAAAACAAATGGAAACCATACCTGTCTTATCAGAGGAGAAGGTCTTCATTGGTGCCCAGAGAATCTTGGTGAACATAGAGTTGTAGAGATTGCGCGCTGCCATTACCATGAACATGGTGCCTAATACGCTGGCTAACAGCCCAAGTAGAATACTCAGCATGATACAAATGACATACGTCCCCAGCATAGCCACTTGGTCTTCTGCATTTAATGCTGGGTAACTTGCTGCAGCAAAGTTGGCTTCATGTTCAACATGGGCATCGTGAACAGTGAATGACCCTGTGTAGTTGTTACCATGGCTGCTGTTGCCATAGCTGTTGTCATAGTCGCTGTTTCCATAGCTGCTATTTCCATAGCTGCTGTTCTTGGCATAGTCTGTGCCATAGTCTTTGCTATAGCCTTTATATTTCTTGTCTGCTGATGATTCGGCAATTCTACAAAGACAGTAATTATGTAATCACTCATAGTAATCTGATGCTGACTCTAACTATTGAACACTTTAATACTAGTCAACTCGTCCACTGTCAAAGTCGTCTACTATCAAAGTCATCCACTACAACATCGTCCACTAAATGTGCTGGTCAGGTCGTCCACTATCAACGTCGTTTGCCGTGGCCATGATATCGATTTTCTTGTGAGAAATCTGAATTCATGGCTTAGGGACAATGATCTATGGTTGTTATTTTCCATGTGTTTTATTAGAAGAGAAGAATATCATCATGTTTTTTTTTCTCTTTTAGTGGTATATAGTCCTATAATCCCTCGAATGGTGGATGGTGGACGGTTTTGTCAGTGGATTTCTTTGTTACGTATTACTTTGATAGTGGACGAGTTCAGGGGACGAGTTGACTGGAGAAATTTGGGACCATTGGTTTATTTTCTACATTTGTAAAACTCTGTTTAGCTTTAATAACGCTTTGACCCTGATAGAGAAAATGGATTTGAAATACACACCTGTAGACCAACCAATACTCGCCCACTATGGATAGCGCCTATGGAGAGATAAGGTAGAAGTGAGGAAAAGTGTGGGAGAAAACATATTTTCGACATTCAATATAAAACGAAAAACAATTTATTGATATTTTACAAGTATAACAAAGTTCCCGACTGGGTTTCTTATTATTAAGTGTTAATTCGCCCAACGTCGGTCGGGTGAAATTTCGTCATCCGATAAAAGTCTATAATGTTAAACTTATGGACGAATCTCGTCCGACCGACGGAATCACGGCGGATTCCGTCAGTGGAATACAGCCTTATAATAAACGTCTATATGTTAAACTTATGGATGAATCTCATCCGATGAAAGGAATTCCGACCGATTCCGTCAGTGGAATACTCCGTCAGTGGAATACTCGCTTTCAATGAACCAAAGGGGAAAAGTTCCTTCCCCAAGTCAATTGTATCAACTGGGAAATGTATACATACCTGTTGTCCAATCAGAAGGAGGCAGAAGAATGTCATGAGCAGATGGCCATAGCCTGCCCTCCAATAGTTGAGGTAGACATGAAGAGGAGTACATCGTTTGTGGGGTATGTGTGCGTGTTCCTATACGTTAATTTAAGCAGAATGGCGCATGTGAGATGGGTTTTGATGGAAAAGAAATCAAGGAATGCGGCTTGGACAGTATGCAGTATGGGCAGTCAACTTCACACACACACACACAGAATCTAGGTAGTTTGCTACACAGGTTACCATACCAAAACAGACAATCACCACCTATCAGTACTTTTCTCAACACGCGCCAAAGGAGAAAGCCATGTGGTTCCCATGGAGAACTGTATATTTCTCCGAAAGGAAAAAACATAATGCATATTATTACTTATTTTGATATCGTATAATATCATATTATATAAGTATACGACATGATGTACGGGCAGGTATGCGAGCCATTATAAGTGTTGTGATATTTATTGATGGATAGAACTAGAAAATATGGAATTGGCTACGTACCTTCGCAATATGGTCATTGCTCAACAAAGGCATCAACATGTTCTTCTTGTCTTGTTTCTCAAACACGTCGTGGATCTCTGAGTGGTCCTATAATAATCAAAACAATTTTTGGGGGTCATTTTGGGCAGTATGGTACAGCTGTAGATATTTCCAAGAGTTTCGAAAAGCGTTCTATACAATAAGACTTAGTGTTGTTTTAATCGAAATAGCAGTACGATGTGATAGTTTACAGTTTTGAAAATACTTACAAATACGTTGTGCTCTGGATCCTTGATGAGCTCACTAAGATTAACGCATGCCTTCACGTTGTCGAGAGTCCCAGAAGCTAACATTCTGCCCTTTAATGCAATTTCAAAATATTATATGCCGAAGCTTTAAGATAATAAGAAGAAACGTGATTGTAACAAATTATGATGGTTTGAGAATTTCTTTGCAACACACATAATATGGTTATTTTATCAAGGGAAATGATGCATTGCATGTGTGAGAGACCTGGGCCTACATTCAATCAAATAGATAACTAGAAGCTTGTCCGGATTCGAGAAAATACTGGGTATTCCTAAACAAATGAGAATAAACTAGATTATGTTACATATTTATTATTAAGTACGTACTTACGTCTTTAAGAACAACCACATGGTCAGCATACTTGAGCAGATGGACATAGTGCGTTGCCATCAGTACTAGCTTCCCTTTAAGCAAACCTTGGACACATCTGAAGATTGTACACACATGTAAATGTATATTTCTGGTCTGCACATTATAAGGTTAATATCATAAACTGCGTAGGACTTCTACATTACAAGGTATTCACTATGTCCAGGACAAAATGATTCATATACATACACTGGTAAAGGGGTTATCATTATGAGAGGTAACTGTGGCTTGTTTCCCAGACATGCAGAAAGCATTCGATTCCGTGCATCACAAAGAGTTAGTACATGTACACTAGGCTAGTACCAAAATAACCAAAGTTAGAACACCCTGAATTCCTTGATTACATGCGTCATGAGCAAGCGATATCAATTACAAAAAAACGAACAATTATGATATGGTGTTCTTCAGGGGTCCATGCATGGACCCCTGTTACAGATCTCCTATATACTGTCTACAAATTACCCAAGACCACTGTGAACATATTTTCTATGCCGATGATATACATTTTAAGCTAAACTGATTCTTACACTGAATACATAAGCCCACCCCTCCAGTTCTATAGGTACATGACGGGTTATGTGTAATTTCATTCATCCTTGAACTAAGTAATGGTTTTAGTTTCAGTCATCATCATAATTATCGATGATGTTATAAGGAATTGATTGGCGCTTTATAAACAATGAGGACTTACTCATGGAAAATATGAGTGCCTACTTTGAAATCCAAAGAGCTAAACGGATCATCTAGGATGTATATGTCAGCATCTCTGTAGACTGCTCTGTAATGGAAGGTGTCGATGATGGGTCAATGAATTGGGCTGTTGTATCAGGAGATTTAGAAAAAGTGAATTCAATTCCAACCTATCTAATAATACAGGTACTGCTATAACTACCCAAAAGGAAAACCTTCGAGAGGTATGACTCTTTTCTGACCAATCAGGATAACAGGTTACACAAATTTTAGTCTGTGAAAATAATTGTTGTCATTGGATACATTGCTCGAAGTACATGATAACGTCTATCCTTATAAAATTCATTCTATTAAGTCTATTTTCCTTGGTCATTTTATTCACCTGGCGAGGCCGATCCTGGCTCGTTGCCCACCGCTGAGTGAGCTGCCCTTATCACCAATCTCTGTGGCATCTCCATTAGCCATTGCAGCTACATCCTAGATAACAGATCAATGGGGGACTGTTATGCAAGATAAATAATGGGTATAACATTGAAATCATTAATAACGAGAAGCCTTGTTAATGATCCGTAGAGGCCAACTGACCAGCTGGCAGAGCGATACCTGACAGGAAGAACTTGTGGACGAGAGTTTGACAAAGAGAAGCCTAGGTCAAGATAGTTGTTTTCAAATAGGCAATGTCGCCCGTAAGCCCAAAGTCCACGGCGGCAGGAACCTGCGTTAAAATAGTTTCGCTGCCCTGCCGTGTCTTTTTCTCGCCTGTGCCGCCAAAGTCCACGGCGTTGCAGGGGCAAAATCAGGGCCGCAAAACCATTCTGATGCAGGATCCTGCCGCGGTGGACTTTGGGCTTTTGCCTGAATTGTATTTCTGTATGGGAACAGTGAGTTAATCATAGATATTCAAAGGTGTTTAAGAGTCCGGTATATCTTTACCTTTTGCAGGCAACATGCCTTGAGAACCTCTGAGTATCTGGTTCTTTCCATCTTCTCTCCCATCAGAATGTTATTCCGCACTGTATCTGCCCGGATCCACGGCTGTTGTGGTACGTAGGCGATCTTCCCTTTGAGCTTCCGAACTCCATCACCGAGTTTAAGGTTTCCAAGTATAACCAGCAGCAAGGAGGTCTGTGTCCCAAGTATATAGTAATTATGACAATCCTATATCTGGATACCATCGAATACGAATCTTTACAATGTGATGTATATCGCATAACTGTGGCTCCAGAGGGGTAAAAAGCGACCTGGCAACTTGAGCTGTTTTCCAGGCGACCTGGCGACCTGATAACATAATTCAAGTGACCTGGCGACTTTTGGAAAAATATGTTTATAGCAAAAATGGAAAAAAAAGCGACTTTGCGACCTGGAGCCCTTTATTTCGGCGACTTTCCGACCTGAGGGGGGACCCCTCTGCACCTCCATAACTCATCCCAGTCTAATATAGAACTACTCGTGGTTGATTGTATTTCAATTAGTCCATTTTCTCACCATTTAATTTTCTTTTTACTATGATATAAAACAATTTACTATTGTATGATTGTATTTTTGCTTCTGCTGCTTCCATGTCTTTGTCTCTAATGAACATGCTCCAACACGTACCAGTTAGTGCTAGCACCCCCCGTAGCACCCCCATGGGGCATTGTTGACCACTGAGGCCCTCTGTCAATCAATAATAGAACCAACACACATGTTGCTTCCTTCTATTATAAAATCGACCACTATTACATAAAATCTTTGGGCGTCAATGTGTAACCCGGCCATCTGGTAAGTTATTAAATTATACTGTGTTAAAATCAAACAGCATCGTAGCTCAGAAATTAATTTTTGATATTGGTTTAGACATGTATTTATAATAGTATATCAATCCTGCTTACCTTCCCTGATCCAACTGGTCCCACCAGGCCAACCAGCATCCCCTGTAAGGAAACATACATGTCATTTCTATTCTTTTGATTTAATCGTTCCTTTTCCCCCTTTCTAAACGTTGCACATTGCTCACGTGAGTATTGTTATAAAACGTGGGCTCATCAATATAAGTAGTGACCGAAGGTCTAAATATCACACATCATCATTTGACCGTTGTGGCCATGTGCTAATTACGACCACACTAAGCACTCTCTAGAGTCTATGTACAATTCTAATATTTAGATTATGAATTGCATAACGATCACTGAATGTAGGATACCACAAATGAGGTAATTGTGAGACACACGTCTATCTAATTATCATCCAAGAATCAACATGTATGAACAAGTCCATAATACGCCAAAGCAAGCAAGGCGAGAGACTCTTATTTTATGAGCAATATGATATGTCATCTCATATTTATTTCACCATCTTTGTATGTAAAACATGTTGATATTCACACGCATACTTTTTGATGTAGGTATACATTTACCAGCTCATTATGAAACATATTTACTTTTTTTCCACCGAGGGCTCATGTCGGCCCAATGTTGCACTTTAAAATCATGTATATTAAGTTGACAATCAAAATTGTACAAAACTCAAACTCAATAATATGTTTCTACAGTGCTAACATGCCAATTACGATTTGCGTTTCCTCTACTAAAAAAAGTATCGAACTGATAATATGTTTATAATTATGATAGATTCAATATCAAGTTTCTACTAACCTCACATTATTATATGGAGAATAACAAGACAATAAACCAGCGATGTCTATAGTCAACTGTAACATCGCAACATGGAACAGAAGCCATACCATAGCTTATTTCAATATGGTTACGAACACATGGGTCTTGCCAACAGATACTGCACACAGACAAAACAGAGGGAGTCGGAGTGACCAACGCAGTGTAAGCCCAGTGGGAACAAACTTAAGTTCAACGTTGACTCAGCATTAAAGCAACGTTGAATTAACATTGATAAACACTTATCAATGTTGATTCAATGTTCTGTGCCCACTGGGAGGGAGTACGGCAAGGCTTGATTGTGGATTCGATACGCCTAACTCCAGGGAGTCACCATGACTCCCTGTTTACTGCATATATTTCTTTTCTCCGTGCACGATAATTATGGCTCGCTACATTATGGTTATGACACCTACTTGGGTAGCATCGTAAAGCAGTTTAGGTCTTCAACAAATATCAAGCTGAACGCCATGTGCAAAGGCAGAGCTAAACTATATAGATAGTAATTCCTGGGCAGTTTGGAACGTGCCTTTCACCGCTTAAGTGTGAAACATGGAGACTATAACCTACATTGCATAAAGTTTGGAATTTAATTATTGTTAAAAATTGCAATGGCCAAACGTCAACATTGGGGACTAATAAAGGTTTATGTCACCACGGTAACCAGAGAAATAAGGCACATATGAGAATTAAGTAAACTTGATGGCCACAGTCCACTGAGCTCACATCAGCCGAAGTTACACAAGAACTGTATGGGCTTAGTCGGCCGAAGTTCCCCAGGGGCCTGTTTCTTAACCAATAATTGACAGAATGATATTTTTTGATGTTTCAAAACTCAACATATTAGTAGTTTTACTACATCAGTGCTACACTAGGGTTCGCTCCACTAATACAGCCCATTCTCACTAATATTACTATTTCATAACATGTTGCTAAACCTATTTTCATTGTTAACCCAGTATTATATTGAGGTCACTAATATCATTGTTTAGCCTGTTGTAATATAGCTGTTTAGGACCATGTTCAGGGGTGCAGGTAAACTTCGAAGAATTAGTTAATTTAACAAATAATTTAAAAGATTTTTTTTTTTACAAATATAGGTGATATCCCAGCCAAATTTTTTTTTTGGGGGGGGAATAAATATTAAAGTAGCTATGTACTTGATATGAGACATGCTGGACTTATTATGTGGTATTTATCATCGCTGAATTTCTGTTAATGTATCTAAAATAGAAACATTAATGTTTCAGGTTAAGCAACAGGCTGTTTTTCGTTACCTAAGTCTACACTAACTCCACTCTACTAAGACCTGAAAACAACGGTCCAAGAAACACGGCTTAAGAAACAGGCCCCAGTGGACGGTGGCCATAAAGTGTAATCATTGGAACATTGATGAAAAATGTAATGGAAATGGAGGATACATCCCTGATACAAGTTGTCCCATGATAAACTGTTCTAAAGCAATCGTGACAAGCAAGCTAGTATATGACCAAATTAAACCCACCTCTTCACCCTACAAGGAATCGAGTAAAAACGTACAATGTTAAGCCTAAAATCATGTGATTTAACACAAACATAGATGTAAGGTGACATAGTGGCTTACCTATCCTAAGCAGATGTTCCATGAAACACCCAATATTATAGAGTAAAGAAAATCATTACCTTGTACAAGTACCACTAATTAGTTCAGGCCAGGTGAAGCAGCATAATGTACAAAAATAGCTTGAGCAGTTCCTATCTCTGTAACCCTCTTGGTTAGCATTTCAGTGAAGAAAAATTAAGTTTGATTTGAGGAAATATCAATAGTCATTTGAAGCTGTTATACTCATTAATATTCTATACAATATATATACAGAATGAAAGGCAAACATTTAACTGACATCATACTCACATTGTGCACTGAAAGAGATATGTTTCGTAGAGAGAACGTTCCAGATGCCTAGAAATACAAGAACATAAAAAAAATTTAATCATATGCGCATGCATTTAACAGGAACCAAAATAGTTAAAAGCTTGAGTTAAAAGAAAATCTTTTTGAACATAGGTCATGACAATTTACAATACTGAAGAATCACAATAAGAAATATATTCACGCAAAGAAGCACTAAAATAGCACATGTACAAATCCGTTTTCACGGTGTGGGAGACTTAGTTGTCTCATATAATAGAGTAATGTTGATTTGGTTTGACTGGACATATTAGTAGGGCCACCATATGCAATTGATTGGTATAATGAGGGTAAACAATTGTTACCACTCACAAATCGAATGATCCCTGAAACAAAGCCAATTGCTTCAATTCATAAGGATTTATAACAACTTATAATGTAGTAATAAATTAATCAATTAAGATGATACTAGAAGTTGGGGTTTCGGCGACTGGAGACTGTGCAGCAGGCCCACGATCCTCAACGGGAAGCGTTCCGTCGTCATCATCAACATCATCAAGCAGGTCCTCATCGCTACTGTCAATGTCATTTCCAGGACGTTTGCTTTCAGTATGCAGGTTTGAGATGTGTTTTATACGGGCTTTAAAATTTTCTTTCTGTTCAGTATCCTGAGACCAAGAGTCCAGCAGATCCCACATTTTGGCTCCCCTGTATAGAGGTGACCTTTTGAATTTACACGGTCACTATACGGCTGTTAGAGGTTGTTATACGGCCGACAGAGATATGCTTCTATTTACATTCACACTGTGAATAAATATATGTGATGTGTACTCGGAAAAGGGACCTTAGTGCACCCTGCACTAAGGGCCTTTTTCGCAGATTTACATCCATGTCAGCCTTAGTCAGGCACATTTTGGCTGATAAAATCAGTCACCTTTGATATTATCGGCCGACTATCTCTTGCATCCAATTTGTATAAACAAAGCATAAATTCCCTAACTAAAATATCATGCAAAGTCCACAGAACACATCATAGTCGCTGAAGTATGTTTACAAACATTGGTGTAAAATCAAAATAAATAAGCTTCATTCCGACGATGTACCCTAGTTTATGCTCTGTGGACGGTGGCCATTAGCAGTTATTTGGTCCTGTACATGTGTCAATATTTACTCTAGTGTATGTAAAAGGTTTTGCTTACCCTGTAAAGTAGTGGTTTTGAGTCATTTATTGACCATTAAATATTAGCATACACATCATCTGTAAAAGCGAGCGTGTGATTGCATCACAAATGACTCAGGGTCGAGGGAAAATGTAGTATTATCATATAGGAGTATACATTATTGTTTATACTCAAGTCCCAACCCAAAGTCCCAACTCAAAGTCCCAACCCAAAGTCCCCACCCAAAGTCCCAACCCAAAGTCCCAACCCAAAGTCCCAACCCAATGTCCCCATCCAAAGTCCCCTCCCCTACAATCACCCCTATCCCTCCCTTCCTTTACTTCGCTAATAATTGGAATATTTGAAAAGTTCTTTCGCTGTTGGACTTGGAAAGCTGAGACCATGACGTCTAGCATAGATCAAATATTCTTCAGAACAATGCTAGAATAATGCAGCAATTGATTTACTACCTGTAAATTGCAGTTTAAAATGCGACAACAACGTCTTAATTTCGAGCTGAGCCCGTGCATATGGCCCTTGAGTCAATAACCAATTAGGGTACAGTATAAATAAGATCATTTTAAGAGTTACTTTTTAGTAAATGAAAAAATGAAAGCTTACCGTAAATCTTTCTCCGGTTGTCATCTGATTTAATGAAGAGATGGTGCGCAGGAGAGTTTGTTTCATCATCTGAATTTCCAACAAAAGACCTGTTAGAACATCCTGAGTAGCGAATATAGCTTATATATCTACACAGAATGCCAGACATGACTGTCTTACAGGCTTTACCTTCTGTGACTCGGTGTGATGCTTCTCAGATACGGTCCATGAAGCACTGACGTTTTTCAGGATGATTTTAACTTGGTGAACAGAGCTAACTGCTGACTCCTTTCGAATCCGGTCATATCCAGTAAACTCCTCTGCTACCATGAACTTCTGCAAATTAAACCACAAGACTGAGCAGCCGAAACAAATAATTCTAGGAGACTGTGTTAGGCCATTGTCCTACAAATACAGGGCTACCAATCAAGCATTTGTCCCTAAGAAAGTTGCCCTTATCCCACAAAACCTATGACAATATTGCCCTATCCTACAAAATAGTTGTCAGCCCCTTATGCCCTGGTCCTCACAAATTGCCTTCAGCCAACATTTATTCTTAACATATATTTGCTTAGCAACAACCATTATATTTATGTTTTGCTTACCAGCACATGTTTCACACGTACATAACTCAATTTGAATTATACCTATGATAGATAATATCCCTCTAAAATAACCGATAGCATTTTAACACTGTCAATCACTTGTTGCTAGGAGTAGTGGTAGCCTAGAAACATCTAGTTTGATCATGTTATTTGCTCAGCAACACATGTTTCGTGGATACTTGGATATCTACACCGTCTGAACTAATCCCTCTGATCAAATAGCAGGATTTCAATGATACATATGCATAATTTTTAATATGCTCCTCTGAACTTTTAATGATAAGTTTGGGGCAGGATCCAGTCAAGATCCCCTGCATTCCCATGCATTCATTGCAGAATCCGTAGAGTGCATTATGTAACAGCTGGTTTCCATTGTGACAGCTATTATCAATGTTTATCTCGCCAGTACCATATCAAGCAATCGACACCTGCCTAAGGCCTCCCGCTACCTAGGAATACCATTTTGATATTGTTAATTGGACAACCTAATAAATTTCCTCAGAAGTGGTGTACACTGCAGATTTAAGTGGGGCAAAAGCTAGGCTAAATATTTGAATGCTTAATGACGTGGGCATAGATACTTATTGTTTCGAATGGGGAGAGGGGTTTAAGTGCTTTTAATGTGGTGGAAATGTGAAACAATAATGTGTAAAATAGAAAATAACAAGCAAGCAGTGGCGGCAAGTAAAGACCATGACTTTTCTTCTGAAAACAGTTACTCTACATGTGCTCATTTTTTATATGATACAGTGGCATCTAAGTATGACCAATAGGCCCACCACCTAGGCGGAGTATAAAATTGCATGGACAACCCTCATAGTGAATACTATGGTAGTCCCTATATACATTTTTGGTGTTCGGGGCTTACAGGATTTTCTTCCATAATTCCATTGTTGATGGTTTCTTCTACGTCCAGGAACTTCTGTGGAGTAAATGTATATTCTAACTCGCAAGAGCCTAGTAATATGTAACAATGGGATATAGATTTTAGCTCCTGATATGTGACATGTAGGTCTAGGCCTACTGGGAAAAGGCACCTGATTTTGCCCGACATTGGGGTCCCTTTTTGCATATCACGCCACATATATAAGATAAATCAATGTCATTCGCCAACAAGTTCCATTAGGAAGCCCTGCCCCCATTCTTCCACCCTGAGAAAACTAAAAGAGTCCTCATGACTCTGACAGCCAGGGTGACAATTTGTCCCCAAAGTGACTCTGATAAAGGGGAATGAAGTGAGTTAGCCTCTCCATTTCTGGAGAGTCGACTGCAGTTAACTCATCAAAAGAAAGGGAGTAAATATCGGCATGTGCATGCATGAGTAACACACAGGTAAGGTTTAATTTGTAGTTATGTCAGGCTGACGTTGGGACAACAGGTGTACATGTATTGGTGAACAGGCCAGTAGAGGCCTGTGAGAGTAATGGGAAGGTGAGGTTATTGTCCAAAATGGATCAATAACAAGACATGTTTTCATGTCGACCAATTCTCTTTGTGTTACTGGGCTAAGTTGCTGCCTCACACTCCATTTTGCATACCAATAGCCACATTCATCAAATTAGCTCTAACGTCATAGGCCTATAATTATGTAGGAGTAAGCAATATACTTATCTTAGACAGTTAGTACCCAGTGTTATCGTAATTTCCTTGATCCACACATTATATAACCACTAAGCTATATACTGTTAATGTATTTAGAATGCTTTGTATAGCTTGTGATCACGCTCAATCCAGGTAAGTTAAACAGTGAAATATTTCCATTGTCCTCCTTTAGGCTTAGCCACACCATTTAGACATAGTGGACCTTTCTATAAAGAAACAAAACTGTATTGGCTGTAATAAATGTCTGAAGTCTTGATAGCTTGTGGTTCCCATGGCACTGAAAAAGCAACCCTGTCCCCAGACTCTTTTACACAGATCACTGAAGATGTGGGTGTACTATTAATATAAAGTGGAAGAATGATTTGATTTATTCTAATTTGCTGATCTTAACCCAGATATGCCTAAATGAGGTGAATAGTTCTCTCTTTAGAACAAATATTTTTTTCCTGTATTAAAATGATGTTGTTTATGAATTTTGAGCAAAATAGGGAAATAACCACTCATGGCCTCTGATTTATCGACCATCATTTTAAAAGGATGGTCGGCATATAATATATGACATCAAGATTTAGGCAAAAGTTCATTAATCAAGCTTTTTCATGTGACAATGATATAAATGCACATGAAATGATAATTACCTCACTAAACTGTCCTCGGGGAGGGAACTGGTTGTGAATGTATGTTTTCAATTCTGCAGAAATTGATATATTGCCTAGCAACTGCATTTGACAAAAATTACATGTCTAGCAACATTTGTTTTAACTCTAATACAGCTTTAGGTACCCCTGACCCCAGTATGCAGACCCAAGGACACCAACGATACCTTTCCTTATTCGTTTGAATCAATATGTTGCCTATCCATGAAATTTAAAAACATTCTGTGCTTAGCAACCAGCATGTAGAATGGCCTTAATAACCTAACAACGACATTCCAAAATGTTCTCTGCCTAGCAACGAGCATGTGAAATGACCCTAATAGAGCTTTAGGTACAGCTGACTCCAGTATGCAGACCCAAGGATGCCAATAATACCTTTCATTATTTGTTTGAATCAATATTTGCCTATCCATGACATTCAAACATATTCTTTGCCTAGCAACCAGCATGCAAAATGGCTTTGATAGCCCAGCAAAATTTATCAAAAACATTCTGTGCTTAGCCACGAGCGTGGGAAATGGGCCATTCCGAGATTTGATGTCACCTACCCCCAGGATCAAGCGTACAGTTCCATGAAGGATTGGTTTTAGACTAACTTGCCTGTATCCTCGAGAGTGAAGCTTCCATCTGTTTCCACATGCTGTAGCCCACGGGGAAATTGAGAAAACCAAGTTGGCCCATTTTCATCCATGTTAATATTTGCAGGGCTAACTGAAAGGGAAAATGTTTTACAATAACTGTGTCCTTTTCTATCATGTATCTATGATTTTCTGTCACGAATTTTAATGGGTTTTTTTTAAGTGTTATCTAGCATCAGAGTTCTTTCCATCAAGCCTAAAAGGACGAATTAATTGTAAAAGTGAAACATATCTGTAGTTAGTCTAATGGCAACCGTCCACTGGGCTCTAATCGACCGAAGTTATGTAGGAAATGTATGGGCTTAATTGGCCGAAGTACCCCAGTGGACGGCGGCTATGAACAGTGCAAACAGAATAAAATTGGAAGAATCGTATGCATGCGGATGGATAGTGGATAGTTCTGGGTAACTTTAGGTTTGGGACCTTCTTAGTGAAACTAATAACTTTATCAATCAAAATGTAATTGTAATGGGTCAACATGTGTGTGTCAACAGTATATACAGGTGTTCATGTCTGTGACATGCCAAATGTTAACCCTTTATATTGGATAATCAGTATCAATCCAAAGTTATTAGAATCTGATAACAATTCTAGAAACGATGATATCAATTGGACTTTGATATTAAATTTAGAAACTCTAATATCAGGGGTGAACATATCGCTTGTCATACATACCTTGTAGTCAACTGCATGGCCGGACAGGAGGAAGGTAATGACCAGAAAGAGAGTAACTACTTTGTCGCAGGTGTATCCCAAGATAAGATTCAGGCAGTTGAAAAATATCACCCATCCTACACTCTTCACTTCCTTTCTGAAACAGATGACATGGAATAAATTTGACACCAGAAATTAGTGACCTGTGGAGTATTATTGGAGTATTATTCATCACCTATCAGAGGACTTCTTTACATGTATGGTGTGAATGCTACCCATAATTGGCAATGTCGAATGAGCTAGGGAGAGAATCAATTCGTTGCATTGACTGTGGTAGACGAGTCATTGCATTTTGATTATGTGCATGTAATCTGTTATTTGCCCTTTTGAACAACTAAAATAAAGGAAACCATGAAGAAATACTGTAGAAAGTAGTGATTACTGATAGTTCAGGGAGCTTTATACTGAAAGATATTCTTCATAGATATAGCAGATAAATTAAGTCTGTCCAGAAAAAAGATTAGATAAAATGTAGATTTTGCTAGAAATCCCCCGGATGTAGGCTAGGAGCGGAGAAATGTGTAATTCACACCTGATTCGTGATTATCTGAAAATGTTATACCAAGCAAGATGTGATGACCATACCGTACTTTCCCTATTATCAAAGATATACTTACTGTCTTAATGTTTGTGCTTTTGCTCCAAAGACTTTCTCCCAGCAAAATGCCTTTATCATCATCATAGAGGAGACGATCTCAGTGACGAGGTGAATGCGTTTGTCCGACCAGTCGGCAATCTTTAACCTGATTCATTGAAAAGTATTAACCATTTGATAAGACGTGCACTTAAATACTTGCAATACAAACGTATTTCTATTTTACACGAATGATAATCACATAATTGAGAATGGTTTATTTACTACATTGTAATCACTGCCGCATTCAGACACTTTTCTAAGTAAATTGCTGAAACCTAGGCACTTTTGTCCAAAATCCTCCTCAGCAAGGGTCACGTTTTGACCAAAATCCCCCTCGCCAAGGGTAAGGCTTGTCAAAGGGCCAGCCGCACACCCGTGTCAATCTTTTTTTGAGTACACCCCCCCCCCCCCGGCGGGGGGGGGCACAGTGAAATGTACAAGACAAACTAATTGGCTGTCTATGACTAGATTTCATGACGTTGTGCGGCATTCACATTGTTATTGTCGTCTGCTCGATTGGTGGTTGAAGCGGCGTTCCGCTGTAGGCGTTTCAACTCGCAAGCGTCATTCAACTGGATCTATGCATAAACAACAAAGCTCAATGTTGTCTTTTATTCCATCTGTGTGGAACTGGAACTCTCTTCACAAGAGCTCTCGTTCGCAAGTATGTAGTTCCAGTGCTAAGTTGAATTATAGGGTAAGTTTAATATACCTCTCCAATTAGTTTATGTCGGTGTACGCACGGGGGCCACCACTGCCACTAACACTATTGATAATTTCGCTCACCTGATCCGCCCTGAAATGTTTCCAGTCTGCATCCTAAAGGCTGTGAGAAGAGCAACAAACACAAAAGCAGGTAGGATAGATAGCTCCACCGTAACGGCCATAAGCAGAAGGAGTGCCAGCAGGACCACTGGTCCAACGAACAACCCACGGAACTCGCTGGCGGCCTGGAATAATACATTTTTGTGTAGGATTAGAACAAAATGATGTTCAACATATCGGTACCAATCTAATGTATCAATGGGATGCCGACTCCATTTTTCATGATCAGTTAAGGCTAGTCGCTACACCTTTCTTATTTTTTCTCTCCCAGCTAACATAAATCATGTAGCGACCCGGAATGGAAATTTGATAAATGTGCGTGTGTGTGTGTGGGAGGGGGGGGGGGATCTCGCACTGCCTTTTTAACTGTTGATTTTTGAGAAATACAAGTACTAATTAGGGGAAGAAAATAAATATTTCCATAAAATAAAAAGTTTATGATATTATTTTGTATGAATTATGAACCACACAAGTATGACTGTCATTGACACATTACATGGACGGTGCATGGATATTCCTCTTTATTGATTCTTTTCTAATACAAAAGTCATAGAGGCCTTGATTTTTTTTCAGTATACACGTTTCCACGCTATTGCATCACTTACGTTATAGAACTTTTCCACATCAGTCGCAAGAAGGTTGATAACTGTACCAGACGAAAGTTCACTAAGTGCTTTACTGCTGAGGCGTGATGCCTGGAAACGAGAAATATGATAAACACATGTTTAGTATAAGTGTATAGTCACAGTATGATAGCTCATTATGGCTTAATTGTGATATTTACTTTTACTAAGATGTGTCCAAAATGTGGGTCCCTTATATTTCCTAGATGCTATAGTATCAATCCCGCATGTCGCCAGTTTGGTTTTACTTTTAGCTTGGGTTGGCTGTTTGAAGTTGGGCAAAAACTGAGCTGGTTTGCATGTTGGGCAGATGGCTGGGCTGAAGTGTGGCCCAATCAGGCAGCTTGTTTTGGGCTCAGATCAGTTTCAAAGCGGTTGTTGGTATGAACTATGGATTTGAAGGCCAATGTGTACCTAAAGCAAAAAAGTGTGACTAGTCTAAGCTGCATATGGCTTAAACCTGATGATAATAGGCCTGCTTGATACATCCATAATGGGGTATGAAGAATATGATTATGCCTTGGGTGGGTTTATTAGGAGGACCTAGGATATCCTATTCAACAATTATAAGAAAATAATCCATGAATAAGCCCACATGGTGCTGTGGCACCAAATTAGGCAGCCCGTCCAAAAACTGATCCTCACCCAACTTAGCCCGCTTTGGGCCACACCATTGCCCAGTGCCCTAAACTGATGGGAGCCAGTTGGTTAGCCCACTCAGGGCCATATTGACAAACATGGTGTGACCTCGCTTGGGGCCACACTGTGTAACATTGGCCAGATTGATATCCGCCCTTCAAATTACGCTGGCTACCTGCGTGGATACATGTAGGCCTACTGTAACACACAGATGATGGCCTATTAGGGCTGTCCAGTTGTTCTATTTACAGCTGATTGGGGATCAAACAAACGCAGTGCCCTGTGCTGGGTGCAGTCAGTAGGGTCAGTGCAGGTAAAATCAGCCAGTGCATGGGGATCACTTCTAAACCATGGCAGAACTGGACAGAATGTGGAGCTCTCACTCTGTGAAAGAGTTACAGGCACATCTTAAGGCACATGGTGTGACTGTGTCTAAACTTACAAAAGCTCCACTCATAGAGCTGTGTAAGGCTGCTGCAGCTAAAGGACTGACTATATACCCAGATGGGCTGACAGAAGATAGGGAGGAAGTTATCAAGGATAAGGTTGCTGTAGACTGGGGTCAGTTACCTCTACCACCTCCATTAAGCTCATGTACCAGAGACATGAGTTATCTACCTTTGGTAACCATTTTGGATATAAATAACTACTTAGTGAGATTTGATGGTTATACACACACTGAGTACAGCTGTGTTTTCATCCCCATACTCACCCTCAATTGGCACCATGCAATCACCCATATATAGCACTGTCTGATCCCCACTGGCTGGTTTTACCTGGACTGACCCTGTTGCCTGCTCCCAGCACAGTGCAGTGGGTTTGTTTGATCCCCAATCACCCATAAATAGAACCGACTGGTTACCCCTATTAGTGCTCTGGGCCAGACGGGACCTGGCTTGGCCAAAATCTGATGCACAGTTCTGGTGTACAGCCACAGGTGGCAAATTGCATTATGTAAAACACAGTGGATCACAGAGGTGTCACCTGGTAGTAAGTGCCTGAATCTGGATGATTGAAATTTTAGCCTATACCTGCGGGTTACATATACGACCCACAGGCCGCCAGCGTACCCTTCAAATATGAATACTTAATTGAATTGGATGTTCCATTAGGAACACAAAGTCCAGACTAAATGTTAGGACATAGTATCTGATGAGGAAGAGGTATGTCCCTCTTTTCTTATACATGTATTTATAGTCATGTGGTCAAACAACTCGAGAAGTACCCACCTTCCTGGACATGAGTGCTGTACATGATGTGCGCCAGCGCATTGCTACCACCTGGCCCAGAAACTGGCCATAGGTCGAGACTACAGAGTAGAAGAGGGTAAGAAGCACCATGCCAACTGCATAGCCCCAGGCCTGCTCGGAACTCACGTATCCTTTACCCTTGAAGTGTGACACTAGTTCTGCAATTAGGAACGGCTGAACAAACTTTGATATCTCCTGGAAGAAACGAAATTGTGATTAGCATAATTATTTTTGATAATATCATGTCGACAATAAAGCATGTGGGATAGACAGAAAGTTGCTACATTTAAAACATATGGTCCCCTGCATATTTCTAAGGTGTTGAAAGAAAAAGGGTGAAAAGATACAGAAATATGCTGAGGGCTACTTATGTATGACATTTGAATCCCGACTACATACTGCACAGCACAGGGGTAGCATGCTTGACTTCATAGCAGAAGGTTGATGGTTCCAATCCCGGTGAGGACACAGTACCCATTTTTTAACATAAGAATACATAGTTACACCAATACCAATAGGGCATACACATATTCAGGTGTTGCACAGTTTCCTTATATGTGTCTGAGTGCAGGGAACTGGCCAGTGGACGTATCTGACATGGGATCGAGCCACCTTAACATGAAATCAACTGAGCAGTAAAATATATATTCTTACTGATATAAGACAAAAGGAAATTCATTTGTAGCTTACCCCTAATAGAATCAACAGTATGGACACGGCCAGGAGTTTCCAGTCGTTCCAGAGGACTGTTTTCAATAAGCTGTGTTGTTTGCGTTGATCACGTGTTGATATACATTTCCACTCTCTGAAAATGTCCATACCAGTCATTTGAACATGTAGTAGATGCATTATGAGTAACTGCGTGTATGTCAGAATAACCACAACAGACTGGCCGATGGCCTCATAGGCCGCCAATCACTCTGCCATTGTTATTTTTACACAACTCAGTTACGAGTGGATATGGCAGTTACGACGGTTATGTGAGGGTATGATTATATACCCAAAGTGTAAAGTCCTTTGTCTCAGCCTTCCACCATGGGTTAAATAACACGTAATCGTTCAATGCAACCATTATTGGACCCCTTAGAGTAGTCGGGAAAGTATTCCATCATTTCTCAGTGAGAAGGCTAGCTACACTCAAAAAGTAAACTTGTCTCCAGACTCTTCAAAGTTACGATCATAAAATAAACGAGTCAAAAATGTGTCTAAGTGACAAGGAAGTGGGTCTTTTAGATGGATATAGAAGACCCACTTGACATTTGCCAGCTCCAGATTCTATTTGTGGGATGGTAACCTGATAGGTTAGACAACTTTTGACTCGTTTATTTTATGATAGTCACTTTGACGAGTCTGTTACTGTGTGTTATAGAGGGGTATAGAGGGGAAGGGGTTTGAATCCCTCTCAACACCCTCTTTCTATTAAACAAAAAAGAAATACCTCACTCTCACCTTTCCAGAACTTTCCCCCGTCTCTCAGAAGTTTCTTCCGGAATAACTGTGTAGATATCAGTCGGACCTAGTGGCCGCCTGAATCCCCTCCAGATGTGATTATTCATCCACCTGTCAAACATAATGTATTTGGTCAAACACTATCCCCAAGCATATACATTACAAACATTTATTGTGCATTTGAGTTTCCTTAATGCAGTCTCAGGTAATGGTAGATATGGTACTCTGTTATACCGTAAAACCTCGCGTATAAGCCTAACTCAGTCCCCCAATCTTGGCTATACATATTATGTTGTCCTTTCATGTCTATGTCAAGCACTGACTGAATGACATGAGTCAATAGAATGTCTTAAAATGAAAATTAGGCATCGTAAATTACTCTGGGTTAGTAACCCTGCATTAACAAGCAAATATAATTATGGGCATATACAACTCTTCTGTCAACGGGGGTGTTTCAACGGGAGACCAGAGGGCCATGGGGGCCAAGGGCTCCCCCAATTCTAGACATGGAGGGCCAGAGTATCTTTTGCCCCTTCTCCCAAAGCTTTTTTGAGGGGGGATGCTAATAATGCATTGTATTATGTCATGTTTTTCCAAATGTTCCTTAGGGCCATGCCCTCAAACCCTTCTATAAGTTTCCCACCATGTCGCTAACTATGCTCGGAATCACCCACCGTTATGAACTTCATGGGATGCGACTTTACCCCCACCCCCTACCCCCAAAGTCAAGTTGCTCCCAACACCCCTGCTGTGTCCAACACTACGGTGCATCCAACTTGCAGTCCTATGACACTCACACAAGCTTAAATATTCTATTTCTGAGATGTTGAAATAATCTCAATAAGGCCCTTCCAATCATTTGTAGGCAGCATATACTCTAAAAGTAGTACAGTATTCTTCATATTAATACAAAGCATGTCATACATAAGGTAACCAGGGTCTCAAGCAAGTATGAGCTCTCAGTGTACATAACATAGCATTATTTATAAATTCTTGTATAGTGTGAGGATTAACAAGTTGATGAGAGGTTTATGAACTGGAGATAATATCTCCATTCAGTTTCAAAGTAGTTACCAATTTTATATTTCAACTTGCTCTTGAATAAAACATTTGTGTCTGAATTTCGGATTTCCGGACTAAGGTTGTTCCATTGTTATAAGCACTAACAGGAGGTGACATTTGGATTTGTCTATTGTGACTCAGATATGTCTTAATAAGTCGGCCATTGGCAGCTCTTGTGTTTCTATTTTGTACCAGTTCTAATAGGTTCAACCCAAGTAACATGTAACATGATATACCTTGTAAATACTTACACCCTAAATATATGGGCAGAATTTCAACCATTATGTGTGTTTTCTTTACTGATAGAGACACTGGGTCTTTAAAATTTAAACAGATTCTGATAGCTATGTTCTGAAGAATTTGTATCTTTTTCTGTTCCAAACTATTAAAACCAGAGAAAAACACACTGCTGTAATCAATGAATGGCAATAGCATAGCCTTCAATACTAAAATAGAAGTCTTTACATCCATGTGACCTTATGAAGTTTTTCAGCAACCAAATTTTATGGTTAACAGTTGACAGTTGACTTTTAATCATGTTGTTGTCCATTAGTACACCAATTATTTATAGCTGGTTACTTCTTCCAGCTCAATCCCTTTTACTGAAATTGGCAGTAAATTGACATTTTGCTCATAAGTGTATAGCATGGTCTTGGTCTTTTTGGCATTTATAGTGAGTTGGTCCTCATCACGCCATCACAAGGTATTCAAATCAATCTGCAGTTTTCTGGGAATTCGCCGCAGATTATGACCAGAAACATACGTACTGTATCATCAGCATATTGCAGGGTTTTACAAGACATTTCTAGTTTCGACAAGTTGTTCACATAATTGTATAAATAAGATAGGGCCCAAGATGGATCCCTGGGGTGCACATATGTCACATTTTCCCAATCAGAGTAACATCCATTAGCAATTGTCGTTTGCTCTCGTTTCTAAGTAACTCTTAAACCATTATGTTGTCATTGGGCTGAAACCGTATCTAGGTAGTTTAACAAGGAGTTAACTATGACTTATGGAATCAAAGGCTTTATTATCATCTATATAGACAACCCCTGTGTAGTGATTATTGTTGAGAGACTTAAATATGTCATCATTTAGTTTAAGAATTAACCGCATCTTTTGTACTTCTATTTTCCCTGTTTCTCAGTGATAAATCTATTTTCTTCAAGAAATAGGTTGGTTTGCTTGTGAACAAGTCTTTCTAGTGTTTTACCTGGAATAGGCAACTATAAAATGGGTCTCGAATCTCCAACATCAGCAGGGGTACTTGATGACTTTCTAGCATTTCTTTACAATAACTCCTAATCTAGTTCTTGGATGTCTTTAAGTGATAAATTTTCATCTGGCCTTATAATCCCAGGGGGCGGGTGTTTGTCCGCTTTGGCAGCATATCATTAACAATAGACCAAAAAATCTTTGGGTCTTTTGCATTTTCAGTTTATTTTTGATGTAATCATGCTTTGACCTGACATTAGACCTATTTTCAAGGACCCTAGCCATAATAATTTCTTCAGTTCTTTTAGGGCTTATTTTAGAGCCAAATCTCTATCATGCATCAACCTCAGTTAGTTCCCTGTAACCCACTTAGACTTTCGTGTTTTTTTAACTTAAATACCTGCATTGGTCATTTCCTGTCCAGATAGGCAACAATCTACATAATTATCAGAATTTCCCAATTCTTATCGGGCCATTACAGGCAAAGAAAAGGTCCAAATCTAGGTTATTTAAACAGTTTAGCATTTTTTCTTTACTGTAATTTTTGTGAGATTTGTCCTCAAACTCTATTTTGACATTCTTCACTTTTGCTCTTTTTCGTACAAGACATACTGGAACATCGTCACCCATATGAGCACATACAATCTCATACACTTCATTAAAGTTTGAAAAGAATTAAAGGAGAAGGGACTTCTAAAGGAGAAGGGATTTCTGATCATTTGGCAGTCATTTTGGATTTTGGCCATTTTGACCCCTTTAGCATGGGTAAAAAGATTTGGCAACATCAGAATTCTTAATCCTCACCTTTTTTAGGTCAGATTTGACCATGTTGCCAAATTTCTACCCGAAAAAACAAACAAACATAACATGGTAGACTAATATCGCTAATCAGCTAGTGATAAGGGCACGATGTTGTGCCCCATATTATCCACATGCTGCAAAGTGTCCACATCACAGTGTGTCTGCAGCCTACCATCACAGAGTGTCCACAAAATACAATTTGTCCACAGCCTGCCATCACAAGTGTCCACAAAATATAATATGTCCACCGCATTCCTTCACAATACAAAGTGTCCATAAATAAGAGTGTGGACACTTCGTGATGGAAGGCTGTGGACATAATCTGATGTGGACACTTTGTAGCCTGTGGACAATACGAGCCATAACACATAAACCCCAACCTACATGACAGATGAGGAACTAGTTCTAGACAAGGTTATTGCAGTCATTTGCCGGATTTTGGGCTGATTCTTGGCAGGGCAACCAATAAGCGGTTCAATTGATTTTCTCAATACATACTTCTGGTAAGAAAACTTTTTGTAGGAGGATGATAGAATCAAGTATGAATCACGTTCACATTCCAATGTAACATGTGCTTTAACCACATGTACCTAAAGATCTTTTCACTCCAATTTGACCCCGGAGTCTGATTCATTTATATAATGTTCCTCTGCCAATAAACCTTCCCACTTCTCATGCCATTGACCTCACCCCACTGATCGTGCCATTGAGCACAAGCCACTAATTGTAGGACCAGGAAATGTCGATGTCAATAGTCACGTTCTGATTCTCACACAGGGTGAGACGTAGATGCCGGTGGGTATCCATCAGTCTGTACTTGTTGTCGTGTCTTTATATCCCCCAGACGGTACAGAAACACGACTTTGGAATGCTTTTCAGTGACAACTCCTCCACCCTGAAGGAGCCTTCAGCGTCACTGCATGCTTAAACCTGACCACATGAGTGAATAGTGTTTGAGAAGTTTAATTGTGTTTACCCCTATTACCTAAATTTGAATAACAGAAATTGGAGGTGGGGATTTGTTGTTCACTAGATGTACATGTGTTTTTACATGTAGAAAACAAAAATGGCAACTGGGATCGCCTTTACCTGAACTACTTCTAATGTAAACAAATCTCGGGTAACCATTCAAAGGTATCTCGTTTTACCAACCCACCATATCAGTCACTTTTGGCGGGGCTGGTAATGACAATATAGGTGTGAGCGCCAAGTTAGCTGGGATGACTAGTTATAAGATTTGAGAACGAATCACCAACCTAGAAGTATGTACACCTATTGAAAAGTTGTAGGTTGCTTCAAGAGTTCAATCATATCAATGCAAAGGGTAGATATACATAGGTTTGAAACCCACTTTTCTCTTTTACAAAGAAACTTAACAAACCATATCAATTTCTTATTAAGAGATGCATTATATAGCATTGTCCTGTCCTATCATTGGCGGAGGACGGAGCATAAGTGAGAAAACCTGATTGGAACTGTATATAAGTGTAATATCATAACCTCTTCTACAGCTCCGCGGAGGTTTCCCGTCACATAGACATCACATTTCTGCTGTTGCTTTAGAAACACCCCCTAGAGGACCATGGTTTGAGACAGGAGGACATTGGTAGCTAAATGTCATGGTTTTGCAGAAGCAATGGTTCTTACCATAGAGTTGAACGGGAGATAATATTTGCAGCCAAGTAGGGACTCGGGATGTCTCGTTTGGCATGTTGAACCCCTAACCCACGACTGATGTGCTTCATACCAGCCATGATTGAGCGTCGGGTACTGCAAGTAAAAAGGATATGAAATTAAAACTGTGCAGAATATAAATGAATGATTATAGCATTTTTATGTTACACATGTTTGGTTAAATATTCGCAGCAAACCGTTGACATCCGATCTAGTAACCCTTTGTTTATAAGATTAGTCAAATGCATGGATAGGATACATGATTCTAGGTGATGATGTGACTATATTCTTGGTAATATTAACATGGGATTCTTCCGTAGGGCACCGGGCCGCTGTTCAGCTTTAGGTGCATCTGAGATACACTTTTAGAGGTGTACCTGTGATACAGAAGAAACTGACCAATCAGAAGAGCCGGCACCTGCTGCAGCAGATGCATCTGCCGCTTTACAAGATGGCTGACCTGGAAGTGTATCTGGGATACACTAGGGGAGGAAGTGTAGGCACATAAAGCTGAACGTCGGCCCCACTGCATCTGTAGACGGCCCCCGATGCATGCCCATTTCTGACGTACCAAGTCGGTCAGATAAAAATAGACAATGGGATAATTGGTCAGGAGATCTATGAACAGCTATGCTTACATAACTTCCGTCGGCCTTTTCAATCTATTATCAGTTATCTTGGCCATCAAATTTGATTTAAACGGTGCCTTTAACCATTTCATCATAACGTTCTCCTTCATAGATTCCTCCAACACTAGTTTTAGCATTTCTACAATGTAGATAGGACTCCACTTTCAAGAAATGGTTTGTGATCATACCTCTTGACATAATTATAGGATATATTAGTGGTCTCGAAATCGGTACCACCAGTTGGAGGACTATGGGTCTTGAAGAAATGTATAGATCTATGGTTGCATCCATAAATTTTACAATGAATAGAAAGCCTTTGTAGTATCTTGATGACTATTGAAAACGGTTACCAGCATCATAAAAGTTCATGAAGATGCAGCCAAGGCTATCCATCTCTCTCAGCATAATTATACTTCAACTTAAAATATGAGCTAAAATGGGTTGCAGGACACGACCTAGACACGACCCTTGGGGGTGCTGTGCGGAACTCCGACTCACAAAAGCTGAAGCGCCATCGGAGAGGTTCCCTATTGATACCTTTAATACTGTTTTGATTTCGAATTTACACAGCCCGTTTTACCAAAGCAGAATATAAAGTAGAATTAGAAATAGACTTTTTTCTGTATTTAACGGAGGTCAGCCTTGGCCACAATCCATATTAACTACATTAACTACGGTATCTATATCGTATTCTTACCTATAATATAAGAGACAACAGATGAGGGTTATAGTTCCCTGGTCTTCTGGAAATAAACTTAACAGCAATAATCATATTCTGTGGCTATTATGGTGAGGTTACCTAACCACGGGAACCCTCTATTTGCCCACACTGTGACGTTGCAGACCTCTATTAGGCCGTTCACAATGGTCTCCCACAGTAGTAGGGTTTCTTATGGCACAAACAGGTAGGGGGGTGGGAAATTTGTGAAAGAGCTTAGCCACCAATCAGGTATCATTAGGGACATGGTGGACATCAAGAAAAGCTTTGGTGGCAGTCGTGGAATGGAGGCAGCTAGCCGTGGACAACAAGCTCTTTCCCCTCATCTCCCCTCTCTTTACATTAATACCCTATTCATAGCTAATTGACCCCAATGACCATGGATATCATTATACGATTGGAAAGCTATGCTTTCAGTCTACACAATATGAAGTTTCTCCAATGCTTTGTACATTTTGAGTAGTGATTCTACTTGAATGAGTAAGTGGGGATTGGGAAGTGTGTGCTGCCTGTGGAGTACCCACTTTTGGCACTCAAAAATATATAGCTCTCCAAAAACACTTTGTAGGAGAATCCCTATTATGCTGGGGTAAACTGCTCTGATCAGTTTGGAAAGCCATGATATAGACCTACATGTAATGATGTCACACTCTTCCCTCAGACTCATAGAAAAAGAGCTACACTACAGTAAAAAAAAATCTAAAGTACATCAAATCACCCTTAAATTTTAGGAGGGTAAAAGTGTGTGACCACACATTTTAATTCTATATGTGTATCTACTGTCCAAAAAACAAAATAAACCGATGAAAACAATTCAGCATAATACACAGATAATGTGGAGCTATCCTGTCTGAGAGGTAGTACATTCCCTATGTAAGTAACCCTCAACTGCACCTGGATCACCACCAGCTACACTGTGGCAGGGGAGGGCTATTTCTGACCCAATCCACTGCATGCATGGTAAGAGAGGGTCCTCCTGTCCTGTCAAAATCCCTTACTTTCTGTAAGGAAAATTCATTTTAAAATGGACCTAATTGTGCTAGAGCTACAATTATTCTTCCAGCATTCTCTTAGTTAAGATTCAGTCTATCTATCTTGCATGAAAACCCAATCTTCTGCACTCAATAAAGACAGTGCGAACATCCTACCTTTATATGAAGAGTTTGGTTCCAAAACGCAATAAGCGCCATTTTAAAAAATGACTCCAATTTTTGACAAAGTTGTAGGGCAGGAATAGGTAGGCCTAAATGCATTTTTGAAACAAATTTTTATCAACATTGTATTTTTCATGTCTTTAGGTCCACTCTGATGTACATATCATGTCCGAGGCACTATAATTGCCAATATGGTAGCCTTAGAGAAATCACTACATGCTGTAATTCTGGAATGGATTTGTTGCTGTTTGCAACGAAACTCTTCATATGTAACCTTCTCAATAAAGAGAGAGTCAATGACCTGTCTTTTGACCCCTCAGTCATCGCCAAGCCAGACACGGTCAGGTGACCCGTCTGGCTTCAGTTTAGAATGGCCCCTCCCCCTGTCCCCTCGAGTTCACATTAAAGGCTACAGCCCATCGTCCACCAAGCTCTGTCAGCCGACCTAGGGCTCCGATTTGGTGGCAGATAATCAAAACCTGACTAAACCTGACCAAATCGGGGCTCTAATCGCCCACCTAAGGCAGTGTTCATTTATTATTTACAGGGGGGGTGGTGGGTTCGGGGGGGGCGTAATTTCCGCCCCTCCCCCCTCCTGAGGGGGGGGGGGGCGGAAAAATGCAAGAAATACAAAATTTTCGCCCCTCCGCGCGAAATCTCACCACCCACCCCTGTAATTAATAAATGAGCACTCCCTAATCGGCCGACAGAGCTTGGTGGACAATGGGCTTTATATCGTCCACAAGGCTCTGTCAGTCGACTTGGTGGCGGTTCCTAGAAATGGCCACCTCAATTATGTACTCCGTCATGCATGATTCCTCTCTATTTGTCCTTTGCTGTGTTCACATTGTTTTTATTGAGTGCAGAAAAATTCAGCCTTGATGGCCACCATACTGATCAGAGCAGTCTACCTCAGCATAATAGGGATTCTCCTACAGAGTGTTTTCTGGAGAGCTATACGCCAAAAGTGGGTACTCCACAGGCAGCACACACTTCCCAATCCCCACTTACTCATTCATGTAAAATTACTACTCAACATGCACAAAGCCTTGCGGAAACCTCATATTGTGTCGACTGAAAGCTTAGCTTTCCAATGGTATAAAGATATCCATGGTCATTAGGGTCAATTAGCTATAAATAGGGCATTAGTGTAAAGAGAGGGGAGATGAGGGGAAAGAGCTTGTTGTCTGGGCTGTGGAAGACCATTGTGAACGGCCTACATGTCAATGCAGTGCTATTCCGCATTAGCAAGATGTCCTGTGTACAGCGCCATGTTGAATGGTACCAGTGTAACCAGTCTAACCTCCAGCAACCAGCTCAGTCAAATCTCAGGTCTGAGATTAGGGTACAAACAGGGTGTGAGTATTGTGAGTGGGTTGTACCTGGGCATTACTTATGTCACCTGTCCCTCATAGATTAGTGGTTAGCATGGTGGATTCATGACGTAGAGGACCTAAGCTCAAATCCATCCCAGGCCATATCTTGTCACCATACCATTAACAACCAATACCTTTTCTTATTTATATACATATAGTTCCTTTGAAGAAATAGGAATAAATAACTTGTTCAAAGACTATTGATATTTCTTTGATATCATTTCAAGATTGTTACTCACTTCTACCTATCAAAGCAAAATATATTTGATATATAAGAATGTAAATCCATAGTATGGTCACCAAACATTTACTGGTTCATAACATAACAAAGTATTTACTGGTTCATAACATTACTTTCTTTTCTTGGCAATTCCCTGGTTCCCTGGTATAATTGTATCTAATAAGCTCTCAATCTCTTTGTCATAGAATTATGAAATATATGAAATTCTGTATAGCTATAATTGGGCTTGAACTCACAACCGTAACGCCAATAGCCACTGGACCACTGAGCTGCATATAACCAGTGAGGCTAATTGGGTATATTTTATACATATGTGAGCAAACTACCCAGCTAACAAAAAAAGTTAGAGACTTATAGAAACGTTATATAACGTTATATAACGCCATAAACAGTTGTATAACGTTTTTTGTTTACTGGGTATAGGTTCAAAAAGCTGTGTACACACAGCAGGATACTGCCCCTTTAAGTCACAATAGGGAGTCACGTTACCTATACTTCTTGGTTACATACTCCACCCACTGTCAGTCTGTCATTCATTTCTCAAGGGACCTCTCCTAAAGGTAGAATATAATATCCTTGCTGTGTTACCACGTCTGGGAAATGAACTGACAACAGTCCTGTTCTGACTGGGAACCACAGAAGGGATTTGGATGATTCTGACAACCATTGTTGAAATTTAAGGCGGGTCAATATGATGCCATTTCCGTTCACTGCACATTTTACTGCCCAGGTACATTCTCTAGTTTGACCCCAGATCACCAGGGGACCTTTGTGTCATATTGCAACAAGTTATATCAAATTGTCCTAAAAATGGACAAAAGTGTTGCCTGACCGGGGTGAGAACCATTAACCTTTGGATATGGAGGGATGCATTCTGCCACTGTGCTATGGAGTCTGTGGTGGTGGCTCTCATTCAGAAGTCATACATAAGCAGCCCTTAGTATATTTCTAGTTCCTTTCAACTTTTTTTTTCAATGGACAAAAACTTTAGAAATATACCCGGGACCATATGTTCAAACAGGATTCTCTAGAGAGAGAACATCAAAACCTATATCCTGAGAGAGTTATATAGATATTTAGCTACTTTTAAATACTATTTCATGTAGATATGTGGCAAAACACTGTATAATCCATCACATGAGACATTAACTTAAGGCTTAGATATCTCAGAAAATAGCCCGGGACCCCACTATTTTCTCAATTTCTTTGGAAAGTGTATGCTATTATGGTCTTATGGTGAAAACCTGACGAAAATCGAGCTACTTTTACATCAAGGGATTGACCCACCTTAAGTGCATAAAACATTGCCTTTTACATGTAATGTGTGATACCTTCAGCCATATGGCAAACATAAATAATAAAGAAAATAATGATCCTTAAAGCGGGTGTAAAATACAAGAGCCATCTTTAAGAAAAGAAAAACAACGATAGAGTTGTTTTGGTTAATGTGTGTAAATAGGTGTCCTTTTACTTCTATTAGTGCTTGCCATGGAACCATCATTTTCATTGAAGATCAAAAGCTATGACTACAATGTTTGAAAAAAACGGTTCTGTTATACATTTTGACAATTCTTAGCATGGCCATATTCAAATGTTTTATAGCTGCATTTTTGCTGAAATACCAAATTTTGAATATGTGTGACATGTTGCCTGGTCCAATAAATGGAAATACCTTTTGGTCTCAAATCGGATGACATTTGACCTCTTATTTTCATTGACGCATCCGATATTGTAAGATTACCGTATATCCCCGTTTATAAGCCGGGTCTCGAATATAAGCCTGCCCCGTTTATAAGCCGGGTCAATACCCCATTTGAAATCATTATAAGCCGGGCCCCGAATATAAGCCTGGTCAATAAAGTAAACTCCAATGAAATGTCTTCAGAGGGGTACAATTTCACTTCTAATTGGAGTATTTTCACATTTCTTTCACGTACATGATGCTAATGTACCACCCCTTAAGCTGAGTATAATTTAGAGAAAGAAAACCTTTGAATTTGTCATGATATTATTAAAAATGTCCAAAAGAAATGTGTAAAGATGATGAATATATCTGAGAATTTTAGACAGACTGCTAGAGTAGCTCTTTAAATCTAAAAATTAGAGTAGATGAAAATAATATAAGCCTGCCTCGAATATAAGCCTGCCCCGTTTATAAGCCGGGTCAATGCCCCATTTGAAATCAATAGAAGCCCGGGCTTATAAACGGGGAAACACGGTACTTCATATACCAGTAGCAAAACAATGATAGTAATGTGGTATAAAGGTGAACAGGTAGAGTTGCGTGCGATCAATCTACCACTGTGACACTTACATTACGGGTACGGCTGCAATAAGCTATTTAAAGAATTCTTATTCTCTTATTTTGGCTTATCTATGAGGATGATGATGATGATGATGATGCCCGTGAAAGGATTCATTCATCCATAAAACATCCCCCTTAACTAAGAATCTATGTGCAGCATGCTAAACTGGTATGATGAGAAATAAAGATAAACCAAAGTACACACACGCTATATTTTTGAGATTTCAGCCAAAAGACACAGTTTCTGTTTCTTTTGCTGGCATATCCTCCCCCTGTTCCTTGGGGCAATGGCCGCTGTTGAGCCTCAGCCCCACCTCCACTTAAAGTTAAACAGCAGCCTATCCCTTACAGAGCAGAAGGGCTTGACCTGGGTGTCACCGCCTTCTTCCACCACTACATCGCAGTGAAAGTGATAAACCGGAAAGTGACAAACCTTCATTGTTACTCGATCATGAAAGAAACCCAAAACTTGAATTAACTGCCAGATGAATTGTGTCAGCTTGTGTGGTATCGGGTTGAAAACAATCAATGCCGACATCCCCGCTAAAACGCCTTCTCTAACACCTAGATGGGGTATCCTACACTTTATTTTCCATACATAGATTTTCACAGGATTACAGCAGTCATTTTCTACATGTCTTTACTGTATAGAGGTGTAAAAATAATAGGACCCTAGTAGTATACATAAAATCATTGAGATAACTATACCTGACATATATATATGATGTATACAGTTGTTTCTATCCTTAACTTGTACACAAATCAAATCATGTGTATCAGTACTTGGCATGACGCATATATCTATCTATCTATATATATATATATATATATATATATATATATATATATATACATATCTATCTATATATATATATATATATATATATATATATATATATATATATATATATATATATATATATATATATATATATATATATATATGAAGACATTTATGGAAAAATATAACTATTTTTTACCTCAAAGTTTTTACCTGAATACCCCTACAGCTTGGTACAAGGCCTATAACTTATTTATGCCACTAGCTGTATACAGTATACAAGAGGTGTGAAATGCTTTGTTCTCTGTGCCCCCTGTGGTGCCCTGATGTGTAACAACATAGGGTAGTCATCGGGACAACATACGGTATTGGTGGTCGAATTGTGCCCCTTGAACTCGGTACCCTATGATGGCTCATTGTGATATATTCCCAATGAGAAACGATTATTCTGTCAGCAATTCTCATTATTACTACAATTCCAGTAACTTAATCATGAACAGTGTAGCACGTAACGGCCTTGATTCGATGCTACTCTCAGTTAATTACTTACTAATGACAATTCATTAGGGTAATAGCTCCAAAATGCGTACTAACACGGTTCAGGTCTGCAGCCCTTGTCAGGAAACAGATCATCTATCTTGAAAGCAATCAACGTCCATAATCAGTAACGTGTGAAGGAAGGTTGCATGGGGTCACTGATATATTTTATCAATGTTTCCCCTCAATTTATTATTGAATATGAAATACCAGGTGCTGCTAGTGCTAAGAACAAGAGGCTGGATACTATATGGCATGACCCGTGTGTATTGTCCGATTATTTGTTTAAAACAAACAACTGCTCAAATTGAGGAACCAGCTTTTTTTTTTTATCAAAAAGCTAAACTGTACTTGACCTTGTAATCAAAAGTCTTTTCTATCATCTTTGGCATTCAGATTTTTTTTTTAAATCGTCCAGCGCCTATCTTAATATACGCCAAAGATATTTAGCAATAATGACCACTCTGGGGTCATCACAGTGGTTTTATCAAATTTTTTCCCCAACAAAGTTTGCAATAAGTGCCGTACAAATTTAGTTGAGGATTCATAAAGATACATAGACAAAGGTTCACGAGTTTTGGTCTATTGGCTGGGTTATTTCACGAGCGTCCTCAATGTCGATGCCATATAGCCCTTTCGTGCCCAGAACTCCCAAAATACACGGTTTTAGCACTATAACTGCAGCCTATACATCACCCTAAACATCCTATTCATCAGATCAGGACAATTCTTACAGCATTTGAAGCGTGATGCCATTAGCTTTCTAATGATACCACGTATGCTATATTCACATTGTGTTGTCCGATCATGAAATTTATAATCATATCAGAAAATATCTTGAAAATGGCATTAAAACCACTGACAATGCGCGGTCTGGCCATAGGGGAACAGATAAATTACAAAATTTAATATTTACAGAAATATTGATAAAGATAATGAAAACAAAAGTGAAAACCCCTTTTTTAAAGTTTTTCTTGCGGATTTCAATTATAACATTGATATGCTTCTATTTTCAATAGGAATGCATAGATTTGGATCAGCAAAAACGTCTATAAAACCCAAACAGGCTGTTCTTAACTAAAGGAGACCTCATTACTCAATTACTGACCCCAAATAGCTACCACCATGTAAATCAGGGAGAAAATGGTTTCTAGTTGCCATAGTAACCCACATTAGAATGGGTTTTTTTTCAATCAGCAATGGAAGGCATATTGCAATAGTATCATTTAAGTATAATATGAAGCATATCCCAGCACAGTTTATTCCCCTGTTACACAATGGTCAAATGATGATGCAAATACAATTATGACATTCTAGGCATGAAAGGGATAGATGATAAAAGGAAGGTTAAATATCATTGGCAAGCCAGACCCCTCCCCCCCCCCCCCTGACCCATATGATCGCACTTTTGCCCTGACACTGCTGCTATACCCATCCAGTGGCAGCCCTATGTGATAGGTGTTGATCGTCCTGCATGATGGACGCCCTACTAACCCACCACCCGCTTCTTCTTAGGGTTTGGCTTTTGTGAACAGGTCATGCATGGAGAGTAAATCACACTGTAAAAAGTAGTTGTACATTTTATGGGTTTAACCTGTAAAACTCAACCTGATTCGCCGTTATTCAGAATACAATGAAGCACTGTAAATATCAGCCATTTCATAGTAGATACTTGTTATGTGCTAACCTGATTTGGATTACAATGATTCACTGTAAATTTATCTTCTTATGTCTAATCCCAGAGCGAGCCACATATTGTGTGTCCAATCATAGATAAAGTGGAGTATACATGTTGAAATAATGGTAATTTTCAATTAATCTATTGATATGTTTGACAATTAACAATTCAACCTTATTATAGGTTTGATGACATACCCTGATCACTTGATAATATTCAGGAGACAGTAGTTGCATTGATATGATTTTATATATACACCTATTTTGTGGTGATATTATACTATACATATCCCCAATTCTGCAAACTCTGCCTTGTAACAATCCTATAGAGTAAAACCTTGTGTATAGGCCGTGACTAATATTCAGGTTATATCACCAGTGCAAGTTATAGGATCAGGACAAAGTCAAGGTGTGGTTTATACGCAAGTTTTTAGATGTATGTACATACTACAGTACCAAACTGCCTGTGAGGTTTATAGAATATTCCCAGAGTCTAGGTGCGGATAATACACAGTTTAAGCCTATACATGAGGTTTTGCGGTATTGAAGTATAAAACAGTGAATCACTGTAAACTAAAACACCATGTTACTGTAATAGCACTGGCAATAACATTGAAACTCTGTATATTTGGAATGGTGATTCTTTAACGGTGACCATCACCATTAAAAAAAATGTAAGTTATGTCCCGAAAGCTGCTAGTGAATCACTGTTACTTTGACGACATTTTTCTTACAATGCAGCAGGGACCCTTCTAAGTTCTAACTTGCCCTCCTAAATGTCAGATAACCCACTCAAGGCCACACTTTCTGAAGTCCCCACTCCCACTCAATAACTCTTCTAAATGAGAAGCATTGGCTGTTTGTAAAAACAGTTATGTAAAACATTCCTACTATTTTGATGAAAGCTTGCTCAAAACACCCTCAATCTATTCTGTTCCATCTGAGGATGACCATCTTTGGTACAACTGAGACTTTGAGCCTTGATGAGGTTTGCAACGAGTAAGCGGGGTGAACTTTGATTTAGGGATGAGGGTGGACCCATGTGATGGTTCAATACATTTTACCCAAGTACCTGACCTAGAAAATAAACCCCTGATGCCCGTACTGTCTCCACCTCTACAGACTATTTCATTGTCATAGGGATCCCAGAGTCCACTATGTGAGCCCCTGTGCACAGTGCACACTGCAGGTCAGCATTTTGGTGCAGCTGTGTTTCACAGACACTGTTATGAGACTCCCCTCTTAGGGGCTGACATTTTTATTATTATTGTTAGGTTATCATGAGTTCAGAAATGCAGTCAAGAGAAAGGCCTATCCAGCCATACCTATGATAAGTGACTGCAGCTAAGAGAAGTTATCAATTTTATTGGTGATATACTAGATTTCATCAAAAACAGGGGAAACTCTATGAAGTTATGAATCCTGGTGGTTCCTTTTGGGTTTCTGATATCATCAAATGTGATGCTATATGATGTTAAAAAATGGAAGCAATCAGAGGAATGCTCTCACCTGTTCCCAGACTATAAAATCATAATAATCATGAAGGTTAGGCGTTCGCTATTCATAGCCAGTGAAATGTCTTAACGCGCCAACAGACACTAATACGTCGTGGACCTGATTTGTAACATTTGAAAAATGTTTTTACATTAAGGAGTTAGTAAAGTTAATGTGCGCCCTAAAATTGCTCTATTTCCTAAGGTGTTCTATAATTGTATAAAAACGTTGTACTAATAGATCATTAATAGAAAGAGCTGTGAAATGGAAAACCAAACATTTAGGAGCACGTCAGGATTCCGGTCATTTGTAAACAGAGGTGCAGTCATAAGTATGTAATTGATATAGGAAGAACTACTACACTCTAAAGTATGTGTGCTGCAGGAATATGTATAAAGTGACTAATACACTTTTCTAATCCTGTACCTGGAGCTTTCTCACTTTACCCAGTGGCCCGGGGTCATAGAGGAAGTCACCATTTTCCATGCAGGGTACCAAGGCCTGTTTATGGATGGCTATGGCACCATCCATGTTCATGTATTTCCTATTTAGTCTGAAGTTGCTTAGCTTGTTTGATAGCTGGTTGGCAAGCAGTTCTAAGTGTTTGGTAAACTTTAGCTTACGGTCTAGCAGAATGCCTAGGTACTTGAACTCGTTTACCTTACCCAACAATCTATCACCAAGTTGAAGAGGGTAGCCTTGTACCAGATCCGTCTTTTGACTTTGGATAAACCACATACTTTTTGTCTTAGATATGTTTGGGGTCAGTCTGTTTATTTTGCACCATTTTCCCACTTTATCAAGATCATCTTGGAGCAGATTTCTGACAGATAGGAGGTCCTTTCCACGGCTCACTAGCACTAAGTCAGCATACAGGATTGGGATAGTGTTGTTGACAATTTCTGGTAGGTCATTTATGTAATATAAGAACAGCAAAGGCCCGAGGACACTACCTTGGGGCACTCCGTACGACACTGTTCTTGGCTGAGAGGGGATGTCATTTGCTAAGGTCAAGCACAGACAACTATCTAGATAGCTCACCAGTAATTAAATTTTGAGAGCATTTTTAGACAAACCATAGTTCTTCATTTTCACGAGCAACCTGCCATGGTGGACCACGTCAAACGCCTTACAGATGTCTAGGAAAGCAGCCAGTGCCACTTCCCCTATACTTCTTGTACTATATAGTATGTCAACTAGATGCAGAGTAGCTATCGCGGTAGACTTGTTTGGTAGGAAACTATATTGATTCTTATGCATCAAAGAGTGTTCTGCAGCATGGTCCAGTATTGTCTGTGTATGATCCTTTCAACAACCTTGCTAATTACTGGCAGGAGGGTGATGGGATGAAAAGTTCTTACAAAGCAATAACCAATAGTAACGGGAGAAGTCAATCACAAGATTGATACCTGGTTTAACCAAAAGCTATCCTCTGGTCTCTAGTGACAGGTAGTGTCCATTCTCAGAACCAGCCCCCTGCTGAGTCAAGTCATGACTAAAAAGTCCTATGTATACAGTTTCAGTTAAAGAAATCATAGGTCTATAATTATATGAATCTTTGAAAATTCATGTCGGATTAACTTATAAAAAGTTATGAATTTTCAAACAATATAACCCCCTTACAGTACCCCTGATGAATTTATATACTGAAATACTCAAATTTCACTGACCTGAACCTAACACTGAAACCAGACTTGTGTCACAACACACTATCTTTTTTTCACAACTAGCCCTTCCATGTACAACATGGGGGTGAACATTGATGAATATTCAACTGGGATTTATTTACCTTTGAATAGATATCCTCACGCAATTAAATTTGCAGGGTAAAGTTGTATCCTCTTTGAGGTTAACATCAAGCTAGTCATGACCTAGAACTATCCTGGACAGATAATGGGAAGACAGTGTTATAGGTCAGGTGGTCGTATGACTAGAAAATCCGCCGAGGGAGCAGTGGAAATTTCACCTACCTGTCAGATTTGAGTATAGTGTCCAGGGGGTCAGTTCCTCGTCTATCATACCATATATTTAGAAAATGTATTGATGCTATAATTATTATGAACTTGTTTTTGCTCTAACGACCTCCCTTAATAGAACAAACCATAATAGGCCTATAGACCACATGGAACTGAAACCTGATATGATTTTCTACTACTGAAGGACAAAAACTACTCGATATACTAAATTAAGGTTATACGCGTGTAAAACAGATCCCAGGTAGCAATATCATTAATAGTACACTATGCGAGAATATTGAGACACCTTTGCCACATGCATCCATTCTCGTATGACTGCTTTGCTAATCTAAATCTGAATGTGTCCGGGCATTTGACAAATAAAACCAAGGAACACAATCATGTAGACCATCTGTCTGCAATAATTCATATAAGAGAACGTCCCAAAATGACATCACCTGTTATAGGGTGGGTGGGTCTTTTGGTTTAGTGACGAAGAGTGACATGGGGCTGGGGGAATTCCCCTTGGTGTTGTGCCTATTAAAATTGTCGTCAATATAACAGTTACTATCTAGCTGGAATGGCAATTAATTGGCCATTGTCACATGATGCAAAAGTCGCTTAGACTACCAGTATAGTACTGTTTGGGTTTCCGGCTGCTTATTGTGTAATGTCAAGACTTTGCTCTCACTGAACCTATTGATCCACTCTCATATAACCTACTATATGTTAAAATGTGTTATATTGTATCTACTTGTCTTGGACGCAATATACGAATGCTGTCTCCGTTGACATTCTTCAAGATTTCTAGTTTTGATGTGATGCCTGCTGTCCTGATGAGGCGTCCACACTTGGCTATTTTCAAAAGGCGTAAAATGTTTATGGATTATTACCAATAAAAATATTAATCAATGAATCAATCAAGTACCAGTCCTAGATATATAGTATATCTGTGCTCCTCTAGGACACATATATCAGAAAGGGGAACTTAGATGCTAAGTTTTAGTATCTACATTTATGAATGATTAGATTCATACTGTATGGTCATATATTAGCGTCCCAGCATTTAACTTTGGCTGCCCTTAAACTAAAGGGTTAAGCACTAAACATATCTTGAATGAGTGCCTCTCTTGTATGTATACAATTGCAAAGTGCAAGTATTTTTGCAGAAAATTTTCCAAGGGGTGAGGCTTTGTTGATTCCAAAAGAGTTGTGCGGACTATAGTTGATGCTCGCCCAACCATGCCATTAACTACAGTTACTAATACTCAAAGGGTCAAGATGTATTTGAAGATGTATTTGAAGACTCCTATGTACGTCCGGTGCTTATTCAAACCCCAGCATTTGATAGCATTTGGTTGTTAGTTTAGTACAATTGGGATATTAAATTTAAACATAGTAAGGAGAAGTTCTGGATACCAGCCTGCTATTTTTCACTTAGAGGGGACTTGCAAGGGCCATAGCAAAGATGGCACATGACCATATATTGTCCATATAGACTCGCTGGAAGTAGCAAACCCTATTGAACAAGAAAATGTGGTGACCCCAGCAAGAGCTCTGCGGGGCAGCAGAAAGGTGAAACTGAAGACTATGAGGTCAAAGAGCGACGTGTATGACAAAAGCCCACTGATGAGAGGCCTGGATTCCTGGAACCGACTGCCCGCAGACACCTGGAAGAAGGCTACAAACAGACTCTTCCTAAAAGCACTGAAGAAGACTAACAATTGATTAGTCCACGGACTATCTATATTGTATTATACATGTTAATCATGTCCTTGTACATACTGACTCTGAACACTCTATCTATCCGACCCTTCTCTTTCGAAGGCGACTTGGCTTATGTTTGAAAAACTCACTGTTATTGTACACCGAGAAATTTAAGCCAATAAATATATATAAATACAATACAACAGCGGGTACATCTTAGTGAGCTAGCCATCCTCTAAATGAATCTGGCCAATTAATGGATGAGTTTCATGTCTCTATCAAAATTAAGCATGAACTCTGGGAGGCGGGCGTCTTCAAAATTAGTGAAGTGGAGTACTTTTCAAATTTTACTCAGTTAATCTGAAAAAGCTATTTTGTAATGGTTAGATGCTCAATCATGATAATGAGACAGTCCGTGCACTAATGCTGAGGGTTATTAATTTTCACAGTGGGGATGGGGAGGATATAAGGCTTCTTTGGTTAGATCAAGGTGCTGCCGTGCTCACCATGAACAACCATTGTTATCATGTGTCATATGAACAGGTGTCCAACTATTTTTACCATCAGAAGAGCACTTGATGGCTAAATGGGATGATCGTGGTAAGCCCCCTCCTGCGACAAGGACCTCAAAACACTGTGTACCGCACAGCTTAAGAGGCATTTTAAGGCCTGCACATATTATTTAGAGCTTAACGTAATCTGTTCAATGGGTACAATGACGTAAGGGACAATACAAGTCATTAAAAAATTATATCTAACCTCTTCTTTTAAAATATTGGAAACGGGTGTTGCTAGTACATATCCACAGATGAATGAGACAGAGGTACTACCCTGGCCTCCTCCCAATGTCTGAGTGATGGGGCAGGAAAGGGCCTCCCGTTGACTCGTACAAAAGGGCCCATCCCGTGCGATCCATCAGAGAACCCATCCACACAGCTATGTCGCACCCTATACAGTGGCATCACCACACCTCCTTCTCCTCCTGCACTATAGCAGTCCCCATCCGACACCAGCTGTATGTTATAGATATGTCGTATATCATAATGATCCGCTGGCAAACGAAAGCTCAAACTACACTATGAGATGTATGGGTGCAGAACCTCTGCAGATTACGGTAAGTATCAGCAGAGTTAGCCTGTTGGCGATACTGCAAACAGCAAGAAATTGTTCGTTCTTCATGGTTATCTTAAACTCAACTTAAGTCGCTGATGTACAGCGAATCTCTGCAATTTGGACTGAACTTCTAAAGTAGTCATGTACAGACTCAAGGGCAAAGACGATTATGTTGATATCTGATTTGATGTCCTTGCAATAAAAGTTAATCCAATTCTGAGAATGCTCTATCTCTGTTCATCATTGAACTGCGCATAGTGGAGGTCAAGACGTATGATAGGTCCTAAGTGGTGTATTATACCCCCAGAAAAGCACACAGGGGAACAGACACAGCATGGGGTTGGGGGGGGGGACTGGAGACAGGTGGGGCATACATGTACAAAACATGCTTCAATCAAAATCTCGAGACCTTATCTGGTGCCAAATTCTCAGGCTTATTATTTGCACAAGTGATATTTGTGAAATACAGATCACCACTGGATGTATTTATGACCGTATGACTTGGACACATTCCCAGTTCTTGTGAATCTCTCTTGTTTATCTCATGTTTCATGACGTCTGATCCCTTTGGCAAATTAGCACGAAGGAAACAAATTGTGTGCAGCTATTCTTGGGCGGTAAACGAGACATTTGATGTGAAGTCCACCTGGCCAGCAATACAAATACAAGACTATAAAAATATCTAGCACGCAACATAGCACGCAATGTCCATGCAGGATAAGAATTACCCAACCTGAGCCAAGAAAAGAAATATTTAGAGGAACCTGCAACTACCTGGCCATCACCACCTCATAGGAGGAGCGGCTGTCAAAGGCTTTGGCTGTTTGCTGGCAGCCTGCTGTCCCTTATACTACTTGGGGAAGTCACGAACACAGACGTGAATGGCCTTCCCCTATGGAAACACTCTTATTTCCAATACTACCATACCTATACCTCTGTATGAGGGAGCTCATGGGTTCTCTTTCTAGCAAATATATGGGCTTATATAGTTTGATTACCTCTGCTCCTGCTTTTGGACACTTTTTCAAAGTGTGCTGAGTGCATTCCTATGGCTGTATGAGGCGTAATTCAGATGTGGAATATTCAGAAATGTGAGGTCATGTACCTGCGCGTGGTTAACGCAGTGTGAACTTTACAAGATACAGACAGCATGCTAGTATTGGCGGGTGTCCATCTTCAGGACCTATGGTATATGTATACATGAACTCACTGTAATAGAACAAACACAGACAGCGTTGTGTTTACAATGTTTAATAGGTGAAATACATGCCATATTAGCTTGCATCATAATGTTATTTATTTGATATCAAATATCGGTCCTAATCGTTTTTATCCTGCGGATGTGAATACGAGCGCAGGGGACTAGCATAGACATGGGTAGTAAATTTTCCAAGAATTAACAACTGAATACTTCGTTAAATGCCCAACCGAAATGAAATAACAGGAGGGTACATTTTGTCAGAAGAAAGATGAACATAAATCTTGTTGGGAAAACGGATCTTAAGGTCAAATCCCACAACGCTGAAAATGTAGTCTATTGTGAAATCCTGATCACTTAGCCAATATTGGTTGGTTATATCGGCTAAAACAACCCCAATGTTGGTTATAACCCAGTGGAGGATCCAGGATTGTCTACAGGGGCGGGCAAACCTGGCCAACCTAGAGTGACTATATATATATATCTGTTTCCCGCGCGCAAAGCGCATTAGGGTAGCTGTATTAAAGGGAAATGCGGGTTCCTACACATGGGCCACCTGGTGGCAAAAATCAATAGTCATGAAAATTCCTCATTTGGCTAAATTTGTATTCCAATGTATGGTACTTTCCCTTAATCAACCATTTTATTTGCTATCCAGAGATTATACCTGTGTGTATGGCACTTAATAGTCACTGGGACACTCATAGCATCCTATAGTTAAGGCAAAATAAGTATTTTTGAAAAATTCATAACTTTCTTATTTAATCAGTGACCCCTTATTATTTTACATCTAAAATGTTCTTATAGATGCCCATGAAACATTCCCAAGTTTTGGTTGATATAGCAATAGAGGGGGATAATCCATGACCGATAATGTGAGAAAATACTGTTTTCCCATTCATTTCTATAATTAAGGTACTCCTTTGCTCAAATGGCTGTATCATGAAAAATAGCTCGGTGACAAGTCAATTTCTTTTTATTTTCTATTTGATAATAAATCAAGCTAATATAATCTTGAGTTACATGCAAATAGCAATAGAATTTCAGTGTTATCTCGACAAGTAGCATTTCCCTTTAAGGGGGTATGGGGGCATGCCCCCCAGGAAAATGTTGTTGATCTAGTCTTGAAATGGTGCATTCTCACGCATTTTAGGACACCGCCCCCCTCATCCAAATCGGGGGCCTTCAGGCTGGCCCTATGAATCATACTTCACAATCTCGTTATCTCTTTCCCTCTTTTCTTTTCTTTTTCTTTTCTCTTCTACCTCTTTTTTTTTTTTTTTTGGGGGGGGGGGGGGGGCAAGGCCCGTATCCGCCAATGTAACCCTTGTCTAAGCATATCAGATCATGGGACAAGTGTTGCGATTTACAACATTGGCAACAGTTGCCCCTTGCATCTATGTCAATAATCAACACTTTCTAGCCCTTTTTTCGCGTTGTGGGATTTGACCTTTAGGATACCTTACAGACCGTTTCACATAATCTAACCGGGCAGAAAACTGTATGATTGTATCTTTAAGATTGGACTGGTGATTGCCACAGTTTGGTCGATGTCTTTGATATAGGTCACGTTGGCGCTGGATAGCAAATATCAGGGTTTCGTGACGCTTTCCTCTGCCGAACCCCAGCAGCCCTATAACCCCCATCCTACATGTCAATGTTTACGCTCTGAATAACTTCCGTTTACGGGTGCTACAGATTGTGCCTCATAATACCCCCATACATATGTATCACCCTCAGTACCCAGCCATAGCCCGGGGGAGGGGGGACGTGATTTCTTTAAAATGGGGACGTGATTTCTTTAAAATGGGTGTGCGGCTGCACCTCTGCATGCCATTCCTGAACTTTGTTTTGACCCTGAAACTGTAATAACCTTGCGAGAAATCTTCCAACCCAAAGACCTTGCTAAGGAGAGAAAATATTAAAAAAAGATACATGCTCTGTATAAATATAATCTTTTGATAGGGGGGGAGGTGAAAAGCTAATCCGTTTTAATATCGGAAAAATCCAGTCTCAAATAGGTATTGCCTCAGGACAGGTAGCTACGGCGCGGTACGTAGGTATGGGGTCTCTGGAAAACTTCCTGATGTTCTTCTCCATGTGAAATCCTCATGTAAACCATGCTATGGTATATATGGTATAGCGGGAGACATTCTTGACACATAATAATCTGAAGGTATTCCCAGTAGAGAGCTTTTTTTCCTGAGAAATAAAATTTTCCCCAAATCTCCAAAGCGTGAAATCATTTCTCATCCTGATTCAAGGGTAATTGTGATCGGATTTTTCCGATGAAGGTTGAAGAAAGTAGAAAAATATTTTTAAAAGACAGAGAATTTTGGGAAAGGTGGATCCTCGGCAGCCACAGACACCTGTACGGCATGTATACAACATAGGGGTGGGGAGTACGGTAGGCGAGAGGGGGGCAACCATCCATGTGTAGACGTCTGGCAGAAGTGAAAATAAAACTGACCTTCACGGTCTCTCTGAGATGGACGATGTAAGCATAGAGCTGACCTTTACGGCCTTCCTATGTTTCTGAAACTATTATTAGAGCCGGCGGGAGCAGTGACGTGAATACGTGGGGGTAGAACCCAGTGGTACGTTAGAGGTGGTGTATATTTAGGGGTGGGGGATGGGGTGAGGGGAGGGGCGGGGTGATGGGTTAGCTGAAGTGGACCAGCTGAAGGGGGCGATGTGTGGTCAGTGATAGCAGACCAGCAAAGGTAATCTCCTTGCAGCGACAGTGTTACTGTTAGATCCTTCTTTACCTAATCCCATGTCTACCAAGCTGTCCCTTTGAACCCTGCTTATGCCACAGGTGAATCAAGGTGACCGCCACAGTCATAGTGTCATATCAAGATGCCGTGTACCACCATGTTAGAATGATACAATCCCCTTCTTTGCCGGTGTCTATCGGCCACATTGAACATTATGTACGTCATCCCTGTGTTTTAATTAATAACACGATAACATCCTGGGATAAAAGTTCAGAATTGGTGATCTCTATGTGTGTAGCCCTTACCTTCGACAAGCCTGATCTCACGTGTTTCTGTTTTCTCCACCTGCATTCCTTCATATATCAATAATGCCCACTGTCCAACATGGACTGAGGTTGGCTGAAATCCACAATGTAAATGTGAGTGATGTCCCCAGTTGCCGATTTCCACAGGTGAGAAGGGAATGCAGCTCTGTAAAACAACTATACTTATGGCTTAGTCCGGCAGAGTCTTGTACTTCAAACTGTGAATTTTTGGCCTCCTATCTCAGTACTAAGTCCTATCAGACCAAAAGGTCCTCCCACGGAAACTATGCTCCACTTGTGACAGTATGGTCAATATCACGTGATACACCAGACAGAGGTTTCCATTGGTCGAGAGTTGGACGTGTCACTGGTCATGTGGTCATGTATATGAGTCGGGGTGCTTTCATTGGGTGTTGGGCGCCTTTTTGGTACGTGCTGCTTATGATATAAAGGCCGGGACTGGGAGTATGCACTGTCTTATCGCGCCTTTCAGTTTCCCTGCAGAACCTTTTGGCAACAATCTTCATTTATAAATAAAGAAAACGGGATTCTTTCATGGAAGGTAAGGTGGTGTGACAAGGTGCATCATGAGGATACGTGGAGCATACATTTTTGGCGTCTGTTCAGGCACAGGTGTGACTTATCAACTATGTAGTATGAACCATGTAGCATACATGTAACCGGAATGAGGTACATAGGTGGGAACCAGGTTCATATGAGGCAAACCCAGGGTAACCTAGCCAGACCCACCTGTCACCGAGGTCATACTGGCTGGTTATGATATTTGTACCCAAAACGACCCCCAACTCAACCTCTACCCTTGAGCATCTTTAGGGGAAAATGAATTAATGGAGCTTTCCAGCGGTGCTCTCAGTCAAGCATAGCTGAGCTTGACTACACCTCTTTCGGTACAGTGACATCGCTGTAAGACATACCAGAAAGTGACCAAAAGTCAACGAACGAACTGTGGTAATGGTTGGGTGTAGGTTATATGGTAAATATCTTGTTTACAGCCTTAGAGGTAAACATAAGGCTTCTTATCAAAGATACTAGAATTACCATGCAGATTGCTCTTATACAAGCATTGATTTTCACTTTTACTCACAAGACATTCCATATTACTGAAAGAAACTGACGTGTTTTAACCATTCAAAGTTACTGGTTACTTTGTTTCCTAATTAACATTCTGTCAGCACATTCAAGTGTTGACTTCAATAATGCCGGGAATGTCTCCGGTCTCCACCTCAATCAGATAGCATGCTTCTATCCAGATGCATCTTCTGTCGGCTCAATAGCAATCCCTTGACAATCCCTTGGCCTTGGGACGTATACAATATTATTCAATGAATGCTCCCTGCTAAGGGAGTGCTCATTTATCAAAACGGGGGAGGGGGGGGTAAATCTTGTGTGGAGGCGCTGACATATTTTAGCCCCCCGACTGTTCTACATGTATCTGTATACAGTATACATGTGCAGGGGTAGATATTTTACCTTCCACCTTAGACAATGGTACAAAGAATAGCAGGTTGTGAAAGTTAAGTAACTGAATTTTACCGTATACAATGTGTACTGTATTAAACAGGCTATTTATAAATCTTTTTCATATAATTGGCAATTAAAATAGCCTTAGTGAGCCTCCTAAAACTAATAATGTCTATACATGTTTTACATTCAGGGGGTAGGCTATTCCATAAAACTATACCTCTATAAAGTGCATTCTTTTTTAACCCATTTTTCTTGGATGGGGAAAGACTAACAGACCTGTTTCTGTAGAGCAAGTTCTCATACCTACTAGTCTAATATTTTCCAACATTATGCCTTTGTGCAAAGTCAGTGTTACCACTGTAGACATACTTGTGTGTTCGTAACAGTAACTGCATATCATGCTCGACACCAATAAAAGGTATGTCAGTTTCCTCATGCAGCTTGATTACATTAAACTTTAGTCTTACTTTCATACAGACTCTCAGACAGCCATTTTGGACCCACTGTAGAGACAATTGGCTAGTTTCTGTCAGGCCATTGTACAGAAAGTCACAATATTCTAAAACAAGAGATATAGTTTGCTTATATACAAGGGTATAGCTACTCTCAGAGACATTTTCTTACGTCTATAAATTACCATACATGAATAGTCTATTAGAACCTGAGGGTACTGTTTGATTCACCATTTTATTGAGGTTAAGCCTGCTGTCCAAAATGACTACCTGATTATGACATAACATACCGTTACATTTCAGCGCCGGGTTTTTGAATAAGCGCCAGTCTTGTATAAGCGCCAGGAGTATGGAGGTCTTGAAATAATTCTTAAGCACTGAATATAGACATTGAATAAGCGCCTGTCTTGTATGAGTTTGAGTTGAGTTGAGTTTAGATTTTTATTTGGCATAAATAATCATATACAATACAGATGTTTTTTTATATTATGCCAATTGTTAAGTACCATAGAAGTCTTTCAATCAAGTCACAGATTGTTCTTATCAATATGTACGTAGTGTTATGTTCTTGTATCAGCAATTACTCTTAAGTGTTCGTTTAAGATATTTTGATTTAAATCACTATTCTGTCGAGTGGTCGTAGATCTGCGGGTCTCAGGCATGCCGCAAACTGGTCACGGTCAAGGCTGGTCTGTTGCTCCGGAGTCAGTCGATCCCATAGTCTCGAGCCCCTGAATTCCGGACTGTTTATGTAGCTGGTCTTGTGGGGTCTATGCAGTTTGAACTTCAGTTTGGCGTTGTTGCGTAACAATCGTGTAGGCTGAAGTAAATTTTCCTTGCATTTAGACCTGCGGAACATCAGCATTAACAGCTGTTTAATCCTTCTTGGTTGGAGCATTTCCAGCCCCGCTTCTTGATGTAGCTCGGCTATGTTTGCCTCACGTGCGTCGTGAATGTTATTGATGATTCTCAAACAGTCGTTTTGGATTGTTTGTAGTTTGGTCACTGCCCATACCGGCCCACTGTCCAGGATCAGCGGGCAGTACTCGAGGCAGGGGAGAACCATGGTCTTGTAGATCATCAATGTACTGTTTCTGTCCGTCTCCTTTCGTGTGTTCCAGAGCTGGGTGTATTTGCTCTTGACAGTTCCAATAACCTTTTTTAGGTGAGGGCAGAAGGACAAGTGGCGGTCAACGACTACCCCCAAGTAGTTGAATGAGTGCACGACTCCTAGCAGTCGACCATTCATGGTTATTGGAAGTAAGGCGGTGTTGATTGGTGACGTGACTGGGTATGTCCATAGTACCTTTGTCTTGTCCTCGTTTACAGTCAACTGGTTTAGGGCACTCCAGTTAGACACCGAGTTGGCATCTTCTTGCAGTAGGGCCTGGACTCTGTCCGTGGAGGCCGCAGAACTCACTAACGCCAGGTCATCGGCGTAGATGTATCCCTTGCTGTGATGAGTGCAGTTTTCGACGTCGTTGACGTATATCAAGAACAGCAGCGGCCCCAGGACAGAGCCCTGGGGCACGCCGCAGGTGATGGGCTCGCTGGGGGAGTCGATACTGTTGGCAGTAGTGTCCAGGAGGAAGTGATGTCATAGTCCATATATGGTATTGTAGATTATGTAAGTGTGCATGTTCTTTACACCAGGGGGCTCCAGTGACCCCCCACACGCCCTCTCCAGGGCTGTGGAGGTACTTGTCTTGCATGTAGGTAGCTGCGAGTCCAGTCTAGGGCTTGGCCGGTTTTCCCGTACTGGAACATTTTTCTGAACAGAATCGAGTGGTTTACCGTATCGAAGGCCTTTCGGAGGTCTATAAAGACCACGGCCGACGATTGGCGTCTGTTCATAGCTTCTAGAAGGTCCTTGCTTATATGGAAGATGGCATCATTCGTGCTGCATCCCGGGATGAATCCAAACTGATTTCTGGACAAGTGTTGCTGCGTGATCAGGTGCTGTATGATTCTTTTGTGAACTATCTTCTCACATAACTTTGAACAGTTGTTTAATAGGCAAACGGGTCGCCAGTTACCCACTTTATGCAGGTCGCCAGATTTGGGTAGAGGAATGATTTTTCCCGTCTTCCAGTCTGGGGGGAAGTCTGCGTGTTGGGTGCTGAAATCTATGTATAAGCGTTGGGAGTAAACACCCCTCTAAAATTATAAGCACCGGGGTGTTTAGACACAAAGGTATGGTACCTCAGAGGTTTGTCTGGTTGTTTTACCCAACTACAATTCTGATACACATACTGCACGAGTTATAGGCGTAGATTTATGTCCTACATACGTATTCGCCTGGACTGCCATCTCAATCCTGGGGATGTTAAGGTTGATCGCTACTCTTAACTTTTCATCCATAGAATTTCCAAATGTTTTGCCTCAGGGTAGTTTTATCATTAAGTGTAAACAAAGAGGCGGGGTCCCGAGCTTCCTTTTTTATTACAGACTTTTGAAAAAGAAATAACAGTATTTTCTATTTTTGGCAAAGCATACCAGAAACTTTGAAACTTTACAAAATGTGTTTTTAGTGAGCCACTGCCCACATCAATGTTATATTATAAATGAATAAACCTATATTGTATCCTTAATTCGGAAAAATATAATTATGGCCCAATAATAACCCTTTTGTGAAAAAAGTGGTGGTTTAAGGACGATTAATTAAATTTGACGCTAAATTTGTCATCACTATCTTAAGTATAGACATTTCATCCATAGACTTTTTTCAATTCATAGACTTTATTTTCACTTTCTCAAAATTGTTCAGATTATTTGCTAACATGAAAAAAGCAATTTTGATAGGAGGTCCCATGCATAATTTTTGGGTTTTGGGCCTCTGAAGTTAAAAAAGAGTACAAAAACTGTCGAAATCTCATATTTGAAGGCCAAAATAATGGGTGTAGGATTATTGGTGAATAATTCCAATGTTCCAATTCATGTTAAAAATAGCAAATATCACTGGCTCCAAATATATCCGATATTCAAAGTGAAATAAAATGCTCAATTTTGCTCGGAATTGCCCAATTTGGATATGGCTTAGTGTGCAAGTATTTGCATCCAGTTTTCTAATATTAGCCCATTCTGACAGTTTAAAGCTGTTATGCACAGGGAGCTGCGCAGCAGTCCATATTCAATGATTAGCGATCAACCTTTAGAAACCAAAGGGTCCTTGATACCTCCTCCCCCATCATGAGTATTTCTAGATGGATATTGGACAATAACTATGAGACAGTGATGAACTATTATATTAATGTCAAGAGGCTGCGATGAAAAACTAAACACCACGCTTGGTTAACCCTTATGAGTGCGGTTTCAATCGGCTATGTGTCTTGCAGGTCGGCTATATACGTCCTTGAAGAGCAACATTTTCTTTTTCTGTGTGCTTTTATTTTTCGGGATAATAACGATTTCCAAGAAAGAAACCCTGACCTAGTATCCTGTGGCAAGGGCGAACCATAAATCTCCAGGGGTCTGTTTCTTAACCAGTAAACAGCACAACCACGTTTTGCCTTGCTTAACCAATCATCATCAGATCATAATTCACGTGAGATATACGTTATCTAGATTCAATCACTGTCTACATGCGTACAATTACTTTATATTTGGTGAAGGCATCATATAGTCATTATTATGCTAATGCATTTTCTCCGTTTCTATACTGAATTTCACACCTAATAGGTAGACGTCGATGAATTGATATAGTTGAATGCCTCACAAAAATATGCAAGTGCAATCCATGTGCCTCTACATCGGTAAAAATCGACACGGGTGACACAGTGACACGGCCCTTTTAGGCCCTTTTAAAAATCGACGGACACAGGAAAATCATAAATGAAAATCGACCCACAGGGATTTTTCTCTAAGTTCTTATATACCTAAAAATCGACACAATGGCACTGTCTTTCTGCTAAAATGCGACACAGCGACACGGTCGAAATTGTGGATACCCATGTAGAGGCACATCCATGAGCAAAAGGTACCCTAGGATTGTTACGAAGCAACTCTAACAGCAGTTTGAACATGTATAAATTCTATTTACCACAAAATGTGTGTTTTTACTACCCTTGCTTGCTCCCACTGATAATAGAGAGGGAAATTATATATCTATTATCTATAATGTACCAAAGGCTTCAAGATTGACCCTGTGATTAATGAGGTAGTTGGACATTGTTATAAATCATTTTAACATATCTAAATACGTTTTAAAAAGTGAGAGCTTCCGCTTAAGTCTCCATATTTCCCGATATGCAAGGTCGGGCGATGCTATTGTCGGTTTCGTGGAAGTTATCAATACATCAGTCTGACTTCACCATCAAAAGAAATTGTTTTCCATAAGTAAGTCATTTTCTTAAAAGTATTATAGATTTTTTCATTTGCGTCAGTAGAAGGCCCACTTAAAGATGTTGATAGCCATAACAGAGATGTAAAAAGTGTAGCAGTGGGCTTTTTATGATGGCATGGTGATTTGTTGTTATGAGAATACTCGTCGTAACAGCAGTGTATAAAACTAGACGTTCCAGCTCAGTGATGTGAGACCTTATGGTTTCACAGCATTTGTCGACACATTGATTTAAAAAAAAAGGACAACAGTAAGGTGAAAGAAACTCGATGTGAACTTTATGTACGTAGACTTCTTTTTCGAGGACATTTACTGTGCCGAGAATAAGACACAGAGATTTTACGCGTTTTAGTTATAAGAAAATATCATTTTTACATACGCACACTTCTCTTTTATTATATTATTTAACGTATTGTAAATGACCTATCAGTCTATACAGTCTGGCAATGATGAATTAACATGAAAAGTACACTACATTAGGGCGTACACAGGAGACACTGATCAACGGGCCACCAAGAGTATGAAGTAGCCCAATCTGGCTCTGGACTAAAAGTACTATGTTTGAGACTCAAAAACGACTTACTAACAATGAACTGTAATAATAATAATTTCATTATCGTACAAATTTTCCCTAAAATCGACATTTTTCCGAATTTGACCCATTTTCTCGCCAAATCGGCCATTTTTCCTAAAGTCGACATTTTTTTGAATTTGACCCATTTTCTCGCCAAATCGGCCCTTTTCCCTAAAATCGACATTTTCCCGAATTTGACCCATTTTCTCGCCACTTTTACAAAAAAAAACGGAAAAAAACTTTTCTTGTTTGAAAATAAAAAAACTTTTTCTGAGCCTTCTGGGCTTCTGTACTCGGGCGGGGGGGGGGGATGTTCTGCGAGCACATGCATGTATGCAAAAGTCCACCCCACCCCGGCCCCACCCGCATCTTGCTAAATAAGGACCACTTTGTATAAGATGAATGGACAATATAAACTTAACTTATATATGGTACTTAATTTAGTTGTATGCTGTTTACCTGTGACCTCATTGGATAATAATGCATTGAGGGATATCGCCAAAGAAAACACTAAAGCCAGTCTTGTGGACGAAGGCAGCTACAGGGCCAATTATGTACTTTGATACCAACCTACAATTTCAGCCCGCCGCCAAAACCCTTAAAGGTTTTGGGGTAACTCTTAGAGGTTTTGGGGTAGCTTCTGAAATTGACCCCCAAATCCGTATGTTTCTATTTTCTCTTTATATCTAATAACTTCAATGTATCATCTATTCGTAGAATGTGGCTTAAATTTCTACACGGAATTACACGTTGCATTTAAACCATCTTTAATTTGATATACACTTGGGTCACACAGAGCTATCATTAGAAAAGTAAAGGTGTAAGACCCAGCATTATCCACCTTACCCCTGTGGCCTTTACTTCTAAAGAGATTAAATCAAATGATGAGTGCGTCGACAACATTCCGTATACCCCAGTAGTAACAACACAAAAGGGTATGAATAGGGTAGATTCGCCATTTTCGGACGCTCGTTGGCAGTGGCAATGTGACTCCTTTTCTCTGAGCTACAGTTATCTTATTATCTCAAGTTCAAGTTCAAGTTAAATATTCTTTATTTAGGCTGTGAAGAATTTAACTTAGAGCTATCATTAGACTACCTATGGAGAGGGGAGTATTGGGGCACTATAGTCAACAACGAATTTTTGCATCATATGTACATTGGAATAAGCCATTTCTAATCAAAGTTAAGGAATTTTAAGTCCCAATTTTCACCGGAAGTCGGACACTTTGGGTTTCTATTATTTTTTGAGTAATAGTGAATTCACTGTTGAACATACCAAATGTAGAAATTCTAATTTTACTTCTGTTATTCTGATATAAATTGGTATTAATCGGCCACTTTAATCTGAGCATATATTTTGAGTGACATAAATTTAATAATGATTATGTACTGGGATACTAATAGTTTGCATCTTCTATATTTTAGAAGAAAAGGAAAACACAAGGTACAGTTGTGTCTGGCTGAGGGTCTAATTACAACATACTTTTTGAAGGTCTCTAAATAATTGTTTCTGTTTCTTAATAAATATGTTTCTGCTATTATGGACATCAGCAGAATACATGTAACTTTATGTCCAGCTCATAATATATTGCTTATGTGTAGATTAAACAGCCAGATTTAGTGTGGCAACACTCCTGTCCGACTTTCAGACATTAGCTCCTTACCCCAAAACAGGTCCACTTAAGGATCTGATTACACAAAGATAGGATTAGGTCAAATAATTTAGGATGAATTATGCTTTTTAATGCTAAAGGTGTCCGACATAAGGTGTGTGTCCGTCTTTGGGTGAATCTACCCTAAGTAAATTGATAAATCACCTCTTCCCAAGGAAGGCTCACTCTAGGACATAAGCAGGACATAAGCAGATTTAGGCAGGTCTATTTATTGGACCCTTCTCCAGATGTAATGCTAAACTCGTACCTAGGACATATTAAATTTTATGTGAACACACTGGACAGCTGAGGGTTATAAGTATTGGTTCTAGGCATAGCACACCTCTGCTGGGTTTGGGCACCCTTGTGGTTAGCTTGGAACTAGCGATAACAGGAACCAGAGCTGGAGCCAGATTGTATGATAGGAATTTGTTTCCTGTACACTGGTTCGGAGCTACCAGCAAGGATTACCCAAACCTAACAAAATGCAAGTTAAAGGTCATTAGTGGTAGTTATAACACAAGAGCGCCTTCCTGTTCAAGGATCTGGGGACGAGGGTGTAGGCATAGAGTCACAGTGGCGGTGCCACCTTGTGGATCAAACTGGAAACAACAGTGTATTTCATAGGCAGCGCCAGGTAGATGAATCCCAAACTCAGCAATTGGCTGGACATGATGAGTTCCTCTAGTAACAAAGCAGCAAGAAAGATATATACACTCGGGCATGCACATTCACAAAAAGGCGTGTCCTGACGAATAGTGTAGAATTGCATTTTAGGATTTGAGCTTATGATCTAAACACCTTTTTTGTAGTGCGTAGTCGATAAAACTTGATAAGCAATTTTAGAAGTATAATTGTCGGGGCGTATAAATGTAAAAAAAAAAAAGGTCAGAGAGGAGACTACACAATTGGTGTAATGCAAAAGTTATTCTGTCACGATATCCAATATCGAAATCTGGCCTAATTCATTATGTATGTCAGAGCATAGTGTAGAGCAAATACCTCCTAATACAGTTGAGTATACGTGATATGTAACATTGTCGAATCACCCTCAGTAATATACATAATGACCTTGGCGATGTTCACCTCATCTTCGCATTTACGCTAGCCTATACGTTTTTTGTATCTCATATCACCATCAATTATCTATGGTTGATGGACGAGGCACAAGTTTGTGGTCCCAGCACTATATTCCTTCTGACACCGGTAGGTTCGTTTTTACCACTCTTTGGCTTACCCTCTTCTATTTGGCGTGGAGGAATCCCAGGTCTGTGGATGTTCCTCACTTGCTTTTATTTATGCGGAATATCTAACATGGTTTGAAATTTTCTGATTCCTTAAAAAATAGAATATTTCTATTATATAAAAGGTCTAGATGTCATATCAGGTATGGTCACATGTTGCTGTGTCATGGTCGCTGTAGTGAATCAATATGCTATACAATTACTGGTTTGATGAACGAGGCACGTGTACGTGGTCCCAACACTTTTTTCCCCACGCTGAACCGTTTAAAAAATGGTGTCCCTCACTCGAGGAACCTAAAATGGTAATACACAACAGCAAGGAAAAATATCCTCGCATGTTATACAATTAATGCTTCATAAGGTGTGTCTACGAGATCTCAGGATTGAAACACAAATATGACATGAAGATCTTTGTGAATAGACTTGGGTCAGACCTACATTATCACAATAGCTATAATACGATTGAATAATCACTATAAAAAGCTCAACTTTTTTTTATGAAACAGTATAGTATACTTATGGCAATTATAATGGCAATATTATGTAACCAAGGTGACAGTATAATGTCTGATGTAGAATGGAAGCGCACAGTTAATCAAGCAGTTAATGTTAATGCTCATTAATTGCTACACTTAACCAGTGTAGTTACAGATTTTTCCCCCTATCTGTTGTAGATGCGTTGCTATCAGGGGCCTTAAGGCACATAACAAAACTCCCATTCGGGGAGGATGGCAGTGGGCCATGGCTGTTGCCATGAGACGATGTTTCCAAAATATAAGGTCCATGTCCCAACAGTGTTCTATGTTGAACATTTGCGGAAAGGTAAATGAAATGACTGGCATGAATAAAGCTTTATGTGTGATTTCAAAAACTAATTCTTCGTATGGGGACTTTTTCTAGACGCCTCTGTGTGCTCCATAGGGTATGCCTTCTCAATAACTGTTTTTGAATTGCGGTGGAGCTTCTCGTAGGAATGTTCATCTTGATTGGGATCTACAATAAACATAGAATATAGTGTTAAGGGGTATACTTTACTCGTGTACAATCACTTAGGGATCCGTTTGCATAAAGAACTAAAATGTTAGTTCAGGTATTGTTCAACAGTGGGCGCTATAGCACCCTGTAGATTTACAGAGCAGTCGGCAGTTTTCTCTCGTCCATGGATCCCTCCACATTAAGGCTCTTGTAACTATTACTATGACATTGAATTTGGATTTTGCTTTTTACCGTATTTCAAAATAGTTACAAGTGCACCTCTTTGTAGTGACCGTATCCAAAACCCTCATAGAATATGTGTATGCGTCTGTCATTTCCTGTTATTTTTATTCATAGCAACAAAGGAGGCATCAATACGTACGGGTACCATTTTCGTCAATTTCCTGATACTCATGATATTCTCCATCTTCACCGTACGATTGATTAGCAAGGCTTGTGACTGGAGTTAGATAACTTGGAGCTGAAAATGGGTTATTGACGTAAAACAATGATAGGTGTGTTTCTATAGTATAGATCATTGGACACCATATGGATGATCTTTTAATGCGCACTTTGGAAGATAGAATACGAGCATCGGAAATGAATTTGGGTTAGGGAGTGGTCATTTCTCAACAACAGTGCCTATAGTCGGTGGATTTTCACGCGAGCTGGTTGAAATCTTTTCCACCCCCACCAACGGTCTTGAGAAGGTTCAAACCTGCAGCCGACCCCTTTGAGCTATAGTCTATAGTAATATGCAGACTTTTTCGCTTAAAAGGGGTGACTTTTTGGTCCTCCCCAGTGAGCAAAGGATATGGATCAACATTGAAAAATGATTGTCAATGTTGATTCACTGTTGATGTAGTGTTGATTCAACATTGAATTGAATTTTGTGCCAAATGGGTCTCCTCTCTCAAACCAGGGTCCAAAATCATTTGGTCACCCCCACCAAATCCATCCACCACTATAACGACTAACATTGATAGCTTTCAATTTAAAAAGAATTTGGACCTCTTGAGAGGGGTCAAACATAATGAATTAGATCCCAGTTGAGAGGGGACTAAAAGAGCTTCATTCCTTTTAGCGAAAATGCTCGCGCATTACTCTTTAACTCAAGGGGGTCAACTTGAAGGGCTGGTCGCATACAGCTAAAAATATCAGGACATGTACCCAGTAAACAAAAACACGTTATACAGCATTTTATAACGCTATATAACGTTTCTCTAAGGCTCCTTACTGTGGCATAACGTTGTATAAAGTTTTAAAATGTTATTTTCACGTATGATAACGTTTTTCTAGCTGGGTAGACACTTGCTTCTAACTAACTTATGAAGGTTAGTTAGTCCAACCATTTTTTTTGTGTAAGCCTAATTGTGCCTGCAAAACAGACATGATTATTTGATACTATGATTGACTCACTGGAAGCATTCTTAATCGATTATAGATGTAAATTGATTGGTTACCTTTGGCAGGTGTTTCCTTTCTCTTCTTCATATAGACAACCACTCCAACAACAACCACAACAACAATTATTAAGATAGCAACACCTGCCACAGATCCCCAGAGTATCGCTGGGTCAATCCCCTCATCTGCAATAGAAAGGCACAGCTGCAGTGTAAAGCAAGAATCTACCATTCTATAATTTTATTCTCTTACATTTTGTTTCTTATCCACTTTATCTTTTTATCCGATGTAGTGTATAGTCGATGGTAAGGGAGAGAACACTGCTTTAACTAGCAGACGCTTAAATGTCGGAATTAATGTAGGCGTTGCTATATTGAATAGGTCTATAGGTTTTAGCGCATATAATTTAATTGTGAAGTAGAGAAAGAAAAAAGTCCCTTTTCACCTTTTTGTAAGGTATAAATACGTCCAATAAAAATGAAACGTTTAGAATATTTTGAAAACTCAAAAGCAACGATTTTGTTCTATTCTAATCTATTTGCACTCCAGAGCTGAAACATTTGATCTTGATGACTAGAACTATAGGTACCAAAGTGGTTCACCGTGAGTGAATTTCTTGAGATGCACCGAACGTTAAGCTCAGTGTCTGCTCGTATATAAATATTCTCCAGATATGACCCGGCATTGCTGAAGTGAAGTGAACAAATGCTACCCTGGGACCAGGAATATCCATAGCATGTGTTCTGTGATCTGAGACATTTTTGAGAACATTCTGTTCTATCTCTAGCAGTGGTTGGTGATCCCCCAAGTGCGTCATGGGAATGCTGCTTGACGAACTGGTCATGGATACACCCTAAAAAAGAAACAGAAAAAAAAATTATGTTTCACTCTGACAGGGGCGGCGGAACCATTCAAAAGTTTGGGGGGGGCAAAGGGCTGACCATTTTTATGCTGGGGGAGGGGAGTGGTAACAGCAACAAAATTATAGGGGGCACGCAAATATTGCAAGTGCAGCGCAGCAACTTTGCAAGCGCAGTGCAGGGAAATACTAGAGGGTCTGTGGGCATCCCCCCCCCCAGGAAATTTCTAGAAGCCAAATGGTGCATTCTGGTGCATTTTTAGAGTTGTCAGGGATAGGTTTTCCCCCGCTGCTTCTGTAGCTTTTTTTTAATACTTTCTATGGTAAAATACATGCCCCTTCCCCACAAGAGATTTTATTTTAATGTAGACACTAAACAGGGATTTTGACAGGAAGGCCAAAAAAGTAAAATAAAAGGTTTGTTTTAGGTTAGCCGACCATGTGAGGCCCCTATCCCTCAAAAGGCCCCTATCCCTCAAAATTGGTCTGTTTGAGATATAGGGACCAGGTGAAGTCTCTATGTGCTAAATGGCCCCTATCTCTCAAAACGGTTTGAGACATAGGGCCCATGTGAAGTCCCTAAGCCACAAATATTTTTAGCATGTCCCTATCAATCAATGGCCACTATCCCTAAAAAGTGTCCGCTTAGCTAAATATGTGCAATAGATAGATCATTTATAGGATATTGGATAATATCCCATTACCACCCCACCCTTAGTAACATCCCCTCCCATCTCAAGTGGGGCCAAGACTTTTGATAATAAATTACTCCTCCAAAAGTAGGAGAGAGAGTGGTCATTTATTAATAACAGGGTGTTCAGTGGGCTCTGGAGGGGTGTAAAATATGTCCATTTTTAACAAGAGGGGAGGGGAGGGGTTGGTGGATTTGGACCCCTCTTAAGGGGGGAAGACCAAAACAATTGTGTCCTTTTTTAGCAAAAAATGTCTGTACCTGTATATGGTAAAGGGGTCAGCCACGCTGAATTTTAACCTGCCTGAAGGCGGGACCAAAAAATTGGACCTCCTCCTTTCTATTTCTTTTGGCCAAACCTTGAATGATTGTGTTCTTGTGAGGCATGATTTCTTACTGCAGAAGTATGAGATAGTCCTTAACATTGATTACAAATGCTTTTGCTGGATAGGGGTTTTGAGACTTAGGGACCTTTTGTAGGATAGGGGCCTGACATGTCTCAAATGGCCCCTATCTTTCAAATTTTTGTGAGATAGGGGCTGTGTGAATGTGGTCCCTATGTCTCAAATATTTGTGTAATAGGGGCTTTTTGACATTTAGGGACTTCAGGTGTGCCCTAAGTCTCAAAAGGCCCCTATCCCACAAATATTTGAGGGATAGGGGCTTTTTGAGACTTAGGGGCCTCACAGACCCTACGTATACCTAGCAAATCGGGACCCACCGTATAGAAAAGGGGAAAGGAATATAAAACTTAGAGGTCAGAGCTTGTCGGGGGGGGGGGGAGCCTGACAGTTCTTGCCACTTTCCTCTCTGAAGAAAACTTTGAAATTCCAGAAGTAAAATGGTGCGTTTTGGCAAATTCTAAAGGCATGCCCTATTCGTACCCATAATGGTACAGTGAGAAAACGCTGAAAACTATATACATGTATAATTCTGGAAAAAGTTGGGGGGGGGGGGGGAACATAGTCTTGCCCCCCAACAAAAGAGTTGGGGGGCATGTGCTCCCCCTCCCCCCCCCCCGGTTCCGCCGCCCCTCGCTAATCTATACATCTACATCTAACGTCCTTCATAATTGCATGCATCTATAACTATGTGGGGTTTCTCAAATGAAAAGAAATCAGGGGCGTGGCAAGCGGGGGCGGGACGGGGGGGACATGTCCCCCCCCCCCACTTTTGATCAACCCCCAAAAAGGTCAAAGCAAAATGGTCACGTAAAAAGGGGGTCAAAATGGGTCAAAATACCCCTCAGTCCCCCCTACTTTGAAACTACTCGCCACGCCCCTGATAAAACATTTACAAATCGAATAATTTCGGGACAACCTACCATGGTCTGCAGAAGAGGCCATTTTACACTTCATATAGAGTGTTGACCCCTCTGTGTGGATGATATGTTGCAGGTACTGAGAATCCTGCAAGTGTAAGTAGCAGTTACCATCCCAGGTGAACGCTTCGCAGGGGTTTACAGCTAGCTCACATCGCCTTTTACATTCCTTAAGACTTTCTGCAGACGCCACCATCCCACCTACTGCAAATGCATCGCCATGGCCGAAGAATGGTCCTGTATTGCATCCTCCAGCTTTGAATAAGAAATTTTGGATGTATATATTAATCCATACAAGTAAAGGTTATGTTACCCAACCGGGCGTCCACAATGGGTGACATCATAAACAATCAATCACCATTAACTCTCATTTAGGGAGTGGCCATTATTCAGGAAGGGGGGGGGGCATGTGCATGAAGTATCAGGGGCCATCAGAGGATAGCACGGGATTCGTTCACGTATATAGAAATATATGTTATTGCACATCACACAGTCCAGACTACACTTCCATGGTGGTTGCACATATCCTTCCATCAATTGGATTCCTATTATTTGACATACCTTATTGCAGGGACAATCTGGCCTTTATAGCATATCACAGTGTGGTAAGAATAGGTCTGTGTTGGAAAAGCTGTCAGTTGTTTGGCACTTGTATATACCCAGGGGCAGATTGGACAGGGGTCCTTTGCACCCCCAATCATGGGTACATGAGTGCTGCTGGGGATGGTACTCCTGCACGCACGGGATATCTCTCCCAGGCGAGAGGACAAACGTTTAGAGCGTTATCTTCATCAGACTATTATTATGATCTTGTTTGTCTTAGCTTTGATGGGGAGCTCTGCCCCCCAACCCTGTTCTTTCCCTTCTTTTTCTTCTATTTCAATCCTATCTTAAACTATCTTAATTCTTTTTCTTCTATTTCAATCCTATCTTAAACTATCTTAATCCCATCTTAAGACTTATCTTGCACTATCTTAAAAGTAATTTTTGTACGGCTTTCCTTGTAAGCCGAGGGGATATACTGACAGTGTCTCAATACAAAACACCGCTGCCCAAAATAAGACACTGAATTAAGATTTAAGATTAAGATGACGCTCTTAACGTTTGTCCTTTCACCTGGGAGAGCTATCCCGTATTTGCGGTACTCCTGCCCTATATGGTGTAATAATATAACCATATTATGGTCAGATGCATTTAAGTCTAGTAGCCAGTAACTCATTCTGGTGAATTCCGTTTATTTTAACATATATAAAGATAATCCAGGGCCCCAAGACTTCCTGAATAGCTCTATAATGCTCTTTGGAACAAACACAAGATGTAAAGAGAAATTCGGTTGATTCGAGGTGAGGGTATACAAGTAGATTGTGGCCACAGTGGCCTGTTTCTGTCGACATTACGAATGTGTTGTATTACTTGGGGATAAAGGCCTATATAACTATAGATTATGAATTGATTTACCTTCAGCGTGTAAGGAGAGATAAGGAAGGACACACCAAATCCATATTGCTGTCCACAACGCTGCTGACATGTTACCTGCGGTTCCAGACCCGATTACATTCTCCCTTTCTAACGCTTGATACAAGAATACTGGGTCAGTTGTGGGTAAATACCATGCCCCATACCACGCCCCAACTACAGGTGACACTGACAGGGGAAGGAAATACTGGGGTATGTACACTTTGCTTACATTTCAGTCTATTTTGAGTCACGTAGGACGCGTGGACAAACATAGATAAAACACAGTATATTCCATAGCCATGATGCCACGGTTTGTAGTTCATTCCTCTAAGTAATATTATGGGTCAGACCATACAAAATGCACTTATGGGCGAAGAAGTGTAATGCTCAAAGTTACTTTAAACAACATCATTACATTGAAGCCTAATGTCTTGGCTCTATAGAATCCCTCATTGGACCGGTTAACTCCCAGCGTTTCAGTTTTTATTGCTCGTTGAAAACAACCTGGAATAAAAGTGGTGAACATTGTTATCAAAATATTACAAAGAGCGCTGTCAAAATGTCGAGAGAACACCACAGGAAACTAGTGTGTTTTATCTTAAACATATGAATAAAAAGAGTATTATTCAGATTTCTAGATGCAGTGATGATAAATAAATAACGGTCTGTCTCTCGTGAACCTAGAACTTCTTCGCTCTTCATATTCAATATTTGATTTCATAGCATCTAGCTTATAATACATGATTACCAGACAATCTTTAACCGGGTAGATATGGGTGCATGCCCTATATTGATTAAATTACCGTACCGACTTAGGGAGTGGACATTTTCTTACCCCTCTTAAGGGGGGGGGGGCGTAACAAATGTTGCCCCTCTTTTAGTTACAAAGCCCACAAGTTTCTATAGCTTAGGCTTGTCAAATAATGACCTATCCTTTACACATACACATAGAATTATGTAATAATGTTTGTCTGTGCATTTATAGTTCTACACAATTCTACAAAATGGCCATACTAGTATGCGGTTGGACCACTAAATTCGACACAGCAATATGCGCATTTTTTGGCTTAGTGAGATGCAACATGGAGAATATAAGAGATAGTGACATGGGGCATGCACATTCTTATAACCGACAGGGTGACATGGGAATTTCTTAAAATCGAAAGCGTGACATGGCTATTTCTTAAAATTGACAGGGAAAATCGGACCCTCCCATCCAGAAGCTCATGGCAAGATAGTAAAACGTTTGACTCAAGTTATATTAAATAACCTTTTATTAAAGCACATATTTACATGATTCTCTTAAAATAAATCCTATAAACAATACATATATGATTCTATGTACATTTTGTAAAACCTGAAACACAAAATACGTCCATGGGTTTGCAGAATGAAGGATGATATACCATGTATATATTATGACTGCACATGCTATAAAAATATCACATGCAACTTCATGGCACGCATGCATCTGGCCTTGAGAGAATGATAGCACAGTTTATATTAATCACAGTTATGCTGTTGTCTATCGGAGCTGTCTATGACCCACAAGGGTAGGTAAGTATTGTCACTTCACAGAACACATCTACGCTGCTCTGAAAGGCAATGTGGCTGTCCCCGTCGGTGAATGGTATCCTACATCCATTTGCAGCATCACTTGGCTATAATTAACTTATATCACAGGTCAGTTGTTGCCTATAAGGCAGCCTTCAAAGTATCCTATTGCTGCCAGACGTTATGTCCCATTCACCAGGCACGCCAATAGCACACGTCCCCCTATGTGTATACCAGGTGGCCGATAGGAGCACGTGTGCACTGCTATGTCTTGTTGGACGTCATCATTCCTTCCCGAGCTTTCTGTGCAAGCATGTCCTTAATGAGCTTCTTCTTGTAGATGTCCCAGTCCACCTTGGTTTGCAGATTCTCCTGCAGGGCCCCTTCACTGGGGTAGGGCCTCACGTTATAGCGAATCCCCTTCTTCACCTTCTCATTTGCATGCATAGAGAAGAATTTCTTTGAGAGCATGATGCACTCGGCTCCATTGCTGACCTGAATGTATACAAATATAACAAAAAATAAGTTTTCATCAGTGAAGAAAAAGAGTAATCCATTGCTTGAGCTTAATCATAAGTCATGCCATGTATTCTCATCTATATATGGCATGACTTAAAAGTGTTTAAACTTTTGGGGCATAATCATCTTATCAAAATTGGAATAACTATAAGCTTTCTTTTGTAAACAGTTGATAACATGTGTGACATATTGTAAAGAACGCAACCGACTTGGACTTACCAGACTAACCGACGTCTGTGCAACTTCCACATCATCATCAAATTGAATGGTCGTCAGTCCCTGCAATACGATACAAAATGAAGAATGTTTAATAAAATATAAAATACTTCTGGGGAAAAGGGAATGTTGAAGCTAATTATCATTTCACCTTGACAAGCTGTAGAGTGTTGTTATCGTACTACTTTAGTATATTAATAATAGGTGTAAAAGATATTCCCAAAACCCTCCTCGGGTTTTCCAGCAAAGATGTCTATAGATAACAAAACGGCCAAGTACTATTTAGAGTCAACGTTTCGACCTTCACAGGTCTTCATCAGGACTAGTGATTTTATTTCAAGCTCAACACTATATCAACTTAGGAGCCCTTTTGCAGGAGTCATTTTACAATTGGTGATGGTAACTATGAAGGCAGAATAAAACAGTCTTGTTTTGTGATCTTATTAGTGGACCTAAATATCAGATAATTTGTAGAATTCATGTGTATTTGTACAAATGATTGGTGTAAATTTAAAGAACAATTATTTACATATAAATACATAAACATGGACTTCAATATTTATCACAGATGTTTTGTTAGCGCATGTATCATTTAAAAAAATACATTCAAGGGATAGGCCTATGGGCTCAGAGTTTTTGAATTGTTCATCACCGGTACTCTTCACACAAATGTAGGATCTCTACCTAATTTAAGATTGGTGTTATCCAATGTCTCTGTTCACGACTCAACTGGGGTTGGGGCTCAGTGATGACGTATGTGTTGTCATCAATGTGGATAAAGTCTACTGGGGGCCTTTCTTCCCACGGATAGGGAACACCGACATAGTCCACTGGATCTTCTACATCTGAAGCATTTATGCCCACTAAATCAGGAAGTGGTGGAATGTTAATTATGTGGACAGTTTCATCACGAACTTTTTCAGTTCTAAAGGAAGAGAGCGGGGGCCAGCTTGTATGGGGGCTGGAGGATGCCTGGAAATTGGCAATGTTCATGGTCAGTTCTTGTATTTTATTGGCACTTGATGGACTAAGTACCGGTAGCATGTCTGCGCTGATGTTGTACTCCTGCTGCTCGCCTACATAGTCATCAGGGTTAAATGGGCTCATTTCACTCATGATGTTGTATTGTGACGGGCTCAAGTGAGAGACATCCATTTCTGGCCATGTAGGTATGTGGGCTGGAAGGAGGGTGGATTCTGGGTGAATTGGATTTCTCGGCGAATTGTCAACGTCGGGCAATGTCGAGGCAGCAACGTTAACTGCATTTTTGTAGGCTTTGTTATTGTTAGAGTCTCGTTTTTTAGCAAACTCTAGGCGACTGGGTTGATCGTCAGTGCTACTAGTGGATGTGGTGGCTTCAAAGGGGATGTAGCTGAGGCCTGGGACCTGTGGATGGTTGTCATGTTGGCGTTTGTTGTGCCTATTAAAGTTTGTGCGCTTGGCAAATAATAGACCGCATACTAGACAACAAACCTTAGTATAGCCGTGTTGTTTGTTTATGTGCCCTCTGAGCGCAGCGGTTGATATGAAATGTTTGCGGCAGCCATCACAACGTAATCCCATGTTCGTCCTACTTTTAGGACCTATCGTTCATCCCAAGGGGGAGCCAAGTCCTTAATAGACGGATCCAAGCTTGTTCTAAGCGTAGCCTTTCGTTTAGTTTGACGCCTGTGCTGTCCACTATTGTCATCCGTACGTTTTGAATACCGCAGCCTACGTCACTGCGGAAATGCATGGCAACGTTGGTATCCATGGGGATGCCGTTGCTGGGGTTGATGTCGCCGAGATGTTGTCCCAATCTTATTTTCGCCGCATGTCCTGTCTGTCCCACATACTGCTTCCTACATCTGCGGCAGGTGATCACATAGATAACATTGTTCGTGCGGCAGGTATTGTGCCCTACAATCTTGAAAGATTTCCCTGATACCGAACTGGTGATTTCTGTGGCGGTTTCAATTTTGTTGCAGAATTTACAGCGTCCACATGATTGGGATCCGGGTTTCTGGGTCTCATGTGGGTGCGGAGTGTGTACAAGGGCTGTGCGGAGACTGTGTGATTTTTTGTATGCTATCATCAATCTCGGTGGGTATTTTGCTGTGGAGAGGGGATCTGCATTGAGGACTGGATGTAGATCTTTCAGAATCGCCGGAATGGGCCCATGTTTTGGGTTGTACTCAGTGACGTATGTGACTACATTGTCTTTCTCTTTTGGTGGAGGGTGGAGTAGATCCTGCCTGTCTTGTCCAGATGCTTTTGCTAGGGCTATCCTTAGCAATTTACTTGGGTACCCGTTTTCTTTGAAGTGTTGGATCATTTTCTTGCTGTCCCTCTCATAGATTTCTGGATCTGCGTCAATCTTTTTTAGACGTATCAGCTGGGAGTATGGGATTGAGCGTTTCAGAGCAAAGGGATGGTAGGAATTGTAGTGCAGATATTGATGTACATCTGTGGGTTTGGTGTATAGTCTAGTCTGCAGCTTGTTGTTGTTGGTTCTGTAGACGGTAGTATCCAGGAAATGTACTGCATTTTTGTCAATTTCTGCTGTGAATTTGATACTTGGGTGGATTGTGTTCATGAACTGCACTAGTGCTTGGGCTTCATCTTCTCCCCTAATTACTGTGAATATGTCATCTATAAAGCGGAACCACACTATAGGTTGTATGCGTATTTGTTTCAGTATTCTTCCTTCCAGTTCTCCCATGAATAAATTTGCATAGTTGGGGGCCATTCTGGTGCCCATGGCTGTTCCTTCAATCTGTAGGTAGTGATTGTGGTTAAAGACAAACGCATTCTTTGTTAGAATGTAGTGGATTAGTTTGGCAATAATGAAGGTATGTGGTTCTTTGAGGCTCCTCTGGTTCAAGTAATCCAAGCTGGCTGAAATGCCTTCTGCATGAGGGATGTTGGTGTATAGAGAAGTGACGTCAATTGTGACCAGTCTGTCATCTTCATGTAGGGGTGCCATTTTTTCAATCTCATTTATGAAATGTGTCGTGTCTTTGATATAGCTTGGTAGATCTGCAGCCAAGGGTTTTATGATTTTGTCAACGTATGCACTAATTTTCTCCGTGGGACCTCCACATCCTGAGATGATAGGCCTACCCGGGTTGTTGGGTTTGTGGATTTTAGGAATGGTGTAGAACTTTGGTGTCCTTGGGTAGTGGGTGGTAAGCATTAGTTGACTGCCAGCTGGGAGGTGGCCCTGTTGTTCTACTTTAGTTAAGTTTTGCTTTAAGGTGGTGTTGTATCCTTTGGTGGGGTCTTCATTGAGTAGATTATATCCCTGGTGGTTGTTAAGTTGTCTGAGACACTCATCTTCGTAATCAACTCTGTTTTGGATGACTATTTTTCCTCCCTTGTCTGCACTTTTTATTACAATGTCCTTGTTGTCTTTTAGGCTCTTTAGAGCTGCTCTCTCCCCTACTGTTAGGTTGTCTTTGGTCTTTTGGGGTTTGTTGAGATCTTGCACCTTTTGGATGAGAGATGTGGCGAAGCAATCTACAAAGGCATTGCTGCCTGGAGGGGGGGTCCAACCTTTTGCAGGTGGGTCTGGTAGGTGTGCTGGGGGGGCCTCCTGATCTGGACTATTTTTATGGTGTTCATTTAATCTAATTTTCCTCGTAAATAGGAGGCAGTCTTTTAACGTGTGAGCTGGGTGTGGGTCATTGGGAGTGGGTATAAAGTTCAGTCCTTTGCTTAATAAGCTTTTTTCCTCCTCCGTCAGTTGGTGGTTGGAGAGGTTGACGACATTGTCTTTGATTAAAGTTGGTTTGTCTCTCCTGAAGTGCCGGTTTTTCCTGCGGCTTTTTCCTTCAGTTCCTTCTTGAGAGCCTCCTGCTGTTCCTGGATGCTGTCCTGGATTTCCTTGCATTCTTCCTGTGTGCATTTTGCTCGCATGCGTTCAGTGGTGGTGATGTAGTCGGCAGAAATTTTTCCAATTCTGTTCTCCCAATATCCTTTAAGTAGGATGGTTAGGCTTGTGCTGAGAGTTGCCTGAGCTTCTTCCCATTCTGTGAGGAATGTGGGGTCTAGGTCTGGGATTTGTGGATTGATATTTGGGTAGAGTCCCTTGGGTGCTGTGTTCTTTTCTATGTGGCTGGTGAGTAATTCAAAGTGGTGTTTGGCTCTGACTATGCCTAGGCCTATCCTTTTCAGCGCTTTGTACCACACTATCGTACAGTTGTTTAGGTTTAGCGCCCGGGTGAGGGGCGGCGCGGGAGATCTACGGCGGAGCCGTCTTTGCTGTTGTTGCCCTTGGTTACGCGTCGTTTGGTTGCCCTGGTTTCCGCGCGTGCGCTCCGCGGCCTCTGGACCGAGGCCGCCATCTTTCGGTGCGCGCTTGTTTGCGTTTTGTTGGGCCGGTGTTATTACAAATGTAGGTGCTGTGTTTGTGTCTGCGGGTGTTTGCACACCTCCAACCCTAGATGATCCAGCTTGTGGATGCTCTCCTTCCATGTTTTTAGAGGGGTGAGTTTGGATTGAGATCCTGGAGGCTTAAATCTTGGGATTGTTCGTGACGCGTTAAGGGGAGGGGATCCCGGTGGGATGCTATGGGGATAGTGACAAAAAATGAAAAGGTGTAAAAGATATTCCCAAAACCCTCCTCGGGTTTTCCAGCAAAGATGTCTATAGATAACAAAACGGCCAAGTACTATTTAGAGTCAACGTTTCGACCTTCACAGGTCTTCATCAGGACTAGTGATTTTATTTCAAGCTCAACACTATATCAACTTAGGAGCCCTTTTGCAGGAGTCATTTTACAATTGGTGATGGTAACTATGAAGGCAGAATAAAACAGTCTTGTTTTGTGATCTTATTAGTGGACCTAAATATCAGATAATTTGTAGAATTCATGTGTATTTGTACAAATGATTGGTGTAAATTTAAAGAACAATTATTTACATATAAATACATAAACATGGACTTCAATATTTATCACAGATGTTTTGTTAGCGCATGTATCATTTAAAAAAAAAAAAAAAATTATATATTAATAATAATTGAATAAAGAGATTTTCACTGTTGTATTACAGTGGCAATGGCTAGAATCAGAGTATGCCAATGTGAAATGCCCAAACCATTTCACAAATGTCAAGATAATGTAAGGCTCCTTATATATAAACATATATCAGTAGAATATAACCAAATGGTAGTGGGTACATACAAAGGTGTCTTTTGGTTTGAGCACATCCACTTGGACGAAGACCGGGCCACGGAGCTCGGCAGGAACTTCCAGTTCAGCGTCCTTTCGAGCTGTTTTGGCTCGCGGCGACCTCATCCGGGGAGATGCTGATGCTGACCTCGATATACCCCCCTCAGATGGTGACCTCAGCCCGGGAGGCAATGGCGGTATGCTACCAGGTAGAGTCTGCAATATTGTGATAGGCAATGTTCTCAACTGTTATAAATATGCATGATTCGGAGGGGAGAGGACCATTGTATTGAAGCAAATTTTACAAACTCTATATAAACCATAAACCTTTCCTAGAGAAGACAAAGTCAAGCAATTTGGGATCGGTTATCGGAAGAACATAACCAGTAATGTTTAATGCAGTCATATGTGCTTCTTTTTTTTTTAAAGAACTATTTACTGTTCTGTATTATTTTCTAATTCATGTATTACAACATCTTAACGGCAAATTCATTATGCTAGAAAATAATGAATATTGTGCACTGCTTTCAAAACAAGGAAACTTTTCCGCCAATTACATGACAACAAAGAGGGATGGACTAATTGGCACCGTGTATGGCACCCTTGACTGAATGGCCCAGCGATGCTGAAAATGAAAGTATCAGTTCCTAAGGATGCATTAGTATCATTAAAAAGAACATATCACCATGCTTATCTATTTTAAAAGGAGTTGCATTAGTGAACACAAAAACTAACCTATTAGCTGATTAGTATTTATCTATTTCTTAAGAGGCACCAGAAAGCTGAAATTTAGGGGGCGCAAGCCATGCGTTAAATAACACAATCGTTGGAGGAGTTACATGCACAGGGGTTATTTTACAGTGTACGCGTTCATCCCATGCGTCCTTCCTTGAGACCTGTAAGCTGGTATTTCGAGGAAGTTTCAAGTGGTTTTAAGGGTTAAAGCCATAAAACACCAAGCAATCACATAAACAAAATCGCAGGTACAAATTATATCATCATTGCTCCAAAAGGGAAGCACAGTTCAGGCTAATATTCCAGAACTCGCCGCATCTTGCTGTAATTATTACAGAAAACTAGTGCAGGTTTATTTTGGTGATGGTGTTTTCATTTTACTTTAAGCCACGACTTCCCTTTTGGAGCAGGCAATACATTTTCAAATGTCATTTCAATAAGCCTGGAGTTGGTTCATTGGTATCAGCGCATATCATCATACATTTGTATAATAAAGCAACATCTTATTCCACATCTTAGCCTTAAATACCATACGTCAACCACCACACACGCTGCAAGCAGATACAAAGGGAGTTCACCGGGGCAGGCACTTACAAATGAGCCTCTCCGTGAGGAATTCAGGAATTTTTGGAAGCGGCTTTTGGAGTAGCCTGGACCCTCCAGTACAGGGGGTACAGTAAGTAGGACCGGTTTAACAACCTCCTCACTGGCATCCCGGTCGTCGTCTTCTTCATCGTCGTCATCTTCTTGGAAACCACGCTGCCATCGGAAAGCACTGTGAGTCTGGAAATTGTGAGTAGAGGGGCTAAGAGAATGCTAAGGGACTAAACTAGGAGTTACTCCACAGAGTTGTACTTTGCAGATGCGACAAATTAAAATATCATGGGCTGTCCGACTTCCAGGATGTCATAGGTGGATGGTCAAATAGAGCTGCCCCATCGTGAGCTTACTTCCAGGAACTATCAGCTGGAAGGTTGTGCAACAGTTTACTTCCAGGAAGTGTCAGCTGGAGGTTGTCCTACAACACACTGTTAGAAGTAAGTAGTGTTCCTGTACACCAAATACTGGGGGCAACTTTGGTTCCAGTAGATTGTGCTGTAGACTTACAGCAAGTGAGCTTTTGTATATTTACAGCACTATGTACTGTATAGGGACAGCAGAATCTTCTGTTACTGTACAGCAAAATTGATTGTAAATCATAGTCTGAAGGTCCTGGGTTCACCTCCCAGTGCTGGTGACATTTCTAACCATCCATGTGAGGGAAAAACGAGTTTTAGGCAGATGTAGGTGAAACAAGAGAAGTGGCCCCACCAAGGAATGAACTCACCACCTGTGGTGTTGGAGACAGGTGCTGATCCGTTGCGCCACAGAGCCGGTGTTGCAAACATTCATATTGGGATATGTATATCTCTACTCTACTTCTCAACTGATTAATAATAATTTGTAAAGGTCTGGGGTTCGCCTCCCGGTGCTGGGGATATTTCTAACCATCCATGTGAGGGAAAAACGAATTTTAGGCGGATGTAGGTGAAACAAGAGAAGTGGCTCCACCAAGGCTTGAACTCTCCACCTGTGGTGTTGGAGACAGGCCCTGATCCGTTGCGCCACAGAGCCGGTGTTACAAATAGTCATACTGGGATATTAGCTACCTTTGCCATGTCTGTATTAAATAAGCTACAGCCTTGTTGCTTAAGATCCCTGATGAGAGGTGGATAGACCTAGGATCGATCCCACGACCTCTCGTGTACATATTACAGGGAAAAGTACTGTAGATCTACAAGTCACTACCGTAACCTGCATCTACAGTAACAGAATTGTACATGTACAGTAGAATTTGCTGTATTATCATTTACAGCTAAAGTACTGTACACTTACAGCAAATTTTGCTGTTCACGAACAACAACTTTTTACAGTGCATACTTCCAGGAAGTATCTCAGCTGGAAGGTTGTCCAACAGCTTACTTCCAGAAAGCATCTCAGGTGGAAGGTTCTGCAACAGCTTACTTCCACGAAGTACATCAGCTGGAAGGTTGTGCAACAGCTTCTCTTAATCAACTTTCCCCTTAAATATAAGTTGGCACTATATCCATGTCTTGCTCTCCCGGAATTGGTTCTTAGGTCAGGTTACACCATAGTTGGCTATGGGCACAGAAGAAAAGCATTGTGGATACGTCGCCTAATTTGCTGTAGGCTAGCCCCATATATATGCATTATATTTATATGATAGCTTCTGCCAGGGCTGATCAGGAGTGCACTCGTCTTCGACTTGTAATCAGTCTCGACTGGAGTGAGGCTATTTAATGCATAGGTGGCAGTGGTTGTATTATTTATCTACAGCATACACTTAAGCTGGGACTCCACTACCCGATTTTCTCATCTGATCGGACCTATTCTCACAAATCGAACCCAAACAAAATGTAAATATCAACAAACCTGAAGCATAGGGTTGTTATATTTACATCTGTCTTGTGTCCGATTTGTGAGAATGGGTCCGATCGGACCAGAAAATCGGGTAGTGGAGCCCCAGCTATATTCGCTATATATTCAGGCATGACATCTTGGTTAGGAAATCTAGGGAAAATATAGCAATAAAGATCAGATCAAGCTTAATTGTTGACAAGAGAAAGTGATGAAAATGCACTACGTGTACGAATAGGTGTAGTTAGAGTGCACTATGTGATTAGATTTATGAAATAGAGAAGAGGAACTAGTAATCAATTACAGTGGAAGTGTGGCCACCTACCTTTCTCGATCTGACCCGATCAGAGCGGACAAAGTCTGGAGTTACACATTGTCTTCTCACCCGCCCTGTGTCAATCTTAGACCCTAATGAAGAAAGTTGTATAAACTGTTAACTTTTGTGTGTAACATTGACAGATTATAAAATGGCGCGCGCACACCAGCAAAAATGTCGAGAACCATTTAAATGTCTACCATTTATGTTGGTACCATTAGCTTCCAACTGTATCATATATATAACTATTGAAATTATTGAAAGATCAATTCAATGTCAATCATTTCTCAAGAGCACATTTTAATTCATTACAAAACATGCCATAGCTACTCACTAATTTCGCCAGTTCCCAATTTAGGGAGTAGAGTGCCTGTGGACTGACGTTCTTTCCGTTTTGAACCAGGCGCTGCCACATTATTCCGAACACCTTTCAACTCTTTCATTACTTGACACGATCCCTGCAGGAGAAGGGAAGATTAGAATTTACTTAGTAATCAAACAATAAACGCAAATTCTGAGCATAAGTATATGTGCGAGGGGGGAATATACGTCTATACTAACATGTACAATTATTCTGTGGCATATCAATAGCATAGGTATTGTTTAAAATGAGGAAGGTATTTGCTAAAGGTGAAATTGATGACTGTACTGATACTTACCGACTTGATAATATAAAGCCAGTCTGAAACATCACTGTCTTTTACAATAACGACACCACGCCTGAAAGCGAATGAGAGTACATCCATAATTACTATCAGACATTGCTTGTTTTCTTACAATTAAAGTACTCTTTGCAACCTCTACAATCTACAAATACCATTCTTCCTCAGAACAGTATGGATACAATGCATTTACGAGCAATGTTGCTTGCCTTGAAATTAGATGTAGTTTGATTAGTGCACCCTCCCAGTAATGAGATAAACATAATTGATTAGATATTATGTAATGTAGCTGTTGATTAATGCAATTAGATTAATGAAACTGCTGTACAAGCAAAGTTGTGGCGAATTGCCCCCCCCCCCCCCAGCCGTTGAAAATGGTATCCCGGGTATTCTCTGTAAATGGATCCACCATCTGTCCACTCAACGATCTAGGCTCCAATCTAGAACTATGTTAATGGGACTGGGCACATACACTTCAGAGATTGGCATTTTCAACCATTTGGTTCTGTTTGGATCTAGATCATAGACTTGATTTTTTTTGTGGACCCCTGGCAGTGTATTAGGCACTAGCGAGATACTGGTGGCATCACCATGTGTTCCTCTGGTACCAATTGTATCCCCCTAGTCACCAGCAACCAGCTCAGCCAAATCTCACGTCCGAGATTAGGGTACAAACAGGGTGTGAGTATTGTGAGTGGGTTGTACCTGGGCATTCCTTATGTCACCTGTCCCTCATAGAGTAGTGGTTACCATGGTGGATTCATGACGCAGAGGACCCAAGGTCAAATCCCTGTCAAGTCATATATTGGTGACCATAGGCCTACCATGCATTTATATTCTTATATATCAAATATATTTTGCTTTGATCGGTAGAAGTGAGTAACAACCTTGAAATTTATAAAGGAAATATCAATAGTGTTTGGACAAAATTTGTATTCCTATTTCTTCAAAGGAGCTATATGTATGAATAAGAAAAGGTATTGGTTGGTCACCAATATATGACTTGAAAGGGATTTGAGCTTAGGTCCTCCGCATCATGAATCCACCATGCTAACCACTATTCTATGAGGGACAGGTGACATAAGTAATGTCCAGGTACAAGTAACAACCCATTCACAATACTTACAACCTGCTTGACCCCTAAGGTGGGACACAGGCTCTGGCTGAGCTGGTAGCTGGAGAGCATAGGGAATACAGAAGGGTACAATTGCAAATGGCGCAGTACACTGGACATCTAGCTAAGGCGGAATAGGGGAACGTTCCCAAATGACGTCACCTGCTAGGGGGTGGGTGGGTCTTAGGGTTACTTTAGTGACAAAAAGTGACATGGGGGTGGGGGGTGTCAAGGTCTGTCTGACATCACCTTTTCAAGTCCAGACATATTTATGAATAAAAACAACAGTATAGAGCATATATAAAAATGAAATGAAAATAACTAATTAGGCTAAGGGAATTCCACTGATATTGTGCCCATAATAACTGATGTCAATGTGACAGTATCTCTTCTATCTAGTTGGAATAGCAACTAATTGGCCATTGTCACATGTATATGTCTATGCTACTATAGGACGCACATATCAATAAGGGGAATTTAGAGGCTATCCAGGTTTTAGTATAATCATCTACATTTATGAAGGATTACATTAAATTTCCACTTAGAGGCTGCAATTAATAGTCTGTGTGACACATGGGATCAACCTTGGCCAAGTCAGGGGGCGGCTTGTACACAAGTTTTTGCTATCATAGAACGGTACTGAATTTGCCCTATCATACCCCCTATGAGCATATAATTTTCCCAAAGTTTAGGTGCAACTAATAAGTGAGTGGGGCTTATACACGAGAATTTATGGTAGATTTATACCGTACCGTCATACTGTAAACGTAGAGAGATATTTTCACACTGTACATATTTTCATGATTTTAAAAAATCTCTGAAAATATGTACAAAGCAAATATTTATACAGTATTGAGCCAAAGTGCCTGAAAATGACCCCAAAAAAGGTGACGTCATTTGTGAATGTTCCCTAGAAGGCTACACTCCAACTAGATAAAATGACACTCAAAAGGCACTCACTTGAAGAAGTGGAACAGACAGCACTCAGGATGCTCCAACAGATTCTCGATCGGCCAGTCTCTCATGAAGTCCAGCTGACTCACGAACCGTATGTGGTCGGGCATGCCATCAGGTCCTGATCGTGACATGAAGATGTCAAAAAAGTCGTCTCTGCCAATAGCCAGTAGTTGTACCTGGTCCTGACTCACCACTGTGGCCGTCCGCATTGAGTGGTGCAACAAGGCTAACTCCTGTGGGGGTAGGAGTGTGGCTATAGGTTATAATGGTTTACATATTGAGAGGTGGTATTGAAGCCAGGTGCCCTCAACCCTGTATAACTCGATTATTTGTAGGGATACACTTAATGTGTTCCTGTAAAACGAACTATAAGTGACACATGGGCCCACATAGGCCATATATATTTTACAAGAAAAAAAGCTAATGAAATACAATGTTGAGTGGTTGCACCAGGGGCTAAAGAGAGCTGATTCAAAACATATGATATCAATATTCCGGGGCATATCATATTACGGGTATGCCGCATATTCATTCAATGCCACTTAGTGTCATTAAACTCAGTTAACAATTACCCCAAAACTTGTCCCTTTCTTCATGACTGCTGCCGTCCTTAGTTGTGTGTCGCCTGTTTTGGGATTTTTGTCCAATATTCGAACCATAGCTGAGAAGGAGAAGCGAACATATTAATGAATCTTTTAGCCAATACTTCAATTTCTCAGGATATTTACGTTCGGCAATATGTGTGATCTACTAGGCATCTATCTAATCATTGAAATATAATAAATGAAGTATTTACTTACCTTGTCCAGAAAGGATAAAATAGAAGTTTTCTGCATAATGCCCTTGGCGGATGATGACCCGTTTAGGAGGTACTCTGCAACGATATTTTTATAATTGTTACACACGTCTGAAATTTGTGCCTTTCTTAGTAAATGTATTGGAAGTGAGTTTCATTAATTGAAACTGATTGAATCTCAGTGTCTTTTGGCTATCTTTGTTTGTTAACAAAATCAGAGTAGATCTATAGACGTTGGAGCAATACTCGAGGTACTCAAGTTTATAACAGCAGTGTCTTTGATAACATCCACAGGTAGTACAATTAAGAGTGACATAGAATAAATATACCCATGGTAACTTACTGTTGAAACCATGCTACTTTACAAAGTTTTTCTTGCATGTGAAGTGGATATTCTGCGAACGACTTCATATGTTGTAGACCAATGAGTGCCTGAAATGAAAAGGGGAAAACGTGAAATCCCAAAGAGCAGTATCATCTACAAACAAAAACGTGAGATTAGAGATATGACTATTTATGAATCTTTAATAATTAATGAAAGACACTGAAACATTAAGGCTTCAGAGCAACTCTCTACACTCGTTGATGATACAATGTCATGATGTTATGTCATAGGTTAACACCATGATAATTATTTTGGCTGGTGTATGATTATATTGATAGGCACGGGTCCATGTCCATATATACATCAACTTACAGTTTGTATTTGGTCGCCCACCCGTTGGTGTGAAGGGATGCTGAGGATGCTCTTTACCTCTGTGCTTATGTTCACCTGGACATAGAGAACATTAGCATCTCAGTTTCTGTATAAAGTCACATTTTTACGATTTGATATACTATTTTTTTTAATATACACACACACAATCTAGCTGTTGGTGGTAAAGTTTAAACTGGGGATACTAAGAAAGTCGCAGCATATGAAGCGTTGGTGCAAAACGGTATTGTACGTAGCCGTGTCACCTGCCAACGGCACAATATATGCAGTTTATGCTTCGGGATATCATACTAAAACATGTAACATGTGGTAGATGCTTCATAAGAATATGTATACACATTATGTACATCTAGGATTAGGCCTGTGTCCACTAGCATATATGAGGTCGTTTGTCGTCCGTTAAAACGTGAATTTGAATACAAATACAAAATATATGTTTTGTCTCCCTGTGGACACAGCTGGACGACAAAATTCTCAAATACAAAAGTGGAATAGCAATATGCAGGGGTAAAAAATGGACATCAAAAGTGGGCATTTGAATATCTAACATGTTTGATTTTTAGTGCAGAAATTGGAATATATGCTCTTTATTCTATTGTAAGACCTCGTCAATGTTTGCCCTGGGCAGTCTGGGCAGTAATTTATAACGCCTAGTGGACACAGCATACCTGCAGTTAAAGTAGAATATATCTACAAAATGTATTCCCAGATATGTACATATTTCTGGACCTCAAAACGACCATATATTCCACTTTCTTTGTCGTATAGTGGACACAGGCCTAATGATATACGTATAGATCCTAGTAAGTTAGTTATAGCTCTACATCATTGAAGCTTGGTTAGATCACGCATGATCACATCATCGATAGTATATATAATTCATTTGGCAATAAGCACAACAAAACGAAATTCCTCGGCAATTAATGATGCGTTTAGAACTGTAGTTCTTTTCAACCCTGCAGTCCATTGCACTCTGTGTTTGTATATATGTGTAGATCTACAGTGTGGCCGAGTTTTGTGCAATAATAACTAAATAAAATAAGCCAAAGCCGCACGCAGACACTCTAAACTCTCTGTTGTACAGTGGAACCTTTGGTAACATCCCCACACGTGTTGAGTGAAATCATAATCAACATACCAACAAAAAAACATCCACAGAGAACTGCACAATGATACAAAATGTTTTTCACTCACCTCCTGTCAATATTAGTCAAATTCATAACCGTATTATTAAATGATATATGAAACAAATATAGATGGCATGAAGTTAAGAAAATGACATAGGCATGTGCATCTTATCAAGGAGACTTGTATGTCACTATCAATCATTCAGAATATTTCAGACTATAGAATAGCACCACACTTGCATTAGGAAACCTTAATTAGCACTAAAGGAGTGACAATTGGCCAGTAACTTAAAACATAGCATTTTCACATCTCGAAGATATGCCAAGAAGGCAAGCATTGTTATGTATGTGTTTGCCATCAATAGTACGATAAGAATACTTTTTCTTAAATGTTAGCAACTTATTTCTAATGGACTCGAATGGAGGAGAGAGATGCAGATGCAGAAAACCAAGTTGCTCTTACCTCACGTTTTGCTTTGAATTGGGAGAGGTCGAAGGTGAGCCCAGCGTTTTTCAACTGGTCTGAAGTGAAGGCCTCGTTGGCAATGTCTGTAAAGGTACGACCCCCGCCGTCTCCTCCGTCTCCCCCATCCCCTCTGAGAAGAGAGCACCATCATCAGGAATATTATAATATAAGCACATATAAATCCACACATGTGGTCACTATACAGTGTTGTATTATGTCAATAGTCTATTTTGTATTCTCGTGATGTGTCCTCCATGAATACAGAACCGTGTAGTTGTGTGTACTTTCCTCTTCCAATCGTCCAATTTGTATGTGATATTATACAGTGGCAATGCATAAATCTATGCAGAACTCAGAAATTTCAAGAACTGTGGGCACAACAGTCAACTTCAAACACAGCATTTAAAACGATTAAGTTGAATGTGCTGCCTTAAATATAAACCTACTGAAGTCTGAAAACTATATTGTGTCTTTTCCTCCTGAAATAGGATTTGTGGTTGGAAAAGAGTGGTTACAGAACTACAGCATTTCCAATCAAGTACCTGCCTCTAAGAATGGTGCATATAGTATACATTTATGATAGACTCAGACTAGAATATAATGCATTAATTTGATAGACCCCTGTGCACGATGCTCATAAGACTCATAAGAAGCGATATTTAAAGAAGCTTATAAATATTTTACTCCTGGTATTAATCAAGTCTAAAAAGACCCATATCAGAGTGTATCATCATGTGTGAAAGTATACAAACACTGACAAACACTGACAAACTATACATGTAACCATGTAAGCTCATAGAATCTCCTTCCCATTGTTAATAAACCAACTGCAACAAGACACATCCTCGCACTTTTTCTGGCACTGGAACAGTTGTATACTGGCGGAGAACTGATCTCCAGGTATAGGGTCAGAATCTCCTCATATATACACATACCGAAGCAAAGAGTTAGCAAAGTACTCACTTTTCTGATAATGACGATATCCATTTCAGCAGGATCAAGACTATTTTTGTTGCATGCCGAAACCGATCCCGAGCCTAGAATGAGAAGAAATATGTCCCTTATTATCATATATGCACAGTGATGACGAGTGTAATACAACCGCTATTTCATGAATAACTGTCGCTTATGAATGCCTGTGCTAAGCATATATGTGCATTAGGCCACAAGAAGTACAATGATGTCACACCTTTCTCATCGATGATAACCCCATTTTCCTCAATACAACATTACAATGTTGAATGTCCAAAGACCTCATGAAATCCTTAAAGTAGGGATTTCTTCTCTTCAAAGTCCCTGCCATCTGCATTGGAACCATCATATTATGAGGATTATGATAGAAAATGTTCTATTGAATTACATAAAGCTGACTGAAACGAAACAGATAAATCTTATGGATTGTTAATACTCACTTCCCCCCTCACACATATAGATCGCCGCAAGGAACGAGTAAATCTAACACCTAGAACACACTTGGTAGGTGTCTTCTCCCAACTTGGGATAACTGCATCTTCACTCATCATTGGGCATTGGTAAATCCACAATTGACGTCTTCAGTAGTAGATCATGATGCACAGACTAATGATGATAGTATCATGTCATCAATCAAGTTCCACAACTGAAGATGTGGGAGACGTTGGGTATAAGCTGCCCATATTATTTCCTTGAGTAAGTCCATTTGAAGATATGTACCTTCAAATTAAATCCCTGTTCATATTATAAGTAGTCCAAGGTTGGTGATCCAATGTTTTGCCTTTTTTGTCAACTATCGGTAAAAACATGCAATATACTATTCCATTGCTCCTGATTTATGGGTAATAACGCATGTATACACGGCTGCCCAATTGTCCCAGTGACTGGCCATACAAGGACTGCCTTTGTATAATACTAATCTACAGTTATTGTAGCGTGTATGCCTTCTATGTGTGCCTCCACAGATACATCACGGTGAGTCCTACTGTGTGAATCAGGGGCTCCTGCTGGGGACATGGCTTAGTTTATTTGGCAGCATGCAGTGTGCCTAACCGACCATGTGCCTTGGCCCACCTGCACAACAATTGTTGTTAACACCAGGATGGGAGTCCCTGCAGCTACCCCTATGGCGCCAATCGCCGGCATTAGTAATCAGGTAAAATGATCGCTGCATGACCATTAAGTATTATATCCACACTACTGGGGAGTGATACTGGGATATTGCTCGACGGATTTTGAGGAGGCAGATATGGGTCTGCCTCCTCAAAATGTCAGTCAGCTTTAGTTATTCTGGTTGATAGAAATTAGAAAGATAAAGATCAGCAATCTTGCGTTGTGCTCATTTATGATGAGTCAATTGTTTACTCGCACCGCGTCACTTTTTGGTACTTTGTTATTTGATAGATCCCCCTTTTCATATTCCTGGATCCCCCCCTTTGGTGACACTAAATTAATTTCCTCTTGTATATATGGTTATTTTAGTAATGTGGGGGCTCCCCGCTAACCCCCCGCTTACTGCTCAGATAAAATCGGGATTACACTGTTTGAAGTGCTTGAAGTCTTTTTGGACGTCAGTGTTAATCCTTGCACTGTGGGGAACTGCTCCATTTGTTATTAGTCTGTGCCCACTGTGGCAGTAATGATCCAGTCATCAACTGATCAGTAGGACATCTCTTCTTGGTTTAAATCCAGCAGCAGATACAGAGTGGCAATTTCTACTTTAATATCCCTTACAGCTGTTATCAATCACTACAGGTGAAAGCATTTTGAATTATGAGCCACACGTGGCCTTTTTATGTGTCTTGGGCAGTATTTTTTTAGCAGAGTTGAAAATGGAATAAATTTAATTCATGCCTGAGGGTCTAGAATTATTGAAGCAGTGAATAATTCACCAAATACCAATGTTTACTTACTTTTATTTCACACTTTAAATATTCACAAAGTGGGCCCTTTGTGATTTTAATCAGTGCAAACCTCAACATATTATAATCCCACAAAACACCAAAGAAAATGAACATTGAATCAACCGTATTAGACCAGTAAGAATAATAGTGTCTTAGTTTCTTCTAGACAAGGGATCCTTAACACAAGCAATATGACTGCAGTGACCGTGTCGGTCTATGAGTTCACCTATGGAGTAATTCCATGAGCAGCTTTGTTGTCCCACTGTAACACATTAACCACCTACAGTGACAATATTGACACAATACTTTAGTGGTAGCTGACCGTCTTTATGAGACCAGCCGGCGTCCATTCCTTTCCATATTTGCAGTACACTTAAACATATGGCTCTGTTAAAGGACCTCAGCCGTCTTGCAATCCCCATACTACACTGGCAAGAGCTACCCCCTTTTTAACCCACTATCCAGGCAACAATAACGTGATTGCAGGTCGGACACGGTGGCACCATCTGCAGTTTAGTTTCTGTTTACAGCCGAATTCACACTTCTTGATTTAGGCATTTAAAAGCCTTAAGTGTTTGCATCCTATAGGAGGGAAAGCAGTCCATCGTAATGATTGAGTGGCCTCCCAAAGTATATCGACCTTTTAGGGCAGGTTTCTCTTTTGTGCAGAAAGTATTTGATAGTGCAAGCAGATTATATTGCAATATAGGCCCTAAAATGTGTAAGATGTTAACAAAGTATCCTGTTTCATTCTTTTTGAACCTTACAGAAACACTCATCTGAAGACTTAAACAAAGGAAGATGTGTGTCAAGTTAACCAACTTGTAAAACAGGACCGACTCTATAATCCAGTGGGAACAAAATCCAGTTCAACGTTGAACCAACGTTGAATCAATGTTGAATCAATGTTGAATCAACATTTGAATCAACATTGACAACAAGTTATCAGTATTGATTCAATGTTCTGTGCCCACTAGGAATTCTTTTATTTCAATTGTTTCATACTAGCGTATCTGGCTAATATTACCCATTGTTCCCTTATAATGATATTATAATGCAGTGACCGCAATCCAGGTGGTATTAGAACAATGGTTATACTTCCCTTAAGCTGCTTATAGGTGCAAGGGCATTAATCAGCTCCATTGCTCGTTTCGTCGCTGGCCTTACTAAACCATGACCAACGTATCAAGGATAACCTCAATCATCACTGTATGTATTTGCATACGATTGCGTATCATAAACACTATTCCCCTAACACTGGGTCTAGGGTAGTCATGAAAATTATATAGGATTTTTTTTAAAGATATTCAATTGTAAACATTTTGAACGAGCATAATCGAACAGTGAAAACGAACATAAAATGGAAAAGTAAACCAATAATGGAATGAATGACAAATCAGTTTTCTTTTAGTTACAGGTACTCACACTTTTAAAGACCCGTTGCTGTGGCTATGTGTTTGTGTGTGAGAGAAAGAAGCACCCAATAGGTAAACATAAACAACTGTCATGCTACAGAATCAAATTGACAAGATATGTATAGAAGAGGCACAAATAAGATACATCTTAACATTATGCTATGGAAATGTGCCACATCTGATGCACTGATGATCCAGTTCCATCCGGAGTCCCCAGTTTTTTAGATAGTTTTTCCTTATTTTGGCACAGCCTATAGAAGACGTTGCGTGCCTGTCCCCTGCTTTTGCTGGGTTTTTTAAAACGAATCAATCAATCAATCACTGATGATCATTTTCAGGGGCGGACCCAGGAATTTGAAAGGAAAATGTGGAGAAACACCGTTGCATACATGGGTCGTGGCAGATTATCATTAGGGGAATATAATTATTTCCCCCAAAAGCGTGGTGGTGGTGGTGGTGGGGGGGGGGGGGGGGTCCTGAAACACTCCCTAAAATACTTTTGAGAGCTGATATATCAGGAAGGTTGTGACTTTCGATTCTCGCTCTGCACTGGCAGAAGTTAATGTGGCTGAGCATTAGAATGTACTGTAGTTTTACTGTGTATGTCCTGGTGAGTACGCCTACATAGATAATCTTTAAACTCAAGAACTTAGTCAATAGCGACGAACATAGTTACCGTAGTCATTTGTTTGTTCCCTATACGGTCACCTATGGTTATAGTTTATCGAGCTAAACAAAGATTGCTCCCATGTCGCCTACTAACGGCCCAGGGACTTCTCGACAGTCTACTATGGTTAGTTAATATTATCAGGTATAGTCAGTAGTGACCGACCCCCCCTTAGTCATTTTATTCCTATGAGTGTAAGGCCTTAGCCAATATTGTTTTGCTTTAGTCATATTTGAATACCAGTTCGTCATTCTGACCAATATCCCTGTGACAAACCTGAGATAGTCACTACAGACTAAGGCCCCGAGCATTCACATTGCCTTAACCAGAGAAGGCTGTGTTTCACATCCCCTGTTTAATCACCCTCTCCCGTATTTCACGGCCTTTTAAGTCATTAAAATTGATGACCTAATCACTATAGAATAGCTTTTTCATATCAATTAGGTGAAATTTTGATGAATGTTGTTAATAATGACATGAAATAAACACAAAGAAGCACATACAATATAGTTCCCAACTGACGGCTATTTCACTCTGCTTCGCCTCGTGAAATAACCCTCGGTGAGGAACTATAATCGTGAGCCTTTGTCTATCGTTTCTACAGTATTAGTGTACACGGACAGTAAAATATATTGTTAGTTTACAGTTTAAAAGGACGTATATTTGGTTTCACTATTAATAGTGTAGATCGATATATTATTGATGGCAAGAGCTACTCCGCCCTTTGAATACTATAAAAGGAAAAGTAGAAAGGTCAAAGGGCGTACCCATGCCTGAGCACCCCTGCCTGTTGAATCCATTCACGAAAGCTTGTTTACTGTGTGTTCAACTAGACACACTCGTATATGATATATAGACCATTGATAATCACATATAATACATATTCCTCCGTTTGATCATCAAGTGGAGCTATCATTAGCGTCCGTTGTATAACATGTGAATGTATGAATATCAATGTTTGGCTACGTTAAAAATGATATATAGTATTTTCCTGAGTGAGCTACTGTGGAACCTGCTAAGACATTTGTAAATTGTAGTGTCGGCAAGATAGACACCGTTTGGATGACCATAGTCATGTCGTGCAGTTAGATTATGACAATCCACTCGAGAAGATCAGTGACATCGGGCACTGCGCCTTTCGTGAATTCAATACCAATATGTGTTAGTGTATTGTAAGAAAAGGCTTAAAACCAAGATGAGCAACTCACACATATGGCATATATACAGAGGCATGAGGAGCAGAGAGAGATCATAGGGTGAGTTGGATACAGCACAGAGAATCCATGACTGATACTGAGCGCAGCATGTCGACTTCTATAATGAATAGGGGATAAGTGAGTAGCTCCTGGTGAACAATACCTACACTATAGATAGAAGACAGTGTTTAGTGAGCAACTCACTTGGAATCCGAGCCTGACGTAGAACTCAGCCGTTACTTGGACGAGCACCTCTGGCAGTGGCCCCCGACCAGTCTGCCCCCTGGTGGTAGGGGCCACGAGCTGACTGGACGTGGTGGAGGGCGTGGGGCGGGGCCGCTCCTCTCCCGTACCCGGCGTGATGCGGCCGGAAGTGGTGGTGGTGGGGGCCGGGGGCGCGGCGGGAGGGGGGCTCGGTGCCGGGGAGGGGCGGGAGGGCGTCCTCTGGAGGGACCCTGCCTTAAGCTGAGGTACAGGCCGGGGGCGCCGGGTGCCACCAGGGCTGCTGCTGCTGCTAGCGGCGGAAGTGGGCAGCGGCGGAAGTGGCAGATCGACGATGGTGAGTTGCTGAAGGGACTGCGGCGCGAGGACGACGCGCGGCCTGTTGCCGCCAGAGGGAGGCACTAGCGGTGGTAGGGTGACCCCGGCCTCGCCACGTGCGGAGGGTGGCAGAGATAGCATGACATTACCTGCCTGCTTCTCCATGTTAGACTCAATTTATGGTGCAAGTTCAAGTTTCAACACCCACAGGCTGGCATGATAAGATGGCCATTTCTGTGGTTAGACCAGAATTCTCCTCTGTCTATATATCCTCTCTTGGGCGTTCATAACCAGTTCCTCCCTGAGTGACTTCCGATTCTTACAACAATCTTCCATGAAATATCACAAGATCACGAAATTTGTCAGTGAATTACAAATATCATAGTCCTCCTTGAAATAATCGGTCCAGTATATAGTGCAATTAGAAATAACTGACCTTTTTTAAGCAGATTTATAAGAAGCATTAGGAACACAAGCCATTATTACAGCAGCCACTTATGAAGCCACACGACTTACTTCTCTCTGAATCGTCTTTCTGATCAATTTCACCGTTTCCTTCGGCATTGATGTATTGAAATAACTCACTGTCTCCACTTCCATAGCATTCTGTTAGAATGGTGTCCATTAAAATTAATTGTCATTCAAGTGGCGTTTCTGGTGTGTTTCCCAAGTACATGTACTTGATTAGAAGTGGGTTACCTGGCATTAGTTTTCCGAGCATGTAAAGTATCCTTGGCTGTAAATCTGATATATGTCCGTAGAAACCAAACAAAGTGTGCTCCTGGTAAGGTAGGAGGTGTTGGCTAACATGATCCATGTACACATAGGTAGTTAGGTGATCTGGTAGTGACGTCTTATACCACCAGGCTGCCCTCCTCCGGTGGGTGGTATATGGTGCTGTGGGCTGTATCAGACCGTGGAGGACATGGCTGACTTAACGCCTATACAGGCGTATCTTATCTCTGCCGGGGCAGGTGCTGGATCTTGGAAAGACTACTGCCTCTTGTGGCTCTGGGTATAGAAAGGTTAGGGGAGCTCCATGGCATGACTGCAGTAAACAGTAGACATGCTCCATTCCCCCTTTTTTCTGTGATCGCGTTCCTATTGACTCAAGTTGAGGCAGCTCAAACATTGCCTATTTGCCCGCATTGCATTGGGGAGTCAAGACGGTGACCAAGCCCTCTCCCATGACCAAATGAGGCAGGTGAGATATGGGTGTCTGGGCGGACTTGGGGCACTGGAGGAATATGCATTAAGGCGCTAACGGAACTCACACCTCCAGCTCTCAACTCTACCAAGCAGACTACTGCAAGCCCAAGTAGCGAGCCCTGAGTTCTCGGCCTTTGGCGTCTTAAATGTATACAAAGTGTTTAATTCACTCTATCAATGCTTGGGCAATTTAAAGCGGTATATCATAAAGTACACCCTGGAGTTGTTAAGAGTGTGAGATGTGTGTTAGAGTAGACGGCAGGGCCGGGTAGGACTAGCTGTGTACTTTGGGGATGACGACTTTGAGGCCCTGCACTCGGCAGTAAGTCTCACATTATTGACCGTGCCAATACTGAAGAGCCCTAACATAACGGCGGTCATGGCTTTAACTTAAAGGCTTGTTTAAGGTCGTCTTAATTTGCCATCCCCAACGTTCTGGTGTGCGCCCCCACAGTTGCTTACCCAGGCTCATGGCATTGTACAGTAAATAGGTATAGAGCAATTAAAGGACCAGGATACTGCTGCTATTTTCCGTGGTGGCGATTGTTTGGTGATATACAAACCAAGACTCTTCGATTATAGAGAAAGAATGGAGGTAAAGGCCATTTTAAGATATGAAGCCCATCAAATTCTACTTAAAGATACGAGTGTATGCATCAGTGCATCGTTGCCCAAAGTCCTGAGGTATCATGTCCATCATGTAAAAGGATAGTGCATGCTGTATAAAACAGAAATCATGAGTTGTTTGTGAAGAAGGTAATGTTTCTCAATACAGAGGATCCACAAATAATCAACAACAGCTTTTATAGGAATTAGAACGAATTTAAAAAAGGCGTAGGAAACTGTTAGCTAGTTTATTAATAATTCCATGAGTGTAAAGTACTAACTGCGTGTGGCAGAGGGGTATGGAATCAAGGTAAAATGCCCACTGTGGATCAACACAGAACTTCTGACCGCTTAACCTTCAATGCTTTAATTAGTATTGATCCCCGGGCAGAGACCGTGGAGGTGTACTGCCTTGCGGGCATTAGGATAGGCACCCTGTTTATTTGGCAACAACTAAGTGGACTGGCCAAGGAAGCACTCCACTGACTCACTAGTAAAGTGGACAAATATGTCATGAATACAAAGAGTTTATACAGGAAGTCAATGTTGTGACCTGGACTGGAAGGTAGCAATCAGGATACCAAATATTTCTGTTTGTAATGTGAAGTTTTAATGCACGTTTGAAATGTTGTTTTGGTAAAGGTAGATGCCTCTACAATGTACTTGATAGAATCCCCTAAGGTCTATATATTACTTTCTACTTTCTCTGTTTTTAAATCTGTTATGCCATTGTTGAACGCTGCTGGCATGACATAACTGTGACAAACAGTTTGATTAGCTGGAGATATTTCATCAATTGGTAAGTAAAAGTACAGTACAGTTGATTGGTTAATAACGTTTAAGCTTTCCGGCCAAATTTGCCAAACATGGCACAGCATTGAATTTTGTTGAGGCATTACCGCCACCTAGTGTATCACCCTGGAAGTAGTAATGAAAGAACAATATTATGTTCCGTAGTACCGAAACTACTCCAAAGCTTATCAGTCAGCCAGATTTTGAACATAGAAGAGGCCACACAGTAAGTGGTGGGCTGTTTGTTAGCTGATCTGGGGATTCGTGTTTAAATGTGGAGTTTCATGTATATGGAAACAAGATCTGTGACTACAAAAATCGAGCGTGTGACTGCATCACAAATCAGGGTCGGGGGGAAATGTAGTATTAAAGAAGTCTCAATCATAAGTCCCAACCCAAAGTTCTAGCCCAAAGTCCTAACCCAAAGTCCCAACCCAAAGTCCCAACCCAAAGTCCAGCCCAACCCAAAGTCCCAACCCAAAGTCCGGCCCAACCCAAAGTCCCAACCTTAAAGGGAACCTAGGGCGCACCACTTTATTGGTACCCCTACACTGGTATATACCATATATAATTGCAATTTATATTTAATGCAGCAATTGCCTGTGAATTGCAGTTTAAAATGCGACAAAAACGTCTTAATATGCATCTCAACCCGTGCATATAACCCAGGGGTGAGCCCTGGAGTCAATAACTGATACAAATGTACATGAAAGGGGCACGTTCATATTATATGATGATACTTTGAATAAAATTTGCCTGAAGGGATATATTATATTAGAACATACATGCCAAGACCAAAAGGACTTGTTTCAGACAACTCGACCCGAGCTACTAAATTAGGCGGACCCTACTATATTTTTTTCCAATTTGTAGGTACTTCCTAACTATTTATAGTCGATATAAAAGTTTACGTTAACCCTGGAATCCATGAGTCAATATCTGTGCATCAAAATCACGACATGCGAGTCAACCGTGTTATATCCGAAACTCGATACATGGCTACTTTCTTGACTGGTGTTTATCTATTTCTTATTTTTTAATCCAACAAAATATCCCATTTGTCCTGGAACACACGTTTTTTGGTGTACGAAGTGTTTCTTGACAAGACACATGCATTCTTATTTCGAATTTTCAATAAAAATTCATAAAGCATAGCCCTGCTTTTAGTTTGGCAGTGTTCACTAGTAATAATACCATAGCTGAAACTGTATGGAGAGGAAATGAGGACAAACTGCAGGCTCCTATGTGTGGGTATTTCCCACATGCTCACCGGGCTGTTTTCTAAACATTGCACATGTTTAACCACAGAGAAAATTGGGCAGCTCTATTTCAGTCAGCGTTGAATTCAGCCCCTTGGACCTCACCCATGTTCAACCAGGTGAAAGCAACCCCACAGGGATAAGGGGCCTGGTAATAGGATCCAATTGGGCACTGTGGTCATGCATGACTGCACCTTTTGGTATTGGTGTCGAGCTCTGTAGTAACTGCTATGTCCACTTCCTTTTACTGAGGTATATAACCAACGGTGTGAATTAATTCACATGACATAAAATTATGTGGAGAGTTCTGCATAAATGAAGAGTACTTCAAACATACATTATGAATTGTAGGGAAAGTTGAGTTGAGTACAATGCATTGCACTTCTAGTGAATTGCCAACAATGGCTATACGTTTGGTAAGATTATGATATGAGTGTATAGACCTATAGGTGGCGACCATTCTGAGGCTTAAATGTGTCAGCATTGCTAAAATAATCTTAAGTATTTATAAACGCCTGAATACCACTGTGAATAGGTAGTATACATAATGCTACAAGACTGGCTTCATGTATAGGATTGTGCAGCAGTGAAAATGCATATACTAGTTTGTGTAAACCTGCAGTTTTTTCATTAGGCTAAGTACCAAGTTGTAAGAGGAAAGGAGGAAAATATGTATGTTTAAAGAGAAAATAGTATTTTGATTGATCTTTGAATTAATTAGTATGCAACCAGAAGTATGTGTGTAACACATTGCATATAAGCAATTGCAAGTTATAACCATTACATGTTTTGCTTATGTCGATAGTGATGGAATGAGGTTGTCTTTACAGCATCCCCATATATCACAAATATATTTTTAGAAACATTCTGTTATGTTCTCCTCAAAACCACTTGTCAATATGAAGCAAATAAAATTCCTGAACTCAAGTATTGCTTCTGTGCAACATTGTTAATGCCACTGTGTGCGGTCTGAATGGCCTACCTCGTCTCTCAGTGGGTTGGCTTGAAGATAAAAGCACGACGGGCGGGAGATGGTGGAGTTGGTACGACTCCTGCTGTTCATCCTTACTCCCCAGGCAATCTCCAGGCACAAGCACTGCTGCTATCCCAGCTGTCCACATAAGGAAGAATGTGGTTGGTAATTGTTTGATGTATATACTCCTGCTGTTGGCACCTCCTTAATCCTTCTTCAACTAACTGTTAATGGCACTATTAACTCTGAGTGCTTAAGCTGTACTGGTGGGTAGATGAGCGTCATATGTCAGTGTATGCGTATCCTCCAGGGGAAGACCTATCCCATTCACAGTGGGAGCCACTATGATAAGATGATCAGGTTAACATTCATTCTGGCAGCAATATGATGGGGGAGGGTCAAGGGGGGGGGGGGAGCAGGTGAATGGGGACAAGTTGCCTCTACAGGTGTAGCACTGCACCTGTGGCAGGAGCTGCAGGGAATGCTGTGTTGTGGGCATGCTGGGGGGGGGGGGGCTGCAGGTGGTTGTAGGCACTGGAGGTGTTCGTGGGTGGGGGGGGGGGCAGTTGAAAGCATGTAGATCCAGTATGGGGATGCGCATACTTCAATGCACCCGGACAAATCGCGGATCGGTGGTGGGCGATATATGATTAGAGTGGACGGAAGCGGAAACGTCCCCTGACGCCCACGACGCGCCTCTCGGTGCAAGCGGCCTGGGCAGCAGAGAGCCTATCAGTAGTAATAACTACCCCCTCCCTCCGACCTAGGTCCAGTAGAGGACCTCGCATTCAAAAGGCTCTGCTTCTGATATGTAAGAGCTAGAATGCACCATTGCCATGCTGTATAGGAGATTTCCCGTAAACGTTATTTCAGAGGCGTAGGAAGCAAATGTTCATTGGGGGGGCCCAAGGGGGGCCCACTCCAACCAAGTTAAAGTATCAGTTTTTATGCATGATGTATCATATACATGCTTATATTAGATTGTATGGAAAAGTAGTATTTGAGTCCCCTTTAGGTCTGATATGGGGGCCTGACCCCCTCTGCCCCCACTTTTCCCTGTGTGGGAGAGTAAATGATTGAAAATTGCGTGTATTATATTACAGGTCTTGACAAATTTTTGGGGGGCCCAAACATATTCAGCCCCCCCCCTCCTTAGTGATTGGGGGGGCCAGGGGCCCCCTGCCCCCCCCCCCCCTTTCCTACGCCCCTGTATTTCGCAGAATGGGTTGCAATGCCAGCTGTACCATCCCACACAATGGGATCAATACCAGCTATAAATCGTTAATGGCATGATACTGCTTTAATGCAGTTATGTCATTTTGGCTTGATATGACATGATGCACAAATGCACACCCTTAGAGTAACTTGCCCGTGTTGAATTCATGCAGCATGTCGACTCCAATGGGTTACTATAGCAATACTATAGCAATGAAAGATGAAACCTTGACCATGAAATATCATCAAGAGCCTTGCTGGTATCATCAGGACCCTTACCGATGCATGTAGTCTTGGTACAATGGAATAGTAACTAGCGATCACTTTCGCCAAAACGACTCTGGCAGGGATTTGTGGCCTGGCTTCAGTGCACCTAAACCCACTCCACTTCCCACACACGTCTTCATCTCTGACCACCGACCAATTAAACACTTGTCCATTCCCAAGTTCTACACAAGTGCACTAACTCAATGCCACTGTTTATACCTGGGTACATGATACCATATTGTTTCACCAACATCACTGCGAGGTACCGGATATAACCCCAACCCATTTCGATCTTTATTCTAATATAATCTACTAAGTCAATCTGTAAGCTATTTTTCTGTGATTTGCCTAACTAAATGCTTCCAATTTTACTTATAAACAATGTATATAGTATACTTGTAACATGGGGTTTATTCATAAATTTTCGTGATGACATTCAGTCTCATTTTGTGTTCAAGGATAGGATAGACTATTTGAGAAGCAATTGAATTAGTATTATGGGCATATTGCCATAGTCATATTACGAATGATACATAAATACGACTTCCATGGCACGTCCTAAGCACTATGGGGTTGTGATTCTTGTTAGATAGATGCATGAAGCAATGCTGCCACAGCAACATGACGTATACACTCGAGCTATAGCTTCAGTCTTAGCATACACATCAGTGCTTTGTAATTTGTAAAACAATGCGTCCGTTCGAGGGGATAATTGTGAGCTTATTAGGTCAATGCAGGTAGCGACAGGTACAGGGTTATAAATGGAGTAGTATATTGTATAGCAGATGGGTGTGGACCACTAAATTCGACATGGCGACATGGCCGTTTTTGGGCCTAGTGACATGCGACATGAGGAATATTAGAGATACAGTGAGGTCTCGATATATCGACCACCTCCGTTTTGTATAAAAACGGCCGGTTTTCCAAATCGGCCGGTCCTCTGGATTATGCATGGAAGGTGGCTGTATTTTTGTGGGGTTTTTTTTGGTGGTTTTTTTTTTTTTGGGGGGGGGGGAGGGGGGGCTGAGGGCAACTATACGCACACTGACACAACTGAGTAAACTACCAAAAAAAGAAGGGCATATATTCCCACTTCTATCATTGCTCTGATTCAACACTTGCAGAAAAGAATCCAATCTCCATTTATATGTGACACGACCTGCGAAAAAGGCCCATTGTGCAGGGTGCATTTAAGTCCCTTTCCCTAGTACATGTCACATATATAACAGGAAAAAAGGCAAACACAACTCAAACCCAGACAAGCAGACTCTACCGAGTACATACATGTATTACATTGACAATATGTACTTAGCCTAAATGTATATCATATTATGCTTTCATGTTTTAACTACAACCCAAACTCCATTTGTATAAAATATAACAAATCGTTGCATACACTACTACTGAGTGCCTCCCTTTTTAATACTGAAACAACACTGAACACACTAAATACTCTGGAATCCATCTACCAACCGAATTATCAAAGTAGATTATAATACAAAATGAACACTGGGTACACAAAATGGCTGACCGAAACCGGAAGCATAAATAACCGACTTATCAAAGACAATTAGTATGTAATTGAAACTGTCCTAAGTGATAAGAGGCCGATAAGTAAGACAACCGACTTATCAAAGACCGATTTATCAAGGTCTCACTGTAGTGACATGGGACATGGACATTTCTTAAAATCGACATGGCTATTTCTTAAAATCGACAGGGCGACATGATCATTTCTTAAAATCGACATGCGAAATTGGGACCCCCCCCATCCAGACCCCCTAGCAGGGTACAACCGATTGAAGCAGAAATAGACCACTAGTGGGCTTATAAGGGTCTCTCCTGGTGCCTGCTCAGATTTGAGATGAGGTTTGGCAATGGTATTAAAATGCTAAGAATGCGGTGTAATGAAGATTCCTTTCCTGGATGCCTAGTAAGAGGATTGAAACTTGCTATGCAACAGAAACTCAGTTAGATAGAGACGGTGAAGAATACATGGGAGGTGGAGGAGTGCATCCCCACAGGGTGCAAGTGGGTGGGCGGGTTTAGCGGTTCTTTTCAAAGAGACATTTAAACACAAAGAAACGTTATGCAACGTTTTACGACAATTCTCTGTGGGTCCATATTGTTGCCAAACATTGTATAATGTTAAATGCGCACGGAACCCAGGACCTAACCCTGCCGAGTTTTGTACGCAAATGACGTCGTGGGTTCAGTGCGCCTTTAAAGAAAGTTATTTTGACGTAAGATGGGGAGGAGGGGTCCTACCGTAAGTTCTCGCGTAGAAGCCGCGGCTTGTACGCGAGTCGGACTCAGCTTTCTTTTGATACCAAACATGCCAATATAGGGTGACAAAGAGTTTTTATTAGTATACTCCAGTACCAAAATCGCAATATTCAGACCCCCTCTGCGGCTTATATATATTTTTTAAGTTAGGGGTGCGGCTTATACGCGAGTTAGGCTTATACGCGAGAATTTACGGTAGGCATCTCAATCCCCTATGTAGAAGACGAATGGCGAGAACTAGTACTTAATCTCTCATATTTAAAGCTTAAAAAAAGCCCCTGTAACATGCTGTTAAACTATAGCTATATGGTTTGACACTTTTTTTTTTATCAAATTTAAAACGTGCCGATATATGCAACATCTGTCATTAAGCTATGATCAGAAGGAAGGATCGACCCTGATATGCTGTGTAACAAGCACTGATCTGGAGGTCTATTGACGTATTGTATGCTATATCAATCCGTGACAGGGGGTAGTTGAATTTATATCTATGCATCGTGTTACCAAACTCTGCACGTTAAGTATACAGAGTAATGACACAAGCAAACCAGTGTATGCTTCGGCTAGAAAACGTCAGATGGCGCTCGTGAATGGGCAATCACTGCACTGACTCCTATGGATATGACCGTAGCATGCTATGTACATCTAATGTACAAATGACATTAATACATCTAATATACATATTACGGTACACTGTTTCATTAATAACATATATGCCCACTGTGATTCTTTACAAATGTTTTTCTGTGTTGAGAATGGTGTACCGTGTACCCAATACACCTCTCCTTTTAATGCTATTGGCCTGATTGATTTGAAGCGGGCATTACTATTCTATTGGGCTGATTAAACAATGGTGATTCCCTTCCCACATTCAAACGGTGTACCATCTCACATTCAAACGGTGTAGGGTGGTAACTTTTCTAGAGGGGTCCACACACACCATTCGCCTTGTATTTCTTAAAATTAAATCTACACAATAGCGCCCTGCTCATATTTAACACTTATCAATGAACTGTGATCTAACTATGTAACCAGAAATTTACATAATATCATACTTTATTAACTATCTCTTTGTTTTGGCATCTATTGGAAAACTCCCTGTGAAATGTGCTTTACTAAATAAAGTTATCCCCCCCCCAAAAAAAAAAAATTAAAAGAAATCATACTCGCACTTCACCTGGATCATATATTATAATACATTAATTTAAGGGGAAAAAATACTGTACACTTACCAGTGCAGTTTTAGCGGCGTTGGCGAGGGAATAGCGAGTGTGATGATGTCCTGCGCCGCTGCCGAGGGCAGTCCGTACACGGCTGATACCGGAAATGAGCCTTTGCGAGGGACTCACATCGCCATCGGGCAGGCCAATGTACTCTCGTGAGATTCTCGGTGTTGTGCCAGCACGTGATAAACTGGCTATACTGCCATCTAGTGAGATATTGTCCATACTAACACGACTAGGGCGCCGGGACGTACTATGAGCAGACCTGCATGTGGGAGGTTCCAATATGCCCTCCCCCATGGCCACCACTGAGATCTTCCTGGAGGGCTTTCTATGTCCATGCGGCCCGTTATGGTCACTATCCCTCCTTTGTGGACCACCAAGGCTATCAGCAGAAGACTGATTCGTTGCAATGTTGCTCTCATCGTCAAAGGCGAACGTCTTGTAGCGCTCAGTGAGGCGTTTTTGAATGGCCTGCCTGGAGTTTTGCATGTCTATGTTGGAGTCACTGGCTGTGACCTGATGCTTCTTCCTCATCATGGCTTGCTGCATACTGTGCAGCATATTACTGCCGCTGTAGTTCTCCGGGCGGGAGTAGTAGTCTAAGTCAGTTTCCGGCGGCTCCGTGGCCTTAGGGCCGGACACCGTGGAGGGGCGGATGTGGGCTACTGCCATCTTGTTATAGGTAGATCTACGTCACAAACACGTCGTGTGTTAATACAGGTATGGGTACGTCACAGACCCATGTCACAGGTACATCAATCACCAGGAGTCATCGCAGGCATCATAGTGTTGCCAACGGTGGACATTTTCCTTGAAGTGCCTGCTTCCCTCTGGTTGTTCAGGATGGGGAGTGTACCTTTTCGTTTTCTAGGGACAATGATTGGACCCACCTGCAAAAAAAGCACAGAACAGAAAATTAAGCCTAGAAGTAATCTCGGTTTCATATTATGATCAAAAGTGCCATGTTGTAGAAAATGCCCGTTGCCAGCCGCACACGCGCGTTTTACTAAATGTACCAAGACCAAGTATTAAAGTATTATAGGGATGCCAAACATCGATTTTACCTCGCATTTCCAGTCGGTTGTAAAAAAAAAAGGAAGGAAAAGGGATTACGAGGCAAAGCACCCGATATAAAAGGGTAGTTTCAACCCCTAATATTTTGCTGGATATTCCAGATCTCTCATCCTAGTGCCTCTTTGAGGCCCGCGGGGGGGGGGGGGGGGGGGGGGGGGCGCACTCCCTCAGATTCGGTTACTATGTGTAAACACGGCTCTTTTTGTTGTCAAATTTGGAGGAAAGGGGTATATTTTGAGTCTAATGACACAATTACTTTCATCTAACACTTTTATTCAACTTTTCTCTACATTTGAAATGTATGTTTTATTATTATACATGTATTGCACAAAAAGAAACATAAATAGTCATAATTGTAAACATTATGCCTCATTTGGTGTTTTCTATATAACTTTCTTGGTATCCCTTGTTCGTCATTTCTTAAAATCGACATGCATGACATGGATATGGGACATGGCTAGTTAAGTGACATGTGACATTGTCATTTCTTAAAATCGACATGCGACATCACATGGGGCTTAGTGACATGAATAAAAATTTCTCAGTTACTGTAAAATATGCTACCCAAATCTTTCTTCAAAGTTCGTCCTTGTGGGTAGCCAAATTCCAAAATGTTGCTGGGCCTGCGGCCCCATTGTGACAACTATGGTGCCCCTGCATTTTCCCCTTTAATAGTGACACTAGTGACATGGCTTTTTTCCTTAGTGACATGTGACGTGACGGTGGCCATTTCTTAAAATCGACGTGCGACATGGGGACCCCCCATTTACCCCCCCCCCCCCCCCATGCCTATAAAAGCAAGAACATTTGTTTTACTCAGTAAGTCATCGATAAGTTTGTGTGTGTGTGTAATGTACCATTTTCATTTTGTGATTATCTAGATCTATAAGTGACATAAAAACTCAAATAATAAATATTCCAACATTGTGTCACTTATGATAACGTTTTGTTCCCTCACTGCATTGGCAATTAGACTGCAATTCCCACTGGTCTGAATCGCATATTATTACCGTACGTCCCTTACTGTACAGTTTCATTTCATTTTTTTCCCTTTCTATATTCAGGATATGCTTTACCATCTAATCACACCCTAGATACAACAACTCATAGTTCCCCTATCCATGGAAATTATCGGAGAATATCAGTATGTTGAACTTGGCGGTCTAAATGCTAGGGCCTAATATCTTTTTCCGTGTTCTAAAAATCTATTAGCCACGCCACGCCCACGACCCGCTCGACGCCTCGAGTCACGCCCACTTCTCTAAAATCGAAGTGTGACATACAAACACGTCTCAATATGAGATTATTTAGCAGCATATGCACTAGGGTATGTTGTATTGAAGTTACAGGACTTACGCTTTAGGTGTTCAACTATATTAACGTGAAATGTATTGCTCAAGAGAGGTTAATTTCCTATTTTAGTCTCAACCCGTCACGACAAATGTTGTCATCATGAACGTATCGCAACCGTCATGACGTCATTTCCGATGTTTAGTTTCTCCCTTTCCCGCTAGGCGGCAGCTGGTTCCGGTTTCCCGCTTCCCGCGCCTTCCCGCCACCGATTAGCTCGACTTGTCGCATTGTAATATTAAATAATGCTATACCTTTGTATGATACTGGGATTGATAGCCGTCTGAGCCATATCAACACACGCTGACATTTTTCGTCTGCACATAGGCCTATATAATATATGCCCAGGCCATATTGGAACATATCATTCGGTAGGCTTACCAGTCTCGGGCCCCGACTCTACGTTTATGGAATAGAGGGAGGGGGGGGGGGGGGAGTTGGTGGCTGGTAGGCTACATGATAACACTCTAGCCTACTTTAAGTGGATTTATGGCCACCATACATCTATCTGATATATCCATGATTCGCCTAAGTTGTTTTTCATCCCTCTAAATCTCTTCCACTTGTAGCTTGTGGATCTTCACGTTGAAATCCGCGGATTGATTTATAAGCTGACTGGTGACAATATTGTGAATATTGTCTGGGGTATTTTTTTTACCCTGATCACATTGGCCATAGGCTGTTTGATGTAGGCCCGATGTAGGGCCTAGGCATACAGCCCCCCCCCCTTACAACTACACACACACCCGATTGGCATTACACTGTATGGCTTATAGACTAATTTACTAGAATTGTGTTTATCCCATAGGCGCTACACAGCCTACATCGTGAACTAGAACCGTAACATATGGCTTTGAAAGGAGGGGGGGCACTAAAGTCGCACCGCTTTGGGTTGAAATTTAATCAGAAAAATCTTATTTGATGAAAATGAAATTACATAAATATGCTTTATTTAGCCCTTTTTTGCTCTCCAAAGAAAACTATTGGGGAACACTCCCATTTACCCCCCTTTTCATTTTTTTTCTCTGACTTTGGGTTGAAAAACACCCCCTATTTATGATTTTCACGGACATGCAGAGTGAATGAAAAAGCACCCCTTTCTCGGCGTTTTCGTAACATAGATGGTGTAGTTTCCCATGCTAAGTGCAGGGACCGGGCCTAGAACCCCTCCTTGGATCTGGCCCATGAACTGTGCAACTGTAGGTTATTACAGCCATGATGATAAAAAGCAGAGGTGCATCCATATGGCATAATAATAACTATGTCCCCGTCTCCAGGTCCAACGAGTGCATATATGGATATCTATGCACCTGCCCTACACCATATCGGTGTATACCACCGTATAGATGACTAACACTGTATAAGTGACAATGGAGAATACATAACGCATACTATGAATATGCTGAGCTGTGTGATGTTGTTCCAGTGTGCTGCTGCCGTGTCGTGGCCAGCACTGTCTCACGGGGAACAATATGGCAGCAACAACTCACCACAAAATGTGGACATTCTCCAAACTAGTACAAACTACGGATAATGGAAACAGGGTGAAAATATCCCCACCCCCGTCCCCCCCCCCACCCAAAAAAAAGAAAAAAAAGCACCCCATTAATTTTGGGATATCACCCGTTCCCAACTTTAAACACATCTACCGTCCTCTATCTATCTATCTATATATATATATATATATATATATATATATATATATATATATATATATATATATATATATATATATATATATATATGATCCCTCCGAACAACGGTCGATCCAATGTTCCCACTGTTGTTTTGGCCACCATGAAGGGCCCTAATACAACTGATAAGAGTTACATGATAATCTTTATTACCCTGAGCACGGCGCCCATGTAGTTCCATCCCCTTGAACGTGCCAAAAGAAGTCCCATGACGTTGAGATAAGGCACATGCTAAAGAGCACCGATTACGTACACTAACATCTGTTCAGTGAAAATAGGTTTGCATTTAGTAAGTGTATGCTGCTTTGTGGTGTATGGTATTATATTGTGTTCACGTGTTATATGATAGCTGTGTTACTTGGAAAACTGATGCATGGCGCTGTGTTATCAGTTATCAGTTATTTTAGCAATGCAGTGACAAAATATGCTTATTGTGTTGCTGATTGTAGTTAGAACTGAATTCTGTTTAGTAATGGTATATTACGAGCATACGAAACTATTGTTTTTTTTGGAGAGTATATTATTGTTTTACACTGGTCCTTCAGTGCAGAAGACTATTCGCGATCATTATCCGGGATGCTATGATTAATGATGCTCTATCAGTGACAATAAAGGGCATAATTTGGATTGTGTCACTGTGGGTATTTGCCTATTTCAGCATCTATTTCCAAACGGTATGCCCTATAATTGCAATGTTGTCTTGTTTATTGTCGACAGAATCAATCGTTATCAGTAACAATCAATAATTTTATATATATATATATATATATATATATATATATACATATATATATATATATATATATATATATATATATATATATATATATATATATACATATATATATATATATATATATATATATATATATATATATATATATATATATATATATATATATATATACTGTATACTGTATACGTGTATACTAGTAATATATCTTCTTTGATGCGAGTGCTTGGTAACAATAATATAGTATAGTATGTCGTATATTTCAATTCACGATTGATATGGGGAGGTATTAAAATGTTTGTGAATCTGTGGAAATTGACACAGATCTATACCAGATTACAGGGAACTAGATGGAACAGGCACATAGGGACAATCTTGTAGGCAGTCAAAATTCTGGGGCTATCAGTGATCAATCGAAATTGCGTTAATAAGGCCATCGGTAGGGTGTTTCAGAACAGCTAGAAACGATCAATCGTAGAAAAGGTGTTTCACAAGGAGCACTTGGTGGTATGTTAATCATAACTGTGGGGTGTTTCACATGGGGGACATACAATTAATTGTAGAATGAGTGTTTTTATAGGAGGTGTTAATTGTATATAACCACTAAGACCGACATTTGGTTGTATCAATTGTATACTGCTTATAAAAAGTGTTTCACAAATTTCTACAACCAAGATGTTAAGTCAGGGTCTGTGGCCTACAATCTAGATACAACTAATGTATAAGTGTTTCACAATGCATATTAGCGTGGAGCTCATACCATGCCCGCTAATATTTTCCTTACATATTTTTTCATGTTTTTTCATGCAATATATGTGTCATGCTACACACAAGAATCCCTGCAAATATATGTATATTCAGGATGAAAATAAACTGGATATACACATTTCAATAACACTTGATTCTATGTGATCATCATACAAGGGGAGCGTATTTAAGATTAATGCTACATGGTTATTAAGGTTGACTTACTTTTACCAAATGTTAGTGTTGAGTTGGTGTTTCACAAGCCGCATTGTTATTTTTAATTGTGTCTAAGCATTATGACCATAGATACAATAGAAACTTGTGAAACACCAAGATAAGATTAACATTGGGTAATATTAAGTTGGTCTTAGAAAACATGTAAAATGAATTGTATCTATTTTCCCATTGTGAAACACCCAACTGCATTCGTATCTTCTCTTGGTCGTAAATGGCAGGTTCAATCGCAACTTTTATTATTTTAAAATGTTTCACAACCATTTACGACCAAAAAATATGAGTAATCATAGTGAACGTACGAATAAAGCACATTGGTTACGAACAAAGTTTAACTATTGAACAAGCCAAGTTAAGGGGCAGCTAATAGGATTCCCCTTAGTTATTTTTAATCATCTGATATTATTTTCTTACAGAAGGATACCTTCTACATAGTGTAGACAAGACCCAAATTAATTTGTCAGTTGGTATAAAACATATTTATGGTTTAGTCAAACTTTATGTGCACATCAGAATCGTAGGCATTTCCTCCCACTCATATCTGCCTGTAGATATACATAAATAATTACCTGTAGGGGTCGCGGAAAACTTAGTCATTGGATCGGCCGGGAATCGAACCACAGACCTCTCGCACCGGTGACAAGCGTGCTAACCGTTACACTACCAACCCGTGTCTGACTGTTCTCCGCTCCCTACGTTACTGGATCGGTATGGTACAGAGGGGGAGGATTACCCAGGTGTTTCACCCCTTCGGGCTCTCCACCAGGGTACGGGGAATCCGACCCCTACATACCCAAAACTAATCAAAATAAAAACGTATTACCTAAGTACATTATAATTAATCTTTTCATTATAGATTCTTTTAATATCACTTAGGGGGATGCTTTTGATTGTATCTACCTCTATAAAGTTACGATTTGCCGTATCTAGCTGTTTCACAAGGTGGATTTGTATCTTGCTAATGAGATATGATCAATGGGTGAGATACAATCGATCATAAGATATACATTTGAAAACACTTACCCTCTTTCTACTATGACCATTCGTATCTCATTGGTCGTATCTAGCTACGATTGATCGTATCTTTTAGTTGGTTCCGCAACACCCTACAGTGGTCTGTTTCACAAGGGGGATATACAATTAATTGTAGAATAAGTGTTTCTATATGAGGACTTAATTGTATAGAACTAGTAAGACCGACATTTAGTTGTATCAATTGTATACTGCTTATAAAAAGTGTTTCACAAAGGTCTTCAACCAGGATGTTAAGTTGGGTCTTTGGCCTACAGTCGAGATACAACTAATGTATAAGGGTTTCACAATGCATATTATCGTGCAGCTCATACCATGCCCGCTAACATTTTCCTTATAGATTTGTGCCCATACATAATACTCATATGAATCCCTGAAAATATCTGTTCATTCAGGATGAAAATAAGCTGGCTATACACATCCAAACAATGTTTATATTGATCCTATGCAATCATAATAAAAGGGGAGAGTATTTAAGATTAATGCTACAGGTTATTGAGATCGACTTACTTTTATCAAGTGTTAGTCTTATGTTGGTGTTTCCCAAGCCACATTATTATCTACAATTGTAACTAAGTATACAACTATAGATACAATTGAATCTTGTGAAACACTAAGTAATTAACATTGGGTGATAGTGAGTTGGTCTTAGAAAACATGTAAATTTAATTGTATCTATTTTCCCCTTGTGAAACACCCCACAGTACACCCACCTTTATAATCTTCTCTGTGCGACTTCGATAGAATGTGGCCATTCTTAACAATATAGGTGGTGGAGGGTTGGAAAAGGGGAGAAAAAATCTTCTTGAGGGGGGGGGGGGAGCTGGTGTGGAAAAAATGCTCCAGTTATTTTTTCAACAATGCGTAAGAGGGCGCATCCATGCGCAAAGAATGTCGATACCTTGGGTGGGTATAGGATAGCCTTTTGTTTAAAAATTATCACTCCCCAATTCCGTGACGTCATCATGTAACTCCGTAGACTTCATTTGGTGGAATTAGGCCTCCCATGTTAAGGGCTAATGACGCAAGACCATAGTCCTACTCTGATTATATTAAGCTAGTGATAAAGTCAAAGTGTACACAATTAAACATGGTCCGAGCGGTTGACTGTATCCAGGCTATAAGAATGTGTAACCCTATACTTAATGCTAATAACCTGCTGAACATTAGGCCACACTTTTTTTATTATTTGGGTTACGGGCCCGCCGCACTAGGAAAGCCCAAAAACGGAATAAAAATAAAATTTGGATTTTACACTTTTTTTTTATTCCCTCCGATGTGTGTTCCAGAGAAAACAAAATAAAGAAAAAAATAAAAGATACATGGCATAATATACCAATGGAAAGCTTAAATCAAAAGGAAAACAGCTTTCTACCTTTCAATAAGGTAAAATGGGATGTCAACATTTTCTGGATTTTTGAAATTCTTCATGTAAATATTGTATTTACTATTGTCAGATCATTCTTTCTATAGTGGGTGGTCTTTTTATATTATTTTTCCCTCCGACATTGGGATAGCCAAGCTTTCTGTACGTACAAAAAAATAAAATACCCAAAGGCCAAATTTTATTTTATTTTTAATTTCTTTTATTTCGTCCTCCGTACGCTGATAAATTTTTGAAGTGTCCGCAACCCAAATAAATAAAAAAGTGTGGCCTTACATAAAGGATTCTGCAATGTGAATACTATCCCTGACATTAGGCCCATTGTGCTGGGCATGGTTTAAGAACAGCAAAACAGGCATTTGGATTAATACCTCTTTGTTTCAGCAGAGGCAATAAGTAGTCCTTCATGCTTCAGCGGGTCTGGGAATAAAAGCACATTTTGTGTATTGCACACCTACATTGCTTAGGCGTTGATGTATTAAACGAAGGAAAGGATAAGCATGAATCCACTTAAGAAGTCGGGATTTTGGCCCCACCAACACGCTACAACCATTACATTTGAGCTGCGAAACTCAACGTTTTATCCCTGCCATGTTTGTAGGGTTGGGCTAGGTGTCAAATCATGAGCAGCTACTTATGCTTGCTGGTATACACTCAACACTAACGTATATGTACACAGGGCGCTGGGAGAAGGGATCAGTAACTTCTCTTAACCGCATACCAGGTTCTGCTTTAATAATGCAATATGCACATCGGCGTCGTGATACATACATAAAGCCCTGGCGAATAACTCGCCCAGATTGCATTCAAGTATCATACCGACCTTTATACTCCCCGCCAAGGCTGCACTCATACATCCTTACAACAAATAGCAGTGTACATTTAAACACGTTGGCCCTTAGAGGGTTACCTCATACACTCCTCCATGGCAGGAAGCGCACTTCTGTGGATCGAGCATTAACAAAGTAGCTTCAGGTCATGATAAACTCCCTAGTTCAATATTGTCTCCTTCAGCCCTAACCCAGGTCCTAATTAAACACCTGTAGGTAGGGCAAATATTGACAGTTATAGGTGGCACTATTTGTGGATCAAACCCTTTCAAAGCCGTACGTGACTTGAGCATGAAATTGCTAAATTACGAGGAAATGGTGAAAGTTGCATAGACCTAGATATGTGTATAGTCGATAGTCTTCTAGCCCTGAGATTAAGTTGAAGATGAGAGGCAGCTGACCGGTGGTAAATAAGAGATTTAAACTTTACACAACATAATGGCTTGCCGTAGTAAAGGCAGCTTACGAGTAAATACCCGCCGATTATGAACACATTATCGACGCCACAAATAGGGCCCGTGGGTTTTCACACAACCTTTCTGGTAAATCCTTTCGGTCAGCAAAGGCCTGTGATTCTGAATCTCTGTGGGATTATTCCTTCATCTTAAGGTCGAGTCCTAGTTCTCAGTTTCTGTTTTCAGTAAGTCGCGGTGGCTTCAGACTAGTAAATCCCTTAGATTGGAATGACTTAGGAATGACTTCCGCAAAATGGTGGAGTTTATATCCGCTATTTGGAAAGGTCTATACCTGCATAACAAATTGCAGTCTAATACTACTAATGCTACAGTGTGTCCCGTCCTCAGTATCTTATTAGCGAACGTTACTGTTTGAATGAAAGAAGTGACATATGATGCACGTGATGAGTAAGAAATGGGAACCTAACTTTCTTCTGGTATCCAATTTATTCTCAGTAAATTATAAAGTGGTATTCTAAATTCAGCATCAATATACAGAGCGGATGCAGGAATTTGGAAACGGGTGTTTTATTGGCAAAATTAAAATCCTTGAAACATTTACATCAAAATGTACATAAAAGAAAGGGTCGCACGACCCCTGCTTCCTACCAGCAACAACCATATACTGACATTTTACTTCACACATTCAACCGTTTCCGTACCAGCAATGCTTAGCATAATTGCCAGTCATACATATGATATAACAGATAGCGTGATAGTTACTGAGATAACATCTGCCCAATATATTGTACATGTGCATTCTGTTTATGTAGACCTCTTTTCAACTATAAATACGCTACGTGTTTGATTTTACATGCTGTAATGCTCCCTATACTCGTACAATTCACCTCAGGCGTAAATCACTTTCTTTCTTCATAGTATTTCAATGGCCAGACGCTACCGTTGTAATTGGCATAATTGGGTAGGAAATGCCAGACCCTATAATACAGTACACGGCGGTGAAACATACCTTTAGATGTTGTGGGTATAGTGTGTGGTGTTCAGGTAGGGTATTTATTTCCAAGTCTTCGTCAACGCTGCTCCCTGTGACTTCTGTTCCGTGTATACAGAGAATGCTGCATGCTATGAAGTTATAGATCCTCCGATTTAGATCCCGCTGGACTCTGGAGAGCTTCGACGTATTAGCTCTTGTGTGTTAAATCTGTCGCACACATGGAACCCCTAACGGAGTTTCTGGAATAAGAGATCCTCCTGCTTCTATTCAGATTTATAGATATTGTAGCTCGGATGCCTTAAAACAGCGTTCCACTATGAATTCCTTGCAGAGAGGACTGGTGGAGGTAAAGTGTATATGATTTGGATCAGGACATCCTACTTCCTCAATGGTAATGTGGAGATGGTCATGTATTATTAAGACTTCCAGTGGATGTATGAGTGCCATGCACTGAATGACAGCCTATCAGCTGTGTCTATACATAGGTATATCCCTCCGGGTTGAAGCCCTTGCCACTCTGTGATATCACCTCCAGTGTGAGGCCATGTGTCCAGGTATTCTACCTTCTCATGTCAAATCCTCCTACCCGTGTGGGGTGTGAACGCCTCTTGGCGTGACACCTGGGTAACACCTGCTATCATAACTGACGAACCCTGGAGGAGAGGTATTTTCTAGCGAACACCTCTGGTGCTATAGCCCAGACGGCATCGGTGCGGTGCCTCCAGAGCCACCTTGCTAGCGGCACAGGTAACCAGGCTTTGTCGGCTTCATCAGGTAGAGGGTGTTGAAGTGCTCCAGGTGAGAGGGGCATGTACTGGAGGGGCTTAAGACTGGCCGCGCGCTCTACGCTAGCGCTCGTTAGCGTACATTGTGTGGTAAAGCCAGGAGCGTTCCCAGGGCTAATTCCACTTGGGGCAGCTATACTGCATGCACCTTACTACCATCTGTTTTATAAGGGGGAAGGTCCCCCTGAGCCAAACAATAGTAAAGTATGCTTTGTGTGTATGTATATGGGGAAGGTACACGTGTGTGTATAAGTTATAATTGGGAAGTATGTCAAGAGGACCACATACCACTTGTATTTGGGCGTGGACCCAATATGCATTTGAGTCATAAGGAAGTTTTGTAGTCAAAGCACCTCTGAATGGTTGTGCGCTAAATAATTATTATGTTTGAGAATAGTTTTACCATGGTAACATATCACACTCGGAGTTTTCAAGGTAACAGTTCCTACCTATTGACCACGATACGAATTCTTGGGGCAGCTACCTTCATGTCTACATGGCCACGGTCCGATTCAACGGGTGAAGAAGTGTATTGAAAGAAACAAAAACCTCATTCGTCGACGATTCAATCAGTCCCGCCTTTCTGAGTGTAAATAGCCATAACCACAATGAATGTTAACAGCCCAAATTCAAAGTAGCTGGTTTTGTGTATATAGAATAATGTTAGATATATTGACAGAGCTGTTGACGCAATCATCTGGTCATCTTAATACCCCCTCCGACCTTTTAAATTGCGGTTTCTTTTCTGGCATACAACTATTTCCAAATTATGTCTGCAAGCTGTGACATTAGGGTCATTATTTGGTAAATGTTGGACATGGCTGATGAGCAAAGTATAATGATTTTAAACACGTGTCCACATTTAAAGCGCGAATACATAGCTAATTAGTAGTAATAAATTGATACATAATATTATAGCACGCAAAAATATAACGCTTCATTTAGGTTACATGTATGTATACATGTAGTAGGTTTATCATACATGTAGCTAAATATAAAACCAGCTTATGATGTAGGCTGTTTGTTAACAATTATTTTATTGCATGCGTAAATATAGAGTTTAGCGAACAATAATCGCTATATCTCCTCATATATGTGGCTCAACACGTGAGAAGGTACCTTCGCGGGGGATTTTTAGTACTGGTTTTGGCCACCAGGGGGCATAAGAATGGCAAAATAGTGAAAGATATGCCCAAAAATGTTTTACGGTAATTTTTTATGGAGAATACAGTAGTCCTCTGAGAATTATTCCATTTTTGCTGTAAATGTTCTATATTTGGAATGTAAATGGAAAGTTTTTTATGAGAAATAGGCACATATTGCAATTTCCGGTTGCCATGGAAACCATTCCCATTTTTTTAAATGGCGCATTTCCATCCTAGTTTCTTGGGAATCCCATCAGTAACTCAAAACTGAAAACAGAACTTGAAAATTCCTACTGAAACCAAATTTACATAGAATATTCACACTTTTTATGGATATTTTTCAGCAAATCTGGTGTTTTCATCAATTTCAGTGATAATCATCGGATACGGTGCATTTAGAGCTTATCTGTCGTTTTGAGTTACAAGTAACAACAAATGTTCAAGATATGATTCTGACCAAACTATCAGGAATATCTTAGCTCATAATATCTCATTTTAAAGATCTTGACACAAACCTAAATTGTCAATTCCCCCCTCAGTATCCCTTTTCATGTGCCTGGCCACATATTACAGAATGTTTTTTCTATACCTAATACTGTAAAGCCTGTGACACACATTAATAGACTTACCTATCCTTACTTGTTTACTCCATCTCCTCTTGCCCCCCCCCCCATCCCTCTACTCCTTCACTGATCCGATTTGGACCGATGCACCCCCAACATACAGGCCCTATAGCTGGGACTCCACTGCCCCATCTTTTGGGCAATTCTCACGATCCGATCTTTCATCATATTACATGTCTATACAGTTTGGTTAAGGTCAAATCCCACAACGCGAAAAATGGGCCAGAAAGTGTAGATTATTGACATAAAAACAAGGGGCAACTGTTCCCAATATTGTAAATCGCAACACTTGTCCCATGATCTTATGCCTCTCCAAATCCCACAGTGGTCAATCATAGGCAAGCAAAGTGTTGCGTGTAGGACTGGTTAATGGATCTGTTTGAGGGGAGTTACTTCATAGTATGATTTGTCCTCACTATTCCCTCTCAATTAGCCCAAAGATATTTGGAGTGTCCCCCCTATATAAGCCAAATCATTGACATATTCCAATAAGCAACATTTTCTAGGCCTTCCGGGGGAAAATATCTAACTCATTTGATCCTTGTGATTTCTCAAATCACAAGACAAAGGCAACCCTTTCTCACCGATTTGGGCCTGTCTCAGCTAAAATAGGGCCCAAAATCGGCAATAAGACCAATTCACAACATTTTCTGACCCTCTCTCGCGTTGTGGGATTTGGTCTTTAGGTATAAACAAAGGCCTTCATAAATGTATCTGGCCGATTAAGCCATTCATTTTCTGTATAAATTGTGTATACATCGGCCGATTAGAGTCCTGCAGATCAGACCAATGGAAATCAAACACCTCTGTATAGCTGGGGCTCCACTAACCGATTTTTCTCTCAAATCAGGGCTATTCTCACGAATCAGACTCAGTTATATACCATACAATTATATACAGCAGGCAGGGGTTAATGCAGATCCTGCCATAGGTCTTTGTTTACAAATAGTGTTTTTGTTTATAAATAGGTGGAAAATAGACTTGCTAAGGCTATACAAACAAGATCTTTGTCCCGATTTTGCATCTGAGGCCGACTTTGGCTCCCAATCTCATATCAAACTGGTTAGATTTTTATTTCTCTCAACAGTGCGTCCTGTAGGCCTGTGTTTATATCAGATCAAACTGTATATACCTATGGTGAAATGTAAACATAAACATATCCCCTCTCCACATCGGTTTAATGGACCGATTTTACCACAGTAAATAAGCATTTATTTTACCTGATCAAACTGTACAGACCTGTATGATCGGATCGTGAGAATTGCCCAAAAAATCGGGTAGTGGAGCCCCAGCTTTAGATATGGGATTGGGAGCCGAAATCGGCCCGAGTTGCAAAATCGGGACATAGATCGGGATCTAAATCGTCTTACATAGCCTTGGCAATTTTATTTTCCACTTGTTTATAAACATAAAATTATTAATTTTATAAACATAAACCTTTTGCAGGGTCTATGGTACCTCCCTGCTTAAGGTATGTAATTATCATGGTATATAACTGAGTCAGATTCGTGAGAATAGCACCGATTTGTGAATAAAATTGGCTAGTGGAGCCTCACCTTATGTAGTACTTTGTAGTATAATTTTGTGGATGTATCATCCGGTAATGCATCCAAATCGGCTAATGGGTTATGGCCCCAACTCTCCTACTTTCCTACTTCCCTATTCTATCCAACCACTCATTCTCCTGGGGAGAGAGGGGTAAATGACATATTTTTTGTTTTGATGCTCTAAAACACCTCACACGTCTTCCCCCACAGAGTGGTCATAATTGCCTTATTCGGATAGGGGATGATCACATGATCTGATCATGTCACCAGTATACTTTTTGCAAATCGTGAAAATCGGATCGGATTGGTGGATCTGCTCTAAATGCTGAATGGCTATAGCTGGGACGCCACTACCCGATTTTTTGGGTCATTCTCACAAACCGATCATATAGGTCTTTATAGTCTGATCAGGTCAAAACAAAAACATATTTCCTATCTGTTTTTGTGCATAAATCGGGCGATTAGAGCCCTGTGAATGGGGGAACATCAGATAAATAAAAATCAAACCTGTTTGATATGAAATCGGAGGCCCAGATCAGCCTGAGAAGCAAAATCGGGGCTTAAATTGGGACCTAAATCGTGCTGCATAGCCTTGGCAATTCTATTTTCCACTTGTCTATAAACATAAACATTATTGACAAATATAAACATATGGCAGGGTCTATAGTGCCGCCCTGCTTAAGGCATATAATTGTTATGGTATATAACTGAGTCAGATTCGTGAGAATAGCCCCGATTTGTGAATAAAATCGGTTAGTGGAGCCCCACCTTAAATGCTGATACATTTCACGTAAGATGACACACATAAGGAAAGTGGACACTGATAAGAATCAGACTATTTGCTAACGTTTGGAAAACTTTCCCTCTTCTTTTGCAAAAATGTCATGAAAGGCTGACTGACTGATGAGGATCAGACTTTTTACCCTTTCTTTAGCGAACATCTCGGGGAATTTGGCCCTGTATACATATGTACTAGACAATTAACCCATGTACCGTACCTGTGTTGTAAATGTATACCTTTGTCAATGAATCAATATATTTGTCGCAGATCTACATAAGTCAGCTGCTGGAATCAGATGGCAGTGTGTTATACTATATCACTGACCATTGCTGTCAATACGTCGATACAGCTGGTCACTTAACATGAACAGTATAAGGGAGTGGTCATTTTTTAACAACAGGGGGGGGGGGGGTTGGTGGATTTGGGGGGGGGGGGACCAAAAAAATTTGGACCCCTCGCGCATTACTATAGCTCAAAGGGTTCGGCCACGCTCTATTTCAACCTGCTGGAGGGGGGGGACCAAAAGAATTTCGACCCCTCACGCGGGGGGGACCAAAAGAATTTCGACCTGCTCGCGCGGAAATCCACCGACCCCCCCCTGTTGTTAAAAAATGACCACTCCCTAAGATCCTCACACCTTAAACAACAGTACAGGTAGTATTGAGATATGATGGCTAGAAGTATTGAAATGAAAACTTAAAAAAAAGATTGCTAAAGGACCCTGACGGACCATTTAAATCTTTATTGGTCAATTAAGTATTATAATGTTGTTATCTGTTAATAAAATAGCAGTTTATCATCAAGTGTTATAATTGGAGCTTTTAATGTGGACATATTATCAAATGTACGTAAATGAATTACAGTATTATATGATGCATTGCATGAATTCAGCTCGTAGCAATTGATAGATACATCCCGATGGCCCTTGGAGAGATAGGACCCTCTTGGCAGGATAAGAATAATAATTATTATACTACTCAGACAATATACATGTAGTTAGTACGTTTGAACAAGGGCAACAGCATAAATGTTTATGCAATCATTTTCTTAAGACAGCGGTTTTTGCTAAATGCTCTGTTTAATTGCCAGCTGACTGAAAGCTATATTACAGGGAAAGAAAATGATAGCGGATGCCCTCTCAAGAATGCCGCATTTTCTATGTTGTAGCGTGAATAGGCTGGCAGATAAGCTGGATTCTAGGGCAGCAGAAATAAGAGCACATGTCTGCAGCGTGCATTACTATCTGGAAGACTATTTAAAGTGTATTCACCAGAAGCGATACAGCACTCTGTAGTTCTCAGCACATCTCAGAGAATCATGTGTCTGTATGTGGTACATGTATACCTCTCGGCTGAATTAAAATACTCAACCATGGACAACCATGTAAGTGTAGTTTTGAGCCTTACCTCTCATTATGGATATACGTTTCCTTTATTCATGTGAGATTAATGTTCAGGAGCACTACGTCAGGGCTTGGGAGGATCCTTGGCGATCTAGGTTTTCAGTTTCCCAACTTATAGCAATACATGTACTTGGCTTTGTTAACATTTGCAACATCAATGATCAGGCAATTTGGGCATGGGTGGTACTGAGTTTTAGAATTTTCTTCAGGAAAATCAACATATTACACAAGGGGCTGCTTCAGATTTAAACCCTCACTGCCTCAGACACAGTGCCATCAAGTTCACATCCTGATGGATGTGTCGAGCTGCAAAACCGTCGTCAGACCCAGACTCTGCAGTCTGCAATGGTCGCGGACATGTAAAAGTTGAACGGCCAACTTTTACTCAGAACCCTCTTGCTACAGACATTTAGCATAATGCTACGGACGATTAGCATAATACTACAGGCGTTTATCATTATGCTCCAGACGAGTAATCTCATACTCTGGGCTCCCTGTCAGAGAATGACAAGACCTTTATAAGAGACAGTTAAAATAACTACACATATATTTGCTATCACTCGGAATGGAGCCCTCATATTTCATCAGTATGTATGCCTAGAGTCCATAAATAGGGCTTCATGCATTCAAAAAAGCGCATAAAATCGCGGGTTTCAATCACTTTGAAACAATATAATATGAATAGTAGACATGTTTCTGCACTGCCACATCTATGAGGAGTTCTGAAGAATCAAAAATATTTTCTACAGAGTCTCTCGGAAGTTAGAGTAATTTTTTAAATGCCTATCAATTGTTGTCTCCGACAAGATTGTGTGAGTTTTACATAGTACATGACTGGGGCTGTTGTACAGCATATCCCAAAAATTCAACATGTACGGAGTGCCATTAAAGAACCAGTCTCTTGACTCTCATATACCTGGCCAAGCCCATGCAGACCTGAGTGTGAACAGACTGTGCCATTGATAGTCATCTCAGCCTCCCTTCATAGACGGTTCTTCAAAGACATTGACTTGGTGTTTGCCGCTGGTTAATCATAATGATTTTCAGGCCCAACAGCTCTTATAAGTCCCGCATACATCATATCGATTCCTCCTCAATGGTTCTAACTAATATCATGGTCATTGGTTTAGGTCGAATACCACAGGCCGATGCATACCCTCAGAAACTCTGCGTTCTGTGTCTATTGCGTTCTAAGAGCCTTGCTTATACTCCAAATCGCAAGGGTTCTTATGGGCTATTGCAAGTTCCAAATCCCACTATTGTACATTGTATGATACGAAAACTCTGCATATTGGACTGCATTGACTCTATGTGAGTTTGAGTTTTGATAATTTTTATTGCTTTCTTCACAGTAGGTACACGTGGTCTTCCTTTCAGCAATTTCAGGGAAAAGAACAACAAGCCCTGATCAAGATAATCATATCTAATAATCACCATGGTAATTTACTTACAAGAAACTCGACATTGTGCTTGAAAATAAAGAATACCATATTCAGATAAGAGACTCTGTTTTATGATTTTTACATAAGTATTGCATCTTAGCTGTAGACACATTAATAGCAGTAAACAAGGAAGTACATATAGTTTACAAATAAATGCCTATACCGCAGTCATATTTGTAGGCGGTCTCCTTTATAAAGATTGCCCTGTATAGTCTCATCTGAGTAAGTTAGAGATATAGTTCTTTTAGATAACATCTAGGGTCTCCGCCTTGTGTCCCATCCTTGGGTGCAGACATACATTTACCAATTACTCTTGTGAATTACATAATACAATGATTATTATCACAAATTAAGTATAAGTAGAACAGATACAGCAGTACTCCTTCCCCGGTATCATAAAGCTTAGAGTTCTATAACATTGTTGATTTCTCGTGTGGATTTATACATCATCCAGATGATGTTTCTTTTAAATGTCAGAAGTCTACACCACCAACCTCCATCATAATGTTTTAGGGCTATTGTATACCAATCAGCCATAATATATCAGCAGACAATCGTGCATACTTAACTCATGGTTTACCAGTGAATGTATTGTTTGTCTACCAAACCAATGTCCAACCAAGTGTACTCCCTGTTACTCTGGGGTGATCTGCTTCCCCTCTGTCCACATTGACTATACTCAGACCGTGTGAGTTTGTTTACCAAACCTCACCGCTATGTTTATCACCGTGCTTTCAGATCTTTAATCATATTTTTGAATATTTCCATCTTAGGGGATCTTTGTACATCAGGATCCAATCTATCCCATTCAATTACTCCTTTAGTCCATGGGGACTTATCAGAACTGGTGTAATGGTTCATTCTGAACTCGAATTTGATTTTTCTATCATTTCTAGTTCGTCTCAACTCCTCATTTATACTTATACCAATATCCTTAGATTTCTTATACATGAAACATAACAATTGTCGGTGTCTACGGTCAAGTAGGGTGGACAGTCCAAATTCATCATGTAATTCAGTGACTGAGCAGCGCTGGTACATGTTCTTATACTTACAAATTCTCAAGGCTTTGTTTTGTATACGCTGCAATTTAGTGATTAAATCTTGGGTAGTGCAGTCTATGAGGAAGCCTGCATAGTCCGCATAAGGTACAATTTTCTGTTTATAGATCAATACTGCTTGTATCTCATCCAAATATCTACGTATTCTGCCCAATAGGACATTTTTGTGGCTCATAGTTTTTAGTAGGTTTAAAGCTTGAGGCTTAAAAGTAATTTTAGCGTCTACTGTTACACCTAAGTACCGGTATTCAACAACTTCATCCAGTTTATCATTACCAATACTTACATTCAGTGTAGGCACCTCACCTCTTTGTCTATTTTGCACAAACCTCATGACCTTTGTCTTTTTCTTATTAATTGTCAAGCAATTATTTCTGCACCAAGTGTTTGCTACAGCCATATCATCATTTAGTTGTACATCAGCCTCGGCAAAGGTATCCCCTTCTGCCAAAATTACAATATCATCGGCATACATGTATACCTCAGATTTCTTTATAAAAAGGGGGAAATCATTCACAAAAATTAAGAAAAGGAGGGGGCCTAGTGTGCTCCCTTGTGGGACTCCAAAATTTACTGGATGCTCTTCAGATCTAAGGCCATTTAATAGAGTAGTCTGTCTTCTATTACCCAAGTAAGAGGTTAACCACTTTAGAGTACAATCATCGAACTTTAGGGCATTACATTTTTTTAAAAGCACATTGTGGTGAACAGAATCAAAGGCTTTACTGCCATCTATGAAGCAGGTGCTTACCTGCTTACCTCGATCTAGTTTATCATACAGTGCCAAAATAAAAATGGCGTCTGAGGTACCCATGCCTGGTCTAAAACCATATTGGCTTTTGGCAAGTAAACCATTGTTGTTTAGATGTGTTATCATTTGGTTGTGTACCGTCTTCTCCAGTAAGCGCCCAGGGATTGGAAGAAGATTTATCGGTCGCCAGTTACTTATGTTTTTTAAATCCCCAGCCTTAGGTATGAGCACAACAGTAGGCCTACTAACAGCCCATTTGTCTGGGAATACACCCATGTTTAAAGAATTTTGAAAAACACATTGAAGCTGCGGTATTAGCACTGAAAGAGCATCTTTAAGAACCCGCACACTTAAGTTATCTATGCCACTAGATTTGTGTATTTTTATGCTATCCACCATTTTCTCCACTACCTCATACTTGATCAAATGTGTGAGGGTTAAGTGTTGTATTTCGGGGGAGTTACTTCATAACAATTGTGCTTACAGTTGGAAGGGATATCCATTAATTTATCATTGGAAATAATACATCATATAGGTCTATTGGTGGGCAGATTATGTATATTAATTATGAAAAATGGTTGTAAAATGCTCTCTGTGTATAATCAGAAATAGGGAGTGGCCTCCCTGACTTCACAGATGATTGATATGTATCATGGGCATAGTGAAATCACAGAGATTTCCCTGTTAAGCATTGAAAAATATCTAAGTATCTAGATCTTATTTTGTGCCCAATTCGTAACAGATTCCTTACAGTTACACCTCCCTCTTGTAGTTACATCTGTTGCGAATTGGAGGGAGATCCCCAATTTGCAACAGTTCTGCAATTCACAGAGAGTTTCCAGTATAGATCGCCCTGTGGGATTTGACCTTTTGGGGTATTGATGGAATTATTCTCCCTTTAAACACATCAGTATGGTTGGTACTCTTTAGAATTCGTTGGTGAAAAAATGTCTATTGCTAAATGTACAACTCTAATGTTATAGTGAGGTCGTCATCATTCCAACAAGACTTAACGACCATGAAAAGGTGTTAGTGGTCACGAATTTGTCCCTTGCACAATGTCAGTCTATGAGACTTAAAAAAGTCATCCCAGACCGATTTATTGCATAAAATTTATTCCTTGCATATCATATGATGTTTGCAACCTAAATGCAATGTAATCATATGAATTGTTTGAAATGTTAAGTAGGTATCTGGTAGGGAATGGAACACTAAAAAATACAACTCCTCTCTTTGAGGATTGTTATCCCCTATTCATCCATGTGATTACCTGGGTACTAAATGCAAATAGATACATTTGACAGAGGAATAAGTCTATTATGCAAAACACACAGTAAAGATTTTAACAGGCACTCTTGCAAATTCTATCACTATTTTGACGACCAATAGTTGGTCCTATCTGGTTGTGTGTCACATGACGTACATGATCGGTATTAAAATGTCATGTAAACTTATCCTAATAATAGCATCTACACATTTCTAACATATCACATGTCAAGACACACATCATATGTACATCTTGGTAAGGTTTATTTATGTTTTATCATGGTCATAAAGGGTAAGGCAGTCAATAAATCACTGATCATGTACGTCACTGATCATGTACGTCACATGACGTACATGACCGGTATTGAAATGTCAATAAAAATTATCTTAATAGTCACATCTACACATTTCTAACATATTACATGTCACGATACACATCATGTACGCCTTGGTATGATTTATTTATGTTTTATCATGGTCAGAAAGGGTAAGGCACTCAATAGATCACCGATCATGTACGTCACCGAGCATGTACATCACCGATCATGTACGTCACCGATCATGTACGGCCACCGATCATGTACGGCCACCGATCATATATACGGCCACCGATCATGTACGGCCACTTTTGAGTTGCACTGGTTTGGTGAGAGTGAGCCATAAACCCCTCTAAAAAAACACGTTTACAATTAGATGAAAGTCCCAGTGCAAGTACATTTGTAGTGTATGGAGTATGGTCATTTCCACAGGCAAAGTCTATTCACCTGATTAACTGGGAGAGACCTAGGATCTTATGCTTCAATACTAGGGACAGGCCTAGGCCAAAAGAAAATTAAACCCTAAAACAATTTTTACTCCCCTTATATCTGTTGCAGTATGCTATAGGTATTCCAAATCAGTTTTATTTTTGTTTCTAACTTGAATAGAAGCTGAGAAAAATGGATTTGAAATGTTGGCTATGGGGAGTACATCTGCTATATGAAACTGTGATTTTGGACTGGCTCTCTGCTGACAGGCAGACTACCACAATGTAGGGTGTCTTAGCACATTTAGTGATGCCAAAGGTGGGAAACTACATTTGATAAGGTAGGTATGTGGCATAATGGAAGAAGGATTAAGACCATGTGGGAAAATTGGGATACCTTGAGGAATGCATAAGACCCTGGAGGTAACATTAAAACATGCACAATGGGTATGGGAAATACTCAGTTTGGAACATTTGGAAGAGATAGAGGGACACAGAGATGGCGATCAAGCAGGATATAAGTTGGATAGGAAGATGGTCAACCTAAATAAAGGTTTGTAGAGTCACCCTGGAGGTAGCATCTGATACCATCAGTGGGTTTGTAATAGATGGAGATGCGGAACACTGGAGGAGGGATGGGGGACCCTGGAGGAGGGATAGGGGACCCTGGAGGAGGGATAGGGGACCCTGGAGGAGGGTTGGAGGACCCTGGAGGAGGAATGGGGAACCCTGGAGGAGGGATGGTCATAATGGTACAATGTATCAAAATCTATGAATAGGGCCGATCATCTAAGTATAGTTTACCATATATGCTATTATGTAACAATGTGGTACTATCCTAAAGCTTGCAGGTGACAAATCAGTATATATGGAGCTATAGATAGCTAGTAAGACATCAGCATTTAAATGTCATGGTACCTTCAGGTGCCTTAACCAAAAAAACTAAAAATTTAAAAAATGCAATAGCATGTAATATAGAATTACCCCTATGGTGCGGTGAATTTTGGTGATTCAATATTTGATGTCAATTTGCACTATTTAAATGTTATCATTATACTATGAACTCACAGGGGCCAGATAACTTACATAACTGTGGTAACCTTTGGTCTCTTCTTGTTGGCCATCTTTTTTCTTCCAAATAGATCACATGACATCACACAACTCCCAAAATTAGGCTCACAGTGTGGGCCAGAGTGAGGGTGTCTCCCATGTAAATGGGGAACTCCCTCTGTACAGCATTCATAGACCTTCACACCCTGGTGCCACCTGGTGCTTTACCTGGTCCCTATCAACACCATCCCTATGGGGCTACCTTGTTACTAGGAGAGATACTACTAGCACACAGAGCATAAGTGAGAAGTCTGGATCATTCTACTACTAAATAAAGTCCAAATTGTGTGATACATAGTATGATAAGTGTTGGTATCAGAGAGGCAGTCTCATGACATCACTACACCAGACTCCATGGCCCTTCTGTCTATGGCACTGGCCAAATAATAGAATGGATTGATGGTTTCCAGTCTCAGCCAAGTCATGACAATTTTGCTAGCTTGGTCAAATGAGCAGATTTAACCCATATTAAGCCACTCTGTTTTCTATATTGTTTAAATGTTTGGCATTTGTGATTACTTGGTAGCCATTCCATTTTTATTAGGTTTATTTTTCAATGAATATTCGATCTACTGCTAATAAGTCTATTATCACCCTCATTCAGTGAATATATATATACATATATATATATATATATATTTATAAATATATGTATATAATTATGTATATTTGTCAACCTGGACACATGAAAAAGTGCCTAAAAATGACTATTTTATTAGGTCAGCTGGGGTCATAGTCCAATGATAAATAATGATATGAATGCAAATTTATTCAGGACAAATTTTTGATATACAAGGGAATGAATGCAAATTTGTCCAGGAAGAATTAGAATGATTAACCCCTGCGGGGCTAGCTTCTTTCTATGGAAAAAAAGGCCCCATAATGACTATTTCATGAAGTCAGCCGGGGCCAAAGTGTGATGATATAGAAGGGAATGAATGCAAATTTATTCAGGACAAATTAGAATGATTGACCCTTGTGGGGCTAGCTTCTTTCTATGGGGAAAAAGGGCCTTATAATGACTATTAGAATGATTAGCCCCTGCGGGGCAAGCTTCTTTCTATTGAAGAAAAGGGCCTCAAAATGGCTATTTTATGAAGTCAGCCGGAGCCAAAGTGTAATATTATATAAGGGAATGAACAGAAATTTATCCAGGAAAAATTAGAATGATTAACCCATAAGGGGCGAGCTTCTTTCTATGGGAAAAAAGGGCCTCAAAATGATTATTTTATTAAGTCAGCTGGGGCCAAAGTGTGATGATATATTATAAGGGAATGAATGCAAAATTATTCAGAACAAATTAGAATGATTAACCCCTATTTTATGAAGTCAGCTGGGGACAAAGTGTAATAATATATAAGGGAATGAACAGAAATTTATCCAGGAAAAATTAGAATGATTAACCCATAAGGGGTGAGCTTCTTTCCATGGGAACAAAGGGCCCCAAAATGATTATTCTATGAAGTCAGCTGGGGCCAAAGTGTGATGATATATAAGGGATTGAATGCAAAATTATTCAGGGTCAAAGTGCGATGATATACAAGGGATAAATTAGAAGGATTAAACCTTGCAGGGCTAACTTCTTTCTATAGGAAAAGAAGGCAAATTGATTCAGATAAAAATTGCGGGCTAGCTTCTTTTCTTGCATTATTCTGTGTCTTCTTCATTCCCTTTCATTGCTTCAGGATCAGTGTTTTTAATCCGGGGCTAAAGTTTGATATGGCCTACATTTGGCATTCTCCTACTTTAAGTCGCTAGATGATCATTCAAGTCGTGAAGAGGGTTAAAAATTGGAGAAAAGTAGGGGTATAAGGAAAAAGTGGAATATTATATGGTGGAACCGAAAAGGCAATTATTTTCAAGGTAGTAGTACATGAATTGTTCAATAACCGAATAAGCCTTATCAGAGGGAAGGGTATCTTTAACTGAATAAGCCTAATCTTTGTCTTGACATATAGTCAGAGCGAAGGGTATCTTTAACTGAATAAGCCTAATCTTTGTCTTGACAAATAGTCAGAGGAAAGGGTATCTTTTACTGAATAAGCCTTATCTTTGTCTTGGCAAATAGTCAAAGGGAGGGATATTTTTAACTGAATAAGCATTATATTCCCTTTTTAATATTACCCTTATTCTGTTATCAAATCTGACTATTTGCCAAGACAAAGATCCCCTCCTGAATAATGGGCATAATAATATATATATATATATATATATATATATATATATATATATATATATATATATATATATATATGTATATATATATATATATATATATATATATATATATATATATATATATATAAATATGCAACAGGACAGTCTCTAACTGTCTTGTGTATAATGTCAGTGGAAGAGGGGCGGCAAAAGCACCGGGTGACAGGGTGTGAGCCGCGCATGCACGATTCTAGATTCCGCCTTGCTCGGTGTATAGGAAGCCATTACAAGCATTGAAGCCGAAGCAAGCAGTACCAGCGTAGAAATTGTGGATTTAAAAATATATATGACTCTATAGGGTACATAAATAGGATAAATCAGCATTCATTCCCTACTAACTAAAGGGCTTGTTGTACCTTCTTCAGTAGAGTAGAATATATGGGAGAAGTTATGTACTGAATAAAGGACATAACCTGCTTTATTCAGTACAATAATGGTATGAGAGAATATAGCATCTATTCCCTTCTGAATAATGGGCAAATTATGCTTTATTCAGTACCATAGAAGTATGGGAGCATTCATTACTTGCTCACCATTGATTTTGATTGTTTAATGCATTGCCTTCTATAAACCCACCTTTCCATATACTACTTCCACCAGAAAAATCCTACAATTCGTATAATTATATCTCAGTTAAAACATAGCTATCAGATCCACATCTTTAACATGTTGAACTAAGCTATGAATTGAAGTAGGCCTATTCTATACTTAGTCCTGTATTATAGTGCTAGTTCATGCAGCTGTTCCAGATACTCAGAACACAGTCCATATTTTACCTAGCCCAGATGGGACACCCAAAGTATGATTATGCCATTTAGGCGAGAGCAGTGTGTGTTGTGCAAGAGACCACAGGTCTGTCCAGGGCCAACATATGAGCTGACCGGTGGCTCTCCTGGTAGCAACATAGACAACTACATATAATATCCAGCTCATTCTTTTACTCGCATTGGTGTAGGTATTCCCCTGACACGCTGTAGAGGTAGTTATATAAAGCCTTTTAACACAGGAGCTATAGTTATGTGTTGTCTCTGCACAAGCCTTTAAGGTAAGAAGCAGATCAATCGGTCTGATCTGAATTTTTTTAAATCATGCTGATTCCAAATATACTCTTCTTCATGGCCACAAGCCACTACATAAACCTGATTTAGAAAAGACACCGAGCCCATGACCTTCCACCTCTAGCGACCAACAGTTAGCGACCTAATCGTTCCAGAGAGTCTTTTCATAAGTTTTGGAGTTTTTATGATAGCGATCAAACATAAGGATAGCAGAATTGTGATATCATAAAACCAAAAAAGGGAGTGTATTTCATAATACTGTCAGTGTTTCAGTTCTCCTAAAAATGGAATAAGGATAGCAGATGTCATTTTAAGGATAGCAGGTTATGAAACACTCTATATCTTAGCAATTTTGTTATCCTAATTCCCAATGATTCCAAAAGTTGCTTAAAAACCTTAGAACCTTTAAATGTTGATAGGATTAGGAAGTATAGCAGCCCCCAAGAGATGAAGCTATTTAGTCAATATTCTTATTGAAATTGGACTTTCATGCTATTTTAAGTTAGCATTATAATTCCAACTTTCTCCTTTAAAAACATATGCAATTACTTAGGCAGAGATTTTATGATAATATGTAAATTTCAAAATCTATTACGAATATGTATCATGTAGAAAAATTAGGTTTTAGTTAATTTCATTGGGCATAATCTAGGATTTAGGATAACGAAAAAAATAAAGTCCAAAATGTGTAGTTAAACTTGAATAAAATCTTTTCCTTTCAATTTCTTGCCACAATATCTAATATGGAATATCATAGATACATATGTTACCTAGTCCCATCATCTTTATATAAGAAATCAAACATTTTTTTTGTTTATCAGCAGGGGTCAAGGTCTAGATAAATATGGTTTATGAAAGACCAAAATCGCTATCGTTAACGGCTCTTTTTTTTTTTACGATATCCTAAAAACGCTCTCCTTATTCTTTATGAAGTACACTACATTTACCTGTTTTATGATAGCAAACCCATTTTAGGAGAGTGAAATTAAGGATACTGTTAAGGATAGCTAAAATAAGGATAGCGCCTTATGAAACACACAAAGTTTGTGATATCATAAACTGGCCTTAGGAAAAGACTCTCAGGGTAAAGATGAATAGAAATAGGGAACCCTTTTTTCCCTCGGGGGTTTCTCCCCATGAATGCATCAAAAAACCCAATTAAGTATATTCAATTTGACTTATTTGAGGTGGAAAAATCATGAAAATGTTTCAACCTTGCCATGGCAACGTTATTTCGACGTAAAATTAGCGTTTATCTGTTAGCTGGGCCGGACCAAACACTGGCATGCCATCTCCTCTCCCATTATTATGTACATACATTATTTTGAAGCCATCGAGAGGCGTGCAACCCGTGATACTGATCGGGGGAGCTAGGGGACCCGTATCCCGTTATACATCATTTTGAAGACATCTAGAGGGGTACAACACGTGATACTAATCAGGGGAGTCAGGTGAGATTTACCCCGTTATTTATACCTCATTTTGAAGCCATCTAGAGGGGTACAACCCGTGATACTAAGCAAGGGAGTCAGGTGACATTTATCCCGTTATTTATACCTCATTTCGAAGCCATCTAGGGGGGTACAACCCGTGATACTAAGCAGGGGAGTTAATGGACCCTTATTCCATTGTTAAACATTATTTTGAAGGCTTAATTTTGTGCATCCCAACAGAATTATTCCAAAAGAAAAATATGTTTATAATCCTGACAATATATTGAGCTAGATAACGCTATCATTTTAGTTGGTTTTCACCACAACGCCCCCCTCCAAACCACACCTTATAAATGGTGACAGGCCTGTCTAGAGGTCTGGAGGTGAACAGCCTGACGCCCATTGTGATAAAGGTGTAGGGGCGACCCATGAAAGAATAGGCCCCTAGGACAACACCCCTATCCCCATGCCCCACATGAACCACATCCTTTCATCTCATCTAACATGAGTGACCTACCCATTCAAAATTACTTAGTGGGGCCCATGTGTGTTTGAACTCGGGCAAGCTGATTTGCCAATATCTGGGTTACAGTCCTTTTTGTCCAGGGTTATAGGTTGGAACCCAAATTTTAATTGTCCAGCTCAAGCCCAGATTTATTCAACTTTGGCACAAACTATAAGACGGGACAATAAATGGTGATTTCTGGAGGAAATTCAAATGTCAGCATGTTTAAAAATAATTATAATGTATTTATGAAAAGAAAAGTTTTCCCAGGCTGGCCCATCTGGGCTCCCACTTATAGCCCTGGACAAAAAGGACCATGACCCAGATATGGGTCAGCGCAGCTGGCCCAAGTAAAACACATATGGGCCCCAGGGACCAATGCTGTCTGGGTACAAGCATACATCAGCCAGTAGAAAGCCTTCAGCAGACCACAGTTTGAATTTTGTAAACGGACAGCAGCAATTGTAGCTCCTGGTAATAGTACCATACACAGGGTGGGTATTTTTGTTATATTTCCTTCTGGTTATCCCAAATCAATATATTGCTATTGAACCAGTGTTAAAACGTGGTACTACTACTGTACTACAGCATTCTTTTGATTAATTAGTTGGGTTGTTAGATAAGCGAACGGTTTCACTTTATCAAATCAATATCAATTATGATTTCCTGCTCTTTACTCTTAAACCATTTGGAGCCAAACTCCTTGTGGTGTCAGCAGATTATTTGATGCGCACTTCCATTAACGAATCTTGCCATAAAGCTCATCATCCTATGATTGATTGATTATCCGTAATGTGACATTTGGTGTGCAGTGAAAAGTCTAGTTTGGATGCAATACATTAGACATCAGCCATTATACTCTTAATGGATGTTAATTTAATCTTTTGCCATGCGTAACTTGCTCAAAATCGAGAGATACGCATTGTGTACCCTGCTTTTCGCTGATCACATTACAAATAATAAACTGATTTTTTAAGAATATTTATATCACACAAAACCTCTTTAGGTGAAAAAGAAAGTTTCACTTCTGAGAAATTGGATAAAAAGATTTTTTTTAGATACTTTTTGGGGCCTGACTCTGGTCGGCCATCGTACTCTGTAGGTCATTCAATGTTGGAAAACAATACTGGTCGGGATGATGCATGACTCCAGCCCCAGCGATAAGACTCACCAGAGCTGCATTCGGTCAGTCATCATAAAGACAAAGGGCACAGGGTCTTAACGTAATATGTCGTTGTTGAATAGCTAAACAAAAGCATATCATCAAGTTGAGTTAATTTAGTATTTTCATATTGCCAAAATTGTATTACGACAACATTAATGCAGGCCAATGACTAACTGATAAAGCATACTATGAATCAGTTGTGAATCGGCTGATATTAAACAAAATAGCTGTCAGACTCGGTAAATTATAATTTTTAATTTACAGAGTCGGAATATCTGCCCTGTAGATGACAACCCACACAGTACGGGAGACTATCAATTAACATAGCTGTCAGACATAATCGTAGTTAAGTTGGAATGTATAACAATAATTACAGGAATACATTCCATGCTCAATAGATTTAGTTTCTTCAAATTGAGTTCGTCTATAGCTATATGATATTAGGGGACGTTTACAAATGACATCACTTGCTAGGGGGTAGCCAGGTCTTTGGGTTTAGTGACAAAAAGTGACATGGGGCTGGGGGGGGGGGGGGGCAGTGTCTATGTGACGTCACATTTTCAAGATATTTCCCCTGATATTGAGCATATCAGTATTAAAACTGATGTCACTGCAACAGTATCTCTGCTATCTAGCTGGAATGGCAACTAATTGGCCATGGTCACATGGTGCAGAAAGTACCAGTCCTCAATACATATATGTATATGCTACGACTGCACAAATATGATTTTGTCTCACAAAAGTGATGCAGGTGCAAATGTTGACATATTTGACCTGGTGACATATTTTACCAGCATGTTTGACCAGCACTTGGGTTTCAACCCATATACATTGACAGTTATCTAATGTATCACTACACAACTATGTATCAAAGACTAGGATAACTTCAAATTTGGGGCTATTCTGAGGTTGCCCATCAAATATGTCAACCATTCAAAAATGTAACCTGGTCAAATACATCGCCATTTGCACCTGCATCACTTTCATGAGACAGTGATAGATTTTAGTGAGAATTAAGGGGCTATTCAGGTTTTAGTATGTACATTTATGAATGTCATGTCTTAAGTTGAACTATGTAAGGCTGCATTTAGAGGGTTAGCTTGTAGGGGGGAGGGTCTGCTAAATTAGTGACGTCTTTCTTAGTGGGGTTATTGCCGGTAATTGACAAAAGGTAACAAGGGGGTGGGGGGTCCTGAAAATGCCCAAAAAATGTGACGCCATTTATGAATGTTCCCGTATACTAAAATAGTGTGACTGTCAGCCCGATGCTAACCGTGGTGGCCATAACACTCAGGGGCTGGTGACCGCTGCCCCTGTAAATACGCTGTACATGTTATCCAATTCTTGCATAGTCATGGCATATGACGATGACAATTTGTCACTGCAGTAGAGGCTAACTGAGATGATCATTATTGTGGGGAATTGCCGAGTGTTAGGCTTGGTCGCCCAAGTTGCTGTAACACTGGAAGATCATTGACATGATTTTCACAATAAACACTGTTCGAACTGTAACTCGCACTCAACAGTTTTCCAAGTGTTTATTGTAATTGCTGTAATGGTTGTAATTCTCCATGGGTATACTCATTGGTCGACTGAATGAAAGGGTTGTTTAGATTATAAGCATACTTAATGTATAAAAGATAATCCCAAAATTGCAAACATCTGAGGCAGATCCTGTTTTGATTATGTGAGCCTGGTCTAACCCTGGACATTGACTGAGATGTTGCCTCGTCAGCTGATCATCGTGCAGACCAAAACACTTAATTTATGATAGTTACTAATCAGCATCGTGATTCACATGACCTTTTAGACCAGCTGTAAAGATCATCTGAGTGCATGATTTATATGCAGCAAATGCCAAGAAAGATTAGAGGATCGGTACGGAATCCTAGTGGTAGTGATGAACATGGGCATTAGACCGCTATCATGTGATGAAATAATGGGTTTATTATGCCATTGATACCACATGCACTTGTGATTGTTGTATTTTTGAATTTACGAATAAATAAGTGTTTCAAAATGAAAATGAAACCACTGGCTTTTTCACTAAAAAGGGCGACATCCCCCCCCCCCCCACTCTCTGGAGGGGCACAATTATCCCCCATCCCCCCCCCCCCCCCATAAAACATGACCAGTCCCTTAGCAATTGTTCCCAGGGCAGTTGTATAACTTAGAGTGTCCTGTCATCAGCCCTTGGTCACCAGATGTGGCAATATTACATGTGTGACACAGGGAGAGATAGTGACTGGTTTAAAACAAGTTGACTGATAAGTCACTATCACTGTCACCCTACACGTCCCATTGATATATAAAGAGGATCAGAGAGGATAGGACGTTACTCAAGGCAGTCCACTCAGCGGATACACATAGCTGATAGCACTCCCAGTGAGGTAAGGGAAAGTGTAACGTATACATGTTTGACCTCATGTGTCTATCTCGATTGGACTATCTCATTTACCTATGCTACCAGGACTTTAAAAGCATCGGGAGCACGGACATACATTGAGGTATTATTCAGTTTTCAATGTCTGCTTTATTTTAGACACAGCTATATGATTACACAGTATGTCCATGTGTTGCTTGGACAATGTAAGGCAGTCGGTTGCTGTATTGGGAGGAACACATACATGGGCACATGTATACACACAAATGTGCCATTTGGATTACCACTTATACAACGTAAATAGTTCAAAAAGAGGAATCTGACATACTTCTATGTAGGTCTATATGTATGTAAGTTAAACGTGATGAGAAAGTGGAGCAAGGATTAGCCAGGGGCGAGATCCTTCACATAAAACGAAACAAGTGTAATAGCTTGTATGTACGCTCTACATAAAGGATAAGTCAAAACGACAGTTTCCTAGTGTGGAAATAAGATCCTTAACCGATCTTTCGCTGATTGCTATCAGAGCATGCGTGGTCTAATAAATAATCGGACAGCAAGGGTACTTCTATTGTGGCAATTTGAAATTTTAATCAGACTTTCTCTTGTTTTGTTTCTTTGCGTGAAGCCAATGGCGTGGTCGCATTACGGTATTGTAGTACGTAAACTAGATTTCTGTGACATGTCAACAGGTCACGTAGTTTAACATGTTGATACACAATTACCTAGAAAGATGAGATTTTCAGCCTTTAAGATGTATCGTTGACCTGAGAATCACTTTGTGGACGGTCAATAAAGAATTAAAAGAAAAATATCACTTGATATACTTTGTGACAGCTTTATTGTCCCCGAATCGATATTTGCAATAAAAGCATGTTTTTCATGTCATATAATATGCTATAACAATTCATATCAAGATAAACATCTATAAACAGTAGAGCCACTGTTAAATTATGCGGGGGTGAAAACAATACACACAGTATCTAAATGTATTGCAACAGTCCATCTTTAAACTATCCACCTAGGCTTTTACTTCGACAAGACTTAGTGTGGGCCTAAATAGTAAAAATAACTATAGCCAAAATAACTATAGCCATAAGCAAAGAGTTTGAGCGATGTGATATATTAATGTGTAGATCCATATTATCCACCTAGTTCACATTCGTAATTGCCTCATAGGTGGGAACGTCTGACAGGAAATATTAAAGTCCCTTCTCTAACAGTCTGAATATTACATTGAATAGTGTCTTCCCTGTTCAATTGTATGGCATACACATAATTTATCCAGATCTAACGGTGTCACAGTACTAAATAGTCCCTACTAAAAACGGAATTCTAGTGGATATAATCAGTGCTAGGAGACCTTATTTTTGACTGGGAGTAATAATAGGCATACCAGAAGATGGGGCAATGCTTGGTTTAAAAAAAGTTTTAAAAAGTGTTTGGTATCCATGGTAACCAAGGGGTCACGCTTTGAGGTCAAAGTCAAGGTCACAGGTCGGTGCGGCACTTGAAAAATTGATCATATTCAGACTATGCTTTTTCCATGGCAACTAGCGCAAAATCTAATCTGACTCCCCTATTGACGGACATTTTTAAAAGATGGGAAATGATGTCAGCTTTTGTTTAAGGCGTCATTTATGAACGCCATCAAATTTTGAACCACATTTGGAGCCACTTGATAGTGAAAAAGAGGAAAATATTAGAACATCACTGTGCCAATTAGTACCGTGACACCTTAAGACCCAGTAAGTTGTGAAGACGAATTTGAGGAAAACGACGTATCTAATCAGACCACTTTAAAACATGCCTATCGGGACACTATCAATATAAAGTATGAATCTCACATCACCTTTGAGTAGCCCTTAAGATAGCATGAACAGAGGTCCATTATTACACTTTAGAGCTCATGCCCTGTGATTGACGCGGCCGTTGACCTTTATTCAGTACACAGAGAGAAGAAACAGCGTCAAATGGGAGTCCAGGCTGCCTCCAAAATGACTCCCCTGTTTAGGGGATTCAGGTCGCATAAGGGAATCTAGGGGACTCTATGGCTGACCTAAGGGAGTCACCTGGGGGGGGGAGTCATATGATCCAGAGAGTTACCTTAGGTCATCCAGAGAGTCACCTAGGCTCTGTTAGGCCCATTTCTGGAGTCATTCTGGAGGCAACCTGGACTCCCTTTTGACGCTGTTTCTTCTCTCTGTGTACTGGGAGTCAAACGTGAAGTGTCACTACATATTTGTTACAATAAGATGTTTGCATCTAATGTAGAAGGATCGAATTATAGAAAAATAAGGTAGTCACTCTGCAATACGCACTGCAGTGGCCTGAAAGTGCAGCCAAGGGAGCACACTAAAGGTCTAGTGATTAATGACATATTTCAACCTTATTATTTACCATTAGTTTAACTGAGGAACTGTCAACAAGACAGAAAATGTCCACTATTGACAGTTCTTATTGAGATTTGTCAATAAAAGGAAGAATTTCTACTATCGATAGTTTGAACTGCCAATAACAGGATATTGTTTCACTATTGACAGTTTGAACTATCAATAGCAGCATATTATTCCACTATCGATAGTTTGAACTGTTAGTAGCGTTTATAAAACAATTATCAAAACATTTTTGATGTCATTTCCCATGTACAATGTATGGGATATTGATGTGAGTACTCTATTGTCCTCAAGTCGCGACGTGTTCATTATAATCAATATTAATTTTGCTGAGTAATTGTAGAAAGAAAACAGTGTCCACTTTGGTGCCAACTTCTCAAAGCTGCTCCAATACATTTCTATAGTAGTACTTTGGTTCTAGAACCATTCACGTTTTGATCATTTTCTCAGCTTCTATAAATGATAGAAAGGTAATTAAAGATGTTCTGGAAAGGATTTAATGGGATCTACCATATGACATCCCAAACTGTAGAATCCATGTAGTTAAAAATATATATCCAAGTGCCTACCTTATGATAAGGTGGTGTTCTTTTTCTGTCATTTGAAATGTACTTCGTACCGACATAGCTAATGATAGCAAGATGTATACACATAAAATCAATCTTCGCCTCAGTCAAAGTGAATTATCATCTGTGTAGGCCTAAGCACATGGTACTCTTTAATTCCAGTTAGCCAAACATGAAACCTGCGTGAAAAAATGAAATCCACATTGATTTCTTTCCAGTTCTCAAGATGAATCCTGATGAGCAAACACCCTTAAAGCGAGATGAGGGCAAAGACCTAACCGGTTACCATGGTAACGAGCAGAAACCTTTCATCAAAGACGGCGATACTGGTTTCTGCAGCCGGCTTTACCCAATGGGCTTCTTCCAGGAGCTCAAAGGGCTTCTGAAGATGTCAGCACCTTTGGTGAGTGGCGAGTATTCATGCAAGGAAGCAATTAGCTCACATACTGAAGGATGAAGGTGACCTTTATGATATGATGATGTGATTATAGTACATACGGGAGGCGGATATCAGTTACGACCGCTACGGGGTGATTCTGGGCATTAGCAGAATACCTTTTAACCTTGCGCCAATTGACATAGTGGTCTTGCTGGGTATGCACATGTGTTATGAATGGATGTCAATAATGTATACAGAATTGCTCAATGGAATATGTCCAATCAAACGCATTTGATCAAATCAGATATAAAAGTAGATGTCCATGTCCAAATTCATAGTGTAATCGTTTAGTACATGTAGTTAGATGCATTAATTGGAACAAATTGTGAATATTTATTGATTGGATTAGGCCGATATGTTATTTCTCCGTGTTATTGTTGCAGATAGCCCAGCAGCTCACCATGTATATGCTGGGACCCGTAGCATTAATCTTCTGTGGTCACCTTGGCAAGCTGCAACTGGATGCAGTGGCCCTGGCATGTTCTGTACGATCTGCTCCACATTGTGTGACACTTTATTTTCTTAATCTCATATTCTGCTGGTATCTCTTTGTATTTTTTGACATCTGATGATATTCTGTGTTCATTCAATATTCCACACAGCCTTTCTAATAACCGTTTCTTTACAGATACTGAATGTGTTTGGTATATCAATCGCAGTAGGACTATCGTCAGCATGTGACACACTATTTGCCCAGGTATTGTCCGATATACATTGTTTAAATGCTTTATAATTAGTACAATGTAGATAAGGTACAAGTGAGTAGCTGTATAAGTGTTATTATCCAAGGACGGAGTTGCCCAAGGTTTATAACACTTATACCCCACACCTATCATCTTGAATTTTAAGACATTCCATCAATATCGCTGTATGCTGAAATGCTAAATCCACTCGTGTTCTCTAGGTGTATGGAAGTGAAAGCAAGCACAAACTAGGGATTATCCTTCAAAGAAGTGAGTATCACTTTCACCATTTTCACCACTTTCACCATCTGTATGAATGCGATTCAATTTGAGCCTCTTAATTTAAGATGCTGTTGCAATCTTCGAATCCAATTTTAGATATGCCTCTTGATTTGGAATTCAGTAAATATGAAATAAAGACTTCATAAAATCAAGTGGTCTAACATGGTGTAGGTAATAAGTCAAGAAGTCCCGAGTTAAAGAATGTGATATCACGAATTGACGAGAGGGTAATGCAAACACTCTTCTTTACAGGTATTCTATTTCTTGGTCTTTCCTCACTACCATGCATTGCCATCCATATAAACACAGAGGCTCTTTGTCTTCTCCTTGGACAAGACGTAGATGTAGCCAGGTGAGACTTCACGTTGTGTAGATATCTTGGAAGATAACATTGATAATGAAATGCAAACTATGATCATTAGCCTTCTAACTGCTCCAACGTATACTGAGACAATGAAACAACATCTAGAAACAGTGTCGTAGCGAGATAAATGTATGTGAAACGGGAACATAAGGGAGTGTTCATTTATTAGTTACAGGGGGGGCGCAAAATTTTCCGACCCCTCCTGAGGGGGGGCCTAAGAAATTCTGCCCCCTCTTGAGGGGGGGGGGGGGCGTAAAAAATTTAGCCCCTTTAGCAAAAAAGCCAGCGCGTTGATATAGTTCAAGGGGGGGGGGGTAGGTGAAAAGAAATCGCTGCCTTCGGCGAGGGGGGGGGGCGAAACGTTCCACGCGCTCTCGAGGGGGGGGGGGGCAAAATCTCGCCCCCCCCTTTAATTAATAAAATGAATACTCCCTTATATGACTTAACTACTAAGAAATATACACGGTTACATTCCACAGGGTCGAATCTGTCTCTCCTCATCATTTTAATCTTGTCTGTTGGTGTGTTACATATTTGTAGAGTAACACCTAAATGAGTTCATTTATTTGTTCAGGATGGCAGGAGAATACATCCTGGTACTAATACCAGGGACATTTGTAAGTTGATACTTTGAATAACATTTCATATTCACCAGTAACCTTTGGGTACAACCAACCATATTGTTGATTACGTTTTCGGACTCTGGTAGAACGGTATGTGATTAGCATGTTGTCATCTTTATGGATATATCTGGGTATTCGAAAGTGGCAATCTTTAACAACAGTGGGAGGGGGTGGATTGGGAGGGAGGGGACTAACATAATGTCACCTGCTTTACCGAAAATCCTGTGGGCTGCTATGGCTAAAAGGGGTTGGTCGAGCTAAATTGCAAACCCATCGAAAAGGGGGGGGACTAGAACTCTTCTCGTTGGGGGGGGGGGGGGGTCGGAGGGGTCGGCTCATGTTACTCACTAACTAAACACCACTTTCCAAAAATTATTGTCTCTCCTTTTTCTTCCAGTGTTTCTTCTTTTACATCGCTATTTTGAAGTACATTCAAAATCAGGTAACGTTATTTCCTCAGAAAATAGATTTTCCCAAAGTAGTTAACAAAATGTTTAAGGCTGTAATATAATAACATTCAGTACTGTTTAACTAAAAGGGGGGGGGGCGGAAAAACTGTATGAATGGAACTGTAACAGTTTAGCAGAGAGAGATGGACTAAGAGCATTCATATTGTTACAGAACATTATCATTCCAACGCTGATTCTTGGTGGTATTGTGAATGTACTCAATGCTGTTCTCCACTACCTTATGGTCTACGTCGCCGACTATGGTATCATGTAGGTATCATCGAACCAATATTTTAAATAATGTGGTATTAGACGTTATTTCTGAGTCTTTCAATAGACATATCAATTATAAAAAGGGAATTTCTCATCCATGTAGCACCCTTTAAGGTTGATCGCTACTCATTGAATATGGACTCCTGCGCAGCTCTCTGCGCATTTTATCTCACTTTGAATATTTGATATATTTGGAGCCACTGATATTTGCTATTTTTAACATAAATTAGAATATTGGAATTATTTACCAATAAATCATTATCGAGATTGATATAGATCTCATCACTGTGCTTCAAATAACCAAGAGTGTAAAATATATACATTTTTTATCCTGATCCTTGGCTTTTAATCCATTATTTTGGCCTTTATATATGAGATTTAGACAGTTTTTGTCCTATTTTTTAACTTTAAAGGCCCAAAACCCTAAAAATATGCACGGGACCCCCTATTAAAATTACATTTTTATGTTAGCAAATGATCTAAACTATTTTTTGAAAAAGTAACAAAAAAGTCTATGGATTCTTTTTGCTATTTTTTAAGATTTTGTTGAAAAATTAAGCATCAAATTTAATCAATCGTCCTAAAACGACCACTTTTTATCACAAAAGGTCTTGTTTGGACCATAAATTTATTTTCTCGCATTCAAGGACACAATATAGGATTATTCACTCAAAATATAACATTGATGTGGGCAGTAGTTCTCTAAGAAAAAAAATGTGAAAATTTCACAATTTTTGGTATTTTTTGCCAAAAATAGAAAATCCTTTTTTTTTCCAAAAATCTGTAATAAAAAAAGTAGCTCGGGACCCCCCCCCCTATTTTTTTTACATTTTCCAATGAAACTACCATTAGGCAAAAAAATTAGGAAATTCTATGGATGAAAAGTTAAGAGTAGCGATCAACCTTAAGTGGATACATCTCAGGGCACCTACCTGGAAGAACAATGATTACAGTGAGATAATATCGACAAACTATTGCACGAGCTGGGAGTGAACTAAATAGGATCATGATCACTGTTATGTTCGATTGAACCAGTGCAGGCACTAATCCATTAACCGCTTCATTTCCAGGGGTTCCGCTGTGTCACAATGTATCTGTTACGTCTTGTTCCTAGTGCTAACTGTAGGATATGTCCTATGCTCAGGTCTATATAAGGACACATGGAATGGTCAGTATATAACATGAATCTATTAAATTGATAGTATTGACTGTGGGAAGGTCTTTCGGGGTTTATTGAAGCTGTAGAACAAACTCCTACCAGACCTCCGACTTGAGAGTGGGCAAAATGGATTAACCCAGCAAATTATCGTCAACCTGTGACCCACCCAAAGTCCCCAATTTGTATTGGGTAGGCGCAAGCTGGCTACAAGTTGTCTGGGTGATTGAACCCTGGCTTGATCCCCTACTACTAGAAGTAAACCCAATATTATTTCACATAGATAAATACCGGATTTGATTAGATACATGTATTTCAATGCTGGAAAGGTTGACCTTGTGTTGTAGGAGCATGTGGCAAATCAAGTAAATGGTGGACAAAGGCATCCATAAAGCCAATATAATTATATACACATGTATGGTCTGTGAGGTCATCCTATATATTATGTTATCTATTTATAAGAGTAATGGCCGAGTATAGGGACTGGTCATTCAGGGGGGGGGGGGTCGATTGGGGGGAGGGGTCCTTTGAGGGGGAGGGACCAAAGTAACCTGTGGTGCCAGAAAAAAGTGGACCTCTGTCGTAGGGGGAGGGAGGTTGACTGCAGAAGTATAGGATGCCCTCGTAATAATCCATTAACCCCCCTGTGGAAGTGGTTGTCTGTTGTTGCGTCATCCCTTGACAATCGAACTATGATAGCATACATAAATGGTGCATTACAACACAATATCAGTATTCATGTGTATAATAATGTTGTTTATCTCTTGATAATTATCTAGGCTGGGATAGAGAATGCCTGGAGAATTGGGGTCAGTTTCTCAGCTTGGCTGTATTTGGTCTTCTCATGATCGGCATAGAATGGTGGTCATTTGAAGCAGGCATCTTCCTGGCAGGTGAGTAAAGTTTAACGCTTTCCCTTTTAAAGTGTGATAAGAATCACAGGATTGGCAAAATAACCAGCTTAGGCCACTCAAAAAAAAGTGGTTTCTCATCACCAAGGTCTGTGAAATCTGACGAGGGAGGCTTTTTTTTAACTCCCAGGCTAAATTAAGTGTCTCTATAGCACTGCATTGCTGCCCAAGTAACAAGAAACGTTTGATCAACGTTGATTAACGTTCGATTTTGGTTAATTGGACCAACATTTTTAAATTTGCATTATTTCAACGTTGATTTAACGTTTTTGTGGAAAAACATGATTTGAGAAATGTTGGTTTAATGTTCAAAAACAGTTTGCAATCTAACGTTTTTCAGAAAACTCATACTGAACATTGCTCAATGTTTTTTTGTAGACTCAAAGCAACATTGATTTAACAAATTGGCTCAATGTTGGTTTAACGTTTTTTTGTAACTCCAGTTCATCTCAGCAGGTGATAGTTCAGTATGTAATGAAAAGAAACTGTTGCACATCAGTATCTGTCTAAGATAAACTATAATAATGATACTATATGATAGCCGTATCAATATTATTGACAATATTTAGTTTTTAGATATGTCTAGGCTAAATATGTTGGTGAAATCATAATAATGTTTTTATCGGGGTGTGCAGATTGGTAAACACCCATTTTGTAGCTTTATACAATGTAGGAGTAGAAATTGTCCACATAGGTCTGTGAGTCAATACACTACTTCTTTAGGAGTAACCTCTTTGTATAAAGAGTATATTTATCGTACATGTGCAGAAATGTATGGAAAACATAATAAAGAAAGTAAAATGAAAGTAAATATCATATACATTTTGTAGTAGTACATGAGCTCCTTTTGCAGTAGAATGTATGTATCAACTCAACGTTGGTTCATCCATAGCTCAATGGTAATTCAACGTTAATTCAATGTTGGGTTGAGTCCACAAAATGGAGTTAGGCTAGATGGCTATAAAACGTTATTTCACTCTTTAAATGACGTTGAAATAACGTTTACACAACTTCAACTTGTCACCTGGGTGGCATCATTAGCTTTAATTTGATACCAGATATGACAATTTTTGTCCATTTTACAGTTTTTTCATCAAAATTTGGCAAAGAAAAAGGTTTCTTCAAAACCTGATTTTTATGATGCGTGCGGTTGTGAGAAACCTTCTGGCCGGCGAGTAGAGGGTAGAAGTAACTACGATTTCATCATAGTTATACTTGGGTGTTCTTTCAGAACACGCCACGAGTTCCTGGGCACTTTTTCCTGTAGGGTTTATAGTGGAGTTTCTTTTTTTTCTCACGACTGACGAATCCGTTCTGAAAGAGCCTCCAGATGTTCCAAACGATGTATCAGAAGATAAGAAAAAATGGGGGGGTCCCGTACTTGTTTCTGAGATGTTTAACCACAAAGCGCGAATGGCCTGTAATAGGATTATATAGTGCCCTCTTACAAATGTGGATGAAATAACATTGAAAAGTAACTACAGTTTCCTCAAACTTCAACATAATATTCTGCATAATATATTATCTGCCCAGAAAATGTGTTTCGAACATAATAGTCCCAGGCATATTTGTATGTTGTTGTCCTTTGAAATAAAAAGGTTAAATGGATGTGATCTGGCCAAGGAAGGCAATATACAGTCTTCAATGGGGATTGCACATCATCTAGCTCTGTGGCCTCTCTTTCTAAGGCGCAGGGTATATTATAATCAGAGGGTTGTGAATTCAATCCTCACCACAAACCACCATCAAACCATTTTGTGAGTTTTGTTACTATGTATTGCATATACATGTAAAGTAACTATCAGAGGTTTGGAGATGGTTCTAACCGTAGGTAGTCAAAGAACATAAAAATGTTCCACAGTTAGTCTTGCACCACCTACCTTCTGATCACGAGACATGCATGGAACACTTACACCAGCAGGGCGCTTTCAAACTGCAGGTCAAACCGCAGGTAGATAGCTGATCAAATGTGTACAGAAAGCTGCGCAATGTACATGTCTTAGATCCCCGCCGGCCACCTTAACAGAAAACAGTTTGAATAAGTTCACGATACTTAAGATGCAAATGAGACTTCCAGTGGGCACAAAATTCGGTTCAATATTGAATAAAAGTTGAATCAATATTGGATTAACATTGGCAACATGTTCTCAATGTTCTATGCCCACTGGGAGTGAGTGGAAAATATGGATGTGTAAGCATATTTGGGAGTTTAATATCTTTGTTTTTACTTACCGGGGTAGACTTACTGTTATTTAAAGTGTAATCGGAATGTAGTATCTGCCAGGATAAAATATGTAAATCTTAATTAATCCCCGTGTAACTTGTAGCTGAGTGATAGTATTTTGGAGATTTTGCTACGTTATCAATACGTGTTAATGAACAGCCGGCCAGTGACCCTCCATCTGCCGTGTCAAATCATTATCAACGTTAGCTCTGTGAAATACACCTGATCTTTGAATATTTAGGATTATCTGTGGGGTGTTTCACAAGGGGGACATACAATTAATTGTAGAATAAGTGTTTCTATAGGAGGTGTTAATTGTATATAACCACTAAGACCGACATTTGGTTGTATCAATTGTATACTGCTTATAAAAAGTGTTTCGCAAAGGTCTACAACCAAGATGTTAAGTCAGGGTCTTTGGCCTACAATCTAGATATAACTAATGTAAAAGTGTTTCACAATGCATATTAGCGTGGAGCTCATACCATGCTTGCTAATCTTTTCCTTACCTATTTTTTCACATCTTTTTCATTCAATATATGTGTCATACTACACACAAGAATCCCTGCAAATATCTGTTTATTCCGGATGAAAATAAACTGGTTATAAACAACACTGATGTTGATCCTATCTGATCATCATACAAGGGGAGCATATTTAAGATTAATGCTACATGGCTATTAAGGTTGACTTACTTTTACCAAATGTTAGTCTTATGTTGGTGTTTCACAAGCCGCATTATTATCTTCAATTGTATCTAAGTATATGACCATAGATACAATTGAAACTTGTGAAACACCAAGATAAAATTAACATTGGGTGATATTAAGTTGGTCTTAGAAAACATGTAAAATTAATTGTATCTATTTTCTTCTTGTGAAACACCCCACAGGAAGGTGTTTCACAAGGGCTGTAATAATTATATAGATTGATCTATTCTGCCTACAAGTGGTCTAAAAAGAATGCAGAATAGAATGATTCTTAGGAAAATGGCAAGTGTTTCAAAAAGACTGATCTGTGCTCTGGTTCACAATTGAGTTATGAGTGGTTCATGCACCACATAATAGAATGATCCTTTTGAAACACCTGCAATATTCATTCTATTTCCATTCTTACCCACCACTCATACCCACAATAGAACAATCCATAACCTCAGTTCAGTGTCAAATCATTATGAGAAAATGGCAATAGAACACTTATAGCAGGTAGTACATACCCCAAAAGCGACCCATATACTATCTAACATGTTACCTTCATGTGGCTACAAAGAAAACAATGGAATTCCCATTTTTGGTAAGAAGAACACATATATAGGAGTTACTATTACCTCCTCCTGTTCAGGGCTTTTGAAACACTTACATTGTGGCCATAACTTGCTTATGAGTGCAGTGACCACTCATAAATATCACTTGTATGACCTTTGGAAACACTTATTTTGCACCCTACTTACGACTTATCATTATACCTACGACCAGTGTGGCCATAGAATGATCAAAGGTCAAACCTACGAGTGGTGGGCTATTAGAAACACTTAGAAAAAGAATGATCTATTTTGGCCGTTGTGAAACAGCTTCCAGGTATTAAAATTGAAAAGGACAGCGTAAAATGTCATTTCAGTGGGGTGTTTCACATGGGGAAAATAGATACAATTAACTTTACATGGTTTCTAAGACCAACTTAATATCACCCAATGTTAATGTTATATTGGTGCTTCACAAGTTTCAATTGTATCTATGTATCTACTTAGATACAATTGAAGATAATAATGCGGCTTGTGAAACACCAAAATATTAGCGGGCATGGTATGAGCTCCACACTAATATGCATTGTGAAACACTTATACATAAGTTGTGTCTAGATTGTAGGCCTAACACCCTAACTTAACATCTTGGTTGTAGACCTTTGTGAAACATTTTTTATAAGCAGTATACAATTGATACAACCAAATGTCAGTCTAAGTGGTTATATACAATTAACACCTCCCATAGAAACACTTATTCTACAATTAATTGTATGTCACCCAATGTTAATGTTATATTGGTGCTTCACAAGTTTCAATTGTATCTATGGTCATATACTTAGATACAATTGAAGATAATAATGCGGCTTGTGAAACACCAAAATATTAGCGGGCATGGTATGAGCTCCACACTAATATGCATTGTGAAACACTTATACATTAGTTCTGTCTAGATTGTAGGCCTAACACCCTGACTTAACATCTTGGTTGTAGACCTTTGTGAAACACTTTTTATAAGCAGTATACAATTGATACAACCAAATGTCAGTCTAAGTGGTTATATACAATTAACACCTCCCATAGAAACACTTATTCTACAACTAATTGTATGTCACCCTTGTGAAACACCCCACAGAGGTGACTATTATTGCTCAGTGATATCTTCAAAAAGCAATGCTTTTAATCTCCTCTATGGCGGATCTTGTTGAACAAAATATGACTTGTCGCAGTTCCCTGTAAACACTTCCCAGAAATGGTTTCCCTGGTGAGGTTCTACTAAACTTGTTGACACAGGGGCGGGCCCCTGGGTCATATGCACGATTAAGACGTTTTTGCCAGAGCAAGTAAATGTATTGCTGCATTATACTCAAATCGCATGCTATATCTAGAGCCATAGTTTGAGACTCAGAGGTCACCAGGATGACTCTATGGTTCTTAAAATAATCAGGAGTATCATTAAATCATTAGATATTCTTGTTAAAAAGCTATTTCCTCATGTCAGATCATTAATAATTATTAGGCCGTTAGACTCAGTAGGAGCCTGACCTAGTACATAATCAATGGGTAAGCCATCTAGACATAACCATCGGAGAAGTGTGTAATTTGTATGATAATTATGTGTCACTGAACCTATTTTCAAAGCATATAGAACAAAGAAGAGTGGTGCATTATATCCTGATTTATTCATCCCACCAGGCCTTCTTGGGACAGCAGAACTTGGGGCACAGTCTCTCGTCATGCAAGTGGAAATTGTCCTGTATATGGTCAGTATTTCATTCTCGATTTGACATAGACTTTATTTCTGTTTTCATGACAATTAAGTATAGTTTTAATCCTATATAGATGCGGTTATTGAATTGAAATTGTGCTTGCAGTTCCCACTAGGAAATGGTATTGCGGCTTCTATCCGCGTTGGACAGTTTCTTGGTTCTGGTGATGCAAAATCGGCCTGTACCGCTGCTCGAGTAGCAATTACCTTCATCGGTAAGTTAATCACAAGTCACGTGGATACAGAACCTTGTTTCCTGACAAGTCATTAAGTCTTGGTCAACGCTGATGAACCAGTTGATAATGTTGACTTAACGTCCAATTGTCTGGGAACATACATGTATACTTTATAGTAATATAACTATTCCATATCACCACCGCCACAACGTTCCGAAGAGTATTTCCATCATAATTGATTATGAGTTTTAAAACATGATAACATGATAATGTGCTTGGAATAGTGGCATAATCATAGCCAACATTAAACTCCATTTAAGATATGTCAAAGGTCCGTTGCTGGTAAACAGGTATATCCCCTGAATAATGACGTTGAACAATGGGTTTAACCCCACTGCAATAACACCATTTCTGTTCCTTCTATTTCTTTTCTAGGCATGATGGGCATTGTGCTGGGGATTTTGATGGTTATTCTGAAAGACAGTTTGCCACTGATATTCTCAAATGATGCGTAAGTGTATGTTCCAGCTGGAGGATTATATTATTATCAGCTATTTCCCTCGCGTTTCTATTCATAATGTCATCATTCTCGTTTTAGTGTGCACCGCACAAAAAACAATGTCTGACACATGATGACTATTCCGCTCCATTTATACTTTTAATTGTAATCATATTGCTCTATTCATTTAAATACATATTTAGTAATAAGTCATTTATCCAATTACTATTTCAAATATATGTTTTTTAGGGATGTGATTTCGGTGGCATCCACGATATTCCCGGTGATGGGTGTCTACATGCTGTTTGACTGTGTGGCAGTAAGTAGCCATTATCCTGAAATACAATTTATGTGACAAGAGTATTCCTCCATATAAATGGTTTAAAGGGTCGAGTTGAGTTTTGAAAATATTTTTATTGGCTGAAATTTACATGATCAAGTCAAGCAATTCAAAAATGGCCAATGTATACATGAAAAATAATTCAAGATCCAGAAATCTTCCTTTGCTTATACTGGAAGTCAACAGAGAGTATTGTCCACTTGGTTTGACATTAGACCACTTCAAAATACAAGAATCAAAAAGAGATAGTTTTGTTGTTGTTTATGCACAAAACTGAATGAAAATAAAATGGTACAAATGACCCAAATGTGGGAATATTTCCTTTCAAGTAAAATCTGCACATGTCGGCAATGCGGTCATATATAGAAGTAATATTAATGTTCACAAAGTTCTACTAAAACATGCATATGGATATTGCCCCCGGATAGGAGGATCTTGGACCGAGTGGTTCCAACTCATCTTCTAGACACCAAAGAAAGGAAAATCACCCTTGTCATATTACTCAGTACTGTGATGAGAATTCTGGCTTTTTGAGTGGTCTTCTTGAAACAACTGATCAATAGACAGTCATGAACCTTTTGGGCTGAAAATGATAAATTTATCATAACGACCATTGCTTTCACAATTTCCTTTGGTTTTATTTCAGGGGACATGTGCTGGGATTCTCAGGGGGTGTGGCACTCAGAGACTTGGCGCAGCCATTGTCTTCATTGGCTACTTTGCAGCTCTGGCCATAGGAATCCCATTGATGTTTTTGACACCACTGAAAGTTCCAGGTAGGCTGTTAGGATATGTGCCACCCCGTAGAAATAAAATGTATTGACATAACATATTCAGTGAACTAGTGCAGTAAACAAAATGGGTAAAACAGGTGGGAAGGAACTAAAGTTCCGGCCCGGAAGTGCAGGGGACGCAGGTGCATAGTCATTGCATCCGGCCCGGAAGCCCCATGGTATCTTCCCACAGTCTAGCCATATATAATGTATATCCCTACTACACTGCTCTGGTCAGGATGGTTGATGTTTGGGTTATTTTGTGCTTTAACACCCTATGTGATGCTTTGTTGTAATAAGCCACCCAAGTATGTCATATTAGATTTTACGTCCCTGGTGAAATAGTGTGTCCTTAAATATGTGATGGTGGGCGACATAGTTAACATTTATAACATTAAATGTGTCTGGTAGTACCATAGGATAACGATAACACCGCATTGCTGGCAACCCACACTTTTGCCTTTTCAACTGTGGATATGGGAACAATAAAATAACACAGACTAATCTTATTAAACAACGAATTTGTATGATTTCAGGATTTTGGATCGCTCTGGCCATAGCCTTGTGCTTTGATTCCATCATCTTCTTCACTTACATCATGAGAATAGATTGGGAGAAAGAAGCAATGCTGGTGAGAAGATCACATTTTTAAAATATTACCCTTAGTTAAAAGGCTTTATTACAATATACACATATTTATACTGTTATACTACATCTGTCTCATTTGTTCATTAGGCTTATGAACGTGTCAATGTGGGAACAACGAAGACGAGAGAGCACAGTTCTGTAATAGAAGATGAGGAGAAAAGGGGTCAGTATGATAGTTATTAATATATCATTGTAGTATACTATAATATGTTATTAGGCCTTTAGACACGATGCATGTACAGAGATAAGATGAAATTGCTAGCATAACTCCTGACGTCATATCGATAGCGTTTCCCAGATGTTAAGGTCTATATTTTGGGTATAATGGAAGCTAAACAGTTACTATCTTGTCTATCTGGTAATGGCATAATTTCTTATTCAACTTCTGTTGTATTGTAAGCTACAATATCTCTTCCTTCCCTCGCATACAGCTCTTTTGTCATCAAGTAACATCCACAACCATATGTCCTCGGACATGTCCCATAACTTTGAAGACAACTCGAGCAGAAGGACGTCATTAGCCTCTGTGCTGTGTCGGCGTGTTGTAGCGGCCATGGTGATGGTGGCCATCCTGGTGTTGGGTGTCGTGCTACGTGTGGCAGTGATAGAGCTACCAGACTCTCCGGCTGCAGGAGGAGCAGTTCCAACCAGCACCTCTCTGGTGGCAAACAGCACTGAGCTGCTCTACTCTACCGTCACTGCCAGTCTGACAAGCACATTCTAAGTAGATAATAGGATTGTGTATGTGCCAGAGATAGAGATTGGGTGATTGTGTACGCCCTAAATAAAGTCGGGCGTCCATCAGTCGGTGTAAATCGGTCTTTTTTTGTTTTTGTTTTTAATTGTTTTATGTGGGTAAATGATACAATTAGCAATAGAAATGCAACGCTGATACGCTAGGTGTAATGCCTGTTACCAGTGATAATTGTATTATTTACCAAAATGTATAAATAAATCGGCCAACAAAAAGCATTCCATCGGGTAGTGGACGATCAGCTATAGGCTTCTTTTACACTGAGCATCTCCACCCTTCTAGTCTCAGTTTAACTGTATAGGAACTGAAAGGGTTTTCTGTTATTTAAGAGTGGCTGCAGAGAGCACGTCTTACAAAAAGCGTTTCTGTTCTGTAATAGCAATTTAACCTGTGAAGTAGCAGTTTGTTTGTAAATAATTAAGAGAAATCGTTTTAGGGAAGGAAAAAATGGTATTTAAATACCAATTCTGACAGGTGCTTCGGTTACAAGTTGGACAGTCATTTCATAGGGGCTACTATGTAGGAGGTAGGAAGGTCCAACTAACTAGAACTGTAGAATAGAGAGTTTCTGATGATTCACAACGATTTTGCCCTCAACGAAAGAGTGTGACGTCACCAAGGGAATTCCCTTGGTGTTGCCCCGAATTTAGACTGGTTTTGGTATATTTTTGTAATTAGGACAGGTGAGGAAACTAACTGCCTATACAGCCAGGTTCAAACAAATTTCCTGAACAAATTATCTTGCTACCCTTAATATTTGTTTTCGTTTGAGGGTTCAGGAACGATCACTTAAAGAATATCTGCCCAGAAATACAAAGTACAAATGTTCTAAGCTAATTATCTTCCCCATTAGCTTGTGTTTATCGTTCACATGCGAGTTCTTGAAAAAGAAAAGAGAAAAACCTTCCTGTACATATAGAAATGAATATCTCAGTCAGGGTTCTAAAACAGTCATACTTCATATATACAGATCGACATGCTGATATACTTTTGTATTGGAAGATATGCTGAACTTAGCTGCATATCGGTGGCAACATCAGCATTTGACGTTGTGTATTAAAGTGATGTACAGAAGTTTGAGGTGGGTATAGGTGCAGTTTAAATGCACATATACATGCATATCACTTTTATATCATAGGTGATCTATTTATGAGTTAGAGAGGAGAAGTTGGCCATTAACTTTGGTCATTATAATGACATTGTGTACATGCATGTTTGTTGAAATAAAGTCAAGTTTTTAGAAATACATGATGGCATTGAATTTATGATTAAGATGCTACATTGGTGAAAATACTCGCAATTGCATCACTTGCATTGATCAATGGGGATGTCAGTGTACATCATGTTTGAATGTCTCTATCAATGAGTATTAATTGAGCGCAGATGTTTCAAATTAAAAGTAAAACTCAGCGTATTCCATCATCTTCGTCCTTGAGTCGTTGTGCGCCCATGCCAGGTGGCGCCACAAAATTAGACTTAAGTAGGCCTATATTAGACTATATTCGCCTTTTTACTGTTTCAATATAGTTCAGTTGTTTCTATATGACATTGTATTCGCAGACATTCTATGACTATGATTATGGAATATGAGCAATTTAAGATTTGTTCTGTACATGTGGGATATGGATGATGAGGCACCGATTTAGAAAGGCGTTATTTAACAAGGCAGTCTTCCCAAGGGGAAATTGTCATTCATCATAGAAAACTGTGATAAAACTACGAACATATCTATGGACAGAATATATGCTGAATAAAGACTCCAGAAAAGCTGTATCAAGTCTCATGAGGTTCCCATTTAGCACTGGTATTACTGCGTTTGTTGTTATTATTAGATATACCCTAGTAGCAAACACACTGTGGCCCCGGACGGGGCCAGACTGTGTTTGCAAGTCTGGCCCGGAGTGGGCTAACCGACGGGCTCCCGTCGGTTTAGGGCACTGGGCTTTGGTCTGCGGGCTTCCCATGTTGGGCGCGGATCGGGTTTTGGACGGGAAGCCCACTTTGGGCTCAGATCAGTTTTTGGACGGGCTTCCCACTTTGGGCTCAGATTGGTTTTTGGACGGGCTGAAATTGGGTTCAGATCGGTTTTTGGTCGGGTTGAAAGCGGGCTAAGATCGGATAATTATGGGTTTTTAGAATCTATTCAATCATTCTCCAATTATTTTCTTGTATTTGTTTAACCAGATATCCTAGGTCCTGCTAATCAACCCAAGGCATAATCATACTCTTCCTACCCAATAATGTAAGTATCAAGCAGGCCTATTATCATCAGGTTTGAGCCACATGCAGCATAGACAAGTGTCTATGGTGCACATTGGCCTTCAAAGCCATAGTTCATACCTACATGGGGCACATGAGTCTTGTATTAAGATTGTAATGCCACAGAAATAGTGTTTACACTGGATAGCTGCTTAGAGAACCTCCTTTTCATCATTCAAATATATATTCTATCTTATTTCTAAACTGTGAGAACATCTATTTATTGTTTCCTATTCTACATCACTTTAACATTTTATTGTATTATTATATAATGTCAATTTCATCTGGCTTTGTTGGAAAACTCTAGATATTGTATAGTAGTGACATCTGGTGTCAATCATCAGAACTATTAGACCAGTTGCCCCGTCCAAACCCAACCTCAGCCCTCATCGGCCCGGAGTGGGCTAACCGACCGGCCGCCGTTGGTTTAGGGCACTGGGTTTTGGTGTGGCCCCAAGCGGGCTGCCCGAATTGGGCTCAGAACGGGTTTTGGACGGGTTTCCTGTCTTCTGGCCAACATGAACCCAAAGCGGGTAGCCCTCTTTGAAACTGATCTGAGCCCAAATCGGGCAGCCCGCTTTGAAACTGATCTGAGCCCAAAATGTGCAGCCCGATCGGGGCCACACTTCAGCCCAGCCATCTGCCCAACATGAAACCCAGCTCAGTTTTGCCCGAATTCAAACAGCCAATCCGAGCTAAAACCAAAATGGCCCTGTGCGGGCTTGCTACTAGGGTAATTAACTTGTAAAGGATAATTAGTCATGGGGTTCAGTTCATGCATCCTTCTCATGTGGACAATTACTGACCTTTATACAGTCCGGTAATACAGGCCATGATAGGGTATGAACTATTTTCACTCGTTTTATTGACATGAAATTATCTCATAGCAAGACAAACAATGTTGTATAACAATGTACAGTGAACATATTTGTAGATTGATATAATAATCTTGAAGGCTTACTCAGTGGCGGTGCTCTCCTTTCATAACATAAATTTTCACTTAGAAAAACATTATACGTTCTAATGTACGTATTATGTGTTATTCGTGTTACATAATCATTCGGCAAGCTACCCAGAAACTACTCTGGTGTGACGTCGATCGGATAATTATAACAATACAGAACATATTGATGTAACATTTCAAATTGTGAACACAATGGGCATTACAATGTAACCACGTACACGTAGTGAATGTACATATCTTTTATAGCAACCTATATAACGGTAAAATGATAATAAAATAGAAGGAAATGGATGAGAGACACAGACATATAAAGCGGCAGCAAGAGGATAGGGAGAGAAGGAGATAGAGAAAGACTCACAGAGACACAGAGGGATAGAGATGGGATAAACATGGGAAATAAAAAGATAGGCAAAGGGGGACACAGCAGATAACTGTAATGAGACTGACAAAAACAGGAACAGTGTCGTAATTCGAGAGGAAATTTGACAAAAACCTGACCAACACTCTCCATCCTATGATGGGATTGCTTCATACATTTTCTTTGTATGCGCCATGAGTTAGGAATCAACCGAACTCTAGCCTCTACTCCAAACATTAGCTACTTAAACGACCTTTAGACATTTAATTCATATTAATCCAGAATCCAACTCAAAGTAGGTTTACCTTCTAGAGATTGCTCCGGGTAAACCTCAAAATGTCGCCTAGTTCGTGCATGACCATACTACGAATGTACATGTATATATGATTGTCGATTATTAACTATGCCATTAGAAATAAACATATAGAACAATTTCGGTGTCATTACAGTGTGCATTTCCATGTAATTATGATAACATGAACATGACTCAAATGTGATGGACGTATTCGGGACCCGTGTTACTGAAAAACGATTTAAACAATATAGATATCGGTATATGTACAAGATATCATTGTCGCATTGCTTTGTCAACATCTTGACGAAAGGTACACCGTTTTATCTCTGCGGTTTGCAATGCGTGAATACCAGGTATTGTCAACCATTACATTGAATACTCAGTTCACTGCAGGCTCTCAGTTCAGCTAGTGGCCTTATAAAAAGATTTTTACAACAGGCTTGGAGAGAAGTGTAGGGAGCCAAAAAAAACTAACCCCATTTTAGAAAAAAAAGAACGATGTGTTAGTTACTATAACTGATACGGATTGGCCCCGATAACTTCGAACCCTGCTCGCTGTTAAAGACTTGCCACTCCCTTAACATTTAGATTTCAGATGTAAAATAAACTAGTCATGTCTATCTTCATTATCAGATTATAAACGCGTTTGGTACAACTTCCCCCAACTTAAGGTAGGAGTGCAAGGATAAGCTACCTTTCATCAATGACATGGCCCACAAATTTTCATCTCAAGCTAAATCAGCAAAGAGTAAAATTCCATACGTATGAAGCTTTGTAGTGATACGCCATTACGCGCATTCATTCAGAGTGGTCCCCCAGCATCAAATTCTGCTGCTTTTCAAGTAGAGATGTAGTGATGGAACCGTTAAATATATTCCTATCAGAGCACTCATAGGTTCAAGGCACACTATAGTTACGGCAAGATACGATTTATAAGAGGGTGTCCATGGATTATGGGGGCTACCATCGCGGACATGATACTCATAATGGTATGACTCATCAGTGCCCTTTATCTCAACCATCTAAATCAAAAATGGTGGATACTTCAGACCTGTAGTTCCATCTTGTGGTGTATGTGGGAAGAAATTCAGTGATGAAAAAAGTAGAGACTGAGGCAAGTCTAACTTCTTCTGCAGGGTAGGCACAACTGACTATAGTTTGCCGCGCTTTTATTGCTACTTCCGGTATGAGCAGGTTTAAGGTCTCACAATGCTATTTCGACATATGTATATTACATCCCTCCACCTTTAGTTTTGTACTCATAAGTCCAGTCTGGTAGGTGGCTTGATTACTCTGGTAGACTTTCTAATACCAACTGGTGCAGGGCTACTTGCTCTTGGTGTAGGAGGCGTAGCACTAGGTAGAGGAGGCACATGGTGGTCTTGTGGAGTCGCTGGAGTGGTACTTGGAGGAGTACTGGGCTTCGGCATTGCAGCTGGCACTGGGATCTGAGGTGCAGGTGCAGGTGCAATGTAAGGCGGTATTGGTCGATTCTCCATGGTGCGACCGTTATCACGACACTCAGGCTCAGTTGGGACACGAGCTCGAATGTGGTCCATGTGGCGTCTCCACACTCGTCCATCGTCAAGACGCACAATATACGTGACTGGACCAGTCTTTGATTGGAGCACTCCCGGCATCCACTTGGGCATACCAGCAAAATTCACGACCCACACGGCATCGCCAACAAAGAAGTCACGTGGGATGACTGCAGGCTGATGGTACTGCCGTGCATATGATTGTCTATCCATAACCTTATTGGACAGAGACGGATGAAGTACATCCAACAGGAAACGTGGCTTACGTTTCATCAGTAACTCTGCTGGTGCTCGTCCAGTAGTCGTCTGTGGAGTAACACAGTATCTGGAAAGGTAGCGTATTACCTTAGTTTCCAGATCCTCACCTGGCGTTTTCTTGATACCTTCCTTAAGCGTCTGTACGGCTCGCTCAGCTAAACCATTACTGGCTGGGTGGTATGGAGCAGTACAGATATGCTTAATAGCATTTTTCTTACAGAACTCTTGAAACTCTGAACTTGTAAAACAACTTCCGTTGTCACTCACAAGTACAACTGGAGTTCCATGAACAAAGAATGTTCGTCTCAACTTCCTTATAGTAGCTTTGGAAGTGGATGTGTTCATGACATGAGCATCAATGTACTTTGAATGAGCATCTACAATCACTAGAATCATTTGTCCATCAATTGGGCCAGCATAGTCTATATGGATCCGATGCCAAGGTTTACCAGGCCACTCCCAAGGATGGAGCTGAGCATGCGGCGGAGACTTGGATTGGACTTGACACTGCTGACATGATTTCACTTTAAGCTCGATATCAGCATCGATTCCTGGCCACCAAACATAACTGCGTGCGAGTGATTTCATCCTAACGATTCCTGGATGGCACTCATGGAGTTGCTCAAGAACACAGTCACGAGCTTGTGGTGGTATTATCACACGCAAACCCCACATCAAGCAACCTTGTTCTGCACACAGTTCTTCCCTCCTGCGAAAGTATGGTGCCAGTTCTTCGGACACGCTATAAGGCCAACCCTTCAAAACAAAGTTTTGGACGGAAGCCATGATCGGGTCTCGAGCGGTCCAAGAAGCAATTTGAGTACATGTCAAAACCTCAGAACACGTTAGAACCTCAAAAGCCAACACTGTTTCAGCAGGCACAGGCACGGTGAAGTACGGTGTCGTTAAAGGTAACCGGCTTAGTCCGTCAGCATTGCCGTTCTCCTTGCCTGGCTTGTAACGTAAACGATATTGGTAATTTGACATTGTCAGTGACCAACGCTGTAAGCGGGCAGTGGACATCGGACTGATGAGTTTGTCCTCTTTCAGCGGGCCCAACAGCGGCTTATGGTCTGTTTCCACGGTGAATTCGCGACCATACAAATACTTATGAAACTTGGTCACACCGAAGATTACGGCGAGCCCTTCGCGCTCGATTTGTGCATAGTTCTTCTCAGCGGGAGCTAACGATCTGGATGCAAATGCGATCGGTCGGTCGGAGCCATCCGGCATCCGATGAGAGAGTACCGCACCCAGGCCGTACGATGACGCATCACAGCCAAGAAGCAATGGTAGAGCCGGGTTGTAGGGAACTAACACTTGCGAAGATTGCAATAGTTCCTTTGATTTAGCAAACGCTTGTTCCTGTTCTGGCCCCCACTTCCACGGAACATCCTTCTGTAGGAGCTGATTCAGTGGTGCGAGTGTCGAGCTGAGGTTCCTTAGGAACTTGTGGTAGTAGTTTACCATTCCCAGGAAACTGCGGAGTTCACTCACATTGGTAGGAGGTGGTGCGTTCTGAAGAGCTGCTACTTTCTCGGTAGTCGGGTGAATTCCTTCTGCATCCAGCTTGTGACCTAGATAGACACAGGAATCTTGGAGAAACACGCACTTCTCACCTCTCAGACGTAGTCCTGCCTGCTGCAGCCGACCCAGTACCGTCGTCAAGTTTTGATGTGCCTCCTCCTTTGTGTGCCCCGACACCAGGATATCGTCCAGATACACTGCTACCATGGGTATACCTTGAAGTACCTGCTCCAGAACTCTCTGGAAAATACCTGGTGCGGAAGATACCCCAAAACACAAGCGTGTGTACTGGTACAAACCTTTTGTAGTGTTTATCGTTGTGAGTTCACGCGAATCCTCACTGAGAACTATCTGAGTATATGCATGACTGAGGTCCAACTTGGAAAAACAAACACCCCCAGCCAACTTTTGGTACAAATCATCAACATTCGGAATTGGATATTTGTCCACCTTTGCTGCTCTGTTGACAGTCAGTTTGTAATCACCACAAATGCGAATGTCACCATTCGGTTTCATTACCGGAACGATTGGAGCAGCCCAATCTGCAAATTCAACTTTTACTATGACCCCGTCACGTTCGAGGCGATCAAGTTCAGCCTCGACCTTCTCTCTGAAAGACCAAGATAGTGTTCGCGCCTTGAACTGACGTGGTTGCGCATCAGTGTCTATATACAGTTTCGCTTCGTAACCCTTTAACTTACCAAGCTCGGGTTTGAATAGGTCAGGGAATAGTTTCCTGTAGTCCACATCTGAAAGAGAATGCACTGCGGACCAATCAAGACGTAACTCGTTGATCCAGTCTCTTCCGAGAAGACATGGTCCTTGACCCTCGACAACTAATGCGTCAAGTTGCAATGACTGACCTGCATGCTGCACATTCAATGTTACACGACCAAGTGGCAATAGACTTGCACCTGAAAACATCTTAAGTACAGGTAAATTGGTTTTACTTAACACCAGACCAGGATTACACTTCTTGACATTGTCATACTGAACCTTGTTCAAGATTGTTACACCAGAACCAGTATCAATCTCCATGTTTGTGGCAACACCATGTAAATCTACACAAACAATGTAGGGTTTGACCCTTTTACTAGGCATGGCATTGGTATGGAACAAATTATACTGATACTCGATAGCATCATCACACAGCGGTGCTGCAGTAGCGCCTTCGTCAGTCTCAACAAAGTTTGTTGATTGTCTACAAACTTTCCCAAAATGATTGTATCGGGAACACTTGTGACAAATTTTCCCCCACGCGGGACAGTCATGTGCTCGCTTTTTATGAGATGCGTCCCCACAACCAGAACACGTGCCGGTCGGGTCGGAAGGCTGCCGATGTTGTTGCTGCTGTTGACGTTGTTGATGTTGTCTGCGTGGCGGTGAAGACTGTCTCCTCTTGCCACGACCCCAGGAGTTGGGCTTTGACATCACCTTGTGGACCTTTGACTCCACAGGAGCGGTGGGCATAGACTGCGACATCACCTTGCTTTGTCGTCCCGTAGACTCCTGAGTGCGTGCGAATTTTAGAAGAGCCGCCAACGTGACGTCTGGCTCATCAAGTCCCTTCTCTCGCACTTTTGGCCATCGACATTTCTGAATAACCTGAGATTTTATCTCACCGTCCTCATTATGGAACTCACAGTACTTAGCGAGACTCTTCAGCCGAACATGGAACTGATCAATCATCTCGTCATCTCTCTGATAAGCCTGCCTGAACTCATATATCTGATACTCTTTGATGCATTTAGGGGCAAAGTAATCAGTCAATTTGGTAGTTGCCTCATCAAAAGTTGTGGTAGCATCAATGCCTAGAGATGTAGCAACATCCATAGCGTCATCACCTAAGAGTAACATCAATGATGCAGTCTTTTTTGCCTCATTGGTGATGCCTTTGTACACTAGGAAGTGTGGGAATTTTCTAAGCCATCTCTCCCACCTTTTAGCTGCAGACTCCACTGGTTCCAACTGGAAAGGGTGCATAATGAAGTCCCCCATTGTAAGGCAAAAAGTAGGCCTACAACAGGATGAATAGGTCCAGGCCACCTAAACAGCAAATGTTCCACAATGTAGATGTGAATGTTCAGACTGTTAAGACACAGCTGGTGCAGATCCAAAGAGCCTAGATCCACTGCCACTGGTGATAGGAGTGTGTGCCTGTGCAGAAAGTGCCAACACAGGGACAGGCTGACTGACTGCACAACTGACCCAAAATCACTGCCCTGAATTTTCCACCAAAGTTCACCAAAGATTACAATCAAAGTTCTCAAAATGGAACAAACTCACAGTTTCCAAGAGATCCCAGGCAAGATTGTCCACAGGGTAAGCTCCTTCGTCGCCAATTATGTGGTGTATGTGGGAAGAAATTCAGTGATGAAAAAAGTAGAGACTGAGGCAAGTCTAACTTCTTCTGCAGGGTAGGCACAACTGACTATAGTTTGCCGCGCTTTTATTGCTACTTCCGGTATGAGCAGGTTTAAGGTCTCACAATGCTATTTCGACATATGTATATTACACATCTATAAGCACCAGGGTGAAATGACCTGACCTCTAGTGGCTACAGGTGGGGAGAGAGAGAAAGAGAGAGAGAGAGAGAGAGAGAGAGAGAGAGAGAGAGAGAGAGAGAAAGAGAGAGAGAGAGAGAGAGAGAGAGAGAGAGAGAGAGAGCGAGCGAGAGAGAGAGAGAGAAGAAAGGAGGGAAAGAGAGAGAGAAACGGTATACAGTATTACATATTAGTATTGTGATTGGGCCCCTCCCCCTGTCCTATGCATTCTAATCCTGGCTCCTCTCGTCCTTCCTCTCCATATCCCCCCATCCCATTTCCTCCCCTCCCATATCCCCACATTCCCTTGCTTACCTCCAAGTATTCATAACCCAAATAATAGAGGCTATAAACTTATATCTTATGATAATATATTTTGGCTGAGAATGCACAATTTCAAGTCTATATTAGCAACATTTTCTTGAGGGGGTAGACCCCAAACCCCCCTAGTAGGCGAACTGACATTGACTCTAGGTTGGCTAGGTTCTCTCTCCCCCCCCCCCCCCCTAGAGAATCCTGGATCAGCCACTGCGGTGGAAATACAAGTCTGAAGCATGGACACCTATATAAGGGGGACTACAGACTGTAAGACCCATACCCTATTCCTAATATATCTACTGAATAACTCTATGGACTCCAGTGCCCCAAAAAGACTGGTGTGGCAAGAGCTGGTCGAAAAACGACCACGATATTATGTCTCGCGGTCCATGCATGTGATGAAATCATGTGAGTAAATAACAATAGAACTACAGATTCAACATAAACATCATATCAAAATTGCAACAGCATTTGTTTAAAATATGTATATACATTTCACGTTTAAAGTAGACATTTATGGGCATTGAGTTAAAATGCATTAGTATAATCAAAGGTGTATAGCGGCCAGTTTTGATAATCACTTTGATGGATTCCAAGATAATTATTCAAATCGCTAATTAGGATTCACGTTTATCCCCCCTGAGATGGTATGCGGCAGCCACATTGAAACGAATTTGTTGTATTCCGGTAATATGGCTAAAAACATAGGGTAGGTTGGTCGGTCAATTTCTTCTTTTTTTTAACCAAGTATCTTATGATAATTTGGTAAGATTAGTACATTTCACGGATATTTCGCCAGATCTAGGTCCTAAAAACACATTTTCCTCCAAAATGTCAATGAAAAGGAACTTTAGGGTCGGGTCATAACAATGGGGTAGGTAGGGTTGTCGGAATGCAATAATTCTTTTATGCCATATTGAATGAGCTGATCAAGAGAATGTCTGAACTGCTAATAAAGATTGATAGCTTATAAATCTTACGCAGTTTACTCTCTCCCCCAATAAAGTGACATTGAGAAAATATAGTGATGCTCTCCTAACACCTATTTACTGTGTATTAGCGACCATTGTGTCACTGACCAATGGAAACAGTTTTAACAATTAGAATGTGCCATGGACTGTTCCATTGTGCTCTTCATTTTTGGTATATCGCGTGGGCAATCAATATTTTACCCTCTTTGTTGTCCATCACATATTTGCATGTGGTGAAGAAAAACAGTAATGTTTCAATATGTGTTGGGTCAAGCCATACAATGGTAGACAATGACTGGACTAGTTTGGCAGTGTCTCACTTTATGTAAATTCATGATTCCTAACAGGAGATAATAACCGATAATAGCAGATAATAACAACCTCTTTAGAAGTCACAACAGTGCAGGAAACCCACAACGATCGGGATGCAAGGCTGGCATATTGCCTGATTAACTAGGGCTTCTAGCAGTGTTGGGCTGTCACGGGAGACATTGCCACAGAGTCCAAACCCTCGATAGTCTTTTTACCCCTAAATAAGGCCACAAGAGCCTTCTGGATGCGCCTGTTGGTAGCAGCATAGATGAAAGGGTTGATACAAGCCGACGTCTTGGCAAATAAGGCAGGTGTGATGCCCACGTGTGGGGGTATACCCGACACATCACCGAACACGGCCCACAAGCAGATAACGGCAAAAGGCGACCAGGCAGCCAGGAAGAAGATCACACATATCACAGCCATCTGTCAATAGTAAACATGATCCACATTAACATCGATATCTCATGTAATTGTTCATGTTATTACTTATTATACATTATGATAATTCAATTTCAGAGTATTTTGAGTTTCAATAGTTTATTTATTCATTGGCACATTGGTAACTCGGTGAGGAATTTAGATATAGAAAGGTGTGAATTGAAGAAATCACTCACTGACACTAAAATTAGAAAAAAATTAGTTTATTCTGGAAATTTAGTTTGAAATAAAGTTATACAGCGGTCAGGGGTCAAAACAATGTCATGTCTCAATATGAATAAAATACAGGATGTAATGCAAAAAGGTATCATGTTTGTTTGGGAATCCCCTGTCGTGGTCGAACCCACGGTAGGAGTTTTAGAAGGGTAGTGTAATACTTATTAATTAAACCGAGTGTTTATAGATATCATGCAAATTTGGTTTTAGTGATATTACGCACCTCCTGTTTTAGAAATTGCCTTTCCCCTTATGTACAGAGCTAGACAATATACATTTCTACCTATCTGTTACTTTACATTTATGCTGAATACTCAAATTCCTGTGTAGGGCACCAATTGTAATCATTACTTTGATGAAAATGTCATCAAATTCCAAAGATGATTGACAAGTGTGACCCCAGGTCACCAGACGACCTGGGGCCATGCCTGTCAATCACCCAAAAGTATATTGCGCCAAAGAGGCACAATTGTTGGGAATAGAAGGTATTTGATCATACCTACCCCCCAGTATACAGGCCCTGTGGATTCTATTGGAACTATTGTCATGTTGCTAGGACCACTCTGTTACCTAGCAACAGCAATTCCAAACATTCCATGCCTAGCAACTGGCAAAATAGGTGGCAACAGAAGGTATTTGACCATACCAACCCCCAGTATACAGGCCCTGTGGATTCTATTTGAACTATTGGTATGTTGCTAGGGCCACTCTGTTACCTAGCAACTGCAATTCCAAACATTCCATGCCTAGCATTATAGCAACTGGCATAATATCTGACCCACTGCCCTAGCTTATCTGTCAACCCTCGCTACCATGGAAGCCTTTCATTTCAGATGCTCACGAGAATCTAAAGAATACATTTAGAAATCAAGCCAGAACGGAACACTTGTGTTCGATTCTGGCTTGTCATAATAATAATAATAATAATGATAATAATAATAATAATAATAATGATAGCCAAGTGGGAATAAGAAGCCACTCAAATCCTTTCTTTAAACTACGTACTCACCTTGACTATCTCTTTCTCATTTGTCCACTCAAGATTTTCATGTCTGCCGCCATCCCCGACTAACCTGACGAAACCTATGACGCGGTAGTAGCAGTACGTCATGATGCCAATGGGGAAGATGAAGTTGACGAAGAAGACGACCATGACGTAAGAGCTGTATCCTATGTCATTATTCCACCAGGCTATTGTACAGGCAGCACCGCTGGGCTCTAGGTCATATCTAGGAGAGAAAAGGGATGTTTAGCATGCGGCTGGATAGAATAGGCGTACTTTGATGGAAGGTTGACATATAAATTAAGAATTGAGATTCAGAATAAGAAGGGCACATCAATGTTGGTATTCATCCATCTTAACAATTCTATCTGTAATCCGTTGTCAGTTGTCATGGCACCAAATTCCATTCAATTGAAAGAAGAACCACAATTTTGAACTGCTTTCTCAAAGAAATGACAGTTTAGAAGTTTAGAAGTTTGTTTATTACATGAGCATCACAGTTACATGATATTCAAAACATGAGATTTTTCTCTAAGGTCCTAGATTTTGAACAATTTGGTGATTAAACTACAGTGTTACTACCTGCTATCAAGAAATTTAATATTTTCATTATAGACGTTGGTAGTTTCTATGAGTGCTTGTGCATCTCGTATGAAGCATAATGTAATGTTATCTTAGATTACTTAAAGGTGAAAGTCCCTATTACCCCCAAGTTTCAGGCCTCCTAAGAAAATTACTGATGGTTCCTTAAATGCTATAGAATCCATTGGGCAAAAAACATTTGGGGGTACCCATACTATCTTTTGTGCTGTGATGCCTGTTGCAAGGGGTCATATATTTTCCAAATTTTTCACATTCCTGGAAGAAACCAGTTAAACCATATATTATCCACCAGATTGTTTCGTAAAAACCATGGATATGTGATGTATCTATACTAAGGAACAAGGATAAGAATAAAAAAAGCTTGTTGAAAAGTTCTTTTCGGTTTTATTTTGGACTTGATGCTTGAAGTAACAGATGACATTTTCGTCTTTGGCATACACTTATCTAACATAATATCTAAGTAAGAAAAACAGTTGTAGGCCGCATGTAATTTTAATATGGTGAAGATTATGGCCATAGCTTGGTATTTATCAAAAAAAAAGGGGGGGTACCGGCACTCGTTTCTTCAGAAATTGTACATGGACATGACATACGGTGGCAAGTGACAAGTCTGTACACACCAGTGTACACCACCACTAGGTAGGAGCATAATGCAGGACTACAGTTTAGCACCTCCCCAAACCAGTCAGGCCTCTATAGCTACATGCATAGAGAGCTGGCCTAGAGTGTGAGAGGTCCCTGGTTCAAATCTTGCCAAGGTATCCTTTGGGGGAAATAATTTTTCCCTCTTAGTTTAGCATGTATCTTGTCCAAAAGCATGCAGAAAATTCTGCTTTACTTATGCATTTATGATATGTTTTGAAAAAAGAATATGACATAGCTTCATTAGAAATTATTGCTTCTTTATGGATATAAGAAACAACATTGATACTGGAGTTGTTCAGAAGCAAGCCACCAGATGGGGCTATGGTGACCATTTGGTGAGGATTTGCTAGTTCCATAAACCCTGCCAGTGGGCGAGTGCATGAATACTGGCTTAAACCCTTAAGAACTGTGAATGGTTAGAAGCAAGAGCCATACGATTGGTTCATGTATTGATTACTAGGGGTCACCACCTACCCTCTCCTCACCTGTGCCCAGGTATAACTGGGTCACAGCTGATCTCCCCTCTCAGGCAGGCAGACAGGGCAGCCAGGCAGCTGGCTGCATTATTTCTGTTTAGGGGCACCCACGCTCCACCTGGTGGATGTGCATGCAAACACCAATTTGGAAAATATTTTAGTAGTTTTCTCCAAGAGAGCCTTGAACTTAGGATCTCAGGATTTACAGGCAAACTTGCTACTGACTGAGCTAACCAGACAAGTGTCTGTGAGGACAGCTAATGTTATGGTCACTGGTACTTAGCATGTCTAGTTTGAAAAACTTTTTTCAGTTTTCCCCAAGAGAGGCTTGAACTCACAACCTATGAATCAAGAGGCAGGCATGCTACTGACTGAGCTAACCGGGCAAGTGTCTGTGAGCACTGTTCAGATATATATGTAGGATCTGATGACTACAAGTGGAATATCATCTAATGATGTAGCTTGTCAGGTAGTTCTTGTCCATTTGCTAAACATTGGCACCATGTTTGGTGCTGTTCTTTTGATATATTACACCTATCATACATAGCCATGTTCTGACAGACTTTGGTGAAGAATCTATGGGTTGATTCCTTTTAATGAAAGGATTATCTTGCAATTTTCAAGCAAGTCCCCAATATCTAACTCAATAGTTTCAACCCTATTGAGATATAATATATGAATTACATATAGGATCCTGAGAAATAAACAAAATAAATAAATAAAAGTCACCTAACTAAAGTAATTTACTGTTATGATAAACATCTTGATGCCTTGTTTTAGGTTGAAATGATGTCTAGGATCCCTGTAAAAAGTCACACCAGGTGGGGTGCATTTACTCTGGTATGGCACCTTAAATCTCTTTCATGTTTTTTTTCTGTACTATTTATATATATATGAAGATATGGAGCGATTCTCAAGTGGTTTCTATGGTTTTCTGAGATAGTATCCTGTATCCTTAATTGGCGTTGACATGTGCCGAGGTGCTTGTGCACTCTTTAGCCATGTTTTAGGAGTGGAATACTTCCTGTTTATAAAATACCATGAATACAGCCTAACTGATTCAAACGGTCATTTACTCAGGAACCAGGTGTCCTTGTGCACCACTAATCTATAGCCCTGGGGGGTGTTTTTCCCCATTGGTCCAATACGGAACGAATACGGACACAAAATGCGGACCGTATACGGGACCCGCATTGGGAAGGCGAAAAACTTAAATTTTTCCCCTTCCGTTTGACGACCGTATGTGTATACGGATTTGGATCGGAGGTGGTGAGTGAGTGCGCTCGTGCGCGTTGACGTTTGAGTTGTGGGTTTTGGGTTGTCAGGACCAGGAAGAACGCTTTAGGTTTACAACCTTGGTGTGTTTGACTGTACCCTCCTTCCCTTAGGGATGCTCTGGCGGTATGACAAAGTTGACCTTTGCAACTTTGCTTTTGAAGCAGCTTTGCTTTTCTAGGTGCTGGACCTCTGGGTCCAGGACCTCCCAGAGGAGTTTTCCTCGGAACAACGGTGACTTTTTGTAACATGTTAATTTGGGTCTTGCTACTTTGAGTTTTACTTTTCTGTCCCCTCTCTTGCGGGCGAAGTCATGGTCTACCGTGTATTTCGGATTCTTAGACAGTTTGTGGACAAAACAGAGTAATTGTGTGTCCCTACGCTTTGACAACTTGGCAATGTTGCACTTTTTGTGGAGATCGTCCTCAGAGATATCAAGCAGGTTAGTAGTATTGTATGTATCGGAACGGGACTATAGTTAAGTACTGTTTATTACTCAATCGACCTGCAGCCAATCAGAGGCCTCCCTTTTGGCGGGAAATTCAAAAGCAGCCAATGAGAGGCCTCCCTTTTGGCGGGAAATTCAAATAGGTCATGTGACCGGAAGTGACCTACTTCCGGTCACGTGACCTTTGGGCGGGAAATTCAAATAGGTCACGTGACCGGAAGTGACCTACTTAAGAGGGTCACGTGACCACCATGTTGGCGGGAAATTCAAATAGGTCACGTGACTGGAAGTGACCTACTTAAGGGGGTCACGTGACTACTAGGTTGGCGCGAATTTCAAAATAAGTCACTTGAGATTTTTATGGATAAATAAATTTTAAAAAAGAAAAAAAGCAAGCTGAAAGCTTGCTAAAAAATAATTTAAAAATGTGGCTCTTTTTTTTAGGGGGGGGAGGGGCACTCTGGGGGGCACTCTTTAAGATGCATGGGGGGGGGAGGGGGGGAGGGGGGGAGGGGAAGGGTTTTTTAAGAGTGAGACTCGCTTCTCTGCCCTCTCTTTTAGAGGGCAGAGAGGCGAGTCTACTGGTTCGTCTACTTACAATGAAATGTATCATGATTGCGTTTATGATGATGTGCATCATGATGTGACTATCTTACAACTTTATAAGAAATAAGCAAGGTCTCTCTCCTATACATGGGCGTACTTACACTGACTATTTGTAAACTAATGAATGGGACTTCCTCGTTAAAATCAGTATCTACAACTCTTTCAATCTTAAGGCTTTTTTTTGAGTTTATTCTTTTGTTCAATTTTGGGCCCACCTCAAAAGAGGAATAGGCCTTCGCTTGCTCATCAGAGCCGGGGTGTAGAAGGCCCTTCCCCTGTCGGGTACGTTCTCCCTCTGGTACGTTTTTGGTTAGTTTGGAGCTCTCAGTCGACTGTCTTATCCACCTTAAAAAAACCAGACTTTCGGTGTCTCATGATAAAACTGGTGCCTTATACTAAGTGCTGGATTACTTTCTCATTTTTTTATTGTTCTATCCGATGCTTATTTAATTTTTGCACTGATAAAAACGGCTAGCTTGTACAAACACGCGGTCTATTTAAGCGTTAAGTGTAGAAAATGAACAGAACAGTGCACAGAAAATAGAGCTACCGACTACATTTCGCCCAGTCACTCAGCGGAGAATAAAAGAACTACTGACGTAGTGTACCCGCTATTCCGACAGTTGGCGCCACCGTTATACTTTTCCCGCGTGCGACATGAAGCCCTGGGGTGGGTACTGGCTGTTTGGTTGTAGGTACCGAAACATAAAAAACTACAGCCAGCCCATGTCATGGTGAGACAGCTCTCTTATTCCCCCTTGAGTAGCGTCCGTAGGGCCTATGACAAAACCTAGTCCCGTACACTGAGCAGCTTCAGGTCTGAAGGCTCATACAGAAAAATGTGTGGGTGTGTGGGTGTGTGGGTGTGTGGGTTGCTTTACGCCTTAGTTAACAGCTATGGTCATTTCAAGGGCGGTGATGGTGATCGAATCTATGGCCCTTTTACCGAGACAAGGGTTTCTTTTACATCCCACACTACATAGCAGAGAGACGTCTAGCAGATTCAGAGTGGATAGAATTTATCCACTGACCACGGGAGCCCCAGACAGCCGGTGACCAGTGGTGGTGGTGGAAGGGGTCAGGGGCAGTTTGTAGTAATCTGATACATCCTGGTCAGATACCACCACTAACCTTACCCCTTCTAACTGTGCCTGCAAACCCAAAATATTTGAATACCTGATTGAATTGATGTTATTCTTTAATAAGCATGACATGCATGTCATGTGCTTCACATAGGTACTTTATTTATGATTCAACTCCTACTAGTGCTGCAGCATTATAGAGCTAGGGGCAATATTTCTGGCGACACCCATCACCAAAAAAGACTAAAGCACCACATATACCGTTGGAAAGCTCTAGTTTTGGGCTTTTCAAATATGGCGGGGGTTAAGAAAAATATTGCGAGGGTTTTGGTCAAGGTCAAGGTCAAAGGTCAAAGGTCAAAACTGATAAAAATCCACGTTAAAGTTTAATTAGCCGCATATATATCAAAGAATATTTCACTTGCAGCTTTAATATTTTGAGAGCATAGACATCTCCCAATGGCCAATGGTCACAAATGATTTGGTTGACCTTGAGGAAGGTCAAGGTCACATTTACAGGGGTCAAATCAGCCAAAAGTGGTTCTATAGGGACATGTAACTCCAGAACATTTTTATATGGTCCTTAGTTTAGACTTAACATTTTCTGCCTCCATGAAAATAAGTGCTGAAGCTAAAGGATATTTATCAACAAATTGCTGATAGACCTAATATATATTGACCTTGACCTTGGTCAAGGTCAGGGATCCATTACAGCACCCTAGGGTAACATAGTGTATTATATATAGTTGACTTCTATCTCAGAAAGTCCCTTTAAAAACATGCAAAAAACTCATGTTTTATTCAATATAACTGAATTTGACCTGATCTTTGACCTTTGTTTGACCTTTATTTACAGCCATCTTGACTTGATTTGTGTTGAACAAATAGAGAGAGGTATCCTAGCATTACAATAAAAAACATTATGACCATTGGTTAGGTAATGGTGCAATCGTAGCCTACTATTCCCTCCTGGGAGAGACAGTACCTAAGCTTGAACCCTGGCACCACCTTATTTCACATTGGCCCCCTTCAGGGATTTAAGTGTACTAAATGGGAAAATGAGGAATAAACTAAGACATACATGTTTAAGCATGTTATGGAAATCTTAATTCTTATAATTTTTACCGAAAAATAATATGATATTTTTCCTGAATTTATTGTCTAAAAAAGCAATTTCTAAAACTATTTTTATCTGAATACTAAACTGAGCTCTGAAACTGAATGCTGGCTTGGTTACAAGGACAAACAGAGAGGATTTCAGAGTGAAGATGACATCTTCAACATCAACAGTAATTGAGAGCTATCCAAGTGTAAGTATTGATAATCCATCTTTATAGTTTTCTTCTTAATGTATTCCTAATAAGAGATACCACTTATGTCATGCTTAAGTCTAAATAAGGTTGAATCTAAAGAGAAATGTTGGTTTAGATGTAAAAGTGAGTGATAATAGGGGATTTCCTGGCTGCAACAGTCAGATTACCAGGAACAAATGCCAGAATACCACCCACGGTTGCTGCCATTGGTCAGTGATTAGTTTAGGCTATACAGGTAATCCATATACCATGTGAAAGGTCAGATTATGTAGAACATGATGCTTTATGCACTATAGCAATTTAGAGAATGCTTGTCATCCATAGAAGCTATGAAAATGATAAAGAAAGGAATAATGGTAAAGAATATGACCAATTTACAACCTCCCCCTGCCTCCCTGTCCGTGTACACTATGCCAGTGACATCCCCAGCCCCCCTACAACCTCCCCCTGCCTCCCTGTCCGTGTACACTATGCCAGTGACATCCCTAACCCCCCTACAACCTCCCCCTGCCTCCCTGTCCGTGTACACTATGCCAGTGACATCCCTAACCCCCCTACAACCTCCCCCTGCCCCCCTGTCCGTGTACACTATGCCAGTAACATCCCCAGCCCCCCTACAACCTCCCCCTGCCCCCCTGTCCGTGTACACTATGCCAGTAACATCCCTAACCCCCCTACAACCTCCCCCTGCCCCCCTGTCCGTGTACACTATGCCAGTAACATCCCCAGCCCCCCTACAACCTCCCCCTGCCCCCCTGTCCGTGTACACTATGCCAGTGACATCCCTAACCCCCCTACAACCTCCCCCTGCCCCCCTGTCCATGTACACTATGCTAGTAACATACCCAACCCCCCTACAACCTCCCCCTGCCTCCCTGTCCGTGTACACTATGCTAGTAACATACCCAACCCCCCTACAACCTCCCCCTGCCTCCCTGTCCGTGTACACTATGCCAGTGACATCCCTAACCCCCCTACAACCTCCCCCTGCCCCCCTGTCCGTGTACACTATGCCAGTGACATCCCTAACCCCCCTACAACCTCCCCCTGCCCCCTGTCCGTGTACACTATGCCAGTGACATCCCTAACCCCCCTACAACCTCCCCATGCCTGCCTGTCCGTGTACACTATGCCAGTGACATCCCTAACACTGTGTTCATACACCTACCTGTAATGAGATAATACTACATGTATTACATTTATATCATGTAACCATGTGTCCTTGTCCATGTTCAACTGTGTACTGGTTCAAACTGCCCACTCAGGCCTGCTGCTGTGTTCCCATTGGCTGTATTTATAATGTATGTGGGTCACATGGTAGCTGCAACAATGCTCACTATAATTAATGTGGGCTGAGACATATTATATGATATAAAAAAAACTCTAGATGCCGTGAAATTCATGTATAATAATGTTATGAGTGACCCCTAACTCCCCTGGTCAGTATCACGGGTTTACCCCTCCAGAAGCCTTAAAATAATGTATAATAACGGGATGAGTGCCCCCTAACTCCTCTGGTTAGCATCACGGATTCACCCTTTCAGAAGCCTTTAAAATAGTGTATAATAACGGAATGAGTGCCCCCTAACTCCTCTTGTTGGTATTACGGGTTTTACCCCTCTAGATGCCTTTAAAATGATGCATAATAACAGGATAAGCGTCTCCAACTCCCCTGGATAGCATGACAGGTTGTTCTCCTCCAGAAGCCTCCAAAATAATGTATAAATAACGGGATGAGACTACTTTAACTCCCCTTGTTGGTATCACAGGTTGTAACCCTCTGGGTATTGTCAAAATAATGTATATGGACATATTTTTCTCTCTCCTTGTGATGATAATAAGTAATGTTATGAGAATGCACTAATTTAGCTCCCCTGGCTAGTATCACGGCTTGTGTCCCCCATATCATATGACATTTCCAATAAATAGAGGGGGAGCTTCAATTCATCAAATATGCCAAATGTGATTTCCAGGAAATTTTAGTTTACCTTAAATTACCTGGAAATGCCATATGAATTAAGAAATCTTAAATTTCACGGAAATGTCAAATGATATTTCCGGTAAATTTAAGTAGAGCTTAAATTTCACGGAAATGCCATGTTGACATTTCGGGTGAATTTAAGATTTCTTATACTTCATGGGAAGGTCCAAACGACCTTTCCGGGACATTTCCCCATTATTTTAGTACACTTAAATATACTATGTATACTATGCCAGTAGCACCCCTAACCCCTCTACAACCTCCCCATGCCTCCTTGTCCATGTATAGTATGCCAGTAACATTCTTACACTTTCTGGTATTCAGAAACTACGATGCAGAGATGTCATGTTCAAGAGTCATCAAAAAGACCACAAACAATGTGCTGATGGTACTTCACAGACAACTCTAGATCACCAATCCTGTTTCCTATTCATCTATATCACGTCATCTATTTGCCTCTGAGAGCATATAATAATCGGCAAAACTACTCATACTGGAGTTCTCCTCAGATCTATGGTAAGTTCCTTTTTTGTTATACCGTACTTTGAAATAAACATTATGCATTCAATTCATTTAAATGTTTAAGAAAAAAGCATCCTATACTCAATGTTCTTACTTCCTGAACATAAGTCATTATTGGTAGTTTTTTTCAATCAAAGCTTTTGTCGCCCAATGTTGCCTTATTGTTCTGATTAAGCAAACCATTTAAAATAATGTTCCCCTGTGTATACCTATACGTATGGTACTGTGCTATATTTATAATCAAATCAAACTTTTATTTTTCAGAGGTTGGTGTGAAATTCCTTGACAATGGCAGAACCTCTCTTCACTGTTACACCATCAAAACGGTTGCGCATGAGCCCGTTTAAAGATGAAAACTGTGTATTTTGTTCTCTCAAATTCACTGCAAGCAAGCCTGGCGTACCCCCAGATTCAGACAGTCTACAGCAGATTTTTGATGCATGCAGGAATAGAGGAGATGATATTGGACGCAAAGTGCTTCGCCACAAACAAGAAATAACCGATGGTCATGTGACCCCTAAATACCACAAATCATGTATGGACATATATGTCAGTAGCCAGAACATTGAGCAAACAGTAAGTGGTTTTGTATCTCTTCATGGCATCAGTGGTAAACCGGATCCTGAATGTAGTTATGGTGGTAGTGGTGACATGGTAGGAGGTGATGGTGATGCTAGGACTTACACAAGATCACAGTGTAGCAGCACAGACTTTGATTGGAAAACCAAATGCTTCATATGTAGTGCAAGCTGCAGACCAAATGATAGGTACTCTGGGCAAAGGAGCTGGTCAATGGTGACTACAATACCAGAGAAACGGCAAGATGAAAGCATCTATGACAAGGTTTTGTCAGCAGCCAACCAAAGAAATGATACACAGATTCTTACACGGCTACAAGGACTACCAAATGGTGATTTAGTGGCTGCGGATGCCAGATATCACCAAAAGAAGAATTGCTTGGGACATTATATCAATCCACAGCGTATCATCAGAGCTAAACAAGAGCCAAAAGGAGAGGATCACATCAAATCTCTATTGACACTTATGATTGAAGAACTCAGTCCTGCAGTAGTCATTGAAAAACAGGTGTTTTTGCTCTCAACCCTGAAGAAAAGACTCTTAGAGTTAGCAGAAATCAACAACATTCCCCTTAAGACCTATAGAACTCACCTCTTTAAAGGAAGACTGTCAGAAATGTGGCCAGAACTTATTTTCTATGAACAGCGTGGCAAATCTGACTTAGTCTGTCACAAGGACATTTCTATCTCAGAAATCATGGCCAAGATGGGTGAGATAGCAGCCATGTTACATAAAAGTTCATCAGAAAGTGAATACACTGAAACTGCTGAGGGTGATGAAATGGTAGCAGATGAGGCAATAGTGCATAGAGCTGTGGGGATTCTGAAAAAGAGAACCAATAACTTTGTACAAAAGATCAAAGGAGAATACCTTTCTGCTTCAGAGATGACTCCAGAAAGTGGTCTCAAATTCATTGATCCTCTCTTGTATCAAATGGTCTGCTGGATGAGTGATGATCACCTGTACACAACGGCATGTGCCCCTGAGAGCATAGACCCAAAATCCTACAATATTGCGTGTGACATTTCAACTCATATCTCACACATTGCTTCTCCCAAACATTTAGGACTATCTCTACACTTGCACCATTCCTATGGCAGGAGAGACTTAGTAGAGGATATATACTCTCTAGGCTATGGTGTATCCTACACAGAGGTTAGGACATTCATGACATCCGCAGCAGTTCATGTTGTAACATGCTCAGAGCCCCTTCCATCTGGGGCACTTCTCCCTCACGAGCTGAAAAATAAAAAAGGGGGAAACCTCATTGTGGGAGCAGCTGACAACTGGGACCATAATGAGCAAACTGTAGATGGCAAACGAACCACGCATGCCATGACAAGCATATTTGTTACCATAGATGATCATACTGATTCAGATGCTGAGCAGCAAACAAGGATCAAAAGAAGTTCTAGCCGTGTCTTCGATGTCCAGAACCTACCAGGTAAAATTCATTTGATTATAGGGACCTTTAGCAAAAATAGGTAGGTCATTGACATTTGCTAAATTGACATAATTATGGTCATTATGTCAATTTTTCATATTGATGCTTTTGATATGTTTATATATTCATGTCAACATATGTCTCATCACAAACTATTGGTTGGTACTTTTCAAATATGGGCATAATGACAGGGTGGTTGTAATAGAAGGGTGGCCATTAGGAGGGAGTCGCCTGTATTGACATATACTTGCAAGAAGTAAGCATTAATCAGTTGGTTTAATATAGAGACATTTTATGTTTTCAGGTGGAAATCTCTGCAATGTGAAAAACTATGAGAAGCCGAAGAAACGTCCCGAACCAGTCATTGTGCCCCCTCCAACCGTAGGTGAACTGAAGCCGGATTTAACAACACCTGTTGCAGAAACTGCACAACAGAGGGAACTGGCTTATCAAATCTGCCGCTATGTCACAGCAACAATGAATGACTTTCCTCCCTGGGGGCCATTTCATGTGTCTATTTCGAACAAGAGTATCCCCATAGCAAAGGTGGTTTATAACCCTATCCTTATGGCACCTCCTACTGACTACAGCACCATCTACACAACACTACTGCGCAACAAGGCGATAGCAAATGAAATAGGACAAGAGCACATACCGTTATACTTTGACATGGGTCTGCTTCCCAAGGCCCTAGATATAACGTGGGCGAAGACAGAAGAACTAGCTGGCGTAATTCCAATGGAGGGGGGAATGCATCTTCTATTCGCGGTCATTGCTGGGATTGGTGCCATTTATGGTACAGCTGGACTTAGTGAGCTGCTCTGCAACTCTGGTGTGTATGCTGCTGGAACTGTACAGAACATATTCAGAGGGAAAGACTTTGATCGGGGGCTTCATGCATTGAAGCTTCTGCATGAGGTTCTGTACTCTCAGTTCTTCAGAAGATTTGAGGACTGGTGTGTTCAGAAGCATATCGAAGCTCCCAATTATGATGCAATTCAGAATATAACAAAGCAAATCCAGGAAATATGCATGAAGCAAAGCCATGATCAAGACTCAGAACTACAAGATCTTATTGAGTCATTGTGTCATGTGATAGAAAAGGAAATGACAGAGAAGATTGAGCTCTTCAGAGAAGAAGGACGAAAGGCCTCTGCGACATTCCAATTCTGGGATGACTACTTGCAGAAAGTCTCACTCCCATTAATGATGATGATATCATCTTCCCGTGATGGAAACTGGGCTGTTTATCAGCAAACAAAGCAGCAACTCTTGGCACTGCTATTTGCCTCAGGAAGGCATACATACGCCAAGTACATGACTGTACAGCTGTTGTTACAGAAGCGCCTCCCTTCTGAGGTTAAAGAAGCATTCATCTCAAAAAGTCAATTTGTAGCAAGGCTGTCTGAAGGGAAGTTCAATGCAACATGGCATGACTATACCCTTGAGGCCACCGAAAACAAGGAGCTCAAAGGCACTGGAGGAATCATTGGCCTGACTCTCAGAGGATCAACCTTGGCTAGGTGGTTTCTAGCCAGACCAGTCACTGCCCAGTACTCCAGTATCTTTCACAACACAGTATGCAAGACCAAGAACGACAAACACAAGCTCCCACATCACAGTCTGAGCCCCTCAGAGATGGCACACTGGAATGCCAGTGTTGTGAACATGACTACCATGTTTGAGAGTGGAGCCTTCATCAGCCCATTTGATGTTGAAAAGCTACCAGATGGTCTGGCAAATTTTGCCACAGGTTCAGTGGCAACACCAGAGGTCCAGAAAAGCCTGTTGACCGCACTTGACAGAGGTGAAACAATGACAACTGAATTTGTCTCTGATAGGTTGATACCTGACAAGAGTGGAGTCCCATCGAAAAGCTTCCATGCCCCACTTAGTCGCCAGGCCACCACAACAATGGCGGACATGAGGAAATGTGTCAAACTGAAAAAGGGACAGGTTTCAATTGATGGGGAGGTTATGTATCTCCGCCTCCTGGCAATAAACAACCTCAAACGAGTGCCATTGGAACGGGTACTATCATTTGAGAATGCACCTGTACCTTTGAGCATGTTCCACATAGATGGAACAATGGTGAAAACACAAAAGGCAGTGTTCAGGAACAAACTAGAGGCAATGCTGACCACTCCGCTGCCTGAATGTGTGACTGATGTTGAATGTTTTGTACTTGATGGCAATGCAACAATCAGGACTTTACCCAGTCCCAATAGCAGCCTCAACAATACATCCTACTCTGGTATGGCACAGATGTTTCTTGATCACGTGATCAGGCTAAGCAAGAGTGCTTGTGGACCTTCCTTGAAGCAGATACATGTAGTCTTCGACAGGTACTTGGAGGACAGTATCAAGACCAGTGCCAGAGAAGACCGGTCAAGAGGGGATAAAGGACATATTCAAGTTGTAACTCCTGATGCCCCAATACCAAATGACTGGCAACTGTTCCTCCAGCGTTCAGAAAACAAATCAGCCCTAGTGGCCTTGTATTCAGATCACATGCTCGAGAATGCAGGGCAGCAGCTAAGTCCAGACCAAGCACTTTATATCAGCGGAGGAGATGCAATGAAAGCACATAAAGTGACTGCAACCATGCACACAGAATGCCATGAATTGGTCTCAAACCAAGAAGAGGCTGATGGACGACTGGTACTGCATGCAGTGTATGCCTCACAGTCTGGCTGTGCTAGAATTGTGGTCAGCAGCCCTGACACAGATGTGCTTGTTTTGCTACTGCACCACTATGACAACATCTCCGCCAATCAGCTGTTCTACCTCACTGGGCATCAGCAGAAGCACACCTCAGAGAAGCGATTCATTCCTGTCAATCTGCTGTATGATCTCCTCACACCCTCTCAAAGACTACTACTGTTACCAGTGTACTGCATAAGTGGTTGTGATACTGTTAGCTCCTTTCATGGACATGGAAAAGCAACCGCCTACAGGTAATTTTTAATATTCTTAATACATATATAATCCTTTAATGAGATACAATCAAATGATATCTGAGGATCATACTGGCTTGGCCCTCAGATTTATGCAGGTTAAATATTTAGCAGTAATAGTAATAGGTGCTATTGAAATTATACAAAATTATAGGAACTATAGTATCTATATCAAACAAGACCCAAACTTAGCATATCCATGATGGATATATTGGCTGCCAAATATTAAATCCTTGTGCTTTGATGCTCATTGCAGACTACTGATGAAGGAGGCTGATACATTTGATGGGATGCAACATTTGGGAAACGAACGAAACCTATCCAATCACATGAAGTCAGCATCAAGGAAGTTTATCATAAGAATGTACGGAAGCAAGCAACTTGATGAAAGCCTGAACCAAATACGTTGTACTATGGCTGCATCACAAAAGTCTAAGGTACCTGGTAAGAAACTGCCACCTACAGAGGACAGTTTTGGGCTACACCTCCAAAGATCTGCATATCAGCTCATGATCTGGAAGTCAGCCAACATCGGACTCCAGGAGCTGCCTGATCCCACCAAATGTGGCTGGGAGTGGAGCGTAGGTACTCTGGTACCTACAATGATGAGGCAAGGTTGCAGTGCTCCAGAGCTCCTCAATGACCTCATCTGTGACTGTAGTGATACATGCAGCAGTACATGCGTATGTGCCACACACAAACAGCCATGTGTGCCTGCATGTGGCTGTTCAGGCAACTTAGATGACATTCGTGACACAGACACATGTAGAAATGAATATTCTTTGCTGCCACAAGCAGTAGAATCAGATGATGAGTGACAACTTGGACATATATTTTAGGTGATTTTCAAAACCTATGACCTGGAATCATCCGCTTTCATGCTACAACAGATACTGAGTGTAAATATGTTGCAAATGTACCCCTAGCAAGTCGGACTAAATCTGAATCTCTGATGTGAAATGATAGATAATGTGTCATCTGATGAATATGCTGGATGAATATGGATATTTGCTGTGTTTATACAAACACCAAGCTGGGAAGGTCATTTCTTAGACTTTACTGCCATGCACCCCTTACCTTTAACAAATTGTTGAGGCACAAACAGGTATGGTCGCCCTATGTTTCTAGACCCTACTACTATATTATCTTTAACTCAGCTTAGTTATATGTCTAATAAGCAAAACTATATGTCTAATAAACTGCTATGGATTCAAACATGGATTCCACTGATGACCTCCATGAATACTGATGTCAACCTCTGAATATCAAACCAAAGGAGTGATTATTTATTAACAGCAGAGGGAGGGTCCAAATTATTTTGACCCCTGAACATAGGGGGGAGGCAAAAAATTATCCCTTGTTTTCAGCAAAAATGCCTGCCCGGTACTACATATGCTACAAAGGACGCACATGCCAATTTTGTCTCTTTGACTGGGAGGGGGAGGGGTGAAAAAATTCACCTCCAACCCAGTTGTTAAAAAATGATCACTCCCTAATATTATTAAAGTCAGAACATTAAATGCCTGCGAACCTAGATATCAATTTCTGGCACTGTAAAGTAAGGATTGTAACTTTAGAATGTTCTGGAATTGCATATTCCAATAGAAATAACCACTTTTGGCTGATTCAATGCCTTCAAATGTGACCTTGACCTTCACCAAGGTCAACCAAATCATTGGTGACAATTGGCCAATGGGAGATGTTTATGCTCTCAAAATATCAAAGCTGCAAGTGAAATATTTTTCGATATATATGCCGTTTATGAAACTTTTACTTGGATTTTTATCAGTTTTGACCTTTGACCTTGACCTTGACCTTGACCAAAACCCTCGCAATATTTTTCTTAACCCCCGCCATATTTGAAAAGCCCAGAACTAGAGCTTTCCAACGGTATATGTGGTGCTTTAGTCTTTTTTGGTGATGGGTGTTCACCTACTGTAGTCCCCTATGCTGCAGCACTATACCAGAAGCCAGTATATAAGAAAATGTTTGATACAACGTTATCATGTTATACATTTTTGTATTACTGCTTCTAGAAAGAGTTGAGGCTTAATTAATTTACCTCTGTGGAACACAGAACATGAATAATATATCTATTTTAGAATTTCATCAAATTAATGAAGCCTTTTATCATCTTTGATTGCACATGAGGCATACGCTTTTCTTACACACAACAGCTGTCATCTATCAAGGGGCTCTGGATGGGGGGTCTCCATGTCGAATGTCGATCTTAGAAAATGGCCATGTCACATGTCAATGTCACTTAATAATGCTCATATCCCATGTCTATTTTAAGAATTGCTCATGTCGCCTGTCACTATGATTTTTGGGCCTCATGTCACTTGTCATTAGGCCTCATGTCGTTTGTCGATTATAAGAAATGGCCATGTCGCCATGTCGAATTTGGTGGTCCACACCCATTATCAAGTGTCAGGGCATGTTGGCTGCTTGACCACATAGTCTGTCATCACCCTTGTTTCTGTGCCTTATCTAAACAGCTAATTAGTGGCCGCTAGCCGAGAGCACCTCCCTGGTCACCTCTCCCAAATCTGCTAGACGCCTCACTGATAGGGGTGTGTGGGTGTGTGGGTCTGTGTGTGTCTGTTCGGTCTGTGTGTGCACGCGTCTTGCACTCTAGTCTTGCGGACCACTGTTAAGACTGTGGTTGGAGAGCGCGACATAGCCGCCCGCTACACTCTCCAAACAGGGGTCCGCAAGACTAGGCCTGCCGTGTGTTCATTAGGCAATATTGGGCGCGCGCCTAGGCACACCTCCTATGGTGGAGGTATGCCAAATGGCGCGCGCCGCTCGCCAAAAGCGCGCGCCTCCCTAGCCTAATGAACTCCCCTCAGATCGCGCTCTTGCTTAAAGGTGCACCTCAACTCAGTGCGCCTTTAACAGCCGTCCCAAATAGGTGAAGTTCTTGACGCGGCACAGCGCCTCCCACCAGTAGCCAATCAGCGCGCCGAACGCCGGACACACCCCCACCGTGTGAGCCTCTAAGTAGGTCACACGAATCATACTAAGATGCCGAGGTCTTCAGTCGGTTCGTCGCGACGGCCGCGAGTGATTGCGCGGTCGTCTAGATTCACTGCCATGATTGGCAGAGGGGGGGGCTGATTACCCCCCGTCGGATGAATTGCGGCGAAACCATAATCAATTTTTCGCTGTTTTAGATAAAAGAGATCCAGAGCTATCCGCTCGTCCAAGAATTATTTTTCTATCAGCCCGGGATCACCCTCAAATTAAGGCCTAAAGTCCAAAAACCCAAAATTTTTTCCCTATGGGATTTCAAGGTCTAAGCGTTTTTTGTAGCCCCAAGGAGCAGCTCACGGGTTCGAACCCTGTAAACGCCTTGACGCGCTTTCGTCGCCTTAGGCGACGTGGCTAGACGTCTTGACTAAAACTTAGTGAGGGTTCGAACCCAGAACGTCCGTATTAGACGCCTAATTTCTACTAGCCCCGAAAACGAGAGTATCACATCTATATAGGTCAACCATGTTAGCCTTGGTTTAAGTGCGTGCAGAACCGTGTATTGTGCATTTATGCAGCATACAGATATGGAGACAGGCTGCTACAGTGTCAAATTGATCGACATTGTATGTAACTGGACATGAAGAAGGATAATTTTTACTTAGTTTTCTAAAAAAGAGGGTAGTTCTCGGTACTCCTCCAGCAGCAGTGGTAGAGGGGTCGGACAGGTACTTAACCCTATTTATAGGGGCGCTAAGGTAGGGAGTTTGATAAATTTTTGAAAAATGAGTTAAAAAATACATATTGGTTCCATTAGTATAGATCCCTATGAGAGCTTTTCAGATCTGTAAAAGATCAGGAGTTTCTATCCTGCCTAGATCCAGAAATATCATGGTGAATGCAACTGAACATATTTCCCATTTCTGTGATCTAGGCAGGAGAGGGGCACTTTCACAGCAGTTAGGGGTTCTGTAGCTCTAGCCCTCCTAGGCACCCTTCTAACTCAGACAGAACAGGTTAACTTAAAATGGCTAGGGACATCATTGGGCAGAGGCACATACATCTGGATTTCACATACGTCTTCAAGAACACAATTACCAACATCCCCATGGTAACAAGTTTTAACAACTCATATTTATTTATTACATTTTGACATGAAGAATGTCACCATAATATTGTAGGCTACAGAAAACAGAGACTCTTATCTTTCTCCACTAATGGTTCCATTCATGTTGACTGCCATGATATTGTGATTAAAATGAGGGGTTTGTGTTTTTTATAGCTCAAGAAATGAGGTCAGGGGGGCTATTTTTATGCAATGCATCAGTGGGGGTGCTATTAGGAAGGGTTCATATTGGATCACAGAAACGGGCAGACTACAGCGTTATTCACATCTTTTGACAGGGACTTGGTTGGTTGTTGGGCTGCTTTACGCCCTAATTAACAGCTGAGGTCATTTCAAGGGGGGTGATGGTGATCGAATCTATGGATGCCTGAAGGTGGAAAGCACACACCCTACACTTTTACCGAGGCAATGGTGCTGCTCAAAGGGTGTGGCGAGCTAGACTGGAGGATGTAATAACTAGGCGGCAGAGGGGCCAAAAAGACAATCACGTAGTAGTAGGTCTACTTGGATCTTGAGTAGCCGCCTTTGTGGTTATAATTACCTAGACTAGTTGGCTCTGCCAGCCTGGTCAAGTAAAAATTGGTAAGGAGACTATGAACTAAGCTAAGCTCGGATTTTAAAAATGGTCTATAAAAGTATAATAAAACTATAGCACCCTCTTAGATTTGATGATAAGACGCTGCCTACTAGGTATACGCATTTGTACAAGGATATCATTGTGTATAAAACACTCTTTTGGTACATCATCCCGACTCTACACGCGCACCATTTTCAACGACAGATAATGCTGTAGTTAGGGTGGCCGGAGGGTCGGCGTGAGGGCCCAGTGTGTATCTGATCCTATGTTAAATGACCCTTTTATGATATGCCATCATTTTCGATTCAAAGCAGATAGACACTTCTAGTAATTTGTTATCAACAGATCCTGAATGGGTCCATCCTATACAGGCTGGATAATGCATTATAAACTGTATTACATAATGTAATTCAGGGGCAATGTTGACAGACCTGAGGTTTTGAGTCTCCTTTAAGCTCATAACTGGGAAATCTCTTTAACCTGACCTTTGGGAGAATTTGCACTGGCTGATGGCAAATCCATGTATCAACGAGATTCCTTTTCTGTTTGAAGCATCTTGAATGCAGCTATCCCATGGAGGGTCCTATAACTACTTAGGATATTGTTATCTTTTTTGAGATAAGCCACCTAAATTGCGCATTTTCAGGGCTCATTTTTTATTTTTTTTATAGAAAATCTTTAATTGGTAGTTTACGGTAAATTACTGAATATAGAGATAAATCAAGTTAAAATAATGCATTTTGAATGGAAATGATACAATCTACCGCTAGCCAGCGTCAGAGCATCTGCTGGGGGTCATATGAGGACCTCAGACCCCAATCTCAAGTATTAAAATCATATAAATAACACTAGAGGACACCTTCTGTCATACAGTTAGATAGAGAAATCTTAGTTCTCCCAATAGCCACTATAGCATGGCAGAGCTATAAGTAAGCCATGGGTATGGCATGTCTTCTCTATACAGATCTTCAGATCTGTCAGAAAGGTTTGAGGAGTGAGGTATATGTAATCAGCTACAGTTAGTTACCTAGTTACTCTATCAATATAACAGTGCTAATTTGTTAAATGCGAATATTGAGACATTCTAGACATACATAATACATGTGTGTCTAGTTTATTTTCAAAAATGCTCCGGCCACCCTACTGTAGTGAATTTCCCATCTCAAGGCGAGCCCCGCGCTGGGTGGTGCTTATGTCTCGTAAGAGCTCCATCTCATAAGTATTAGTTACCATCACCTCACACCCGTTTAACAACAGATTCAGGGTCTAATTATGGAGACCCTGGAGTAGGATTAACAATATATCCCAATGTCTGTGGTGGACATTTACGACATGCAGCTTGCCTCCTGGAGGTGATAGATCTGACCACAGGTCCGCAATATGGAGCTCCCCCTCTGAGAGTATCAAGGTTTGCGTATAGTCTCCTGCAGTTTAATCTGTTATCTCCTCCTTTGTCGACCTCGCCAAAATCCTGGGAGATTCACTTTAAACCTAAGTCCTACCCTTTTTTATTCTTTGTTTATTGTGTGGCCCCTAAAGAGGGGCCGCGGTGTTGATTAATTACACCACATGTTAAGCAGCATGAGATCAAACCTCCTCAAAAGCGTCAAGGCTCAAAGTCCTGTTGGACGGGAACCCTGTGTTGCTTTCGAGGACGAATGGTTGAGTGATCCTACCGATCCGTCAGAGGTTCTGACTTTATATAGCTTTTATATCGCTTTAGATATGGTGTAGTATTTTCAATCTCACTATAGTTTAGTTGATATTTCAAAGAATCTGCCTCATTCTATCAGAAATACACAACGTTGACATGTTTCTTATATTCAATATATTAGAAGTGTGCTTTGTTGCTTATTATAGGTCATTATGCGTTTAAAATGTTCGCGAGTATCGTGGAAATGTACAAAAACCCTATTGTGGCGTCATCTGACGAAAAGAGCGGAGAACTATACTAGAGCATGTAATCGCCAGACCAGCAGGCGGCGGCAGAGTGGTCAAAAGACAATCTCGTAGTAGTAGGTCTACTTGCATGTTGAGTAGCCGCCCTTGTGGTTGTAATTACCTAGCCTAGTTGACCCTGCCGGCCTGGTCAAGTGAAATTAGTAAGGAGACCACCCATTAACGTGCTCCACAGTCTTTAGACAGTTAAGACTATAGTCAAGACTGGAGAATTTGGCGAGACGCCCCTCTGGGAGGTCATAATCCTCAATGTTAGGTGTTAGCTCATTAACATCAGATACCATATTAACAACCCATTTAAATGTTCATTTTAATAGCAACTCACCCTATTCTGACAAAATCCTATTAGCAGGTAACCTCTGTATAAACCATACTGCAAACATCTGCTACTTCCAGCGTCTGCCTCGTGACTGATAGTGTACAACAAGACGAAGTGGGCAGAGATTAGAAAAAATGAGGCTCTTTATATAGCTGAGAGAGCAGCTAATCTGGATGTTCTAAGCTTGTTTTCACCTAGAGCCCCACCCTCTTCCAGAGAGAATCAAATCGCTTTTCACCTGAACCCTTCCACCCCTAATCCATCAGCATGAAAAGAGAGATAACGAGTGTAACGTGCGCTACATGTATATGGGATTATAGCTGGTGAAGAGATAAAGCCGAGTCACCTGTGTATACAAAGACTACAGGGGGTGATTAACGCCAGGTGTGACGCGCCAGCCCGTGAACGGATTATCTTTTAAGCTGACGCTTAAATTCAACTAGCCAGCCGCCGTCCACACCACTCACTGCGGCAAGAGGAGGTGCTTTTGTTTTACACTTGAGTCGCTTACCACACGGTCTCTACCTCACAGACAGACACGCGCCCCCTGTAGCTTTTTTTTTTGTTTTTTTTGTATACACACGCTAATCTCATAACCCCCTTATCCGTTATACAGGTAACGGGTATTCTCTTTTAAAATAGCTGCCAGTCAGCTTAGCTCTAGAAGCAAGAAGGTGTGTATAGGTGCCTTATAAGTCGGCAGGGGGTAAATACTAGTGAAAAAGGAAGGCAGGTGTGCAGGTAGCTTTTCTAACAGACACGTGTGTGCACTAAGCTGCTTAAGTCTAAACCCTCCCGCAGTAGTCAGGCGGCATGTGAAAACTTACTTAACAGATCTCTTACATTGAGTAGAGTCTCTGTGCTGAGAGAGTCTTTTCAGCCATTTTAAGAGGATTATCTAGGACAGGGTACATAAGGAGTGAAACGCCGAATAGCGGCTACTCAGTCTCGTGCAGCACAAGCAGCAGCATCTAGCAGCGGCTTCAGCAGCAGCTGCACGTGCAGCACAAGCAGCTGGCAGCGGCTTCAGCAGCAGCTGCACGAGCAGCACAAGCAGCTGGCAGCGGCTTCAGCAGCAGCTGCACGAGCAGCACAAGCAGTAACATCTGTCAACAGCATCCGTGACATCGTCAGCAGCAGCAGCAGCAGCAGCAGCAGCAGCAGCAGCAACATCTGTCAACAGCAGCCCTCATGACATCGTCAGCAGCACAAGCAGCCAGCAGCTGCTGCATGAGCAGCACAAGCAGCACAAGCAGCAGCACCGACAGCAGCAGCAGCAGCGGCAGTGTGGACCACTAAATTCGAGATGAAGCCTAGTGACATTTGACATGAAGCTTGAAAAACATAGTGACAGGTGACATGAACAATTCTTAAAATCGACATGAGATATGAGCATAATTAAGCGACATCGACATGCACCATGGCTATTTTTTAAGACAAACATCATATGTCATAGCCTCCTCATCCAAACCTCCACTAGTAGTGCTCTATAAGCGCAAGCTTTGCCTTAAGAGAGCTGTAGCTGTGAACCCTCTCCTCCCCCCGTGCACACAGGTGAATTATCAGAGTCAGCCAATGGTGCCAATACCACTCTCATACAAGGGTCAGGCGCTGCTGGACTATAATAGATGAGTCAAGGACTGTTCTACTGAGGGTCAAGCAGGCTAAGTCGGACATTCAATGACAGGCAGGTCTTTAGCAAACTTGCTTGAAAGTCTGGACAGCATTGACAGACTGGGGCATAAGGATCTCGCATGGTCAGACTTTTCGAGCAAGTTTGCTAAAGTCACGTTATTGAATGTCCGACCTAGCCTGACTCTCAGTAGAACGGTCCTTGACCCATCTATTATAGTCCAGCAGTGCCCGACCCTTGTCTGAGAGCGGTTTAGGTGCTATTGGGTGCCTCTGATATTTGCTTCTGTGTAAGATGAGAAAAGGAGCTGTTGAAAGACTATATTTCAAGCTAGAAAACTGTAATTGTATAGGAGAGAGACCTTGCTTATTTCTTATAAAGTTGTAAGATAGTCACATCATGATGCACATCATCATAAACGCAATCATGATACATTTCATTGTAAGTAGACGAACCAGTAGACTCGCCTCTCTGCCCTCTAAAAGAGAGGGCAGAGAAGCGAGTCTCACTCTTAAAAAACCCTTCCCCTCCCCCCCTCCCCCCCTCCCCCCCATGCATCTTAAAGAGTGCCCCCCAGAGTGCCCCTCCCCCCCCTAAAAAAAAGAGCCACATTTTTAAATTATTTTTTAGCAAGCTTTCAGCTTGCTTTTTTTCTTTTTTAAAATTTATTTATCCATAAAAATCTCAAGTGACTTATTTTGAAATTCGCGCCAACCTAGTAGTCACGTGACCCCCTTAAGTAGGTCACTTCCAGTCACGTGACCTATTTGAATTTCCCGCCAACATGGTGGTCACGTGACCCTCTTAAGTAGGTCACTTCCGGTCACGTGACCTATTTGAATTTCCCGCCCAAAGGTCACGTGACCGGAAGTAGGTCACTTCCGGTCACGTGACCTATTTGAATTTCCCGCCAAAAGGGAGGCCTCTCATTGGCTGCTTTTGAATTTCCCGCCAAAAGGGAGGCCTCTGATTGGCTGCAGGTCGATTGAGTAATAAACAGTACTTAACTATAGTCCCGTTCCGATACATACAATACTACTCAGGTTGCGGATCTTGAGACATTCACGTAATTCACGGTTCTGCAGTACTTGTAGCTGCTGTTGGACCTTTGCTACCGCAGAGTCAAGGATGAACCTGCAATACTCCAGTGTTGGTAGTATACAGGTTTTATAGACTGAGAGAGCTGTTTCTCTGTCCATTTCATCCCTGATTTTGTGAAGTTGTCTGATCTTGTATCCCGTTCTTTTCTTCACATTGGCCATGTGTGGTTTTAATGATAGTGTTTGGTCAAGTGACACGCCCAAGTAGACGAAGGTCGCTTCTGAGGAGATCTGTTTCTCATCAATGGTCAGGTTCACTTTCCTGTTTGTGTCGAGTTTTGGCTGAGTGCTATATGTCACTAGCTTCCTTTTCTTCTCGTTAATGGTGAGCCTATTGATGCATGCCCAATCAAAGATTTTATTCAGATCGGGTTGTGCACGTAGTTCGATTTCCACTGGAGAGAAGCCATCAGTGATGAGTACTGCATCGTCTGCATAGAGCAGCATCGATGATGAGTTTTGGACAATATCAGGGATATCATTTATGTATACGGGGAACAACAGGGGTCCAAGTATGGACCTCTGCGGAACTCCGAACGTCACATTGATGAAGTCTGAGGTTTTGCCGTTGGCCATGGTGCCGTGGGCTCAGTTGCCAAGATAGCTGCCCATCCATTGGAGAGCTTTCTCATCCAGTCCTACCATTCCCAGCTTCTCAATCAATCTCCAGTGGTGGACTGTGTCAAACGCCTTCCTCATGTCGATATAAGTACATGAGGTAAGGCGCCCGGAGTAATTTGATAATAACGCCATGCATATTGGTTTTAATGATCTGAATAATAGGTTTAGACAATTCTCTGTGTATTGAAAATCATATCAGTGAGCTGTTATGAGGTACATAACAAAATGATTACGATAAAATGCTCAGTTATGAAGGCACTTGAACCCATCGTATGCCACCTTAATTTAGGGATTCAGACAGTTCAGTAGTTCCAAATAATCGTGACACACACCATTTTACCCAGCAAGGGACACCATTTAGACAATTAAAAGCATTGCCTTTGGAAGATGCCAGAAAATACTGTAACACTAATTATCCCCACTAAAAATGTAATGGCACCCTGAACATGTCATGCTATGTATGGTATAGGCAGCTGAGGAAAAATGTAATGGCACTCGCTGAACATGCGATGTATGGGATAGACAGGAGGCAAAAAAGCAGGGAGCGGAATTGAGAGGTGGATATCCAGCCAGCGAGCCCAAATAGGCCCCATATGGGATTTTACATGGGCACCCTGGGTTAGCCCATATATGAGATTTGGTGGCTGGTGACAGGACACATCTGGAGTCAATCTGACACCGTTGACAACGTAGGTGGATGGGTAGGGAAAATAATAAGCCATTAAAGTGACATGGTTCGATTTTCCCCCCATATTCTAATCCTACTTAAATGTGTTCCAAATGTTATTACAGTATCATATTTGGAGAATGGGCGATATAGCCCATTTCCAAAATGACATTTTGTACTCAAACATTAGTATAAGTATAGTAGATATTACCCCTCCTGTCGAAATATAGGGGTATAATAAGGAAAGGGTTAAGGATCATGACATGCGACACCAAGTCCCTCCAGATAACCCTTAATATCACCAGCCTGGTCACATCCCTATATTTACATTTGTTTTTGTGGTATCCTGAAAGTGAATAGGAATGATATCACTACATTGGGGGTGAAATGGGGTTGATACTACGAACTACAAAATGACTAGGCCTCAGTAATATAGATTTTTCCAGACATTCCCTGTGATCACAAGCTGGAGCAGTTACTGTGTAATATAATAACGTAAAGACGTTTTCCCTATTCAGATGAATTTATCTCCCACCACCTTTTTCATAGTGACATCAGGTTATGGTATTCTGAAGGTTATCATTCTGAGGCCATTTAAAAACGGCAATAGCTTAAATTTCGCTATGACTTATTGTATAAAGAATCTGTTTGGTGGTGAATTACCCACTTATATTGTTAGTTAACTCTGTATGTAATGAGAATGGCCATTTATGAAAAGACCAGAAGTGGAAAGAGGGCAGTGAACAGTGGCAAGTACTTTTGATGATATTTTGGAAAAGAAATGTTCTGACATTCAACGCACCTACACAGCCAGTGTCTCCACACTCAAAAAGTAAACTCGTCTGCAGACTCTTCTAAGTGACAAGAGAGTGGGTCCTCCAGCTGTAGTTGTCAGATAGAAGATACACTTGGTATGTGCCAGCCCAAAACCTGACTCATGCCAGCCCTAGACTCGTCAACCAGGGTCTGATTCAGGATTTTCCCTGTAGGTGGCATCAGTATAACATGCATTCTGTATAAAGTTGGGGAATGAATTGCATAATTTCTTTGTCAATTTTAATCATATTTATGGGAATACACATTCATGTTATGGAGAATCCTGAGATTTATCTATTTGGGATGCTAGAAAAGGTAAAGGAATCAATGTTTTGATATAATTGAGACAAAACAAATATGTGTAGGGCACTGACACCTCTTTTGTGGTTATTTCTATGGTACAATAGCTGCAAGGAAACTCCCATTGGTATGACATCCACATATGTGTTAGCAGTCTGTAACTAAAGGGTAGAAATACTCTCAATATAGACTTGGGGATATGGCAGGAATTCCCCTAACCTACATACCTCTATGTTTGTATGAATTAGCTATTATAAACCTCAGAAATATAGACAGACATGGATAACAATTATGCCTAGGCAGAACCCAGTTAGCTCCACCTGCAGTGAAGTAGAGGATATAGTGCACAGGTTAACCCTCTAAGGGGTGCATAGTGCTTTAAGGTGATATGCTCTATGTGATCATAATACATGAATTTAGCCTTGGCAAGTATACTCGCCCAACTGTTGATTCATTTCCAAAGGTGCATGACTGCAGGTTTGGCGAATAGACTCACCAGGGCTACATTGATGCATCGTGACAAAAAGGAATTCAAGCACATTTAAAGCAGTTTGCAGCCAATAAAGGGTTAACTATTCTGGGTTGTCAATTTGACGACCTTAGACTTGTCACTTGGAGTGGGCCACTGCCTGGGCTAACATTGTCAGTTAGATGACCCTAGTCTTGTCTTGTGGGATGGTAACCGGACAGTTCATCAAATAGACAACCTTTAACTCGTTTATTTTATGACCGTCACTTTAAAGACCCTAAACTCTTCTTATAAGACAACCTTTTGACAAGTTTGGATCCCTTCATTTTATCAGTGCACCAGCTTTGTTGGTAGAGCTTTAGGACTGAAGGTTGGGGCTTCAGTTCCCTGTTGAAAATAAGTGTTGAGAATATATATTGAAAGTTGTTAAGGAGTTTTAAAGCAGCTTGACACCTGACAGCTAATTTACCCACTTGTCACCGTACTTCTTTGTATGATGAGAATGGTTCATGAATTTGACAGACGGGTGCGCAGGGAAGGTGGTTAGCAATGTCTTAAATATTTAGAGCGTGGGGGCAGCCATAGAACAGGTTGGTAAAACTGTCGACGCCACAGCCGTAAATGGATCGGTGATTAGACTGCACTCAGCCATCTCAACATCACACTTTGGGAGCTTCAACAACTTGAATGTTAGGTTGATACATCAGACCTACACTTACAAGTTGACTTTTCAATAATGTATGATGCTCATCATTCTAGTAAGCAGTGGCTTCCTCGTGTAAGCAAAGAGCAAAAAATAATTCCTTGCTCTTTGGTATAAGCAGGGATGTAGAAAGAGTGATAGGACATGGCGGAATCGGCCCAGAAAGTGTGATGAAAATAAGGGGGCAGGATTGGTTGCACACACAGCTGGGGGAATCAGTATGATTTTCTTCAGGTATAATGATCTAGCACCTAGGTACATGTAAAAAGGCAAATGTGTATTCAATGAGAAATGATTAATAGACACGGTTCGATTTTGTATATAATATACTCCTATATGGTAGATACACCATCGATGTGGTTTCCAACAGGGGTGAGACACCACATCGTTGTGTGATTACCCCTATATATTAGCAGTGTGGTAACACACGACCGTTGTACGCTCCCAGTGCGATATGAGAAATTCATGACTTTCCGAGCCTGACTGATTATATGCAGATGACCTTGTTATCTATTCTCGCACTGGGGTATTCCATGCATAACATTGAGGTGGCATTCTATGTCTAAATGACCTGCAGATCCCCCGACCTACCACAGACATACGAAGCTTCCCCGTATACATATACACAGAGAAAAACCCTATATTTTAAACGTGTGTCTTTATATAGCCGCACACTGAATCGATTTTTCTTACACTGCAGTAAGTCATTCCTACCCATCCTTAATGGAATATGAATTTAAATCTAAATCCAACCTACCTAGTTTAGATTCTCAGAATATGTAACGTGAAACCATGGAGAGAACGAATTTGTACCTGTATGCTTGGGCACAGCTTTGTTTATCCGATATGAATGTGCCAAGTCAAAACTGTCAAAAGTCATAGGCAACTTCTCGGAATGCTACATCCCATATCATGTTATATTATTCCATCTACCTGTAGAGAATGCCACACAGCATGTTTAAAACATGTGAGTACGTATAACATAAAGTCAGATCAGGGCCGATAGTTACGGCAATGGTATTAGTGTAGCAGTCCAAATGTTGCACAGAACTAGGATACTTCATGTATAACTAGATTTAGCATTATACATGTAAACCATTACATGTAGTAGATGTTGAATGGACTAGCGTAAATCTGACGCTACTGCATTGTCACACTGTGGGTATCGACCGGTACTATACCCTAGTAGCAAACACACTGTGGCCCCGGACGGGGCCAGACTGTGTTTGCAAGTCTGGCCCGGAGTGGGCTAACCGACGGGCGCCTGTCGGTTCAGGGCACTGGGCTTTGGTCTGGCCCCGTGCAGGCTTCCCATGTTGGGCGCAGATCGGGTTTTGGACGGGAAGCCCACTTTGGGCTCAGATCAGTTTTTGGACGGGCTTCCCACTTTGGGCTCAGATTGGTTTTTGGACGGGCTGAAAGTGGGTTCAGATCGGTTTTTGGACGGGTTGAAAGCGGGCTTAGATCGGTTTTTGGACGGGTTGAAAGCGGGCTAAGATCGGATAATTATGGGTTTTTAGAATCTATTCAATCATTCTCCAATGATTTATTGTATTTGTTGAACCAGATATCCTAGGTCCTGCTAATCAACGCAAGGCATAATCATATACACTTCCTATCCAATAATGGAAGTATCAAGCAGACCCATTATCATCAGGTTTGAGCCACATGCAGCATAGACAAGTGTCTATGGTGCACATTGGCCTTCAAAGCCATAGTTCATACCTACATGGGGCACATGAGTCTTGTATTAAGATTGTAATGCCACAGAAATAGTGTTTACACTGGATAGCTGCTTAGAGAACCTCCTTTTCATCATTCAAATATATATTCTATCTTATTTCCAAACTGTGAGAACATCTATTTATTGTTTCCTATTCTACATCACTTTAACATTTTATTGTATTATTATATAATGTCAATTTCATCCGGCTTTGTTGGAAAACTCTAGATATTGTATAGTAGTGACATCTGGTGTCAATCATCAGAACTATTAGACCAGTTGCCCTGTCCAAACCCAACCTCAGCCCTCATCGGCCCGGAGTGGGCTAACCGACGGGCGCCCGTTGGTTTAGGGCACTGGGTTTTGGTGTGGCCCCAAGTGGGCTGCCCGAATTGGGCTCAGAACGGGTTTTGGACGGGTTTCCTGTACTACCTGTACTACACATCCTATATGGTGTGGGAATAGGAACTATTATTTAGACTCTACCCAGTGTGAATAAGAACCCTTATCCAAACCTGTATGGTGTGGGAATAAGTACTCTTATTCACACCCCACAAAGTGCGGGAATAAGGATTCTAATTCACATACTATATAGGGTGTGAATAATGGCCCTAATTCACACCCAAATTTTCACCCCTAGGCCTACATGTATAGGATAGGGTGCCAATAAGACCTGTATTGCACACCCTATATGGTGTGGGAATAAGAAGTAGTAGGCAGACCCTACCTAATGTGGAAATAAGGGCTCTTATTCGCACCCTGTGGGCGTGCGGATAGCATTGGCCCCAAAAATGTTCACCAGTATCGGGTGTTATATTATATTTTATGCATCTAAAATGCCAAATAACTCAGAAATGAGAAGTAACCCAGCAATGTTATTATGATTTTTGAATTCAACACCCTTGAATTGACCAAGATCAGTTGGTTTTATACCAGTTGCTCTCTGAAAGTGCAGAAATGTTCCTCGATGTGGTTATTAGGACTCAACTCAGCAAAGTTTTCATTTAACCCATACTGCCACCTAGTGTGAGAAAAAGTAATTATTCATAGTGTTAAAAACGTGATTATAACGTTCAATATGTCAATTCCTATTTAGGACACATTACTTTTCATTTGTCACTTAATAGTTGTTGTTTTTTGGATTGCACATTCCCTTCGTCACTCGCCTTATAGATTTAATCAAATTGAATTCAGTCAAAAAAAAACACTCCGCCTAACAGTTAAAACAGTCCACCTTCTCCCTTCACTGTTTCAATTATATTACTTCACAATCAATTATATGACTTCACAATTGGAAATAATAGTTTCCTTTCAAACATCATTTACCCCACACGAGTCAGTTAATATGATGTTCAATTCTGTTTGTATTTCATGCAGGACATATTCCATAATTATGTTTACAATAATACATGAGGTTTCAGCAAGAATAATAGAGTATAAGCGTATAGCGTTACAGGTTACGAGCGCTTACCATTTCATCTCCTGTAAATTAGGCAGGTATCGCACTTGGTTATATACGACGGTTTACCGGCAACAAGCCGAGGTCAGAGCTAACATCGCACGATACACTCAAAAAGTAAACTTGTCTGCAGACTCTTCTAAGTGACAAGAGAGTGGGTCCTCTAGCTGTAGTTGTCAGATAGAAGATACACTTGGTATGTGCCAGCCCAAAACCTGACTCATGCCAGCCCTAGACTCGTCAACCAGGGTCTGATTCAGGATTTTCCCTGTAGGTGGCATCAGTATAACATGTATTCTGTAAAAAGTTGGGGAATGAATTGCATAATTTCTATGTTGATTTTAATCATATTTATGGGAATACACATTCATATTTTGGAGAATCTTGAGATTTATCTATTGGGAATGCTAGAAAAGGTAAAGGAATCAATGTTTTGATATAATTGAGACAAAACAAATATGTGTAGGGCACAGACACCTCTTTTGTGGTTATTTCTATGGTACAATAGCTGCAAGGAAACTCCCATTGGTATGACATCCACATATGTGTTAGCAGTCTGTAACTAATGGGTAGAAATACTCTCAATATAGACTTGGGGATATGGCAGGAATTCCCCTAACCTACATACCTCTATGTTTGTATGAATTAGCTATTATAAACTTCAGAAATATAGACAGACATGGACAACAATTATGCCTATGCAGAACCCAGTTACCCTAGTAGCAAACACACTGTGGCCCCGCACGGGGCCAGACTGTGTTTGCAAGTCTGGCCCGGAGTGGGCTAACCGAAGGGCTCCCGTCGGTTTAGGGCACTGGGCTTTGGTCTGGCCCCGTGCGGGCTTCCCATGTTGGGCGCAGATCGGGTTTTGGTCGGGAAGCCCACTTTGGGCTCAGATCAGTTTTTGGACGGGCTTCCCACTTTGGGCTCAGATTGGTTTTTGGACGGGCTGAAAGTGGGTTCTGATCGGTTTTAGGACGGGTTGAAAGCGGGCTTAGATCGGTTTTTGGACGGGTTGAAAGCGGGCTAAGATCGGATAATTATGGCTTTTTAGAATCTATTCAATCATTCTCCAATGATTTCTTGTATTTGTTGAACCAGATATCCTAGGTCCTGCTAATCAACCCAAGGCATAATCATACTCTTCCTACCCAATGATGGAAGTATCAAGCAGGCCTATTATCATCAGGTTTGAGCCACATGCAGCATAGACAAGTGTCTATGGTGCACATTGGCCTTCAAAGCCATAGTTCATACCTACATGGGGCACATGAGTCTTATATTAAGATTGTAATGCCACAGAAATAGTGTTTACACTGGACAGCTGCTTAGAGAACCTCCTTTTTCATCATTCAAATATATATTCTATCTTATTTTTAAACTGTGAGAACATCTATTTATTGTTTCCTATTCTACATCACTTTAACATTTTATTGTATTATCATATAATGTCAATTTCATCTGGCTTTGTTGGAAAACTCTAGATATTGTATAGTAGTGACATCTGGTGTCAATCATCAGAACTATTAGACCAGTTGCCCTGTCCAAACCCAACCTCAGCCCTCATCGGCCCGGAGTGGGCTAACCGACGGGCGCCCGTTGGTTTAGGGCACTGGGTTTTGGTGTGGCCCCAAGTGGGCTGCCCGAATTGGGCTCAGAACGGGTTTTGGACGGGTTTCCTCTCATCTGGCCAACATGAACCCAAAGCGGGTAGCCCTCTTTGAAACTGATCTGAGCCCAAAATGGGCAGCCCGATTGGGGCCACACTTCAGCCCAGCCATCTGCCCAACATGAAACCCAGCTCAGTTTTGCCCGACTTCAAACAGCCAATCCGAGCTAAAACCAAATTGGCCCCGTGCGGGCTTGCTACTAGGGTAGCTCCACCTGCAGTGAAGTAGAAGTTATAGTGAACAGGTTAACCCTCTAAGGGGTGCATAGTGCTTTAAGGTGCTATGCTCTATGTGATCATAATACATGAATTCAGCCTTGGCAAGTATACTCGCCCAACTGTTGATTCATTTCCAAAGGTGCATGAATGCAGGCTTGGCGAATAGACTCACTAGGGCTACATTCATGCATCATGCTGACAAAGGGATTCAAGCACATTTAACTCTTCCTTTACCAGGCTCCGCATAAAGACACCCCTCCCAAAACCAGATTTTTCCAGATTAAGTCAAATGGGATATTGCGATCTAGGGGATGGTCTGACCTTTTAGAAACTGAAAGAAATTTGTAAATATTCAAACTAGAAGTACATATTATGACAAAATGAACTATATTCAATAACCAGAAAGTAAGATATCCAAATCGCCCTAAGTGTTCCAATTCGGGAGATAAAGCCCTATTTAGAATTAAATATAGCTTATTTGAATGTATGTATGCCCATTAAAACTTACATTTAGGCCAGAATGCATCAAAATAGACCTTAACTTTTTGTACCATCTTCTTCAGCATGAAAAATTGGACGAAACCATTTTTCACCCAAAAAACAATATTGTTTGACATTTTTCACGATTTCTGCTTTAAATATTGCTCAAATCATATTGAAAAAAGCTAAATATCATCCAAGTTGAGATGCCCAGCATTTCTAGAATATTGGATGTATGTACTAACGTATTAAGATATGCAGAGACAATATGTCATAGACTACTGTCAGAAAAAATTGTGGGATTCTACCTATTTTTAGCCATACTACAGGGGGTCAAAAATCGGCCAAAATCGGCCGAAAATCGGCGAGTAACTCGCATTAATGCGTGTACGGTCCTGTACAGTAAACTTGCAATAATGCGTGTACGGTAGAGGAAGGGTTAAAGCACTTTGCAGCCAATAAAGGGTTAACTATTCTGAGTTGTCAATTTGACAACCTTAGAGTTGTCACTTGGAGTGGGCCACTGCCTGGGCTAACATTGTCAGTTAGATGACCCTAGTCTTGTCTTGTGGGATGGTAACCGGACAGTTCATCAAATAGACAACCTTTAACTCGTTTATTTTATGACCGTCACTTTAAAGACCCTAAACTCTTCTTATAAGACAACCTTTTGACTAGTTTGGATCCCTTCATTTTATCAGTGTACTAGCTTGTGCCAAAGTACACAGATCGATCCTGGGAACAGGTTGTATCCAGCCTTAGCCCTACATACTAACCATAACACATGCGCTATTGAACAAGTTAAATAGCTAGAGCAAAACAGGAATAAGTAATTGCAAAGGGACTGCACCACATACAAAATCTCGATAAGCTAGGGATTTAGCAGTGGTAATACCTGGTATGCTGTATTGTCTGAACTAACGAGGCCATGCTGACACCTGTCACATCAATCTCATTGTATGTGGGCTATAATTACGCTGCACCTCATTCATCAGCTAACTGGCACCTGGGACTGAGCCGCACCCTCCTCAACTTCCACCATACAGGTATCCCCACTATAGCCATATCATTATATTATCTAAAGGAGCTAACATGCATACACATTTTATATATACTTGTTCTGCATATAACTCGGCTATAGTTCTGCTATGCCGCTCTCTAAATACATTTGTGTTCAACGTACCTTCCCCATCCAACAATTGGAACCACGGACCAGATGACTGCGTTCACCCAAACGCACACGATTAATATGGTATTGAATTTGTACAGTTCCGATTGTTCTGAAAAGGGGATGTGTGTTCGCCATTATAACATAGGCTTTACTATGCCCTTTGATGTCCATCATAAAACAATGTAAAATATAAGTCTATCTTTAACACAAAGTATACATTTCACAACCATTGTTCCTACAATAATATAGTTACCAATTCAATGATCGAAACACATGGCAATAAACTGATAAAAGGTCTTTTAAGTTTTAAGTGTTTTCTGATGTATACACGGTCTTAACTACTGTTTAGGTAATAATTATATTCCAATAAATATACAAATCTTACCTTTGTCTCGTCGAACTAGGGAGATGTATCTGTCAATACTGATTATTGTGAGCATTCCAATACTACCATAACCAAACAGCATACCGTTAAAACCATACCATTGACATCCTAAGTAACCATACAACCACCTGGAAGCAAATGAAATAATAGGTACAGAAATATGTAATTTCAAATATTTAAAAAAACTACATATATATAGTATACGGTTCGAAGTTGATTGTTTATGATCTCTTACATGTTTTTGAATTGTATTTACAGAGATCTATTACCCGTAGAGATGAAATTATTAGGGAGTTAATAGTCATTAAAGGACTATACTAGTACCGGTATAACTATACTAAATCGCAATGTTAGTAGTATATAAAAAGTGGCAACTGCCACTGGCGCAATTACACCTGTACACAGCGATCACTCCAGGTCCAGGGTACACAGACTGGGCTGCGGAGTAAAGTGTCCAAGCCGACAGTTTCCTTATGAACATTCACACAAGGGTTCAACGGGAGGCGCGGACACTTTGCAGTGAAGCTCTGTATCTATTCCATGTAATTATTCATTAATTTTTACGACGAGAGTACATTTAGTGATGCAACCCAAGTTCTTACACGTCCACGTGAAGAACGGATCTCCCCACAGGTTTGAATGGCCTGCTGGACGAATGTGCTGGCTCTATAAATTATACCAATGGAAAGGTGTATTGCAAAATGTCCACGGTCATGCATTTAAGTGCCTTCCCTCAGAGGCTTCAGACATGTGGTGCCATAACAGGCGGTAGATGAGGCTAGTGTATACCCTGGTGACATCTATGTGCTTTATCCTGACTGGGCCAGTGATGAGGGGAGACATATATAGCTGACCAAGGACATTTTGTGACACAAATCCCCATCGATACACTATGGAGCCACCACATTCCTCAATCAGACCGTTCAAACCGGTGGGTCTCCCTGTGCATAACTACAGACATGACATTAATATTCAACCTGAACTCCGTCTACATTTAGGAATATATATTATGTCAGGTAAAATATGCTTCATCGTTTATGTAGTAGATAACTGAGTGTATGTTAAAATAACCATGACAGACTGCTTGTTATTGTTTGGCGTAACTTCTCTGCTTGAAGTGTAGGGCTATACCCGTATGTAAATTTATATCCGCCTGACTGGTGTATTGTGTGTCATATCCTCGCAATAGTAAGTGACAATGACTCGCGGCGACAGTGCTGTGGCTACTAGGCCATTGGTCATTGGCTGTGTCTCACGACCTTGGGACAATGTTTTTGTTTCTGACCGGGTGCCGTCTCTTACCGGTTGCCGTCTCTGACCGGGTGCCGTCTCTGACCGGTTGCCGTCTCTGACCAGGTGCCGTCTCTGACCAGGTGTCAGAAAAAGGTGTTTTAAAAAGAATTGTACTCATATATATAAGGATTTAGAAAAGCGTTATGGCGGTTGTTACATAATCATAATTATAGTTATAATTAGCCTCCTGCTATTGGTATTTTGACCATATCAAGCCAAGCCGGTCAGAGACGGCACCCGGTCAGAGACAGCACCCAGTCAGAGACGGCACCCGGTCAGAGACAAAAACATTGTCCCAAGGTCGTGAGACACAGCCCATTGTTGTTATGTTGCCATAGTAACGCCAGTTGTCTATGTAATCAGGCAACTTATAGTCAATGTATGGCTAAGATATTAAATTTACACGTTCTGGTACGAGCATATATCAAGATTTAATTAATTCTTTTCAGGAATATGATAACCACAATGGCAAAATGTAAACTGCTGTTTTTAACAACGATTCTCGGGTATATTATATTTCTTTATCAGCTGTAGACACCCTTATAGCCAGTGATGGTCTCCAGATAAACCATACGTATAACGTTACAAATTAAAAAGGATAGTAATGTAATAGCATACCTATTAGCAAAATTGGATGAGGCCGCAAAGGGAAAGCCTAGTAGGGCCATTCCCAGATCAACAAATGCAAGACTTGCTAGCACCAGGCTAGTTGGGGTTCGTAGTGGTGGAAACCGGACCATAAGAAACAGTAGAGTGCCGTTGCCGATAAGGGACAGTATACCTGCAAGATAATAATTATCGTCAATTAATTATTTACATAGCCCTAATGCATAGTCGTATACAAAGTGCAGTTCATCACAGGTATATCAAATGGTTCATGGCCCATCTAATCCCCGATCCTAATCCCCCCTTTGCCTCTTAAATAACTACCTCCCACATACCTGACCCCTCACCTGGCTGGGCCAATGACACTCACTCCACCACTGCCAGCCTTACCAAGAGGTTCGATATTTTTTCTCATCCCCACCCAACCACACCTTAATTATATCATTATATGATAACTAGTTACAAGAAGTCATTTCTCAGTAATAATTATATGTTTTCAAATCGGGGTTTAGTCAATATATAGCTATAATGTTCTGCCAATGGAAAGGGTTCTTCAAATGAAAGGTCTATTTTGATATTAAAACCATGCGCTTTCCAGCAATACATGTTCATTAAGATATATCATTTGTTCATTTTTTAGTGAGTGACTTCTCGAATATGGATGGGCACTGTCCGATCCCAAAAGAGCCATTTGGATCGGCGCAAACAGTCATCTTTGTCACACACAGGCCCTGGCCGTCTACGTAAATCCCACTTGGCTATAGCCCCTCAGAATATGGACGAGGCATGCTCATGAGGGACCGATGAGTTTGGACCGATTCCCATGGATCTCTTGTATATCCTGAAGGGTATTTTGTAACCGCTAATGGTCAGCCTGCCCTGTGGCAAATCGTATTTCTCATTATACAAATGCTAGTAGTAGATGTAAGCCAAGAATGGTAGTAGGTGATCATTTGAGTGAAAAATGGGGTATCCCAGAACAGGCGTCGAAATAGTTAGTCCCATGTTGAGTAATCACCTATTTAAGAACCCACAAGAGATGCATGAAGACAAATACACGGGTTTTTTTTTAACATTCTTTATCTATCCTGGATAGAACTACCTCATTAGAAGTAGCTTGCTCTCAACCCAGCGTGATGGTGTCTAATGGAGTAATGAGCATGTATTCACATGTTAAATACTATTGCATCTAAAGTAGGCGGTACTTGTATTGTTTGATAGGATTACTGAGAATGTCTGGTCAACCAACACGACCATTCTGGAAAGCCGGTTGGAGTAGAAACTGATACCAACAATGCAATATATGTAATATGATGGACATGACGTGATCGTTCAGGAAGTCCAGACATTGAATCGTACAATGTTAGGAAACACCTTACTGATCCCCCTTTATGTCTTTATACAGTGCTGAATGACCCTAGTGTCTGACCCCTGAGGATCATTTGTTATGGAATGGGTGTCTACGAGGCAATAGATCGGGCCCAAACCCTCGTCCACTCTACACCGATACATCAACGTGCACGGGACCCTGAATGAGGAGTGTGAGGTCGGTGATCCGAGCCTGCATAATCTGTGACAAGCTCTACTACTTCTACAGCCGATATGTGGTTCACAGTATTGTGGGTGGATCTTTCAATCACCGCCAATCGACGACAAGCCATAAGCCTACACTAATAGGAGCTCATACTGTGATATCATGAGTACAATGATGTCCCTAGAAGTCTGAAATCGTATGCATCAGTAGGTGATACATATCGATAGTGGATGCAAATTAAACCAGGTTAGGCAGCCTGTACCCATGTAAAGGGATTACAAAATACTAACATGCCTGTACTCTATTTATGCAGTTATCAAGATTGAGAGTACACATGGACAAGTTATTTCTAGGTGGTTTCTTTTTAGATTGCACTCATATATTTTGATATATGACTTATATAATGCCATAGAAACTATGGAACACTGAGAAGTATGTCCATGTAGGTGCTTGAATCTCTCTACAACTGACAACATGATATCAATCACAAATATTCCTTGTCCACTATTCAAGTGCAAATAGTGACAGGATAGCAGGTTAAACTTTGGGGGAAATGCTCCAAGTCTCCCAGGAATTATATCCACAATACAGTGAATAGTGTGCATAACTACATAATATTTCACTCTCTGCTGCGCCCAGGGACAAGACGAGCGACTGTCACTCATACAAGTAGATGATTATGGGTGCCCTTAAGCTATACTTTTTATACAGTGGTTGTATACCCTCTTGTGACAAAGATCAACCTTCGTTAGACTACAATCTATCTGTGCATTTTGGCTTGGTGGGGAAAAAAACTCCCAATCATTCAGTATGAAAATAAATTGGCAGATAAGAGGTCGGTGACCCTAGCCTGCATAATCTGTGACAATCTTTACTTTTAAAACCAATACGTGATTCACATGTGTTGTGAAATCAACACTGCTAATCATTGAGGTTTGTGATTACAGAGTCAATTATGATCGTCTATAGAAGGGAGTTGTCCCATTTGTATATTCTATTAGCAATGAATGTAAGAAAATGATATTGGAATGCATGACTTATGTTCAAAGCCTACTTTAAGATCTTGCGCACAAATATTACAATAACCATTTTCTAGATGGTTGACCATTAAATCTGATGTCATCCATTCAGAGCATGAGCTCAGATCGAGGGGGTGCAATTGGCCCAGTCATATTGTGGAATAAACATGTGAACTGTAGGACTTACATAACTATTAAGAATGGACTCGAATCTCCACTTGCTGGTTTTTAGAACTAACCTAGTCCAGTTCACATTGAATCCTTAAAATCTTATGGAGATTTGAGAATGGCAAATTCCCAGAATCGAACACCAGTTGGCACTAGATACATAGTTTCAATTTTAGTGAGCAATTGAAATAGAGGGCATCCTTAGTAGTTGGAGATGATAGATTAGTTTAGGCTGAGAGTCAGATATTGTGTCGGTTGCTTGGAATGTTTCATATTCATGTCGCTAGATAACAGTATAGTCCTAGGAACATGACAATAACTCATAACTCTCATGGAATCCAGAGGGTCTGCATACCTTCTATTCCTATCTATTGTAATGGTTGCTAGGCATGGAATGTTTGGAACTGCTTTTGCAGAGTGGTGCTAGCAAAACAATAGCAGTTCCAACAGAATCCCCAGGGCCTGTATATCTTGGGTAAATATCATCAAATACCTTCTATTCCCACCTTTATTTCCGGTTTCTAGGTACCGATAAGCAATGTTTAGAATTGCTGTTGCTAAGTAACAGAGCAGCACTAGCAAACTTACGATACAGCTGTAATAGCATCCCCAGGGTCTGTATACTGGAGGAATATATGGTCAAATACTTTCTGTTCCAAACTATTGCGCTGGTTGCTAGGTATGGAATCTTTGGAACTGCTGTGGCTAAGTAACAGAGTACTATATAGTAGTCATAGCAAAATGACAAAAGGTCAAACAGAATCTGTAGACTGAGGATAGGTATGGTCAAAGACGGTATCTATGTAGTTCGGATTTGTGTTTATTTCACTTCAGCGCTTAAAGCATAGGAAATCTTGTATTTCAAAAAAATAAACACAAAGGCCCACGACATTGATACTGCTCTGACGTATTTCATCCGTAGGGCCTGGGGCGCATCCCACTCAGCCTGCGGCCTCGTGGAATGCGGCCCCAGCCCCCAATTGTATACTTTCTTTTCATTTGGTAATAATATAGATTATCAGTTTCTTTCAAAAGATAACTGAATAACTGAACGCGAGAACTTTTAATTCGGAGCAACGAAGACAACTGGTCTCAGTGAGCACCCTGTTACATTTTTTGAAAAAGGTTGATGTGAACATTTTGTACTGTTTTAAACACCTGACTTGCTTACAAAGTGCAGACATACGTCGGTTCTCCGATGGTCTAAGTGCCTGGCTAAAGCCATGCATAGTAAGAACTGTTATTTTTGTTTCGAAACACGATCTAAACACGTTCATCTGTCTAAATAAAGGGATTGAAATCCAATTGCCTTCCATTAGAGTCTATTTGTAATGCTATTAGCATTGAGTCGATAGGATACATGTATTGTCGAAATTGCCTTTCCCTGTCAGGATTGTACAAGGCTAGATGAGGGCAGAATGGGAACAAGTTAATTTAGCTGACGTATTGACTTTAGCAGCAGCAATTTAAGCTAAAAAGTTTTTATAGATATCCTATTCTGGTGAAAAAGCATTGACCATGCACTCAAACAAAGGAGAATTGGTAGCGTTACGTTTGGTCAATTAAGTATGCTGTTATTAATTCAAAAATGTTATCTCGTTTATAAACTAGATCGCCGCAGAGTACTTTTGGGTGACACTTTAAAGCCACATTAGAAATGTGGAAGAATATCACACAGAAACAGACAAGTAGTTTCCAATTGGATTGCTGACGTTTAAAAATTGGTATCCTTTCTTTTGTAAAGATAACAAACATTCGAAACATATTAAACGATAATTAAATCAGCGGCAAGGGTTTCCCCTTTCATCACGGAAAGTATGGAATTCAGAATGAATCTACCGGTAACATTCAACCAGCTTAGTCTCCCATCCTCCTAAAGAAAACGGATTCAACACGTACAGCAGCCACCATGATTGAGTAGCACGAGTGGCACACAGGTGACTTGGGGACCCTACGTCCTCTGTGCTACTCACGTGTGGCATGATAAAGGGGGTAATACGTGAGCTGCATGCCCTCCTGACGCTACTAATCCCTGCTACGGGAGGTCAGTTTATGTATCGGCCCCCACATCTAACCACCCAAGGCGCAGATTGCAGAGGCCATTTGGTACAGCGTGCATGGACAGCCTTCAACTTAATGGTCATGCACGCGCTTGGTAATAGGGCTTTATATCACCGATCTATTTATCTGGTTATCTAGTAGGCGAGGAGCAACACTTGCTTGTTACGGTATCCTGCTAAAGGCCCACATTTTTAAAGTACCTCTCCAACAACAGTCGAAGTAGAGTGAGCACCGGCTGTTTCAGAAGCTGGTAAAACTCAATAGAAGTATGATTTAAAACCATAACCATAATAAGTGGTAACCCGCTTTTTTATATTCAAGGGTGCTTTTTAGAGCAAATGAGAATATTTCAGGCTAAGCATTCCCAGCTGGGACAATGCTAGTTATAGTCTTTAAATGAGGAGAGAATGAACACAATACAATTAATGATAACGAGTATCACAACAGTAATTAGCTCTTGCTAGTGGGTTTGTAGTTGATTAGTCACGTAAAACTCATTATGTCAGGTTTAAGTAAATTGTGTAGATTGATGAGGGGACCCTTCAGATCGACATGAAGGCATACAACTTGTTACTCCTCCGACGGCAACAGTTAGAGTGGATGCATGCCAGACCATGTACTCAGCCCTTTATAGACGGCGGCCGGGGTTTATAATGAGACACTATCAATGAGACTCTAAATTGAGACTGTAGAATTCATTGGCATAATGCCACCAGATTTGAACCTTAAAACTCACTGCATCCTTCATCTCGGGGCAGTTCAGAGGGCTGTCATTATCCTTATCCCAATAAGAAGGGGAATTAAATCAGCACTAATTCAATGTTCATGAATCACCATGGCCATCAACATTGCAACGCTGATTAAGATTGGTTGCACTTGAGGTAAATAAATTATGAAAGGTCTGGTGTTTTTCACGGTTACTCATTACGTCTGTGAGCAGAGGAGTTTTGTCTGCGGATATCACTTTCGATTTTGACTGTTACCCAGCCGTGTTAGCAACGCCTTGGTATGCGTGTTAGCAACGCCTTGGTATCAAAGTTGACTCAGGGGGCTGTAATGAACATAATCCTCCAACAATTATAGCTTGTATTATTACACGATTGGGCCACTCATCGTGCTTTTTCGGGGATATCCCCGTGCTGATATCTAGTGCTATCGGCACTCTTCTGATGGATATCGGCACTCCTCCGGTGGATATCGGCACTCTTCCGGTGTCTCTGAGCAATTCCGAGATCTCGTCAGCCATAAAATCCGAGATTTCATGGTGATTCGAACACAGTACCCCAAGATTACAAGTCGGACGCTCTACGGGCTACGCCGTTGGGGCGCTGGTAACAGTGGGGGACGAAACAAGGAGTCTAATATGTTTAACTTCAGGATTAAAATGTCCATTGTATTTTACACGCTTGTATTCATTACTCCAGTCTCTAAACTCTCTTCTCAAAAATTACAAAAAGGTAATTGTTATAAGAGAACACACTCAAAATTACTATGTAATACAACCCCATACAATCCTGGTCAGGTAAAATATGAGATTCTCTCCACAGAGAGTGAGCCATCTCTCCGCAGTACACAACTATATAGAGGTATAGAAATCCACACAGTCATGCGATATGGTCATACGCATGATACAGCCATTGTTATTGGTGGTTCCCAGAATAAATCAGTACACTTTGTGCACTTCTTGCATGTCAATCGTTCAGTCTAAGGTGATAACAGAGAAAGGCATAGCAACACCTGTCATCCAAATGGTTAGCCCCAAAAAATACCAAATGGTGTCTCAGATATCTGAAGCGCTACATGCAGATGGTAGACTAAACCTACTTGTATTGTATTGTATTGTATTGTAACTTCTTTTATTCATACTGAGGGTTATAAGGTTGATGACATGAACTTATGTCACATCTACTCTGGCAATCACCCAACATTCTGAAGGACTAGTTTTACATGAAAGGCAACCTAGCCGGCCAAGCTCCGCCGCAAAGCACTTTCTCTCAGACAGATCGAAGAGGATATGGAGTAGAATTAGTGTAGAAGTAGTGAGAGCTACCCCTGAGAAGTACTCTAGCTGGTTCTGATCTTACTCTATCCTCATGATTATATCTGAGCTCACCATAATCCACTCATCTGTGACTCCTCCTAACATGTCAATTGACTATATTGGACACACTCTAGTGAATAGTATGATAACTGAATGATAACTCATACCATAATATAATATCAATTACGCCCTTGATGATTAGACAGATCCTATCAGCCATAGAGGGCTACTTGTTTCATATTAGATTTTCACATCTAGAAGACATCTATCTAGTTCTATTCCATCCTTATCTGGAGGTATCTTTGATCTAAATGTATTGCGTGGGATGAAGCAGTGCTGTGAAGCTTGACCTCCCTGTGGTATCTTTGATCTATACTTATATTGTGCAGCCTGACCTCCCTGTAACTAGATTCTCAGGATGCTGGTAACTCGATTCTCAGGGGGCGTGGTCACCTGTACTAAGCAATATACCCGTATAACCGCGCAGGCTCTTATACATACACTCTCTGTCTCTCTGTCTCTCTGTCTCTCTATCTCTGCCTCTGCCCATCTCTCTCTCTCTCTCTCTCTCTCTCTCTCTCTCTATCTCCTTCTCTCTCTCTCTCTCTCTCTCTCTCTCTCTCTCTCTCTCTCTCTCACGAGAGATGCAGGGGGAAAAGTTCTGATGTGACCTATTCACTGTGGTAAAAAAAGGATATGGGAGCCCCCTATCTCTCAAAAGGCGCCTATATCTCGAAATTCCTGGTTTTGTAATATAAGTATCAGGTGATGTCCCATGTGCTAAATGACCCTTATCTCACAAAACAAATGCATTTTTTAGATCAGATCATAATGATGATTAAGATTTACATGCATGATTGCAATTGCTGGCCTAAAGGTGAGATTCGCGTCAAGAGGCAGGCCTAGGTGTGTGTAGCACAGTACAGCAGAGCACCATTCATTGTGACATGCAATTCATGATCCACCGGAGTTCTGCTGCCATATGAGTATAGAATACAATAGCTCTTCTGGACATTGATGGTCAGCTTTGACGCAACACACCACTATCATCGGCGCACATTATCACACCACACACATGAGGAAGCCAGAAATTGAAGCTAGACACCGAGGACGATTGCACACCGAAGCAGGTTCTCCGAGTGTGTCAACCCACGCGTAATCTTTGGTTCCTTAGTAACTGATCCAGCCTATCTCTACATTCTATCTGCTAGGAACAGTCCACTAATTGCCTTTAGCTTATGTAGCCAGCTGCATACCATCTTATTGGCCCTGGTTACAATCAACAGGAAATTCAATCTATTATGATAAGTATACATAGCAAACCTTGTAGTAATATCTTTTCCCCCTAACGTTTTTGGCCATTAAGATTCCTCTTTGGAGGAGCACCATTCTAAATGGTTTGGTGTAATTTGTGTTTTGCATTATCATTTGGCTTCATAATTCAACCTTACTACAAATCAGGACTTACCGCCTGATTGCAGACTCCCCGGAGTTCCTCCGTTATGTGCTTGTTTATGCGCACTGTGGGTGATAATTACTAGTTTAATATGTTTGCATGAATATATAGATAAAGAACATAGTTAAGCATGGGGGGACTTGGGTGAACCTTCATAGAAGCTTTAAGATGTAGAGCATGCCGCATGTGCCTTTTCACATTCTCTGGATTAATACAGAGTATGATTAAGTTATGCTCTAAATGTTCAGACGTCAGTCTTGAGACGTCACTTATTGATTCTATTAATTGACCCTTGACTAACTGATGAAACAGCTGGATAACCGTAAATAAATTTAAGGTAGAGATCAACCCCAATGGTGTACGATAATGTTATGCAATTCCAATTCTACTTTAGGATTACATTGTAAAGACAAAGTGTAGGTCGTGTTACATAATCAACATTTGGTGGTTTTGTGCCGACAAAGTGTGTTATATGAACACTCTATAGTAGCTTCCAGGTTCCATTACTCTTGCCGATGTCTTGCACTTATAACAGGAAACTGAGACTTGGCATTTGGTTCCAGATCAATGACTCACTGGCACCACATCTGATGTGATGCTGCGCCCTTAAGTACCACTAATGAGAACTAATCACTACCTGAATTTGACCACACTCAACCTAGCTCTAGTAGCATAATAAAAGGGTACTTCACAGACACAAGGTCAATTGACAAGGTCTTTTATGTATTTGCCAAGACTGGCTTCCTTTGGAATGACAAAGCTTTTCAACAAGTTACACCATGGAAGTAGTGGTTGGAGTCAGCAGTTGCCTTTTTGTGTTCTTTGTACCGATGATGCACATACTTTTAGTCATTAAAGTATTGGAATAATCAATCTAAGTGCAAGTGGCAAGAATCCCTCCCTCATGGGAGATTGATACTGTGAAGACCTAAAATAGTGTTACTGAGACTCGGCCTAATGCGTTTGACCGATGGAAGCACGTCCAATAATGAATAATAGAGTGGTCAGTTGTGTACCCTGGTTGATCACATTTGACCACCCTGTGAGCACCAGTTTCTCTTCTAGGACACCATCTCCGTGAACACCTGAAGTGTTCAGTAGTGAATAAGTTAGGCCCCCATTGGGTTTTGAATGTGCTATCCATCATGAGGGGATCAATATTTTGGACTACTCATTGCAGGGATCAATATAAGCTCATAGGGAGCAGTATTTAGGCAATTCTATTATGTGTAATGGTTTGTCTGCCATTCAGGCCATATCATTCCAAGTTGCTTGCTTTTTCCCATGTGTAGGTAGGTAATCCTTTCCTGTCCATTTCGGTAAAAAGAGATGAATCAAAATACATCATTTCCTGACTGCTGTCTCATACCTGGGTGGTACAGTCAGCAGACATACACTCCTGGGACCAATGCCCACGTTAGTCGCCAAGGTTATATCTCATACAAATGTCAAAATGAGAGATGTTTGTACCGAGATGCTGCTTCTTCCCCTATTTATATTCAGAATTATATGATGGATGATTTGCATGACATGAAACTATGTCGGACAGCACCTAGTTCCGGACGCTAGGCTGCAAGTGGATGAATCAAGGTGACTTTAAGGTAACATATATAGTGATTGTGCCACATCAAGGATAGGCCTATACATATTCTTGTGATAACCATCACAGTGTAAATGATTTTTAAACATTAAAGAAATATGCATAGAAATACAAGTGGTATATGGTCGGTGATATAGGGCGAAGTGATGGCTACTAGCAGCTGCGCTCAGCTCTGTTACATTTTTGGAATGCAAAGGGGGATATATCAAATTCACATCTACATTTCAAATCAGGAACATCATATTGACAATGAACCAAGAAAGCACTTTAAGTTATATGGTTGGAAGCAGGTGTCATACACCTGGTTAGGGTATTGGTTCACTAGGGGGCACCACCTGTCCTCACCTCACCTGTGCCCAGCTATAACTAGGTCACAGCTGATCTCACCATACAGCAGGCAGGCAGGACAGCCAGGCAGCTGGCCATCTTCTGATGATTGGATAATGCTAGCACTGGTCATAAAGTAAATCTTAACTTGTGTCTAATGCATGTTTACCAAGCATACACATCTATTTCTAAATAATATCGGATATAGCTACTTCATATATATATGAGGATGACTGCATAATTATATGTAAAATGATATTCAAGAAGATTATAAGTGTTTTTGCTTTTGAGAATATCAGTTGGATGAAAAGCTGTTTTGCTGTCCGGAATAAGTAAAGAACTCAATGTTCTGGATAATATGCCCATTTGACATTTTCAGAATTATATTTTCCCAAGATTAAGATACTTGAAACCCAATTTCCCTAATGGAAGAAGACATGCCTGCCCTTAATTCTGGTATGTCAAGTTTCGGGAGTAAACAGACAATGTATTGGGAAGAAATTATCTGTCCGGGAATTGGGTACCCTACCGTACGTGAGGTCGTCCAAGTCTATAGGAAGTCTACAGGGCGTGAATGCTATACTTTCAGTGGAGGGGGGATGGGACAGCCTAGAACATATCTGCCCGACCCTCCTAATCTTTTGCATTAACTATTATGTTACCGAAGCCATAGTTTCACTAGGTGGCAGTTTAGCTCATTAGACATTTCGGATAGCTTGCATAATAAATCTGGTCTATTTAGTATCTGTTGCTCCAGGGAAACCAATGCACAATTTTTGTTATCTAAAGGTGCATAAGCCGTGCTGTCCCAAATTACAAGAAAGTGCTCATCATTCAATCATAGATCTATTGATATTTTATAAATAGCAACTTGTATAATACAAAAAGAAAATATTTTTACCACTGATCTGATTTTATTATACAGGCCCGTACTCTTTACTTTCGGGGGGTTCATTTGCACATCTTCAGATCTTCAGCATAATAACAGTAAGCATGTTTCTGTAGACCTACAGTAAATTCTATGTACAATCATGTACAAGGATGTTGCCGTATGACTCACACACATATCAGTATATGGTTACAGTGATGCAGACATAAATAAAATGACTTGCTGTAGTTTGGAACCAAAGTTGCCCGCAAGTCTTGCTGTACAGGAATAGTACATACTTCTAACAGAGGAGGCTGGCATTGAGAGAAGAGGCTCAGATTTCTGAACTTATCATGGAAAGTCAAATGATCTCAAGTGAGAAAAAGCAGAGTTTGTCATTCATCAGAAATTCATCTGTCTTTTAACTCAATGATACAGATATGGCCGTGCTTACCTTAGATTTCTAATAACTAGATTTAATCGCTTCACATGTCTACACTGTAAAAAGTTGTTGTTCCTAAACAGCAAAATGTGATGTAACTATACAGTACTTTTGCTGTAAAACATAATACAGTAAATTTTGCTGTACATGTACATTTCTGTTGCTGTAGATGCAGCTTACAGTAGTGAGTTGTAGACCTACAGCACTTTTCGCTGTAATAGGTACACAAGGGGTCCTGGGATCGATCCTTGGTCTAGCCACCTCCCAGTGTGTCACATACTAAATGGTCACAAGTAATTTAACATCATTCTCTATGGGCCTTGTTTATAGTTTTCATTGTATAGTAAACAATTTAGGTGTTATACAATAATGTCTGCATGTTGCTAAAGGTGCCAAATATGAGATCCATGCTGCAGGCCTTACTCCAGCTACCTCGATAGCTCAATCATACACAGCGTCGGACAGTGATAGGAAGGTCCCGAGTTCAATCCCCGGTCACGCTAGTCATGAAACTACAGTTTCTTCATATTTTGAATTTTTTTCCTAAATAGAGATGTGTAAATCCACACAAGATACTTTCTAGACATTTTTGAAAGAAAAACATGAAATGTTGTTTTGGACGCAGGACAAAAGAGATCTTTAGCAAACTCTACATAACATATGGTTCTAGCACTACAAGGTCAACCTTGCACTTGATTTGTGGGAGGTTCTAAAGATCTTTTCCTTTTTCTGATCCATCTGATCATATATATGAGAGCTATGCTGCAGGCCTTACTCCAGCTGTCTCGATAGCTCAATCATACACAGCGTCGGACAGTGTGTCACATACTAAATGGTCACAAGTAATTTAACATAATTCTCTATGGGCCTTGTTTATAGTTTTCATTGTATAGTAAACAATTTAGGTGTTATACAATAATGTCTGCATGTTGCTAAAGGTGCCAAATATTATGAGAGCCATGCTGCAGGCCTTACTCCAGCTACCTCGATAGCTCAATCATACACAGCGTCGGACAGTGATAGGAAGGTCCCGAGTTCAATACGCGGTCACACTAGTCATGAAACTTCAGTTTCTTCATGTTTTGAATATTTTTCCTAAAAGTGATATGCAAATCCACACAAGATACTTTCTAGACGTTTTTGAAAGAAAAACATGAAATGTTGTTTTGGACGCAGGACAAAAGAGATCTTTAGCAAGCTCTACATAACATATGGTTCTAGCACTACAAGGTCAACCTTGCACTTGATTTGTGGAAGGTCCTGATGATGATGATGATGATGATGTTATAGTTGTAAAACCAACACAGCTGAAGTATGGCCAGCAGGTCCTAAATATCTTTTCCTTCTTCTCATCCATCTGATCATCTATATGATAGCTATGCTGCAGGCCTTACTCCAGCTGTCTAGATAGCTCAATCAGACGCAGCCTCGGACAGGAAGGTCCCGAGTTCAATCCCCGGCTTGTCATGAAACTATAGGTCCTCTATGTTTTGATCTATTTTTCTAAAAGTGATTCATCGTGACTAAAAATATTACCAGCCTTGAGAAGCGAACCCTAGTCTTTCAGATTTGGTTTTACAATTAATTCTGCTGTACAGTAACAGTAGATTTTGCTGTTACTGTATGGTATATGTGCTGTAAATATACATGAGCTGACTTGCTGTAAGGCTACAGCACAATCTGCTGGAACCATAGTTGCCCCCAGTATTTGCTGTACAGGAACACTACTTACTTCTAACAGTGTACATCAAATAATAACTTGATGATAAGGAAAACATATATTGGCATCATTATCTACCATATATAATTTTTTGTAAAGGAAGTACATGTTCTGGCCTATTGCAGTTCACTTGAGTAGGGATGTCATGGAGATTGTTATCTTACTCAATCATTCAATCCTGCTACTTCATGCTGTGCCATGGTTGTTGTCATAGAAAAACTATTTCATGTAATTTGTTTTACGAAACATGTAGCTTTATATGATTGATATTGCGCGTAAGGAATCTTTCAATGAGAGACCCTGCATGGATACCGTTGACAGTAAAGCTTACTTAGCACGTTTTTTTTAAATATTGAATTATATACTTTAGTTTACAATCAACGTTTGGAATGCGGGACACCTCAGCCCACACGGAACTTTGTCCCATGAAATGAGTATCGCCATTTCTTGATCTCTAATGCTCATACATCTCCTGGTGGAGAGACAGATCCCATTAGCCAGAGAGATCTACTTGTTGCGCCTTACTATGCCCTTTTACGCGCACAGCAATAGGACACATCTCATTTCATTTCTTTTATTCTACTCTTTCTGTACCAAGGTAGTCTCAGTCGTCTCTTAGATTTGCACTTTCCTGTGAGAAAGAGGATTACCGAGGGGCTTGACAGAGGAGGAGGTCCGGTGAATGCCAAATTATGATTATGTGTCTGCAAAATAACCTAGTTTGCTCTTTTTTCTCTCCACCCTCCTATAATTATGGATTATGTAGATTATGCAGATTACGGAAATTGGCAGCGGGCAATTCGACGATTGAGGATACTTTTTGATTCGATCTTAAAAACCATAACCTACTGTAGCCAACAGACAGCAATCAGTATCATTTACTTACTAGTGACACTTCCACCTTATTCATGACCTTTTACCTTGGCATAGGAAGGTATGGTCAATACTGATATTCACAGCGTAATTCGAAGAAGGCTCTTTCTGTGGAGCTCTCATGTATCAAGCTGTCATATTTAAGCTTTGTAATGAGTTAATGTATATATGACGATTGTGGCGTCGTACCAACAGTCCTTTATCATTTTCAAATTTATTATCAATATATTTTATATTCATAAGATGCTTTAGTTCTTTTAAAATGATCAAATGATCAGGGGTTTTATGTTTCAAATTAACCTCCCTAAAGCTAGCTCTGTCATTCTGTCTGAAAATATGCCTTTTAAAGAAGTGCTCCAGGCTTTGTAATTTAGCATGCAATGTGTCGGTATGCTCCACTTTAATTTACATTTAAATGAAAACTTCATTGTGTAAATTCAATTAGTAAATTCATCATTAGTCTAAGGTGTTAACAGTATGTCTGTATAGCAACGAAAGCTTCACCACAGCTCAAGCATGTAGATGCCATGATACTGTTTCTTCATGTCCAAGTCTATTAGTAGCATCTAAGGTACGACTACTATAGCTGACACTGTAATCGCCAGTGCCATATATAAAGAAATGATGTGCCTTCAACGTACCATTAGCAAATAGTGGAAAGTATGCACTTAAAGGTCCAGCTCTTGCTACCCATCCAGCAACAGTCGAAAAGGAGCGGGGGCCTGTGCTCTAGTCTTATATATGGCGGATGGGGGTTTAAGTGCACCACATATGTGCACTGCTGTACAAGGCCTTGGGACATCGAGCTTGCCATTTGGCGTGTTTTTTCCCATCCAGTGGCAACTAATACAGCCAATCTCTACTTTCCAGCTTTAGGAACCTCTCCACTAATTACCTTATGTACTCTGCAATACGTGTAATAGCACGGTCCTTGTTCCTGCTCTTGTTCCTGCCATAACATACATTAATGGATGCCATCAAATCGTAACATTAACTGCGAGGTACCATTTCGTCTTAAAGAATATTTATCACATTACCTGTTTTATTTGACACTGATTATAAAAGTTCAGGGGCAATTGTGCACCACATGGAGTCCTGTGAGTGAGCAGTCCCATCAGTGAACAGTATTCATGTTACAACCCATAGATCTGATAGCCATCTTCGCCTAGCCACTATGGTAACTATATTGTGAATATGATCCACACCAGCCTGCCCTAACATATATCTATAATGTGACCAACCTATCCTTAGAATGGGCTGCATCCGCCATTCTCCAGAGAAAGTGTCGCATATTCACCTGCCTGTCTGTGCATTAAAAGGATTTCTGGCACCTGACTATGATCAAATGTTTCACATGCATCCGTGAGCCTGCCCATCTGCAGACTGTTCGGTTCTCAGCCTGACCCCTGGGGGGAAGGGAAACAGGATCAAGGGTTGGGATGGGATGGACACCATCTACTATGCCTGTGGTAACGTCTTTTTCTATCGTGCATCTCAAAAATGGGCACAGGCTTAAACTGAACATCACACTAGAATGCATGTAATAGATGTCTGTATATACCATAAGGTCATCTTTCAACCCGAGATGGCCTTACTGTACTCTGTGTTTGGCCACAGACAATACTACCGTCTAGGCTGCACTCTACAAACTGGTTAGCCCACCATCATCTTTTAACCTCAGATAATACCTTATGGTATACACACAGACACCAACTACAAGTAGCCTAAGCATGCTGCTCAGTTTAGGCCTGTGCTTGTGGAAAGGGGAGTACGTGGAAACTACAAAATGCTTTCTCTACCATGTCTTTATAAGAGACTCGCTGTAGAATACCTCTAAGAAGTAAATTCTGAACCAAAACCATATCATCTGCAAGATAGCAATTCTCAGCTTGGCCGTTGATGTTATTCACTTTATGGTTGAAAATGTTATGAACCCAGTAGCTAAAACAAAATGAACTATATAAACGGGATTTCACGTACGTAAAATCTGGAAATTATTAGACCATCCTTTAGGGAGAGGGGTATAAAATCAGCCGTGTTTTGTTAGGCTCCGATAAACTGAAACACACAGTTTTGTCCTGCTAACGTTCCCTATATATTCCCTTAGAATCACTAATTTCTTCTCCACTCGAATTCAATTTGGAGAGTGAAAGGTAATTTCAACAAAGTGCCATGATCTGACTGCTAAAAGCATTACACATAGATCTTGAGTAAAGGCAATTGGATCGTCAACCTCCTTCCTATAGAAGCCCTTTGGAAAAGATAAACCTAGTAAGATCTTATTCTGAAACCACGCTTCAGCTATGTAAGGTCACGTACAGCAGATAATAACATCACCTTTTAGGATCCTATGGTTCAAAGTAATAGAGAAAGACTTTCCTGTGTATATAATTATCATTATGATTATATATACTCATAGAGGTACCAGTACTGCAAAGGTTACACTGCAAGGTTTATACTAAACTAAACCCTGCTTATTGTTATGATTAAGGTCATCAGGGTCAAGCTTTTTAAATGCTAATAAATAAGCGTAGATTGGGGAAACTAGTTATTTACGTCTTCGTTATTTATTATCATCAACAGGTTAGGTCAACTTTATCATATAAAAAGACATCTGGCATTGAAACCTTAGCACCTACAGATTCTAAGATAAGGTTTATGACTATGTCTGGAGATGAAAAAAATGATCCTCTTTCAGAACACGAGGATGATTATAAGACTTTACTTTCTTTCCTACACAATGAAAAAAGTCTTTTTCAGCTTCTAAATACAACCTTGAATGCAATCCGAAAATAGTATCATCCATTGAGATATCAGTATATAATATTCCAACAGTTAATATCATGTCACACCAGGATTGATGTCCCCGCTCTCTCCCCGAGTTTCTTTCCCTCACTTACTCAGACACCGGCTGTATTCCTTCTTGAGACATTGCCCCGGACATAATAATACGTCTGAACAATATATTCCTGAACAGTTATGTGTTGGTCAACAAAGTTAGATTTCTAGGTGCCAAGGGCTAATGCTGTTCTTTGAATGATTAGTATCACAATATTAGAAGATAATATTTTTATGTTTAGATATTTACAGGGATGAAATAACCATTTGTTTTATTCATACCCAGCTTCCAAATGAGACGAGTAGGTCCAGCCAAAGGATATCATCCATGTCTATCGCACGTAAATCTATATATCTACACAACTGGTGGAGTACCCACCCCCACCCTCCACCCCCCATGTCTTAAATCTTTGTAAGTATCCCGGCCCCCAGGATGGCGCGTGGGATTGTGAGGAGACCAACACTCCAGCCCCATCTGGAAACAGGGAGACATATATCATCAAATACCACGGACTGGAGGGCACGATATTGCTATGCTCTTTCTTAGACTAAAGAAAAAAGATATTCATGTATTATGTAACTTTATCATATTAGGTTAATCCCACTAATGTAGGATTTACCCTCCAACCCTGCAGTGTCTAACATGGTTACATACCTAGACACTGTTTTCACAGACAAAAGCTAGACCGTTTGGACGAGTCAATAACTAATCTCGTAACGAAGGGGAATTCTTCCTCATGTAGGCTACACAGCATCCACTGCTGGGGTCGGCACCGGCTTATTAACTCTAACTTAATTATGGGGGGTCAGCAACGAGTCACTTCAGGTTGCATCATTACATCACTGACTGTGAGTCTTGAAGAGCTATCATGATTATACCGCGCAGTTATAACCAGAAAGGAAAGAGGCAGGACTTCTACCCCTTCAGACATCCACCCACCGCTATAACACTGTCATTATTCTTACTACATACCCACCAAGTAATTAATTGTTTTTTCTTTGAAGTTCCTGCAATTGTTCTCCAAGCCGTATTATACGGCCGGAGGTCTTATTCTCTCAATGACACCGTGACTGTGGGCACATCAATGCCTTTTGACGAACAATCTAGAACATTCAATTTTTTTTCTCTTACACACGTTTCTTCCTATATCAATTTCGGACGAACATGATTGTATTTTATGAGATATGTCAATAAAACTACTTTAAAACAAAAGACAAACTTCGACTTTTACCCACAACCCTTCTACCCCATCGGGCATTCCCCTATGCTTAAATTCTTATTATCTAATGTCCGTTTTCTGAGTTATAAATCCTTTTATATCATACCACTGAAGTACCAACTAATTGTATGATAATCATACAAGCATAGTAATATGAAAAATAACACCCTTCTTAGACCATGATGAATGATTATGGAGGACGCTTATTCCAAGATTGATGTATGGGTTTGCAGCCTCAACCCCTTCAATATGTGCTCAATTGCTGTACACAGTCAGCATCTATTCATTGACTGATTTAGTATGCTCCAGTAGACAGGTTAGAAATTCATCATTCCGTGATAAGCTATAAGCCTCTAATCCTTTAGTTTGGACTAGGAATTAACCTGATTTAGAATTCACTTATCGTATTCCCCTGTACACACTCAAAAATGTCAGCGTCATTGTCGCTAAAACCACTCTCGTATGAAAGTCAGACACTGCCTGACTTTCATGTGAGAGTGGTTTTAGCGACAATGACGCTGACTTTTCTGAGTGTGTATAATTGCTGCAGGGTATTGCAAATAAGAGTCTTGATCTCGGAACGCAATAGGGGTAACTCGGGGCAATTGGAATCGAGAAAAAAAGACTTTATGCTGGCCAATACAGTATAAGGGATAATATTCCTTGATTAAACAGCGCATCTACATGTTGTAGGTTAATTGTATCAAGACGCTAGCTGCTGCGTTAATAAACAATATTGGCAAGACTGGAATTGGAAGGCACTAATTAGTTCTGTATTAAACTCCCTAGCACCAATTGAAGTGAATATGTAACCCTCTCCATGGAGGTTACCATGGTTCCAATGATTGAATCCTGTATGTCAGCATAGTGGTTAGCACTGCCGGCTATTTCGGGATAATCTATCTTATCAGTCATCAGGCACATAGTAATGTGTATGTCCCTTGACTGCCGATTTTGTGGGGTTTTTGTGCGTAGCATCTGGTTACAAATCTAAGCTAAAGAAATGAACAATAGTTTAAACTATATGGATGGAAAAAAGATTTCATACCAACATGTACAAGGTCCTTTGAATATCTGCCAGGAATCACTGATCACTAAAATATTCTGCGTGTGGGGAAGAAGAGTGTGCCCTGTTTTATTAGATGTGATTTTTCATTTTAAGTAAGCTCTTTAGTTTATTTCTAATTAATTCACACTGCGTATTATCTAACCTTGCATCAGTCGAAAAGGGGGGAAGGCACTGGTTACGTACTTTTAAGCATAGCCATGCCTGAGTACCATATATATTCATATATAATGTATACTGACATGTAGGGAGATCCCTAGTGTTCAACTTGTTTTAATCAGGTGCATAACGTATATCCATACCCCAGTACTACATAAATCAAATCAAAATTAGTTGGTTTAGCTCTAGATAAAGCAGACCCTGGCTTCTATTTCACAAAAAAAAGAATCAGCTATCACATTTATCTAGTAGTTAATTGACCCACTGCTACTAGATTTCTGTAATACTAGTCACTTTACTATTAGATAAAGGTGACATCAAAATTATATACCAATACCTATGACCCCACTAGTGCATAGATTAAATTAATTCAGCTGAATATGTACACATTCAATACATTGCTTGTCTCAAAGCCCACATTCCATTACTGCTCGCATTGGGAGCTTTATGGGATGAAAACGTTCCCGATTTCCTAGACTACTTTATGCTGCAAATACGAGGGAAATGAGCTATATTGCTGGAACAGTACAAACTAGTCTTGGTACTTACTATGGTACCTCTAATATTAAATAAATGACAGCATAATATTCTAGAATGGGTGTCATTTTGACTGTGTAGTATAATGATCCAACTTTTACATTTAACCACTTATTCAATGGTGTAGAGCCCATAGAGATGCCCAATTACGTTCGTTGTATGTATCCAAACCAGTAAAATGGCTAAATCGTAACAGCATAATCTTATCTCAGATGACATTGGGAAAACCTTGCACCATGTTGTTGCAGATGCTGCTCAGAGCTGCTCATTTGAGCAATGGCATTGTTTCTCTCAGATAGTTAGAGCAATTATCCAGGGATCAGAGAAGGGCCTCAGGGTACTGGACATTCGGAGTTGCCTGAATTTGCAGAGGGGGATGAGGGAGGAATGCATGCTGTGCTGTGCTGCATCAATGCTGCATTTGTACTACATCCACGCTGCATTCATCCTGCATCTCTGCTGCATCTGTGCTGCATTTATGCCCTACTGACAATACATCCATGCTGTATCCATGCTGCACTCGTGCTGCATCCACGCTGCCACCAGTGCTGCATCCACGCTGCCACCATGTCGCAGTCATGCTACATTTGCGCTGTACCTGTGTTGCCTTCATGCTGCAGTCACATTGCAGTCATGCTGTATCCACACAGCATCCATGCTGCATCCACACTGCGTCCATGCTGCACTCGTGCTGCATCCACACTGTATCCATGCAGCATCAATGCATCCATGCAGCACCAATGAAACCATGCCTGATCCATTTGATGAACTGTGGATGGACCCATTCATAGTGCAAGTCACTTGTCTGTGTAACTTGCACTGAACAGAACCCAATTGCCCTTAACTGGATGTTAATAATCAATTAATCTGTATATGAACATGACAAAACTCCTTCTATTTCAGAGACCAAAATACAAGATTAAATGACCCCCCCCCCCCCCCCACCCTAATAACAGCTTCTCTAGAAGGGGCGGTACTGAGAAATCTTACTGCAAATTTTAAAAAAAAGTCAAATTCGAAAAATAAATACCTGAAAAGTGAGAAATGCTGATGACCACCGTTTATGTAGTAAATGTTCTAAAAACAACAACAAAAAAAGTACCAAAAACGCCCAAAATGAGCTATCAGTCTGAGATATATTACTGGGCATCTATCACTATAGAGATACAAAGAGCCAGAGAATTGATGTCCAATAATTACCCCACTTGAAACATGGAACACTCCCATTTGTCTCACGGTGCTACGTACAACAAGCCACACACGTTCTGCAGATTCTGCACTAGAACAGGCTCACGCCATTTTGTTGAGTATTCATGAGGCTTTACCCAATGATCGAGTGGTCTTAAGTGGGGACCGACCCATTCTCTGTACCTTGCAATTAGGGTTTCACGCCGGGTCAACCAGATAGTTAAATGGCCGCAAAGCCATGTCAACTTGATGGGTTTGACTCACAAGGGCTTCAACTACAGCAGCAGGACGGCTAAGGCTGGGACTCCACTACCCGATTTTGTCGTTAGATCGGACCTATTCTCACAAATTGGACCCAAACAGTAAATATAAAGACACCATAGAGCATATTAGGGTTGTTTATATTTACATCTGTTTAGGTGGGACTCCACTAACCGATTTTGTCCTGAAATCGGTGCTATTCTCACAAATCGGGATCAAACCAAAGAATCATATATATGTATACCATAGGTAGGCAGGTACTCTAGCCCCTGCCATAGGTTTGTGTTTGTAAACATGTTTATGTTTATAAAAACTCCAGCTCAAGTGGAAAATAGACTTGCCAAGGCTATGTAAACAAGATCTATATCCCGATTAAGGTCCCGATTTTGCATCTGAGGCCGATTTTAGCTCCCGATCTCATATCAAACTTGTTTGATTTTCATATGTCCGATCTCTAGTCCTATGTTTTTACCTTATAAGATGGTATAACATGAGGTGGGGCTCCACTAAGCGATTTTGTTCTCAAATCGGGGCTATTCTCAGAATTTAACTCAGATGTAATACCATAACAATTATATACCTTAGACAGGGAGGTCCCATAGACCCTGCCATGGGTTTGTGTTTATGCACAATGGTTATGTTTATAAACAAGTGGAAATTAGACTTGCCAAGACAATATAACACGATCAAGCTCCCAATTTAGGTTCCGATTTTGCATCCCAGGCCGATTTTGGCTCCCGATCTCATATCAAACAGGTTTGACTTTTATTGATCTGAATGGGGACCTCGTTAGATCTGTCTTTCCCTAATGAAATGGTATACATAACACATCTGATGTAAATATAAACACACCCTGACACTTTATATCTGATCTGATCGTTTCACTAGTATATAGGATAACTAGGGGTACCAGGGTATGATCGGATCGTGAGAATTACCCAAAAAATCGGCTAGTGGAGTCACAGCTTTATGTGTGATGTAAATATAAACAAGCTCTACCCCTTTCTGATCGGATAGCCTCCCCAATAATATATGGCCTATAGATAGGATAGGTAGGGGTACCAGGGTATAATCGGCTCGCGAGACTTACCCAAAAAATCGGTTAGTGGAGCCCCAGCTATATAATCCCTGTTGTAACTTGTACATCTGTGTGGCCTCCGAGCATGGCACTTTTCAAGACTGAAGATTGTTGCAGGTTCGCTACCGAGACAGTGCAGAATTGTTGTTATTATCTAAAGTTCATTATTAGTTCCTTCTATTTTCAGGACTAACATGACGAATATATCCCATGCTGTCCCACATGTGTTTTATTTGATCATCTTGCCAAGATGGGAAGATAAGTCGCGCCTATATGATATTGGCATTGTGTTGTATGTGTCATAAAGCAAACTGCAATATGATAAACTAAAGTCGAAAATTATTTGAAAATGGTTTGAGATGTTATATTGAAAATTAATGATCAATATCGGCTTAAGAAGACGAAATGTTGTGATTACATGGTGATATTTAAGCAACCTCCCGAGTTTTTCACAGCCTACATCATTATTCATGAATAGTGATTTGGTTCTCATAGGAAAATGTTTGGTGACTATGCGTTCGATGCACTTTGTCTACATTCACGTGAACTGAATACAGAGGATCACTTTAATGGATTTCAAATCTCCTCAGGCTGACTTGGAAATGGTATGAACATCTTAGTTTAAATATGAATGGACCTTGAAGCTCCTGTAATCATTAATTCAAAACTGTAAAAGTATAACTCCAGCCAAATCAATTACATCCGATGGGGCCTCAGTGGAAAAAGACAATAAGACAATAGTTACATTGTCATCTCCTGTTAATTTGCTATTCCACTTAAAACTCTAACATATTAAAAAAACGGCCACACTGTTTTCTCCATTTTCTAGTTTTGAACTCTGTTTTTTCCTATTCGTGGGGACATATTGCTCTCACTAAAGCTTTATCAAATCACATTGCATTGATGTTAATTACGAGCACAGAGCTTTCCATATGGCAATGTTAGAATTTCATTTCAACTAGTCCTGTCAACACTAATAAAACTTGATGTCAGGACCGTGCATTTAATTACCTCATATTTTTTATATGGGATATGCTGGTATATATGTGACGTGTACTGGGAAAAGGGATCTTAGTGTATCCTGCACTAAGGGCCTTTTTCGCAGATCGTGTCACATATGTGTGTTTCCTTCTCAAGCATATCAGGTCTCTCTTATACATATATAAAGATAGATCAGGGTCCTCTTTCACAACAACTGCCGTATCTGTCGGGCCGTCAAAATATGTTGCCGACAGTACAAAGTGAACCTGATCGTCATCGTCAAACCCTAATTTATGTACCCCGACAGATACGGCAGTCGTTCTGAAAGAGGTCCCTGGTGACCTTGAGTTTGTTATTATTATCATTGACAGTTCGGAGAGAATGAGTTTGCGTTAAAGGTTGTTGGTCTAATTATTAAATCTAATAGAGGGAGCTCTAAAATATCATTTGCACTATTTCAGATGTAAAAGTCGCCATTCTGTCGAGAGACAAGACTAATGTAGGGAGGCTATAATTATAAAGGGGTGCCTCCACCAACGTCCGTCCGTCCATGAATTTCATCCAAAAGAGCAGGGATCCGTCTGGTTTTGACTGACAGACGGACATTTCTCACTTCCACCAGCATCCGTCCGTCCAGTCCATCCATCACAAACTGGATGGACTGATGGATGGAATGGACGGACGGTTCAGTGGCAAATATGGATGGAAAATGTCAGTGCTGATTCCACCGCCGCGACATGACGGATCCCCCAGCAATCTGTCCATCAACAGGTCGTGCAAATCCGTCAAAAGGTGACGAATCCATCACTTTATGTTTCCACTGCTTCTGTCCGTCGACGGATCCGTCCATATTTGATGGATCCGTCAGCTTTCTTTGACAAATCCGTTGACAGACGAATCTGGGTCCTCTTTCACAACAACTGCCGCATCTGCCGGGCCGTCAAAATATGTTGCTGATAATGGTAAATCAACCTGATCGTCATCGTCAAACCCTAATTTATGTACCCCGGCAGATACGGCAGTCGTTCTGAAAGAGGACCCAGTGGAAGCAAAATTACTCGTCATGAAGACTCAAAAGCTGATCCACTGATCCGTCTGTCAACGGATCCGTCAACGGACGGATCAGTGGAAGCAGGAAAATGGGAATCCGTTGGTCAATAGTTGACGGATTCATCAACATTTTGGCAGATCCATCAAGGGACAGGAATATCAACATTTCTTGATATTGCCGTCTGTCAACAAATCCGTCAATATTTGCCCAAATCCGTCAGCTGTTGACGAACGGATTCCCTTACTCTAGCGCTGATTCCACCAACGTGACCAACGTGATGAATCCGTCCATCAACAGGTTGTTCAAATCCGTCAGAAACTGACGGATCCGTCACTTTCTGCTTCCACTGCTTCCGTCCGTCAACGGATCCGTCCATTCTTGACGGATCCGTCACCTTTCTTTGGCAGATCCGTTGACAGACAGCTCAGTAGAAGCCAAATTATCCGTCATGAAGACCAAAAAAAATAATCCACTGATCCATCTGTCAACGGATCCGTCAACGGACGGATTAGTGGAAATAGGAAAATGGGAATCGTTCGTCAACGGGTGACGGATCTGTCACCATTTTGGTGGATCCATCAAGGGACGGGAATATCTAATGAGTTTTGAGTTTGAATTTGTCTTTATTTCAGTTCTTTATCACAGTTACAAAAATATATTGATATCTTTTGACTTATTCATAAAGACAGGTCGCTTCTTAGCCTTTTCAGGCTTATTTGAAGTCGGCGACCTTTACAATTTTAGTGAACACATATTTATTTCAGTTGGCGAGCAATATACAATTTCTTTTTATCAACTAGTATACTAGTTCTCATGATGATTTAACAGTTTTCAAGTGATAGTGACAATCATGTAGGATCTATTTTCTTTAGGCTCTATAAAATTTAATAATCTATTCTTGCATTTTACAAAACGCTTTGAACAATATAACAATAACAGTTTGTAACAATTAACTATAACCGGTGTCTCAGCGGCTTTGAATGTCCCTGACATGATGTCAACTTAATTCTAGACCTAATTTTGGTTTGTATTTTAGAACCATATTTTGCTTTAGCATATACATAGTTGCATTATACAAAACGCAGCTATGTATTACAATAAACCATCCTTATTACTAACTTATATGTCTAAGGTTAGTAGAGCCTTGCTGCTACACATATCGCTAGTTTCGATAAGGTGGGGGGGGGGGCGGCGAACGTGTCCACTAAATTGGTTCAGGAAGATTCAATATCAAAAATTTGTGTACGTCTAGTTTGAAGGACTTAAATGAAGGAATGTTACGATCCTCTGGCTCTAAATTATTCCATGCAAAAGCAAGGCTCCACTCAAGGCTGCGCGTATAAGACTTTGCATGCGGAGTATGACATTTCAATATAGGGCCGTCCCAGGCTCTAGTATTAAGGCGCCTCATATCTCTATATTTTGTAACCATTGCTCTTTTGTAGGCAGCTAAGTACTGATGAGCTAGCATTCTGTCCTTTAATAGATTAAATTAGCAGAGGCATGAATATTATCTGTATGTGCCCTAAAATTGACTTTTTGAGCTATATTAAGAGCCCGGTTCTGTGGACTACTATGGACTACTATAGGCCATTGCGTAGTATTTAGCCTGACAAGTTCATCGTTGAAGAAGCTGGTACCGTATGGACCTACCCTACTGTCACCATGTATATGAAACGTGCGTTGCATGTTGACTCCTATGTTGACAGTGGGTTATTGACGGTCAGTGTGTATTGACACAAGTGTTATACGGATCTATCTCCTACCCCCTTCTCCTTCGTCAACCTCACCTATTTCAGTTGAGATGTTATCCTCAGTATCACCTTGGTATTCGTCCTGCAAATTAGGATCCGTGTCAGTGTCACTGTCACTGTCACTATCACTCTCCGAGGCCGATTCGTCTGACAGCTCCCCGTCTCGTAGTTTGGATAAGATCTTCCCCAAATGGTTCTGACCTTTTATTGTGTCTTTAGACACCGTGAGATACTTGTTCCAGGGAATTCCTGTACCCCAGTACAAATCATTGGTTAGTTCAAAGATATGACCATCGGTAGCGTGAAGTTTTGTTTCCATTTCCGACATCTCCGGGAATTTGAGACGCTGCACATTTTTCATTATGGGCAGCCATTTGCGCTCCCATTCGGCGTTGTCTATAATCTTGTTGGAGAGACGTTTGGCTTCGTAGGGACAGGTCTGGGAGGCTATTTGAACAGCTAGTGGTTTCTGTTTGCAGATCAGAGCTCGTTGGGTTTGGTACATACATTCAGTGTTGGCATATAAGACACCTTTATGATATATGTCACAGGGGTAGAAGTTTGACAGGAAACTATGGGGACCTTGGAACCCTACTCCATCAATGGTTTCTGGTGTCTTTGCGTCAGATAGGCGCATTCCCTCTGGCAGATTTTCAACCTCGTCGTAGTTGTATCTTATCCCACCTACCATAATGTGCATAGCTCTTTGTTGTGCCTTTCCACCTTTGTCTCGTATGTATTGGGCAAGGCTTCGTAGATCCCGTTGCTTACGCTGATCCTCCATGGTGAGATCGTCATTAATATGGACATTTCTCCAGTCAGGCTGGTCTCGTAGATTTTTCAGCCCTGTGAAAATTTTGATCTTCTGCTTCATATTATGGAACTTTACCATAATAGGTCTGGGTCCTCTGCCGTCAGGTTTCAATGGCCCAAGTCTATAGACTGCCTTGATATCATTGGTGTTGTACTCCGTCTTGAGGATTTCAAACAGTGTATCAACTTGCCTTGGGGTATTGTTGTCGTCTGGCTCTTTCAAACCCGTGATCACCATGTTATGCTGTCTTTTTTCCCTCTCCATTCTGGCAATTTTCTCTTCCAGGGCCTGTATGTGCTTGTTTTGGCGTGCTGAGATAGCTTTGGATTTTTCCATGTCCAATTTTAGCAATTTGGTGCTTTTTTTGACGACTCTGCACCTTTGTTTGACATCTTTGACGTCTGTGTTCAGTGAGAATTGTTGTGACTCCACTTCTGTTAGCCTCTTGAAGATTTTGTCAATATCCTCCTGCATTTGGGTTGAATCCGCCATGTTGTCTTTTTTTGGCGTAGTTCTTGTTGGGTGGTTGCCTGCCTTGCCATAGTCTGTTTTCGCGTGGGGCGCTGGCGCTCCGCCAACTAGGTCAGGGCCGCGTCTTCTTTCAAGACGTTGTCCCCTTTCCGTTGCTGGGTTACCGAATCCCTGCATTATGGCGTGTAGACTTGCTCCAAACCTTTATAATCCAGTTATTGTCCAATATGGGGTGAGTAGGTGCTTTTGTGATTCAAAATCAACGTGTTTTTGCTGCCGCGCTCACGAGTGCGTCCACCTAGCCCGCCATCTTGCTTTCTTTTTTTGATATTCCCGTCCGTCGACCGACCGTCGAAATGGTGATGGATCTCTCACCCATTTCAGTTCAGTTTAACAATTTTTATTGGCAGAAATCCTCTACAAGTAGAGTCCTTAGACTTAGGCCAAGTGTATTACATCACATCCTCCGGTTTACAGATATCATCAACATAATAATGAGTAGCAAAAAAGTGGGTGTATATATTGGCGGACCGATTCCCTTATTCTGGAATCCACTGATCTGTCGGATCCGTCGGATCAGTGGAAGTGAAATTGACCGATCCGTCACACTTTTTTGCTATTTTTGATGGCTAAATTTGCTTCCACTGGTCCGTCAGTTGACGGAGCCGTAAAATAAATGGACGGATTTGTCAAGTCGCGTTGGTGGAAGCAGCACTTAAGCCATCAAAAATAGCAAAAAAGTGTGACAGATCCGTCAATTTCACTTCCAATGATTCATCCGTTGACAGACATTTCTCACTTCCACTAGCATCTGTCCGTCCAGTCCATCCACAAAACCTTTTTGATATTTCCGTCCGGCCAGTTTCCTACAGTAAAATGATATTTATTTTCCTTTCATTTTGGCCCCTCTGTGATGGACAGAATAGACGGCCTGATGGACGGATGGACGGGTGCTGGTGGAAGTGACTATTCTCCGTATGTCAGTAAAGACTGGACGGATCCCTGTTTTTCTACACGATTTTTATGGATAGACAGATGGACGGACGTTGGTGGAGGCACCCCTTAAGGTCAAATCCCACAACGCAAGAGAGGGTCAGAAAATGTTGTGAATTGGTCTTATTGCCGATTTTGGGCCCTATTTTGGCTAAGACAGGCCCAAATCTGTGAGAAACGGTTGCCTTTGTCTTGTGATTTGGGAAATCACAAGGATCAAAAGAGTTTGATATTTGCCCCCGGAAGGCCTAGAAAATGTTGCTTATTGGAATATGTCAATGATTTGGCTTATACAGAGGGGACACTCCAAATATCTTTAGGCTAATTGAGAGGGAACAGTGAGGACAAATCATACTGTGAAGTAACTCCCCTCAAAAAAATCCATTAACCAGTCCTGCACGCAACACTTTGCTTGCCTTTTACTGACCACTGTGGGATTTGGAGAGGCATAAGATCATTGGACAAGTGTTGATTTACAATATTGGCAACAGTTGCCTCTTGTTTTTATGTCAATTATCAACACTTTCTGGTCCATTTTTCGCGTTGTGGGATTTGACCTTTAAGGCCTAGTACTTGCGCACACATGCTAGCCAGGGAACAAATTGTAAAGCAAAGCTGGATGATGTGTTACCAACAAAAAGGGGTTTTCCTTGACCTTGGGGTTGACCTAATAAATAAATATTAAAATAGAGGTGTGGGAGCTCTAAGGATTACCAGGGAACTTATTTAAATGATCACATGTTATTGAGTTACATTTTATTAACCATGTTATTGCTTCCAATTTCACTGACCAAACAATGTGACCAAAAAATATTTTTCTTGAACAACAAATTAAGTTTTTGCCATCAAATCACTCCGGATCAGCCTAGAAACACATACATCGAACTTCAGAGCCCCCCCCCCAACAGAGATAGCAATGACCAAGGGACCGGTAACATTCAGAACCGAGCAGGTTGTTAGTTATACTTATAATTCCTAAATTGTGTTAGATTTGATAGTGGTAATAATCAGTGATCTACTAGAATTGTCAGGGTAAATCTCAAAAGAATTTCACATAAAATGGTATTGTATTAGTTCATAGTGAAGAGTTTATCAGCTAAATAGCTCTTCTGTTGACAATAAATGCCTTTCCCGGGCCTGTGGACATAGACAACGCATGGCAAACAGACCTGCCACAGGCCGTAATAAATGTATGAGTCCATACGGTTGTTAAGGTGGCTTGTCCAGATTACTGCCAAATCTGATGTGCGGAGCAGGGACACCACAGGCAGTGCATGTGGGTGTCTCGAATAGTATCAATTTACTTGTAACCAATCATAAAAATGTAAAAGCATGTTGATATCACTGTCTCTGCATCTAGAAAAGCTGGGGAGATAACCACATGCATGGAATATGACACTACTATAGTATGCAAGCCAGACAGGAAATATAGGAAATATTACTTATTTCAAGAAAGGCAAAAAAAATGTTGATTCTACAATTTTCTAAAACCGTGCTTGCCACCTGCATGATGACTATTTTTGTAAAGCCCGATGTAATTGCTGGTAAGATATAAATGAGATATGGATCGGTTTGTTTATTGCATGTTTTTCTTTGTTTGTTTTTTAACCAATGGGTAGGAAATATTACCACTGTATGGGTTCTACTGCGAATGTAACCTTTAGGTTGATACCCAAAATATACCCATATCATTATTATCCTGTTTACACAATGCTTCACATTGTTAATGATCTAGGTTTGTAACAGCGTGCTCCACCTAATACTATTGTCACTCCATGGAGATATATGGCAAAGCAATGTGACCTGCCTTCTCCATTATACATGTAAATGAAAACATCACATAAACTAAAAATAGATCAGTCTTATTTCTTGCAGCAATGATAGTCCTTTGATTTGTTTCCATTAGAGGTAATGTTGTAATCCTGCAATGTCACACGTGGTATTTTGGGAACTTCTTTATTATTTTGCTCTAAGATATTCATGCATGCCAATAACTTAAAAGGTGATGAGTTCATGAGACTGTTACTAGGAGTGTTGGGGCTTCAGAAAGAATGGTTCGTGAGTCTGAGTTAGACTCATAATGGCCAAAGGAACGGATATTTAACAGTTTAAAGAATGATCAAATGTCATATAGCTGTCAACGATTAATTGACGGTGACGCTTAGATATCCAAAGCTGACAATTCTGGGAAGGATCGCTCTGAGTAGATTTTACAGAGGAGTCTTTCAATTCTCTTTTTAAAGTGTAATATTTAAATGGTTTTGCAGGAACATGAATATTGTCTTCGCCTCACATAATACCCAATCATCACGATTTCCTTCGTATATAGTCGGCCAACCGTATGGTATGGGCGCCCTGATCATGTCGCCTTGTGTTTATTAAAGGCCGTTTGATGGACAACTGATGGAGGTTGAGACCTTCAAAACGCAGTGGTATATCAGCCATTTTCCTATAATACAGGAGGCTCATTCAGAACAACTGACGTGGTCGTAGGTCGTGACATGACGAGACCTGTCTGACGACCAGTAGTTAAATTTGTTTCAGAGGAATTCCTATACAAATCTATAGAAATTTAATGTAAATACCAGATTTTGCCAGCTACAAATACCCTCGTCAATTGCAAATATTGCAATATTGACGAAAATCGCAATATGACGACTGACGAGTGTGTTCTGAAAGTGCCTCCAGGGTCCTCTTTCACAACAACTGCCGTATCTGTCGGGCCGTCAAAATATGTTGCCTACAGTACAAAGTGAACCTGATCGTCATCGTCAAACCCTAATTTATGTACCCCGACAGATACGGCAGTCGTTCTGAAAGAGGTCCCAGGCCATACATGGCTCTGTCCAAAAGGACAGTTACCATAGTCGCCCTTATACAGTTACCATAATTTATTACTTGTTATTGTAGACCAAAACCGTTCTCATAGTCCATTCTAAAACCCCTTTATAATGCTGTTCTAGACAATTCCATGATATAATTAAGTGGCCCAAAAATTGTAAAGTATGGTACCAGCTGTAACTATACAACTATATGCAATACCCAAGCTGCTATAAACACTGTGTAATCACCACTTTTGATTCTCTCTGATACAGTGGGTATCACTCAATGGTGATCTGGTAACTGCAGTTATCATAGTCTCCATCCGCCCAGTGATTTTACCTCTCTGAGTGATTGATACAGAAGGTATGTATTCACTAAAACCACTGGTTTGTGTTAGTCGTTTGTGTTAGGCAAGGGACATACAATCTGCCTCTGATGAGAACATTTGCTTGATCTCACTTATGGACTTGTGTAGTTGTGTCGGGGCAATATCACAATGTCACACTATTCGCACATGCCACACACGAAAAGATTCTGGAGCAGAGGCGGTTCTTATAAGCAGATAAGTAGCTGTAACACAATATGTGATCGCCATAGAACTCAATAAACTGTTTTGATTTCTCCTTCGAATTGAAACCTGAACTGCCGGATAAAATCACAATAACACCTGAATTCCATAATCAGCTGCCAATCAACTTTCATTTTCTCAGCCATTGTAAATGGAACAAAATCAATTCCATGGAGGTTTCTGATTGTGGAAGAAAACAATTAAAGGCTGGGGGATTGGGTAATGCCATTTTATCCAGACATTGCCGAACAATCTCATTTTAGTTCTCAACACATCCTGAAACGTGTCACTGAGCCCGACTGATTTAACTGCTTACAGTCAATGCATCATCATGATTACGTACAGCAGTGAAGAGAAACTCAAACATATTCTCTTTGTCTGTTCTGTTATATAGAGAAATGAGAAACATGCATATGATCAGCACGAGCATACTTATCTTGAGTGACAATAATGTTCTTCTTTTGGAAATGTTATAATGCGGGGTTGAATTGCAGAGACTATTACCACAAATGACTATTATATCCAGTAGAGTATTCCCCAAGACCAATATTCCCTATGCCTTCCCATTATAGGTATCTCTAGTGACAGGATTGCTGATAAAATACTGATTCTATCTGGGTAGATTTTTTAATTGTGTATACTTATCAATTACTGAGATAGATATATATGCCTGATGGAGGGGTGTGTTACAATATTCCTTTTAGGTAAATACCTGGGCATTCATGGATAACAAACCAATAAATAGAGTAGAGTAACAAGTGATTCCAATGATCCTATAATGCGTACAGCTATATTCATGGTGATACCCAAAGGAAGGTAATATAAACATGACCTGTAGAGGACCCTGCTGTTATCAGCCATGTCCTCTACGGCTGAGTGCATACCCATTAAACAGTGCCTCCTGATTACACCATTAGTCCTACTCACGTAATGTGGTTATCAATCAGAACACTGTGCTTCAGATTGTCTATTTCTGAAATGATAGTCCTGAGCCTAGGTATATTGCTAAGCTCTGGACACGACAATGAATGGAATTTGGGGAATAACCTATGGTCAGAGGTAATTTCCCATAGCCTTTACCGATCAATAGCCATTGACTAAAGTGTACATTCACTACCTGCCTTCCCACCTGCTATCGGAGTATGCTATTATGGGTCTTTGGAGGTAGGCTATTCATGGCTGTAGACTCAGGGAAAGAAATCTGAGCAGCATCTACACTTTCGATGAACAAAACACCAAGACTTACGTGTGGAGGGAATCTATTGTAGTTGATCAGATATCAACAAAGCTGGTTCAGGCTCGATTTAAAGGAACAAATCTTCATTTCTGAATCCTGCTTAAAGCCAGCTAATACGTGTGGTTCGGGACCATGAGGTCAGGATGAGATGACATATGCAAGAGTGGTTTGGTACAGGTTCGAGATGCATTAGGGGCCGGTTAGGGACAGGTTCAGGATGCATTTGGGGCTGGTTATAGTGACAGGTTCGGGGGCTGGTTTGGGACTAGTGCTGGATATCACTCAGTGGATCCGAACCAGGAGTCAAACTACACAAATCAAAGGGGAAATGGACTGGTCTCACAAGGAGGGTGTGGCTAGAGGCCTTCAGGTAGGGCATAGCCCAGATAGGGACAAGGAGTAGGAAGAGCACGAGGCGTCGAAAGTCAAGCTTGGACCATAGACTGGGCCCCAACCAGGTGGAACGGCTTACCTTATTCCCCACTAGCTGGATGTCCACTGGACAGCGCCATATTGGACTGGTCCCAGTATGCACCCTCTCCTTTCCAGTCACTAGCTTCAGCAAATCATGTGGACCAGATCAGGGGGCTAAAGCTCTGCTTGGAGAGTGGAACTACTACATTCCCTGCATGCTAGGACACCTGCAATCTATTACCTGTCCAAGATAGGGTTGTGGTTAGGACAATGGACTCATGACTAGCAGTACCTAAGTTCAAATCCCCTCCAGGCTAGGTGTGGTGACCATTTTAACCCCATTGGTTGCAAAGGCCTGCACCAAAAGTTTTGGCAAAACGTTTTTGTAAAACATTTTATGAACCTTTGCAAAAGGTTTGGGTATAGTCTTTTGGTAACCACTTTTGGTAACCATCTTTGTTACACTAAAAGCCACACCAAGAACCGAACCCGGGACCCTTAGATTGGGAGTTCCAGGCTCTCCTGGTTGAGCTATCGAGGCTGCTGGTAGATCTAGGTACAATAGGTAAACATAAACTTTGTTATTGATTATCCTCATTAATGATCAATGCTATTAGGGACCTTTAGCAACCACGTAAAAGCTCATTAGGGACCTTTAGCAACCATGTAAAAGCTCATTAAACACAGACGTATCCTTTGCCTTCAGCACTACTACGTCTGCGTTTAATGAGCTTTTACGTGGTTGCTAAAGGTCCCTATTGATCATTAATGAGGATAATCAATAACAAAGTTTACCTATTGTACCTGGACCTACCAGCAGCCTCCATAGCTCAACCAGGAGGGCCTGGAACTCCCAATCTAAGGGTCCCGGGTTCGGTTCTTGGTGTGGCTTTTAGTGTAACATAGATGGTTACCAAAAGTGGTTACCAAAAGACTATACCCAAACCTTTTGCAAAGGTTCATAAAATGTTTTACAAAAACGTTTTGCCAAAACTTTTGTAACCAATTGGGTTAAAATGGTCACCACACCTAGCCTGGAGGGGATTTGAACTTAGGTACTGCTAGTTATGAGTCCATTGTCCTAACCACTAGGCTATCTTGGACAAGTAATAAAAGGTGTGTCCAGGTACAACCAATGCATAATACACATGTAGAGGCCTAGTGTAATCATTGATCCACTCTCCCCCCTGATGTTTGGCCCCCTGAGACCCACACTGCTAGTTCTAAGTGTCCCCAATTGTGGCAGCACTGGTATCCCGCTAGTGAGGAATATAGTATGGTAGGCGACCGGGGCTGGAACCCCATATGGAATGGAGTGTATAGGTAACCTCTGAATCACCACATGGCAGATGGAACAGGACTCCCAGGCGCCTGATGACACAACACCTGACTGGGGGGAAGGACACAGGTTCAAGGCAACTGGACCCAAAGTGGGTGGAATGTGGCATTAGACACCCAGGTGACCTGAACCGGACCCAAAGTGTGTGGTATCAGTATAGGGTAAATATAGAATGTAGTGATCCAAACCGGACCGAAAGGTGTGGTGAGGGGTGAATAATAAGATGCATATGGTTTTAGGTAAATCCCTACATTATATAGGGTTGGCTACACACATTCCATTCTGGATGGTTTCCTTCTGTTGGATATACTCTTTCAAGAGATGGTTATCGACTCCATAATTACTGATGAACTAACTGTAGTATATTCCCTTGCACTCTACCCTGAAGGGTCTGAATGAGAAGGCATGGGGTAATATCATACCATTCAACCATGCCACTCTCATGAGATACCGATTACAGTATTCTATTTATTGTAGGATCATACAAGCAGAAAAGTAGCTGTAACCCAATAAGTGATCGTGAGAACTCAAAACAATTCAAGAGTGGGGTTGTTGGTTAACATCATTTCTTCCAGATGTAACCTTAAATCTAATTTCAGTTTTGTTGAATCCTGAAACCTGTCACTGAGTCCGATATCATCAGAGTCATTACATTATCATCGTGATGTAGAGTATTCTCAAACTCATCTGCAGCGACACCACTATTCTCACGATATAATATACTTGGATGATTTAATGGGGATCAGCATTTATATTAAAGGTGCTGATGATAGTGTTGTGATGGTATCATTGTGCTTTTTATGGGTAAGTTATACCCTGCCTGTCCCACCATGTGTTTCCCGAGTTGCAGGGTTATCACTTAAAGATACAATATCAGTCAAAACGCCCCAAAACTAAGTTATAAAATAACATTACAATAATTGCTTTCATTAACCTTTTTTTTGTTTGACAGCCTTCTCTATGTTATTAATATATTCCTTATTGCAAATTGGACCTAGAAAGAGACTGAATGCTGAGGTTGCACATGTTGGTATGTTGCGATTGCCACACAGAGCATGGTCGATCCAATGGTGTTATAATGCACCCCTAACAGGTCTAGATATCTGTCAGCCGACACTAATTCGCTTTGGCTTCAAAGTTTTGAATTCATACATTGCTGGCTATGATCAATGCAAACATATTAAAACATAAAACAACACCAGAATTAGCTGATACAGTAGCTTTAAGATGTGATCCCATAAGGGTAGAGTTTCCAATTTGTGTCTAGCTAGTTAAATAGATATGTCTGATGTGCATACCGCATTGATAAAATACATTATTGTGTTGCATTGTACAGCTGGGTCTTATGGAGGGGTGGATTACGAAAAAGTTTTAGGGGATAACTGGTCTCTAGATAGCCAACCAATGATGATGACCATATCGTAAACCTATCATAGGTAAATAAAGGAGATGAATAAGTCAAGTGTCAACTGGTTCCCAAAGGTATGCCAAAGGAAATAATAATATGAACAGCACCTGTAGAGGGTCCTGCCGTTACCAGTCACAAGGCTGAGTGCCTTTCTCATGAGCCAGACGCCTCTAGATAAGATCATTAGTCCTACTTTCAGCAATGCACAAAATTATCAGAATAGTGTAGGCACTGTGCTTCAAGTTTTCCAAGTCTGCAATGATAGTCATTACCTGTAGGATTATTACCAAGCATCGAAGACGAAGGGAATTTGGGAAATGACCTATGGTCAGAGGCAATTTCCCATAGCTGTCGCCGATCAATAGCCATTGACTAAATTGTACATTTGCTACCTGCCTTCCAAACTGCTGTCAGAGTATAAGCTATTATCTGTCCTCCAAGGTCAGCTATTCATGGCAGAAGACTCAGGGAAAGCAGTCTGAGCCGCCTCTATAATTTTGTATAAAGACAGCAAGACTTAAGTACAGAAGGAATTTGTCCGTCTTTGACTAGATGGGGTGGGCTACACTTATTCCAGTCTGGGTAATATCTATACATACTGAAAATGATCCTTCAAGGAATAGGTCTTGTTCCCCTCTCTGAGTCTCTCCCAATAGGAATGACTGGGATTATGACAAATGAAATACAGCGTTACATCTTTAATCAGATAATGATAATATGATTACTGACAATCAACTCTCATTATCTTAATAGGCATTGCTTTAATAGTATCAGGCTAATTCCCCTTGGTAATTCTGCCATGATGCTAGGAAGCAGAGGATGGATTAAGTCTCGGGTGATATATTAGCACTGCCAGACCAGACATTTTATACATGTGCTAGCCCTTTCCTTTTAGTGTTCCAAGAATTGTAAGAAATGTACTTAGACCTGTTGATGTAAAACATAACACAGGGCAGCTAGGATGTAAGTTGAACAGGTTTAATGATAGGTGGCAGCACGGTATGGTAACTCCCTAGTTCTCATACTTAAGGTGGGTCGCTACCCTTGGGTCAAAGTCACTGAAAGTTAACAGAATCTCGCAAATTTTTTTTTACAGGCAGATCAAATTATATAGAATCGGAAAATGCAAAGAAAAATAGGGGGTCCCGGACTACTTTTTTAGATATAGAATTTTGAAAAATTAAAGTATTTAAAAAAATTTTCTGAAAATGAGAAAAAATGTGAAAACTTCCATGATTTTTTTTATATCAACCATTATGCGCAGAAATGTAAAACATCACATGTGAAACGCCTATATGTTCTCCTTTACTGGAAACATAATTTTACAATTTTACGCCATGGCATTCTGGGTAAAAATATGGAGTTTCGGGAAAGAATACAAAGAAATCATCATTATTTGTAGCCTTATTGGCTAGAAATAGTATTCAGTATTAACAGAATTTTTTTAAACTCTCTCAGAAAATAGTTCAGATCATTTGCTAACATATAGAAGTAATTTTGATAGGGGGTCCCAGGCATATTTTTAGGGTTTTGGTCCTTTGAAAATGAAAAATAATGCCAAAAAATGACTAAATTAATTATATATGGCACTGCATGATGGGTAAAATGGTAAAAATCTATATCTAAAATTGTCCTGATTTATACCCTTGGTTATTTCGAGCAATATCATAGCATCTATGGTGTTCTAAATATTAAATATCTGCAATTTACTAGCACTTTTTTAAAAATAAGAAATATTATCAGTTACCATTAAATCAAATATTCAAAGTGTTACAAAATGCACAATTTTGCTTGAAATAATCTAAATTTTTAACACAGTTTAGGGAAGGGGTATATGTATCTGGCTATGCAATATTGGCCTATTCTGATAGATTTTAGAATTTGAAGAAATCAAAGGGTAGCGACCCACCTTAACACAAGGTGGAGTGTTACCACATCTCCCTTTTTAGGATAAAGGTACATATTCTTATGATGACACTATACTCATGAAATGTCTCATCTATGGTGGTTAGATATACTCTATAAGTGTTTCTAATGTTTGATAGCGGTAGGTTTCTTTAGGTATGTCTTTGAATTAATGAATTCATGTATGGGATATCTATAAGTCTTTTGGATTTATGATAATTATCTAGATGTTCTCTATTGTGATAGCTCATATTGTGTTCTAGAGTCTTTCATCGGCAGACTGACCTCAGGACTCAGGCCTCAGTCAGGGATTATTATGCCCATGAACACTTCTTAGAGGTCAAGCCTATGTGGTGGGTTTATCACCCTTCCTGATTGACTCCTAGTGGTCATTCCTGTAGTGCCTTCTTGCACCGGTGTTCTGGGGGGAGAGGAAGGCTGTGGGCTTGGTATGTCCTGCTGTGCCCTGTTGTCTCCAGTGTGCACCAAGGCTCCTCGATTGCATGTTATCACTGAGCCTCTCTCTGTTTCTACGCGATAGGCTCTGGGAGAGGCTATCCTTTCCATGACGGAACCATATCGTTCCTGGTCCCGTACCCAGACGCAGTCACCCTGTTCCAATACTGGTAAAGTATCCGTTCTATGGCGTCTGTTGTAGTCTTCTGCCATCTTCTGCCTGTACATATTTTCATTAGCCTTGACGATCTCTTTATCATGGCCCTGATGAAGATGTGTGGTTGTTGTTGGCAGAGTGGACCTGATGTTTCTCCCTATCAGGAGCTGACAGGGGGCTTGGCCATTCTGAAGTGGTGCAGTGTGGTAGGCCAAAAATCCGAGGTGCTGATCAAAGTTCTTTCTCATGATATGCTTAGCAGTCTGAACTGCTCGCTCAGCTTTTCTGTTTGACTGAGGGCTCATAGTTTCCCAAGATATCTCTATCGAATAACATATCTATGATGATTAGAAAATTATCAGGACATGGACTGGGAATAAGGCCGATGATAAAGTACCATTGTCCAATAAAAGAGCTGGGTACTGCTAGACAACCTCCAGATACTTTAAGGGTAGTGCACCTGTCCCTCCGCGTTATGGGAAGTAGAGTTCTTTTGATGCAGATAACGACCTTTTGCACCATATGAATTGATGCAGAGCACGTTCTTTGGATGCAGATCACGTTTTGATGGTCTGCTGTTATCTACACTAGTGTAGATCACGTTTGTTACTGCAGATCACGGTTGTACACCTGTCTAAAATAAATGGGTATACCCTTGCATAAGAGTTATCAATCAAAATGGTGTTGGCTTCTCGATAAATTTATAAATAACAGATGGGTGACGGAAGCATTATGCCCTGGCCGTGTTACACCGAGCTGCTAATATGAGCATAGAATTTATTCCATTCGGTCATTCAGAGCATGCAATTATATAGGACTCAGAAAAAGGCTTAGGGTTCTGGGCAATGGAGATTGGGGTTTAAGACGGCAGGAGTGAAATGATGGGGAAGCAATGTGCTGCCTACTTTAGCTAGGCAGTCGTTTTATGGGGGGCACCAACTATTTATGAGGCATGATGCTTATGACAAGTAAAAATAAGAATAATGATGCCATGGAAATCAATTGAAAAGAGGGAATCATCCTCTAGGCAGTCAACTGTCCAGGAAACTGGTGTGAGGAAGGGTGAGACTAGTGTGAGCATGCGCATAGAGCGAGGTAGGGTGAGCCCTGTGTGAAGATACTCACCCTATGTGCTAGGCTGGGCAAGCCTTGTGCCTATAGCCTCCTCTGCCCAAACCCACACTGATGGTGACCCTCTGGTCTGTGTGCTGACACACCACTTTACCCAAGGTCACCCAAGCATGCACACCAGTAGTTAGTAGTAGGTTGTGTATTGCCATGGTGGATAAATAGAGGTTCCTTTATATGGCTATTCAACACAGATCTGATAGTATAGTGGTCATCACTATTGCTTTGTATGTGAAAGGTCCAGGGTTTGAGACTCGGCCATGTCAACCTACCCACCATTTCTTTTCATTGTCTATTTTTACAAACCTAACTCAGAATTGTCCACAAAATATATCTCACTGGTATATTGTTCTTAAAACAAGGGGCAACTGGTAGAACTTGCATCACAGCTGCATAAGGGCCTTCATTATGCTACTGCAAGCCCTTGTCACAGCTCTTCCACAGTGCCACACAGTCCCAGCCATCAAACCTGGATTTGGGCAACATGGCGGAGAGTTGGATAGGGCTAGCACAAGATGCAGGCTTGTGTGAGGGCAATGCTATAGGAACAAAAGGTTAAACACTCCAATGTACAATACATATAGGTTCCTTAGATAGCACAACTTCGTACCCACATGGTAGTCTAGTGGTCATCACAGTCGCCTTGTATCCCAAAGGTCCAGGGTTTGTGACTCGGCCATGTCAACCTTCCCACCATTTTATCTTCAATTTTCTATTTTTACGAAGAAAAAATGGTGGGTAGGTTGGCATGGCCGAGTCACGAGCCCTGGACCTTTGGGGTATAAGGCGACTGTGCTGACCACTATACTACAGTGTGGGTATGAGGTGGTGATATATAAGTAACTGCTATATATTGCACATTGGACAACCCCACACCTTGTGCAAGCCCTTGCCGACCTCTCACCTAAGTTCTCCCACCACCAGCTAGCCACTGGGTGGGATTGGATGGGCATATGGAAGGGCTAGGGCACCTCACCCAAAGCTCACACTACCTCAGCCCTTGAGCTAGGCACAGAAGTAGTTCGCCCTAGCTGGCACTAGCATGCCCTAGCTTCGCCCCAGTTTCCTGGGTGTTCACCTATTTTGCTTCATTGGAGCAAACAATCGTATGAAACGTGATGTGGCACAAACTCCTGAGTTTGGTAGTTTAGGGACTGAGGAAGGATTGAGGAAGGATCATAATAATTATGATATATTATATCATATGTCTAGTCCCCTTAGTCATATATAAACAATACTATTACATGCACGAGGATTTTCTGTCCAGTAAAACAGCAATATAAATTCAATCGCAATTCAATGGCTCTGACACCAGACACACCACAGTCTGGGAGAAGAATGTAGCAGGTGCACTCCAGACAGGGCATCCATTTTGTATTTGTTCTTTATTTTTACAGTGCAGGCATGCAGCAGTGGGTATTGGTCCCGGGTATTGGTGCATGCGAATACATCAAAGCTCTCTGCAGTTGCTACTTTTAGCATCATTACACCCTTGCCACCATCTTTGATTTTCTATTCTGTTTCGTGTCCCCATGCAAAGAGCGGTTTTGCTGGATCCATCTTTGGTTCCTCCCACCATTGCTGCGTTGCTTTATCTTTCTTTCTTTTTTTTTTGAGGGGGGGGGGGCGGATGGGAAGGTTAAACACGCCCACACTGGAACCTTCCCCTGGACCCCCCCCCTCTTCCGGAAAGGCCAGGCACCATAAGACCTCTAAGACAAAGGGTTTGAATACTAGACTTAACCTTGCCATCACGGTTCATCAATCGCCATTTATAGTCATTTAAAGCTCTGCATGCCTTCAAACGATCTGATCTGATAAGTTCGTAATTGTACGTTGCTCTGCTTTATATACTGTTATAGTTATCATGTTTATTGATATGTTGTGCCCTTTTGAGTTCAATCATCTCTACTTCTGCACAAAAGTATTTTTATTTTAAATGTCCTTTGAAAGTTCTCTATTAGTATATGCACATTTTACACATAATGAATTAATGCCTTGGCCTTCACTGCGGAATTCTTAGGGTACAACATGAACCCATGTGACAACTTATCGGAGCTTATCTCCGCGGCACCAGACCAAGTAATGGATGCGCCCACTGGGCAACGATCTTGACCGCCATGCAAATATATATCATTTGATGCACATGCCCCAAGGCAAGGCTTGAGTCACGGGGTGCTCCTGACGCTTTAATGTTTCTACCACTGATGACTCAATGCTTCTCCCGAGGGCCATTTTCCATTAGTCGAGCTAGATGCATGGTCAACCGACACACTCACCACAAACAGTATGCATGGGAGTGTGGTGTTACTTGGATCACTTTGCATTGTAGATTTTATACATAATGGAGATCAAACTGCAATCATAGTGCCTGTATGCGGCTCCCCACCTTACCCACTGGCGCGAAATCTTACCTGTACCCCCTACATAATCAAAGTGGTCCACACCCTACCTTACCACCCCTCACACAGTGGTCTCACCCAACTCCCCTACTCCACCAGGCGCTCCCGCGCTCTCCTCACTCCGTCCCCTTCAGCCAACACACACTCTGGTTTGTCGCCGAGACACGGCGTCACAGGAACAGATTTATATCTTAGTCACGGACGGGGTACACAATGACGAGGGGAGCAAAGACGCCGAAGCGCTCTGCGCGCAGCAAACAACGCCAACAACGTCAGGCTACTACACCAACACAGCCGCGCTCCCCCTCACAGCAGCCTATTACCAACCGCGAGCAACAACAGGACGACGGCCGGGCTGATAGTCCGGCCGTCGGAGGTGAGTCTGCCGTAACGGCCCCTTACATACCAAAGTCTAATGTTCAAAAGCCTAAAAAACATCCTACTACAGTTAAAGAATTGGCAGCTGAGGTAGCTTCAACAAAAGACACTTTGGCCGATATTTTGGCCGCGTTAGACGTCATAAAAACACAACAGGGTACTCCCTCCACCCCTCCTGTTTTGCAGATTCAAGATGGCGCCCGGTTTCCCGCCACGGCCCCGGCGGCCGCCATGACACCTCCGGTAACCAGGGACGCCAACCAGCCACTACCAATGCAGCCTTCCCCACTGGTGCAGCAACCACAGCCGGCGCAGCAAGCTCAACAGATGCAGCAACAGCTACAGCAAGCACCTACCCGGGCAGCACCGACACAGCAACAGGACCTCCGGCTGCCGCCACCCACATGGGGAGGCGGGCCGCCTCCACAGGCCGCGGGTGACCGAGGCCACATGGCGGCCAAACCGCCGACACAGCCACAACAGGACGGGACGATACCAACGCCGCGGCACATCATCACGGCCCCCAGCATTCAAGCCCAGGTCTCAGCAGCACTGGCGGAAGCCAACCCACGTGACCCAGCCACATACAAGGGTAAGGTACCAAAACCATGCCATTACTTACAGAGAGATGGACTGTTGCATGATAGGGATAGAATAGAAGCTCAAGTAAACATGAGCTTCCCGGAATGGGTCGGGGCTTTCACAAACATGCTGGATCTGGCGACCATCTCCGCAGACGACAGGCCGTTTGTGGAGGCCCACTTCCGGGAAGTGGTGGCCGATGCAAGCGACAGAGATTGGGCTAATGTCAGACGATGGTCCAACCACATATTTAACAAGATAGAGGCCGGCATGATGTTCTGGAGAGTACAGGGCCCCATCCAGAGGGAGCGTTTCAAAATCTCCTTTTCCCTCCCTCATAGCAATGCAGGGGGAGAGGCTATCCCATGCCCAGCATACAACAGGGCACAGTGTAAGCATAAAGAGTCACATGATGAAGGCCGCTTTACGTTATCACATGTATGTAGATACTGTCTAGCTGTTACAGACCAGTCCTACCCCCACTCAGCAAGCACGTGCTTCCGACGCATGAAGGGCCAGCAGGGCGGCGGTAACAACAACAACCAGCAGCATCCGGGCAACAACAACAACCACAACAACAACAGGGGCAGAGGTGGAGGTTACAACAGAGGTGGCGCCGGCGCCCCGCAGGGAGGTCACAACAACAACTACCCCCAGGCGGGCCGCGGCGCCCCTCACCAAGGTAACCAAGGTAACCAATCTCAGTACAACCCAGGCTACGATGGCAACCAGCAGGGAAACTGGCGCAACCAGTCGGGAAACTAGATAGTGCTGTCTTTGATAGGAAACTGCTCTTTGACTTTAACCTAGACTCTAATGCTGACGCCACACAGGCTAAGCCAGTAATGCAGGGAAACCAAGGGAATACCTCAGGAAATATAGTAAGTAAGGAGGGAAAGATTGGTCAGGTTATAGGAGTAACAGAGGCACAAGACAGCACGGTAAATAGCCTCAGTGAAAATTGTGATGTTGTGTTTAGTGAATACCCCGCAGATGTCATCGACGAGATGCTCAGCGAGGACATAGAGGTCACACAAAGGCCTCCACACATTCAGCCCATACACCCAGCAGCGCTGCAACAAAGCCGCAGAGACGACTGGCCGACTGCAGGTCCACAGCTTGCAGCCACGGTCGCAGGTAGAACATATGCCAAGGTAAAACAAGTAGGCCTACCCAATGCCATAGGGGCTCAGATCCCGGTGGAAACAGGCTTGAACATACAGGCATGGAGGAAGTATCTTGGGGAGGAGAGTGACAGTGAGTTACTCGCCTTCCTGACATACGGCTTCCCTGCCTCCTACCAGGGGGGTCCATCAGACCAAGTTGACATAGACAACCACTCCTCGGCATACCAATTCCCAGAAAAGGTCTCAGACTACATCAGAAAAGGCATAGAAAAAGATCACATCCTAGGCCCATTTGATAAGTTACCATTTGAAGGGTGGAATCACATCTCTCCTATCATGACAAGAGGCAAGGCAGAGGTGGGGGACAGACGCATAATTACTGACATGTCTTACGGCAAATCTATAAATGAGTGCATCCCAAAGAGTAGCGTCCTTGGAAAAATACGCCCACACACCCTACCAAGTGTGGATCACGTCGTAGACTACATCACATCTCGTGATACCCCCACATACCTCGCCACACTGGACATTAAGTCAGCATATAAGAACCTCCCAGCTGATCCCATGGACTTGCCTCTCAATATCGTCAGCTGGGAAGGTTCATATTATATAGAGAGTAGAGTTCCGTTTGGGTCACGTGTGTCGTCATTATATATGCAGAATGTCGCCAATGCAATCTCTCGAATTTTACAGGAGAAGGGACACACCTCGCTCATATACCTGGACGATATCATCCTGATGGGTGAGTCCCTGGAGGAAACCACAAAGGCGTACCAGGCAGCACAGGACCTACTCCAGGAGCTGGGGCTCCCGGTGGCGGCCGAGAAATCGCAGCCCCCGGCCTCATCTACAACGTGGTTAGGTATCTACATAGATGCAGCTACACGGTATCTGCACATCACCGAACAAAAGATAAGTGACACTCTGTACATCATACAAGGCGCGCTTAGACAAAGATCCATCTCTAAGCGCCACCTTCGATCCCTACTGGGCAAGCTCCACCACGTATGCAAGGTTGTGCGTCCGGGCAGACTGTTCATGGGCAGGCTCCTAGACTCACTCCGCCAGATGGGCCCCGACAGGCAATACACTACAATCGGCAGGGAAATGAGGCGCGACCTCATGTGGTTTGTCTGTTTCTTGCGGCAGTACAATGGGAAATCAATGATGTTGCATAAAAATGTTCCAGATCTCATGGTGGAAGCTGACGCATGCAAAGAGGGCATCGGGGCATGCAGTGACGACTCTTACTATGCTTCATTTGTTCCCCGCCAGGTGGCAGCACTCTCAATAGCCCAAATTGAAGCCCTCAATGTAGCATTGGCAATTAAAACATTTATCAATGAATCACACAGGGGCAGGACAATTCTCCTAAAGACGGACAACATGGCCACGGCCCTGGTCCTCCAATCCGGCAGGGGCCGGGACCCACTCATCCTCCAGGCGGCCAGGGACCTGTGGTGGCACGAAGCCACCATGGGGGTTAAGATTGTCCCCATTCATGTTGCAGGATCATCCCTCGTCCTAGTGGACGCTCTATCCAGGAGAACAATCAGCGCCCGCCATACTGCCCTCTCAAATGACATTGTGGCCAGGAGGAATCTCCGGCATATGTACATTGACCCATACGCCATACTGGCCCATTATGATGTGTGATCTCTTATTCATTTCCCAGGCCCGTTGTACGGCATGATGGCCAGACGAGCAGCGACGCGTCACACCACCAGGCAGCCCAGATCGGAAGCGAACCACTCCAGGGCAGCGCGGCTATTCGTCTCATTCCTGTTCTACTGCGGCGTCGCCATGGCGACCATCACACCGGAGGATCTCACGACGTACCTTGAGTACCTAGCAGAGTTCTACGCCCCAGCGACGGTCCCGGTGTACTTCTCCCATGCTAAGACATTCATGGAGCTGTGCAGCAGGCCAGTGCACACCTTCTCCCACCGCTCAGTACTCAAGGCCATCAGGTCTATCTCCAATACAAAGGTCTACAGGGATGTAGGCACCATCCCACTGTCTATTTATCAATTTAATTTAGTACTGTCAGCAATCCCGCCGAGCATGAACACTGCCACATATTTATTTGCATTCTCAGTACTGTTGGTCTGTGCCTGGAGGAGGTCAAACGTGGCCCCCGACACGATGACGTCATATGACCCTAACCGTCACCCCTCTAGGCAGGACTTCTCCCTGATATGGGATACACTGCATATACACCAGAAGTGGGCTAAGAACTTACAAGGATCCGCTCAAAGCCACGACATGATAATTAACAGTTCCCATGGCAACCAGTACTGTCTGGTCGCGCTATTTAAGACAATGATGTCACAAACCCCTACCAGGCACCCTAGACAGCCTCTCTTAGTGTATCCAGACTCGGGCAAGACTATCACGACCACCCACCTGGCGAGAGTGTGGTCGAAGGCAGTGGCGGCCGTGGGCCTACCGCCAAGGGTCCACTCTATTCATTGTATCCGCAAGACGGCAGCCACCCTGGCCGCAGACATGGGGGCCAGTGAAAGAGAGGTTATGGACCTAGGCATGTGGAGGTCCAGCGCTTATCAAAAGTATGTCAGAACTAAGAACTCATCTTCAGTCCACACTGCCATCGCCTCCAGAGTTCATAAAATATAAACTCCGCATTGGTTCATATTTGTATATTTTATGTTCTCTCGTCTTGTTTTACTACCAAATCAACAAATATATATATATTTTTGGAATCACTACAGTGATCCATTTTATGTAAACTATTACTCCAACCAAATACAAATGTAATAGTAAATAAAATATATATATTGTTCTCCAAAATCACATCTTGTCTCGTTCCTCTGGGATGGGTGGAGGTAGACGCATAGGGTATTATGATCAGTATTAAATCATAGTGCCTGTATGCGGCTCCCCACCTTACCCACTGGCGCGAAATCTTACCTGTACCCCCTACATAATCAAAGTGGTCCACACCCTACCTTACCACCCCACACACAGTGGTCTCACCCAACTCCCCTACTCCACCAGGCGCTCCCACGCTCTCCTCACTCCGTCCCCTTCAGCCAACACACACTCTGGTTTCCCACCCCCATCCCCAATCATTCCACCTTCAATATTTATGTTCAATATCTATATTACCCATAAGGGTTAAAATCATATCACCCATAAAGGGTCAATTGTCTTACCCATAAAGGGTCTATAACATGTTGGGTATACGGTTCATATTTGTATATTTTATGTTCTCTCGTCTTGTTTTACTACCAAATCAACAAATATATATATATTTTTGGAATCACTACAGTGATCCATTTTATGTAAACTATTACTCCAACCAAATACAAATGTAATAGTAAATAAAATATATATATTGTTCTCCAAAATCACATCTTGTCTCGTTCCTCTGGGATGGGTGGAGGTAGACGCATAGGGTATTATGATCAGTATTAAATCATAAAGCCCTGTACAGACTTCCAGCCGACTTCCAGCCCAACGTTTTTGCCAGTGCTATTAGAGTAACTCAGAGTTTTAGTTTACAGTGGGAATATCCTATAAGCCTCACTGTTTTGATTATGGCGACTTAAAGGCGCAGGTCTCGGTACCCCTCCAGCGGCAGTCGGAGTACAGTCAAGACAGGTACTCAGCCCTTTATATAGGGGCCCTGAGGCTTTAAGTACTGTAGTATATGATATCTAAAAAAAACATGAGTAGGCCTATAAGCCACATCTTGAATTTGTCCTGATGCTTCATCGTATTCGGAATAACAATGAAACCTCGTTGAGTTTAACAGGCCATTAGTATGTCTAATTCTTTCAGTGCAAAGGAGAGTACACAGAATCTGTAGATGAAGCCCCCTAATTCTTAGATACAATGATTATTTACATTCAAAGAGCTGTGAATATGGCCATGAATGCCTTATAAATTTCAAATAAATTGACATACAATACAATCACCATGCAATTGACAGTTGATCCCGTCGCCATACAATGCATAATGACAATGTCATATGCAAACTACTCTCCCTCAAAATTCAGGGCTTGAGGGAGTCTGGCAATGTTCTGCTTTCCTTAGTTCAGCATTACCCGACTATAAAATACACGTACGTTGGACTTATTTTTAGTCTGGTGATTTTGGACCTACCGTGAAAGAGAGTCAGGCATAGCGGGACTCGGTAAAGAGAGTCAAACTATGTCTAACTCTCTTTCAGTCTGGCATCTCTCAGTCCAGCATTGCCTTCATTGGTCCTCTTTGTAATACCTGACTGTGGAAAGGTAGTAGTTTTAGTGACATAGGGAGAGTCCATAGCTAACGCTAACGGTTTTCTCCATAGTAGACCGAACCAGCCTCCCAGCTAACAAAAATACATCATTTTACGTCAAAATAACGTTGCTACCGTTATATTAGGCTCTAACACGTTAAGGGGTGGTGCCACCTGGTGGCACAAAGCAGATCTAAATGGTAGGACAAGATGGCACTGAGCCTCTTTGTATAGTCTACACTCAAAAAGTAAACTCGTCTGCAGACTCTTCTAAGTGACAAGAGAGTGGGTCCTCTAGCTGTAGTTGCCAGATAGAAGATACACTTGGTATGTGCCAGCCCAAAACCTGACTCATGCCAGCCCTAGACTCGTCAACCAGGGTCTGATTCAGGATTTTCTCTGTAGGTGGCATCAGTATAACATGCATTCTGTATAAAGTTGGGGAATGAATTGCATAATTTCTATGTTGATTTTAATCATATTTATGGGAATACAGATTCATGTTATCGAAAATCCTGAGATTCATCTATTGGGGATGCTAGAAAAGGTAAAGGAATCAATGCTTTGATATAATTGAGACAAAACAAATATGTGTAAGGCACAGACACCTCTTTTGTGGTTATTTCTATGGTACAATAGCTGCAAGGAAACTCCCATTAGTAAGACATCCACATATGGGTTAGCAGTCTGTAACTAAAGGGTAGAAATACTCTCAATATAGACTTGGGGATATGGCAGGAATTCCCCTAACCTTCATACCTCTATGTTTGTATGAATTAGCTATCATAAACCTCAGAAATATAGAGAGATATGGACAACAATTATGGCTAGGCAGAACCCAATTAGCTCCACCTGCAGTGAAGTAGAGGTTATAGTGCACAGGTTAACCCTCTAAGGGGTGCATAGTGCTTTAAGGTGCTATGCTCTATGCGATCATAATACATGAATTCAGCCTTGGCAAGTTTACTCGCCCAACTGTTGATTCATTTCCAAAAGTGCATGAATGCAGGCTTGGCGAATAGACTCACCAGGACTACATTCATGCATCATGCTGACAAAGGATTCAAGGACATTTAAAGCAGTTTGCAGCCAATAAAGGGTTAACTATTCTGGATTGTGAATTTGACGACCTTAGACTTGTCACTTGGAGTGGGCCACTGCCTGGGCTAACATTGTCAGTTAGATGACCCTAGTCTTGTCTTGTGGGATGGTAACTGGACAGTTCATCAAATAGACAACCTTTAACTCGTTTATTTCACTTTAAAGACCCTAAACTCTTCTTATAGGACGACCTTTTGACAAGTTTGGATCCCTTCATTTTATCAGTGTACTTGGGACACTTCTTACTGTGTATTTATGATTAATTTATTTATGGTTTATGCATAAATGAAAACCGTATATCATCCTGTATGCATCTACCAAGTCTTTTTTTAAATTTCTTATCATAAAACTGAAATAAATAAGTATTAAAAAACTAAATTCTGCTTGGAGAGTGACCAAATAACTGTGTGGAGAGTGAAGCCATGCAGGTAGGACAGAGCCAATGAGTTGGTAGTACACTGAGTGGGTGCTGTTTCTACAGACAAGGTGTGCATTTATCAGGTGTGGACACTCAAGAGGACCCCTAAAACAATGGCCATCCCATTAACACTTGGGTCCAGAGGTGTGTACAGTGGTCAGCTGCTGGTAGGTGTGAGTGCTCTACACACACACACCTACCCTCCCCTATACTAAGAAAGCTGTGAAATCTCGCCAAAGGAGCGAGAAATCTTGCCAAAGGAGCGAGATTTCATGTCCTACAAGATGGCTGCCCCCATCCAGAGGCTCCACTGGACCATCGTGTTAGAGCCTAATAGCGTTTCGTCATAATGATGAGCCATAGAGAAAAGTTATATTACGTTGTATAACGTTTTTTGTTTACTGGGCTACATGCACGTGTAGTGGTACTCTCGTTCCCAAATTCTTCCGAAGGAAAGCTCTGGTAACTGCCAAATGTTGGGATTTTGCTGGGTCTGGGCAACCCCTGCTGGTAGTTTGGAACCAGCGAACAGGAACAGGAAATGGAACCAGAAAGGCTGATGGTAAATCTACCTAAAACTACCATCATACATTCTGGTTCCATTTCCTGTTCCTGTTTGCTGGTTCCAGCCTACCAGCAGGGGGTTGCTCAGAACCAGCAAAATCCCAAGTTCAAGGTCATTTGGCTGTTACCAGAGCCTTCCTTTGGAAGGATTTGGGAACGAGAGTAGTGTAGTGGCAGGGTACCAAAGTCATTAGATGCAATACACGGTAACAGTAGTGGCAGCTGGGCATATGGATGATTATCGCCATCCCATACCTCTTCACACCTGGCCATTCATAATGGTACCCTCACCTAATGAATGGTGCTACTCCCGGGTCATGCAGTACAATACGCAATTAGTGGATGGATGTCTTCTCATAATATGATCACGAAACAGCACATATACATATAGGGGCGCTGGGGCCGGCTTTAAGATGGTCTGGTGCAGCACTAGTATCAGTGTGCCATTGCTGCTTGTTAGATGATCTAGCTTTTCTATTGATTTTTACATATAACCGTTTGGAAGTAGAAGATGTACATGAAACGGCATACTACAGTGCTCAATTTAACACCCTCAATTACCCTGAGCTTACAGGAAAGTCTATTATCCCCTCCCCTCCCTTTGATTCGTTTCAAGGGTCATCAAATGTGACTGCTGTACTGTGTCTGTGAGGTAGATGGCGGGGGCAGAACTGTTTTATCTAAGTGTTTGTTGTGCTTACTGCATGGTACCTCTCCACTGGAATCTCTGCCTACCCTTCAAATTTCCTATGCCACAAATGCGGAATAGTTAATTAGTGATCAACACTAAGAAGGAGGGGCACCCCTTCACCAAATCCATGCAGGGTGCTATCCAAAGGTGCCCTGACACTTGTTCGTCACCACGAGGATACCATCAACCTTCCTATATTTTCGCCTGGTCCATATTGGAATAGCTGTGCGACTGAATTATAGTGATGTCTGACAACGTTAGATGATAGCGTGAAGGTAAGGACACCTATTTCTGACTTAATGAAGACTTACCTTTGACATGAATTTTCCCAACATTAGCATGCGGAATGCACCACTTCACAGTGCCTACACCTATTGCCGTCATTCGAATGGTACAATTGGTTAGCTACATTTAGTGATGTAAGCCTTGGACAATGGTAACTATCTTTGGAGGGGTAAGACAAAGCATTTCACGACATGGTTATATTGCATACACTCATTACATAATTATAGAGGTCTGCAAACGTCACAGTGTGGGTAAACAGAGGCTACACGTGGCTAGGCAGCCTTACCATGATAGCACTCACCCGGGTAACTACTGTAAAGTTTATTTTAAATTGCTTGTGGGTTGTATCTATATGCATATTTCGCTATACAACACAATAATGTCATGTGCCATGTATAAATGAAATTATCTACCCCCTCCAGGACACATTTGGCCATTAATATATGGCTGGCTGATTCATGGTGCATATACCAGCTGGGGGTCACAGTCCAGCGATCTGTTTGCCCACCATACTATGCCATACTTCCCATACAAATAGAAACAATCAAGTATATATAATTCGACCGTATAGCCGAGGATTAAGTTCAGTACAGAGGCGTAGGAAGGAAATAGTCAGGGGGTGCACGGGGGTCCACTTCAACCAGTTTTTTGTATCGGCTTTTATGTATGATGACACAAAAAAAAGGATAAATTGCAGTAAATTATGGTGATACATTTGAGGTGAATTATGGCAATCTAAATGGTAATTATGGTACTGCCTTAGGATCTAATGCACAACTATGACATGTAGCCCAGTTCAACATCTTTGACTATCACCCTTGATACTAAGTACAATAAAACCATGGACAAAATACATGCCTCATATAGCCATAGATTCCATACGTTTTTAACAATGAACTGAATTCACCAGCAGCCATCTTGAACTACAGTAGTATGGGTATAGGCACCCGTTGGGGAGAGTGGCGGGGCATGCCCCCGACCCCCCCCCCCCCCCGACCTATCGTTATCCAGTCTGGTTTAAAATACTGTAGTGTGGCCAGGTATTATGGGCTCCCTATCATGACACAACCATCCCGGATCCGACCTTAGAAGTAGTGCATGGTAGTAGAGACTACAAATAATTTGAAAGAATATGAATATAATTATTATTCACATATCATTGCAAAGCTAAGATTTCAGAAATATCATTTTGGATATCATAAGGTAAACTATGAAATTCTAGTTGAATCTTTTCAAGAAAAAATGATGGATCATTTTCCCAAAGATCAGACCAAATCTACCAGTTGCTGTTCATGACCAATTTATATACAAGAGGGCAGAATTTAGCCTACGATTGCATCAAGTACACCTTTCAACATGAATAAACAAGAGTGTACCTCTCATTATGAATAAGCAATATTCATACTTGATAAATCCATACCTGTCTCTCATTGTACCATGTTGACCCCTGGTCAGACCCAAAGGCAATGAAGCCTAACTAATGACCTTTAGTCTCAGAGTTGTACTCACCAGTGACATAGCCGAAGAGCATGGTTAGGCACCAGGGGGGTGCCAAGACCCACAGCACCCTCTATTCTGCAGAGCATATTATATTATATGCAGCTGCACCAGCCTGTTAGGGCCAGTCTCAAGCAGGGCAGGGAGGAGGTCACACTGCACAGTCCAGTGTGGGGACCACTAGTCCAAAGGTCTTTAGTATACATGATTGGTATGAACTGACACCACTGTACTGTAAGAGGGCCATGGTCATATAGCCCACCCCCAGTACATTTGTATTGCATTGAGAGAGCATAAATGAAACCCTCATATTGAGATAACGACAGAAGCTTTATAATGCTACATTGAAATATAACTTGCAAAAGGGTAAATCTTCCCAGGAGAAAATACAACAGAAATTAAGCTTGAATAGCTTTTGTGAAATAACTGTTTAAAATATGCTTAAGAATGCGGATGGTACTACGGCTGGTTAGGCACTGAGGGTTGAGGTGGGATGGAGTGGCTATTCACAAAGTATTTTGGATAGGGTGGAAGGTAAGTCGATTGTTATGGTATTTGGGGGAGGGGGTTAGCCCAAGGATTCTTTCTTGTAAAATCAATATTTATTTTGGGCTCATCTAATAGGCTTAAAGCAGATTGCAGATCTGTAGCAGACTTTTCAATCTATCTTATTGTGCAATTCCCATAACCGCCATCTTACTATTTCTATAGCCAAATTTGATATTTCCATACAGATGTCCTGTTTCAGGGTGAAATATATATGCAAGACGGGCGTACTGGGTACAAATGCTAGCTTGTGCGACCACACTCTGAAAGACTCGTTTCCAACTATATCCTGCTTACACAGAATCCAAAGACCTATTGTCATTGGTCAGAGATGTCCCCTTCCTCCTGATTGGCTGGAGTGGAGGCACCTGCTGGTCACCTACCTGCTACTCCCTAACACCAGTGGGAGAGACAGTACATGCCAAATACCAGAAGGGTGAAATATTCAAAATTGAAATGACTTTTCATGATGGGGTTATCTTCAGATGGTCCAGAATTTTATTATGCCATTGATATTCCCTGAAAAGAGAGCCCCCCGTACACCCATAGGGTAGCAGTTGATTTCTGATGACCTCAATAAAAACACTCGACCTGCCACCTGCAGTGTCTTGGGGTCCCTAATGGTAGCGCAATTAGTACAGGACTATGGGCGGAACCTTCCGTTTGGACCGTTACATGGGGTATCTATTGTCATGCAACATGCTGTGCCGCCAACGGTCCTAATGAGAGTGGTTAATTCAGTGATAGGGAAGGGAGGTGCAGGAAGTCTACAGTGGCAGTGTCTGTTCTTCCTGTCAGCTGCAGGTAAAGTGGTGCTCATGATAAAGTGGTGTTTGTGGGTGGTAGTGCTGTCCGATGGGGGTGGCTGAGATTGGTGGATTTCAGCGACAGTGTGTCAAACATATTGTAGCGGGTCATTTCCATCATGACAGCAGGATTCTAACATTCCTTTCTGAATTATGTATAGTAATACTATATATACCCTGGTATTTTACACTATAAATGGGCGACCTCTTCTCCCCTATCTCGCAGTGCTGCCAAACAACCTGAAAGCCATTTCAATACTTGATGGATTAAAATAGTTTTGGTCCCTCTTTCCCGTAATTTCAGAATAATCCGCCCCTAGGCTAGATTTTTTCAGAGTGAATGTAACAATTCTTAACCATTGAAGTCAATACATTTTTCAGTTTTCATTCAATAATAGGAATATGCCTATAGCTATAACAATAAGCTATGTGTTACTATCATAACTGGTTGAGATAAGGTTCATATACCCTATAGAATAGAAATAATTTTGTAAAGATCAGTATTTTCGAAGTTTCTAATGGTAAATGAAGGGGGGTGCAAAAACATATTTCACCCATAAGAAAATACAAAACACCTTAGCAACCACATTTGATGGAAAGGTAATGAAGAGAGCTGTCAGGGGAAAATGATTACAAGTCTGAAAAAATGGTGCCACATGGCTCTAATGGCCGCCAAAACTAGGTCATTTTAGTGAATTGACCAACTTTAGCCACCAGTGGTGCCACCTGTGAACTGTTCCAAGGAACAAGTACCATACCTTGAGTAGTAACTGTGTAATGATACTTTTTTTTAGAACAATTCAACTATATTTGGCATTTTTTGAATTTACAAGTACAGACAGTCCTTCGATATTAAAGTAGGGGGGGGTGATAAATCTACTTTTCTTCGGGGACAGGCTCAAACTATGCATTTGGGTCCAAAAACACGGGAAATCACAAAAATATTTTTTTCGGACCCCCGTGACCCCCCCGTACATAGGCTCCGAAGATCGGCCAAATAGTGATAAAAACAGCCAAAATTCAGGCTTTCAGATTCCTTCTAAAATCAAATCATGACTTCATGAAAATGGTCAGAAACCTTCATATGGGACCCAAAGAGACCATTTAAAGTCATATTGTTGTGATTATAGAGGTGTTTCCCCCTCTAGGGAGGTGGTTCGTCCTCGGTAAAATACCGATAAATCAGCTATTTTGAAGGCATTTGCTCCCTTACAATCACATCCCTATACTGCCATAAAAGATCCTCAGGACACCTAATCAGGCAGATTTCAGGCAGATTTCAGGCAGGCCTTCTGGAGGGTCCCCTCTTTCTGTCAACTCCCCTCTATGACCCCCCCCCCTCCCAGCATGCACCAATAGCCATCAGATGACTCTCCCCCCCCCCCCCCATCGCCTCTATAATTACCCTATACTGAAATAATGTATTAACATAAGACCTGCCTGATACTTTGAACCTTTCTTGAGGGCTCCCTGTTCCTGTTAACCACCCCTTATGACCCACCTCCACCCCATCCCCACCCTCACCCCAAACTAATAGCCATGAAATAACCCCCCCCCCCCCCTCGGCTCCATATTACACAGTATAACCATCAGCCCAACCCTCCCTCCATGTGGCACAGTGCACAGCATTGCCTCTCATGGTATGTATCATGCCTAGGAGTGGGACAGTGGTGTGGTTAAAAGAGGGCCCCCCCCCTCCAACAAAAAAAGAATGAGTGAGCTGGGTCCTTGAGATCACCCGGGTAGGTGTATCTACTACAGCTGGTAGAGAGATACTGTACTTTGGGTTCAATATTTGGTTTAATATCAAGATATGTATTCATCTGTCCTCAAAGTTTGATATTAGGTTCTACCATATACCCCATATAGGGGATTGCATAGGTCTACCAAGAACCATGCCTATGTTATATTTTCATATATCTGAATATTATAGCAGCACCCTGAGATGTTACATGTATGCCCGTCTTTGACAAAATCTGATCTTTAGCATTGCAAATGAGGTATCAGGGTTACCTACCCCTCCCCATAATTGCAAGGTTTATTATTGGCTTCAATAATATTTAGAGTTCAGAGTATTTATTTAACACCTCAGAGAATTGAATTAAATAATTAGCTCTTGTCTTATGTCTAGGATACTAACCATGCAAGGTGTAGACTAAGAGATATGGACACCAGTCCTTATTTGGAGTCATTTGCAGGCTCCCCCACCCCTCACCCCTCTACCATCCATCATTCTATGCATTTAACCACTTGGTTAAGGAGGAGAGTCAGGGTTTTTATTTATTGTTGTATCAGGTTATTGGTGATGTTAATATTAGATCTCTGCTATAACATTTATAGAATTACTATGTATAATAACATGAAGCAGTCATCTTGACCATGAATACACATGGGGTAAGGTACTAGGCATAGAATGGAGGCGGGGGGCTGTGATCATTTGTAGGGTAACTCAAAAGGCAAAGGCCCTCCAAGACTTGGGTTATATTCATGCAATCACAAGAATATAACCTGTAATAGTCTCTTTGGGTCCCTTATCAGTTTTCTGTTGAGGTTGTAAAGCCATTCATGCATGTATGATAAATAGATTATAAGAGGTCTGATGGTTGGAGTTCTTAGATGGACTGAGGTAGCCCTCCTCTTATGTCTGTATAGGGTAAGGGAGGAGATCTGGGCCCCCTCCATATCCCCCACCCCTTTTTTAAACACACCACTGTCTTACTCCCAAGACAGGCTAAGGTGTCTGTGAATGACTATTGATGTTCAAAGATCCTGATATTCTGAGTACAGTGTAATATAGAGGCGAGGGCGGAGGGGGGAAGGGAGTTATCTGATGGCTATTGGTGTATGCTATGTGGGGGGGGGGGGGGGGGTGTTAGGGGTCATAGGGGGTAGTTAACAGAAACAGGGGGCCCTCCAGAATGGTTCATTATGATGTTTTATGGCAGTATAGGGACCTGATTGTATAGGAGCAAATGCCTTCAAAAAAGCTGATTTATCAGTATTTCACCATGGACGCACCCCCTCCCCAGAGGGGGAAACACCCCTATAATCACAACAATATGTCTTTGAATGCTCTCTTTGGGTCCCAAATGAAGGTTTCTGACCATTTTCATGAAGGCATGGTGAGGTTTGAGTAGGAATCTGAAAGCCTGAATTTGGGCTGTTTTCTCACTATTTGGCCGATCTTCGGACCCCATGTACGGGGGGGTCACAGGGGTCCAAAAAAAATATTTTTGTGATTTCCCGAGTTTTGGGTCCCAAATGCATAGTTTGAGCCTGTCCCTGAAACCGTACGACAAAATTAGCTATTTAACACCCCCCCCTAATTAAAGTATCGGGTATCTAAGAAATGAGGTAGAGGATTAACACATTTCTATTTGTGCATTTCTACATGTCGACTACTGTTGCATAACATTTGATACAATATTTAACCGTATTTACATCGTTTGCAGGGTACATATCATCATGTTTTGGATTACCGTTAGTAACAATTTCCCTGAATTTATAGTATTTAGATACAGATTATTCTAGACATTAATCTATAACCCTGAGAGTTTATCCATGGTAGTCCTTTGAAAAAGGCTAGAATTAAGGTTTTCTTGCTAGAGCAGATACCCGACCCTGACTGAGCGAGCCAAAACTTGGAAAATATTGGAATTTCGATTAGACATTTTGGGATGACAATGTGGATACATAAGACAATCAGAAAAAAATGAACATGGAAACTGCAAATGGCCATCCGGGAAGATCTTCAGATTTCACGGAATCAGACATATATTTTAGAAGTACAGCAATCGATTTCCCCCAAGGATATATCTGTTAATAAGGCTAGGCACTTTACTGTGTTGGCTCGTACTCGTAGATGGAAAATCCATATGGCTCATACCGTGTCAACTCAACCAGAGGCTCCCGGATGACAATCTCCAATTTCCTTTCCAATTTTTCTTCTGATTGGCTTATGTATCCATGTTGTCCGCCCCCCATCAAAATTCCATGTTTTGGAGAGCACTATGGATACAAGGGACACTCAGAAAACAATCAACAATAAAATTGGAAATCGCCACCTGGGAAGATCTTGGTTGAGTTGGCATGGAATCAACGATATGATCTATCTGCTGGATGTACTTGTACTTGTAGCACCCACTTTGTTAAACGTGTCTGGCTTCCTCCGCTCCCCGTGGTTGCTCCCCACGTTATCACCCGAGGCTACAGCCACTCTGTATGCCTCCCGAGATGGGTCTACACTCCCATCATACATCTCCCGTGTCAGCGCTGCCCTAGCCATGGTATAGGGCAACATGCCATAGGATCATATTACCTGACCCCAGTAACAAAATACCATTAACAATCTGCGAGACACGAAGCCCCAACTCACAAGAAGAATATTATTAGGAAGTATTCCTATGGGCTGTTTTCAAACATTTATAACATATTAAAGATCATTATTATCAACCTACTTAGCAGAAACGTAGGGTCTCATTTCGTCTTAACTCATGTCCTTCCATACTCTAGCAATCTGCATGTGTATACATGTTCTAGTTTTCCATCGGGACATAAAACAAAGAGGATCGCATACATGTGTCACCCATACCAGCTCAATCTGTCTTTAACATTTGATTTGTGTATCATTCATAGTATTCATTACATGCTGTGAGAAGTTATTAATCGTCGATGTTTTAGAACCAGGAGGCATATCGCATGTCTAGTCATTCAACTTGCGTTGCTTGGCAATCAGCGGCGTGGACCACAACGGTTATCTGAGTGTCAGTAGCATACAGTTGGGGTTTTAGCTCAGGCTCCAGTTACTTATGTGCTGTTCCCCTCTCACCTCCGGCAGTCTTATGTTACCTGGTTAGGGACAATGTACAATGTACAATATACATTGCACGCAACACCAACCATGGTTCCCCATACACCTTAAACCCATCAGTATAATCCTACCTTTCAGGTAACGGGGGGGGGTTAGAAAAGGTATCAATTTCTCCTAGTCCGACATCATGCTTATAATGTATTTTACAGGATTGAGATGAATGCTACGTGTTCACTGGGTCTATACGGATATGTTGTATATAGTTGTATATCTATTTACCGTACCGTCGGGTTTTGAATAAGCACCGGTCTTGTATGTAAGCGCCAGTAGTCTTCAGCACTAAAAAGCAGATGTTGAATGAGTGTCTTACATAAGCACCGCGGGTAACCATGCCGCCATATCAATAGGCGCTTATACACGACGGTACAGCATAACTTCCTTACTCCTTACTCCTACCCTCGTCCCTTGACATTTATCTGCAATATGCCCATTACGTATAAATCCAACGGAAGGGATTAATCCCAACAATATATTCATGTGAAAGGGTGTAAATATCGATTATGATTAAGCCATGGAACTTCAATTCAAAAACAGATCACTGGGATATAGCTTTCAGATGATGTTCAGCTCATAAATATGAATATTAGCTCCAGTTTGTATTTGAGTCGCATAGAGGAATTAACTCCAACGCGATTTCGCAGGTGTGCTCAACAGGCAGTCGTCCTTAAGTGCTCCATAAAACAATGGCGGCAAATAATCATACTCAAGCTGAGCCGGGGCCCATTCTTTCGTGTTCCCTTGCTGATTATGTTTTGTTACCTTATTTCTAATCATTCGATCCGGGCCATCGCCACCGGTCATTTTATCTTCTCAAAGGGTGGATTTAAAATAGCCACACGGGTGGCTCTTATAGTCTGGCCCATCTACTAGAAGGTTTATACCGAATGCATGTATGCCTTTAGTTCCATGAATCATAATGGCTTTTTTTTTGCAACAGGTGACGGGGAGAACTAAAAGAATATGGACCCCTCTTGAGGAGGGAAAAACAACCCCCACCCAGTTGTTAAGAAGATGCTGCTCCCTTACTCCCAGATATATCGATGGATGAAAGGCAAAATAAAGATTTTGATTATGGTCTTGTAAAATCAAAACACTAAAGCATAGGTCCAATATTGCTAATTTTGGGATGATGTTATCATAGAGACAATGTAATGTAGAAATTGTCTATTTGATTCAATACCTGCCATTGTTTGTTTATTCTTTATCTATGATATCATCTACATTTTGATCTATTTCTATTATCTATACAGACATTGACGAAGGAAAACCCCTGTTATCAGCAGAACCAAAAAAAGAGCTGTACATTTGTCAGTACCTATGGAAAGTACAGGATCATTATTTCAGCTTGCTTCAGTTTGCTAGCTGCAACAACTACACCCACCCGTTTAAAAACCAATTATAAATACCACATTACTTACCAATGGCGACGAGGTAGCTCCCGATCATCAAATGGTCTAAGGGCGTGAATAACGTGTTATTTACTGTCACTGTGAAGTTGGCTGCTAAGCTATCAGGGGGTGCTCCATACATGACACGGGAATAAGACACAGAAAACATGGTGACAGAAGCAGGCAACGTTCTAGGTAGAAATGAAACTGCTGACACCCCTCCTGCTCCTGTTCCTGCTCCAGTGTACCGCACCACCTGGTCCCAGAGAACTAATTGGTAGGATCCTCGCCCTAATGTGGTATTATGTGATGGATGTCGTGATAGACTTAATCCTAATGAGTCACCCTACATGCAAGAGTTTGTTACCTCATGAGGTATTACCTCCTGTGTTCTAGTGCACAGAGACTAGCCGTATAACAAGCTAACTGGAGGAAACTTGTTCCCGCCACCACCACTGGGTTTACACTGACATCAGCAATCTCGTTCTGCTCTCGTAATGTAGCCTGTTCCTGGCAAGCTATAGTATGTGGATGTCTGGTCACTGCCGAAATCCCACGAGAGATTCAGAGCTCAGAACTAACATTGAGAAACCAGAAATATCGCTATATATGCGTCTTCGGCTGATGTTACATGTGTCTATAGCCAACACTATCCGTATTATGTATCTTCCGCTTAGGAGAGCGGTGTATACACATAATTTGTCTGTGAACTAGGTAAGTCGTGTATGTGTCTTCAACTTAGGTTAGCCGTGTATGTGTCTTCAGCTTAGGTAAGCCGCGTATGTGTCTTTGACTTGGGTTAGCCGTGTGTATGTCGTCAGCTTAGGTTAGCTGTATATATCTTTGGCTTAGGTTAGCTGTGTCTATGTCTTCAGCTTAGGTAAGCCCCGGGGTTTGCCGTATAATTATAACGGTGGTTTATTGCCATGAGATAATGCTTGTTAATTATTACTCATCCTGGATAGCCATGGCTCCAGGCTCTATACCTTACTGACCCCCAGCTCAGCACGGGGAGATTGATGGCAGGCCACAAGTGCACCCAGACAACCGCAAGAGGTGGTAGAAGTATGAGAAATGAGACGAACGTAACTAATCGATCAATCTAAGTCTCCAGGTCTTGCTCGATATTATACAACTGTCCTGGTCACAGGGGATGCTAACATAGATATATCCTCAATCCACGGTCTCCACTCACTGTGGTCAGTCTATAGAGTTTGAAACACCCACATGAATGTATAGTTTTCACAGAGTGGAATGTTGAATAGCTGCTCTAGTCTAGAGGAATGCTGATGTGTGAACTGCTCAGCCACAGGAGACTAGCTGGTGTGAGCATCTAATGCCTGGTGATGCCTTGGCACTGGTCACTGCCAATGGGATTTTACCTGAAGCGCTCAGGCCTATAGACGTGGTGATCGCTCCTGGGCCCCAGGCAATGACTGCCTCTGTGTGGTGGGAGCGGCGGGACGGAGAGCAGCTCGCGCCGGTTACCTACGCTACCTGGAGGACACGGCAGCATCTGCCTGCAGTCTACTCTGCATACATGTGCACTTTATGATTCCGCCACTGGAGCGACGCCTTCTGGGAATCGGCGATGGTGTCTGCTCTATAGTACTCTGCCTTCCGGTATGGTATCGATTGTATTAAAGGGAAGAAGCTCCATGTCCTTGTCGCAGCTATATTGTACCACTATAGATATGTGAAGGTGGGAAAAAACAATGAGAATAAATTCATTCATGAAAAGCAATGCATATACAGTTAAGGCTGGCCTGCAATAGAGGCATGCCTTTACAAAGTGGAATACAAATATTATACCACATGGCATTGATTAGAAAACAGCATTTGTATGATTATTAAACAACAACAGGGAAAGCGGGAACCTACCCAAGAATGCATTTCGTCTGCTCACTCTCCATCCTACTGTCTGCGTTCAACTGTAGGAAACAACATACCTAACATCTGCTAGGAAATTGATGTTTCACGCCACCAAGACCCTATTTGCAATATGCTAAGGCATTGCCACAGTGCAGTGTACTAGGTCAGACGAACGCTACGAATTTTCCCGCGACACCACGCTCGCCAGCAGTATGTGAAGGTGGGAAAAAACAATGAGAATAAATTCATTCATGAAAAGCAATGCATATACAGTTAAGGCTGGCCTGCAATAGAGGCATGCCTTTACAAAGTGGAATACAAATATTATACCACATGGCATTGATTAGAAAACAGCATTTGTATGATTATTAAACAACAACAGGGAAAGCGGGAACCTACCCAAGAATGCATTTCGTCTGCTCACTCTCCATCCTACTGTCTGCGTTCAACTGTAGGAAACAACATACCTAACATCTGCTAGGAAATTGATGTTTCACGCCACCAAGACCCTATTTGCAATATGCTAAGGCATTGCCACAGTGCAGTGTACTAGGTCAGACGAACGCTACGAATTTTCCCGCGACACCACGCTCGCCAGCAGCGGAGCTGCTGGTGTCAGTTAAAAAGGGAAGGATAAAACTAACAATTGACTTTCAATGATAGACCCAACTGGTTAAATTCCTTATAGTATATGTAAACATGTCATAGTTTGACCGAGAGCAACATCAGCTGTTTAGATAATAAATAGGTAATATTATCGACATTGCCCAAATTATAAACAGCTAGACAGGAGCAGCTACTCGGCTATCTGCACAAATTCTCCCTACATGAAGAAAAATGTGATCCCGGCAAGAACTCTAGGTGGTCACGAGAAAGTGAAGCTGAAGACAATGAGGTCAAAGAGCGACGTGTATGACAAAAGCCCTCTGATGAGAGGACAGGAGTCTGCAGACACCCAGAAAGAAGTGTCGAACAGGCTCTTCTTAAAAGAGCTTAAAAAGACCTGACTATTAACAAGACGACAAACCCATTTATAAAACATACGGAATGTGACTATATTCTAATTGATTTTGAACTCTTTATCCATCCGACCCTTCTCTTTGAAGGCGACTTGGCTCCTGATTGAAAAACTCATTACAATTGTACACCGAGAATCTTCAGCCAATAAAAATATATAAATACAAATTGCACTAAAACAGAAAAAAATTATGAAGCATGGTTGTGGGGCACTAATGCGATTTGTTGCAAATCAGTGCCAAGTTAATTGATTCTAGCTATTGCTTTTGCCAAGCACCGGTGCATGTGATAAATCAAGGCGAGGCCGCTCATCCTTTCCGCACTAATACCCACAGCCCCTATCACCTTCATGTGCACTGACAGGTGGTGTCCTGAAATGACTCCCACTTGTAATTGCTGATTTCCTTATCCTCCTACCATTTCGCTGTTGACACTCATGTAGGTTCTTTTGAGTCCACTGCTCAGTCCCCTATCAGTCCCCAGTCTCCTACCCTCCTAATCATATCAGTACCTGGTCCCTCCCAGAAGTCAGTTCCCTATTAGCACCCAGCCTCCTACCAGAGATCAGCCCCCTATCAGTACCAAGCAGTACCCCATCTCCTACCCTCCTATCAGTACCTAGCCCCTACCAGAGATCAGCCCCTATCAGTACCCAGTCCCCTACCCTCCTATCAGTAGCTGGTCCCTCTGAGCAGTCACTTCCCTATCAGCATCCAGTCTCCTACCAGAGATCACTACCATCCTATCAGTACCTAGTCCAGGGCTACCAGAGATCATCCCCCTATCACTACCCAGTCCTCTACCATCCCATCAGTACCTAGTCCTAACCAGAGATCAGCCACCTGTCGTACCCAGTCCCCTACCCTCAGTGCTCAATCCCCTTATATAGTATATCAGTGCACAGTCTCTTACCAGAGATCAGTCCCCTATCAGTACCTAGTCTGCTACCCTCTTATCAGTACCTAGTCCCTACCAGAGATCAGTCCCCTATCAGTACCTAGTCCCCTAGCCCCCTATCATTCCCCAGTCTCCTACCGGCCCTCAGTTCCCAGTCAGTCCCCAGTTCCGACCAACCCAATGGGCACAGAATGATTCCCCAGTTTCCTACCGGCCCTCAGTTCCCTGTCAGTCCCCAGTTCCGACCAACCCAATGGGCACAGAAACTTGAATTGACAACTGGTTTTTAGACTAGTTGTCAATGATGCTTCAACTTTGACCTGTTTTTGTGCTCACTGAGAAGGTCCGTCCCTAGCCAAGATCACGGCGCTCCTGTTACACTGGGGCGCCGCGATGGCTGTGAAGATTAGCCTAAGCCCAGCTTACACATGCGCTTGCCTGGCCTTCAAGAATGGCTGGCAGTTTCCACTTAGGCATGATACTATCCATTGCCTCTGCTGCTTTCAATCCAGTCCACTCTCTGGTATTCATGATTTAGTTTACAAGTACGAGAGATATGGAAGGACAAATTGTGGTGAGCATTAATTGTGCACCTACCGGGTAGACATGGACCCAGAGCATCTTCCTGACATGTCGTTCAATTTCAATGTAGTTCCAATCTGGTTTTCACCGAAAAATGATACCCAGCGTTATAGATGTTGACTAACAGTTGGGCATACAAACTTGTGCCAATGTAGTAGTAAAATGAGAAGGTGAGCAGTGAATCAACCAGAGTTGTGCATTGTGCCAAGACATTCTTTCTCCTAGAAAAGGGACTATCAAAACTCATCCAATTGGTAATCGATTTGGGTCTTAATTGGTTCAATGTTAACACCATCTTTGGGAGGTATTCATTCAAGGAAATTGTTAATGAACGTGGGGCCCCTCAAATATCATATAATTTATGAGATTATTTTCCGTTACTCATCCCCAATAATTAGTTGACTTCACGTGCAATATATAAGAATTGAATTAACAGCAGTTGTCCTAAATGAGAAAGGTTCATCTGTAACTGCTGCGCTGTGAAATATAAGAGGATACATGCTTTAGCCCAGTTGGTACACCGTTCAGTCAAACGTTGAATCAACATTGACAACCATTTATCAATGATGATTCAATGTTCTGTGCCGACTGGGAGTGACATGCTTCATTCATGTAAGTGCTGTATCTCATCCATTTAAAGCTTAACTCTTATCACAAACATGCTACTCGAACAATACCAGAAAAAAACACATGCAGACCCCTGGTGAGCCTACCATATCAAAATACAATGGTTGCAAGTTGCCTACAAGTACGACCGAAACAGAATACATGTTCATGTAATTGAAACAGCCTCATTTCTCTTGCACAATTAGCATAACTCATCTACACATGAACGTGAGAGAGTGTAGATCTATGCGTGTGACCGAGAGGGGCAATTGACTGGTTGCACTTTGTACTGAGTGCATGTTTTGCCACATTTAGAAAGGAAACATCATCATAGTAATTGCCTTTCTCTCCTTGGTGTTATGACCCCATGTCTCTTTCTACAAGAACCTTGGAGGTGCACTGTAAATGGTTGTTTGCCTTCTTTTGTCGGTATACAGTAGAATCTGCTGTGTGTGTACAGATGATTGAAGGTAGACAATTTTATCTACCGTTCCGCTACATTAGATGCTGTAAAACTACTGTAGATTCTACTGTATACCTACACATACTATAAATAGTCCGTGGCACCAAGAAAGGGACTATTGAATTAGGCTTGTTTCTATGTGAAATAACATGTAGAAGCAACTCAAATGAGCACAAAATATTTCCCGATGAAGAGCTAAACACATACACATGAGAATAAATGTTTACAATCAGGGAAATTGTTCATTCCCTTGCTTGTAAAGTGCAGTTTCATGACAATATTGGCAAGCACTCTTTATGGCACACTATAAGTATAGGGAATATTATCAAAACTTCCCCAAAATGCTGATTTTAAGCAATTTTTGAATATTTCGATCTCACTTTGTGGAAAGGCTCACATTTGCATTTCTTTAGCCAGAATGTTCTAAATGGTACCATTGTGAAGAGAAAATTGTTCCCTGATTTATTTGATGCCTAATTCCATCTCTGACAGTGTATTTCAATTTCTATAGGTGCTAATGCAAATCAAAGTCAACAAAAATATATCATTTCAGAAATGTTTCTAGGGTATTTACAAATTTCACAATTACCCACATTTCTCCAGAGAAACATAACATTGTCAGTACCTTAAACTATTAAGCTAAAAAACGTTTTTTACATGAAGATGATGCGACTACTAGTGCCAAAGTAGTGGATCATGACGTGAAATGCAAAAGGGCAAACATAGTTTGGCAGTCCCTTTCTTGGTGCCACGGACATATTTGCTGTGTGATGAGGATAATTATACAAAGCTATTTGTGAAGTATAGAGAGGGAATGGCATTCATAATGAGATGGAAATACAAGTTGTATGGCTGCAATGTGTGAAGGGATGATACTATACACGACCTCGATAATTATGTCTCATGCTGTATTGTGAGCAAATCAGGCCAACTTGTTCCTTGTGGGATTGTAGGGATTAACTTCCTTAAGACAGTGTGCATGTCCAGTTGTCAAGGTGTGAGCTGGATAATGGCCAGAAGACAGCTGGGCAACAGTCCCTGTCACAGACTAAGCAATTTGGCTAACATATTAGACTAGGGGTCAGCAGTAGGTTGAGGACAGGGGACGTTTTTCATGCCAGGGTAAGACATCCAGCAAGAATGACATCCTTTGGGGAGGCTCCACTACTGCTTGATTCCCTTTCAAATGGTATTATGGAGTGTTGGACTTTCCCTCCTGGGTCCAGCATTGCCTCATTTTTTCTGAATTCTGGTTTCTGGAGGATAGATTCTCTAGAAGAAAAATAAATCCTATCATGCAATGCTTGACTCTGGGGGGAATAATCTAGAATAGCCTCACTTCAGACTTTGGCGACAATACTGACTCAAAGGAGAGTCAGGCCGACACCATTGTCTTCTATGTGGCATGGCAGTGCTAAGGGCACGCTGTCCACATTTCCTTAGGAAAACATATAAGTAACATTTGGCTGGAAAGATTGATTCTTCAGAAAGTATTCCAATGTGGGATGTAACCCAGCCCATCAAGCCCTTCGTCCTCTAAGCTCTATGTCGCATTAATATTGTCCATATGCACACACAGAGAAGTAAAGGAGTCGCCATGACTCTTTTACCAAAGTCAACTCTAGTTGACTCTGGTAGCAGAGTCATGGTGACTCTGGTGGAGGGGTCACAGCTACTCCAGTCATACCCCTTGGTCCTTGTACAAATTGACTCTCCCTCTTGACTCTATCAGTGCAGAGTCAAGTGCAGTTTACTCTGCCCACAGCAGAGTCATTTGTAGTTTGACCCTTCATAAAGAGTCAAATAAAAAATGTGTTGACTCTGATAGTAGTTGCATATGAACCCACCTGGTGGGGCAACCAACACTAATTTGGTATCAATGGCAACCACAAGGCAGAGCCTCTATCTATATTTTAGATAGTTGTTACATGCCACACAGTTTTGATCTTATATAGATAGGTCCACTATGTCTAAATAGTGTGGTTACGGGATGTCAATGGATAAGCTTTCCAGTGAACTTACCTGAATCAAATATGGTGACAAACTGTACAATACATTCCAAGAACATCAACAGTATAGAGCTTAGTCACCATATTTGTGGGTGTGGGAAATGAAGATAAGGCTGGGCACTTAATGTGTGAGATATAATGTGTAGCACTGCTTACTACTTAATATAGATCTAATATTGGCATCTAACATGTGTATGGCCAATGGTCTGTAGAATGTAGTGTGGAGCATATATAACTTAGCCCTTTCACACAGGTGGAAGTAGTGGACATGGCAACATGTCTTGTTATTGACCTGTCTTGGGCAATAACCTCACCTACTCACTTCCCTCACAAGCCTCACCTGGCTTGCCCACTAATTATATACACCTGTCGCCCCCACTCTACCCTGGTATAAATGCACAATCCACCTGACCTGCATGTACTCATGTATTCGATTTTGACTCCCCTTTTTTGATGGGTCAACTGCTGATGACTCTTCAGGAATGGAGAGTCAAACTCATTTGACTCTCCTCTACAGGTGTCACGTGGGAGACAAACTGCGACTCTGGCCGTCAGAGTCGTGGCGACTCTTTTACTTTTCTGTGTGCAAGCAAAACACAATGTTCGCCGACACCTATTCATTTCAGCTGATATGATGGAGTTTATATCAGGTTATATCAGAAGTAACAGCTTCTAAGTTTTGCATAAGTTTTCCTCATTAGAGGAGCCCAGCCTACCAGCCTAGGTGACTCCCTGGCCGACCTAAGGGTATCACCTGGGGGAGTCACATAGTTTCTGACTCACCTAGGGAGTCACATTTATGAGGACCTGCACTCTCCTGCAGAGGGCAACCTGGACCCCATCTTAACGCTGTTTCTTTTCTCTGGGTACATTGCAGTGCCTGAACAATGTAAATGTGTTAAATATTTTAAAAATAAAAACAACACAGGATTTAACTAACATACCATCTTTAATATAACGCTGATTGTTACCATCCTACACCATTATGGCTTAGCTTTCCCTAAAGGTTAAACAATGGTTCTTGTGAACTTCAGGGTTAATAATGAGAACGTTGATGAGACGCAAAAACCATTGGGGAAAAGACCTTCTGTATACTTGGATTTTCTGGGCTTTTCCCAGGGGGCCTGCAGACGGCTACAAGGACTTGGTCCTGGGCTGGTGGGGAGTTCGCTTAACCTTTTGAAGTCTCGGGTGGGCCATAAAAAACTTGAGTACCTGTCAGCCCTGCAGTAACATGTGGAGATTTAGGGGCTTTAAAGTAATATGCCCTTTGCTTTAATACCGGCGAGTCTACTCGCCAAGGTTGCATCATGCATCATACACAATGCATCATGCATAATGCATCATATATCATGCATAATGCATCATGCATTATGTCGACCCTTCTGTAGGGTCGCTATGATGCATCAATGTGGCTATGGCGAGTGAACTAGTTATGACGACAAAGGGCAAAATCCGGCGAGGGTCCTCTTACATCAGTTATGATTTAAACATACCCAGTGGATAGAAATACTACTTCGACAACGAATCAACATTGATAAATGGTTGATCATAGTCGATTAACCAGTTGCCACTGTTTCTTCAATAATAGATAGTTTTTATATCCATTGGAATTGTCGGGCATTGAATTAAAGATATTTGAGGAAAGAAACGCTATCAATAACACCCAACCATCACGAACACCCCTCCTCCTCTTAATTCCTCCACTTCGGTTTTGACTTCCTCAAAAATAGGGCCAACCGAAATGGGTACCAAATTACCAAGAGCTTTACCCCTACCCGGACAAATGTAAAAGTAGGGTCATGAAAAATATATTTAGCCATGCATTGTTCAAGTTTAGGTTTGTGCATTATATTTATTTAAGGAAAAAGCAAAATCGGAAATCCATGTCTACAGGTTAAATAATCAGAATTTACTATTATTGTTGCATGGTGCACCAGGAAGGGCTCTCATTTCACCTGTTCATTTCTGAAAGCTAGACTAGAAACACGTGAGGTGCCACCTAGGGAGTGCCGTGGTTGCTACTAAGGAAGGCAAGGTCAAATCCAATTGACAAAGTTTGCGCCTCCTGGAGAAGATGATGGATTGTGCATCCATTTTCTCTATATATAATCCCTGTAGACGTGGGATGAATATTATCAGTAGATACCACATTGCAGGGAGCTAACTGCTACTTGTTTATTGAATTGCAATCTGTCAGGTTTGATGTGTTTACGACATTTGTCTTTTTATAGACTCAGAGCAATAAGAGGACATCCTGAATTCTGAATTCTACAGATCAGCTTGGTACACCCTCTGGAGAGATACATCCATTCTCCTTTTACATGGAGAACATGCAGCTATCAATACATGGGTTTTGTAAGGGGTTGTAATTAGAATTGAGGCACTTAGTTTAGAGAAGTAATTAGCGTAAAAAGACTACTTGTATAGAACATTGTAATGACTTTTGATTATGAGTCAAATGTCATTCTTAATGACAGGTGCTTTGTTCCGTTTAGTGATATCTCCCATACCAAATATCAAAACGCGCCTCTTACCTCTTCAGCTGCGTGTTAAACAAACAGTGCTTTAGAATAAGACACATATGGAGGGATTTGCTTGAAAAGGGTATAAGAGTATTATATACATATGTGTGTTAGATATGTATTGATTACAAAGAAAACATATCATTATGACTTGTAGCTGTCGGAATATCTGATGGTACTTAGTTGAAGGTTTTGCCTTAAATAACGATAATAGTGGTTATGTTGGTATAACCAAAATAATTAGCTTCACTGACTGAACAGGTAAATACGTCTGTTCGACACGAAATGTATCTGCGATACTGCTGAATGCCCCTAAACAGATCGCCTTTCCCTGCCTGCCACTCAGGACATTCATGCACATGCAATTGACATTTCCTTTATATGTAACAAATTGCAAAAAAAAAAGAACCTGGAGTCTGCCCAACAGGAGTTGCTTATATGGCTGAGCTGCTCTGTTAGTCTGTCTGTAGTAAAGGCAGCTGGAAAGGTACACGCCTTATCCATTAACGTGTCAAGGATACACCGGCCTATAGTACCCTGTGAGTACTAAGGTATATTCGACTAGCATCTACCTTCCTTCACCACTCTGGTATTATTGTGAGAGATTATTGATAAATAGATAACCACTTGGATATAGGTTAGCGGTTTACCTGTTCATAGTTTAATCATTTCATCATTTGCTCATCTGTGGTTGATGGTAATTTATAAATCAATGGTTGAGTTACACATACCATACCCTCGTGTATAAGCGCCCTGGACACATGCTTACCCGGCTCTTTTACAAGACCGGCGATCATATATATATGATACTCGGCACCTAAACACGACGGTACAGTAGACTTCCAAGAACTGACTTCAAAGCTAGAAGTACTGCAGAGCTGCGTGTACTGGTCTGCAATGAACCAACGCCATGAATCTCCTCCAGGTCATTCATACCCTGACACAGCTGTCGTGGAGAACTCCACCACACCACACATCAACCGGACTAGTGTACGCCATTCATAGCATGACCTTCACAGCAAGAATCACGAACCACACCCGGTGACCGTAAGGCATGCCGGCAGAAATGCAGGCAGTTCAGAAGCCAGGCATTCTGACCAAATGATTGAACCCAACGCTATCGTGACTTTGTAATTCATCTACCCTCGAAGCCGTTGCAAGTAGTTGTAAATCGATATGCACTCAGCCTCTGCTGTAGCATATATCTGAGGGTGATAATCTGAGACAGATTAGGCATACTCCCACTCTTCCTCAGGCTGGAGGTTTTTCATTGCCAATGTACAATTGCTGTCTCTAGCATTCTTTGCAGATATAAGAAAGGCTGGCCTGAGTTGACCCTACACACAGAAAAGTAAAGGAGTTGCCACGACTCTGACAGCCAGAGTCGCAGTTTGTCTCCCACGTGACACCTGTGGAGGAGAGTCAAATGAGTTTGACTCTCCGTTCCTGAAGAGTCAACACTAATTGACTCCTCAAAAGAGCAGGAGTCAAAATCAGCTACTGGGGTAGCTGTGACCCCTCCACTAGAGTCATTATGACTCTAGTACAAGAGTCAACTAGAGTTGACTATGGTAAAAGAGTCATGGAGACGCCTTTACTTCTCTCTGTGTATACATGAACACAATTTAGGTATGGCTTCAGTGCTTCTGCATGGCCTATGATTTATGCAGAGAAAATTCAATCACCTTCACCTCTCCCCTGACACCTTCTATTTAACTCTGGGGATTGCCTGGGGATCGTTCCTCATTCCCCCATGCACAGATTCCCTCAGAATAAGATAATACAAGTTTATCTGTAATGTGTCTCTATGTGGGTTGTTGAGTGTATATCATTATGATGAATAACCTGCAAGTGTCGAATCCTTTTTGTGTGTGTTGAGCACCTCGGTAGTAAGGCAAAATTTAAAATAAAGGTTGGTTTCAGGGAAAATAGTCTGACAAAGCAGACACAGCCAGTCACTTGAGTTAAATTTTTTCAGCCCCGTTTTGGACCAGGTTTAAGTGTTTTGGCTCTAAAATTCATAATAATTGTCCAATTTACGAACTGGGAAGTAGCAAAAGGTTTGAAAAAAAGGACGGGGGCCGGCAATGCTTTGCTAGACCCAGCTGGGCTACTGGAAACCAATTCATTTTGGCCTAAAAATGAGCAGAAGTCTATGTGTGTATGGGACGAGCTACTACCACACAGGATGATTGGGGATCTAACCTGGATTCCGTCAGTGAGCCGCTCTGGGCTTACTTCTATCCGCCGGCCTCATCCCGCCAGCTTTACACCACACAACACACAAACTCAATGAACAGACATATAAATCAGCCAGAATCAGACAGGTAGGGGTCTTTAAAATGTCATTACCCTATGGTGAGGCTTATTAACAAAAGCCATTCGCCGTGATTGTTTGATTGCTTGAATGATTATGGTAGGTCGGATTATACCATAAAAAGAGTAAAATACTGGAGAGCTTTGTATTTGCAATATGTGGGGTAGACATGAAAATATGTCTCCTAGGGGATTGGCCAGTCGATCTGGGAGGCTATCAATAGTATCATCATTTCTCTCCAAGTTAGCTTGTTCCTGGCAAGCTAGGGTACCAAGCTTAACCTCCCGTGACATCCCCTGGACAGAACTATAACAGGCGCCCCTACGCAGAATTCAGAGTCATCGCTATAGAATTAAGACTATAGCCAAGTTCACTAGTTAGGGACAGTGGGAAAATAGGTGTGATAGAAGTACCCTAATATAACCCTATGGGGCGACACTGTTGAGTATAATGTAGGTAAGATGGGGTAAATAGCAAGTTTAAGATTATGGGGTAAATATTTGTCAATTCACTAGAACTGATTTTGGAACGTCCCTATTTGCATACCCGACAGGTAGGGTAGACTGACCTAAAGGTAACCACGTACCTTGAGATGTCCACCTGGATTATGTAGTTATTCATGTATGGTATTGTCTTTATTTGTCCTTTGCTGGAAAGGGTATCACTTAAAGTGTGCTGTGTTACACAAAAATAGGGCTTATCACGCATGAATAACTATAAAATTGAGGTGGACATCTCATGGTACGTGGTTACCTTTAGGTCAGCCTACCCTACAATATCAGTGCAGGACATTCAGATACAGGCAAGTCCTGCAGTACATGTAGTCGGGAAGATACTTGTTGCACAGACTCTACCTACTTTGCAAATGGCAGATTGATTAACTGCGCCACTACACAGGGCGAGTACCCGTCACATACACACATGGCCTTATTCACACGCCAGTCTACTGTTTCTCTTAGACTGGGACTGTGAGCACTTTAAATGCAATCTAAATGGATTTTTTGTCATTGACAGATAAGACCCCTTAGGGAGTGTTGATTGTCTAACAACAGCGAGGGTTGGTGGATTTGTTGAGAAAACCCTAAATAAATTGACCCCTTAACTGTAAAACTCCCTCACAGGAGATGTTCCTCAATGAAATAATCCAACCTCAAACCTCAATCACCTGAACCAATCAACTGTGGCATACCACAGGGAGTGGTACTCAGCCCTTCACTTATCATTGTTTATATAAATAGGTTGTTAGATTTCCGGAAATCAGCTCGAACTGTATTATGCGGATGACCTTGCAATTGCTGTAGGCAGTACATAACCATATATGCCTACAGTGAATTCTGAACACCGTATGGTGTGTATCTTATCAAGATAAACGTAATTTTGGCCATTACCCTATAATCCTTTAAGGACAAGCGGTTGGATACTGTAAACAAATTCAACTATCTAGGTGTTATCATAGAGAGTCACCTGCGCTTTGTGCAAAATGGAAATGAAGTTAACTCGAGCGGTAATGTCAAACTGTATAATTTGAGACTCTTGAGAAAGTATGTTGACATGGATTTATCCCTGTTAATGTACTAATAAATGTTACTGACTACTGCGATTTCATTATTGGAAGTAGCCCTGATGGTCTGTATCAAAACCTACAGAATATATAGAATCACTGCTTACACGGCTGTAGCTGACTGCGTATCGCAGTGGGGCCGATGTTCAGCTTTCTGTGCACCTGAGATACACTTGTAGAAGTGTATCTGAGATACAGAAGAAACTGACCAATCAGAAGCCGGCACCTGCTGCAGCAGATGCATCTGCTGCTTTCCAAGATGGCTGACCTGAAAGTGAACCTGGGATACACCTGGGGAGGAACTGTACCTGGGATACACTAGGGGATGGAAATGTAAGCAAGTGGGGGGGTAGGTGTATCTGGGATACACTTGGTGACTGATGTTTATATGAGATACACTAGGGTATGGTAGTGTATCTGGGAAACACTAGAGGACAGAAGTGTATCTGGGATACACAAAGGGGCAGAAGTGTATCCGGGATACACGCATTAAGAATACACAGATGTAGTGCATCTGATATAATAATGCAGTAGTGGGGTCCTGAATCATATAATCATTTATGCATTGTCTACCCAGTACTGAACGATCACGGGTAGATCATGACAATCTGTATTTTAGATATGAGTGATCAATAACAATTTTGACCCTTCCTCTAGTGTATCCCAGATACACTTTCATTCCCTAGTGTATCCCAAATACACTTCCATCCTCCAAGTGTACCCCAGATACACTTCACTCCCCTAGTGTATCCCAGATACACTTACCCTCCATGTGTATCCCAGATACACGTTTAGGTCAGCCATATTGGAAAGCAGCAGATGCATCTGCTGCAGCAGGTGCTGGCCCCTGATTGGTCAGATTTATGTGTATCTGAGGTACTCTACTGGAACTGTATCTGAGGTGAACAGAAAGCTGAACATCGGCCCCACTGCGTGAGGCTCTGGGATCCCAGACAGATTAGTACAGATGCCCTCCCCACCACGTGTACCCGTAAAAGGCTGTATATTCGAAGAAAAGAAAATACGCTTGGCTTAAAGTCTTAACACACATGAGTGGATGAGAATCTACAGTTGCCCCGACTTGTGCTGAGGAGTGATGTGCAGTTGAAATTAATGTTGAATTATAAAGACCAGTTGGTCACTATACAGGAATAGCCCACTATTCCACCATAGCTTGAAATCTACTGGACAGCGCCATATTTGACTGGTCCCAGTATACCCCCTCTACTTTCCAGTCACTAGCTTCAGCAAATCCTGTGACCAGATTAGGGAGCTAAAGCTCTGCTTGGGGGAGTGGAACTACTGCATTCCCTGCATGCTAGGACACCTGCAATCTTTTTTATTGCCTGTGCCTTGGCTTTGAGTTGGAACATTTATTAACTTAGGTTCAACCCCATTGGCTGCAAACGGTTAGACCAATATGTTTTTTGTAAAACGTTTTATGAACATCTGCAAAACCTGTAGTCCTTTGGTAACCACTTATAACCATCACTATTTGCACTAAAAGCCACACCAGGGCCCGGACCCATGACCCTTTCATTGTCTAAAGAAGTCCCAGCTCTAAATTGAAAGGTTACATAGACTCCCTCTCCTGAGAAATGACCATATAATTATATAAACATTCCCCATTTGGCGGTTGCTAGGTTAAATCATTGTTTCATAAGGACAATTTCTCGCGGAGTGTACTAATTTGACAACACATATTGATAGTACATACAAGTCAATGACACAAATCATGACCAATCCATTTGGTCATGGCATGCTGGTATTTGGAGAGCACTTATTCAATTCGTTGGAAACGTGGCAGCCGGTATATTCGGCTATCATTATGGGTATACATGGTTGTATAAATCCAGTTGCATCTTATCCAAAGTTGAACCCAGCGCACTGGTGAATAAACTGACATCTTTCACAACCAAAATCATAATGAGCCACAGATAGAAACAATGGTTTAAAACGCACAGGACACCTTTTGAATCTGGCGTAAGCATAATGATTCGTTATAATAAAGCCGTAACCTAGCCCCGGGTTAGCAAACCGCACATAAGTCGCCCTGTTTAGCACCTATAGAACCTATAAGACTGACTTTAATAACATATTACCCATGAAAAGAGTGTTCTAATCCTCACAAAGAATGTGGTATTCTTATTGGGAAATCATTGGGAATGCTATCAAATAGTTAGTGATATGGGTTTTGTGTAATTATATTATGAAAAACTGATCGAAATATTAACAGACTGCTATGTCAGGGTATATATGTGAGCGACTTTAGGCCACTTTAAAAAAAAGGTGCCATCACCAAGTGCTGAAAAATATGATGATGGAGCTTTTTTTCTAACTAGTTGCTAAAGCCCTGAGGCTCTAGACCAATAATAATAGATCAATTGGATCGTATGCAGTTTAGTTAGTGAACCTCGGGATAATGTCACTAGGTAGGGGATAATCAGTGATGATTAAGGAAAGGCTCATACCCGGTTACGTCAGAGGGTCAGTGGGTAAATGCCAGAGCAAGATATCCCTCATTTGCGATAACTCCGTTACCACATTAGAATGCACATATTTGTGATGCATCTTATATCTTATATGGTCATGGAAGCCCGGTACGGAAGGATAGGCTGTACCTCTAAGATATTTGGTTTACACGATGCAGAGAAACCAACCTTCTTTTTTTTATCCAATTATTAACGGAAAAAATCGAAAAATAAGAAGCTATCAGAAGAAGGAGCTGATATCAGTTGGAACTGCAATATAACGCTGGACAGCAAAAAAGAATATCCAGCTTAAAAAAAGAGTGAGAGAAGGGCAAGCATCGGCCTGACAAAAAGCATGTTAACTAAGGAATCAGACCCAACGATTATGATTGCCATGCCGGAGAGAAATAAAACCGTCAATGTTGCCAGAAATACTACCCTTTTTTTCTCGATGAACTAGAGCCGGCACAATACAGAAACTGATAGAAAATGGCTCAAAGAACCAGAGCCCCACATACTCATACGGGCAGATAGCCTCTCATTGCAGGACAGCCTCCTGTAATTCGCTAAGCTACGATGCTTTACGACTGGAAGACCGGGTTTATCTCATTAATCAATGGTTAGGTATAGGTCAATGCTGATCTGCGCGGTAATATGCTTACCTGATTAGCAGCTCAGATCCTGATTAATGGCTACATTACTGAGCCGACACGCAGAAGGGCCCCATGCACTGATATCCTGACCTTAGTTATTATTGGCTAAAAACTCAGTCACTAGTGACTAATTAGGTTACTAGTAACCTAATTAGCCATTTTTGACTCCCTATACGCCCAACCTAGGTTAGTTAATACTGTCAGGATAGTCAATACATGTACATGTGCCTCTACATGGGTAAACATCGACACGGGCGACACGGCCCTTTTAGGCCATTTTAAAAATCGACGGACACAGAAAAATCAGGGATAAAAATCGACCCACAGAAATTCTTCTCTAAGTTCTTATATACCTAAAAATCGACACGATTCCACGGCCCTTTTGCTAAAAGTTGACACGGCGACACGGTCAAAATTGTGAGGACCCATGTAGAGGCACATGTATACTGACCAACCCACCTTAGTCTTCCCATTTGTATGAGTATTATGGCTAGTCTTTTTGAGTAAGGCATTTGTCATATTTAGTTTGTAGTCTGGGATATGTCATTCATAATGGCCGAAGGGGCAAATCATTCAAAAACTTGGCAAGCAGTGTTTCTAAGGTAATATGAGAGTGCTGATTGGGATTTGACCACTCGCACAATTGAAAAATGAACGTTTTCATGGAAACAAGCCTAAAAACAAAATGGCCACCCACAATACCAGAGAGAGCATAATTTCAATATACAAATGCACACAATTACCGAGCAATGGCTAGCTGATGGAAAATATAGGTTGTTTTATGCTAACTTCCTTGTGAAATCTAATGGGTGTGAGGGTTAAAGGGAAAGGGGTGCCTATTTTATCAATGACCCTCATGTGAATCAATTCAAGATTTGCATAGTATGTCCAGAAGCAGGGTAGTTTGCTTGCTAAAGTGGCAGCCATTTTGTATTGAACTTATGGCTAGACGCATATTCCTATTATACACCATTAAATTAAGTAAAGAAAACTGTTTCCCAACTTTTAGAATGAAATGCCCCTTGGGTCTTGGCATTCGGAAATTCAGTCCCTACTATAGGCCGTAGTCATTTTTTAATATTAGATCGTCATTCTGACGTATATGCTTATGAGTAACATGGGATAGCCACTACTGACTGAGCACCGGATTCCGGAGCATAAAGATTATCAGTGTGTGAGGGTATGTGGACCATCCTTTCTGCATGGCTGCTCATAATATGTGTCAAGGCGATCAGCTCCATAGATCTGTGTTGTGGGGTGAGCAGTTGGGCTGATGAGGATAGCAAGGCACATGCCTTCCTTCGTGGCTTATTTATGAGTGTTATATGTCTTGTACTATAATAGGATATGTTGAGGATTTGAAGTTTGAATCACGGGTCATATCCCTGTTTAGGTTGCTAGTATGTTGGAGAAGGCCAAAGCGGTACAGCAGACAGATTGCGTGATACAAGACCCAAAATACTCAAAGAAAGTAGTAGTATGAGGAAAGTATATGTCTCAGGATAGTCCAAGGGTTATTCAGTAACAGAATCAGGGTATTTCTTTCTCCAGCAGTAATAAAAAAATAAATAATATAATAAGAAAAAAAGGGTAGATCTATCACTGCTTTACAAAACTGAACTATTTGGTTGATTTATGAATTCACGGAGTTGGTATACTGTTACATATTGTATAGACACACACCGATGGTGATATTAACGTGTGATTATGCTAATATTGGGTACTATGTACGTTGGCAACGTTCCCGTATTTACTCTGCTGTGGCTGAGGGCTAATATATATTCAGTCAATATACTTGGAAGGGGTAATTAGATTAGTTAATGCCGACCGTAACATAGTTATATAGTTGTCAGATAGAAAACACACTTGGTATTTGTCAACCAAGAACCAGGAACTGATTCATCATTTCCCCTGTATAGGTGGCATCGTTATGGGATGCAGTATGTATAAAGTAGGGGGATCAATTGATATATTCGTATTTCCTCATGATCTGCGCGTTTTAGGGGGGAGGCATGGGCCGGTCAAGGGTACACAGATTGTGAGGCGCAGTGTGACACGAATTCAGACGCCCCCTCGTGTGCGGACCTGGAACTAGCTTAAACTTAGGTTTACGCAGGCGCTTGTGCTGCCACCTTCAGTATGTTTTGACCCTTGTTATTGTTCATACTTTAGGGTTGTGTTCAAGTAAACCGATCTATCCTTTTTTGCTTAGTTTAATTCATAGCCGGGAACCTACATATCATTTGGACAGGCAGTTTGTCCAATTCCTTAATGGCCCTATCGTAAAGTATGTTTGGGCTTTCACGGAGAAGGTCCTAACGAGACTCAAAGTTTTTGTATCTCAACTAGGGTGACTATAATTGACCTCCTTCGACAATTAGAAACCTCTGAATATTTTAACACATTGATCCTAGCCAAGTGGCCGATATGTAATGTCAACTTATGGTCAGTATATGTGGGATTTGAATAGATTTAGGGACCACAGAAAAGGTGTACTGGTGCTAATCTCCTGGTCCTCCTATCAATACGCATTCTACAGAAATAGAAATAACTGCTCATACATTCTGGTCAGACACAAATTATTCAAGGTTCATCTTTTATAGAAATTCATTGACTATCCTCTCAACACAAAGTATTGTCAATGTAGATGTAATGCTATGACTGAGATAGTAAATCGTGTGTCAATTCCTGTTAAACTACTATGTAACGGGATTTACTCCCTGAAGACGTCATGATAAGATCAATTATATCACCAGCAATACAACTGTCAATTCTGACCAGGCTAGGGAAGGACCCATCTGGGGAGGAATAAGTACTTAAAGTTTGTGGCATACCCCTTAAAATATCATGCGCCAAGAAATTCCAGGTAGTTAGTTAAGTCTAAATTTGGTTCTAGAAGAAATTTTAACAGTCTGTTTTCGGTTTTGAATAACTGATGGGATTTCCAAGAGATTGGGACAATTATCTCTCATGTTGTGTAATGGAATGATTTCCATGGCAACCGGAAAGTGGCCTATGTGCTAATTCTCCATAAAAAATGTTCTTTTTGCATTCCAAATGGAATGTTAGCGGTACAGATAGAATAATTTAAAAAATCTACACAAAATAAATATCCTAGAACATTTTTACTTGAATTATGTACTCTTTAGTCATTCCGGTGGCCAAAGCCAGTACTAAAAATCCACCACGGATGTCTATTTTAGCTAGTTGGGTCACAATTACTAGGGACTAATATAATTTCTACGGTTAAAATGTATTTGAATGAATACACACAGTTTACACTGAACTCAATTCTTTTTTGTTTTACTTTTTTATTATCAACATAACATGTTCAGGAGCCATAATTAGTAATAATTATTATCATAATGATGAGTTGTTCAAAATTATAGTATGTACAAAACTGGGAAAGCGACTATGCCATTAAATACTCCTTGGCTTGGCAGAGTCTGTTGAGGTCTTGGTATGCGGTGAAGGCTTACAACAGAACTCGCCGTCTATATAATGCCAGTCGCCTGTGTTACATACGATGAGAGAAGCGGTGGTATAATATATATAGTCGTGTGTAGGAGGCCAACACATTCTCAGGATTGTCTTTTGCTTCAAAACATCCCTATGGAGTATAGTCCATGGATCTTTCACAATGATAGTCCATATATATTTACAAGCCAGACCCTCCTCACACTTGTCATCTGTGAATGTTAGCTTCAACACCTCCTCAGGGGGCACCACAAGCAGGGTGATACCCTACACAGGGTACAGGACACCAGTCTAGTGACACCCAAACCAACTTACACAGGGACAGGACACCAGTCTGCTGACACCCACACCAACTTCATGACAGGAACTGGACAGGACAGGGCAAAGCAACATAACCATGTATCCCAAACTGGCCTTCAGGTTTAAGTATCTTAGCGTGTGGTGTAAAAATCGCACAGCTTATAATATAATAATACGCAAGGAGCAAAGGTCTTGGTATTCAATATGTACAGGCACAACTACACTCTGAGGTACTAAGCTGAAATTGAATTATTTTACATGGTATTTACATGGATGGAAATGCTCGTCAGTGTTTTGATTTCGTCGAAGTGGTGGTGGTAAAGAAAGGATGATGACTATGAAGATGATATAATGCTACGCGATATAAATGGATGATTCCGTTCATAAACCACGAACCTTGATCAATGATCTACCCGTAGGCATGTGCACATTACAGTATTCTATAGATTATATTACTGAACATGTTTCCTTCTCATTTGTTTCTTCGTAGTTAAAACATTTCAAATATAGCTAATGAACCAAGAATTGGGTCATGGGTACTGAGCCAATGGTGATGGATTAAGTGTTGACCCTTGTAAAAGGATGCAAAAGGTTGGGATCTTCCTTAACCTATGTACAATACACGTATCTCTTTGCTACCATGAGACTTGTACAAATCTTTCATATTACAACTATTCTTTACATTACCTGTGAATATATTTACACTGTCAGCATAATGTTTTCTTTTAGTGAGTATTTGTTAATGATATTTTGTTACAACCATATCTTTACAAAACAGTATAACACACATAATACACGGATGACAATAATGTATACAAAGTCCGTTCATTGGAATTTCAGCAAGCATATTTCCTATAAATGTGGCCGTGTCTTCCATGAATGTTTTGGATGGGGAAATAGTACCATAGATTGATGTTTTGGATGGAAAATTATCTCTCGAGTATGTGTATTCTGTTAATAAAATTTCATACATGAATGCAAAACAGCACATTAACATGGGAGGACACACAAGACAATAAAAACAGGTATTCAGACTGGCCCGTTCCCCCAGTGGTGTAGTCAGAACGTAAAGTTTAGTAGTACAACATGTGTGCATCATGTGGTGAAGATAAGAGGTACCTCAATAATAAACTGAGTTTTCATTTAGAACCAGAGACACAAGAAATAGCATAATAATTGAATATAGCCTCATCCAAAAGACGTATATACAATTAACATATACAGCTTGTTTGATTCGAAGGTTAGGGTACATATATCCGTTGTGTTTAGTGTACAATAGGCTAGAACGGACTAGAGTAACTGTTTACAAATAAATAGGCATACATGTTGATAAACACATGCATTACCCACTGTTAGCAAATAAATTACAATCTAGGAAGGTCTGCATAATGCGGCTGTCTAGATGTTCAGCAAAGAAAAGTGTAACATTATCTATCAGCATGATATCTAGGTTGTATGTAATATGATCTCAGAGTTGCCATATACAATATTATAATGTTAATTTCTGAAACTCGATAGCACAGACTTGGAAATACCTGTAATCTGTTATAAGTGTCACAAGGTTCTGTTATCTTTTTCTACACATGATATAGGAAGGAATGACATGGACTTGTATACACACTTTGTCATTACTATATATATGTTAACTCGGAGCTACCTTAGCTTCCACATCATTATTCTAGAGCACCAGGGTTCTTCTAGGGTTTAAAGGCTACCCCCTATTATCACTCCTCCAGGGTTGTTCTATGTTAGCAATAGACGAAAAAGAAACTTTATAAGGCTACATACTACAAAAATATATACACCTTATAATAATAAAGCACTACATAGACGAAATAGCTCAAACTGGATGTCTAGGAGTGTTAAATCATTAATTACTGTATGCACACGCGTCTTACTATATATATATACACTAAGGGAGGTTTTCACTGTATCTAAAACTTTTTACACACCTGTGTTATCCACAACTACAGACATATGCATATTTCTCTGTACAGGGCCCTATACTTAATACTTGGCTATTCAGTATGTGTTAAAAATGTCACAATAGTGTGCTTCCTCTCTAATTGAACCTGGACAAGGGTCAAAATTGTGTTTTCTACACATGTCATGCTGTAATATACAAAATAAAGTTTCCTACATATCAATAAGGGTTATAGGATACAATGAGCCCGTCGTCCTCTGCTTAGAGTCCTTTAGTATTGTCATCATTGCTACACTGTAAATGTACCAATACACTGCCTTGGCGGTCTTGAATATAATGTCCTCATAAGATAATGGCTGTAGACAGTTCATTTCAAAATCATCGTTATGCTATGCAAAGCCCCTTTGATCGCAATGAATCAGAAGGGCACGTTATGGATGTCTCCTGAAATCGCCACATCGTAACTGAGTCAGATCAAATATTCTTGCTCACCAAGTACCACATACTTACGGCCTATTCATCCAAAGTCTGCAGACGGCCAAAGTAGTCATGTAATTGGCGAAATAGGATCAACACAATTTACACATTATTCAATTCCTTCCCGATTGCACAGTTCTCAGTCATGTATCCTCCAGGATGTATTGTCATCTCACACAACCCAGGTGACACGTCACTAATGCCCACTCCAATCTCTATCGTGCAAAAGGTGCGCGAAGAAAAGAACTAACAAGTGATCAGATTCCCATCTGGACGGCTCATCGATTTTGAGCATGTCTGTGGTCCTCACGCTTTGCCAGTTACAGGAAAGTCCCTCAACAGGTGGCATGACAGTCTCTTTGTCAATGGACACTCGGCCATCTCGCACCTACCCTGTATCACAGTCATTGGATTTCTACCACACAATCAATATTCTAGTAGAACACCATTGTGGAGGTCACATTTTGAACACAGCTATATGAAAACACGAGGGATGCAATGCCAGCCCAAGCAACTCAGCATTTGGAGCTCTTGGTTGTGGACTTGATCACGGTGATCTTCTTCCGCTCCAGGGCTGGGCTGGGTTGCACCATAATCTCCCCTCTGTTGAGCGTGGATTTGCGGTAGGGAGATTTGTCAATAATCTTCTTGAGAAAGGAAGGAGATTTCTCCTTCTTTCCACAGTCTGATCCAGGACTGGAGCTGCCGGAGGAAGGTCGGCTGCTACCTGAAGACCCAGGAGCATTAAGAGCAAGGTGCCTTGGTCGGCTCTTCAAGGAATCCTCTTCGGCTGACACTCGACCCTTTGAGGGGGTACTCAGTCGGCTAATGAGGTTGGTAACCTTGTCATTTCTGCTCGGACTTGAAGAGGACAGACCTGTAGATTTCCGCGGTCTTGACAGGGAGGGCGCTGGAGGTTTGCCCAGTTCAGGGGCCACTCGCGCCGACCTCCCTGGGAAGCTTGTGGAAGTCTCAGAGTCGTTTGATTTTGACATGCTGTTGGACCGCCCAAGGTGAAGTCGCTCACTAACCCTTATGGACGAGGACCTCTGCGGTGGGGAAGGAGCCTCCTTCTCTCTGCTTTCAGCTGCAAGCTTCTTGTTGGTACGTAGGACAGAAGCTGGCATGGTGGCTCTTGTAGAGGAACCACGGACAAATGGGTTTGAGGTAGGAGAGGGGGATGGTGGACGCTCTGTGAGACTGGCACGGTTTGCAGGACTAGATGTCCTGTCACGCCCAATAGGTGAAGAGGACATGGACATTCTGGATGTTGGCTTGGATTTGGATGGAGTAGATCTGGAAGACGTGCTAGTGGTGGAGGCCTCACTGGCCACTGAGCTGTTTGATGGTGCCCGGGTGAGCATCGAAGCCGCCGGTGTGGCAGAGGGCTTCTTGGGTCTTGTTAACCTCGCCGTCACAGCAGCAGCCACATTAGCCTTGCCCTTGGTGGCGGTGCCTGGCCTAGGTGGCCTTGTCGGGGTGGTGCTTGATCTGGTGTTGGTCCTTTCACTCCCAGAGCCGTCAGAACGAATGGATATGTTTGAGGACCTTCGGGCACCAGCTCCTTTGAGCTGTATATGAGAGGAAGAAGGAATCTTGATGGACGTGGTACGTTCAGGGGGCGTTGGGGGCCTCTCTTCTTGCATTGATGCCAGAAGGGCCTCCTGCTCCTCCTTAGACATGTCACTGAATTTTCTTTCTACAGTGACAGTCTCAACGGTCCACGAGTCATCAGCAGTCTCATCCTCAGGTGTGTTGGTAACAGTTTTGCCCTCCGAGTCACTGGCTTGCTGTGTCCAGGCTTCGATCCTATTCTCCTCGGTGGTTGGGGTCTTGTCAGTATATACCAATTGCTCCTCTGCCTCATCAGCAGACCTTTCACAGGTGGCCAATTCATGTCGCTGGACCAAGCTGTCAATGCTACGAGCAAAGTATGTTGACCTGGACTCCTCTGGCTCCTCCAGTACCTCAGGCTTCTGTTTAGTATAGTCTTTGCGGCCTAGGGTAGGAGTGCCTGTCAATTCAGACTCCAATGTGCTGCTCATAGATGTTCGTTGGGAGGCATTGGGATCAGACATACTTTCTGTCTCAAAGCCCTCATCCTTGTTACTAGCAACAGAATCGGTGTCTGACTTGGGGAGGAGTGAGTCATCAGGTAAACTGTGGAGACCACGTGGAGAGATCTGCTGATCTATGCTTGTGTGGACATGTGGCAGGACCTCTAATCTATTCAACTCATTTTGACTCTTGTGATAAAGTTCTATATTCTGGTCGTCCTCATTAAGAATGTCACTTGGCTTGTCTAATGGTTTTTCTGGGATGGTGTCTACCTCATGCTTATTAGATCTAGTTGGGGTTGGTGGTGTCCACAGTGGTTCCTCATCATCATCTGTATAGCGCTTTGATAGTGATTTGAACCGCTCTTTCCTACGATTCCTCTCCATCTCAGGGACCCTGGTCTGGAATTGTTGGACATTTTGGTCAAGTTCCTGAGACTCTGCATTTCTACGCCATTTTGAGGAGAGTAGATCAGAAACTTCTGGAGCTTCCTCAGTCTTTTTCAAATTGCTGATACGGAGGGAGTGTGACCTTCTCAGTCGTGCTCTATCAAGTGAATAATAACCAGCATCATCTGCCTTAGGCAGTAAGGGCAGATGAACAGTGTCTTTAGAGGACCCATGATCAGTATCCCCGAATTCAGCCATTGTACTCCAACGGCGCGACACAGGATTAGCCTCAGTGCCATTTGTTTTATTTTGGTCCGTTTTCAGGTCATCACCATAGTAGCGTGCCCATCGTTTTGTGGAGGGTAACTCAGGAGTGATTGTCTTTCCACTCTGGACATTGTCATAAGTACTAATTGGTCTCCGAGATGGTGATGTGTTTTCAGAGGCAGGAGAGGTACCATCCCCTGGTTTGTTTATGTTCATCTGCTGAAAGGCCTCATCAACATCAGACTGCTCAATGTTACTTCGCCAACGCCCTGTGGAGTGCTTGAGCCAAGCTTTCTCAGTAAGGGTCTCCCTGTTCCTTCCATCCCCGTTGAGTCGGTCTCTGAGGGAGTTGAATCGCTCCTCCTCTGCTTGCTTCGCAGCTGTGGAGAGCTGCTCTTCAGATAGGGCAGTCTCCCCACTACGCCTTAGCCTGCTTGTGGTCCTTGGAGGGGGCACAGGAATTAGTCCATTGTCTATACTATTTGCGTTGTCTGGGTGGTTTCCTAGTGCATGATTAACATCCAAGCTATCAACGTGCGAGTGCCATCTACGATTAGGCCAAGCTTTGCTGTTGTTATTGTTCTGGGTAGAGCCTGACCGAGAACGTGTTGTGCCATTTCTGCTCTCCTCATCGATAGCATTGAGGGAGTTGTTCATAATGTCTCTGGCACTATCCCGTCTTGTTATGGAATGGATATTGCCATTTGTATCCTCAAGTGTGGCCAGATTTTGATCAGAGCCAATAAGCTGTATTTCACGCCCTGTTTTCTCTATTGACCTGATAACATTGTCAACATCGGTTCTTTCAATGTTGCTCTGCCACCTCCTTTCTCCAGCAGACCTGAGCTGAATGGGACTTGTACGCCTGTATTGCTCGGCCTCTGATGCCATCCTAGCAGGGGAATCAGTCACCAGTGGAGTAGTATCTGTGTCTCTGCCCTCCACCTGTTGAATCATGGCATTGACAGCAGAGGGTTCAAGATTACTCTTGTATTTATGGACATGTCTGTCATGTGACTTCTCTGGAGTACTTGGTAATGAGGCAGATGCAAGTTTGGCCTGCTCCTCAACAGTTCTTAGAGCTGAGGCCAGCTCACGGGCGTCAAGGTTGCTCTTGTACTTGTGCATCTTCCGGCTCGACTTCTCCTCCCTCGGCTCAGATTTTACAGACTCTGGAAGGAGAATGGGCTGCTTCTTCTCCTCTGGAGGAGTCTGCAGTGTAGCCATGGTGCTGGATACACATGAGTCGGATTCTGACTTGACCACACCCCTACGTTTAGCTGCTTCCGCCCACCGTTCTGAGGCAGTTGAGTCAGTAACAGTGACATCGGGCACCCTTGGTGTGCTGGGTGCGGAATCAAATGGCTTGTGTAGTGCTGCCCGAACATCAAGGTGGTCCAATGTGCTTCGTTTCTTCCTCTCCTGCCGGCGGCGAGCTCGTTCACGAGCTAGTTCATCCTCAGGGTTTTCAGGCTGAGTGTCAGTGCTGGAGGAGGACCAGCGTGTCCTGTCGGTGGAGTCTCCAGGGTCTGAGGCAAAGCTGCGCACCCTGCCATCACCAGAGGCACGTGGGGAATTGGCAGAGTTGGTGGTGTGCACAGGACTCCGGCTGCCTCTTCTCTCCAGGTAGTGGTGAGCAATGGCCTTATCTACATCGTTTTTGTCCATGGTGCTGCGCCAGCGTTTTTCCAGGGGTTTGGTGAGGCTGTCACGGGGGCTGGCTGTTTCCTCGGACAAGGCGGGTGAGGGCGCTCTCTCACGTTCAGCAACCAAAGTATCCAGATTGCTGTTACGCCGACGGCGCCGCCTCAAACTGCCCTGTCGCTCAAACATGGCACTGTCTGCATCTTCACCTGCCTGCACCAGATACTCCAACAAGTCCTCACGTTCACTAATCTCAGCACTCTTTCGCACCTTCTTCTGGTCCTCTTGGTCCTTCTCGACAGCCTGCCCTTTGTTCTCAGAATGTCCCTCCTCAATGGCTCTAAGCCGGTTAGCGACAACATTGCCGCGCTTACTGGAGCGCAGTGAGCCCTGCCTGGTGAATTCGCCAGTGGCTGATGGTTCAGGGGTTTGGGGAGGCTTAGCTTCACCTGGAGCTGAAACGTCTCCATCCAATTTCACTTTGGTGACCTTGGTGACGGAGAAGTCCACGTTCTCCCCCAGTTTGTTGGTGAAGCCACTGCGGATGTCACCGAGCAGTTTGTCAACCAGGTTGGAGCCATTTTCATCAGGCATTGGAGAGGATCTCGCACTCTGTCCAGACTTGAACTCTCCTGTAAGACATCAAGATTCAAAGACGTTAGTATACTGTCTGGTATCAACTGACACTAATATGCTATACATATACCACTATAGTATGCTGGTGCGAAGCCAAATTAAACCCTCAAATGTTTTACATTACGGTTTTTAGACAAATAGTACTATCATCCGAAGTGTGCCCGCAATTATTATCATATCGTTTTTTATTCAATCTGGTCAAGATCGCGATTATGAAACACACCTGAATTTCTTTTCTTTGTCGCCTGTGCTTCTTCCCTTTGCTTCTTCCGCTGCTCAGCCTTTTCTTCCTGGATTTTGCGTTGTTTGTTCTCCTGCAAATTAAGAACCAGATTTTAAGTTATATGCCTATGTTAATGATATAAAAGTGGTTTCAGTACAATAGTATAACCGACAGATACATTGCAACCATCATCTCTCTATAACGGGCCTATGTATGCTACATAAAGATCTATTTCAGTCTGGAGTGATTTCCATTATATAGTACTTTATTTCAAGCAATAAAATAGTTTGATAGACTTACCTCAATAGCCTTGGCAAACTTCGAGCAGAAGCCGTTGAAGATTTTGAGACACTCTTCCAACTTGAAAGAGGCCTCGTCTTCACAGAAGTAGTTTGCCAGATCTACCCTGAGCGTCTCCAGTTCAGACTTGTCCACTTCTAACTCAGTCAGCTCCCTCTGGGCCTCCTATTGTCAAATAAGATGTGATGAGATCAGTAACGTACACAATCAGTAAGGCTGAGATTAGTGATTAGGTATATCTTTTAGAAAAATCTGGTTTCTTAATCCACTTTGATATCAGATTATTTAGTATCCTATTGTTATGATATTTCTCAAGGAATGATTTCGAGGGAAGGGATATTTGATATAGCTTTCGAGTAACTCACCAGTATGAAGGGTGCGAGCTGCTCCTGGAATTCTCCTCCAGTGGTCTCCATCTGAGCAGCAATGGACTTGATTTTGTCTCGGAGGCAGTTAATGTCAGCCGTGAGGGTTTCCACGGACGTCCTGTAAAGTGGGAAATCAGTCAGAGTTTATACTTCGCATGAACCCTAAATACACTTTACACTAATACAGGATATTGTGTGAAATTGCATTTGAAAAAGTAAGGAAATACTTAATTCTAAACCCCATACATTGCACTATACGTGTACTCAATTATTTATGTATGTTGTTCCATGAGTTGTAAGGATGTGACAATTCACACAGAAAAGCTGCAGATATCCCTTCAATGAGATATTTCTTTAAGAAAACCAAATATCACTTCAATGCCAGGGTTTACATTTTTTTATAGGCCATGAACATCAGATTATCAGTACATACCCTGCAGCTTCCTTGAGGTATTTGAAGTGGGATGGAAGCTCTAGTAGAGAGGGATTCTTCTCTTCTGCTTGCTGCAAAAGGGAAGGAAAGTCCAGTTGTATCATTTATACATTGCATATATACCAACCTCTTAATCTAATTGCCCATGCTTACCTGACCTCACTGTCTGGGGTGATGGGAGAACTGTGCAGCCCCAGTAACCATGATAATCACTATAAATCCGAGTCACTTCTCTTATCTAAGTTGATCTAAGGGCATCTAGATTCTGTACGAGCCTCTAACGTCGTGCATGCTAGAAACGAACCCCCTGGGCCTACGGGTGAATTCCCATGTACACATTGCCTAAACTGGCCCATTAGTCAACCCTAATAGGCCTGCTCTCGACCGACGGTCGTTCATGGAGGAAATCAAATGAAAAATTGATAAACAGAGGCCTTTGGATTTGTGAGTTTTGGTTGCGGTGGGGGGCATCCTTGTTACACGGGGCTAAGTGGCGGAAATAATGAGAAATGACCTCAAACGACCCAAACCTCTCCCTTGTCAAAACAGCGGAGGGAAGGCATAAGGAGCGTGGTAGTCTCTAAGCAGTAATGTACATCTCACAATGACACAGGGGTTAGCATTATAGTTCTTCATGAGGTGTGAAAGGGTCATTTCCAGGGTTTGATGTTCGTTCCTACCGTGTTGGGTGTCAACAGCAGTGTTGGAGGGGTCTCATAAGGGTCACCCTGAGGATAGAATACCTTTATTGTCACGCGAGAGGTGGATCTAAACGTCCCCAGAGAGAGGGGAGCAGAGGGTGAGGTAAGGTGCAATGGGGAAAGACAGGGAGAGAGATACAGGCAGACAGACAGAGACAAGCAGACAGATAGAGACAGGGGCAGCCAGATAGGGGTAGGGGATGCAGAGACATAAGGCATGACATGCAAACTAGATGATATTGATCCCACTCTGTATTACTATTTACTGCCTTGTCACCTCCTCATGTCATTTTATTTGATCCGCCGTATTCTGTGTGGACCTTGTGATGATAATTATCACCAATCACATGAGGTATAGGCCTAGACAGACATCAGGGCCACTTCCATTGCCTGTTTGAATTGTGCTGGGTACGGCTAATGTCTCATAAAAGATGAATTATGCGGTTTTCTGGTGGGTGTAATGGTCCTAAGTGAGGTCAGGGAAGTGGGCGTGCCTTCGTGTGTAGCTAGTCGCACTCCCCTTCCCTCTTTCCTTCCACCCCCACCCGACACCACCCCTCAGCCAAAACTCTTCGGCCACTAATTTCTACACATGCGGGCATGAAACCAGGGGCCATGCAGGCAGGGTTCAACGCGTGTGTCTAACTGTCCCACTGGGTTGGCAAAAGCTAGAAAGGCGATGGGAGATGGCGCAGAAAATTAGAGTCTAAAATTATGCCCATGGTGGAAAACAATTTCACGGGGTCAGTAGCGAGTACCATGGGGTCGAAATGGTAGTGAAAGTGTGACAGGAAACTGTCGGGAACTAGCTGGGTGTTTGTAGTGATTGCCATCGACCCGTATTGATGACTATTGATCAGTGGTGGGATTTATTCACGTTCCTAGGCAACAGTTCCCAGGGTTGTTTTGGCACAGTCTACTTCTGGCTCTATAGATAGGCAGGATCGTTAAGGGCGATGGCAGCATTCAAGTGCTTTTCTGGGTTCAAAAACCACTATCCCTATACCTTAGCCAACACACTGTAGATTGTGTTTGTTTTCCAGTTAAAGTATTGATCTTAGATTTTCAATGATCAAAACAGGTCCTCATGATATCTGTGCAGTGCACCTGTACATAATATGACCTGATAACGGGTAGGATTATTATCTGCACCATTATGCACCTATTAGCCCAACGTCTAAGTATCATCTTATCATGTCCATTATCAATATACACCTTGAGATATGCATTAGAATTATTCCAATCTAATATGTTTTGAAGCGTCCTTCTTTACTAGTACTTTATAATGTAACCATAATGTTATTACATAACTAAAATAATATAGACTAAACTAAATAATTATTCTACGAAGTCTCCAGTTTTTCTTACCATGACAACGTAGTGCATCATATTCATACGCGGCTTGTTGGCTCGGATCTCAGTGAGTTTCAGCAGTGACGTCAGACGGAATCCTGCCGCGTCTCCCGCATAGCCACCCTGTAATGACGTCACGATATAGGTCAAAATATGGAAAGTGGCCAAGGCCAGGATATATGGGAAGGAGGATCCAGTAATTATCACCATAAATATATGGAGGCTTCTGTTATTAGGGATGGGAAGATAATAAGTTCTACTTTTAATGTAACGTTGAGAAGATAATATCAGAATTAACCTAGATAGGTGGAGGAATTAACTTACCGCATTCAGGAAGTTTCCAGCAATAAGCACCAAATAAATAATTTCTAGGAGTTCCTTACTCTCTTTCAAATCTGCAAATCAATAAAAGGGCCAATTAAAACTATATTTGTCCAGGATGTCATTATGCGGCAGGACTTATCACAATGGTAGTCATCAATTAGGTGGAGTCAATGGTAAATGTGCTGAATAGACCAAAAAAACAAATAATGTCAGATGGACAACTTAATTATAGCTGACAAATATTATAAAAGAGATGGAGATCATTGCAGGAAACCCAACCACAAACTTCCCCTTGAGGTAAAAGTATTTGTATTGGCTGGTGATAAACCACATTATGGGCTGCCCATCCCCGATAGAGTACGGAGATGGTTTATAGTTGTCAGATAGGAGCCCAGTGTATTTGTGTATATGTAAATGGAGAGGGAGCACGGTCAAGTTTCTCTCCATTGAGTCAGGCCCAAATCCCGGAACCAGCTGTTTGTTAAGATTTAGGTCACTTGTTTTCTCCAGAATAGACCGTAGGGTTTACTAGGTTCGTAGGAATTATCTCTCCAGTAACCATTCAGATAAGTGCCACTTTGGAGTTATCTATCCAAAAGGGGTCTACGTTAAAGAGTGAAAGGGCACTCTGAATATTTCAGTTTGAGGAGGTATTTGACAATCCACTATGACTTGCTCCACATTTGCATAGTGAAAGCGATGGAAGATGTAGACACAATTAAGATGTGCCCTTGCCCCTTGTTTGGATGTGTATGGATCCAAAATAACTGAGACGATTTATGCCGCGTGGTGGGTCAGACAAATATCTAAAAACAGGTGACTTCATTTGTGAACGTTTCCTAGGCTCCATATTTTGTGAATGTGACACGTACCTCGTCCTGTTATAATGATAGCATCAATGGAAGGTTTGATGCTGTCGATAGTTTGTGTGAACTCTTCCCGGATCAGCATTGCCTCGATCCTAAGCTTGTAGCTGTGGAAATGAAATGTTGTTTTTACTATACCGAATAATTGTAAACAATACTTAGGTTTGAGAAATTAAAGTTTTCTAATCAAGATCTAATAATCATAAAATAGAAGGGCATCGTCTGTAATAAGAATCAACACATCAGGTGGTTTACTATCTGATTATTGGCGTTACGACCAAGTCAATGTCGACGGAAGCAGTGACTCACCAAGGAACTATAAACAAAGGAGTGTTCTCAAACAAACCATCGTTCTACCATTAGGTTATACATGTAGTATTCAATAGATAAAAACCCGGAACAGAATGATCCCACAAGGTCAATATAGAATGTCTACTGTCTATGTGTGCATAGCTATAATATCTATAATGATATCTAATCGATAGGGAATCCACTTGGATCTATGTAGATAATAGAAAGATATAGTACTAGGCAATGTAGGTATGGAAGAGAATCTATAATCTTCAACCCAACGATGCCATGTTTATTCTTGCATTAGTCAACACTTACTTTGGAAGTGAAAACAACTCCAAGAAGAACTTCTCAGCGTTCCCTAGTTTCGACTTGTCCCCGTCGAAAGTTCGGAGCATTTCAACCTGAAAGAAACAACATGGGCATTATTTGATGAGACCTTCTCAGTGTAACGGTCGGACCTTTAAGAGGGAGTGTGTGTACATACGAGGGGATGTGTATGTGTCAAAGCGGAAGCACGCGCTGTTGTTTTACTCCTCGGTCTACTGACAATGTCACCTGTCCATAGTAGAACTGCTAAAGTGTCCTGAATATGTCCCTTACATTAATGTCTCCAGGGGTGTTGATATTTAGGTGTTACTCCTCCTTGGTGGGATCCTGATGTTGACCCAACACCAGAACACCTACATCAAACAACACTTGGAGGCGGCCATCTTTCATGAAAACCCTTACCTTTCCCCAAATGCTAACATTGTCCTCCCCCACCTATTAAGACAAGCTTGCTTGTTGCCACTGCCTCCAGGAGCCTTCATTCAGGCTCTATTTGGCCTCCCACCCACATCTAGTTCAAACCACTCACATATCACCGCACTTTTATCCTTATACCTCTTCCTTATGTGTGTGGGTTGTATTATAGCATTATTAAGTTGCCACAATGCTTTATGCACGTCCACGAGGTTATGATCTCAGGTATTTACATATCAATGAATTAAAAGGTAAAGAATGTGAGAGCATACATCTACACAGCCACTGGAATGTGTGTGTCTTTTTCTATCCCATTCCTTCTCCCCACTGCATTCCCCTTATACCTGCATCCGGTTTTCCCCCAAAAAGAGGCCTCCATATGGGTGATGCCTTGCTCCTTCATAATAAATTGGAAAATCTTACATCACATCAAACTCTTATTCATTCCTTTAACAAAAGGCAATTCGCCTTGGACGTGACTGAACCCACCCTACGAGGAGACATTGATGAATTACAAGAAGGATGTATTTCACAATGAAAAGGTGCTATTAAGTCTTGCCATCCTGTTTAGCTATAGAAACATTCAACATCCCGCCCCAGTCCATACCGAGAGTGTGGGTCCTTCAGTCCAAACCCTTTGTCATGTGTTGGAGAGCCGCTAAAAAGTCTACTCTCAATTTGGATGGCCAACAAAAAGGCTGAGCTGGTTAGAATAGATCTCTTCTCATATGACCAGCGCCACTCGGGTGGCAGAAGGTCAAACATTATTGTGCTAGTAACGAAAGGCAATCCTCCAGACTGTAATGTGAGATATCATGAGACTGGTGTGGAGGTATGCCCTCGATACTCTCACACTGGAGGCATGTGGCCAGTCACCACCGTGCTCCCCCCTACCCCTATCACCCCATCCCCTTTTCCTGCTTCACCACTGTTTGATTTATACTCATGCTCATTTCAAACAATGGAATAAAGCCCATCCTACAGGCCAGGTCAAACAGTGATGTATTATTTCCTTATTAGATGAGATACTTTCCACGTCTGGTTCTGCATAATCCGCCTTGTGGAGATACTTTACTCTAGTAGTATTATTTTAAGTTCCTGGTCTCGTGTCGTACACATACATTTACAGTTAGGATTCCATCTACAAGTATTGTATTGATACAGTTTCTAAATTAGACCTTTAGACACAGGAGCATAATAAATATATGGCATAATGTAGTGTATTGGTCAAGTGTAACATTTCCAAACCTAAATAACGTGTTTAAGTCCAAGTCCAAGTATTGTCATGTGTAGCCTGTTATTTCAAATGCAGTAATACAACTCACACCACAGTTAATGAATATATATTCGATATGTACGATTCGTATATATTAATATATAATAGTGAGCTTCTCGGCGAGTTACTCACCTCGTCTGCCTCGGGCAGGATTTTGAGTAGACCTCGTAGTTTCTCAGCGCCAATTTTGCCACTCTCGCCTTCAAGCAGAAGACGAACAATGTCGACATGGGAGCTGCGGAACTGGCGCAGATAGACGTTAACGTTCAGACTCCGTTTACTGTCCAAGAGGTTAATCTGAAAAGTGAAACAATGGTGATATTAATAACTAGGAAGAGGATGAATAGCATAAGAGCCGACTTAACCCTGATACAATAGAATGCGTAGTATGGCCGAGATGAACGGATCTGAACTTATACACAATCATGTTCAATAATGCAATCGTTATTATAATAGTAATCTTTTATTGAAACCAAAGGGAGGTCATTATAGACATATGTGTCTACATCAAAACGTGTTACTCCTGTGTGCTCGACAATGTCTCATCCATGAATTCCAATCGGCAAACGTGTCTCTGAGTTCTGAAGTATATATCATTGGATACCTTGCTATCAACACAATATATTCGAGATATTTATTATACCCTTCACTTTCCGTGGACGCGTGTATACGCACAGTGATTATATTTCAATATAGAATCATCCATTAATTACCTACACACGGAGAGAGGGGCCATTCTTTGCGTACAGATTTGCCTTGGTTCTACATGTATTATGTGTGAAAGTTCAAGTCAGGGGGGGGGGGGGGGGATTCTATTATCATTGAAAATGCGTGCATGTAATTCATGGATGACTCCTAGTATGTTTGAGACGGCAGCATGATACACAGAGGGGCCTTCCTCAAGAAGAGTGACCATTTTAAGTTGGGATTGTGGTCGCCATACAGGTGACATCAGCAAAAGCTTGTGATTAGATACATTTGTGATAATTTGCCTCCATCGCTGCGGCGAGGGGCATTCGGACAGCAAGGGGTTATCCTGGGTTTGACCTTGGTATGACCTTGGTATGCTTGGCATGACCTCGGTATGATCTGAGCATGACCTTGGTATGACCTTGACATGACCTGGGTATGACCTTGGACTGACCCTATATACTTGGGTAACGACAAAGGGTGACAGACAAGTGGAGGTGAGTTTATCAAAAAGCCATGTATTGCTCTCAGAGTCTCAGAGACGGAGCTTCTAGAGATGAGGACATTCATTTTAGTTGTTATTAAGGAAGTAGAGATGATATGTTGACCTTTATATGACCTTCACCTTGCCCAATACAAAACTCACCTTGGCCGAAGGGGGACCATCATGTCTCTATTCAAACATAGAATATCTTCACTACTGAGAACATGGTAAATTATTACTATACTTCATTGAAGATAATTCCTTTAGAATTACATACCAATCTTCAATATGAGAAACATTCCGACTGATGATATAACTACGGCTAATGCTACACTTTATTGCTATTTCTACACTATAGACTAAACATAATGACGACAAAAGTACGTGTATCTATGGGCATTACGATTATGGGATGAAAAACAAGGTGTGAACTTACCTCGTCTCTCTTTTTCTTCTCAGAGGGTGTGGACACGGCGGAGTCGGTGCTGTCCTCCTTGGGCTGCCTGGAGGAGGTTTGAGGTACATGTACACTAAATAGCTCCTCCATCTGGTCAAAGTTCACCTTGTAGCCGTTGAACATCTTACCAACAGCCGTCCAGGCATTTTTCTTGCCCACCACTTTGTTCACTGGGATCTTATTCCACTGCAACTTGCGCATCTTGCCCTTGGGTGTAGGGCATTGTTGCTGCGGTAGTCGGACGTTGTGCACTGGAGGACGTAGTGACCCAGGAGGGGGTGGCGGCCCTCCTCCAGGGGGTGGTGGTGGAGGGGGTGGTATCCCCATGCCCGGGAGGGGTGGCGGGGGTGGCGGCCCCCCACCTGGAAGTGGTGGTGGGGGTGGTGGAGGAGGTCCACCTCCCATGCCTGGAGGGAGGGGTGGGGGTGGTGGAGGAGGTGGAGGAGGTATGGATGATCGTCCTCCTCCAGGGCAGGTGGGGCTGAGTGGTGACATAGAGTCGCCTCTCCGCATGGGCCGCCCCTCGTCACCCTTGTGACATGAACACTGACATCTATCTTCTGCTGCCTGCTGCACGGCCTTCTCCAGGCGCTTGCCGCCCGACACGATCAGCTTCTCCAGGTCCTGCTTCTTCTCCAGCAGCGTGGCGCGGCAGATGAGCTTCTCGATGGCGTCCCAGATGACATCAGACATGGGGTCCGACGGCTCGATCTTAAGGAGATGCTGGAGCGATGTGAGGAATGGCAGCTCCTGTGGGGTATCTGACACCTGTAAAAGAGCAGCATCACATCGGCATAAGTCACTAACCATGTCCTCCAGGGCGTGCGTGGCACACACATCTCCTGCTGATTCTAAGCTACCTATGCTGGCTATAGAGTGGCCATCGGCATCAGATTCCTCCTCTGGGGCCTCTGAGGAAGAAGAGGAGAACTCCCCTGATTGTCTATTCCCCACACTGTCTCTGTCCCCCACTTCACGCCTGTCCAGGCCCACCCAGGAGCTCCTACATGATAGGTGTCCAACCACTCCCTCTTCCATGCCCTCGGTGCCAGGGCCTCGTGGGTCTGTAAGCTCCACTCCCATAGCCCTGGAGGAGGTGTGAGAGGGATTAACCAAGTCTATTTCAACACTCCCTTATAACGTGATATCACCGCTCCTGTGAGACCAAACTCTCTATGTGCCCAGAAGTGGCCTCTTCAGCCCTTAAAACGTAAATCCCGCGGATGTCTTTCTATAAGTATGTATATGTATCCTCCACACTGGTCTCCTCCAGTGTTGACAGTCAGACTAGAGTGTCTGGAGGATGTGTGTGGTGGTGAGCGTGCGCTACCACCTTCTGACAGGTTCTGACCATGGAGCCGTGAGATACCGTTACCGCCCGCGCAGTCATATGGCGACCTCTGGTGTTGGAGGCACCGGATCACTCACTGCGCCCCTATGGCAGGCCGTTCTAAATGTTATCTCACCCAGTTAAATGAATAACATTGAAGGATCATATTAATTGCACCTTACTCTGACATGCTAGGGTGACAACCATTAGACCCAATTCTATAACACCCCTGTTTCGCCTGTAACACCACAAAAAGCAGTGTGTGACTGTGAACATTAGATACATTTTAAGAGGGGGGGTGTTCTCAGCTGTAAAATCGTCTATATATAATATACTGACAGTCTGGTTGATAAAGCAGCCATGCTAGGAACCAGTATGTAGGCATGACTATGAATATGTGGGTGTAGGATATAGGATGAGGGGGGCAGGGGATGGAGTTTTTTGTATGGTTTTATAGAGTAGATGGAAGAGGGGGAGAATGCCAAAGCTGAGATAGAGTCAAGAACATCTTACATTATCCCATATATCCATGTTTCATATTAACATTATAAGTGTCATACCAGTTTAGCAACAATGGAACAATTTCCCAGCCATGAATTCTGGGGAAATGCTACAAACGGCTTGCCATATAGGTGCTGCTACTGGTGCTACGGGCACCGACTTCCATGCTAGTTGTGGCCACGATTCCGTCCGGAGGCCACAATGTGAACTGCCAACTCACGCTCCCACACTCCTCCACAAACCTCCCCACCCAATCACCACCAAACACTGCACAACAGTCTGACCACATTACACAGAGACCGCATACAAAGTTAGAGAGCCAAACCACTCTCTTCAGGCCGCCCGTGGAGGGTGAGGCTCTAAACAAAACTATTAATTAGCCATCAGCCATATCAAATTGATATCCATGGAGGTGCAATCTTTTAATGGCCCCAGAGGTGCACTGTGTTTGGTAGGCATTAGACCATAGCGTTGCCAGGTTTTACTATGTGAAAGGTATGATCAGAGTAATATAAATCATATAAACAAGGTCATAAATAGACTTGGTGTGCCAGAATAGAGCTTTAGGGGACATATAGGTATCTGACTAATGGCAGAAAAAGCCATGGGAAATGCATATATTTTAGTATCTTTTTCTAAGATATAGTATGTAATATTCTGTTTGGGTGGTATACTACCCCAGGCCTAAAGGCTTAGTTCTGTAGCCAAAGATGAGATTAGCAAGGTATTTGAAAGCAACACCCATAAAGTATGTGATACAAGTTTCAAAACAAACTAACTGCTGCCAAACGTGGTGTACCGCCAATAACAATTGTGCTTAATACATGCACCAAAACAAAACTCAGTTTGTCTGCGACTGAAACTTGGCACTGAATTCCGTCAATTTGTCAATTTGGAACTAATCTTCTCCCAGTGTTACGTACTCTAAAGGTGTATTAAAGGAGTAGAATGTAAACATGGTCATAAACTTAAAGACATAATGTCATAATAGGCCTTTGGGCTACCTCTACGCACCTGACCTACGAGAGACACATATTTACAACGTGAACATAACTTCTTTTTCCCTTTGTGCTTCTGGAGACTGGCCAGGAACCCTTCAATTTAAGTACATGTTGTGTGGGATCCTGGTTTTCCAAGTATTGCAAGTAAATGGACAGCTTACTTCCAATAAACCTACCCCCACCCACACAGCTGTCATACCCTCATCATCTACTCCCCCTTAACATGTCAGCTCATGGGCCTATTACAGGGAAGGCATGACAATACCACACCAGATTCAAATGTCCATTCTACAGCCTGATTAAAATAGTCCAATTGCAGTCACTTTTTTGCATATAGCAATTAACCCCAATATAATCTAACAATAACAAGCCAATGTAAGATGTGTGTAGCGTATATCAGGAGAATACCTGACATACTATACCATGTATAGCAGCAAGATACAGGCAGACATAACATGATGATATCTGCATAATGGCAGCTAATCATGCACATAGTGTTATATGGGTTGGGACAAGGCATGGGTATACTGTATATATATGTGGCTGGCGGTAGTTAGACATGGGAATGGCGTGCAGACTGATCAGGCTAAATGACTCATGTATATGTCACCTATAGCAGCACTATACCCCCATCATGGCAGCCTAGCGACAGACATACACCTAGAGGGTCCACCGCATTGTCCCGTATAAGCGCCCAGGCGCTCATTGATTTTAATTCCCCCATACCCCGGCGCTTATACGACACCGGCGCTTATTTGGGACCAGAAAATGGTGCATTAATTCATTCCAATTCTTTTGTATCCCAAACTCTTATTCGAGACCGGCACTTATATTTGAGACCCCGGCGCTTATACGGGCCATTACGGTATGTAATACACCCCAATACATCCATGCTATAGTGCCACCTAATCCCTTTAACATCTCTAGGTACAAGTTTGAGCCCATAGCCTTTACAACACACACCTATCTGATTTAACAGCTCTATTGTTGCTTCCTGGTATTATTACTCTGTACTAACTTCACTTCTTCCCGCGAAATCCGCGAGGGCCCCTGTAGTTAGGGGAGGCGACTGTAGACAAGAGATGAAAGCTTCGGTTTCAATAATATTGCCATCAAATATTGACCTTTAGGGTCAATGGTGAAACTTCTCGTGGGTTACTAAATACACACCAGTCACAAAAGGGTGAATAGACATTTCCGGGGCGTTCATAATACGCCTTAGGAATAGGCGTGTGCAGGAGACTTATGAATGGGGAAGGGTAGTTTTTCTTGGAGTGTGAGTTTCCTTTCATTCATTGGTATGTTCTCGAATAGCAACAGGAGTATTCTCCCCCAAAATGAATGACGTCATAAATGAGCAATGACTAAAAGTAAACTGTGTCATGGCTGGGTGCTTATACCGTTCAGCTGTGAGGTGCACATGTACATATATAACTTAGTCGTGTGATAATCTCTATGATGTTTTATTCACGTATTCATAACTTATGATAATTCGCTCTTGTATATATTATGATAATCATAAGTTACGGATTTATACTGGGTAAATCAATGAACATGATGGTATATTCTTAATTTTGACTTTGAGATCTCATTAATGCAGTTATAACTTTTAATTATGACCTATGTTGATTTCTTTTTTAAATTCTGAAATTTGAACTACGGTAGGTCTAGTATGGAGATAATGGAGGATTCTTCCTACACAGCTGACGGTACATACCCTTGACATGTATATTGAAATTCATACTTGCTTAACATTTCAATGGGTCCCCGGATCTCCTCAAGGAGCAGACCCCATACAATATTACGTGGGAGGAAGAAAGGGGAGGAGGGAGGCATGAAAAAACGCACAAAGTCGTCGGCGTCGGAGACTATTTATCCACTAATGTACAGAGTCCACAGCCCACCACCAGCGGGCCTATATTTAGTGGTCTACAAACAGCGGGGTGTATATTGGATCAAGGGGCAGGATCCAAATAGTGGACGGCAAGCTGCCATGTTTGCCCTGTCCGTGGGTGAGGCCAGTCTTTTGAAAAGTGAAGTCTAAAAATAGCTGCCCTTAACAGTACCCTCTTCTGGAATTCCCATATATGTCAACCACACAAAAAAGGAACCTTCAAATTTTTGCCCATCTCAGCTTCTCCTCCTCTCGGGTATGATTCCTAAATGACACCTCTGATAGGCTCAACCCACATGAGGATTATATGTGGGGATTCCCAATTGCCTTGAGCCTGTCAACAATCATGGGTGTTGATATAATATGAGTTTACATGTCATGGAGACATAGGGGTCTCCTTGTGAGGGGGTGGTGGTTTGAAGACAGCATGATTTTCCACCTCTGTTAGCTAAGAGGTCAGAAGGTGCCCCATCCAAACCCAGGATGATGGTGGTGTGCACCTGTAATGGCTATCAATTACACCCCATGACCCTCTGTGTGGGGCCAGGTGAGGTGTACAGGTAGTTTACCAACAAGGATCAAACTCCAGCGCAATAACTGCAGGGACCATTAAGGATAAAGCCCGCTTATTGCATGATGTGGATACTAGGGTTTTTACCTATGTAATACCAGGAAAGGCAGTAAAGTAGGTGGGGGAGGGGATAAATGTACACAGCAGGCCATAACATTATGACATGGCAGAGGCTCATACTCCCCATGCTGAAAACTTGATAAAGGTACATGTGACTCTAGTACTAAAGCACCACTCACAGAATAACAACCACCTGAATGACTTCCATATATAGAATAAATATGGTCATTTTCTGCTTTAGGTACAAGTCATCCAGAATCAACTTAAGGTGGGAGGTTTCCGCAAACCCCTATAGGTTGTAATGTACGACCATGGAGAGGTTACCTGAATGATAGACTGCTCCTTTGTGATAACATAAAAGCATTGTTTAGGACCAGACCCAGTGCACCGCCCACCTACACAGTGATCAAAGATCCACAGATGCATGTACCTGGGCCCATATGTCAACACGCTGACTGATAGGTTGGACAACAGGAGGGTAATATGGGTCCCTCCAGGATGCAGTCTACTCCACTCCAGGCAGGCAGGCAACCCATAAACTCACCAAAATAGGTTTAGTCGGTGCAAACTGATAATCCGGCGCCACTAAGTTCACATGAGGGGGACACTATCTAAGTGATCTATGACTCCAAGAATTGTGGACATACAAAGAAGAAGAACTGAGGAAGTCACCACTTGCCCTGTATAATGTCTCTATCATTTACAGGATATTAGTATATGCATAACACCGATTGTATACATTATTATCAATATCACACTGAAGTGACAATAGCTAGTAATACGCACAGTAGTCTTCTTTATCATGTGCCATAAAACTTGGGTCAAGTTGATTATCAGTATCTAAATTCGATAATCATAAGTATCAATAAATAGCACAATAGTGCTGATGAGTAGCACATGGAACTCTCATAGCAGTCTATACATCAGATTGTTATACAATAATATAACATGTACTGCTCAATACTGCTGCCAAAAGACTGCAATAACTCAGAAATTAAAATATAAAACAAGCCCCACGACTTGAAAAATATGAATGTAACATATCATGAATTTTGTTATGATTATTATCGTAATCAAAAACCTCGATCTATCACAACTTAGTCTGAACTGGGATTTCAGCACGGAATTCATTTTAAAGTTCTATACTAGTAATTAACTTGGCAGAGGAATGTTCTGGTATCTCTGGCTTAATTTACTCACAAAGCCACGTGTGTCTCCTTCATTAATGTCAACCCAGCTGATCAGTTCTAATCTTGTACCTGGCTGTCTGACAACAGGTAGGTCATGCCGGTCATGCCTGAAAGGGGCGGCCCTTCTCTTGTGGTCCCCAAATATGAAGCTGACGTGAGGTTATCTCACTAACTCCCGGCCCAAAGCACACAAAACACACACCCTCCACCTTAATGGCCAATCTGGCAGTGCACAAAGCACATGAGCCAGTCCCTATCTCCGGGGAGGAGAGGGCCCCTTGAGTATACCCACCAGGCATCTACAATGTCCTGAATGACAAATCACGTGAAACTAGGTCCCAAATAAATATTCACAGAGATAAGGGGATGTGCGTTATGAAGGTATGCCTCACCCTGGAGGTGATTAATTAATGTTGGCATACAGTATGCTCCAGTGCATGAGGAGGCACTCCTGGAGATGTGAGGCCAGGAAGAATGTCCACTTACACAACACTCCAGCTTTGTTATACATGATTTGCTGACTAATGACCACTGCGTGGGAAATGTTAGACCAGGTAAATGTAAACCAATAAAATACTTTTAAAAAACATGTTCACCCCTGTCCCCTACGCTTCAAAAGCTGATAAACTATTATAAGATTTTGAGCACGGTATCACAGTTGGCAGTCAACATGTCAACATTACAAAGAATAAACATTGTACATGTAATTTACGTCTACATTTTATAACAGTTTGACACAACACACATTCTTTACCTATTCACCAAATTACTCAACCAAGCTATCACTCAATTCAGATGAATGAATAAACAGTACTAGATAACAGATCCCTTTGAAAAACAAACCCTCACTTAGTACAATCCTCTTCACAATATAGGAAGGCCACTGTACATTGCCACCCTAGGAGGCCCAAGAGTATTATATCCAAGATAACAGAAACCTCACCTGTTTGTATACAGCATGAAAGACGTCCAGAGGGGAGTTAAGGTCCACTCCGGCATGCTCAGGGAGGTGCTCATCGTCGTTGGCCTTCTCCTGATCAAAGACATTCAGCTGCACAGCTAGGTCAGGGTCCTCATCCTCCAACTTCCTACAACGTGAGACAAACAGACAGACACATCAGACACTGATAGATGTACAGATAATAGAGCGATCACAGCGCCATAGCACGGTGGGATGGGTATTTATGATTACTATTACATATTGGTTCAGGGGACTATCCTATATGTCTTGTTCTTGGATATTTCACATCGTTCTCTTTGGTTAAGGTTTGTTTTATATTTATCTTGCAAAGCACTCATTGTGTGTATGTGTTTACATGCCTCCATTTAACCATTTATAATGGGTGGACACTGCTAATATTTTTCATTATCATTATCAAATCTAACTATCGGTATATTAATTTTGAAAATATCCCTCTAGGATAATCCATGTACATTATATACAAAATTATTGAAATGTACAAAGCTGTCGATGAAGCTATGCCAGTGTGTGTGAAATGTTTAAATAACGAATTCATATAATTATAGCCTATCAATATGTATACAAGTACCCCAGTATAATTAATTTTTACCAGTACCAACATCAGCCCAGCCATTCGAGTGCAAGTGAATATGATAAATATAACTCTGTCCCTTTGCCTGATTCACATGTACCGGCAGTAATTCACTATGTCAGTGTCCTCCACGCTGGACTCCCCCGGGGCAATTATGATTCAGTGTTATGACGTAAAGAGCCTTGTTTTTGCTCTGCATAGTCACTCACCATTGCCAGTGCTATGTCACCTGTGTAGCCTATTTACTGATCGGGATGGACAGGGGTCAATAAATAGGGACATGCATTACAGGGCCATTGGGACATATTGTAAGATTATACATGGCCATTTTGTGCAAAAGTATCATTAGGAATGATATCAGTTACTGCAATAAATCTGTAGAGTATATATTAATTTTTAAATGGTTCTGAAAATGTAGCATTTGAGGCATAATTCACATAAAGGTGCACTGTTGGGGAAAGAGAAAAGAGCCAAGCCACAACGTCCCCATAGTGCTTGGGACGTAAGGATGCCTATATTGCTGTGAGGTAAATCCTTAAATCAAGGCCTTAAGTTTAACACTGGCATCTGTGGTAAGCTCCATCATTTAGACACTGCCCTGTGGGCTCTGTGGTCAGTCTAAGGTAGGATCTCCCACGCACTGTATACAGAATGGATGACCAGCCCCCCTCCCACCCCCTGGAGGAGCCTGAAGAGGCCAGGGGCCAGGCAAGGTGGCGGCAGTCGGAGCAAACTGTGGGCAGCGGGCCAGAGAACTGAGGAGTTCACTCTCAGACTGGACCTCATTGGTGTTTGTGTTACTCGGAAAAATAGAGTTACACAAATAATGGTGCGACATTTCCTGTATATAAACAAGATCATGTGCAGGGGATTTTGTAAACAAGGGCGTAATCCCAGAAATGCCATTGAAAGGCATATAATTGCTGTTAGGGTGGTACTGCAACGATCTAAGGGGCACTGGAGAGTGTCATGTCGTCAGGAGAACCATTAAACATGTCATTTAGTATGACCCATACAGCTGGTGACGATACGTCCACGTCATTAATGCAAAACCCACTTCGAGCAAATGACAATTTAAAAACCTTTTTATAGGGCTGTTTTTCACATACCCAAGGCACTGGAAGGCACCGCTTGGTTTGGACTTTGCCCAAATGTCCTACAGACCAGCACACATAAAACTCTAGGGCTGGAGATGCTGTCGTCGTCACCAAAAGAATGTTGCCCTCACCATTTTACTCCAGTGCGGAGCAGGTCAAAGTGCCTGAAGACAGACCGCAACCTCTCGGGTTACAACTTTGTGGGATTCTTTGTCCGGTCGCCTTCCCAGTAAGATGTTTTCTACCAGATGCCAGTATTCTAACGTAAATCATTCCGTTGTATATCCCCATTGACCACGGGCAAAGAGACCTTTGGTGGAGATGTATGTCCATGCCTTGAAGGGATTTATTACATGGCATTATTCTTATGATAAAAACTGTAGTGATAAAAACATATAAATGTATGCATATAAATGTATCCACAGAGCTACTCATAGAGTTACTCACTCTAATCTTAGCATCTCGGTTCTATGTTAATCGGTGCTCCATGCAGCGTCCCTGGAAAACCACAGTCGGTATCCTGCCCTTGGTCCCCTATCCTTCCAGGAACCAACCCAGTCCACTTGGAACTTGTGAGTCTGTGTGTGTGTGTGGGGGGGGGGGGGGCTGTTGACTAGATTCACACTTGTGTTGGTGAGTATACAACAAGTCCCGAGCAGACGACTTTCATAAACATCACAAGTTACTGCTCTGTAAGGATCTAGTGTTATAGGATGTATCGACCACAGACCAATGTCAGAAACCATGGCGACATGGGCGTCCATCTTTGATGTCCGCTGGTCCCTTTCAGTTGTGGCTAATTGTCGTCTGATTCTGTGGTTATCGTACGTTTCCTAATACTTTTCCAGGTACAACTGACTCGTGTTAGATACATATATATGAACACTTAAACTGACCCACTTTTAAGTGCTATGTGGAAAGATGAATGTCATGAGTTTCCTCTCAAATACCCAGAATGAGCCCTAAATGTTTAACTACTGTGCAATGTTTTCTTATCTGGTTAGGAATGTTACATGATACCAATGGATGTAGCATTCTAGGATAAGGATTGCAAGTGAGACCTCAAGCATGTGAACTATTTACCTGAGACTCTACAGCTGTTCAACTGCAAAAGGGTTGAACTTGAAGAGAAAGCAGACACATGGAAAACGCTGCCAAATATTTAACTATTCTTTGTCCTTGTCATTTCTTTCTTTCTGTTGACTTCTACTTTATATTAAAGTTTCGTAATTGGCATTTTAGCATTAGAAGTTGTTACATTTACAGGATGCTAATTGTGTCAACACATTTTTAAGTTGTAGTTAACAAAACCCCCATAACCGGCTGTGACTTCCATGTAAGTATCCATGAAGCTCAAAGGTCCCGGTCAAAAGTGCATGTCACGCTGCTTTATTATGGCAATTACCTACGGTATTAACCATTCTTGTGGGAAGAAGACACACCTAGTACTCATTTAGAATGCATGCATATAGGACTCCCATATCCTGCCTAAGTGGAACCGTGACCAAGATGCTCGGGGGAGTAGAAGGAAAACATCCCTGTCGCAGTGCAGTAGTTTCATGGAGTGGACGCAGAAACGCAACACATGAGCCATCTAGTAGGAAGGTGGCGAACTACTCCAGGCAACTCATGTTGTGTATACTCCAGACAACATGGAAACACATGAATTGTGAGGATCAAAAGCATCTAAATTGAAGATGAAATCATATGAGTAGGGCTAACGTATACGATACTGTCCACTTCCCAATATGCTGAAGGCGATATTGATATCAGTGAGTGGTCATTATTTAACAACAAGGAGTGGTAGATCATGGCACTTTTTTGCAACCCCCCCCCCCCCCACCCGCTATCTAGAGAGGTCAGCATCTTGACCCCCCACCCCCCCCCCCCATTTCTTCGTTGTTCTATAATGACCAATCCCTGAGATCCTAAAGCTATATATAGGTCAAATCATTCATGAACATGTATCTGTGCCCACAGGGATATAGGTACAGATGGGAATGATTTACTCCTATTATGCTGACGGCAGATCACATACCAGTCAGTGCATCAACTTGTAATTTCACTGGGTTTTTATATGCACATTTCCCTATGCCACTGCAAATCCAAATCAAGGCATGTAGAATGTACTCCATGTGCCGCCACAACAATGAGAATTCAAATGTCACTGGTGTGTACATGCTTGATTAGATATGAAGTAAAACCTACATTATCTGCTGATTGCAGCCTTAGGAGGTGTGTATAAGAAGTAACAGGCTGTTCTGATTAAATGATGAATAATTAATCCTCTCTTGTTGATGAATACCAGCTAGTTTAGCTGAGTATAGACAATCAAAGACTATCCTATATCCAGGCACTACCAGAATGATTATGGTTTGGTTGGTTTGAATGGGGATGTTTGTCAGTAATGAGTTATACAAAACATCCACATTGAAAAGTTGGCTAATTCGTACAAGCTAGATCAGTAAACTAGATAACGTACTGCTTTAACCCTTTGTGGAACGCATGTTGACGGCATGACGTATGAATGCAGCTCTAACTAGTCTAATCACCAAGGCAGAGTATCTGCATCATACCAATCATCCAGGAATGCATCAACCCCGTAGAGCTGGCATGATGCAGGACAAAATCCATCAATGCACTATGTGGTCCTTAAAAGGTTAAACGTCAGCAATATCTCTATTGCAACATCCTCTTCACGATGAGCATGTGTGAGTATGACACGGTGTATTGATATAAAAGATAACCTAGTCATAATATGGCCTGTAAAATGTCACTAACATACCAAGGCCCATAGTCTGTATCAGTTCGTTGGTCCCTGGAAGTAACACAACCCGTAATGGTATGTAATATTAAATAGGACATGTACATCACCACACCCTTATAGGATTTCAGAAAGGATTCTAAAAAAAGAAACCAAGCGGTCAATCACAATTTACAATCATACCAGCAAGGTGTACACTTCTCTTTTTTCAATCATAATTCTCAATTTCCAATTTTCTGGTACATTGTATATTGTGTTATTATTTACGACATTCCGTATAAATAGGATTATGCCGATTGTGTAGGGAGGTGGGATTGTAAGTTTTGGGTATTCCCTTAGAGACCGGCCAATATATAGGTATAAAGGACCATTGGATCTATTCAATTGTCTTTTCCAACCCCGCTACTCTAAAGCACATGTCACATGATACTAGATGGGATCCAGGGTTGTCTTCACGTAGTAATGGCTTAGGGCAGAAGGAGTTGGATCCTGCCCATGGGGCTTCTTTGATCAGATGTTAGAGACTGTATACCCACATGAGGAGTTCATAAATCTCACAAAATGTCCGATTAACCCCCTCCTTTAGTGCAATAAAATCTGCCATCCCTCGACATAGAGAGACGGGGCATGAGTAGACAGTCTCGTGAAGGTATGGGGAGAGCTTGTATTGAGAATTGTATAGACATTAAAGCGGGTGAGTAAGACAGTATGTCCCTTTCATCAAAGCCATGGTTTATTTATCGGTACTTTGGTCAACAGCCTGCAAGTTTCATTGCAGAGAGTTTGGATAGTAATGATCCACAGGGTAGCTTTGTCCGTCTGCCGCTGCCTCTGTCTTGGCGCTGCAGTTGGTGGTTTGTACTGCTGGGGTCGGGGCTGGGTCTACCTGGAGTTTACGCTGATACACGTATACAACAAATACCTTTAACCCAACTAGAGATATGCAGCAGGTAACATAGGGCAGGTGCTCAAATGGTGTCAATTGATTCAGTGACAGTTGCATCATTTTCTCTGCAGGTAGCCGGCCCCTATCTCTTACTACACACCTCATAAATATCTATGTGCTATCCCCCTATCTCAACAGACAAATGGATGACTTATTGGCAGAGATACCAACATGAATAAGGATGAACACTCAAGAAGCACTTGTAGGAGTGATGTTGTAAATAAGTCTGTGTTATGAAGTATGAGCATTGGTTCTTACTGGGGCATCAGAATAGGAGGCAAGAGTGTAGCCATTGTAACGACCGCCTACCCCATGAACTGGCAGGGAAATCTTAATGGCAATCTGGTTCAGGTGCCATTATTCATACTGAACTGGGTCAGCAGTGTTAAAAGCGATCTAATGGTGATGATTGGGATGGGCCTCTATGTTTATGTACACCCAACAACACCTTCTCAACCCTCTCCCTTTGCCATCCCCCATCTAACTGAATAGGTCACCTGCAGAATTGGCTTCATGCAGAGCTGGATGCTGGGCTGTTTCACCCTGCTGTGGTTTCTATGGGGTGACATACACCTGACCTTGAAACCCCTAAACTCAGCCTCTCCTATTTTGCACGTAATTCCCTCATAAATTCCCTACCAGGCTCCTTTGAAAAGCAATCCACCCTCTCTGGGGCTCAGTTAAGAGGGTGTTATTGTCAATTTTAGTATCAAACCCAAACAGACAGCAGTTCTTACATCAACATCTGCCCCCCAGCAGAATAGCCAATGGTATAGCATTTTCATTATGAATAGCTATAGATCAGAGAGTCTTGTGTCTGTTTGGACGTATGTGTAGAAAAGAGTATTAGGTGTCCTGAAGCAGTCTTGTTATGTCTGTGACTGTAAACATTGATGTCCTTTGCAAGATGCTCTATTGCAATTGTATTAGCATTTGCAATTGTATGAGTAATGTGTAAATCTTTGATTACCATAGTTTAAATTGTTGTGTGTAGACCTACAGGAGGTTATTGGTGCTTTGATGTAAAATGCATTTAGTTTTACATTTTACAACCTTTGAGGTGAGGTAGAGAGTGCAGATGAGAGACCCATGCTCTGCAGGTGTGCTCTTCATTCCAGACCTCTTGCAGAGGATACATTTCAGCCAGACTCTACCTTTTTTTGTATCCAGGAGGTATGTCTGAAATGAATAAGTTGGCCAAGACAAGGAGCCCATTGTGGGCATTACGTCAGAATGTGTGAGAGGGCGTGCATGATCCAGGCAACCCAAGACGCAGGACGTGTCCCCTGGGGGCATCTAAAGCCAGGTCTTTTCTCAGAAAGATGACAAAACAGAGCCAAGAAAATCCCTGCTAAACCCAGCCTAACCATTCTTCACTTTACCTGCGCTTGATCCACCTACGGCTCTCACCTTGAGGAAGATGTATTTATCAGAAACCTTTTTTTGTTATGGCGAAGCGAGAGAACACTCTTCATGGGATAAAACCTCTCAGATGACTGATGTTTATTTTTAGGTGCACTGACAGGGATGGGTCAATGGGTGATGGGTGATATTGTGGGCAAATAACTACAGAAACTTAAACGTGACAGATTCATCATGTAGGGAGAACTAGCTGACAATGGCTTGTGCTGATTCTACACCACAATGTCATGTAGTCTGGTCTCATATTGTCAGAGGCAGCTCTAGAAGGCATGACATGGGAGAAGAGAATGGCATACCCCCCCCCCCCCCCACTGTGTTCAACGCCAGTCTTTGAAGACACCCTAAAACATCAAGTATCTCAATATTTCCGCCACCTTTCGCCTGACTGGCTACTAGATCCATGTACAGTGCGACCCCCATGGACGGGTTCACTTTCCTTCTGAAGAAAAGGATACAAACCCCCTCTGCTGGCCCGTGTGGAAACTTACTTTTTGTGGTTTCCAACTGAATGCACATCGCCCGCCACACACAGACACATACAGTGTTAGATGAACACCTAAATGTGCTGATCTTACCACCAAATGCTCACTTGGCATGGCTTTAGGTTATAGGCTTTTAGTGCCCCCTGGTCCACTATCAGTTATATTTAAGGAGGCCCTGGGGATGTGTGCGTCCTTGGTCAGGTTCACATGCATTTGAAACATGTGGTCCGTGTGAGTAGCATGAAAGGGATCTTGTCTTTCCCAATGATGAACATGGTGAGGGGCGGCCACATTAGCATATGTCATATTCACTGGACTCATCTCCCAAAGGGTATATTTGTGAGGAGGCAATGAACCGTTCTTTGATCAAGATCTATATAATTATATATATGATCAGCTTAAGCCATTAGCAGTTGTTAAGACCATCCAGTATTACTGTGTAGAAGCTCTATATTCTTTACCTATTTCTAACTTTCGTTAATCGCTCGATTGTTTTCAGCTTTAATATTTTATCTCAAGTCCGCAGTTTTTACTGACTCTGTAACATTGTTGTTGTACACTGCTGTTTTGCACGTGTTACTGTTGTTCTCACTCAGTCACTTTACTTTTCCCTTAGAGTTGCATATTTATCGTTGGCCCTCGGGTTGTGGTGTGAACGTTGGTGTGATAAATGAGTCGTCACTGTCTCTCCATGGCATGAAATAAATAGGATTTCCCTACGAGAACAAATCGTTGGTCGCCCAGGGCCTGACCACAGGGTGGGACATGGAGGTTAGGTATTCTCACCAGGTAAGGTGATGACCTCAACCAGCTACCCCATCTTGCTGCTGTGCCCCCTGACCTGCACCTCTATACCTCCAACCATCCATCTGGGTGGCTTTTTCGTCACACCATGGAGGCAGTTGGTCAGGACACAGAAGGACTAGGGATCATCAGGGGACCAGGTGGGAGGGTCTGTGGTTAGGGTGTGGTCATTTTTAGTAACGGTGAGGAGGGATGGGGTAAATTCTCCCCATAATGATCCCTACTAACTATATGTACCATATACACCCCCATTCCACCCCCTGATTAAAAAAACACTTCCAAAACGTTAAAGCAGAGAGGGCTGTTTCCACCCACCATCAGCACCAAACCCCTATACATGTATGTACCTCCAGGCCCCCCTCCCCCACCCAACATCCCCATACACCCACTCCCACCCTCATCCCAAACCTCCTCCTGTGCCTTGTCTCCCCGGGGATCCCTCCAGTCCGTATACAATAGCCGACTTCTCCTGGCGCACATTCCACGCATGGCGATTGGCTTTGCTCCTCAGCCTTGAAATATTACGAGGGCCCGAGTGGCTGACAACCAGGACCCTGCACTTCCCGCCGCCCTCGTGCTCCGCAAGACTAATGATGTTTTGACGGCAGGGGACCCAACTTCAATGTAGCGGCTTCTTCTAATACTTGTCAATGACGTTTTTATGAATTTCTTCTTCTTACCTTACCGTGGGGAGCCCTTTGTGAAGCTCGAGCGGGATAAATTATGTCCGGATGGGGGATTAAGTTTTGATCTTTACAAGATGAACCCTCGCCAATAGAGGGGAACATCTGTGAAAAAGAACTATCAAAAAGAGTTGGGTGGGCGACGATTGCCTGGTCGTGCAAGGTATACTAAATAAAGCATGGACTTCCAAGAGTGCACTTGTACTTCAGTTCTCTGACACCTACTGTGTTTGCTGAAGCCGAGTGTTTAGCCTGTACACCGACTTGAAACGATGGCAACTGCCTTCCTCGGTCTTGATATATATATATAGGCCCTAGAGTGTCGTAAAGGATTCTATCCACATCTGCAGTCTATAGAGCTATTATTTCTCTTGCTAACCCTTTCCTGCTTAACCATCAATATTACAGTATAATTTGATTGAAAGAAATAGTGGATATTTTAGAGGACGACGTTTCTGCCTGACATCATGTTGAAAATCTATTCTATTAGCATCTACAATCAACGTAACAGAGAGGATCTATGAGTCTGAACATCTAAGGTGCCGGTTCTTTTGTAATTATGCTGTAATTACGTACGCCTGACATGGGGCATCTGTCCATCTATATCTAGGTGGTGCTGCAATAGCCCTCAGAACCGTATGGCTGGTTTAACCATGTATGGGGCCGCATATTGCTATAATGCATAATGCTCTTTACCGTATGTCATGATGCCTGAATGCAGCCCTTGTGAGTTACCCGCCAGTGATGCATTCATGTAGCAGTTTGTATACGCTCCCGTATGGTCCACAAGATGCATGGATGCAGCCCTAGTGAAAGGAATCGTCAGTGCTGCATTCATTTAATGCATAATTACAACAAAGGGCATGGCTCATTAAAGCAGCATGCGGCCATTAAAGGGCTAAGTCCCACTTGGACCACCGGTACTTTACTGGCCCACGTTAAGTGGCACTGTGTGCAATCACGGTGGCGTCAGAGGCCCTCTGAGGATCATATCGGCCCGATTGTGCAGCTGTCACCTGAGCAGAAACCGGAGGAAGACCGATCACAGCACAGGTATGGCGACAAGAGGACTGGGCTGGGGACCTGGCTGTGGTACCTAAATTTGGATATAACATTGGCTGAATCGTCGGGGGTTGTATTTAGGAGGTCGAGAATATAGACTGAGCATGCCGTCGCCACCGCCGCCGACGTCACAACACCAATACAACTTGACATAACATTGCAACCCCACCCCTCTCATACACACCCGACTCTTAAAAAGGTAACCCCCACCCCACCCCACCATCCCTACCGTGCGATCAAACCGCAACCACTAGACTAGATATCTAGTCACCATCCCAAAGCCAGAAATACAAACGAGCCCCTCCCAAAGTTGTCTCCCTCTCCTCACCTTCACCATCAGCCTCACTCCCCCAACCTCTAAGGCATTGCATCTCCCGTCCAGGCCATGGCCTTTGTAGGGGAAATTAGGCATTCTATTCACGCACGGCGGTTCCCGTTTGAATCGGTTGCGGCCAGGGTGTAGAATTTCGAAGGCTGGATCTGGATTGCTTGGATCTCTGTCACAGATTCCTTCCCCACCGCACTCCAAGCTGCACCAAGACCTGTCCTTGGAAGGTTGGGTCGTCTATCACTTTAAACGTAATATCCAACTGCTTTCTGCATCCGAAATACCACTACGTTTAATTGTACTGAATCACATTGATGTGAGTTTAACAAAATATAGATTATGCATTAACCCAAGATCTATCTCATTTGGACATATGTTTAAATGCACATGCAGTAATCTTGACACCATGCGTACTTTTCTGAAATAACAAATCCCAGGAAGTAATCCATCAGTACATGGCACAACTTAGGGTATGATAGGGTCTACAGATATCATTTTAAGATGGTAAAATACTAAGTGCCACGTCCAATTGTACACAGGACATCCAGACAGTAGAGGGGGGCATCAGGGTCGGGATTCACTTCCACAGGCATGTGTCGCCCCCTAGTGTGAAAAGCCAGTACCAAACAAGGTGTGTTGCAGCCTATGACTCAGCACCCCCAGCTAGTGTAACTTTTCCCCACTTGTGGATACAAAGCCTGTATTATGTCCTACCTGTGGCAACCTCTCCCCACCTTCATCACTTCCACCCCCAACCCCCTTACTGGCTCTCTGTCACCTGAGAGACTGTACGCAACAATTACCCAATGGTATTCCAATTTTCCTATTGCTAGAGCGCCCTTGGGGCCATCCACTTGGGGCAGCACTATACAATGCCGTCTCTTCAGGGACAGCGGCAGGTTTATAACGTCTGGAGGTAAACCCTGAACCCTTACAGCACTGCAGAGTGATAATGTACTGACCCCTTTTCTTATAATTTTTCATTTTTATGATCTGTCAGTGGGAGTACAATATACAATGGGTTCAGGTATTGAGTGTTGATTCAGTGCAGTTTGATATGTGGGTGGGTGGTGTCAACAGCAGAACTGGTGCCCAGCGTCGCCTGTATCCTGCTGTACCTTTTACCATAGGGCCTATACAGTTCAAACAGCACAGGTGACATTCAAATCTCACCAGCTAATCCCCACCAACCAAGAAGACTGGCAGGTGTTGCTCAGGTGTTCCTGCTTTATGGTCTCTTGGAAAGGAGATAGGGATCCATATGGGCAGATGGATACCGCTTTTCACCCTTTTCCCCTGTCAGAATTTTAGTGAATTTCCAGACTCATACTTCATGACACATAGATTCTATCAAATACATACCTATTGCATTACAATATGTTCAGATAATGTTGATCGATGGGAATGTTAATTGCTTTTATAATGCCCCTATTAATCCCATCATTATGGATAGGTTTAATTAAAAGCACACACCTGTAGATGCTTAAAGCTAATACTAGTACCCTGTCATTTTCATTTCTGTCATGGTAATAGACTTTGGGAATGTTGAAATTCAGAGCTCAATATATGTAATATCTGAGAACGATTGATCTATGTGAACATCCCCATATGAACAGTGGGTGACTATTCGAATAGGCAGCCGAAAGCCCGTTATTACAACACACCAGGAGGTCGTTACACAACCGTAACGTGACGGTGCATCACATTCACGTTAAAAAATGGCAAAAATAACGTAAGTCATAACGAGAGAGGCAACCCCCCCGTTACACAACCCCTTACTCTGTTTCTTAACGACACACGTTGCGGCCTTAACGATACTTTGGCCCAGAACATAGCGTGAACGTTCATAGCGACAAAAATTCCCCGGGATCCAGCGTAATTTGACCTACTTGTGCCACAACGTCACTTCCGGTCCACCTCAGCATCAGTAGCGGGATCGTAGTGAACAGTGTCGTGCAGAGCCATTCAAGATGCCAAAACCCAACAAAAAGGTGAGTACCACTTGACAGAACCACGCAATATGCTTTATAACTGTTCCGTGCAACTTCTGAGAGAAAGACAGAGCTTGACAATGGCAGAATGCACCATAAAATCATGTCACAAAATTCGGCCGGTGGGCGATAACGGGGGATTTTGTCGATTCGGCGTCAAATAGTACTGTCTGCTACGGCACAGTGAGGGAGCAACACAAGAAACACCATGTTATTCTCTTCTAACGTTCCGTTTTTACTTCGATCTATGTTGTACCTCTCCTCTACTGCCTAAATCCCTCGCCGTTTACTTTAATATCCTTTTAAAATGTATCGCTACCCCCCCCCCTGCCTGTTTCCCATCCCTCTGCTCCACTACACTATGCTTTACATGCAGTGCTGAACCCCCCCCCCCTAATTGTTGGATGTTTCTCTGGCGTTTTTAAACTGATGCAGATTATATTTAATTTTTTTGTAGAATGAGGCCGATATCCCCCATTCATTCAAACGAATACAGGAGACTGTGGATGACTTGCGCCACCTCCTTATACGTAACCGAGAACTCACAGGGCAGCCCCCAGACCCCGAGTTAATGGCATGTTGTTTTCCATCTTTTCTTTTCTATCCAAATTAAATAGAAAGTGAAAAAATATTCCCCTCTTCCTGCTGCATTACTGCATCTCACCCATGTGAAATAAATCGGCATGCACTAACAAAGAATTAACATTATTTATTTGCCTGCTTCCAGACGGCCGGCGTAAAACGTAATATGAAAAAGGACAGGAGCAGCGATGAGCTTGACAGTGAGGTGGACGATGCCACCACCGCCTCCAGTCAGGTTGAATCACTGTCCAGTGTGTTGGACTCTGATTCACAAACTACCCAAGACGAGACCGACCTGGAAACAGAGCCAGAGGAAGAGCCCGAATCAGAAGGGGAGGGTCAAGACGATGAGGACTCAGAACAAGAGGAGGAGGAAGGCAGTGATGCCGAAGCAGAGGAGGTAGAAGAGCAGGACGAGGGAGAGGGTGAGGAGGATGAAGAGGCGGAGGCGGAGGATACGCCTTCCAAGTTAACCACTAAAGGGACTGTCCGCGTGAGGGCGCCCAAGTTCTCCCCGCAGGAACACACGGCTCTCTTTATGACATGCCTTAAGAACGAGGAGGTAATCAAACGCAAGGGAGTGAGTACCGAATTGAAGTCAGCGGCCTGGCAGGAGGTGGTGGGTGAGTACAGTTGCTCCTTATGATATTAATATCAAACGTAACGAGTCTCATTTCCTGCAGTAGACACTGCTCACGCTATTTTGTTCTCATTATACAACATGAAAGCAAAACATGTTCACTTGACATGACCTCCTTATGGGAGCCACATTAACCGGTATAATGTTATACCTTTCAGCTATGCTTGTCTCACCTTACTACATGATAACTTGTGATATGTCGTGTAACATGCCAATGTCATATATTTGTCCCTTCCTCCTGTCTCATGTCAGTTCAAATTTATTTCCAGATGCTGTGAACAGTGTCGATAGCAATGAGGATGGGACAGAACGCACATACACAGACATAAGGCGTCAAATAAATGATATGTTCTCGAGAACAAACAAAAAGGTACATATTGGTTCTTAAGCTTCAGGTTTTTTTCTAATAAAAAAACAGCAATTGTTCTTGACTAAAGGCTACAGAATAACACAGTACTTTCCACGAGTATTACAACTTGTACAACTAGTGTTTCCCTAACGACAGACATGATTTGTTTGCTCTGTGTAACGTGAGTATGACATGACAGCCTAACTAATGTTTCCTCTTGTTGTGCTTCCCCAGAACAACCGGTACAGACGTAAACTGAAAGAGAACAGGAAAGCCAAAGTGTCAGGTCTTACTCCCCAGGAAGTCCTCTGTTTGAAGTGGCGGGATGTGAAAACAATAGTCGGTCATAAGGGCACCGTTATCCACCACGTACCCAAAGAATACAAGCCCGTCCCACCCCCCAAAGCAAAATGTGACACCAAAGCAAAAAGTGACACCAATCCAGGGTCCACCCCACGGAAACGTCTGAAATTAGCGCGGCCTGACCCCCTACCGGACCTGTCGCCTGTCAAAAAAGCAGATCAGTACACAGCGGATATGCAGGCGGCTTTACAAAACAGCCGTCTTGATACAGCGTACATCGACCTAACCCAGTCCAGCCCAAAACTTGTGAACACTAAACCACCCAGTACTTCCAAGCACAGCTCAGGGTGTGTGAGCAAAGCCTTGTTTGCCCCCCCCCACAAACACTAAGACGGAGCCAGTACAGGATCGGGAAGGGAGGTTGGCTAAACTGGAATCACTTGTGTTAGACCTGGAGGTTGAGAGGAAGGAACGCCTGAAGGAAGAGAGGCAGCTACACCAGATGATCCAGGAGGAGAGGGCACGGCTGTTGACAACGCAGGAACGCATTGTCAGTGACCGTGTGGACATCTTGAAAGCAGTGAAAAACTCCACTGAAAATCAGCTCAACATAGTGAAAGGTACGTAACGAGAAAACAAAATGATCACGTTATACTTTGTCCCTTCTTGCCAGCTTCTCTCTGGTTGTGCAACTGTGGTTCCTATTGTTGTAGCATACACTATGTAATATATCAGTCTCCTGCCTGTAGTTTTCACCTACATCTCTTTGCCACTTACTGCACCGTATCTTTGAACTATCAGTCAATCCAGAAAAGCAATCCTATTTTGTTTTCTCAGTGATGGCAACGCTTACTTACCTGACGGCTGGTGCCATTAGAACCACCACCCGGAGCACCCAGACACCAGCAGGGAAGGATCCAGCCCCTGCACCGGCCATGGAGGAAAGCGGCAGCCAGACGCCGGCACCACCGACGTACGCCGAGCTGTTGCTGAGCAACACTATACCCGGTGAGTACCTGTGTCATACCACTTGTCTCAGTTGTAAAGAAGAAATAACATGAAACCTACAACAACCAATGAATTTTTTGGGTGATCTCACTATTTATGATCTCACTTTTTCTGTTGTCACGTGAGAATCAGTCTGCTTTGAGCTGTTGTAACGATGTAAGGCGAACTCACGTTACGGTCTAGGTGTATGCACATAGCAATAATCTTTGTGGTTTTATATGTTTCAGTGACCCCCGTGGTTGGGACCAGTGGTAAGGAGGGGGTGCTGCCTCCCGGCTCGGTGCTTCTGGTCCAAGATCAGCAGCAGGTGGAAACGGACCAGGGCATGGATCTCAGTGTCCGTACTATTCAGCCTGTCACAGAGGAGGAGGCAGTCCAAATTTTGGACTCGATGTCAACCATTAAGACAGAAAGTGAACAGCCTCAGGACAGCACCAAAGAGGAGGCCAAAGAAAACGCCCCTGCCCGTAAGAAGCGTGCTTCCTCCCGTAGGAAGGGCACCACCAAAAAATGATTGATTCACAGGACATGTAGAAACGTGATGCATGTGGTGCCTTAATATTACATATGTTATCCAAGATTACGATTTGCTCAGGACAGAAAGCACTACATATTTTTCTGACAGTCCATGTAGAAAGTACATGCATGTGGTGCATTTATATTACATATGTTATCCAAGATTACGATTTGCTCAGGACAGAAAGCACTACATATTTTTCTGACAGTCCATGTAGAAAGTACATGCATGTGGTGCATTTATATTACATATGTTATCCAAGATTACGATTTGCTCAGGACAGAAAGCAATACATATTTTATTAACAGGACATGTAGCAAGTACATGCATGTGGTGCATTTATATTACATATGTTATCAAAGATTACGATTTGCTAAGGACAATAAGCAATACATATTTTATAAACAGGACATGTAGCAACTTTATCTGCATGATATTAGGCCTGAGAGAAAAAAAAGTTGTGTTCTGGTATCCCGGCCGACCCTCAGTTTTAGGGGCAGACCTTTTTATAACTCTTTGGTAATGTTTGGAAATTTTTGGTGTTTATACTACAGAAATTGACCTTCCTCCAAAAAACAAAATCTAAAGATAAATGAACGACCTACCGACCCTCCCTTTTTTGTGCAATGTTACCGGAACTCAACTTTTTGTTTTAGCCTAATCACAGATTTATATTAACTATTTTATCAAGCTCATACGGGGCGTCTTTTCTAGTCTTAAGTTGTTAATGGTGCTATCCATTCCACTTATTTATTTATTTTTTTACCCTTGAGACAGATAGTCTATTTTTGTTTTATTGTAACCATTTTTTCATAAAGGGATACTGTTGGTATTCCAATAAAAAAAGTTCATGTTGAGTTCAATTCCTGTTTCCCTTATCTATTTTGTCTGAAACAAATTATAAAAGTAATCTACACTCTATGCCGCAGAACAGAATGGGTAGTACAACCATTCCCAAAATACTTTTCTTCTCATATATCGAAAAACATTGAGCCAAAGTTAGAGAAATCAACAAATATCCTTACAGTACCGGTAAATCGCTACAGAACGTAAAAAAACTATTAGTTCAAACAAGTAGCAGTAGGGGGCAGCACAATATACCCAGCTGTCTGTGACGTCACACACCTCTCGACAGTCTCTTTTCGTAGAAGACGAAAACACGGGTGGCTGTCAAATATCGACGAAGATGGGTGAACACAGACGCCAGGTGAGTGCAACATTGTTGTTATATGTCCCATGGTTAATGCAGGGATTAACATCAGGTAGTATAGGGAATAATACACAACAAAAAGGTCGCTTTTCCGCTGTGAACCGTAACGAGAGTAAACGTGTCAGCTTGAACGTTAACGAGAATCTGTGCTCTATCGTTACAGTACCGGTAAATCGTTACGAATAATTTATTTAGTTGCATCACTCAGCACCTCATGGGGTTGGGAGTGGGGAGGAGAAAAGAAAATTACTTTGTAATGTGTTAAAGGCCCTTTTTTCCTTTTCTCAGATAACATGAGTTTCACATCCTTTTCAGGGAAGAAGAGGTCAGATAGTGCTGGATCCGGATTTGGACCTGGGTTCGGATGTCGACACTATACCAGATGACACCCTCAACCGGACCCACATCTCTACAGATGCGAACAGCCTCACCAGCCTCAGCGGGGACGAGGACCTCATTTACAATGAGACGGGACCAATGAGGGACGACATGCCCATAAAAACAGGTAGATGGGAGGAGGAGGAGGTGGATGCCCTGATGAACGCTATCAACATAAACAGGGAGGCAATAAAGTTCAACTTCCAGGGCCCAGGTGGTGGCAAAGACGTGAAAAGGCAGGGATGGCTGGACGTTGTAGGTAAGCAAATGGATGGGGAGAGAGAACATAGGAAAATGATTGAGTTTTTGTGTCCTGTGAAAGAAACAACGAAAGTCACTTTAACTAGGTACATGAAATGATCCATGTAGGTTGAAATTTTTATTTTCTCATTACTAAGTGCAAATTTCTTCAAAATATTTTACAGCCTACGTGAATGACGTAGCCGGGACACACAGGACTATAAAGATGTGTAGAGACAAGGCTGCACGCTTCTCTCAGCGCGTTAAAGGGAAGGTATGTACAACTATATACATATATACAACATGTCCAATGACCATGTCTTATCCTATAGCACCTATATAAAAAATAGATCTCACAGCAAGCTTTCCCTTTGTACACTTCCTGTAGAGTAGGGTGGTACCACCATTCTTGTTACACAACGAGAAATGCATTATTCACACCTTTCATTGCACATGTCTGACTTACTGCTTCTTACTGTGTTACAGTACAACAAGCTGCGATTCCAGGTAGCACAGACTGGCAGAGGCCGAGTCAGCAAGAAGTACCACATTAAAGACACGGAGGGCAAGGCCTTGGATTATCTGCGCTCAGAAACTGTCAAAGGTTAGTACATGTGAATATTTCCTCCTGACACTATACACTTGCCGCACTTGTCATACCTCTGTATATACACCCTTTTGTGTTCACATGAATTCTACTTGTATCACTCTGTTATGTGACCATTATGACATTTTCTTACTATGTCTTGACAGGGATACCCGGGATCGAACCAACTGACGCAGGGGCTATAAACGTTGCTCCATCCAGGAGGAACATCAAGCTGTTGTGGACACATGACAGGGACACCAAGCCCGACTACAATGCTATCGACATGCCCCGTACCGGTGTCCCTACCAACTACAAAGACAAGAATGCCAGAAGGGTGGCTAGGCAGAAGAAGGAACAGAGGAAAAGGAACACTGCAGAGGAAATGAAGAGGGAGAGGAGGGAGGAGAGGTTGCAACAGAAGGAAGACGAAAAGGAAGCACTTCTGCTGAAAAAGAGGAGGAAGGGGAGGGACGGAGGGGGGTTAGAGGTGAAGAAGGACTATAAGGTCAATTTTGATGACAAGAGGAAAAACAAGGAGAAGAAGGAGCCAAAAAAGGAGGACAATGTGAAAAGGGAGGAAGTAACATTCAAGGAGGAGGGGGGTGACATGACAAAGATGGAGCAAAGGAGGCAGCGTAAAATTGACAGGGATGCACGGAGGGAGAGGAACCGGGTGAGGCAACTGAAGAAGGATAAAAAAATGGAAAAGAAGGCCGGAGTTGATTTAATCAAGGGGGAGAGCCAGAAAAAAAGGCAGGGGGAAAGAAGGGCGAGGAAGGCTGAAAGGGAGGATAGGAGGGAGAGGAACAGGGTGAGGCAAAAAAAAAAGGATAGTAAAGCACAGAAAGGAGTGTCTTTGTAGTGGCAGTGGCGTCAGGATCTATTTAACGGAAATATTTCTTAGCGTAAGCCTCCCGGACCTTCTTGATGCGGTCGCTCCGCTCCCTCTGGGTACGTTGACGTGGTTGGGGGAGGGGTGTCCGAGTAGGTTGCCAAGGATCGTTTGGATGCGACCGTATCTTTATGCCATGGTCCATGGCTATGTTGTGGAGGCAGCAGCATGTGACTATTATCTTTGCAGCCCTGCTGGGATGATGATGTAGGTAGCCGGCTGCTGAATCTGTGCATCTGAAAATATATACACCCATGTTTCTATAAAGTGCACTGTATATAATTGAAGTTATGATGTCTCATTCTATCGCTGTGTAACAATTGTTTGTATGATGCAGTGCTGGGTTGTCCGCCCGAAAATAAATGAAACATGAGACAGGCTTATGTTATGCAATATGATGTTTGTTAAGAGTTGACGTTCAGGAAGATCTCGTTACAGTTAAATGGTTTATATAGGTTCATATAGTGTTGACAGAATAATATTTAGTAGACAAAAGAACAGTAAAGCTAAAGTTACCTCCATCTCTGCTTGACCAACCCTATGGCCTGCTCAATCCGCACACGGTTTTTCTTATGCCACTCGTTAAATTTCCTCTGGTAGGACGTCCTTGGCTTACGGAAAGGAGTGAAACAGTTGGGTTTCAAAGCGTACCTGGGAAATATAAGACATATACTTTCATATAAGATGTTACATATTTGGCACTGATGCCCAGCTGAGAATAAGATAGAAAGTGGAAATTCTTGTTATAACTTTAGTACAAGTAAAAGTGTGGTTGTGATTTTGCAAGGAGAGAGTATATGTTGCTCACCCTGAGTCTGCCAGCAGGATAAAGTTCCCCATAGGGCCATTCTCATCCTCCACCCCTTTCTGGCACTGATCCCCTACTGGGCTGGCATGGAACGCGTACGCGTCATTGACACTCCCAGGCCACCGAGCATCCACACCGATGACACGCTTGTCGTAGTCACAGTACATCTGAGAATAAAACAGTGTTTTATCGTTATACATTATTGTGACACACGGTATAGCATATGAAGCAGCGTGTTATAATTGAAATAAAAATATTTTAGTGCGTTCTACATCTTACCATTCGTTGCTTGTTTTTTACATTTTTTGGTTTCCTACTTTCTACTTTTTCAAATTCTTGCTGTTACATAAAAAAGGGAATATACCAGACTGGTGTGTATTAACATTACAATGCAAATATAACATAATAATTATATATATTGACATTGTAAGTTGGAGGAGATATAGCAGAAATGAAAGGACATACCGTCGTGTTGATAGAGTGGTAGCTGCTCTTGTTCACATAGCAGCTCTCGTTTTCACTAGGCTTGACAATGGGGACATGCGTGCCGTCCACCACGCCAATCACACGTGGCGTTTTCTGTTGTTTGTGTCGGTAGAATTTGGTGGCGTTGGTCACTTTTTCCTCTGTGCTTTTGGGCCAGCGTATGTACTCGTCTCTGTGGCGATAAAAATAATCGCTGACGTCCCGGACCGACCGGCTGACCAGGGCCCGTGAGACATGCTGAGTGTCCGCCACCACCGAGTATGATGCCCCTGTCGAAAAATACCTTAACGCCAGGCAGAACTGAAAAAGAATAGTTTTTTTATGTTAGTCTATGTCATAAAATGAAATTAATAGAAATATAATATGTTTGGGGGGACAAATTATATAGGGAAAGGTGGGTATATATTTGAATGTATTGGCTAGATGATACAAATGGGGTCCCTTTATTTTGGGGGTAATAGAAGGGGGAGGAGGGGGGATGAGGGGAGTGATGGGGGGGGGTGGAAGGAAGGAAGGGGGGAGGGAGAGTTTCTTAGATGTATGCTGTAGGCTGTGTAACTCATAATAGAATTAAATTTCATGTTACATGACACAAAAAAACAGGAAACAGGTACATTAGAAAAATAATACATACCCTGTTGATGTGTGACAGCCCACCTCCGTGTTTTGTTCCTTTGACGGAGGAGTGGGGCTTGTATTTCTTTACCAAACGCTTTACGATGCTCTTGCTAAGCCGGTAACGACTCTCAAACTCGTCCTTGCGGTATACATGAAAAGGGTTGGACCTCTTTTTGCATTTTCGCTTTATGCGCCCTAAGCTGTCTCTTTGTATCGCCATTTTGGTATGGAGGAAGTGGCGAGGAAGTGTTTCCCGCCAAAATAATAAAGTTTTACACTGGTTTCCACCCTTATAAAGGAAGAAATGGGTGAAAAACAAACTCTCGTTACGATGCAGGGGCAGCTCCAGAGTGAAGTCGTTTTATGTCCCTTTCTTAACGAGAATCGCATACCGCATCGGTTATCGTTAGCAAGGAGAAGAAAAAGAATGGCGGCAAGCACAGGTTAGCTAAAAGTGCGGGGAGAGCGTATCACCACCTCTATGGTTATTTGAGCAGCGAGATGACCAGAAATTGAAAGCAGATCTTCATAAACGTCTGAGGCATGCGTGGGATATATAATAGCCAATATATTCGATATGCCAGGACCTAGTTTGAAGAAAGCTAATACGCAGGTGAGACGAGGTAGAAGTGGTAGCGGACGCGGGACGGTGTCAACAGCGTCAGGTGAGGAACGGCAGGTAAACAACACACCTGTCAAGGCGAACTGCACAGTGACTCCTATTGAGCGCAGGCCTGTAGGGTCTGACAGCGACACATCAACAATGGCGGGTGAGAAGTCTGTCAACGATCAGCTTTTAGAATCCATGTTGGAGCTTAAAAAGTCTAATAAGGACATGATAACCAAGTTCGAGGGGTTGGAAGCATCTATCAAGTCTAATGACAATAAACTAGTCTCACACATATCCACTTACGATCAATTTAAATCTGACACCGAGACATGTATTGAGGCTCTCACATCCAGAATGGAAAGAGCAGAGAAGCTATTAGATGAGAGGAATTATGAGTGCAAAAATCTGGACATATCGAATCAGAGACTAGCTCATAGATTGGACAAGGAAAAAATGAGAGTCAGAGCCTTAGACGAAGACCGTAAGCGCAAAAACATCATAATTGAGGCGTTCCCCGAAGGGCAGGATACCCCACGAAAAATCCTATTGGATTTGATGAATGATATTGGGGCATGTACTCCAGGTGAAAAAATAAGCCTAGAAAGTGCATACAGGATAGGCAAACTGAGAAACAATGCCACGAGCCCGAGAAATATATTAATTAAGTTCAAAGACTTGGATTCAAAACAAAAGCTCTTTACCAATATAGGTAAAATGAGAGACATTGACAAATGGAAAAAGATCTTCATTAGTGACGACTTGTCGCTTGAACAACAACAGGAACGCAAAGAGCTGAGATGCCTAAGTGCAGTGGCCAGAGACCTTGGTATGGCTGCTAGAGTGAAGGGGAACAAGTTAGAGGTGGATCAGGAGGTGTTTCAATATAGAGACATACACAAACTACCCGAAGGAGTGGATCTGGAGGCCGCCAAAACTGTTCATTTTGAACATGGCATAGCGTTTCAGTCGCATCATTCGTACCTGTCCAACATGTACAAATGCACTATTTCTTATGATAACACCAATTGGCTCTCGTCAGAGCAGTTATATTGGTACAGACTGGCAGTGTATAATGAAGATTTCGACACAGCAGAGGCTATAATGCTTAGCGAGGATGGCTACGAGGCTAAAAAGCTATCTTATAGAATAGCTTACACAAAGCAGGACTCTCATATCAAAAGATACGACATTATGGCAGAATGCATCAAACTCAAGTTCACACAAGACGAAGACCTCAAAGCCAAACTGCTAGAGACTACCGGTACCCTATACGAAGCTTCAACAGAAAAAGGCTGGGGCTGTGGATACACCATATCGCAGGTAGACAAGATCACTCCGAGAAGCGTCAAAAGCAACAAGATGGGAAACCTGCTAATGGATCTCAGAGAGGAACTAAAAACATGAAAGTGACTTAGCATTGAGGTGCAAAGCTATGTGTAGTTACTACATTAGGACATAATCAATACCCACACGGCATTACATGGTTTTTTTTCCATATAGGAATATGCTATCATACATGTATAATTTGTACTTATAATTAATGTATAGCTCTTGCCAATATATACCGTATGACATGAAGCTAAAGGCATAGTGTGAGTTTGAACCACCAGATGGCGCCACCTCAAGACGATCAGCTGATCGCACAGTCTGTATATTAGACGCTACCGGTATGGTAGATTAGTATGGGCTCTGTACGTGACAGGCTCACTGCTGGAGTCGATATAAAACTGTATGTAATACCATATTCTGTTACCAAACTGTATGATTAACACAAAAAGTATGTGTAAATGTACTACTCGTTAAGGGTGGTTCGATTATTTAGAACTATTGTAATGAATTTATTTTCTTGATTAATCTGGTAAAACATATTTGTATAGGGTTATCAATTTAACTTTTTAAGGGGGGGGGGGGGTATTGCTTTCTCTTATCTTATTTGGCTGACTAAATGCTCCTCTAAGCCTAGCAATGGGGAGAAATCCCTCAGTGGGGGACACTAGTTGTCAAAACCTACTTTATTTTTGTTTAAAATGCATTGTACATATGAAGAGTGACACAGCGGGCAAACCTACATGTTATCCTGCCAGGTAGTAATACTATAGGAAATAGCAAGAATGAATTTACTTTGTCCCACCTTAATACTAGAAGTTTAACCTCTAAAATTGAGTCTCTTCGTATACATATGTGGGATAGGAATGATGCAGTTCTTGGTATCTCTGAGACATGGCTCGATAGTGACACTCCTAGTCACAAGTATCAAATTGATGGTTATACATTTGAAGGCTTGAACAGGAGCTGGGGAGATGATAAGACTGGTGGTGGAGTTGGTATTTACATTCGCAAGGAGATATCTTATTCTGTTACTAATTATGCTCACCTTAATGTTAGTAGTAATGACATAGAGATTCAATGGGTCGAAATTGTAAGAAATGGGAAAAAAAACATTGTAGTAGCAAACTTGTATAGACCACCGGACGGGAATAAAGCATTGTTTATTGAAGCATTTAACTCTCAAATTGAAAGATGTAATTTAAGAAGAAAAGACTTAATTATCATGGGCGATTTTAATTTTGATTTCTTGAACATAAATAAGGTCTCTACTAAACTTATGAAAGTATGTGTTAATATACTAGGCCTGAAACAACTGATAGATGTACCCACAAGATCTAATGAAGAATCTAGCACTTGTTTGGATTGGGTGATCACCAATACAACAAAAAGTTATGTATCATTTACCAGAAACTGGAATATTAGCGATCACTTGTTAGTAGGGATTACTTTATTAGGCCATTATGTGATGTATGAAAAGGCATATTTTACAGGTAGAACGTATCGGAAATATGATAGTGATCTATTTAAGGCCTGTATAAGGAACGCAGATTGGGGACCATGGGACGATTGTAATAATGTGAACGAGAGATGGGATTTTATTTTGAATCTTCTTTCAAAGTTTCTTGATAAAATGTGCCCTTTAAAGACATTTAAGGTGAGAAAGGAAAGAGCTCCTTGGATTAGTGATTATATACTTGAAATAATACGTGACAAGGATGTAGCTTTAAGAAAGGCCAAAGCAAGCAAAAGTCCTGACGACTGGCAGAATGCAAGTAGATTAAGAAATAATTCACACAAAATTATCAAAAAAGCAAAAGCAAAATTCATAAGAGACAGTTTAGAAGAAAATCAAAAAGATAGTAAAAAATTCTGGAAAATACTTAACACAATAATTAAAGGTAAACGCGAACACTCTAACTTTAATTTGAAAGATCAAGAAAATGATATAGATATTCTGCCAGACGACACTCCAAATTTTATCAATGATTACTTTATAAATATAGGACCCAAGCTGGCTGCAGCCTACAATGAGGTATGGACCTACGATGGAGTAGAGATTGAGGAAGGCATAGGACATATCCAAACTGATGAGTTGGAAGTGTTAAAATATATAAAAGAGATTGAGGTGAATAAGTCCTCTGCCATTGAAGGGATTTCATCTAGAGCTCTGAAGGACTGTCTGTTAGCTATTCCTGATAAGGTTTCAGTCCTGTTTAATGAGACTTTTACCAGCTCGATGATACCCGATAAATGGAAAACTGGTACAGTGATTCCCCTCCAAAAAGAAGGCAATAAAGCTGACGTTGCAAATTTGAGACCCGTTACCCTATTGCCTATTATAGGAAAACTCTTAGAAAAAATAGTTAATAATAGACTAATGGGTTATCTTGAAGGTAATAGCCTACTTGACGTACAGCAGGGAGGTTTTAGGGCGGATCACTCTACCATTTCTACAGTGGCATATTTTACAGACGATATTTATAGGGGTATAAATAATAAGCATTATACATTGTCTGTGTTTGTGGACTTAAAGAAGGCTTTCGACACCGTAAATCACTTAATTCTTTTAGAAAAATTGTCAAAATTAGGTGTCGGAGGTCTTCTTTATAAATGGTTAGAAAATTATTTGAAAAACAGGACACAGAAAACTTTTGCAAATGGGATCACTTCTAATGAGGGGGAGGTAACCTGTGGGGTACCCCAGGGCTCCATTTTGGGGCCCACCCTCTTTTTGGTATATATTAATGACCTCAGAAATGTCGTTTTTAACTCCAAAACATATCTGTATGCAGACGATACCGTAGTCTCAGTTACTGGACCAAATCTAAATGAGCTAACTGTTTCTTTAGAGCAAGACCTTTATCGTTTGTCTAACTGGTTCAGAAAAAATAAGCTGACTCTTAATGCTAAGAAAACTAACTATATGATTTTCGGACTAAGATCAAAATTAAAGGAGATCAATGCTCACAGTGTTAGTTTTGGAGATAAAATAATTGATCGTTGTATTAGCTTTAAGTATCTAGGAGTAATCCTGGATCCTGTATTAAACTTTAATATGCAAGCTGAGTCTGCATACAAGAAAGTGGTCTATAGAGTACATCAAATGGCAGTTTTAAGAGAATGTATGAATAATAATACCATGTTATATATGTACAAGACAATGGTGCTGCCTCATGCAGACTATGGAGACGTCTTCTATGGGGTTGCTCGTAAGGCCATACTGGAGAAGATTCAAGTGGCAGAAAACAAAGCCCTTCGTATGAGCCTAGGTCTAGACTACAGACATCCTGTAATACTAACCCATCAGCTAGCTTCCATCTCAAAATTAGAGCCTAGACGCAAAATGCACTTAGTAAACTTCATGTATAAACAGAAAAATAATAGAGAAATTACAAATAATAGAAATATATTTACAAGAGCACACGATGCCCCACTCTTTTTATGTATTAAACCAAAAAATGAATCATGTAAAAAAAGTGTCTTATACAGGGGGGCAGTGGCATGGAATAATTTATCTGTTATTACTAGAAATATACCAGAATTTGAAGCTTTTAAATTAAACAGGAAAAAGTGGCTAGGTAGTACTAACTATGCATTGTCATAGCTCTGTATCACAATTTAATGTAATGAGCACTCATATCTTGCTAAAAATGAAACCTAATAATATGTCAATATTACCGGTACAAATCTGTATTTGTTTACATAAGAATATATATGATGTACGGGGTGCCCGCCCCTAAAGGTCACTTCTCTATGTTAACATCTCCGCGTAATTCAGCAATATTGCTCAGGTATAGAAACATATAATAGATTTATATATTAGCGTATTGTATTTAATTATAATAGTAATCTTAAAGGTAGGATGTTATAAAAACACAGGTAGGGCCCAGGCTAAGTCTGGGCTCCGCATTTTTTCCTTCATTATTATGAAACATATAGTTGTATGTTAACTGTGATCCACTGAAAAACTGGATGTAAAATACTCATCGAGCTGAACAAGCTCTTTTTTATGTCCAGTATAAATAAACGGGATTGACAACTTTGTCATCTCAAATCAAAAAAAAAGGAGAGTTGATTGTGTAACACTTTTTTTCACGTTATGACATTGCGAGACTTTTTTGGGGATTTTCTGTAACGACAATTTGGTTGTGTAACACTTTTGCTCACGTTGCGGAAATAAAGAGAAAACGTTACGGTTGTGTAACGACCTCCAGCAGCTCCGCTGCCGGCGATCGTGGCGCGGGAAAATTGGTAGCGTTCGTCTGACCTAGTACACTGCACTGTGGGAATGCCTTAGCATATTGCAAATAGGGTCGTAGTGGCGTGAAACATCAGTCTCCAAGCAGATGTTGCGTCTCTTCTTTCCTACAGTAGAAGGTAAAGAGTGTGACGGGGAGTGAGCTGACGCATTGTATCGTTGGGTAATGTCCAGATTTTCCTGTAGTTGTTTAACAAAGTGACACATGATTGTGTGCTGTGTGTATATAGGTAATTCCAACTGCAAAGTTTATTCTACCTACAAGTCCATTTTCAATTGCATGCATGCACACATGTATACACAAGTGGCGGCAAAGGGGGAGGACCATCTGTTTTGTCACGAAATCTGGACTTCAGATTCTATGATAGAAGCTTCAAATGTATTCCAAAACATTATGCTGAACTCAATTCTAGTCACCCTAGCAAAGATAACCAACTTTAAGGAGTTGACATTCTAATTTTGGAGATCATAACCCGTGGGGGTCCTTTCGCAGGTGGTTCAAGGAATGATCATTACCCAATTTAAGTTCCTGTGTACTTTCCCCTTGCCTGGAGCCTAGCTAATTAAGACAACAATAGGAGCGTTTATCAAGTAATTAAGCCTTACCCCACAGGTGTTTAATGTCCCTCCTGGTGAGGGCACTTATAGGACTCACCTTGAGGACTTTAGGTGTTGATTATTCAGTATCCTGGCGTTATTATCAGCAGGCACCTTTCTATTATAGATGCAATGACAATTAACATGCTATGGGGTCATTCATTGTCTCGCTATTAAGGCACACCTACAGGCTGATTATCACCCCATAGCCTTAACATTTACGTGAGGCTAGGGCCAACTGTTGGCCCAGCAATAGTGCATGATTATTTTAAGTATATATATGTATCGCTTTCTTGATTTATCAGGATGTGACAAAGCAGTTTAAATCGCGTGTTTATTTCTCCCCATCACCCACATCACTTCCCTTTTTATAGCAAGTTTATGTTTCAAAACAAGCACCCAGTATCATTAAGTAGACCAATTGTTGTGTCATGATGCTCATTTTGGGGAAGGCTTTTTAAGTAAAACTCACAATGAGGAATAGTTTGTGTTGGCGTTGAGCCATGCACGTAGTAGCCTTAAGGAAATTAGATCAAATCGTTTTAGAGATACAAATAAGCTCGTTGGACTGAAAATACCAAAATACCACTGTCATTGGTTTTGGTTACCCAAACCTACTATAATTATGCAAAACTTCTGTAGGGATGCAGTTCTCTTCACAGATGTACATACATGTAATACCAGGGAAAACCTCTGATCTTAACTGTAGGGCAGTTGTAATGTATCTCTATTTTGTTATTGGTATACAGCTGGAGAGGTCATACCTGTTCTACTCTAGAACATCTACGTTCTAAAGTCTTAGTTTTAATCATAATTAACCATACATAAATAAAGATCGATGAAATATTAAAGCGTCGCAAGATCTAGATAAGCCTCAATTGCACTAGTCTATATAGAACTCCAACTGAACATCCCCCTATATTATTATGTATAGAGCGCTTTCTATGTGACACATACCTCTTGTTTGCTTTCTCAGTCGATAGGTCAACGACGCAAAATAACCCCTAAGTGCACCAACGTCGTCTTTATTGTTTACAACTCACAATCTGAACATATCGTTAGGCAATCGCTTACATTGTGTACCATTAGAATGTCCATATCTTACCATCAGTCTCCCTTTGGATTCTTTATGTATGTACAGCAATCTTCTCTTTTAAAAACGTTTCTATTTCATACTTCCCTCCACACATCCTGTGCTTAAATAGTTTATGACTGTGTTTCCTAGACGACTAGTAGGTACACTGTAAAAAATATTCTGTAGAAAAAACGGAGAATCACTGGCATCAATGGGAGCCGGGAAACCCACGTTTTTTTTTAGGGAATTCCGTTTTTGGAAGTCACCGTTTTTTAAGGGAATTCCGTTTTTTAAAGTCACCATAATTTTTATGGAATTTCACTGTTTTATTATGCTTTAGCCAAGAACAATTAATTAGCTATTAAAATGAATTTGAGGCTACATTATTGACCTGTTGTGATTACCCCCCCCCCTCCTTTTGTAATTTAGCACTTATTATCATTTATATCATTGTCCAGTTCATTATAATTAAGAATCATATCCATTTTAGTTCCATGTGGACATCTTGTGCCCGGACTTCATAATTATTATGAAGTAGCACATATAATGCCCCACAGCACTTAATAATCACAATTCATGAGCAAACATTACTCTAGAATTGCTATAGAACATCCACCACAGTGCTGAGCATATATATTTTTCTTATTGTCACAAGATGGGTGTCTATGGTATTACAATTACTGCTCGGTGTCCCACACAATTAACTCTTTTATCAATTGTGAATATTTCATCAAATTTAAATTACATCTGTATATCTATGTTATAATCAATTGAGATATTGAAAAATATTAGCATATCAGCACACTTATATTGCTTTATAATCTAGAACCATCAGAAAACTCAACTGAGGAACTAGGCTGCCACCTGGTAGGAAAAGATGGAACTACCTGTAAAACAGAGTTTCACTGTAAAAGAAAAAACGGAGTTTCACTGCAATCATTTACGGAAGTTCACTGTAAAATAAATGAGATTTACAGTGATTCACTGTAAACAAGAAAACGGTGATGCACTGTCAAATTTAACTGAGATTCTCCGTGAATTCAAGGGAATTTTTTTACAGTGTATATACTGCCTTATATCCCATTCGCTCTTGGCACGTAAGGCCGTCGATCTTGACAAAGTTCCACATTGGGATTGGTCTTTGGTTATAGTAGTAATACCTTAGGGCTTTGGGGCAACACCTAAATATGAAGCAAGGTTGGGTCCTCAGTATCAGAGCATGCTTTAGGAATAGAAAATGGGGTTTCTTGCTAGGGTAACTGGCCCTTTGCACTAAGACCTGGTCGTGTCTCTTCTCCACTAAAGGTGGCCTCTTCTGCTTGTCTGGTGTTTGCATTGCCCCTCCCTCTTCACCCAGATTGTTGGGCCTCGCCGACCAACCCCAAACAGACCTCTGTCTCCGTGTGTCAACTTGGGGACCTCTGGGAGGCCCTTACCCAACCTGAATAGCAGGGAGCACACCATCCACCCACACATCCAGGTAAGGGCATCACACTCACCACTCAGGAGGTTCTCCAGTAGGCTGAAGGATCAGCCAACCTTATGGCCCCACGTGTCAATCTCAGCCCCCTGAAGAGTTTCCTGTCCTCCTAACTGACTTTCTCCCGGTTTTAGGGTTCAAAGCTTGAAATGGCCCCGTTATATATTTTTAAAAGGGGCTTCTTAATACAATATAGTTGAGCTATATATCTAATATGTTTGATGATTATTTTGATGCATGCAATAAGGAATTCATTCTTACCTTAGTTGGTTGAGGACCTCCAGCAACTTTAGACCTGCAATATGAGTAAGAGAACACATTTACATCAATTATGATGATGGAGACAAAATCAAATAGCTCTGTGGTCAAAATCATGTCGAGTACTTTATTATTGATACATCGCTAGTACATGGCTGAAGTTCATGGTATCAGAATGATCCAGCAAACCTCTTAATGAAATTATTCTCAAAATAGTCAAATTATAATGGAAGGATCAAATTGCAGCTAGTATGCCATTTAAGTTCAATATAAAGCTTAGATTTATAATTGTACCCTTTTGCTGCACCAGCTCCACCTGGGAGTCATTGATCCCGTTCTATTTAGATGTCATTAGTAATACCATCGTAGGACATTACTTATATGGTTGGGAATTCACCAATATCACAAATACTCGAGCATAGACTCTTGAATGGGTTCCAAATAATGCCGAACCTAACCAATTACCATTCCACCCTCATGTAATACCTATCTCAAGAGTGCTTTCTGTATCCCCATTGTAAGGTCCCTTTAATTATTGTAGCTGCAGGAGCAAGTCATTCCCCTTCTAGATCTCCTTTCGCTTTTAACCATTGGTGATGACAGCCTTGGTGAGATAAGGTCCACCACTCATCACCAGCCCTTGTTGAGGAGCTAGCATTGGCCGAGGTCTGGGTGGCAGGGGACAATGGACAGCCGACTTCCACCTCGTACCTTTGTCCAGACCTTGATAGGACTCCTAAGTACCTCACTGTTAATGGTGTGGTCAGGGGTGACGCCTGTCTATAGCTGGTAACCTGAGCAACGGAATACCTGTAGTGGTCAGTGAGTGACGGTTTGGACCTAGAGGTATATCAGACAGACACATTCCAGTCATATACTATAGCCCTCCATACCACAAGGTTAGTTTTTTGCCTTAATTATTAATAGAATATGACCCTCTTCCTGTAGTGAATATTGTGCCTCTATATGGGTAAAAATCGACACGGCCGACACGGCGACACGGCCCTTTTAGGCCCTTTTAAAAATCGACGGACACAGGAAAATTAGGGGTAAAAATCGACCCACAGGGATTTTTCTTTAAGTTCTTATATAGCTAAAAATCGACACAATGACACAGTCCTACTGCTAAAAATCGACCCAGCGACATGGTCAAATTTGTGGGTACCCATGTAGAGGCACAATATTGTGTAATTCAGCCAGCAGACCAGCGGTTATGATCACTGCAGCGTACAGTTTGCAGTTTAACTGTTCTATTGATTAGGTTAGTAAGACCCACTTCCTCTAAATTATAGACCCATGTAAATCCATCACAGGGTCAACATTGATCATAAGATTTACATTGAATGAGATGAATTTGGCCATGCAGAATATTAAGCTTCGCACTTTGTACAAAATATCAAACAAATCTGCACTCCATCAGCTATATGGTGGAAAACATAGTTTGCTGGAATGCCTATCTATGTGTTTGGGTGTCAAAGCTTCTCCAGGAGAGACATGTGTGGATCTCAACTACTGGGGGCAAATATTGTGGAAAAGAAATGGGCAATGTGTTTAAAAAGAAGTGAAAAAATGGAGACCTGTCGCTATGCAGAGATATACATTGGGGAGCAACCACGAGCCGACTTGTTTGGTTTCGCTACAACACCAGCGACTCCTCTGGGTCTGCGCTGCTAGCCAGGCGCTGTGCTGGACATCAGCCAGATCGCTAACAACCAGCGGCCTGTGACGTCACAAATAAAAACGTCTCCCGTCACCCTGAGTAGAGACAATGGGACGATCCCTGGCAGCGGCCACCATGCAGGGACGTGAGTGGCCCTGCGGCCATTAAGTCGCGTGGTGCTCGACATGGCAGCTAGGGGGAGCCAGCCGTGTTCGCCGCCCGCTTCAAAGCGAGGCTCAAGGCCGCGAGGATTCTCGGGATACCGATTTTTATCCGAGATTGACAGGTTTTTCACCAAGTTTAATGGAAGAAAGCATCCACATTTTAAAATTGTATTGTATTTACAAGCATTATGTCCTCACACTCGTCAGCGTCAGCGTCATTGTCGCTGAAACCACCCTCATGTGAAAGTCAGGTACTGCCTCACTTTCACATGAGGGTGGTTTCAGCGACAATGACGCTGACTTTTCTGAGTGTGCTCCGCCTTCGCATTACAAGTTGGTTGCTTAATCTGCCTCTGTTTGTGGCTTTGGTTATTTATGAAACAGGTGGCAAAGACCTTGTTGCTCTTGACATTTTAAAAGGGAGTTTTTTTGGGAGAGAGAAGGTCCCGGGAGAAGGTGCCTCGACAAAGGTGCAAGAGGCATTGGTGTACTGCAATATTTATGCCCTCCTGTCGACCCTAGACGTTATATATGAACACGTCGCCGACTAGGACCAACTTCACACACTCCACTGGAGTACTAAACAGATAAATATGGCGACGACTACAGGAGGCCATGGTGGTTAGGTGTTGGCCTCTGATCCTCAGACCTCCCACCTTGTGTGTATGTACGTAACCCTCCAGTGTCGACCTGTGTGGTTACCATGACAACTGACAGAACTCTCAGTGAAACAAGTCACAGTCTCTCTCTGCCCACAAGTTACACATTGCCCTTCCCAAGCACGCCCTCTCCAAACCCCCCAATCTCCTGCCACTTGAGCTGCACCATGCCGCCCCCACCTTACATTATGTACTCACTCTGCAATGCAACATGCCTCCATGTCTCCCCCACCCCTCCTACCTCCCTCCTCCTCCTGCTCCTTCCATGCTGCAGCAGCCTATTGGTAAGCATCACCACTGCTAGTGCCTGGGAGTCTGAGAGAATACCAGGATCATGTATTCAACACCTTGAACACACCTGTGTGGTCGCTACCTGACAGGTGAGCTTTAGAAGAGGTATCCCTGACGTCCATACGACTTGCTGTTCAGGCTCAGACTATACCAAATCTGACGTCCCCTGCATGCAGCAGCCTCTTGTAGTGTCCTTGATAACCTCCCCATTATACTACATCCCCTGTATATTGTTCAGCTTACATAAGCATTCCTTATTTCAAATGAACCAGATGCCATGCCTGCATCCCCTGCACCCAAGGGTATGCATGGGTGTGATCCAAAAGAACCTGTTAGCATGTTGGCAGCCGAGGCAGCGACATGGCCATCCATACTGACCTGTTTGACCCCTCACAAGTTAATTCTGAAATGCCCTTTGGTGGATGCCTATTAAATCCACATGCATCAGTGTTATATGACTTCACGCTGTAATTGAATTGAGTAAAGTGATTATTCAATACTCGGATGCATGAAGGGTATCAGAAAGGAAGGTTGTACTGTGGAATAAATCATGTTAAATTCTTCAGATTGCCATTGTAGGTTCTTCAAGTTGACTGGGTTTATGGGTTTTCGCTCAAAAGGTGCATTTCAGTCTACCCTGTCGGCATGACGCAAAGGTTTGTACAGGCGATTTAACGACAACAACCGATTCCTCGTCTACATCCGCCCTCTGCCTTCATCCAGGCATTAGAGGTGTTCGGGTCAGGTGCTCCAGCCCAGGTGCAAACCTGTCACAGGTACACATCATACCATGCAACCCTCCTCTGGGACCCTTAGACCTGTCACTGCCATTCCACCATCCCTCCACATCCATATAAAATACCTGTCTTCCCTAATCCCATCAACTCTGCCGTGTTTTACAGCTCCTCCCCGTCAGCCTACATGAAAGCCCGGGAGGAGAGCCATTCAGATGGAAAGCTGCCTTATTGTGAAGTCTATGGGTAGATGCCAACATCTCTACTTTAACCAATGCTGCATTGATTGCCAGTAGAGCTGTAAAAAGATCTGTTTGATGATTGGGTTATCATCAGTATGACAGAAGTACTGTGATTACCACAATGGATCGATAGAAACCATGCAGACACAAGCTGGAGACTGGATGTTACATAAAGTTTTGTGCCTGCAATGTTACCAAAAATGGGATATAACTTTGATATTTGTTGCTGAACATTGCTGCTACAGTTCACTGACCTCTGGGAAACTACTGCAAAATGAGAGATGCCATTTCACTCATTTCTATGTACACGCTATTGTATTAATAACGATACATGTAATGTGTTTTCCTGAGTAATACAATAAATCACATGTATATTGTAGATCTGATCTATATATGGGCTGCTATTTTATCTCACAGTTGGTGGAGAACCCATTTAATTGCATGAAGGGAAAGTATTCTATAACCTGTTGGGTCTGTGTGAAGTAAAGGGAGAGTATCACATTCCCTCATTCTATTACAAGGTGGACACGCTCAATGTGGCAACAATGGAGGGCAGACTGAAACCCTACATTCATAAGTCCTATATAATCCCAAAAGACAGGAGGAAAACCAGGTGACCTACAATTAACGCCCACAATGTGCCTGTTTTCTAGGCATGAGGAGCAGCCTGGCTGCGGGTCCACTCTAGAAGCTAATAAACTTGTGGGATCAGCCGAAATAGGCCTGAATAGAGACGTGGGTGGGAACAACCCTGTAAACATCTGTCCTCCCCGACCCCTCCCCCACCTTTGTAAATGCCGCAATCCAAGGTGACGGTTCAGTCGTGCGAGCTGGACCCCTTGAGAACGCTTCACGGGTTCCTCCTGACCAAGAAACATGCTGTAGTCTGGAGCACACCGTCCCCTGCCAACATTGCTCTCTTTGAGCACTGTTTCTATTCAGAATCACCCAAATCTGCTGTGATCCGCGAGACCGCCCGCGCCAGAATTGCTGTGGTTTTCTATTTCAGAGTATTTATGTGGGTGGCCTCGTCCTAGATACATGTGTAATGTCCATATAGCTTGGCTTAGAACTGAGAATGAATCATATTGGACTGAACTTTTATTTCTCTCTCCAAAAAGATCAGAGTTTAGTCATTTTCAACTTCAGTTAGTGTCGATCAATGTTATATAGCTAATCAACGTTTTAGGTATTATGTAAATTCCTCGTGCTCAAATAAAGAAACGTTGGTGATCAGCTTTAATCTAACTGTTAAGTATACTGCAACATCTTCTGTAACTGTGCATCAGATGCTATTGTAAATCCCCATGTATGCCTTCATAGTATAGAGAAAAGTGCAGTAGATTTAACACGCAAATGTTAACCTGCATCTAGCCCATAGCAGCACAACTGTACATGTACAGCAAAAATAACTATATTATTTTTGCAGCTAGAGCACTGTTTAGTTAAAGTACCTGTTGTTGTTCCTGAACAACAACTTTTTACAGTGAAGGCTAGTCGGAGAAGAAACTCACATAGCGTAGTGGCACCGGAGCACTAATTCATGTAAGTGCCACTGATATACCAGATCGACGCTCATTCAACATAATATGTATTTCAACACCAATTCACCCACGTTGCTTGTGATAGAGAGACCGGTGTTCATTCGAAGATATGGCTTTTACACGAGCTATTATGGTAGTCCCATAGCATTAGCAGTCCCTGCGTTCGGACTATACATGCATCACCAGTCTCCACACACCCAGTCACTGCCCTTGCTGATCTCCAGAGGATCCCTCATAGATGGTGGTCAAGGTGGGAGATGCCCATGTATGCTTAACATATGGATGGGATAGCTGACTCAAGTCTTTATACCTAGACAGGGCTAGCTTGGCAGCGGATCAGGCATAGAGGAGGTGGGATATGTGTGCATGCATGTATGTATAGGAATATCTGGGTCTAGCATGTAGTGGTATATGGTAGCTGAGCATGTACATGGAATCATGCCAAATGCCTTGCTCAGGAACATGCTGGGGAATTGCTGACATAACTTGAAAACATTGGATGGGAATATTCTCGAAATCTAGCCTTTAATCCAGGTTTAATTTCAACTATTATCAGAAAAGACAATGAGCTGTGCCTGATCCGAGTCTACCCATATCAGAAGTGAAAGGGATGTGGTGAGCCCCTTTTGGGTGAGGTATTGAATAGATGGTGGCAATTGGCTGGGAAGGGTGGTACACATCCATGTAAGATCTGGGTGAACTGATTGATCCGCTAGCTGAATTGGGAATGATGGAGTAGATGAGCCCCAGTCACTGACCTATAGAATGAGTCCATATCACAAAGCCAGGCTACTACCCTGGTCTAATGAGCCAGGAGGGGACCACCATAGCAATGTACACCTACATGCATGCCTGCAATACGAACACGGCACCCTACCTGGCAACCATAGCAGCCAATATCCTCCCCCATACAGAGAGCAGGCACAGAAATGGTGTAGCCCTGTCTGTATAACTTGTCCACACGCCTCATGGCTCCCCCCACGTCTGTTGGTTTACATTACTATAAGGCCCTCTGCAGGTGGCCATTGTAGACTGCTCATCATCTTATGGGCCTGGGTTTGCTGCTGTCACAGATTTGGAGCTGTATACTATTGCAGACCCTACATGTCTGTCAGGACTTGACTTGGGGAGCATTTCTATACTGACAGGCCTCAGACAGGCACACAGGGCCTAATCAGCAATCAAAGCAATACGTGATATTGGCGGGGAAGAGCTTGCAGCTATGGCCACCTGAGGGGAGGAGAGAAAAGTTTCTTATAATGGACAAGTGGTGACGTAGCTTTGTGTGAGAAGTAAACTGTGGGTGGGACACTTTAGTCTCCATCCTCAATGTCTTCAGATAAGCATCGGACGTTAGTCGTCCCTGTCTCTACCCCTTTTGTTGGTACCATGGTGCTCACCCCACAGGTGGTAATATTACACCATGGGTACCAACCAAGGAGGAAGGAGGAGCAGTCACTCTGTAATCATCTCCTACCACCAAATACAAACCTTATCGTTAACTCTGCCATACGCCACATACCATACAATATTCTCCAAATGTGGATATCAAACTAGGAGCAGATTATCTGTATCCAATATAGATCAATTTTTTTTCTTTTTGTCCTATTCTCTCCTAAATTCCAATATGGCTTGCTGGATGTCTTCCTTCGATCTAGACTCTATTCCAAAGTTGTTTTTATCACCACCTGGCTTTCTGGACAAGTTTGCAGGCGCTTGTCTGACATTGCCACACCTGAGGCTTGAAGACGTAACCATTTGTGGCTGTCACAGCAGCCCTTCAAGCCATGTCTAGTACCTAATTATCATACTGGCGGCAGTCAAGGGATGCATGTGGTAGTTCCTAAATGTGTTTAGCCTATGGGTGAGGCAGCGCTGAGGTCTATTCAGGAGCCAAGGCACATTCAGGTAGGAACCCAGTTGTTAATATTGGCAGGGTAACCCATGAGATCCAACCCAACTCCTTGATAAAACAATGCCGACATCTGTCTAGGGATCACTATGAGGCTTTATTGTTTGGTAGCATTCAGTAGTATGCCAACTGGGAGATATATTAAGGCTCAAATTGAGAGATTCCATCGATTTTCATACACTTTTTAATATTTCATTATAGCAGCCATGGCAGACAGTTCTGTGGGTCCAAAAGAAATCAGGACATGCTCCATCATCACCAAAACCTTTTTTGATAAGGCAATTAATTATGCTAGCATGACCATCTACATAATGTCTCTGTAAGGCCATTTATATAGTTCATGTCCATATAGTTATGGTGGGCTGACCCAGAATGGAAAGTAGAGTTTTTATAATAAGTAATAACTTTGAAGTAGCACTACAACATGATACCCCGAGCTGCAGCTAGCAGGTACAATTTATCAGGATCTTTAGCCACTGTGATTTATCATAATGATCCCTATCTGTGCCAGACGCTATGGGCGTGTTATTAATGTGCCTGTCGCTACCGTCTATATCCTATCTACATCTCACCCAATGTTATTTATCCATTTCATACAGTCCTTGACTCTCACCCCCCCCCCCAACCCCCCATTTCTGTACTTCTTTTTGCATCTTCCCCCGATAATCATAAATGTGTCTCTCTTCGAGTCTGGTTCTGTTGGTTCATCTTTCTACGCGTAATCAATTCTCTTTCTTACACCCCCCCTCTCGCTCTCCCTCCCTCCCTATCCATGGTCATTATGACGATATTAAGTTTGACTCACCTATGAATTCATTGCGTATCCGCACTCTGTCCTCGACCTTCTCTGTAGAGATGATGATACAGTTGATGAAGGCCAGCAGGGTCGTCTTGTAAGCCGACGTCTCCGCCGAGCGGAGCTCGTCCAGCAACACACTGAACCGGTACCGACATTTCTTGGCCTCCTATAAATTAGAAAAGAAAACATGAAATAAATATCAGTGATGTAAGTTAAAAAGAGCCAGTTTGATTTATATGTGTGATTTGTAAAGAAGAGCACTGGAGGGTGCTGTTTAGGATTAGAAATCACATGTACATGTTTAAATGTCTTAGTGGCCACCATAAGTTTGTAATTTGCATTGAGTGAGTAGGATAACATGATTTAGACTTTTAAAACGTGACTGGAATTGTATTAAGATTTAACCGATGTGGTGAGCCACTGCAAATGTCGGTTCACAGTATACAGCAAAGATCTCTATGGGACTGCTAATGTATGTTTTACTTTGCAGACAAAGCACAAAAAACGGATTGACTCATAATAAATGGCAGACAGAAGGTATGCCTGTATAGCATATGATAGATGATAGTAATGCATTACTAGACAGACGGTGCTGACTTCATATATCATTACTTTGTCTCTCACAGAATAATAATGTCAGTAATGAAGCCGTGAGTTATTGTGGAATGGTATCCGTATACGCATAGATCCAGGCCCCTGCTATGCACGACTGCTTCACATGGTTTTTCATTATGTTGGTATAATCCCTCTGTGCACTAATAACATTGACCGTGGGAAATTGTCATTCTGGACATGCCTACTACTTTACGTAAGTACCGGTACCAAAACGACTCTATACATATACATGCAGTAGGTATATAAAACATGATAATTGTTGGCCTATTATAGCGTTAATTGTGATTTTAGTATACAGTAGTTACTTTTCCCCCTGGTGTTTCCCCTGTATTTGGGTCAACCCTCCGTTCTTCCATTGCTAATTTCCCTCGTGTTAACTATACTGCCTTGTACATTGTATAACTCTTACTTCCACCAGATTTTACATCAATTGAACGTATCTGGCATATTAAAATGACACGTATCTTATACATGGCAGGATGGGTGATAATGCAAGAAGAACGATGCTCAGACGTCTTCGCCTATGTGCACAGGAAGTGCAATTCTTTTTAATATGAAAAAAAAATAAAAAGCTACATGAGCGACCTGTTCTAGTGACACCTTTACTATCTCAAATAAAAAAGTTAGACCCTAAGCATGTAAGCCTGATCGTTATTCTAGATAGAGATACCGTTTGGGAAGTGGAAAGGTTATAACAGGAAATAAAGTATTATCACATGTATAGGTACAAGTGCCCGGCCTAAGTCTTTACTCCAGTTATCCTACCCTACACCATACCTGTACTACCAGACCTATCCCTCTACCCTCCCATGATGTCTTCACTCTTTGCTGGTCTTGATGGCGCCAACCACATCCTTGTGATCCTGCTGTAAACGTAGCCCCCAGATCCTCACTACCTCACATATTGTCTTACTATTGACTTTTGCATAATACTCGGTGCCCGAGGGGATTGTCAATAATCATATTTATGTTTGTTAAGTCTGTACTTTGAACTATTCCCATATTCCCATGGCGTCGGTATGGATTATAATGGTTTAAGTTGTTGTACGAAGAGGATGTGCTTAGGGGTAAAGAAGTTTGATGAGCAGTTATGACAGGGTCATATGTAAAGAGCATCTCGGGTTGCCTAACATCTAGTAAGTCACTGGCTCTGGGGCTAGCCATGCATGTCAACTTATCACTTGCCCACCTCTAAATACACGTGTACATACATCCATTACAGTGTTAACACAAGGTCAGTTTTCTAATACTTATCACACAATTTGGGCATCTCCATAACATAAGCTCAGATTGTGTTACTAATCTTGATATGGTATAAGTCATGTAAAAGTACAAGTACAAAATGTATGTATTACTAAGACATTTATCTGGGAGTATCTAATGTCAGGCCCTGGAGGTTGTTCTACTTTGCCAGTTCTAATACCTAGGTAATGAGGCTTATGCTCTGACCGAGTAGTGTCCTTTATCCAGCTTATCTTTTACCTTGAATGGCGACCAACCTATAGTTGGCAAGTAATGGGTATAATGAGATGTTGGCTGAGATAGGGATGGAGTGCGGACAGGTGGGCTAACTGATCACCTAGGTGTGTACAGGTGACCACACCCGTGTCCCTGGGTGTCTCCAGGGTCAGGGGGGTCAGGCCCCTACCTCTAACCACCCTCCTTGGGGCCATCCGAGATCCCAACTCACGTCCGCACCAGATCCCACGAGATCATCCTCATAGCCCATTAAGTCGGCCATACAAAGGCGGTCACATGACCCGCACGTGACCTCGGGCGGAAAATCGGCCCTGATCAACAGATAGTGTTTGCTTAAATGTTTTGGTATGAAACCTAGGCCTGGAGACACTGTTGGGAAGGGACCCAGGCCCAACAAGGGGACCTAGATGACATCTGGTTCGGGCTACACTATGGAATATGAGACTTCTACATGGGTGAATCCCTATCGTATAACCAGGTGCTATATATACACGTGAGCCGCACCAATACGTTGTATATATGCACTGGGACATGCTCTACACTGATTTATTCTAAGACATACTGAGAGAATCCCCCGGCAGTGGAGGTCGAAGGGGGGGGGGGGATCCTAGTGAATGCTGAATATTGGAATGTGGTGCTTCTTATATAATTGCATATCAAATACCTAATTTTCACTGGGATGAAGAGATGACTGTGGATGATTGATATACAATCATGCGATATTTCCCCATGTATTATCATAATAAAGATATAAGAATACAATATATGGGGGGCCTTTCATTATATTAATGTTGACAGAGTTGGGCGATAACAACATGAGTACAATACATCAGTACATCATGCATAATATATAATTATGCAGTATGTTTCTCTCTATACCCAAAGTATCAGTGTGTTATTTTAATGTGACTTCATCACCAGGATATAAGACCTACATGGGCAGTCATTCACAATACATCCCTTATATGAAACCACCAGGGTAAACATACCCCCTTCACAGGGCCTGTCAGAAAGCTACCTGTCACTTCGCATCAGCATCAGATCCAGACTCCCAAGTCACTACCTAAATCAGAAGCACCTGTGGAGTCACACGTAGGTGTGACACATTCAGGAGCCCTTGGTGAGCATCATGAAATCGTCCCATGCATCCTTTACTCTCGTTTCTGCACTGGTGCACCCATCCTCCCTGCCTCCCCCATCCCTGAATAGCCTCTATACCACCAGACGTAGTAGAAACCACGCCCCCAATGTGGAGGGATCCAGAAAGCTATCGCAGGCACAGAGAAAGGGCCCACCAGAAGATGGTGACCGAGCCATGACACTCAGCCACCCCTTCACAGGAACCGAGCTCAATCTCCCATTTGGGCCTGGCTCAAGAATTTGTGAACCAAAACACCAAGTGTCTGCCAACGCCATACATAATGACCATGCCGTCAGATTACACATTTGTATTCTAAAACAAGGCAGCAGGTATAATATAGATCGTTGGTAAATACAAGCAAACATTTTCTTATTCGTTTTTTGTGTTCAACTTGCCAGATCTGTTCTATAAACGTGTCCTCAGAAAGGATATGGGTGCCAAGTAGAGTTGCATGTCAGTGTTGGTATGCAACACCCCGCTGATAGCATAATGGATTGGCGTAACTGCCTTTTGACATTCGTCCTAATGTTCGAAATAAGCCATCGCTGTGAATAAATGTTGGTTATCAATCTCACTAAATAGAGATAAACATGAAGGTTTGGTACTCAACGATTGTTGTATGTATAAAGTGTAATGTTTATATGAAGATTGGTAGAAATCCCACATGGGCAAATAAAGGAAAGGAATATTATATTGTGTAAATGGGCGTTTTTGGTTATACTAGTACCCAAGAAGGCAATTTATGGGGTATGTTCAAAAGAAAACACCTATATACCCATCAGCATCCTAGCGGCCACCAACCCCAACTACCTTAGCCATTAGACCACGGTGTTGTAGGTTGTAATTGAAACATGGGCTGCTTTGCCTCAGGCCCTAGGAAACCAATTTTTGTTCTGTTGCTGTGTGGAGGGAACGGTCAAGTCTGGTCAGGCGTGGGTGGGGCTAGATATACCAAATCTGCTCTTGGCTTAATACTTAAGGCGTTTATTTATTTGTCCATATCGGCCTAATCGGTGCTAAGGGCATTATGTCAGTTTGCTTTACCTGTTGATCTTTTCCGAACGTGTTAGATTGGTTGTCGTTAATTAAGTGACAGGCCTCTGGCATTATTACTTATGGATGAGATAATAATAGAAAGTACAGATAATGCACACTGAGTGAGGCAATGCCCTATTCTTACACACACCTGTGTGTAATGCTAGGGGTACCTAAGCTATTCACTGTACAAGTTGGTATAGATATGTGGCCATGGAAGTGCCAGGGAGGCAGGTAATCGGACAGGAAGCGGGGAGAGACAGCGTAAGCCCCAGTGGATGCAGTTGAAGGGCTTTCTCATTCTGTACTCACCAGCCGTCACTAAAACCCTGGCTGAGCCGCCGAGGGAAGTGCCTACATATATACATGTATAAGGTATATAGGGGGCAGTGATCTGGATGAAGTATGATTTAACCTTAGACATGTAGGCCTATCTGCACAGGATGTTTCAGCTAGGTTCACATCCTCCTTGAGATGTGGCATCTCCATGTAGAAGTATATAACATATAACATTACAAGTTATAAATATACCCAATGACCTTTAGGGATCAGATGTGATTTAGTTATTGGGAGTTAGGCTCCTACTGCTTTCTCCAATTTGTATTTAATCCATGTTCTAATACTTAAATGTATATGCGACAGGTATATATATTGGGATCACCGTGAGTATCTAGTGGATATAAGACCCAATCCGACATGGACAGATATGCTAAAACTTTCCATCTCGAGTAATTCTCCAACGTATGTTGTTTGAACATGGCGGTCTCTTGTTATCAAGAGTGTTTGGGTGTTGGGTCGTGCAAGATAGGTGTCGTGACATCTTGGGATATGTATCACCAATTGGTGATTTGGTGATGTGGCAAAGATCGTGAGGTTACAGTGCCGTTGCCACACCCTCGTAGGTATGGATGTACATTGATACTGTATCTGGTGGTATGTGGTATATGTAGGGGACATAGAATGAGGTAACATGTCCTGTTGCTTGTGTATATATACAATACACGAATATACTGTGTTTATTATGAGGGAAATACCCTACAATGCATCGTTATCATGTATATATACATGTGTACAGACAGGGTGGTAATCAGGATACCAGATCTCTGGCAACGGGTGCAAACTGCGGTTACATGTTGCTGAGTTGATCAAAGGAATCCCATAATAAAGAGCTGAATTGCCGAATAAGTTCCTTCAGAGTACATAGTTCCTAATGGGGATATATCCAATAACAACCAAGCCGAGACTGTTATGGTCAACTGTGGTATCTGCAACCCTACATTTTAATTAGCCTTAGTACTTTATTTATGTAGCAGATGTCTAACATTTTTCGCACCTATATGCTTTATACAAACATCTACAATATAGAAAGGCATCACTACTCTGAGAAATTTACTTTGTCTATTTACATTCCACTTGACCACTTTGGTTCAAAATAACATGGTTTATGCAATGCAAAGAGTGGTTATATAAGTCAGAGACCTAGGTTAGCCATACAGGGATTCTAGGCCTTGAACATGTGTTCTTTACTCTCCAATTCTAATTTGACTGAAGGAAATTGTTTCAGATAATTCCATTTAGTATGATACATGGCTGCACGTGGACAGTTTAACAGGCTTATCTTTAGTATACTTTTTCTTTGATATATAGATGAAAGGAAAACACGTTAGAATGCCACGTTTTTGTGTGTCATGTATCCTTGAATTATAACGATTGAAATTATTGCCTCCAAAATGTAGATTGTTTTTTATTTTAGTTTTTACGAAAGGAGTGTGACTTACAATAAAGCATAATGAACAGAGTTTACATAATTGGTTGTTTCCTGTCTTCTCATATATAACACTATAAATCATTGTAAGAAATCTACCAAATTGTGAATTGCAATTATTGCGTAAATTAAAAGAATCTGCATCATTTGGGTTAAGAAATAATCATGGCTTGTGGAGCATGTTTGGAATGTGTACCAATGCGGACGTGCGATGCGTGTGTGCATACCTCCTTGTTTAGTCATTAAACATGAATAACAGGTCCCTTAGTGCAGATTCCATCTTTCCTATACCTAAGACAGTTCTGCCTTATGTCAGATCTTGAGATGTTACTAGGCTTCCGGATGTTGCGGCGGCAGTTTTGCGTTCCATCGATGACAGCTGGAATGCCACTGTCACACCCGGAAATCATGTCTGTGCTCGCCCAATCTATGTCCGAATCAAAACATTATGATCATTTTTTTATCATTGCACCTCCCCCAGAGATAGTACAAAGGTGACTATCGAGAGATTAAGACCCCAGTATTTACCACTTGGCTACCCTTTGCTTGGATCAAGAGACACATAGATGAATGATAACAGAATGTTACCCAATAAAGGAATGAGGATCCAACCTTAGAGCTGTGAGGTATGTCACTAATTGCAGGGTGAATTAATTTCTTTGGCTTCTGTGAGTCACCAGAGCATATTTCCCACCCACGTAGGGGTTAATGAATACTTATGGTTATTAATAATTATCTAATGTAACACCAGCCATTACCCTTACACTATAGATACCAATATTGGTTTTTAACCATATGCGAAAGGCATTATATTTCTCCTTGAGAAATATGACATCCTTACACTACGCGTGAAGTATAGTCGGCAAATACTCAAATTACCACAGTAGACTTGTTCACTCTTGGTTTCGGCGCAACACTGTAAGGTGAAAATGTAGTCTGCTTCATATTGCCTCTATTTAGATACTTCTTATAGTTTTGCATTTATCAGTATAGCAACCTTTACAAATCAAGGATTATGCCTTAATCTCAGCATCTATTGCTTGATTTAGCATACATTGTGTACAAAATGAGTAAGGGTTCAACCGGGATTTAGTAAGATCCATTTTAATTGAGTTGGAGACCTAGTGTCGCCATGTTTCAGGCGTTGTGCCAGGACACTGGTGTCACCAGGCTATTTTTACACTCTCCTCCAAACTGTACATAACCTAGACGTATACGTCATCAGAATTAAAGTGATCCAGTCCACAGGTTTACATAATGTTTGCAGGCACTTCCTTATCACTTGGCGATTAACATTCTTGCTTTGATGTCACACGATAGACATCGGCCTTGTTACTTGATCAGGCGCATATAGAGTGTGTAGGGTTGAAGGTTTGGAAGGAAGGCTATAGGTTTTTGGCTAAGGCTGTAAGTCTGCGCCCCTTTTTATACCTCAACCCAATAAAGTATTTAGCACCTGGATTTTTCTACCTGTCTGCCTCACTAACCCGATACCAGCTGCATGATGTAACACTGACTTACCTGTGGCAAATCCACTGTCCCGGAAAGTAAGTAGCGTGTCAGGCCTGAACCACCTGCCCTGCTTACATCACTCTACTTTCTCCCCAAATCGTCTTGATGGCTGAGTTATGGCATCTAATGGGGTTAGCCCTGCTGGAATTCGCTCAGGAGTATTCAGAGCATGCCCAGCCTGATTACACTGATGACACAGAGATCTACTTACACACAGGCTAAGTCTTAGAAAGGAGAAGTTGATATCAGGCCTTATAATGGCTGCAGTGGGCTGGCCCTGGGGGTTGGTAATGTTGGGGAATACTAAACAGATTCTGTGCCTAAGCCAGTTCTCCATGTAGGTTCATGGGTTACATCAATGCCAACAAATCATGGCAGGATTCTCCTTATGATACCCAGGCAATGCATAACATAATCCCTCCAGGGTGACACCCAATGAGAGAATCATTTTCACCCAAAGGCTCAGATTGTTCTCACTAGCCCTGGAGGATTTCAGTAAACAATATTTAAAATTGCTATCATATCTACAGGTCAAGGGTTTTGAAATGTGCTCCTTGTTTCTACCTCAATTCCCCCCAAGGTCCACCCAAGTCACGATTCACAGGGTGTTTGCCATAGTATACAATCAGTGTAAATGTATTTACACACATCATATATAATTTATGGTGAGGATATATGATACTGGGTGTCAGACTATTGTGGATTTAGTAGATTGAAATAAAAATAAACTCAGACAAGCATATCTGTCACCCTTAGGTGGTAATACCAGCACTGGAGGCCCATGGGCGGGAGCTGTGCCACCTTTACACCTGTATAGCACCCCTTGGTAGCCTCCCTATACCCTTCTGTTCCCTCTCCACCCCTCTCCCCTCCCGCCCACTATACCTCCCTTAACGCCTCCACCTTCCTGTTAACCCTGCAGCATGTACAGACCCCATGATCAGCTACACAAGAGGACCCCGCCCTCTCCCTGATCAGTCACGATTTATGCTTATCCCATTCACGGTTCTCCGTCTGCATATATTATATACACAATGTGTTGCTTTTTAAATTAACCACACATTGAAGGCTCCTAAATCTAAAGACATTACACCTGTAGGACATATCTGGGCCTCAGTTAGGAATCAGGCTTTGGCAATTAATGTTGTATAGAGTCATCAGCACGAGGAAAGGAGGCTCCCGTTGGGGGGACATAATGCATGGGTTTCTGTCAGTAAGTCGTGATTTCTGAAGGACGTGAGCAAGACAAATGGGCGTGTGGGGGTTGATCATATTGGTGGTGTCCTTTGACGACAAGCACGCGCAACCACTGTCGTGAAGGGTCGTGGAGGAGTGGACTTGAGGACCAGCCAGCCCCACCCTTCCGACCCACCCCCCAAGGAGAAGGGGAAGGCCACTATTCGAAACTCACGCGCCTGATTTTTTAACCTGAATCTATTACAAAACACAAAGTATACACGTATAAACCACATTTAGGATTTGACATAGTTGTAGGACCTTCTTTGTTTATTGTGCAATGCGTAAGCCTGACCAGGCACGACCAACTCGTGAGCCTTTTTTATCGTTTTTCTTGGTTATATTATTTCTGTTTCTATTTGTTTTGGGGAATATATTCATCATAAAGGGACATCAGTTATATCCGCAAGGCTCTTGGGTGCAGACACACATCATACATTTATTCATGTGTCTGTGTATGCCCTATAGTAGGTGTGTATGAGGGAGATGGGGTGGGGAGGAGCAATCATACCCTCCTTGTCGGCTAGGAGTGACCAAGTTTTAATACTTGGGGACATCCACAAAATATGTCACCAGCTAGAGGGTCGAGGAGGGGGGGGTTAGAAAATGTAATTCGGGTCATGAAATTGCACAGGCCAATTTGCTCAAAATTTAATATTGACATTATATAAGGGTAGTGGTCAGGGGGGGGAGGCTCTTGAAAATGATTCAAAGTAGTTAACTTCCCCTGTGAATGTTCTCCCTCCATATTGTACACCCACTATAACATAGTTCCCCCGTAACACCAAGCACGCCCCCTTCAGATGACGTCATTTCGTTTTGCAATTATTTATTGACTGTTTGTGGGAGGACAAATCTTAAAGGTTCAGGAGACAGGTAGAGCATGGTCTACCCAACATACCTGCTCCCCAGGGGGACGTGCCATACCTGGGTTTGGCGCAGCCTGCACTTGTCAACCAAACAAACTCCACTGTGAGGCTCACAGTGGGCTGCCCTGTCAGGGCACAGGGCAGCAAATCCCTTATGGAAGACGCAGGTCACAGCATCCCCTCTAAAGACAACATGTATTACATCAAGAAATACCAGGAGCAACTACAAATGAAAAAGATGTTATGGAATCCCAATAATGTCCCTTCCATTTCCATTAGGTTTGTTTCGTCTTATTTTCGACATACTATTCCAGCCTTATTTTTATTATAATATCGGAACTTCATTGGGATGTATCATCATGAAACTCAGATAAAGCTCTTAGAGGTGTGGGTATATTTTAATGAATTGAGGTATATTGCACGTACCATATTATTTGCTGGACTATTAAGGACCGAGAGGGACAGGGGACGAGCAGTTATTGCCTCATGCACACCTAATGTCAGCTAATATATATATATTCACTGTAGTATTAAACTGTAGTTTTCATTGCTCTTTCAGTAAGATGAGCCACTGTCACTCGACCTAGTATATCTCGACGCAATTTAAGTGTGGGGGGTGTTTGAGGATGTGTGAAGGGGTGAGATCTCCACGCAGATTCATCCTCACCCTCTGGCAGGGTTTGGCCAACTGTTGATCACAGAGTGTCACACCAAGACACTGTAGGGTTTATTTGCTAGGCTATGGCTGCAATGCCTTTTTTGTTCTCATCATGTCAAGTGTTCCCCCTAGTCTCACGTTCAGCAGCCTCAAGGAGAGATACATTCCTCAGGGTCAAATAGCTTTTGGCTCTTACTGCCCCCTAGTGTCACTCCATGGAAGTATTTGTCCATGGCGTCGTCAGCTGGTTTCGTATTTTGTCTGGGAGGTCTCAGATATCAAGATCTATGAACTCAAACCGTATACGAAGGGAGGAAAAACTGCAACATTTTGACAAAAAGAATTAAGTATTACGTGTCAGATGTATTCAGCAAGGCAACATGGGGGATGCTGTACTCAGTTGCAGACACTTTGGTAACGTTGAAAGGACAGAGGCGAGGTTTAGAAAAAGGTGTATGATTTAAATTCGCTCTGAGGGGTAAAATGGACAACGTTAGGATGCAGTCACCTGAACGATAGCACGTGGAAAAGCAATCCGCTGTTGAAAAAGAAGCCGTGGTCCAAGTTTACACAGCATGCTTAACAGAGAAACACAATATCATACTTGTCTGCCAAATGATGTTGCGTCAACAATCATGACTATTGGTGCAATGTCCCATTTGGCAACTATTTTGAGACTATGGACAGAATCAACAGTTTAAATTTGAATCACATACATTACTGTTACTACATGTATAAGAATCATAGCTGGGGAATCAAGACATGCTGGCATAGCATGCCATGTGCTAGTGCACTTTTAATAATTAGTCAAAGGGAATTCGAAGAGGATTTCAAGAGAGGAAACGACAGAACACCACATTGCAGTGCCAGTGTGTGTAAAAAGACAAAGCCATAACTTTCGACTGAGTAACGCTGATTCCTTTTGAATAGTTTTCCATGAGGATTTTGTAGTGTCCATCATAGGGTCAATGTACCAGATTTGAGACTCTATGGTCGAGGCACTACGAGTTTGAAATGCATGGTTTTGGCAGTAGAGAAGCCATTGCTGCCTGAGCTGCCAGCTTTAATCGGCTTTACGTTTTGACTGTCTTAAGACCAACCAGCAGGCGTGGCCTGGGGTCACCACTAAAACTTCTGCCAGTTACGCCATGTTTTCTTTGGCATTAATACAGAGCACGTATATACAGGAGAAGCCTTGGAACCTATTCCTTTTTTTATTCCTCTACTCTATAGAGGTCCCTATGGTCCCATGTCACCCCCAATAGACCCAAGGTCGTCTCTGTTTATAGCCTCAGCTCCCGGCTCTGTCTGCACGGCTGGGGAGATCCATAGAGTCCATAGTGTGTATCAATACTGTGCTCATCACAGTGGAATTTGCCTGTGGCTGGGTTAGAGCAGGGTTAGCAGCTGATCGGACAGTGAGTGTGTCTATTGGCTATGTACAGGGTCGTCGATTCCATCTACAAAGGGCTGTGGGGGTTACAGAGGGGGCACTTCCATCTCATCTAGCACAGGGCGGTACTGTGCCCTTTCATATATTGTCCAATAGGGTGGTAGTCTTATATAACTCTTAGAGTATCACTGTGCTATGCTCTAGATCAATTGTAATGTTGCAATGTTCATCGATATGGCAATAATCAATGTAGGAGTTAGTAGGATACCGTAAAATTACATTTGCTTATTTAATTACTTGCTCACCAATTCACTGCAGTATATGTGATATTTAGTTCATAATATTTACGTGGGTTTTTTTCAGAATATCAGTATTAGCTTGCATGGATATTAATATTTTGATGCTATTTCATAACGCATATTCATAGTCAGAAAAGCCAGCGTCATTGTCGCTAAAACCACTCTCACCTGAAAGTCCGGCAGTACCTGACTTTCAGGTGAGAGTGGTTTTAGCGACAATGACACTGACTTTTCTGAGTGTGTTGTGCGATAAGAAGCACCTGCAGCTTCACATCTTTATCTATGCCCGACCACCATTGGCATGCACCCCCTAGACCATCTTTCTAGACCTGAAGAACCCGGGGGACAGTAGCTTTAGGTGGTGTTCCACACACCCTTCTAAAATCCTTGCCGCGGTGTGTGTGGCTCCCGTAGGCCAGAGCAGCCTTTGAATGGGTCCTCCTGCACTCTAAACATTACCCGTCTGGCTCCACAATACCTCTGTGGGGGCACCATAATTATGACCAATAGAGGTTTCTAATCTGGTCGATTAAAGCATGCCTATTAGCTTATTATACATCTTGTGTGGGGGAGCGTCTGGTATGTGTGTGGGTAGTGCAGGTGGTGGATAGAGGTAGTACTAAATGTATATATACCTGTGATACAAGGGGCCCTAAGGACCCCTACCATCTCAGCACCCTACCATACAGTCTCTTCAGCAAAGGGGAGCTTCTATTTTGATGTAATAGGAAGGGGCATCTTTAAGATGGATTGGGTTATTGTGGCAAGGCAACAGCACTTCTGGCAGTTATTGTAGTACACAGTAGTTTATAAAGGTGAGCTGAAATATGACACCTGGCATAAAGCAAAGTAAATGTCAGCCACACAAGGGGGATTTACTAGAACAGAAGGGGCCATGTCTTTACACAGTCAATGCATTTGGCTTTTGGTGTATTATAAAGGGGGATGTAATCTGCTGCAGGCATTATCTAAGGGATGGGTTATATATTTGACATACCCTTGACAAAGGTATGGCTATTAGAAGGATCCCAATTACAGACAATCAATGCAGTATAATACAGCTCCCCCTACATGGGGCATCCTCGTCATTATGACAGCACTCTCCCCCCACTATTTGCAGCAAAAAAAGGGTGAACGGCCGACACAGGATGAAGTAACTCAGCAGGATGAAGTAAATTCATCTCAGCTAGTCCCCATAACTTACTGTGCACCTGGGTTCCCTATGTAACCAGAGATAAAGGGCATAATATGTGCCAGTACTGCAGTTGTGGTTACTTTATTTCCGAAGAAAGAACATTGCTGTTTTTAACATTGGATACACAGAGGATGCATCAGATAAGGGTGCTGTTAAAACTGACGTCGATGTCATTGGAAGAAGTATTGAGAGGGTGTAGATTAGAAGGTTATAACCATAGGATACACCAGTTACACCATGATAGGTTGTTTATTTGACCACTTGGTAGAGCCTTTACAACTGTCTACATGGTATAGTGGGATGGATGACGGGGCGGTGATTAATCCCAACTTAATGGCGGTGATCATCATGGTGAACAACACAATGTCGTTTGCCAGCCGTGTGAGGTCACGTGGCCGGGTCAGCTTTCCTCATCATAAATTGTCGTCTGCCTAGTCAACTTGGCGCCAAAGGAGGCGGGGCTGTGTGGATCCTGCAGGTTTGACGCCTTCACCATGCCAAAGAGTGCTTTTCAAGTGGGTCATATCTCACCCCGACGGCAATTGTATTATGCCTGAGGGACGTGAGGTTCCAAATGCAGCCAAGTCTTAGGTAGCCATCAAGTACTCAGAACAAGTTACACTTCCAGAACAATACTATTTCAAGAAGCCATCTGCCGACAAAGAACCACTTCCCATCAAAAGATTAATCAGATCGCTTTGATGTCTCTTTCTAAATCCTGTTGGGTAAGCTAGCAACCTGGGGGCTAGAAAGCATCCCCCAACCCCGCTCCCAACGCTTATGCTGTGAGAGTTAAGTCTTAAAAAGGGTCCTTAGTTATAACTAAAAGGTTCCTTAGGAACACGTCGTCGGGCTTATGCCATAACGCATTATCTACATACAGGGTCTCTCTCTCCATATATTATATAGACATCAGCGGCACAGAGAGTAGAGTACACGTCTATTTTGGAACTTCAAAGCGGCCGTTTGTGTTCCAACCATACCTTTATTTATAAACAATCTTAGGATGGCCAACCGCGATAAAGTACTTATATAGACATCAACTTGCAGACAAGCTTTCATTTAAAACCTAATACATATGCATACTCTGCAATGTGCCCGTTTATTTCTTAACACAGAAGAGCCACTAAACTCAAGAGTGCACAGTGCCCCTTATAATTATCCCGCTGGATTTTCAAGTTCATTATAGTACGTCTTTAGCAGTTCCTATAGAAATTATATGACATAACATTGGTTCGTTATTGCATAATGAATAATGAATTTTGGAGAGGGCACATTGTATAAATGTGCCAAACTGCTCGTAATGCTTGATGAGCATTTCATTGTACCCATTCTCACTTCCCCTACCTACTTCCGGTTCTTACAGGCCTGACCTCAGCTATTAACACCAGAGGTGTTATCATAACTAGAAAGTGTCTCCACTAGGTGTAAAATTAGACACACAAGCCTAGAGGGGTCTCTGTGTGATCCATACAAAGTAAGCCTACATGGTCCAAAAATAGTAAAGGGCCTCCCGGAATCTGTGAATATAATTTCCATGATTATATAGAATCCATCCTACCATGTGTTAATCCTATGTCGAATAATTCTAGTCAATGATAATTCCTCCAAGGCTTGTCTCTGAGAGTGATACTATGTCCGTCTCTACCCAGCTTTATACAGGAGCAACTAACTGCAGACCCTGCACATTACCTTTGGCTTTCTGGATGCCACCCCCCCCCCTCCCACAGGTGTGGCAGTCAGCCTCCACACCTCCAGGTGAGATATACCTGTGAGATGCTCCTCTCACAGTTGCCCCCACCACCCCGTCACACCTCAGCTGGGTGTGGATACTAATCCTGTCCTTTGAGGTCGACATCTGAGGCACACCTCTCCCTAGGACTAGGTTGGTGGTTGGGGGGGGGGCAGGTTAAAAGATGCCAATATCGCAATGCTGGATTTAGGTGTAAGACCATCCTAGTCATCCTACACCTCAAGGCTCAGTCTCATGAGTTTGTAACATTTCAAACGTCTTTGACCGGTGGCGTCTTTGACCGGTGGCGTCTTTGACCGGTGGCGTCTTTGACCGGGTATGTGATTAAAATGAAGAAAAAAGTAGTATATAGTAAAGAAATTTAAGCTTCAACTTCTTCATGTAATAAACAGTCTATGGTTGTTTTACCCAATTAAAAAAAATTATTTTAATGCACATATTAAGGGTTCCTTTTGGGCTTTTTTTCTTCAGCAGGTCAAAGACGTCACAGGTCAAAGACGACGCCGGTCAAAGACGTTTCAACTGTTACAAACTCATGAGACTGAGCCAGTAACATAAATATATGAAACATATCAATTTTAGATAATGCCTCGAAATGATGTGTTATAACATATTATACAAAATATTTACCCATTTCTTTACTATACACTACTTTTTTCTTCATTTTAATCACATACCCGGTCAAAGACGGCTCCGGTCAAAGACGGCTCCGGTCAAAGACGGCTCCGGTCAAAGACGGCTCCGGTCAAAGACGGCACCGGTCAAAGACGTTTGAAATGTTACAAACTCATGAGACTGTCCCTCAAGAGGTCACTAGAAGTCTTGGAAAGAAACATTCAATGTAAAACGTTCCTTTGAAGTCTAAATATCATTACTCTAATGAACGTTTTAGAAAAAAAACGTTAGTCTAAGGATGTTATTTTGATATCAATGTAGCGTTGTGGTTCCTTCATTTAAATAGGTAGGTTTCTTTACAACATGGCCATAAGGATATTAATTCCATGCCAAACATGGAAGACTCGACTAATGGACTGGTTAAGAAGAAATCTGAATTTAAATTGTTTGTATTTCATAAAGCATTCAGACCATAATAAGTTATAAAACATGCTTCCATAACACTAATAACGTGTGTTGTAATACTTGTATGGAGCAACAACGAACCTGCTATGGCAGTGGACATGGGTGTAGCTGTATACCTCCCAAAGTCACTCACCACCTCCCCCAGTCGACTATGGGGTAAGGGAGCAGCCCCACACCTCCAAACTGTGACAGGAGCATCTCACAGGTATATCTCACCTGGAGGTGTGGAGGCTGACTGCCACACCTGTGGGGGGGTGGCATCCAGAAAGCCAAAGGTAATGTGCAGGGTCTGCAGTTAGTTGGTCCTGAGATGCATTATGTTCTAATGCCATTGGCCAGTCGCAACCATTTACTAAAGGTTTTAGCATCCTCAGACATGAATTTAGGGGTCCCCACTGACAGCACCAACGACAGGAATCGCTAGAGAACTGCTGAGAAGACAAGTAGGACAAATTGATTTCAGATTCAATCATATTATACAATTAAAGATAATGGCAGGTTACTAATCTACACTATGACATAAGCAGGGCGGGGAGGAGTCAGAGATAGTCATAGGGTTAGGCAGCGTCATTTGTAGATTATATAATTTATTCAAACTGCCTCAGGTATACCCTCCATGCCTCGGGTTAAACTTTTCAAATTATATAATGGTAAGAATAATGTCCACTTCCAGCTTTTACTGTCTGCCATATTGCTTTGTATACCTGTGACTTTTAATTTGAGCACATGTAGTAGAAGTCCACTTTACACGAGGGTTTATAGTGAGTCTACCTTGTGCCTTTCAGCTGAACTGGTCTGTCCATTGCCGATTAGGTAAAGGTGAGGCAATGCTTAACACATCGTTAAAGGCAGCCTAGAGGCATAGTTAAGGCAAACAGGTCAATGGGAGGCTGGAGATCCTATGCCCAGATTGCCCCTGTGGTAATCATTGAGGCTGTAGTATTGCATAACGCCCCTGTATATTCACCTGAGGCAACGCAGTTGGTAGGAATCCCTGAAAGACCCCCCTGAGGACTGGACACCAGTTACCCAAAGGCTGGACAATGCAGGCCAACCTCGTTAGCAGGAGAAACCGTAAGCAAAGCCTGCCCACTGCCTCATTAGGTGACCTTTTCCGGATACTTGACCACTGCCTTTTCCACACTTTGGTAGCAAAAAAGTGAAGGATACAAAAGCGTCTCCCCACCCATTGCCGTGGGCGTTCACTAGAGCCTAAATGAGAGGTTCTACGATTTCTGCAATGTCAGGATTTATTTAGGACCCTGCTTGTAAGTGACCAGCCAGCTCCTGTGTGTTTGACCACTCCAAAAATAACACAGCCTCTGTTGTGATGTCCAGCTTAATGCCCTTTGTGTGGCTGGCTGGTGGGCCAGCGAATATGTGCGTTTTGAGGCTCTCTGTCACAGTGTGGGTCAATGCCCCACACAGGGCTTTTCAGGCCTCCCAATGTTGGCCAGTTCATAGGGCCTCTACCTGCTTGGCACCTGTCACACCAGCTACCTGTCACTAGTTTATGAACCGCCACAATGAAGCTACACAAGTGGCTTTTAACAGGTAAACAAACACAATTATGACGCACTTCACTTTTTGTGGACTGTGAATCTTTATGGGAGGCCCTCCGGGCTAGTATAAGGGATCTAGTTCTGCCTCTGGCCACTAGGCGGTGGTTACCTCAGAAGGTGGTGATGATGAGGTCAAACGGCAATCATCCAAGGTCAAATCCTAAATCATCCTAACCTTATGCAGAGATTACATTTAGGGACAATTGCCTGTGGATCCCACCCACGATCCAAGCCAACAAGTTGGCGCCATGATCCCCATACTAATAGATGGCATGAGGCTCACCACTCAGTGGGTAGCAAGACCCTGGAGGTAGCAATTGTTCCTCCATGGGTGTAAGACCTGTGAAGGCTCTAGTGGGAGGCTTGCCTGGCTCGGAGCGGGTCGGCACAGGCTTTGATCCGGCCACTTGGCACCACGCAGTGTTGTAACTGTTATGGGGCACGGCAGACTTGGAATCGTGTCAAACTTGGACTGCATTTGTTTGCGCTGCGGAATTAAGTTGTGCCATTCCGACAGTCTAGCGTTTACTCTACTGTCTTTTTGACTATTAAAATCACCTTGTAATGTGTTGCTTGCCAAGAGTATGAATTATCTTTTCTTTCCTATAGTCTCGAGATGTAGTTTAACTCGACTAACCACATGCAATTACATACGCTGGCAATAGGAAAATAACGACGAAGTGGGAGAATGATTCACATAGTGATATCTTTATATAAATGTGTATGATTATATCATTTCAATATTTAGGCGTGACATATTCATTCCCACTGTTAAACCCTCTCATGACTTGAGTATGGAACATTTCGAGTACCTTTCACAAAGCTCATTTAAAGCAGGTGGCATTGCCTTTTTGGCTCCACCCCTAACTAGCTCCTTTGACCTTTCTGAGGTCTTGGCCAATATTTATCCATGCAGGTAGCAGTTAATGAAATCGCCTTGAGCCCTATGCGTATACTCACGCAAAGGCTTCCTTTCACTAGGGGGTCTATGGGTATGCGACGTAATTTACAGCTAATAAACCGTTCCCTCCCAGTAAAGCCGGACAAACATCATTTATTAAGGGATAATCCTCTATTTATGACGGCTTTCTGGACTTAAGAGTGAAACCCATATGGATCTGTTACGGCAGCCCACGGCATGTATTCCCTGCTGGAGTCTGCTACAATGTTACAGGGGTCATGTCCATGACGTCACATCCGTTATGGCCCCAGGCGACCCAGACCAAGGCTGGAATACAATGCCATGCACCTATTCAGGTGTCAATGCTGATATTAATGGGAATCAATGCATGTAATGAGTGATCCCTGCTGTTGCTTTCATCAATAGTTCACATGCTGATTTATGTGTATAGTGCTCACGCCCAGAGATGTTGATTTTCACGGAGCAATTAAACATGATAATAACTACATGTATTAACATTGTGGCACAGGGCACCATAATATAAGAAGCATACTATGCAGCTGATGATAATGAAATGACTAGCCATTGTATAATATAATATCATACCTTTAACATTGTACCAGGTAGGCCTCATTCCGCTAGGAGTTTAAAAGCCTTGGCATCTTGGTGATATCATCTATTGGCAAGCTATCATATTACAGCTAGTCTTACGTGCATGCCTAAAGCTTGTGGTGCTATTATGCAGCTACATAGCAATATGAAAAAGAGTATTATAATAAGGGAGGGCGTGTCCTCGCCGAGAAGTGCAATTATACTATTGCCTCCTCTGCAGTGCCAGCCAGATTTAAGATGGCATGATTTTGGCACATATACCATGGTTTACCACGGTCTAGGACCTCGCCCGATAGCAGGAATTGACCCCTTGAACCCAGGTCAGGAGTGAATTCGCTGCCAATCTGATGGAAGTGGTTGATTCATATATAATCAGAAGAGGCATCATAGAGGTTGGCAGCAATAATAACATGTACGCATGTCATATAGGAGGTGGTAGCTAGGTGGGGTGTGTATGAGGGGGGGGGGGTGACATAGGGCTTGGTGTGGTGCGTTTTGACAGGTCTGGTATGGTTACTTTGTGTGCTTAACATGTGTGCCGTCAGGGGTCACATGTGCACAGTTAGACCCCCCAAGGCCAATCTCCTGAATCTCCTCCGGGTTCAATAAAATCAACTGAAAGAACCTATTTAGGAATCAGCACTGGTCCACACGGTGAATGCCCCACCAACTGAGTGTCATTATGCCTAAGATGCTCACTCTATATCATTGCCCAAAGCATGTCTTTACATTGCTTTGCTTGGGAAGTGACTTAAGTCACTAAGTTGCATACTAGTAGATGGTTTGCAAGCAAGGAAGTGAAAGAAATTATATCGGTCGATAGACCAACAACGAACCACTGTAAACCACTCTGTGTATAGTGTGATCGGTGTGGTACATCGGCCAATTGATAGATCGGCTAATGAAAAATGGGCCATATGGAACCCTATGCACGAGCGGATGAGAAGGTAGATGAAATATAAGTGTACGTCTTTATCCATCCTATACCACTCTTAAGCGGAGATCTTTGATGTATTTACACTTGGTTGGAGCTCCTTTTTTGGGTAAGGGTTCTAGTCTTTTTACGTGTAAGGGATTAACAGTTGATCTGTGGCCAAAACGCTGCAGGAGGGAGTTGCACGGTGAGGTGGCTAGGTGCCCCTGCCGACACCTGGATCAGGTGGGCCCCACCTGCCACAGACCATCCACTGTGAGCTTAACCTGGAGGCATAGCTTCAAAGACTTCTCCAAGTGGGAAAGGTATGAACCTGCGACCTCTTGCGGTCAAGGGTGTCTTGGGATGAACGGCTACACATGGCGAAACCATAGCGTGAGGAGCAGTAGATTCAATTTTGTAGACTTGAGTTGGTGTATATAATCATGTTGGGCAGGGTTTGCTTTATTTTGTTTTTGGAATGGGTATTCATAGTACATGTATACATGTGTTTGGATTAATATGAATAGGCCGCGGGTGGTTCCCATGACACATTATACATGTATATATGTCATATATGATATGATCCTTCCATGCTTCTTGGTTAGCATGGTATTATAACTGTGACACGTGATATGAAAGGCAAGCAAGGTTACACTGATGACAATTTGTGATTAGTCTGACCCTGGAAACACCACATGGAATTCACTGCTGCTGTTGGATACATAGATGCAGTATAAATATGTCTTTTTGGTACAAGAAAAGTTGCTACATGTATCGAAAGAAAATGTAAAGTAAAGTTTAGCACAGGAAAATTGCTATTAAAAAAGTATAGTAAATCTCAAAACTTGTTAACGGGTACGCTATGTATTTTGTGCACATACTGGCCAATCATTTCAATACAAGAAATTGGTATTGTCCCTGACACACGGGGCCCCGATATGACGGATAGGTAGATTGTTTCGTGCACTGATAGCCTCTAATGAGCACAGTGTGATAGATTGGTCCGAGCTCAACACGGGGCCCACCGACCAGTTCCTAAATACTTGAATAGCTACTGATAAAGGATATTTAGCAATTGGTTTAGGATCTGACCCCAGGTCGTCGGTGACCTGCCGCTCCATCGCCAGGACAATGGGATTCATCTAGGGTTTGCGTAGGGTCAACTCCAGGGGGTAGGTGGAGACAAGGGCCTTAGTAACATTCATAATGACCTTGGACTACACAGGTATATGTCACCCGCAGTGCGGGGACACCCCCCGATTGTCGCCCACCCACCGCCAGGTGCGAATCGTCGCCGCCAGGCGTCGCAGTGGACATGGACATCATCTTCACAACGAGGCGACGCCCGGTAGTGATGAATGGCGGGAAAGACTGGCGGCGGTCACCTCCGAGGACGAAAGTCGTCTGCGCTTTGAGGGGCGGCCATTTGTGCGAGCGTTCGGGCGTAAAATGAACGGTGTCTGATGTGTAACGGTGGTTTCTCACCCGTGTGCGCCCCGTGTGCGCTGCTGCCACTTCCTCATTGAAGGCAGAAGTCCGAATATTGACAATGTTGGACATGGTGCAAAGTTGGATCCGCATCTGTGTGGAAACTTTCCATAATTCAGAGTGGGAAACATTGTGATCCAGTGAAATGGGTCAGAGGATTACCTCTGGAGATTGCACGATGCAAATGGTGCTTTTGCACAGGATGTTCTACATTGTATGAACCCGCCACAGCATTGCATACAGATACAGATAGTAAAGTTCGTTACAGTAGTCATTGAGGAATAAAACCAGCCCCCAAGTCTCCAGTAGAGATATCATTGTGTCAGGGGTCTCATATAGACGCATGTCTTGTTTACGCGCAGGCTGAATGAGATTATTAAAATCAAATTTAGGCGATTTTTGTATCTTGAATTAGCGCAGGTCTTGCAAAATGTGCAGGGTAAAGGCTATTGTAATAGGGTAGCTGCAATCTATATAAGCGTGCACTTATTCAAGCCATTGCGCTATATATATGCATGGGTCGGTTTCCATGGGTCCTCTGTATATTGTCCAGGTAGGGATCCACGTTGACACCGACACCAGGGTATAAGTAACGTTTTGCATTGATTCATTGAGTTTTTGCTTAGATTGAAGAGACAGTATATGTTTGTTCAACATCAACTATATCAAATGCTTTGTAAAATCAATAAATCATCAAAACAATATATGAAGACATGTGATTCGGTTCAAACTAGGTAAAGTATGCATCGTTTACTTGAATAAAAACCCCGGGATAAAACCGCATGCTATTGAAGTTATCTCCACGTGTATATTCTACACATGTACGTGGAATAAAAATAGATTCACGTATTATGTCTAGGTAGGATATCTCAAGGGGTGGGCGTTGGGGCTTTCTTCAAGTTGAGAATGAACGTCAAGTCACCTTGTTTGTCCCCAGTGGACATGTGTGTATGTCCCTCTGTTTCTCACTGCTTAGGGCGGCTTGGCCTTAGAGTAGACCCGGGAGTAGACCTTCTGGGACCCCAGATCTGGCCACCCATAACACTTGGACAGGTCGGGGCCACTAGAAGACATGAATCATATAGAAGGACACCAGGGGCTCCACAATGAAACTGACAGCACAGCCATAGAAAGGAGCTGTCCCAGAACCATAGCCACCACTACATTAATGCATGTCCCTTTCAAAACCAGTGAGCTTGAGGTATCACTCAGGGTTGATAGATGGGAAAAGAAATGGGGACTCTTGTTAGGGTAGGCGACATGAGATTTATGTTGTTTTCCATGTTGGGAGGTCGTGTCTGTACGCTTAGAAACATGGCACACGTGCACAATGGACACATAGGGAAATGTGCCATGGACATGTGGGGATAGTGAACATTAAAAGCTGCAAATTGTTTCATGTTCTGACAGAAAATCAATCACAATGCCTCTGTAATTCAACACAAATGTACCATTGCAGCAGCCCATATGAATAATGGTGGTTGACAGACACATAATGATGTCCAACATTTGCTTTTGATCTTATTGTGTAATTCACACTATGTTTGTACTCAGGCGTCATGGTACCCTACCGATTGTGAGTCATATTATATCGAAGTGAGAGCATGCGGATGTCCAGAAGAATCAAGATAAAGATAATGTATTAATATAACTGATCATTAAAACCAATATTGTTTTGGGTCAGTATTCTCTGAGTTCCACACATCATGAGATGACGAAGCAGGTGACTGGCCATCATTCTTGATGCTCATTTTTGTATTGCATACGTAGTAAACTCATGTACATGCAATAAGGTGTAATGTAGGGTCTACAGTACTAGTATATACTTAGAAGATCAACGCCCTGTGGGCCAGCCAATCGTTAGGCTTTGGTGGTCATAAGACCTCCTTCACATAACATTACCTGTGTTACAATGGACTCTAACGTCATAGAGTTGATACAATGGACTCTAACGTCATAGAGTTGATACTAAAATAAGTCATCCCGCTGGATAAAGTATGGAGTTAGGATTTTACTGAGGTGTTCAGGTGTTGGACTCAACCCCCACACTACTCTTTGTATTCAGGCTCTCCCAAAACCACCACCTCCCCAAGGGAAATCCCCAATGCAGGCCTTGTCCACTTGTTCTGGAGGTGGGGGGGGGGGGTTGCTGTGGTGGGGGGGGGGGGCATCATAAACCCTGTGATCCTGTCCCTTTGTAGGTGTTTTAGAGGAGACGTGTAAATGACTGAGTTGTCCTACCCGATGGTAACCCAAAAGGTTGTGAGCCCATGAGTGATCTCCATCATTATGAAGGGCTCTCCAAGTCGTGTGGGTGGATTGAGGACCTTGTGATATTAGGAACTTAGTCACTGCCAGTCTTCTTAACCTGCATGATTCAAAATCTGCTTCTTTCTATATTTAGAAAAATAATGAAACAAGGAGAGATAGATGGACAAAGAGTGAGATTTATATTAGGATATGATCATAATTGAGACATTGAAGGTGAAGGAATGGCCTGGGTTGAGAACAGTTCATTTCAAGCCTGTTTACACATATCAGTGTAGCTTGAATTCAATATAGCCATTTCAACAAGGTAGGGCTGTGGTTGCCACAAAAGGCAAAAATATAGGAAGTTTTTTGCTTTGCTGAAGATCTTTAATGTGTCATTTTTGATTAAGTAGTGCCCGTCACACACGAATGATATACACAAACAATATACCCAAACACTCGGGCACCAGGTACAGAAGGAGTCACGTGACCAACAAGCCCTTCTCGTGTGAACATTTCCACTTTGTTCACTCTAACCTGGTTACCTATTATGATAGCACAAGGGGCATGTACTTTATGCACGAGAACAGATGTGTTGTGCACCAGATCAGAAATTAAAAGGCTAGTTTTTGGGCCCCACCCTCGATAAAGTACCTACTCTGTGAGTAACAAGAGTGCCTGTGTACGAGTTGCCTTCCCCTGGGTTGCGTACACATGTTTGTACTAGGCTGGTGTGTAGCAGCGAGCCATGGAGTAGGTGGCAAGAAACCATGTCAAGCATAATATTACGTATCCGCAAAAGGCTTGGGAAAACTCTCCTATAAAAATGCAATCGACCGCCTCCTGCGCTATAGATTCCCTAATGAGGTTACAGACCCTTAACAGGCAATTTTGGATTCCCATTCTCGGAGGTTCCTAATTCTCCGCTGGATATTATCCTTTTCAGTTCAGTGTCGCTGTTTTAGGAACCGGTTCTGGTTTATCACATGCCGTCTTTTGGGTGATGAATGGAAGGCTGATATAGCATTTAATTATTTTACGACATCACACGAGAGGTTTTCATGCCAACAAAGGTGGTGTAGTAAAAATATAGGGGTCACCCTGTTTTGGTATTGTGTAAACAGCAGTATCCCAAAGTGTTCGTTGCTGGTGGTCTCTGGGCAATTAAGTATACAACCCTGTTACCGTTTTCATACAGCACGAGCCATATATGTTGGAATTAATTTGTTTAATGCTAGGCTGTGGTATTCCTCAAAGAATATCATGAAATAATGTTGACATAGCTGGTCCATTTTCCACAGGTATTTATACCCCTGCAACAATTTCCAAATGTGCTTGTGAAGCCATATATGACATTCCTTCAAGGAACTGTGCTTTCTGGAGCAATATTGAACTAAGTATAGTCTCCTATGAATTTAAGACAGCACATGTATGTTTCTGTAGGTGTAGGAAGCCCTATATCGTATATGAATTTAGGCACACTAAATCTCCCTGTCAGGGAATTGGTGCTGTCCTGAATTAGGGGACGTAAAATAATCCATATAATATGACATATTGTGTTCTTGCTGTTTTTACATGTTATAAGTTTCTCTACATTCCACCTGAATGATGTTCTTAGACAGCTTTCGTCCAAAATCGAAAAGCAAAGACATAAACTACGGTATCTTCCAGTACTTAACCCGAGATATGACCCCAACCTTGGACCATTTACCGCCCATCACAATCAAAACTTCAACTGCTCTAAACAGATGGGTCCTTACCCTCTGCCAATCTTTAATATACCCCTATTCGACCCTCCCCTATCGGCCTGCAGCCTCTCCTATCATCATCTCCACATTACCCATTAATCCTACACCTTTCCAGGACCACCCCTAAAAAGACATCCTCTGCTGCCCTTGGCCCACCCCTTCTGAAACCCCCATTATCTTCTCAGCATTAACTCGTTGTGATTTCGAGCTCAAAATATCCTCTCCTTATCAGAGCATCGACTTGACCCTTGCCTACCCCACTGACACTACTTCACTCTTTGGCAAGTCCACCGGAACACCAATACCACCCTTTCCTTGTCATCGTGTATAGACTGACCGTTCCTTGGCCTTTGTACAAAGCCTGGCCATAATACTGTCCTTTACACACCTCTTTCTATTAATAATTCAACACTGAAACACTATAGCACCCATCTCCCCAAACCAGCCTAAAATAGGAATTGCTATTGTAAAGTCTTTATAACAACCCTGATAGGCCAATCTAATATCAATTCCCATTCTATCCAGCTTCCGGAATAGCCGCCCTTCATTTGCGCACACTCATATCGATGAGTAAATTTGTATTATTTAGTATTACCAAATCCACAGGGGATGTATTTAGAATTCCCACATCACACATACCTTCCCTGGAGTACCCATGCCCTTCTTTGAACATATTGGATCCAGGTATGGCCTCCAATTCTACACCAAGCTGGCGCCTCCCCTCTCACCCTCATCCTTATACCTGGCTACTGATTAACATTCCAGCTGGATTACCTGAGGCTGCGACAAAGGCCCCAGTGGGGTTATGTCACTCATGGTTACTGCGTAGAAAGGACCCCGCCCAGCCCCCAATCCCCCAATCTACCCCCTACCAACAGGGCAACGCCCAAGGCCCTGTTTGCTGTTCAATCGACCAGATAAGTTATTGTTCATGGCGCCGCTTCCAAATGAGTGAAAGGGCAATAGAGGAAGACCGGCGATGCTAGACGGTGTGATTTGACTGCGGGTGGGATGTAGGAAATGTTGGTAGGTATTAAGTAGAGGGGAAGGCTAGGTAGTGGGGAGGGTGCTGGGGACTTGGCGTCACCCCCTGTAGTTCTGAAGGGTTCCAGCCAGCCCTACACCATTAATTACTGTACAGGGGAGCACTGGAGCACACGCTGCTTGCTGAAGGTATCACTCTCCTCTGTAGCAATGCTCGGGAGGCGTCTCTTATGCAATAGGCAGGTCCCCATTGCTGAGGAGTAGATACTGGTGGGGACAGGGGCAAGACCATGGACCCACCTCTAGGCAATGAGAAAGCTTTGGTGGATTGCTGGGATTGCCCTTGGGACTTGAGTGCAAGAAAGACATGGCCAGGCGGAGGGGGCGTTCAATGAACAATGGGGCATTCATTGCTTAACTCCATAGCAGACAATGTTAGCGGTAGCAAGTATACGTGTTCCCTCTTATCATATAACTCTATGGGTTTCTCCACTTGTAATTAAGTGGGGTGCTCACTGGGCATCCCCTTTCCATAGCCTTTCATCAGTTTCACCCATCAGATTAAACCTTTCCTCTGCAAGCAAATGAGAAAAAAGAATCGCTGCAAATTTCAGGTCAACACTTTATTTCACACTCAACACAATATCCTTGTCCCAACTTAAGATTGGGAGAAATTTTGTTTCATTTCGAATGGAAAACCACAGTGTAAGGGAAATATAGGATTATAGCACTACCAGACATTTGGATTGCACCTATGAGACAGAGTATGTCTGCAGCCTTCTCTGGTGGCAAAAGGGCCAGAGGCAATTACAGCCTCACTGTTAAGGTATTTCCCCATCCTACTTAGCTCACACCTTAGTAAATTCAGCACCTTAAGGACGGCTTAGTTCTTTAAGTATGGGCTCTTACTAGTCTCAGGCGTCATGATACATGTCGAACCTTTGTGAGTGTGTTGAACCTTTGCGATTGGCATGATGCATTAATGCAGCGCTGGTTACTCACCAAGGCTACATCCATGCATCATGACGACAAAGGGCATAGAGTATCAAATCACGGGGTGGCCCTTAAAGGGGATGAGGGGGAGTAGCAAGGTGGGGACTGGGGTGCAGCTGTAAGCATATGCCACACACACACAGATCTGAGTCATCGTGGTTACCTGGGGGCGGAATTGGGAACAACCCCTCTTACTGTTACAACCTGTAGTACAGGTAGGGGATCCCCCCACCCCTGTAAACCCTCCCTCCCACCCATTACAACTACCTCTGCCTTCCTCCTGTCCCTTTTTCAGTTGCATCTCAAGCCGGGGACCCCAGGCTAATCCAACCTGTCCCAAATGCCTACATGCCCCAGCCAGCGTCCAAAGTCGCACACAGAAAGCAATGGCCGTCCCCACCCCCAATGACCAGCGATAACATAGGGATTTGCCAACGGTAGCAGCTTGAGATGTTTACGTCCTCATGAACTTGTAATAAAAAAAGACCCCGAAAGGTAGCTGCGTTTTGGAGTTTGAAAGGGTTATGGGGCATCCCGCTGGGATTCGATAACAGTACGCGCTTATAGCCAAACAGTCCCGACTTGCCGGTGGAAACCTGACACGAAGGGCCAGGGTGGGTTTTATCATGTTTTCTCTTGGTGTCTTTTTCTTCTTCTCTTCCTTCCCCCCTTTACTTTCTCCTCCACTGCTCCCGGTAGGTCGTCTTGCTGTGCCTGAGATGAAAAGGCCGGTGCTCTGGGGTAGGATTTATAGAGGTTTTCTCGGGCGCACGATTGATATGGCGACGTTGAAGCTAAATGCGCTAAAGCGGAGAAGGCAAACAGCACAATCCCAAAGACAGATGGTAGACGGTGCAAGTCAACACCAGCCCTGACTGAGAGCTGACCAAACTGCTGCTGAGAGGAGAGGGGACATGATGGTATTGAGATATGAGCCATCCTCTCTGATAGACATTCAAAACTATTTTGGGATCCAAACCCTCGCACTGTTATTATTTTCGGGTGAAGTAGACGATGGGGGTGTCCTTGCTGCTGTAGGATAAAGGCAATACTTTAAACGATGATGAACTATTGCTAGTACCTGATGGCATGATTTCATGTAATGTTATTGGACTGAATACTCCTCTTTTAAAGTTTTGCAATTCCAAGCTTGGTCGTTGAAAGCTGGGAGGTTTTCGGATCCCCAAAATATCAGTGGCATAGGTGGAAGGATCCATTGCTACGATTGTAGGATTCATATCATCAGTCAATATATCATTAAGCACTATGATCTTTATACACTTGAGCTAAGCCACCCCTGGTAGGGGCTCATGATGGTCACTAGTCACCCTAGTCACCATGGCTAAGGGTCCCACCGTATCAAAGCCTCGGGTGTTCATTTAAGCAATGACTTGCAGCGCCAGCGGATTTGAAAAGCCTAGCTCAAATAGGAGGGGGGTTGCCTTTTGTGTAGGTGGGGACCCCACCCACGGTCAAAACACTGCCCCTAATCCCCCAGGGTCTCACAGGAGGACTCACCTCCAGGTGTTACATAAGCCGGACAGGTGTGGCAAACAATACACCTCCTCTCAGGTAAAGCTGACCCAGGTTGGGGTGTTCATCATGTGGCCAGCTCCCCCGGGAGTCCACCTGCAGGTGAGTTGAGATGAGGAGGGTACTGACCAGTGAGGCTCACCGAGGAGTATTAATGTCAGGTACAGGCTGGGGGGAGGGGGGCAGGAGGAGGGGCAGTGTACCTCATCATTGTCCTGCCCTACTTAACTCGATCTACCTGGCTGACATGGCTGACTTGAGTGCTACTAATTTCAAACCCAAATCAACCCTGCTCAGGGGTTTCAATGACAAGGATTTCTAATTTGGGAAATGGATGTTACATATGTGTGTAAGGTGCAGGATTATAATTGCCTACACTATGAAGCCCCAAAGATTTGTACATCAACGCTGCACACTTAGTAATATATGGCAATAGTGTTCATACAGCGGTACTTCTGATTGATGCTATTATGTAATGTATGCTAAACGTACAAACGAGTTGTTACCTGGAAATAATCTATTTCTGTCATCTCCAATGACAAGTTTCGCACTTTTTAATGGCCTGCAGGCCGTATTTATAGGTCACCTCTGAATGTATTGTTAATCTAAACTGTGCTGTTTAAGTACTACTTGATATTTTGGAACTTCAGAGCAAGAATCCATAAATCACACGGAAACTGCGCTTCTTATTGTTCATTCTTTGCTGATAGGGTTTTTGCTTGAATTGTGCCTGAAAGGCTTGAAAGTCACCACCAAAACGTAAGGCAAACAGGCGGCAGTTTCCCAATGTCTTAAAGCAATATGGCAATGTCAGGAACCCCACGACGTGAGCCACTAGGGGGTTACCACAGAACGCATACATCATGTTTACTTCTCAAGAGGTTATACACAATCCACGGTGGAGGTGAGCCTTAGATCTTTTCAACGTCTAACGACGAGGATCAGGCCCAGCCTGTGGTCCATGCAGTATTATTTATGACCAACTGACGGAGCCCTGACAAGTTCACGATAAAGCTAGCAAAAGGGAGGCTGCCCCTGCGGCTACAACGTGTACACCCCGTTACAACAGAATCTACCCCCTTCCAATAGCGCCCCTTTTGTGGTTGAGGATGTCTTACATAGGTGTACAGACACTTGGGCAGCAGATTGAGGCTTATGGATGGGTGTATAGGGTATTCCTACCCCCAAGGTATACACAGATAACAGGGTGGGTGTGGGCCAGCATCTAGGGAGCACACCCTACAGGTGAGAGGTAATCAACCTGGAATAGACTTTCCCACAGGTGTGTCAACCTGGTGGTGTGTATGCTAAGACAAGTTGGGTGACACCTTAGTCGACAGGTGAAACAAGGGTGGTGATCATCACAGTGGGCTTTCTGCAGCTGATTATTTTGTCCCAGCAAGGCAATCAGCCCTCAGAGCAGAGCTATTACTCATTCTGAGAGACTGGCCACTGAGGACACTGCCACTCATATTTAACCTCTTTTGTGGGCATTCACAAAGGAGGGTATGTTCAAAACTGCATAAAACGCTCGCACTCAGGGTGTATTACCTAGCGGAAGTGGTGCATTGTTTGCCTGTGTTTGTCATGTTGGTTTCTGAAAAGGGCAGATCATAGTGATTCATGCTGAAAGCTTAAAGGTCTTGAACACACGGATGTCCTGGATAGGGTTACGACCATAATGACACCAATCACCTGGGAACCTTGATAACTGATTTGCAATGGGGGGTGATTACTCTAGCCATATATCATGGCCATAAACCATCGACAGAGGCTCTGTAATAATCTTCCCATGAACTAATCCCAGGTGAAGGATAAGCTGCAATCACAGGTAAAACGGAAACCTGTGGGTAGCTGATCTCTCTCACCCTGAGCTATGCTGAGATAACAGCAGTGGTTATCTTATTCCTGGCAATGGGATAACAGATCCAGCAGGTTCATGGAGATATAATCTGATTAATCATCAAAAGCCCTTTCCACTAGCATTACACCTCCAAGGATTACAGGTGACATACATGTAAAGGATTTGTGGACGTCTCCAGTGTATGGAGCCAAGCTAAAATCTATCACAAGGATGGTGGACACCAGTGCATTCTAGCACTATGCTGCCATACTGGGGAACAAAGTGTCCCTACTATGTTGATAACGTATCTTAATACCTCTCCATCTGCTAGTTACACCTTTTTATGGCTCAACTGTGTAGAGTGCAAAATACTTGGGTTATCTGGGTCATTTAATCTTAAGGTAACCTGACCATATATATGTGATGGATGGATGGTACTGATAGGCCGTATGTAAGTCAAGGGTCGAGGGGGGTTACTTATCTCTGAAGTACAAGTAGTTCTGAAATGTAAACAATAATACAGGTTTTACATTATAAATCACTTACCTTGCAGTGTTCCAAGGCATCGATAGCTCGTCCATACCCCTCTGGTGAGTATACACAGAGGGCAGAAAGCAGTTCGAACAGTTGTTTCTTCACGGGTACATTGTCAGTGTCCAAAGCTGCAATTGAACATGGTAGGGTTTAAAGTATTTCAGATAGTGGTAGATTTAGTTGTACATGTACTTGCAATATCTCAAAGTACAAATTCCTGTGAGGACTGGAAAATAATGTGGAAGGCTTTATTTAGCATGTAAATTTAGTTGGGTACTCATCAATTAAAACAACTATTGCTTTTAACGTCCCGGGTATTCATGTTCCATTACGAAAGAATCTGTAGGATACATAAGAGAACTTTCAGAATTTTTCGATATAAAGTGACTTTCAAATAAGAAATGCACTTTGTTGCAGTAAAAATTGGCCAGACGTCAATTATGTCTCGTTCATGTGTAAATTTGGATATCATTTTAAATTAAACTGCTCTCCCACGAGTCATCAAAAGTCAGAGTGCATATCACCGCAGGGTTTACCATTATGGTTGTCAAATTATCAAAATCATGTTGACGTGCATACGAGGGAGCGTTCCAGTGCACACACCCAACATACACTCAATGTTCTAATAGTTGGTTTCAGATGTGCCTATTGTATTGTGGTTTCATAGAGATGTTTCAAAACGTACATGCACCTATTATGAGTCACCATATAGGCATGTGTACCTACCGCCCATACTTCTTACTTACCATTACATCCCATATGTACAAAGTGGCCAATTTTCCCCATATATCTTTCACTGGCACTTGAAAGCTTTCAGTGCTGGAACAATAGGAATTCTATGCGCAGTGCACATATTTACTAGATGGTAAACGTTCCGCTGATGAACGAGTTTGTCATGGGCATTGTTGTAATTGCCCTTTCGTGCAGGGGATCTGTTTTTCAGGAGGCTGTGGGCTTTTGAGGATGTAAAAACTGTATGAATACATTGTCATTGAGCCTGGCCTTTAGCCTTGTCGGTTTGGTTGTGCCTTTTTAGGTCGCCACACAGAGCATCTATTATTGACTACAACCAATGACCTCAGACTCGTCCTCGTTGGGGCTCTTGAAAGTGCCTGCCGGCAAAATTACACAAGAACGACTCAAAAATACCAAATTGCATGTCTATTGATGGTGGCGTGGAACGCCTATCAAAACGCATAGACCGCGCCAGGCTACCGCAATAAGGCGTAGGATTAAGGGCAGTGTAGTTGACCTTTGCTATCTCTGCGGTTGGAATTTGGAGAGATGTGAGTACATGTTATCTTCCCCACTTGCTATCTCCGAGGGTCACTCAATTACCATATAAAAGCCCAACTGATATATTATACCTATAAGCTAATGTCCCTGGCAGTGCTGTTTAGCCATACACGGTTTCTATGTAAATATAAACTATGCCTGCAGGTATTATACTAGAGTGAATACACAGTATTGACTAAGTTGAAGGATATTCCTTCACTGCGTATATATAGACGCCCTGGGAATACAAAGTGGAATTATGCACAATGGTGGCAGAACGGAAATACACTCCCTTGATGTTTTCCATAGCCCGATCTACTCCGTGCTCCCGGTGTTCACCTATATTTCAAAATGGTCAATGTATTCAGTGACTTTCTATAGGCGGCCGGACGGCGGGTACCTGTTGTATATGGATGCATAGTCAACTATGGTATGGACCTACGCTGGACCTTCCTCATTCAGTGGTGCATCTGTATGGGGGCATAATGACCCCCATGACGGACCATAGAGAGAACTCAGCAACACTTCTTATCAACCCTTTTACATCTGACCCTCTCTCCCCCCCCCCCCCCACCCACACCAACCCCGGCTCTGGAGTGCAGTATTTTTGACGTGGGGCATATAGAATACCCATTGATGGAGGAGGTCTGTGCCTTGCTTGAGGTATACGGCAGGACCCTGAGATACACACAAGGGAGGATGAGGTGAAGGAGGTACTATAGGCTAGATTCTCTACAGAAACTCTACAGGCTACACTATACCCCTAAGCCCCCAGCGTCTTCTAAGCCTCTTTCATCAAGAATCCACCCCAGCTGAGGCTTTCAATCAGTTGGGTGGACAGTCCTTGTCCAGTCGTCGGCTGACCCTGTGGTAGATAAGTCCCGGCTTGGATCTGTTTAGATCGGTATCTAAGCACCCTGGAGTGGTGTCTTCATCGTCTCAAAGTATTTATTCTGTCCAGACTAGTTAAAAAGCAATCCCTAGCTCCAGGGAGGTATAACGGAGCCCTTGAATGCACCAGGTGAAAACCATTGAAAATCATCAATTAAAAGTATGATATTATGAGGGAATCCTCTACTATATAAAGGACTAATGTGGCTCAAGGTCTGAAAGTTTATCCACTGTCAATTTGCCAATTTCAAATACAATAAATGAATGTCTCGGTTCTATAAAAGCCCCCAATAGATCCCAGCTATAATCCAACTGTGCTGTTTATTTTAGAGCTGGATGTATCCGACAGCGAAGTCTGTCCATACTTTTCATAGTGAGGAATTAGACTATTATAGGCGATTGCCTGAGGCATTTCCAACGTACTATGTATACACATCATATATGAATCCATTGGATGAACTATATATATGCTGCAAGTGTCACCACCTCCAGGGTGTACGTACCACTACTGAGTATATTAAGCCAGGAGGACAACATTAGGCTTTCACCGGGCCATAGATCCTTTATGAAAATATGCTTTGTCACCTGGGTTTCTCACTTTCAGATATTTGCACTTAGAGAGCCCTTGCCTAATTAATACACAATTCTTACAGCAGCACTCATGTGTATGGGTTACAGCTTAATTATCATTGTGTACGGGCCGACGGTGCCTGTTGCTAATAAGCAGACTTTTATGTGGGGGGCCCAGAAGCCCCAGCATTAAGGACTGGGCATACATGGTGTATTTGTCGAGTGGGAATCTCAGAGGGCCTTCTAGTGGAGCTCTGGTAGGTAACTGCCCACTGTGTTTTTGTTGTTGTTCCCTGTCACTAATCAGCACCATGTGAGCGTTGATCCCGGCAGGTGGGTCCCAGAATGTTGCACCTGAACTGGGAATCCAGGCTGGGCATCCAGATTAGGTGCAGACCTAGGTGAGCTTCGTGAGCAATTAAACCCAAAGAAAGGGGCCTCTAGCTTGAGCTGGGACCCCCAGAACTCACAAAAGGCCGCCGTTTCTGGTCAGTGTTGATTTTACCAACGGGTCAGAGGCTCCACGCCTCGCCCCCAGGACCACCTACCAAATGGCCGACTGCATTTCGCGGCTATGGCAGGCACACACTAAGGAGGAAACCAAATATTTGCTTCTCTTCAGAAAAATCACAATATTTGAAAGCAGCCATGCGGGAGAGAGCCTACCTGCACGTTCCAAACCTGCCCCTAGGCCAAAGATCATCGGCTATCGGCGCTATATGGGCTAGGAGTGTAGTGTTTTCATTTGGGGCTCTAGGTGGATCCTCTTACTGTTATTGTTGCTGTGCGATCGGGCAAGAGGACTTCTCTAATGAACTAGCCTCCAGGAATAAGGTCATAGATCATCATGGAAGCTTGATTATGTTGGGAATAGTTAGCACCCCAGATTGTTCAGGCCTTTGAATATCTTCCTGCACCTGTGTTCCCCATCTACTGATTGAATCCTTGCAGATGATCCAAGAAGGTTTTATATGGATAATTCTTGTAGATACAATTTCTCTTTCTTTATTTTATGAAAGCTTAAAGATTTGTGAGAAATGAGTACCAGCCTGTTCTAGTCACTACAGACCAGGTGTATATACCTACACACAGTGTGCTGTCCCTCCAGGGGGGTAAGGCATATTTGTACACGGGGTGCACAAATTTAACTTGCAGGCAGAGGGGATTAATGCACCCTTTGGACACCCAATGCATAACTAAGCCTTGGAAGTACAACCACCCACAAGGTTATCTACCTACGTGTAGATCTCCAGGGGTATAGCTTTCTCTCACAAGTAATGTGTCAAATGTGGGAAATTTGTACAGGATCTAGAAGCAGTAGCAGGTATAGACGGACTCTTGCAGCCAGGGTCTAAACCAGCATAGCTAGTTGGAAATATTGCTATAACAGAGCAGATTTACCTGGGGAGCAGTAGATTTAAGATATATGTATAACACTGTTGTACATGACACCGACAAAAGTTCTTATGTGTATAGCAGTTCCCCAGTTAAGTTGGCCAAATACCTGAATAGTAGGGTGATTAATTTTCCGCTCGGCAAGGTAATATTTCCAGATTATTAAGTGGTTTACCTCAGGTCATATTCTAAAGACATCTGAAACTCCATGTCTGATGTCAAAAGCATCTGCTGTTGCCCCAGTTAACTTTAATTTCTGCCATGTTAACCTAATCCTAGAACTGCATTAGACAATATATCCAACGTAGGCCCACCTTTATTCCTCCTAAACCCTGTTATCCCCTGCCTTGAAATAAATTGACAACAGCAGGTCAAATGCCTTAAGGACATCTAAAACTGACCGGGCGTGTTGAAAGTTGGCATAGACGTGAAGTTCATGACAGGTGTCAGAAAGGTTAAGGTTGACAGATTTAGACTGGCTGGGGCTCTTCAGACCAATAGCTGAAACAGCTTAGAACAATCCAAGCAAGACCCTAAAACGATTTCAGGCCAGCCCCTTCTAATGGGTCCAACCCCTTCTCTACTAACCCCTACACCTATTTCAGGGGGCCATAATTCAGAGAAAAATGAACCGTAGAAACAGGTCAAGCTCTTCAGACGTAAAGTTATGGTCTGGTGCACCCCCTTGTCTCCCCACCCTTCATACCCGCTCATCAGCTTCACAGGAGGCATGAGACTAATGACTCTCCTCTCTACCTTAAGGTAAATAGGGTGTGAGGGGTACCATTGCACACCAGGGGAATAGCCGTGCAATATGGTTAAGTATCAGGTACATGATCTAATGCAGGGGGACTCTAACGTCAAAGTGACTGCTATTAACATTGATATGTGTAGACTCTTAGGTTTCATTGGGTATTAAGTCACTTGGTTTACATGTAGCAGCATTCACACATGTGACACTGCATTGTGCAGCAACCTTTGCCCACAACTTTATTGAGTGCCCTTATATATCCCGATACAATTGCTTTACTAATTATTTAGGGGCGGCAGGTAGACTAACTAAATCTGTCAAATATGTTAGGAATGCTCAAATGCATAATCCATGAAGGTTGTGTTATTAATTTCTAGTGTATTATTGTTCTTAGTGGAGTTTTTACACTACAAGTAACCCAAAAGAAATTAGAGGGGAATGGGCATAAACGTGACTCATTAGCTCTCGTTAACCAGACTTCTGCCAATCTACATAGAAAATTAGGACAACATGAAGCTAATGACTGTTTGCCTACTATTTCTGGTTTATCATTATAATGGATTTATGATTATATTCATAGGTGTATTTTTTATAGACCAGTAATGATCACACCGGCGCCAGGAAGTGGTCTAAATTACATGTTGTGTGTAAAATTGGCAAATTGGACTGCCTTCATCAATCTTAGGCTGAAGGCTCCCAGCAGCCTTCCAGCACAAGTCAGCCATGCGTGAGCATGCACCACGGGCACGTGTTTCCGGTGAGATGCACTTCCGGTTCACTAAATGCTGCAGAGAGTAGCTTGTTATACTCGTGTGGAATTCCGTTAAGTGGAATACCGAACAGGGTGTTTTCTGATTGGTACAGTGCTACAATTGACTGTTGCAACTCCCATAGACCTGTGTGCGTTGCATTAGTAAAAGCTAATCTTTAGAGTAATTAGTGTGCTTTCATTAATGAAGACATTACACAAATTGTCATTCTTCATGACATGGAAAACGTCTTCCCCGACACGGACACTCACGTGTAAGTCTAGTAGCAGAGATGTTCATATGTTCCAGACACTTGGCAGCAGAAAGTTGACCTGACATGCAGGGCTCTATGAGGGCGTTATTAAAGCCTTGTCAGTCTCATGCATGGTAGGTACAGGTGTGCTGGTAGCAAGGACTACTTTGATGATAATCATTCATCAGGTGTCCCAGAAATTAGCACGTCCTTATTAGGTCAATGCTTCCCCAAATGGATTTAGAGAGAATTAGGACGTGACGGCTCCAGCACGTCCAGGATGCGGCCTTATTACAACAGGTATCAGGACGTAGAACCCTTTATGGGCCGCATAGTGCTTTAATGCAACATGCCCATGTGTCGTTATGATTGATACAGCCCTGGAGAGCATCTCGGCAGCGCTGCATTCCAACATCATGCCGATGCTATGTGGTCGATGCCCTCAACAAGGGTCGTCATAATACATGAATGCAGTCCTGATAAGTAGACTCGCCGTGTCTGTATCCATGCATCATATCGACAAAGAGAATAGCTCATTAAAGAACTATGCGGCATTTAAAAGGATAATTACCAACCACGCGACTCTATGTATAGAGCCCCCACCCAAAAGGACACCTCTCCATTATTACAAAGTATGGTGAGACCTGTAATACAAATAGTATGTACTTGTTCTATGACTCATGTGCAAAAATCACAAAGTTGCATCGCAGCCAGACAAACAGTGGTATAACTATAAATATTATACATGCAGACTCCTCTATCTGTGTGTTTGGGGTCCCATACATGCATGTTGGAACTAGGTTGGGACAAAGCAGCAAGAATGGTTTACAATGACAAAACCTGGATCTGGGTGAGTCATCGCTCCCAGCATAAAACAAACTTTTCACTTTGGGAGTAAAGTCGAAGGGAGCTAGCTGCCACTGCGTCAACTCGATGTGACTTGTTTGGAGATCTTTTGCAGGGGACCCAGATTCGATTCCATGTTTCTAAATGTCATTTTTTTAAAGAAATAGGACCCAGTAGACTGACATAGATTCCATGAGGGAGGGATGGGTGTTGGCGTCTCGCTGAGTGTGATATAACGTCCTGACAAGCCTTTACATGTATATATGCCTGTTATGGGTGACACGGGGTCATTCGCCTGCGAGATAATACGTAATAATTCACGAGAACATGCAAGGGGCACATTTACACTGCTCATAGCCCCCAGAGGGGATATAGGTGTAGTGGGGTGGTACTGCAGTGAATTTGGTCTCTGATGGCGCCATGCAGAACCAGTCCTAGAGGTCTCCACACCTTATAACAGATATATAGGAACGTTCAGAAATGATGTCACTGATTTTGGAACTTTTCCAAGAATCCCCTCCACCAGGCACTCTATTTTGGTAGTTTTCACTTCATAAGAATGTATAGCCCAGGTCACGGTTTGTCACCAAACCTCCCCAAAGACTCCCTAACCCCTAGACGGTGACGTCATTTTTGAACGTTCCATATACTACACCTATACCTTACCTAGTAGGTGGGCAATAGCTACCCCCAAGGGTGTAATGATGTATGTGGTCAAGGTGTAGCCAGCCATGAGACACCACCTCCAGACCTCAGACACCAGGGGGAGGAGTGCACCTAAAGTTTAGATTTAAGGGGGAAAATGAATGAAAAGTTCAGCAAGCCTATAAAATGGCCGCAGGTTCAGAGATAAACACTGAACGGGGTGACTTCTGAGGGTGTGTGTGAGAGGGCTTTTGTTAAATAGCAGCCACAAGAAGGTGTACTCGTACCGACTAGAGCTCTAATGTCTGTATCCCAACCCTCTGCGCCATGCAGCGCCATAAGCCATGGCCTCAAAGCTATTATGGGGTCTGCTATACAACTTTCCCAAGCCATAAAATATCTGGTGATGTCTCCACAGGCTGAGAGATTTCTAGGGAGGCCATTTTGGGATTGAAAGACACGATTATACTTTAGACTCATTTGACATAATGCCATTTTTCAGTGACTTGTGAAGAGAGATTAACCTTAAATGACAGGGGTTCTGGCACGATCCTTTTCTGGATAAAGGCACCCATTTAATGGCGCAGATCTAGAAGGAAATAACTTTGTCTGGTGACTTAATTAGATGTATTGGAAATAAACATAAAAAATAAGGGAAAGGTATACATTTGTAGAGTTAAATAATCTGCTGTGCATGAAATCGCCATGGCGGGGACTTCACTTTGGTGTATCTGGATGGCGATAATATATGACACTAGGGTAGACCGCCCATGAGATGACTAGCTGGTCTATTGGTACCATGAGTAAACCACATATGCTGCCATTTAGCAGTGTCTTATAGGGCCTTTACTAATGTTCAATGATACAGATATGTTATAAGAGGTAGTTATAAGTCACATCCTGCAGTTACATCTTCGAAAGATTATTTCTACTATCTGATATAATGGATTAAACCTGACATGGTCCATGTGTATTTGCTGCTCTTTACAATGTAGGTTTATAGAAAACACACTTTTTACAATCTCTAACTAACATCCTGTATTTGACCTAATATTGCAACATAGGGTTATTTCAAGACAGATAGACTCCCCCCACATGATGTGATTTTCATTGTTTGAGATATCTAGATTTGTAATGATATTTTACCAATGTATTGTCAACAATAGAGTGGTACCATAAGATAACCACCACTGGACCATGAGGCAACCACTGAGACATAGTTGCAATCACTCAGAGCATGTGGATCTCCATGTTTTTGTGTAATGCTTGATACAAATTACACTCAACCTCCACAGACAACTTATTTTGAATATTTTCCAGAATGTTAGAATGGAAAATCAATTAAATTTTGTAAATATGGTCAAAAACGAACTACAGGGCTTGACTGTGGCTAGAACCAGGGATCTGGTGAGTGTGAGTCATAAGCCCTACCGCTACACCATTGAGGAATTGGTACTAGGACCTGTGAAAGGTTAGTCATTTACCAGTCCTCTCGGTAGGTCTACACTGAGAGTGGTCAGGTCATGGTACAGGGTGGTTGGGTCATGGTACCAAATCCAGCAGAACAGGTCTAATATTTCTAAGAAGATCATTCAATGAATATCTGATCTAAATCAATATCTAAATTTCATACATCACAATCTTAAATGTCTTCTGGTTAGATCGAGCCTGTTATGATGGGAAAAGACCATTTCTTTCTATAAAAGATACCTGCCCAAAGTCCAGTTTACAGAGGTCTCGGGCTAAATTGGTCATCTCATGGGCGGTCTACCCTACATGATATATTGCAGTCGTGTTCAATCCGCACGACCACAGAGTGGCAGATGCATCAAGTCACGAGCCAGAGTGCACCCAAGTCTGATAAGCCTGCGGAGCAGAGCATATAACCTGCCACCACCTATCCAATAATCCACCGAGATATGGAACTGGTATAGAAACTTCACAAGATCTGTATTTCTGGGACTAGTACAATACTACACTATAATTTGACGAAGAGTTGATAAAGCAGCACAGTATTCATTTAAGAAAAATCCACTAAACCCCACTGCATACCAAAGGCGGGACCACCACCTGAGCTCACGGGGATGTTTCCGAGGATCATGATGGCCACCAGCAAACAAAATGGCAGCATGGCCCTTGCCCAATCAGAGACAACATATTAACATGTTTGCTGCTCTGGTCGTCTGCCAGCCTCCAGTCATAAAACGCCGCTTTTATGGCGAGACGTCACTACGTCATATGACGGATCGTCCCCTTTATTATAGTGCGCACGCCTGCCACGGGTGTCGCTGTCTGAGGCCTCCCACTGTTGGGTGCCTCACCGGAGAGGTTACCGTTTGTTTTGGGGGACCTTTAATACATGTGGGCCCCTCTCAAGTCTCATTGTTCTGGTTTCATATTATAGGTACAAAGTCTACAGCTGTGAATGTTCCATTCAGTTTCTGACTGTACCATGATGATGATTATCCTTGCGGATTAATGCAGGGTATTGTAAGAGAATAGTCCCCTATTGAAACAATGCCAATATGCACGTCTAGCCCAACCAACGCAGGTATAATTATGATATATGGGCATACATATGTATGCAGACAGCCCACCTCACCAGGTCATACTGGTTGGATGTAACCCAGCTATATCAGGAAGCCTAATTAGACTTGATTACATCAATTAAGGTGTCTTATTTACCTGTCCCTACGTGGGTCACCACGTCCACTTTAACAATCAGAAATGTTAAAAAGCTAATTGTTCCAGTGAGCCCGATGGCTCATTAAGCTCTGTGGCGGATCCCACCACTGGACTGATATGGTCGTCTTGCATGTCACACGGCATTAGGGGCTGAGGCGGTGGTGAGGTGTCAACATAGGGCTCCCAAATAAACACCAGCACATTAAACATGTAACACACATTAAACATGTAAAGCTGACTGTCTCAGAGCCTATTGACATGCCTGAGGGTGAATTGAAACACTGAGAAGCAACCCCGCCATTGCCATTAGCATCTAAAGTTAACTTCCACCCTTGCACACACCCTACACAAACATTGGCAGTAGTAATGTTCTACCAACTCTTAAAGTTACAAGAGACACTGACTGCAACTATGTACCTGGGCTAGACATGACTAGACTGGAATTAACTATGTTGGTATAAGGAGCGCCCCTTCCTGCTCAACATGTAAAAAGGGGAGTGTAATTATCAAGTAATTAACTAGTTAATTGCCTACATTGTCACCAAACCGCCTGCTTCCTGTGGACTAGATCCTAAGCCAACCAGACGGGGTGATTCAAATGCATTATTGCTTCAAATAACTACCGTCCTTTCGTACAATTTGGGGAACAAGTCATTTTGATGATAATTATGCAGCACAGCCATTTAATTAAAGCTGAACCAAAGTTCACGATTATGGCTTTAATGATCAGTCTATATGCTCTCCGTGCCTGGTATGGATTTGTCCGTTTCAGTAGGCATAGCCCTTCCTATGAGGGGATTGGCACCTCCATGGCCACTCCAGATGCATATTACTATTATATATAATGGGTGTATTACACATAAGGCATTGAGTAAAGGCCCCTGGTGCCTTGACAGATCCAGCCCCCCCCCCCCCCATCCAGGCCCACCACTCAAGGAGGCAGGTATAGGCAGCAAGGGCAATGCCAACAGTTGGACCACTTTAGACTTTTAAACTTACCTGTAGCTAATTTGCGAGTAAAATCTCTGTTCTCAATAATATATTCTAATCCAGTTTGCGAATTCATGACTGCCCGTACGCATCCTATGCACTCCAATTGGAGAAAGGTATCCACAAGGTTGAACGGGACTCCGGTGTCACATAATTTCTCCAGTGCCTCAATAAGTAAAGCCAATCCATCGGCCTGTAAAAATCGCACCACCCATCCCGCCGTGTTGCATTGCGCTAGTTTGCGCTTCAATGCCGAGTAGGTTTGGACTGTGGGCGACCGAATAGACCGCACGTAGTACCCGACGTCCTCATTGGCTGCTGTCTCAGCGTTAGAGCCAATGACTGAGCGCCTTACAACGGCGGTCCACCTCTCGCATGGGCTGTGCTGGGGGGTCCCTGAAGCAGCACCCGCTGGAGCAGACGACAATGAAACCTGGCCAGCACTACTAGACGCGGGAAGCCTCCTCTGCTGCCCACCACCTCTCCTTCTGAAAATACACAAAGGAAGGCACATTTAGCAACAGAAGGAGAAGAGACATTTTGTTTAATAGCTGGCACACTATACTGACATTTTTAACCAAATCAAATGATGCTTTACTTTTTGCACTAACAGGTAAATGATTTGGCAGGGTCAGGTAGGTTAAGTGATGACGTCAGTGGATCGTACTAAACATGAATTATGTGCCTTTTATATGAATATGTCAGGTCAGATAGATTCATTTTAATGGCCTATTCTGCATTCCTGAAAACATGCAACTACATGTTATGTATTCATGTTTTCCCCCTTTTTGTCCAACAGCCACATGCATGTGGCCACACTGATAAAAATATGAAATATGTATAATTGCTGAGAATTGGTGTAGAGTATGATGATGATGTGCCTATCCTGTAATATAAATCATGCTGGAATATGAAATGCAATCATTGCTGTAAATCTACCCCGGGGATCTACCCCATGTATATTGATGTACATGTATTAATTACAGGGGCAGATCCAGGGGAGGGGTGTCCTGGGGGTCCAGACCCCCTTTTGGTCTGCCCATAAGGCTGTTCAAATACACTTTGCCGGGGGTGAACCCCGCCCCCCTTTTTGGCCCACCCCTGATGTCCAACCCCAGATGTGCTATAAAGTGCATCAATTGACATCAATATTTTCAAAATTTTCTCACCCTTGGAGTACACCAGAATGCTAGAGAGTGTACCAATTGACATCTATATTTTCAAAATTTTCTGAACCTCCACTCCCAGATATCCACTCCCAGATGTCCATTTAGAAATGGCAGCATATACCTGATGCAGGAGCAGATTCAAGGGGTCCTGGGGATCTAGACCCCTTCCCTTTTTATATATGTAGACAGCTGGCAGACCCATAAGGATGTCCACTGGAAAGTCAGTATACAAACACAGAACTTGTATGTGCAGACTCGTTGGAATGGGACTGTCCAACTACAGAAGGTGGCAGGAAACATGAGGCGGTTTCTCCCAGCATATTTACACTGCTGTAATCTTGATTGAGGGAGGTCAGTAGCGGCCACATAATATTGTACCCCAGACCCCTCCCGAGATCCATATCCTACCCCTGGACATCTACCTACTAAACTAAACATAACTTTGGGGTACACAAGAACGCTATGAAGTGCATTAATTGACATCTACATTTTAAAAATGTTCTCAACCTTTGGGTATACCAGAATGCTTTAAATTGCATCAATTGACAATTGTGACCAGGCCAGTGAAAAGGGGTATCTAGGGGGAATTCATGATTAAAGTTCATGTCAAGATCTTTAAAATGAGACATCATATGCTAAGATACTACTGGTAGTTTTGCGGGAATCACATCTCAAACATGAGTCGTTATGTGTGACTGAAAACGATAAATATGCCCTAAATACCCTGAATCCCATAATAAATACCAAAATAGATTAAAAAATCTGATTTATTAAAAAATAACCTAAAAAAGTCAGACTTTTTAGTGTAGATTTGGTTCTAGGAGGAATTTTCAAGGTCTGTTTTCAGTTCTGAGTAACTGATGTAATTCCCAAGAAATGAGGATCAAAATGTTCCATATGGGACAATGGAATGGTTTCCATGGCAACCAGAAAGTGGCATATGTCCTAATTTCTCCTAGAAAATGTTCCATTTACATTCCAAATATAGAATGTTAGCATCAAAAATGGAATAATTCTCAGGAGACTACTGTATTCTCAATAAAAAATTTCCTTAAGGCATTTTTGGGTCTAGTTTCCACTCTTTTGCCATTATGATGCCCCCTGGTGGCCAAACTCAGAACTAAAAATCCCCCCGAAGGCTGGTTTTCTAAGGACGGGTCACAATTACTTTCTCAAAGATTTTCTCAGCCTTCAAGTACACCAGAATGCTATAAATTCCATCTATTGACATCTATATTTTCAAAATTTCCTCAGCCTTGGGGTTCACCACAAATTATGCTATAAAGTGCATCAATTGACAAATATATTTTCAACATTTTCTTGGGTTAGATCAGAATGCTTTAAACTGCACCAATTGTCATCAATATTTTCATTTTTCACCGCCTTGAGGTAGACCAGAATGCTATAAATTGCACCAATTGGCATCTATATTTTCTAAAATTCCTCACCCTTGGGGGCATGCGGAACCCCCTAAAATGATCAAAGCATGACGCCTTCGAGGCACAATAATTTAGGTGTATTAAACTAATTCATACTTGTGGGGTGGACCCCCCCCCCCCCCTTTTCAAAATCCTGGATCAGCCCATGAATTAGATAGACAGATGTCCGGATAATCTGTTTTGGATCATATCACTCTTGAAAGATGGAGCTGAGTGTGATATGATCCAAGACATCACAAACCAGGAGTTCAGGCTGAGTAGCTTGGATCTCTGTGTTTATTTCATGTGATTTATTGATTTCCTATCAAGATTCAGAACAAACGATTTGGTTCATAGTTATTTTGATGACATCACAGTTGAGAACAGAGCCTTAGCAAACAGCATTTGTCCACGGAGGTGTGGAGAACGAGCCTTCCCATACAAAACGATGGTGACGTTGTTTCTCTATGGGAAATAAAGCGGCATTTGTCACCAAGAGCGCACATGCTATTTACTAATGGGTGAAGTCTGCGTGGTAGGAGCGATGCTCTAACTTACAACACTACTAGAATCGCTAAGACATACATGCATTCGTATAGATGACACCAAGTTTAATCATATCGAATATAGCCATCTATAGACACACTGACTAGGTGATGCTATATCGCCCTATATGTAATATGTAGCCCACCTGACATCCACCCAATATAGCAGAGCCTTATCCCTCCATGTGTGTAGATCTACCCAATTGTTTACCCATTGCGTCACCTTCAATAGCTGGTCGTGGTCAACCTACGAGCTATAGTGTGGGCAAATCAGCAGGGCCCAAACCTCAAGGATGCATGTTTGCCCTTTATTTATTTTAAACACCTAATGGGCATCATGCTATTGCATTTCAGTTTGTTGATGAGCCATAAAACTTGTCGACAAGGGCGGTTGCTAGAGCTAAGGAGAAAAGCTTTGAGCCTTAGGTTATAATAGTTGGGCAATCTGTAGCAATGGCAGGTGCAGTAAGTGAGGGCTTCAGTCTGACAAGGAGTGTAGACCAGGATGAAATGTGATCTCCGCCTACAGACATAGGTTTGGTCCTATGCCAAGTCGGCAGCAGTCATCCCGTGGGAGGTTGAAACGTATAAGCCTAACTGTAGCAAAGTGCCGGCACGTTGAGTAATACTTAATTATTACCCTATACAGGGCACGATTTGACAATGGAATGTTAAAGGATATGGCTACAAGAGTTTTGTCTGTAAATGGTTGACGCAAATGGGCAATATTCAATGTAGTACATACATAATATATGTATGTGTGTGAACCATCTGTTTTGATATAAGTTCATTCAAATTAATTTACTATAATGATAATTCTCACTCATTTAATAGGGTTACCTCCCACTCCCCTACCCCTATTATATCAAGGTGTGTTAATTATTGGACCATCTGCCCCCTATCATTACTTGCCCCTGAAGGACACTATCAAGATACCTGCCATCTAAATACAGATGTCCCATTACATCCAAAGTGCATATACATAATACTGACTGCATATACTAAGAACCACCCTGTATCAACCCCATAAATGCCACTCTAAAACTTCCCTATTCTCTCACCACATGACCGAGATCATCCTCAGTTCCGCCTCCAAGTGTTAAGTGCTCAGAGTCTGCAGTGTGTAATGCAATGGCGTATATTTGGAGCAGCCACCAATAAGATTTAGGTCCCCATTATTACCCTGTATGTGCTAAACCAGTAGGATAAAAACCTACTAAATGCCAATTTCTATAGGGTCACCAATGTTGAGGAGATATTTAGGAGCACATGAAGACACTCATTTATCAAGCTCTCCCACACAGATACACATATGTCATGTGGAGGCTAGCTCCTGAATCTGACTAACACAGTGACCCCTATAGTGTACATTGAATCAGCAATTAGGAGGTCACCAGTGCTGCCTGCCTTATTCTGCATTTTGTCTTACTGAATGTAACCCAAAGGGGTAATGTACGGTAATGCTGCAGCCCTGGGTTGTGTCACCTGGATCCTGTTGGATCATTTGTCATCAGCGGCTGAGCTGAGCAGGACACTGTGGTGCTGTTCTTGGTATGGTGTCAGTGCCTGTGGTTACAGGCTTAACTATGTCTATTGTGACACATTTCAACTCTAATTCCACCTGTTATAACCCATCCCAGCCCCGACAGGAAACACACCTCTGGTATTCCACCTGTGACATTCCAGCTGAGATCTTGTGGGTTTCTTATCATCAGTACCCATCACCGCACACCTGACAATGGACAGGTGATAGCAAACGACAGGTGTATCGTCCTTGATGTTATACCATGGGTGTGTCTCGACTTTCAACAAACACAAGCCGGGTTGTATAATCTATATTTCCTCTCCTAAGAATAAATCCCACTTCATTCAGAATTTGCCTTAAAAACCTCAGAGTTTTTCCCCTGTCCTAAATGGTAAATTACCCCCTGTGTAATCCTGGTATTATACCCACATAAACACGCAGAAAAAACATTTCTTACAGCCCCAACGTGTTTTCCCACTTTTGATTAACCGATGTACTATAGCTTGACTATCGGGTGTGGCGACCCTGGTTTGCCTATTCTGCTTTCACATCACGTTCAGGGAGTTCATCATCTGATGACAAGTTGCGTATGGGAGCGGCCAGGGGAGGGTGTGTATGATTAAAGGTGCCCCAATAGCACGTCTCAACCGTCCTGGATGTACAGAAGGAAGGGGGTGGGGGGCATGTATAGATATATTCTACACCATCTCCCACCTCTACCCTACAACTACAACACACGTAATGATGACTGGATAAAAAGCATATTGCGTCAGATGCTGAGATCGTCCACGGCGAGGGGTTGAGGGTTGGGTGTAGGAAGGTATAAATAGGTGCCATCCAATAGTTTGTCTGACCACTTCGGGAGGTAGGTTCCCACTTGGTCTAATGCGATGGGTAATGTCTAAGGAGAGATGTGGAATGTGTAACCGTTGGTGTCAACTGGTGCCAATAATATTATAGTATTATTGCAGAAGCCCTATCTTGAATCAGCTCCAGTAGTATCCCGACACTACAATGTACTTATAATCTCACATATATATTATATAGGCCTATATTATTATATAAACACAGAGAGAAAAGTGAGAGTCACCTGGACTCACATACCATAGTCAGGCATGAGTCGCCAAAAGCACTCTCTTGTGATAGTCAGGCTGACTTTGACAGTAAAGAGGGTCCAGCACTGCTTGACTCAGGGTGGCATGACAGTCCGGCAGTGCTGGACCCTCTCTACTGTCAAAGTCAGGCAATGCTGGACCCTCCTGTACGAGAGTTCAACACTGCCTGACGTTCACGCTCAAGGGTAGTCTGGCAATGCTGGACTGTACCTCGAGTGAGAGTACAGCTATGCCAGGTTATCGAGAGTCCAGCCAAGCTGGACTCACATATGGATGTAAGTCTAGCAATGCTGAACTTTGGCCTCAATGAAAGTCAGGCATAGCTGGAATCTCTTCTGCACAGTAAGACTAGTTGCTTATTTGCATTGGGGGATAATGTTTTAAAATGAATATGTGGCCTCCCCAACACTTGTAAGGAAATCCCATACAAACAATAGTACTGTCCTGAACAGGTAAAGGTCTACTATTACAGATCACCAGTCATATAGGTATGTAAGAACATAGCGATACATGCATGTACCAACATATATCAGAGGGGATCCTAGAATCTTAATGTATATTTTCCAAATCCACAAGAATGGTGTCATATATCCTACCATAAAGCTTAATACTGTATTGTGTCCCCACCTGGTAGCAAACAAAGAAGGCTCAGGCTAACTGACCCTCATCCCAAAGTCATACCTTGCCTGACTGTGCGAAGAATGTCAGGCTGACTCTGGTATGAAGAATTGTCTTGCCTGATTGTCATTCAAGGATCAGGCTGACTCTCAAAAGGGAGTAACCTTATTGGACTTTCAAAGGAGGCTCATATTTATGGAATTAAAAGTCTAGCAGACTATCTCACCTGAGTCAGACAGTGCCTGACCCTGGGGAGAGTCCAGCTGACGCTGACTTTTTTCTCTGTGTATACGACCCTCCCTTACATATCGCCAAACCTCCTTCTATAGGGTTAGGGATTTAAGAGAGGCAGCGCTGATATGTGAATCAAGCATTAGAAGAGAGTCTGATATGGCCTGACTCTCCATAGAGTCTAACACTGATGAACATGACTCTAGCCTATATAGGGCTCTCTATAGAGCAGGTTTGGTGACACAGGGAGGGTCCGGTTGACGCTGATACTTTCCTCGGTGAACACTTAGATACTTCTTATAAACAGCACCGGCACAGAGTCTGCGCTGCTCTGTTTCACATTTAACCCACCCCCTCTTCCTCCTCATGTCTCCATCCCGCCATAGATCAACGTGAGATTTAGATCAGCAGCCTTATGTAGACCATATGGGTATATTATCTGATTATTATATTGGATCCTCGTCCCAATGTATATTGTAAGTTGCACATATGGATATTAAGGTAATGAAACATCTAATGTTGGAGTGTGATAGGGTGGCGGCTTGTCTCGTAGTTGGGGGGGGGGCACTTGTAACCCTAGCTGTGTGGTAATTTGATGTAAACGTGTATCACCGTGGATACGATTATTCCGTTCTTGCAAGCAGAAAATGGGTCAATGAAAGCAGTCTAAAGACCTTCAGGTGAATGTAACATGTGTGAGCTATACTGACACAGATATATACACAGTCCCCTCTACAGGTGTATACTATCCACCTTACTCCCAGTCTTCATCCATATATATATATATACGCACTTCACTGGAAATGGTACTCCATCTCTATATTTTTACCATCGAAAAACATTTTCCCATTTCTCCCTGACTTCCTCCTGGTAGAGTATGTTCGCATCTTGTATCAGGGATACACTCAGCTTTTTGCTACTGTTAGCTTTAGTGAAAAAGTGGGGTGAAACTGAAAAGGCCATTCTATAACATTGCATCGTGAATCCTCAACTGGACTTTTGTCAGTTCCTCTCGAGGGAACATCACAAGAAGAGCCCAATGCTTTAACCTGGAGGTTGTCAGTTGGCAATAGAACCATCAATAGAGGCAGTTGACCCTGAACGGGGGCTGTGAAGGGAAGGGTGACGGCACGTTCTCTCTGTGTATGGGACTGGGACTTTTTAGTCACATTGATACAGCATCTAGAGGCAGGATGGTGATTCAACCCCCCCCCCCCCCCCCTTACTGTGGATGGGTCGTCTCCCCAGCAGTGCTCAGTGGGGCACCTTCCGCTTGTTCGCTTCGGTGGCCACCGCTCTCAGCCTATCTACACCATATATATATATATATATATATATATATATATATATATATATATATATATATATATATATATAAAATTATATAAATATATTATATATATATATATATATATATATATATATATATATATATATATATATATATATATATATATATAATATATATATATATATATCATATATATATATTATATATATATATTATATTTATATCATATATATCACATTTTTATCACTAACAGAAGGTCGTATAGGCCGTTGTATTGGGATGGGTTGCATGTCAAAAGCGGTGTAGGCCTATCAAATGGCCTAATCAGTTTCTATGCTATACAGTGAGTATAGCCATTACAATAATACTATTTAACATAATCAGGATAATACCAATCATATATTATATGCTGCATAGAATATCTAATCAAAGTTCATGCATGGCCCGTAGGGTTTTCACTGTAGGTGAGTTACAGTATATATGTATATATATATATATATATATATATATATATATATATATATATATATATATATATATATATATACGTGCCAATATAATTATACTGAAATTGGTGAATTTCATATGGCGTACATCCCGGTGTATATCCCGAATGTATGGTCAGTGGATGGCTATATGTGTGCACTCTAAACCATGACAGAAGGGCCACATGCGATGTAACTGGACCACTGTGGCATCTGTCTGCACAGGGATGACCACTGCACCCACTCCGTATAGACACGCCATGCTAAGTGATTGGTCACTTCGGTACTATCGACCAAAGCATGTCCAGCAGAGGGGCCCCGGGCGATAGCATGTTACTGTTGTATGGGGGGCCTGGTGGTCTGGGCACAGGCCATGTCACCCCAGCTACATCAATCAACGGTGGTTCTCCTCCAGGCGGCCAGAGCCTCCGACCCCGCCCCACCTCCCTAACCCTGAGTATCAACGCCCACGGTATAGTGCATGGGGATTGTGTTTTCAGCTCTCAATAGACTTATGTACATTCACAGAGAATGATAGACTTATTTCCATTCACAGAGAAAGAAAAGGTACTTAAAATGGTGAAAGTAGGGGTAAAAATAGCACTAATTCACATATGTGGAAATGTCAGGGAAAGCTCTCACATTTTCTGAGTACTTTATATTTCAACGTTAAAGGAGTTCAAAACGATTACTTGTGCAATGATTCGTCAACCTTATCCTGTAAAATGTTGGGAAAAAGCTTGACCACAATAAGTGTTTCAAAGTGGACCTTTTATCTAAATAATTTGTAACCTTGCAACCTGGGCTATTTTCAATCTGGGGCAATAATTTCAGTGACTTTTGCACAGTAGCTCAAAATGTAAAGGGAGTGTTTCAACTAGGGCATAGGCCTATGCAGTCATTTGGTAATGTCTATCCTCTGTTCCTTATTATTTCAATGGCTGTTAACCTATCTCACCTTTCCATATACATGTACAGTAAAATTCCGCTATATCGAATTCGGTTATAACGAATTTTCGGTTATAACAAACAAATTGTCAAGCCCAAATTCTGTCCCATATTGTTCTATAGTAAGAAAATCCTGATATAACGAATTTACTTTTACAAAGATTCGTTTATAACGAATTTTATTTGGCTAAGCAATGATTTTTCAGGGGGAGAGGGTATATCTTCCCTTCACCTAGCTTGTAGTACAGATGTAGGGGGCGGGATTCCCTTTGCTTCTCCCTCACCTAGGTCGGAGCAGAGACGGGGGGGTGGGGGGGGGGGATTCTCTTTGAATCTCCCTCACCTAGGTCGGAGCACAGAGACCGGGGGGGGGGGGTCCCTTTGAATCTCCCTCACCTAGGTCGGAGCACAGAGACGGGGGGGGGGGGGGCTTTGAATCTCCCTCACCTAGGGCTAGGTCGGAGCACAGAGACGGGGGGGGGGGGGGGTCCCTTTGAATCTCCCTCACCTAGGCCGGAGCACAGAGACAAGGGGGGGGGGGAGGGTCCCTTTGAATCTCCCTCACCTAGGCCGGAGCACAGAGACAAGGGGGGGGGGGGCCTCCCTTCAAATCTCCCTCACCTTAAGGTCGGAGCACAGAGACAAGGGGGGGGGCTGGGGGCGGGCTTCCCTTTAATTCTCCCTCACCTAGGTCAGAGCACATAGGCGGGAGGGGGTCCCTTTGACTTTTCCTTACCTAGGTTCTGTAGGTCGGAATTTTACTGTAGGCCCTATATTGTATTGGTGAAAGACATATCGCATGTAGCCCTATAATGCTTATTAGTAAGAATGATGGAACATCTGAATTTTAGCATAAATTTAGTGAGATATTTGAACCTTCTCCTTTCTGCCACCCCCACCCCCTCCACACTCCTGGCGTGTGGTTCCCAAAGATAGCAGCAAAGAACTAGGTTACAGATATACAGGAGATGCATGGTGACCTCCTTAGCCTGCCTCCCACCCCGCCATCCCCGGGCGTGTTCCTACCCTCCCCGTTACACACCTCACCAACAGGTAGGGCAGGCGCGGGCAGGTGTGCTTCCTGACCTATCTACTTACAGGCAGGAGCAGGAGTCCCAGGTGGTCTAGTGGTTAGGATTCGGCGCTCTCACCGCCGCGGCCGGGGTTCGATTCCCCGTCTGGGAACAGACCATTTTTCATGGTCTAGGTCCTAAATGTGGATTGTGGTATAGGCTACTTCCAGTGGTAGGGACTCCAGAAAAAATTGAGAATTATTAAAAAGTCAATTTCTTTTCTTCTATTATGTAGAACATAAGAAATATAATGCAAATCTTTTGGATTTTTCTTTCTATCCATCATAGAACCCAGGCAATCATCAGATTTGTGTCAACAAAACCAACCAAGTTCCCCCAGTAGGGGCCTATATCTTCTATATAATTGCTATCTAGATTTGGAGTCAATCTGAAAGGTGGTGTTGCCTACTGTTGCCTATTTGTGTCAGACTGGTGAGTGGGAAGTATAGTTATGTAAGGGGTTTGCAGGGCATCTGGAGTACTGGCCAGGCTGGGCCATGATTGACAGACCCTCTTAACATGATCACCCAATACACTGCAAGGCACCTCAGTGGGTGTAAGTAGGTATAGAGTAAACAAATTGTCTTAATGACCCAATTATAATCATTTTAATGTTTTGGCCTAGGAACAGGTGAGAGCTTCCTCTGTTTGCTTCCATTCTTTAACACCATATAACAACATATTGGACAATATCACATAGGCCTACCAAGTAGCAACCGGTAGCATTCACAACTTCATAGGGTTTCACCTATTTCTTATATAGATAGCTGCACCAAAATACCAACCTGCTGTGTGCACTGTGCACTGTGTACAGGGGTGCACCTAGCGGATTCCTGGGTCCCTCGTAATACTGCATTTGTGATAGGGCAACATGACTGAGATGGGCCCTCTATCAAGGATTCTATATATATGCTTCTTGCCTCTATATATGGCCGGGAAAATTATAACTTTAAATGAATTTTTCCACAATTATGGTCTCATTCCATTTTGGACACACATGCCATTGTGATCTGTTAAATATGAATATTGAAATACAATGTAGGCTACCTATCAAAGGCTACATCCACTATACCACCCCGTATTACACCATGATGACCCAACCACTCTCAGCAGATCACTAACTTACAGGCTATAGGCCCTATTGAACAGAATAACCATATTATATATAATGGTATTTATTGCATATAAGATATGCAATACTAGTATATATATATATATATATATATATATATATATATATATATATATATATATATATATATATATATGTGGATCAACAAGGGAAAAGGGACCTCCGCGGGGGATTTTTAGTACCAACTTTGGCCACCAGGGGGCCTAAATAGCCAGCAATGTTCAAAATATCATAAAAATTGTTCTATACTACTTTTTGATGGAGAATACAATAAGCCACTTTAGAAAATTCCAACTTTAGTGAAAACCTTCCATATTTGGAATGTAAAAAGAACGTTTTTGGGCCCAAATTGGTGTTTTTGCACTCGTTGGTTGCCATGGAAACATAATTTTCATTCTAAATTAAATTTTTCAAGAAATTTATGATTACAGGCCCCACAAAGATTTCTATGCTGAAAACGGAATGTAAATCCCATTTTAAGATTGAAAGATGTGACCAAATGTTTGAAAAGGTTTGAATATTTGGGAATTTTCATAATTATGCTAATTAGATAGAGATATCTCTAAAACAAAGTAAGATAGAGCTTATTGGCATCTGAGATTGGACAGTGCCTACACATATTCAAGGAGCCAGTTCTCAAAAACTAGAAGTGGTACCTGCTAATGAAATATATCACTGGAAAGCTGATGACCTCAATTTTATAATTGGGTTTAACCTTTGGAGGACCATTTTCCCTCGACTGTCCACATATATATATATATATATAGGCAGTCAGTGGCCTCTCGCGCTCTGCACTGCAATATGTGCTTGCTGCTGCTGGTTTCCTGATTAAGGCTCATAGGTAATAAGGTTGGCCGTAGGCCCTGTTAAAATGTTTTTTAACAGTTTTTATACCTAAGTCCTGGAGTTCACGGGTACCTTGTGCAGTTGGTGCACGCCCGTTTACTACCAGTTTCGGTGTTCCTGGCATTCCCAGTTTTAAAACAGCTTGCTGTTTTCAACCAACATAACTTTGCAGTTGACTATAGATTTCCTATATCCTCTGCTATTTGTTTTTGCCACTTGGCTAAACATTAACACTGTTCACGTTGGTCTAAGGACCCCTAACAACATTTGTTTTAACTAAGAGTGTCTCTTTGGACGCCATTGTTTGAAACGGTTGTATTTGTTGTTCTGAGTCTAACTGTAACACAGTTCATCTTGGCGGATCGTTTTGCGGTTGCACTATTGTTTGTGATTCAGTTGAATCCACCACACAGTTACCAGCTTCGTTCTAATATTCACTTGGCCCTCACACGGGTCAAAACACCAGGACACGCTAATTGGTGATTTGGTTAAAACTTGTACTTTTTGCTACATTGGTACACGGTACTTTTTTAATTCTAATTCCATACAGCAAGTTAGGCCAACATTCAGGCTTTCTTTTCATTCAATTTGGAGAAGGTTTGAAGCATTTAAACCTATCATATTGACTGCACCAGTTTTCTACTAATATCGACTTCACCTGTCCCTGTTGCCACAATTTTGGGACTACAAGCTTAATATTTACACACGTTTCTAGTTAGGCCCCAGGCCTTACACACACCTAATTTCATTCAAATCGGACTAGTAGTTTAAAAGTTGTACACCCCCCCCTCTCAGCGGTGTAGTACTACTACCGGCACGTTTATTTATCCATTATCGCCCACCACAGCCTTCAACATAAACAGGACGGTCCTGACGGTTGCCCTAGCAACCACGTTACAACCGTCCTCTTTATCAAACCAGAACATGGACACTTACACTGTGCTCGCCAGCTTGGGGGTGTATTAAAAACTTACACATTTTGTCACACTGGCACACGGTACTTTTTGACTTTCTAACTTACACAGTTAGTTAGGCCAGCATTCGGGCCTACTTTCTAATCCAAGTTGGATAGTTTGTTATTGTTTTTTAAATTACCAGTGACCGCACCAGTTTTGTGCTAATATCGACTTATTCTGTTCCTGGTTCCACAGTTTTTGGAATACTGGACTAATATTTTCACACGGTCTTAGTTAGGACTCAGGCCGTACACACACCAAATTTCAGTCAAATCGGACTAGTAGTTTAAAAGTTGTACACCCCCCCTCCCAGCGGTGTAGTACTACTACCGGCACGTTTGTTTATTCATTATCGCCCAATACAGCCTCCAACACAAACAGGACGGTCCTAACGGTTGCCCTAGCAACCGCGTTCCAACCGTCCTCTTTTGTAATCAGGCCATTGGACTCTACACGCTAACTGCTATTATATGGGAAATTAATAAAATTATTACCGCTAGTCCCCTTATATTAGGGACACTTTTTTCTTTGGCAAAAGGCCATCAATTTGACCTTGCTTTGACACCGAAATTGTAGGGCTAGCCTTATTTTTTACTACACAGTGGACCATCAGAGTTTACAACTATAATCGACTTATTTTGCCCTGGGCATTTAAGTTTCTGGAGTTGAACGCTGATAATTATACACGTTCTTAGTCTATTATAGACCAACATTCCCAGCAAGTTTCAGCGGAATCGCACCACTTTCAAAGAACACTGATTTTGGCCGGTTTTCCCATAGAAACCAGTTTTTATTATTTTTACGCTACTTCCAGTGTAGGTACCACTTTGGTATCATTAAATAAAAGTTTTATTGCAAACCTGTGCTACAGTTTATCACCTTTTTGGACTGATATCATCAGTGACAAAACTGTTAAGACGTTTTTACACTATTAAAACGCACTTATTGGAGTCTTGCACTCACAAAATGTATTTCAGCACCTTATAGACGCTGAGATACCATTCACTGTGTTACATTTGCTCAAACACTATGCACTTTTCCCTCTGTTGACCCTTAAGGTGTCGGAGGATTTTCTTTTCAGAGTCAGATCGCCCAGTAGGCAGAGAATTGAGTGAGCTCACGTACAAACGTTGTGCGGGGTCTCAATCAACTTTGGCTGGTGGGGTTTTCTGGCAGGTGAATCCACATATAGATAAAATCTATCTTTGAGGGTCACCTACTAGTCCGTACTAGTCCTATCCCTTTTGTTTGAGCATTTTTAACACTAGTTTTTTATTTTTTTTCTACAAACCACAAGGGCGTATCCAGAATACCCCTTTTTCCTACAGTTGCTACCATTTGAGTTGAAGATATTCTGTGACTCTCACAACTAAGGATACTTAACCTACACGGTTACGATAACCATTGCAGCACTATTATTTTCCATTGGGCCTTCTGCATATAGAGTACGGTTTTAACGCTTGCTCTAGCAACCGCGTTGTTGGCGTCCTCTGTTGTAATTAGGCCATTGGACAGTACACGCTACAAGTGAAAAAAAAAAAAAAAAAAAAAAAAAAATTTCATTTTTGTTTTTTGGAAACTGAGAGGAAATTTGTCACTAGTTCCCTTTTCTAGGGACTCATTCCTTTTTCAAAAGTTAGGCCATTAATTTGCCCTGGCTTTGACTCCGAAATTGGAAGGCTAGCGTCATTTTTTACTTCACAATTGACCATTTGAGTTTCCATCTATAATCGACTTATTTTGCTCTGGTCACTACCATTTTTGGAAGTGAACGCTGATATTCATACACGTTCTTAGTCTATTATAGACCAACACTCCCACCAAGTTTCAGCGGAATCGCACCACTTTCAAAGAACACTGATTTTGGGCGGTTTTCCCATAGAAACCAGTTTTTATTATTTTCACGCTACTTCCAGTGTAGGTACCACTTTGGTATCATTAAATAAAAGTTTTATATCAAACCTGTGCTACAGTTTGTCACCTTTTTGGACTGATATCAGCAGTGACAAAACTGTTAAGACGTTTTTACACTATTAAAACGGACTTATTGGAGTCTTGCACTCACAAAATGCATTTCAGCACCTTATAAACGCTGAGATAGTATTCACTGTGTTACATTTGCTCAAACACTATGCACTTCTCCCTCTGTTGACCCTTAAGGTGTCGGAGGATTTTCTTTTCAGAGTCGGATCGCCCAGTAGGCAGAGTATTGAGTGAGCTCACGTACAAACGGTTGTGCGGGGTCTCAGTCAACTTTGGCTGGTGGGATTTCCTGGCAGGTGAATCCACATATAGATAAAATCTATCTTTGAGGGTCACCTACTAGTCCGTACTAGTCCTATCCCTTTGTTTGAGCATTTTTAACACTAGTTTTTTATTTTTTTTTTTCTACAAACCACAAGGGCGTATCCAGAATACCCCTTTTACCTACAGTTGCTATCATTTAAGTTAAAGATATTCTGTGACTCTCACAACTTAGGATACTCAACCTACACGGTTACGACAAGCACTGTAGCACTATTTTCCATTGGGCCTTCTGCATATAGAGTACGGTTTTAACGCTTGCTCTACCAACCGCGTTGTTGCCGTCCACTGTTGTAATTACTCCATTGGACACTACACGCTACATGTGAATATTTTTCATTTTTTGATTTTGGGAAACTGGGAAGAAATTTGTCGCTAGTCCCCTTTTCTAGGGACTCATTCCTTTTTCAAAAAGTTAGGCCATTAATTTGCCCTTGCTTCGACACCGAAATTGGAAGGCTAGCGTCATTTTTTACTTCACAATTGACCATTTGAGTTTCCATCTATAATCGACGTATTTTGCTCTGGTCACCAAAATTCTTTGAAGTGAACGCTGATATTTATACACGTTCTTAGTCTATAATAGACCAACACTCCCACCAAGTTTCAGCGGAATCGCACCACCTTCAAAGAACACGGACTTTGGGCGGTTTTCCCATAGAAACCAGTTTTTATTATTTTTACGCTACTTCCAGTGTAGGTACCTCTTTGGTACCATTAAATAAAAGTTTTATATCACACCTGTGCTACAGTTTGTCACCTTTTTTGACTGATATCAGCAGTGACAAAACTGTTAAGACGTTTTTACACTATTAAAACCCAATTATTGGAGTCTTGCACTCACAAAATGCATTTCAGCACCTTATAAACGCTGAGATAGTATTCACTGTGTTACATTTGCTCAAACACTATGCACTTTTCCCTCTGGTGACACTTAAGGTGTCGGAGGATTTTCTTTTCAGAGTCGGATCGCCCAGCAGGCAGAGTATTGAGTGAGCTCGCGTACAAACGGTTGTGCGGGGTCTCAATCAACTTTGGCTGGTGGGGTTTTCTGGCAGGTGAATCCACATATAGATAAAATCTATCTTTGAGGGTCACCCACTAGTTCATACTAGTCCTATCCCTTTGTTTGAGCATCTTTAACACTTGTTTTTATTTTTTTTTACAAACCAGAAGGTTATCCCAAAAACAGTCCTTTTTCCCAGTTGGAAGTATTTGGGCACTCTCATTGTTGACCAAAAGTCATCATGCCGGAAAAATCCAAAACTTCTCCTAAGGTCAGCCCCAGGGCTGAACAATTCAGGAAAATGGCTGGGAAAGACACCAACCCCAGGTCCACCAATTTTGTTTCACTGAACAAAGAAAAGCAAGGCCAGGGTTCTAAAGGTCGCACCTCTGACTCGGGACCCGGCCAGGCTAAACTGACTAGCCCTATGGCCAGCAGAACTCGAGCCAAAACAATCAATAAGATCTCGGGTATTATTGACAGTGTAACCAAAAACAGTGCTCCTGAGCTACAGGATGGTTCGGCCAGAACCAACCTGAACCAAAAAACTAAAACAATCAAGCAGGTCACACCTCGCGCTGAGGCTGCAGAACCAACAATCCAGACTGGTCTTTTGTCAAATGTGGACTCAGCCACACAAGACACTCCCAGCTCAGATCCTACAATTGACACAGCTGTCGAAACTCCCCTTATATCAGGGGAAAACGTTGACATTATTGGTGGTCTTGTTACCCCCCTCACCAGCGACCCCCAAACCCTGGGTTCAATTCCCAACATATCTGTTGTCACTCCCCCAAAGCAGTGTACAAGTACAAGTAAAGCTGCCGGGACAGATGACCAGATACCTTCTAAGTCCGCAGACGGAGAAAACAGTTCTCCGAAAAAAAAAGGGGCACAAGCAAAAAATCCAGTTGTCTATCCTGACACTCCTTTAACTTCTAAGGGGCAGAAAGAGACACTGGATGCTTCTGACAATGTCCCGGACAACACTATGGACACAAGTAGTAGGCAGGAGAGCGTAGATGAGATTGTTGCTGTTACTAAAAGGGACGCAACTAGTCTCAGAAACGCCCTCAAAAGCTTCTACGAGGTCTTCAATAGTGCATTCTCGGCAAAGACTAGTAAGAAGAATCTTGAGAAGTGGGCCAAATCAACCCGTCACTTATGCGGGGTGGTCTTTTCTCAGATTCAGGCTTGCATCTTTGCTTCAGAGCTAGAAAGTACTCCGGAACTGGTCACCTACTACAGTGACTCTCTCGCAAGAATAGCCAAACTGGCTCAAATCTCCGAGAGAGTTTTCACGGAGAAAAATTTGTCCCAGAAGGAGTGGGCAAAGTTCGGTAGTGCTCTGAAGACTCTGTTTAATGACATTTGCAGAGATACAGACGCTATTCTTGCTGAAATCGATCACCTAGTGTCAGATATCAGGCTGTCACAGAGCATGCAATCTGCACGGGGCGATACTTCCCCCACTCCTTCATCTGCCCCAGCTTCGCCAGTAAGAGGTGTAGCACCTTCTGCTAACAAACCCGACCAGGTCAACTTCTCGTGCATGGTAAGACCCCAGGTCATATGGGCGTTCTACCTAGCACCTGACAATCCACTTGACCCGGTGGAGTCGCTTCGGTCCACACAATTGTACGAAGATTCGGCTGAGTACCAGGTGCAACAAATTGGTAACTGCTTCTGCCTCATGGCAGAACCAGGATCGAAATTCCATGCCGACCTACAGGAGCACCCTCTCTTTGAACTTGTCAAAGCAGATTACGACACAATTATGAATTCGGGACCCAATGACACTTTTGTGTTCTACCGATCCCTGAAAGACCGTAGCGACCCGATCAGGACTTTGGAAAATCTGGGCACAGTTGTGCATCGCGATTCTACCCGCCTCTACCAGGACAAACAAGGGGATATAGTCCTTAAAGTCATCAAGGACTCCCCCTTGCACCATGCCGCTGCCAAATTGGATGATAAGGGTATATTCATCGCTGTCCCCACCGTGGGTGGTTATGCTGAATCACTCAAAAGAGTCTATAAAGGTCCAAAGATAAATACCCACAAGCCAACTGGCAAACAATCTTCCTTTCCCCAAACTACCCCCCTCAACAACAAGAGGGAAGGCAGAGACCGGGAAAGAAACAAAAGGGGAGCAGGTCAAAGGGCAAAATCCCGTTGGGACGATGCACCTAGACGTAGAACTCCCTCCCCCCAGAGAACTATGACGAAGGACATATTGCCCGAAGCACAACCTGTTGCCTGGCCATATGATTCTGACAAATTCTCATACGTTCTGTGGAGGGACTCCACAAATCCATTTTGGAAGACAGGCGGTAACGGGGCTGGTAGTCACTATGACTTCTCAGTCCTAAGACAAGAATATCCGGACATTGTTAAGATCGCTGCTGGCCTCAGGTCACCTGATGGCAAATGGGGGGTCGTAGTGTCTTCTCGCCTCCCACTGCCAAGTACGCTCTTGACGCCCCAAGGGGACTTTAGGACTGAGAAAGCACCTATCCGTCCAAAGAAATGTACCAAATGTCAATCTTTAGGACACACCTCAGTTGACTGTGTTGACGGAGTGTCTTGTGCACAATGTCGCGCACCTCACTGGACTAAAGACTGTGACAATAGGGATAGACCGGAATGTGCTTTATGCGGGGGCGCCCACAGATCAAACTTTGGAGGCTGCCCAGAACTCTTAAGGCACATAGAGTACCTTAATCCTACCACTGGTTCCCAACAGGTCACCGTTACCTCCAGCAGAGGTAAAATGACCATCGACATGCAAAAACCTGTCAACAGCTCCACTCCGGAGGACCAAAACCAACTGGAAAAGGTTCCAGACAAAAACGTTTCCGCTGAAATCACTGCAAAGTCACTTAACACCACTCCCCGTTCCCTGGAGGAAGGAGAATGCAGCGAACAATCATTCACCGGCAAACTAGTCGCAGCCTCTTCCCCTATAGTCCAGGGTAACGACTTGGGAGCTCCATCAGACAGATGGCACGAACATGATTTGAGTGTAGTTGTTACTACCCCAGTCATGGTCAACCATTCTGGAGAAGGGGGTAAGGCTCATAACAACATGGACCCTCCCCCTTTGCCAAAAAGGACCGAGGGCCAAAAACCCAAGGGTAAAAAGGCTAGAGCCCGCCAAGTAAAGGCTCGTTGCCTAGACATAGAATCTCGACTACTCCGTATGGCAGAAAGGTTCTCGACACAACAATTAAACTCTCCTGACAAAGTCAGATCATGCCAAACTCGGCTGACCGAGTTGGCTGACTACATCAACCCTGAAGACAGGGTGCCCGAGTCGGTCCAACGCTTGGCCAGAGAGTTTAATTGTGATAGGATCCCAATCTCCATAAGGCTCAGAGATTTTGCCTACTCACAGGATACAGCTGAACCTATTGAAGTCAGACTTCGAGCCTTGGCTATCAGCATGGAAGAGTCCCATGCCACACCGTGTGTACTGCCTAGTGGACACGAGTATGGAGACAAAACAGCTAAAGTCCAGAACATGGCAAACCCATGCATCGTGTCAAACGACATTCTACAAACACATGCAACCTTACTAGCAACAGCAACCGAGGAGAAGGAGTTGGAGGAGGTACTCCTTCATGACCCTATTCTCCCCGCCCCGGTACAGTTTGGTGACCATGACACTCACAGCTTTGAGAACCCTATGGTCCCCACTATATCAAAGGACGTGGTAGAAGGGTCCACTATAGGCACTAACCCTGCTCCAATGAACGTACCGTTTTACAACATATCGCAGATACCGTATGCCACCACAAGCAACATACCATCTGCACCGACACAAACCTCACCACTTCCCCAGTTACTAACTACCATGTTGAACTGGGCCATGCAGTCTGGACTTGTACAAAATCAGACCACAAATCCTCACTGCATCCTTAACACACACAATCAAGCCTACCCGGGCTTTGTTTTGCCCTATCCCTCGAAGCCTAGATACTAAATCTAGCTACAAAAGGGACCTTTTTCATTTTTTCTTTTTTGTTATTTACTCGTTTATTACACACCCTTTTACACAAAATGCCTGGAAGAAATTCACATAAGGAACTCCGTTTGGTTACCTGGAACTGTGAGTCTTTTAAATCAAGAGACAACGCAGGACATCGTAACTCGATAATTAAATATGCGGAGGAGAAAAAGATTGACGTTTTTTGTTTGCAAGAAACTAGAATACTCAAAACAGCTAAAATTAATAGTATTCCTGGGTTTACTGCACACCACAACTTCAGGCCAGCTGGGAACATGCAAGGGCCAATGTTGGGCACTGCTATATTGGTAAGAAACAGTATAAAATCGGAAAGAGTTGACTCTCCCAAGTCTAACTCCGAGACCGATATTATAACTGTTAAACTTACGCTAAAGCATGATACCATATATGTCACCAATCTGTACCACAAGTGCCAATCGGATCCAAACCGAGTACCAAACCTTAAATCCATGGTTAGGAAATACCCGGAAAATCATATTATAGTAGGTGACTTCAACGTCCACCACTCAAATTGGGGTTTTTCAAACCGAGACACCCGAGCTGGCAAAAAGTTATTAAGGATACTTGACGATTGTGATACACTTGTCCTACTAAATGATGGAGGACCCACCCACATATCGGGCACCTCCATTGATTTAAGCTTTGTCACAAACGACTTGATGATGGGCACAGATTGGGAGGTCATTGACGATCTGTCATCGGACCACTTCGCCTGTCAGCTAACTATAGCAGCCGAAAAGGTCCCCCCCTTTTCCAATATTCCCAGACTCAATATTAAGAGAACGGATTGGGAAGCCTTCAACAATAGTCTCTTTGAATTATTAGAGCCACTCCGAAGACCATCTTACGAGCAATACAGAGCTGCCATCTTCACAGCACTTACTGCCAACACCCCCAGGCTAAAGGCCCATATTAGGTCTAAGCGCTGGTGGTTCCAAAATGCTGCGTGTAAGGATGCTGCCAAGAGAAGAAACGCAGCCGCTCGTAAGATGAGATATAACAAGACTCAACAAAACAAGGATAGTCTAAGGATTAACCAGAAAATTGCAAAAAGAGTCTTCGCCATGCAAAAAAATCAGGCGTGGAAGGAGTGGATTGAAAGTATTAATAGAGACACTTCCACTAGAGACCTTTGGAGGAAAACTAAACAACTCAGGAACTCTACTACACCTGAACCTCTACATCCCGAACCGTTGGCAATGGCCACAGAGTTAGCAGAGATGTTCACTGACAGGACCGACCCTGACACTAACTTCTCTTTAGCTCAAATCAGGGCCATGGAGGAAAAGAGGATTACGAGAGAGAATTATATTGAAGAAGCATGCACTCTACCTAACATATTCGAACTTGATGGGGACTTCACCCTTTGCGAGCTAAATCGCCACATCGCAAAGACCCCCAACAAGGCTCCAGGTTCTGACAGAATCCCGGTAGCTGTGTTAAAAAACCTGGACGAACGAAACAAAAGAGTCATGCTTCAGATTTTTAATGATATCTTTCACTCCTCTACCCTCCCTGAGGAATGGAAACAGGGACACATTGTTCCTATTCCTAAACCCGGCCACCCCACTGCTAAAAGACCCATCACTCTACTACAGACTATGAGTAAACTGATGGAGAGAATGGTACGAGAGAGATTGGTATACAGCATGGAATCCAGGCGCATTCCTACGGCTATACCTCCCTCCCCAAACCAATATGGCTTCAGAAGATTCATGTCAGCACAACAATGCTACTCGGCAAAACTTGACCTGGTTCACCAGGCCAAGAGCGCCGGGAGAAAGTGTGTTGTTGTGTACCTGGACCTTGAAAAAGCTTTCGAGTTGGTTGACCACGTAGTTGTCTTACACTCGTTAGCCAAAAGAGGTGCCAGGGGGAAACTTCTAAGCTTTATCCAAAACTACTTAACAGGACGCTCTGCGAGAGTAGGCTTTCAGGGAACCCTCTCTGACTACTTGCCACTACACGGAGGCGTTCCCCAAGGGGCAGTTCTTTCCCCTACAATTTTTAACTCGGTCATGTCGGAACTTCATGAAATTGATATTCCGCATACCAAAATTCTTTCTTTTGCTGACGACGTAGCCTTGGTTATAACGGCAAACGACAACATCGTTCAAAAAACACAAAACGCATTAAACCTGGTTTACACCTGTTGCAATCACTTGGGTCTCAAAATTTCAATGGCGAAGACCAAGGCCATGGTTTACGACAAGCAACCTATAAATAACCCACTGTCCATCGCAGGGCAGGACGTTGCATGGACTCGTTCTTTTAAACACTTAGGGGTAATATTTGATAGCCAATTGACTTTTACCCCCGAAATAGAGTACTTAAATAAGAGGATGAGAGACAGACTAAACGTCATGCGATCTATATCTGCCCCCACTTGGGGTATATCTAGAGCCAACCTGATGCTATTCTATACCCAAGCAATCAGGTCCATCGTTGATTATGCGGCCCCTGCTCTATTCACTCAGAGTAGACATGCCCATTCAAGAGACGAAGACATATCCAGGAGATCCAAAGCTATGGCAAAACTGGAGGGGATCCAAACCTCTGCGATAAGAATTGCCCTCGGAGCATCTAGGTACACTAAGATTACCTGTATGCAAAGAGAAGCCGATCTACCTTCAGTAATCGACAGGGTCGACTATCTGGGCCAATCCTTTTTGCTTGCGGCAGGCTCCGGTCTACGGTCGGATTTTGGATTGGCCGTAAGAGACCATATGATGAAAAGAGTAGACGAACATCACCAACCTACCACTAGTTTATCCAGAAGATATAGAGTGTTATGCAGCACCACGCTTGATGCTGCTGGCACTCTATTTGAATCACCTTGCATGATACTACAACATCCGTTTTACGAGGTTCGCGCTTCTTTCCACGTGGAAAACCACTTCAAGAAGAGTGAAACCTCGCCCATCGTGCTTAAAAACCAGTCATTAGCGGAAATAGAGGCCCTAACTACCTCTTTCCCTGATGCAAAACATATATACACAGACGGTAGTGTCAATCCCATTACCGGGTTATGTGGCTCCGCAGCTGTATGTTTGGAAGATACCATACACATGACCAGAGTATCAGACAACTCAACCAGCATGGCCACCGAGCTACATGCCATCAAGACGGCACTAGAAAAATGGCCAGATGACAATTTGGTCATCCACACCGATTCCCTTAGCTCCATCCATTCCATTAGGGACACCCAAACGTCCCACAGAATGGGTCGGGTTATCCAACAACTAATCAACAGGAGACACACAGCCCATTGCACTACTGCCATACATTGGATACCATCCCATGTCGGCATTAGAGGCAACGAAATGGCTGATGAGGCAGCTAAAGCTGCTTCAAACATAAATCAAGACAGACCGGTCTACGGTCTAATATCTGGAGGACAAGCAAAAACTGCACTTAAACATGCACTTTCCCTCAGAATGATAGAAACCAGACAAGAGAGAGACAGGGTGGATAGAGTCAAAAATCCAACCTCTCAATCCAGGAAGTGGTTGGATTTCCTACTTCCACAGATGTCAAGGGTTTCGCCCACCCTTCCCAGGTACATCCAACACGCCTTAACTCGACTTAGGCTAGACTATAGGAGAAAGGAGGACATCCCCCATAGATCCCTTTGCTCCTGTACCTGGGAAAATTTCTCTGCGGTCCACATTCTCACGGGTTGCACTGATATGGATTACTCCGCCTTCCTCGAGATGGGAACAATTCAATCTGACACACCAATTACCTCGGAGGAGGAAATGGCTGTGCTCATCTTGGGGACGGCGGAGAAATTCCAGTACAAACCATTGGCAAAATTCCTTAGGGACAACCGCCACCTCATGTACTAGATGACTATCCCACACAAAGCTAATTTGTGAGAAGGGGTGCACACCTAGTACTTTAAATATAATAAATGGCATTCGCCATACATTCTCACCTTTCACCCTTGAAAGGTCCTCTCCCTTGAGGTTCACCACTTTTTTATTATCTTTGCGGAAAAGTTATTTTTCCGCATAGACACAAAATCCATTCTAGGTATAAACCTAATCCCCTTTTTTAAGGGCTACACTCTATATGCACTCCATATAGAGACACAAAATAGTTACTTGGTTCAACCAGGGCTTCAACTTTATTATTCTCCTGGCAAAACCAGAAGAACTTAACCCTCATTAGGAGGTCAAACAAGGATCACGGTGGATCCCGGTAGGGAACTGCGCTTCCTCCCTTTCCTTCTTTCCCTTACTTTTGCAGACATGTTGACTTTTGACAAGCGATACAACGATGCGGCATCATTATTTCATCAGATCAATCTCTCTCATTGAACTCATTTCATCACCTCGCACTCCGCTCATCCATTGGCGTGGCTATTCCCGGGTCATGAATGCCTGTCACCACCTTCGGTGGCTTTAAAAGATATCGTATCGTATCGTATCGTAGTCAGTGGTCAGGATGTGCCTGGATATAGGGTGGCCTGCATACGTTTTATAGCCTTGGTCAATGATAGGCTAATTGGCTGGCGACTTGTACAAACTTACCCTGTCCTTGGCTTAAAACACTTGTATAGCAAGTCACATGTACCATAACTACTACATAAACCGATGTACCTTCCAAACGCTGCGATATCAGCCCACATTGTACATGGATTGGAACCATTCCGCATCTATACTGATCCACCCCAGTCCCTTCTGAGGCGGCCACCTCGTTTTATAGATGCCCCTGTGTCCGGCGCTTATACGCGACTTTGCGGTTTGTCGCCTGAAAATACTCACAGCTTTTATACTACTTTGTTCAATATTTGGATCATCGGTTCATGATGAAGCGCTGTGGTAGAATCACTTCTGAGCATCTCAAACCCTGGAAAAGCGCGCACTCGGCAGGATTCGAACCTGCGCGGGCAGAGCCCAATGGATTTCTAGTCCATCGCCTTAACCACTCGGCCACGAGTGCTCTTGAGCAGCTCAGGCAATGCATTGGTGAGAACAATATCTACAAGACACAGCTCGTACCATGCAGAGGCTTCTCTCACATGCCCAGGGGGCGGAGAGGGGGGGGGGGGGGGAGGGGGGGGGGGGTACTCTCACGTTTGACCTAACCTCAAAAAAATATACACCCCGATATTGGCCAAAAAAGGTCAAAATTGGTCAGAAACCCCCCTTTGTCCCCCCACTATTTCGAAACTGCTTGCCACGCCCCTGATGCCAGTCACTTTAGGTAAAGTGAACCAGAACTAAAGTGAACATATTTGCTGGGATGTGATATGACATATAATAGTATGTAGGCATGTGTGTGTTCGATAATAATTTTGATGAAAATTATATGCTTCAAATATCATTACACATCCATGAGCTTCCTTCTGTGAAGTTTAATATTATGATATTATATTTGATATTATATTTGACCATCAGGAATATTAGATGCCCATGCCCCTACTGATGCAGATGTGCTGTATGTTAGCCTTTGCTTGTGGCTACGGGGAGTAGCCATGCCATACCATGGTTACATATCCTATATATAAGGGATGTTATTTGAGGTTTATCTGACAACTGCATCATGTGAGGTGTCAAGAGGGATTAGGGGAGACAAAGGATCTGATCTATCAGAAAGGCACTGACAGTAGGCCAATATCAACCTGACATTCGGATATTGCTTTGATATCGCACCCTCACCTATCCCTATCACATCCTCGTGCTACTCTAAATGCATGCCTTTGCTCTACCCTGCCTTCCACACTGTTAGGAGTAAGTAGTGTTCCTGTACAGCAACTATTGGGGGCAACTTTGGTTCCAGTAAATTCTGCTGTGGACCTACAGTAGAATCTACTGTAGATGTAGACCTGAGTTCTAAAAAGGCTCACATATTCAACATCTTGGAGATTTGAACCCCCAGGTTCCAATCCATAGTCCTGAACCATGACCACTACGCCAGTGAATCCTGCATGTCAGGTGCATTGAAACACCTCCTACTTATGTGTGAATGGTGATGAGGTCAACACAGGATCCCTGGGGACAATTTTAGAACTAGACTGTTCATGTCTTAAGGGATAATATGAAAATTACCCTATTGCAGTAATGTACTAATAAGGACTGAACTACCATTAGTTAAAGTGTAATCTTGATGGCCTATAGATGTTTTTCAAAGTAAATTTTACTATCTTTCATGCAGATTGTTGAGATACATTGGTCTTATCCTCTGCATATTTTCAATAGTAACATTAATTTCAGTGTACCAAAATATATTATACTTTAGAATTGCATCAGGAGAAGTGTAGTTTGTGTGAGAGTTTCCTGCCGGGACTGGAACTGCTGACCCTCAGACTACATCTCCCACGGCTCTACCGACTGAGCTAGAGGGGCAGTCACTATGTAGCCTGCATCATTGGGCTTTTGAAAAGATCAGGTCATATTTGAGCTGTGGAGTATGGTACTCCCTCCAACCTCTCTGCTCTCTCTCCCTCTGGTTGCTGGTTATGGGATTCGAACCTGGGTCTACAGTAACAGAATTGTATGTGTACAGCAAAAGTTGCTGTATTATCTTTTACAGCTAAAGTACTGTATAGTTACAGCACATATTGCTGTTCACGAACAACAACTTTTTACAGTGCAGGTTCGGTCCGTATGGGCCCTGTGGACCTGCTGACCAGCCTTCGGCTGTGTTGGTTTTAAAACTATAGGCCTATCATCATCATCATACGCTGCCTTGCTGGTAAAATCTAACTTTAAAGTAAAGTCATATTCGAGCATAAATCTGTGTTTCTCTCATAGGGCCCTAGACGGGGGTAGCTGTGTCACTTGTCGATCCTAAGAAATGCCAATGTCCCTTGTCGATCCTAAGAAATGGGTCTTAATTGTCCCTTGTCGATCTAATGGGGTAGGTTTGTCTCTTATCGCTAACCCCCAGCATTCCCTTGTGCCTTGTCCATAAGGGCTAAAACAGGGGCTTGTCGCCTCGTCGAATTTACCTGTCTGGGGTCCTTCTCATGTATAGAAATGTATGGGAACCAAGGATGAATTTTGACATCCAAAAGAGGATGTTTTGGACATTCATTACATAACAAGGCCTCTGCCAATGGGTGGGAAGAAACCTGAGGGCAGTGCTTTCCCATACCCACCTCACCGAGAGGAGAAGTAGAATCACTGTAACTCTCAAATGGGAGTCCAGCCCCGATCACTGAGGTATAACTCTACCCAGGACATTAAGAGACCCACCTCCCCCCTCGAGGGGGGAGGTGTGTGCTCTCAGACCCTGCCTTCACTTATCACTATTGCCCTCTCCCGATCGATATGCTCTCCCCAGTGGGCACATAACATTGAATAAACATTGACAAACGGTTGTCAATGTTGATTCAATGTTGATTCAACGTTGTTTCAATGTTGAACTAAATGTTGTGCCCACTGGGTCCTCTCCCCCTAGTCAGCTAGTCGTGTCCTTGTTCTACATTAATTTGATATCCGGTTTACTATGAGATACAGGACATACGCTTCTTCTTTTTCTCAGATTGACATGATGATAATTAAAATCTAGTTGTAACCATGAACATGTATTCAAAGACATCATAATACATATCACACTGATAACCTTGTCCGTGTGTTAACCCCACACCTGAATACTGATTACAGGTAGGACTTGACATGTGGCTCTAGGCATGGTCTATTCACTGATTACCACCGAGTGATTACAACATATATATTAGAGTAGATATAAGTGGCAGGCCCTCTGAGAACGACATAAGAGCTATCCTAATATCCGGCCAGGCAGTAATGTACACGCCTGTTACATGTATACGAATAACTATAGTCATACAGTGGTTTCTATATCTCTTGAATTATCAGCTAATACATCCAGACACTACGTTAGTATGGAGCATATAGCAATATCATGAATCAGATAACAAGCGGACATCTAAACAATAGATCTATGGTATATGCATGCATGACATTCAAAAACTAAGCGTTATAGGTGATTTAAACCATATTATAGTTATCTATTTTCTGATAATATAGAAAAGTCATTGTGCCATAGTTCTATGATGTAAACATTCCATGCTTCGTATATAAATAAAAATGGATCCTTAGATTTTGCGGAATGTCTTCATCGAGGGCGGACTAACTATCTATACGCCTAAATACCGGTGTGTGGATGTCTGGAGTATAATTGAATTGGATGTGTTCATTTGCCAGTTGGACCATTTTTTACTTGAAATTCCTTTTGGATGTAATTCACCATAAGTTGCCATACACTTGCTGTTTTTTTGTCCAACTTAAAACATGGAAAAGGAAGTCTGCACGCATATAATATGTGCAATGAGTATAATATGGATTTATACACCTGGCTGTGTGAGACATTCTGTATAACCCTTTAGACTTTTAATTATTTTAAACTTTTAATATGCTTTTATTGAGAGGTGACTGCTGCATAAAGTTAAATCATAAAGACAAATAAGAACAGGTAGAGCAGACAATTTTAATTTAGACATATTTCAGTAGCATTTTGGTAAAAGCTTATACCACCTTAATAGTGAAATCTGCCTCCCACAATATACCTTTCTCGTATGGGGGGGGGGGGGTCATTTATTTTGTACACCGTTACGTCTATATAGGAGATACTATTATGTGGGCCCTATGTCTAGATAGAGCCAAATTAGAAGCCTCAATAATTATAATTAGTCAACTTATGTGTGTTTCTGGTTGACCACGCCTGAACTGATTCATCTGTTTTACTTCAGATTACATATGCAGGTAGTGTTTTGCGGTAAGAAAATTGCACGTTCTAGAATAAACATTAGCAGCAATAGAGGTTTACTTCTGTGGTAGGGACAACACCCCCCTCCCAGCACACACACACGAGCTATGGGTTTTGGGAAGGGAGGATATATTTACTGTGTACATTCCTCGCACTCGTATGGCATGGGATATAGTAGAGCCAGCTGATTTTATAACTTGTGTACACTGTCGAACACCCAGGCCTCCCCACGCATGTATAGCTTAATTGAATTAGCGGTTTTATTAAGCAAGCAAACTGAGCTTTCTACACAAAAAAATGATATCGGTGACTAGAGTCAGGTTTCAATTAGTCCCAGGTACTGGCTTCATGGTGCCTCATGATTCATTGGGGGGTAGTGGTTTACAAAACGTGACGTATAACGATAAAAATGGGAATATCATGGATGGATTGAACATTGCTCATATATGAAATACCGAGGAAGTCATGGGGGAAGGGGGGGGGGTAGATATAGCCTTGGCAAAACTAATCATGTGTGGTAGGGAGCATAAAACATATATAGGGTCCATGAACTGAAATATGGACTGTAAGACTTGTGGACTTTATATCGACTCGCAGATATTTGTTTTCAAATTGATTATACTATAATTCTATAATATTCAAGAAAGGGGTTACTTTGAAAGAACACATCATTGCAGGAATTGATTTTGGGATCTTGGAGTAGACCTGAGTTTACTCCTCCCCATCATCCAACCAGTAAATTTGGTAAATAGAGCAGGATACACCTTAAAACAAATGAAACTTACAAAGGTATCCCAGTTAGTTTACAGTGTTCTGTCAGCGCAAGGTCAGCACAGCACTATGTCTTATTTCCTGGGATGTATTACTTAGAATAGCATGTATGTCCGATATTATTCAAAATCTATTTCCAAAGGGAAAAAATGGACTTAATGAAATGCTGTAAATACCTTAATTGTGGTTACATGCATGTGGATTTTTTTATAGGGTGTGTATTGACATAATTATACTCAAGGATTCTCGCGTTCCCATTATTCGTGTTCGTGGTGTTTTGCATGTGAGGGACTTATCGAAGAGAAATTATGATTGAGGTGAAATAAAATAAAATAGGCACATGCATGGGTATTTTCTAATACGCCATATCTTAATGTAGAGATCCTATAGCATATATATTCACTGGTGTGGGAATTATCCTGAATCTCTCCCCTCTTCCGTGGAGCACACAGTTTAGGGGCGACCACCCCATGAATGTTCTCCCTAGGGCTGAAAGAGTCTGCCCAGGACCTTTATCATGTAGACCTATAAAACAGAACGCTATACGGTCACATTTTTGTCAAAGCATATAGCAAGGTATAGAATCTTAATTGTTTTGGTGGTAGCCTCTGAAAGCAGTCAAAACGATAACATCTGGTGGTGGGGATGCTATAATTCTCCCAACTCTCCGCCTCCCTTCTTCTCATATCATTGGCTTGTATGTGTGTGTGGAGGGGGGGGGGGCTTGAAGGCAGGGGGTGTAGCCCCGTATACCTACACGGTGTGGTACAGTAGTAAGGTATAGTGAATATTCAGACTCCATCCCCCTTTATCTAGGATCTCCAGGGAAAGTACGACGCACATTGGGAATATCGGAGCGGACCCATTGACCATAACACGAAACTAAATCGTTGAACTTTCTGTCTATGGTATATAATATTATACATATATACACTTTTTAGAAGTCTATGTAGAAATCGTGGTGTTGGTTCTTACACTGTTTCCAGAGGTACAGCGAGAAGCAATAAAATGCTTATGGGAAAGGCATTTCTTAATGGGTTTGACTTGTATTTGTAAAAGTACCACATGACCGATTTTACAACTTTATATAGGTCCAATAAATACTAGAACGTGAGATCCTTTGAACGACACCATCTATTATTGTTTGGAAATATGAAAGTAGTGCTGGACATGGAATGAAGTGTGGAGGAAGTGCTGGACCAAGAACATACAGTAAAAAACGAGATGCACCTTTGAATAAGCGCTAATGTGAAATGCAACAACATAAGAAGTTAAAAATGAAATTGCATTATTTTCAATTTCCATCACGATAAAACTATAACAAATCCAATGTAATCATCCTCATTCTTAAAGGCCCATATCATACCTTCTCGCTAGAATCACCCAAGATATCTTGAGGAACCCATATATAACGCAATTTGTGGTCATGACCTATGCTTGAATGCAGAGTTGAATGCAGAGTTATAACCCAGTGCTGAATCCAAGCAGCCTGTCGTTCTGCCGACCATACGGGGTTAATACACTTCCTAAGGGTTGGCATGATGCATTCATGCAGCACTATCCAAACTGACGACTGTGGCAGTGCCTTGTGCACTGTAATGACAACCAAGGATCAGTTCTGTTTTACCCCCACCAAATTACAGACATCACTATGTCAGGTGGATTCCACAATCCAAAAGGATACCACACAGGTAGCCTCTTATTGTTAGGGAAATGATACATCATTGTCACTGTCCTAATCTGATATAGGGTCATAACAACCAAATTGAGGACTTGCTTCAGGTATGTAAGATTCACTGCACCGTTGGTCACGTATATAAGTCCTTTTTTTAGCTTTCATCTTTAACAAGTATGACAGTCTTAGATTACAGGCTGGCTGCTGATGCCATTTGTGGATATAAGGTATATAAAATGTACCACACAGAGATCTTGTTTTTGGAGAACCATCTATTCCAAGGCACTCTAGACACAACTATTTAAAATATATAACACAATACTTCTCCTATCAATGTCAACTGTACCTCAATAGTATACATGCATTTGAGTTTGATTGTGACTGTCCCCGAACCTACTCAGAGTCTCTACAATATTTGCCCAAGCCTCCATAAATCTTACATGACGAGCAGATTATCCCCTGCAGCCAGATATGAATGGCTTTACATACACATAGCAAACAGGTGCATACCTCTCCCTGACAGTACTAGCCCTACACATGCTAGTGCTATATACCAGTGCCTGCAGCCAGTACAGGTATATGTACATGGGTTTTGGTGGACAAACATGCATGTTGTGTTTACCTATACTGCTGATTCCTCCTCTATATACTCTGTGCCATCCTCCCTTCTAATGTCATCCATATAGGTCATAACAGTCTCTCTATACTCAGGAGTAATGCCGAACCCTTTAAGGGCCGCATGATGCTTTAATGTGCAATAGGGCCTTTGTCGTCATGATGAATACATACATGCAGCTCAGACAAGTGATTCGTAATTGCTGCAGCAATGCATCATGCCGACTCCATCGGGTTGATACACTCCCATATGATGCCTATGATGCATCAATGAAGTCCTGGCGAGTCTACTCGCTGGGGATGCATTCATGCACGATGAAGACAAGGGGTATAGAGTGCATGAAAGCACTATATGTGCCATAAGATGCTAAACCCCTCACTAACCCGCCCCCAGTGACCTCTGGTGACCTTACATTGCCGGCAGATCATCGTTACATCGGACTGCATGTAGAGGGGCTGCATCAAACATGCTGGTAAGTAGTGAATGTTTGCCTTGGGTTTTTGATTCTGAAGTGGCCGTTGCAGAGAGGGTCTGGTACTGTTTCCCTTGTATTTACCTGGGAATTGCACCTAATGACTCCAGGGCGGATGCTTATACCTATATAGGAGGCCACTTCCCATCCCCATCCCCCTCTCTAAACCTCCCACGACCCCGCCCCCCACCCCCCATCCCCATGGCCCTTCCACGCCCTTTAACTATATAATATGACCATAACTTGGGGAGGGCTCTGTTTGTTTCAAGTTCGTATGCACTGTCACGTCCCAACGCACAGTCATATGTGGATTGTGGATCAACCCATATCAAACACATAAACAAGATCGGTGGCAGCCCCGAATACAAATCTTGCTGGTCCCAAACCAGGTGCCTGCCACAGGAGAGGGGGAGGGGAGGGGGCTCAGGGATGTATGGGGATCCAGAGGCCAAGACGTAAGACCTTCAGTCACTCCTTTCATATTCACCAACCATCGTTTTGTCCCCCCCCCCTCTATATATGTGTAGGCCTATGTAAGCATGCATGTATTTAGGGCTAAAGGTGGAAAAAATGACAAACCTATATATATTACGTAGATTTGCATAAATCAAAATTATTTAACCATATTTCCACTTCTCATAGATGGATATACTTCGATAAAATAACTTATGTGTGAGAAGTCTGGCATGTAATGGTTAAAGCAATGGCGTTCGGATAGGCCTCTCTCATGTCTGTGGGATGTTCCTTCTGTTTGACTGCAAAAAATCAGTCGGCCGATTTAAACAACAAAAGTGGTGGCCCACTAATGTTAACATGTTGCCTGGGTCGACATGGCTAAGCCGATAAGCTTGCACATGCTTGTCATTTGTACAGTATAAATCTGATGTAAAAGGCATTTCGGTCCCAGCACACGTCAGTCCCTACCAGTGCCTGACGCTGTATTTGCATTTAACCCTTTATGGGCCGTATATTGCTTTAATGTGCTATGTCTATAGTGTCCCTTTGTCATTGTGATGCATGAATCATTGAAAGCAGTCCTGTCGAATATAATCCTTGCCAGGGCTTTAGTCTAGCATCATGCCGACCCTTGAGAGTGTGCATGTATCAACGCCTGGGTCAGCATGGTGCTTGAATGCATCCCTTGTGAGTTACTCGCCACGGCTGCAGCAGTCATGCATCATGACGATATGGGGCATTAAAGCGCTATGCCGCCTTTAAATGGTTAAAGTGGTAAGAGGAAGATAGGAAAAAAACAGAGACAAGATGAAGAAAAAAGGGCTGTGCCAAGTGTATAGTGGATGCGTTGATGGCTTCGTGACTTCAAAAGGCTGCTAGGGATCAGAGGGTGTGGGGAGCAAGGGTGAAAGAAGAAACCTTACGGTGGGGCTAGACATAGGTACAAAGACGCAACTATTATCCACCCCTATACAGGGGAGGGGAATGTGCTTGCTGTACTGGGTGGGGTGGGGATCAGAATCTAAAATGAGTGCATTCCAATTGATGGAGAGGCACACAGAATTTAAACCTGAATCGTGGCACGGTTAAGTCTCTCTATGAGGTCTTTGTACTTACCAATACTTAGCCAAAAAAGAAGTTGTGCTTTGAATTTGTTGTTCAAAACGATCTGCGAAAAGGGCCCTTAGCGTAGGATGCACTAAGGTCCCTTTTCTCAGTACATGCCACAAATGTATTACAGTTGTAACTATTATTGAACAGACGTTCGAACCATTAGCTTGATTTATCTCGAAGTATTACCAGAAGGAGATTCCATAGGCGTACTTTGAATTTTCTATACAGATGACTGAACGAAGAGTATATGCTAAAATAAATGATGATTGCTGCATCGACTGCTGTAAATGATTTCGATCACATTTGAGCTCCGAATTTAAATGTGGGATTGTAACAAATGTTGCGTCCAGTTACGTCTACCTATTCCGAACTAAGATAACACGTTATCTCATAATATCCTTATACAATTAGCCAATTATATGCTTCAATGTGTACAACCAAGTGTGTATGTTGAACCATCTTCAGTGCGCTGTAGGATTCCGTAACAGCCAATTTTGGCCATCCTCTTTCAAAGAGTCTAAACTGGGAGTGGAGTGCAGGTATGTATAGGATTGGTGATAAGGCTTGCTTCTATTTGGCTGTGCTGTGATTCGACCACCTGGAGAGTTATAGTCCAGACAGGTATGTATATAGAAGCCCTCTATATAGGTGTAGTTAAGTCTCTATTATAGTCAATGGGGATAGTCTAATCGCCAACATCAACGCTATAATGATGGAAATCAAATTATCCCGCTGGGCGAAGCACTTGATATTATGGATGTATAAATATACCAGGCACAAGATACAATTTCACTGCGGTGAGAGACCAGCTTCTTACCAGATTCAGAAATAACAGATTTGGAAATGATGTGTTGCATCGCTACTCCTAGAACGGGACAGAGAATACAGGTCCTAAACATTGATATGACACTAAACATGGTGCTCTGAAGAGAACTTGGGGGAATCTATTAGGTGGAAACATACACCACCACCCCCCCCCTCCCCCCAAAGGAAAAAAACACACATAAAAAAACCACTGTCTTAGCTCCTTATTCCCATTGTGGTAAACATAATATTAATTTTCTGTACGACCCTAATACACACGTAGTTTCATGCTTCTGCTCTACTTCTATCACTTTTTATGAGGCTGGAGTAGTACTCATGGGAGTGATTTGGACATGTGCAGTTGGTCATGAAGTGCTTAAAATGCACTAACAGATGATCTAGGATAACCAGTCACCCCCTCCCTAGCATGATACCCTATCACATATATCAGGATAGGATTTCAGAAGTGCTGTGTCTACCAACGATGATCAGTTCGTCTTTTTGCATTTGTCCACATGTATAAACCTACGTAGGCCATAGACCTCGGCAGTCTGACCCTTCAGTGGGAACGTGCCTCTCTGCACACCCGCACTGAGATGTTATGTAGAGAGGGATTATCTGACTTTTCTAATGCCATTCAATTAAATTCAAGGTGTGGGGGCGAGGCAAGTTATTTTCTCTTTATTATTTTATGGTGTCTTTGAGTGCGTTTACAGGGTATGGCGGACCCGACATGACTCAAGGGTAGATGTGTGCAACCGTTGTGGCATGTGGAATATAATAATGAAAAGTTCCCATATTACAACATTCATATTGTAGAGGGACAGTGTAAAGCAAACTTAATTTAGGCCAAAAATAATTACCTCCCCCCTCCAATGATATAGGCTAATAATTATTAAGGGGATCGACCTGCGCCATCTAAATGCGCCACCTATGAAATTAAAGGTGTTTACGAGGGTTCGGTCAATTCTAATCTACCAACAATTTCTGTTAACCACTTTGGATTATATGAGTTTGATATGTGATGATCTAATAAAGCAAAGAAATCAATACCTCATAGTGCTAGATTCATGATATATTGACATTTCAAGATAGACATCCTTAACTATGACAGTGTATGGGTAAGCCCCTATATTTTTTCAATGCTTTTCAAATTTCTGAGAGATTAACCTATTATGTCTCAACCAAACCTTTCCATTGACAAATGTTTAGAGGAGATCATATGAAACATGATCAATCCATGAAAATAAGTACCAGTAGTCACAGGTGAACCAAAGAGCATTGCCGGTTTAGGGGGAAAACACAAGTGTAAAAAATTCTGTTTTCTCTACACTTTGAAACACAAAAAAATGGCCAACAATTTGTAGGCCTAGGGCTAGGCCCAATCAAAACCTTAGCTTTCTCCTACATAGGATCACAGGCCTAAATATTACCAGGTCTGTGATAGGATAAAATCAAAACATTTTACAAAAAAAAAAAAAGTGAAGTGATTTACTGATAGGCCTAGGCCCTATGAAATAAAACAGTTTCATGATTTTAGGTTTCATGCTCATCATAGGTAGATCTACCGGCCTAATACAGCTATACATATTACAATCCATTTATGTCCAAAGCAGTATGACAACATCAAGATATCGGTATTAGAAATGCCTATTACAGATTCCACCGACAGTCGTGAGTGTCTGATTCAATGCTGCCCGCCAATCTCCCCCAGCAATATTGATCGCGAATTGTGCAATGAACGCTCCCCTCGGGCGGGCTGCTTTCCTACGACGCAGCACTAGAGAGTTCTCTTCCGGTAATATGGCCGACACGTGAAGCGAACCACCGTTTGACAACCGAAAAATATTCCAATATGTCAATTTACCACGACGAAATAGAGATCGAGGACATGGAATTTGATGAGGAGGCGGAGACCTACTATTACCCATGTCCCTGTGGCGATAGATTCCAGATAACCAAGGTAATTCAGTCATTTTATCTCCCCGCTCCAGCCCGCGCTGTCTCCCAAGCAAAACAACATGGCTACAGGCTGGGATGCAAGCCGGGCAGGCGGCCTACATTTACTATGCTGTACACTCATAGACATGTCCCACCGCTATGTCTGGCCGTTAGTGTTGGCAGCTAGATAACATCCTATGGTACTAGACGGTTGTCACGGGACACAGACACCAAATATTTGGTTTAACAGATAGAAATGGGAGGGCGATGGTGGAAGTTGTACGTGGGCGAAAATGTGTGCATTTGCCGATTCAGTGATATTAACAGTATTTTATTTGCAGGAAAGTTGTGCGGTTGGCTTCACCAAGTTTATGAGTTTCAATTATATCAGTCTAATCAGGACTACTACATCTTTCATTTAAAAGGCGGATATTTAAAATATAGCTACGTCAGCCTACACCCGACTGGTATATAGTTAGGGAGTGATCATTTTTTAACAACAGGGGGGGGGGTGGTCACCGTGGTGGGTTTTCCGCGCGGAGCGCGCGAAATTTTTTACCCCCCCCCGGTCAAGGGGTCAAATTTTTTACCCCCCCCTTAGGGTCGAAAATCGGCTCGCGCGCGGGCCCTTTGAAGCATAATAACGCGCAGGCTTTTTGGCTCAAAACCGGTTAAAATTTTTTGCCCCCCCCCCCCAAGAGGGGTCCAAATTTTTTTGCCCCCCCCCCGGTCGAGGGGTCCAAATTTTTTTGCCCCCCCCCCAAACCCACCACCCCCCCCTGTTGATAATAAATGATCACTCCCTTATGGTGTCACCACCCTAAAGCACTAGGCCGTGTTCGGAAATTTCAATATTGACCACCATCGACCTGCCATTTGAAACACTTAAAACTCTCACAGTGTTTAGCCACCTATACCATATTTTAGCTTATGACATGCAGAAAAATATATAACGGGTGTGACCCCAAAAAGTCAGGCTAGATTTTGCGTCAATCGCCATGGTAACCGGGTAGTGGTTTTGTACAGTGAGGCCTACGCAGCGTATAGATACACTATAGGGCCGTTTCACCCCCATAAACCTACACTGTTTATATGGAGTAGATAAATCCTTCTTTTAGGACTATAAATAAACACTTTCTGATCACCCTAATAACAAATAACCATGTATTTAACCCTTCTTTCCCTCCCCTATAGGCTAAATTCCGCAAAATAACAAAGTTCATAAGGGACTCTTTGGCCAGTAAACCCGGAAGTGACCCGATTTAGGGTGGTGACACCTTAAACGAAGACGGGTTGCCATGGTTACGAGTAAACTTTTTTTTTAATGACATATTAGAGCGTCCTAAACAATAAAAAAACACTATATAAGGTCTAACTAACAGATTTTAGCTTTATTTTGGCCAAAAAAATATCCCCGGGGGTCCTGCAACTAGCCAAAATCGACAAAAATTGCGGCCGTTTAAGCGAGTCCTTTCTCGACGAACCTACCGAAAAATCTAGCCTGACTTAGTTTATACAAATACCACTCCAAATGAAGCTTAAGACATGAGGTTTCAGGAGGTATGCCCCCCTAAGCCCTGTGAGAGTTACAGACATGGCTAGAGCGAGCCAGAGGGCAAGTATGTGGATGATTTTCATGTCAAAATCACCAGTTTTGGCCCAAAATTAGGCCCCGGGGGCCTATCATTGTTGTTTATTTACCATAGCAACCCATAGCAACCAATGGAATGTACAACCTAAGGCCATAATAAGCAAGCACAGTGAATACACTTCACTCCTACTGCATAATATTCCAAAAAAATAAAGAAAATCAATGAAAAAAAAGAGTCCCTGCCTACTATTTCCACCAATGCAAGGCCCTCCCTTTAAGGTGTCACCACCCTAAAGCACTAGGCCGTGTTCGGAAATTTCAATATTGACCACCATCGACCTGCCATTTGAAACACTTAAAACTCTCACAGTGTTTAGCCACCTATACCATATTTTAGCTTATGACATGCAGAAAAATATATAACGGGTGTGACCCCAAAAAGTCAGGCTAGATTTTGCGTCAATCGCCATGGTAACCGGGTAGTGGTTTTGTACAGTGAGGCCTACGCAGCGTATAGATACACTATAGGGCCGTTTCACCCCCATAAACCTACACTGTTTATATGGAGTAGATAAATCCTTCTTTTAGGACTATAAATAAACACTTTCTGATCACCCTAATAACAAATAACCATGTATTTAACCCTTCTTTCCCTCCCCTATAGGCTAAATTCCGCAAAATAACAAAGTTCATAAGGGACTCTTTGGCCAGTAAACCCGGAAGTGACCCGATTTAGGGTGGTGACACCTTATACAGTTACAGTACCGGTAGATATCTACATGTAGGCCTACAACTATTAATTTTAGTAATATTAAATATTAAACTACTTTAACATTTGCTCGATTCTCTTGTTATTCCCCCCATTATTAATATTATCATTACGGAAGTGATCATTATTTAACAGCAGGGGGGTTAGTAGATTTCCACGAAAGCTCCAAAAAATTTCCACGCCACCCTCCTTGAGAAGCGTTACGTCAGAATTTTCCGCCCCCCTTAGAACTATGCGAGTTTTTTTTCTGAAAAGGGGTAGGCCCTACCATTTCTTTGACCCGTCCCCCTAGAGGGGTTATGCGCGAACCAAACCTCTAGTGCGGGTTATACAGTATTCTCAAAGTCTAGGTGCGGGTAACACAATTGAAGGGTGTTTTGGGGGTATATATTATAGACAAATGCCAACGCCCATTGATACCGTGTCAACTGTATTTCACGAGTGGGGGCTGGGGCCGCAGGCTGAGTGGGATGTGCCCAGCCCCCACTTGGTATCAATGTAGTTGGCATTTGTGTTTTTTTTTTTTAATTTGAAGCCATTTAATGAAGAAAAGAAAATTCGTATTTCGTATTTAAAAACAACAACACTGTAGACCTTTTCTAACACCCCTAAAAAAGCCCAAAGTAGACCTTACAAAAAGTAAGATTTTTTGCCTCAGTGTAGACAAACCACACAATGTACTATAGAGTAGACATTTTTGTCTATTTTACATTCCCGTAGTAAGTCAATGGCAGCTGTTTTCAGCCAGGGGGAAGCGTTTTTTGTAAGACCTTTTTGCAGGTTTTATCAGTTGAAAAATATGTTCCCCATACCTGTCTAACTCCAGAATAAAGATAATTTCAAAAAAGGGCATGGGCCTCAAGGGAGACTCACAGAATGCCCCTATGGACCTTCTCCCCAGAGCTCCTAGGCGACTCCCAGGAGTTCCTAGATGGGAAAAGTGGAAGAGAAAGTCAGTCCAAATAGCTTGGGAGGGGTTATGGGGAGACCCACAAAATGTCACAGGGCGCTCCCACATAACTCCCAGGAGCTCCTAGACGACTTCCAGTAGTTCCTAGATGGTGGAAGTGGAGAGTTGGGGAAAGGGGAGGTGAAATCAGTCCCAAATGGTTGGGGAGGGCTCAGGGGGCTCAGAGAGAAACTCACAATATGTCACAGGTACCTCCCAGATAAGTCCTAGGAGCTTCTAGAATTGACAAATAATTCCTTGTTCCTGAAAAAATGTACACCTTCAACCTTTCGATCCCTCAATTCAATCACTTAACCCGGACCTGGAGTCATTTGTGATGTATACAGGGGTAGACACTAGCACTGGCCCGGGAGCCAATGGCCCGTAGTTCTAGATCCGGGCCCGCAGTTTTCTCAAGAATTACCTTTCTGTGGGCCCGGGTGGCAATTTTCTAGTGCGGGTTATAGGGTTCTCTCAAAGTCGGTGTGCGGGTTATATTCGAGATGCGGGTTATACGCGGAAATTTACGATAATTCATATAGATAATTGCCTCTTTAATAACATCTTCTAAAATTGCTAATGATAGGGTGATCTGCCTAGAAGATAGGAATATCAACGAGGATCTTTACCAATCAGGTCTTGTTGGTTATGCAAGGGGGGGGGTAAAAAATGGGTATTTACTTAAAAGTACTAAAGAAGCCATAATTTAACTCTCTGTGCGGGTTGTAGGACCTTCCTAAGTAGGGGGTGGGTTATATGTAAGATGTGGGTTATACGCATTCATATTTATATCTGTGTGGTGGTGTACATGTACTTTTAGTGCGAGTAATTAAGCTTATGCTTACTTAAGTAGATGTGCTTAATATACTACCTGTAAATAAACGTACAAAGCCAAGAGTAATTTGAACATATTCATATTCTAGTTGCTGTCAGTTGAATATCTAATTGAAATAACAGTAGAGATTTCACGACAATTTCTAGGATACAGTGTGCCATGACTGATATACCTGGCGCAAATCAGCCCCCCCCCCCCCCCCCCCCCCCCCCCGTCCCCTCCAGGCAAAGCTGAGCTTGCTACCGGGGCACCCCTCCCCTGTTCGAAATAAGGACGTTCAAGAAGAAAAGGGGAGGGAAGGAACATCCTACAAATTATCATTTGGTACCATTAATCCCTACCATTACTGGCCGGTCGGGAAAGACGATCAATTTTGAATATTTGCGATTAAAACCCTACAATATGACGTCATTAATTTTAATTGAGAATAATGTCAATTTGCCTCCCGGACATGGCTGAAAGGGGGCGGGGCATCATGGATAGAGGTGGAAAAGAACAATGATACATCATTTGACCTCTACTTTTTGACTGAGTAATATACGACTGAACCATGTTTTAGGATGTTTTTGGGACATGGGAGAATCTATGTCATTCAGTGTGTGTGGGACATAGACATGAGATGACAAAAGGGACAGATAGGCAAGGTCGGGGGACAAATGTTTCCTTCGAAAAGAAATTTAAAATGTCTTTCCTTCCATGTGATATTGAGCTGCGATCTTCGGGTACTAATTTCTCTCTTTTCGGTAAACTCTTAACAACTGTTAAATTGCTACCCTCTAAATGAAAAGTACATAGACTTCAGTGTTAAACCAAAGATAGAAATCAGGTTCTAGCCTACACTGCCTGATATTTCTCTCTTTACATACAGGACTGCCATCTACTACAGTAGAAATATGCTCATATACACAAAAAAATCCATCTAGGTTGTTTAATTTAAATTTAATTTAAATGAACCAGGAGAGGTGGAAGCGAGGCTAGCGCATGCCACACGTCAAAGAGTGGCGCCACTGGTACTTCTTGTACTGCGCGGGATGTCAATGTGTGCAGACAAACTTTTACCACCCGTATCTCCGCCTTTTATCGTCTGATCGACTCGCTTTTTGATAGGGACAAAAGGCGGTACATGCCCGCAGCCTGCAACTGTCGGCCACACCCACCTGCACACCCACACCCACCTGCTCACCCACACCCACCTGCTGGCCTGAAATCGAATAACATACATGTATGACACATGACTTGAGGGTACTTTTTTAAAAGGAATTCATTTCTGATGCCAGAATTGACCAATGAATGATTACTGTATCTAAGTACATGTACATGATAAGCTCCAGCTCCAGCTTACCCTGAGTCATCTGTGAGGCCACTCACACGCTCAATCTTCCTAATTATTCTGGATGGGCACTCTGATAAAATAGTAAACAAAAGTGGTATGTGCCATATGTATTCCCATTCGAAAGGTGGGCAACTGGCAAACAGATCGACCGAAGTTATGAATTTTGATTATTTTAAGTACTTAAAAAGTTCAAAAGTTCAACAATTCACCGGCCAAATAATTGCACTCGTCGAACAGGAACAGCTATTTGTTGTCAATATTTTTGTAGGATGTCTGCCTCTAACCTTAGAGATGGGCTCTCTACATTCTATGTCTTCTATGCTCTAACGTACAGAACACATTTTTGGCAAAAAGAACTTTTTTAACCCACTGTTTTGTTATGGACAGAAATGAAAAGCGATGACTTGGGGATCAACAGTACAATTCGTCACTTTTAAGTTTTCTATGAATCCCTTTGTCTCTGGCCGCGTGGGAAAGTGCAGGGATCATTGCGAGTAGACAGTATTTACAAGTCAGTGTAATGATAAGTAGACTAGCCCCTGGCTTTAGGATGCACCTCGCCAAAGTAAAATCCCTGCTTGGCGTGTATCTCTTCAATAGGACACAGAAAAGCACTTTATGGAAGCGGGAACCTATGTTTCATTGGCCGTGAGGTGAATAGGGCTACTCCTCGCCAGATCCCCTCAAAACACTGACACCCTAATTAGTTTCTGGACATTTCCCATGTCAAGTTAAAAACCTGGTCTAGTGAAGATCCATCGACGTGGACACCGAACAGGTCCCACCAGTAGTGGTCTTAACAGCGTTCTCACTATACATGTACTATAGATTTGAATATATTGACACAATTATAATTGCAAATGGTTTGTTAAAATAATAGTGACATGTATTTAGAACAGTGCCCCTGCAATAAAGTCCTTTTTCGCAGACCACGCCGCATTAATGTTAATGTCGATATTTTTATAGAAAAGATAAATAACAACCTTTTCTTAGAAAACCAAGTGCTGCATCGGATGAAGCCATTGTACTTCTCACAGCTTTGAGTTACATCATTAGATCCTACTTATTTTTGGTGAAAGTCCTGGTTTAGTCAGATAGAAACAATTCTTTTTTTTCTTTAAATTTAAACTTCACCGCCTTTCTAGGGGGGTGTTCTTCTTTTATAAATAACGTTTTGTCGCCTTGCCACAATTACAGGTGAACAATCCAGCAAAGTATACATGTGACAGGTCCAGTATGATCAACAAATATATACATTAAGGTTGAAATGACTCTGGTTTCCTTGTATTTCCAGGTACACACTATTTGCCTACTATATTTTCGTTCTGTTTTGTGCTTTTAAACAGGAGGAACTCGAATCTGGTGAAGACGTTGCCAAATGTCCCAGCTGCTCTCTACTCATCAAAGTCATCTACGACCCTGTAAGTTCATTGTTAACTCTATAAATGTAGATAAAAAGGAGAAACCCCCGAGAGACGTCTACCTCCCTTCCACCCTATCAGGCTACCTTGTCAGTTTGGGTTGATGTCAGTGTCTAGGCACGCTAGAATCCGTTCATGTTAGACTGGATATCTCATTTAACCGCAGCTCCACACCGAATGTACACACAGTTGTTTCTTTATCACTTTTAAACCAAGGTTTGGCTTTAAAACTTGGCCATTTTTAGAGAGGTGTTTAGATTATAGGCACAAAATAGATAATTGACAGAAAGACATAGAGAATATGATTAAAGTGATATATACACGTGGACGATTCCGTCGTGATCTTTTATATTGACAGAACGGAGGTTCAAAAGAAGAAAAACTGTACTAAATATTGGCATGTCGCATCAGTTTACATACAAGGTTGTCAACCCGACGGCAAATATGCAGCAACTCCCTGTACGACATAAACTCGGTCTATTGTCATAAATATTGGCTGTATCCCAACACAGCCAAACATGCTTCTTGTTTTAACATAAAGTCACCCCGATCCAGCTCACTGCATAAATCCCAGCGGTCCTGCAAGCCAATATAACACAGTATTGTGTATATAAATATTACCTGGTATATTATGTATTATAATGTATGAGCGTAGCGCACTGAGTATCCCAGGCCCCTGGCGCTCATCTCCGGTGCTTCCCACACCAGCCGGACCTGTCATTCACTTGTCAGACCTCTTTAATAACAAATAAAAACCCACTGAATAATCCTGGGTTGACTTTGACGCAAGTCAGAAGTCAGGCTGAGCTCTGGGGTTGTCAGTCAGTGAGTGGAGCTTGTGTCCCCAGGCCTGGGGTCATGTGATGGGAGCCTGTGGATACTAGACAATGTGAGGTATTGTCAGGGATGGGAGGGATTGTTTATCAGACTGTCTGCACTTACACCCCTACCCGGCGGTGATTACATGTCCAGGGACAGGTGTGTCTACAATGCATCATCAAAGGTGTGGAAATGCAATCTTGGGAGGTGCCCGTCTATCAGCCAGTACCCCCAAACCCCCATCTCCCACTACCCCACCACTACCACACCACTACCCATATGATTGGTTTACGACCCCATCATTATCTACAGCAAACCTCGAAGGCCATATATTTGCACATTGTTTCCAAAATGCATAATTATTTGAGATTTTAAGATTCATGGCCATATCTTGGGAAATTATTCCAACGGTATTGTGAGAATCCACCACAGTGGAATGAACAGATAAATGGTGGATCGTTTGTTCGCAAATGACTCTAACTGTCAGTGGTAAACTGATACCCTCCCGACTCCTGTATAGTAGTAATTTCCCCCAATTTATACTAAACCCTTAGTCCCTATCACCAGAAAGATCCTGCCATGATAATTATCGTCCTGAGTACTATAGGGCTTGTGTCGACTGTTTGTGAAAGTGAGGAGGGTATGGGTGCTACCCCGATAACAAGGGACGCTATCAGTTTCATCTACATTTTAAAAGCAGTGTTCCCGGAAAATCACTTAAGAGCCGGGCCTTGTTTCCTTTTGTTGTAGAGGTCTGTGTTTAAGCCCATTGTCTACTTGGTGGTTATCTCTGTCTCTTCATGAAGACATGATGAGCCGTGTCCCCAGTCTCAGGTCAGCACAGACACAGGCCTTCTGTGGTGGGAGCGTTATCAGAACATTTACCTGCACAATGTGTACAAGACACCAGATCCAAGGCTCATTTCTTGTAGTACTATCACTACCAATATCTACTTGCTCTACCCCTCCCCTTCCTCCCATGGTGGCTAGATTAGTAATATAAGTGCAATTAGGCTAGCTTAAATACACGTAAATGTCATGGCAAATACTACCGATCATATGTTGAATTATTCACAAACAGAATCGTAAATTAACCTTCCTGGGTTTGTCGGATGTTATGCATCCACCTGCTGGGAACTCATACACCCATGAACCCATTATAACCCTATGGGGGCCGCATAGTGCTTTAATTTACCGGGTAGTCGTGATACATGCATACAGTTCTGGTGGGTACTCACCAAGGCTGCAAGCATGTAGTTATGCCGACCCTTTTGTGTTGATACACTCCTAAAGGGCCTGCATGCTGCATGAATGCCCCATGCCGACAAAGGGTATAGCACAGTAAAGCAGCATGCGGTCCTTAAAGGGTTAACCCACTGTAACCACCCACCGTCCCACGTCCCATTCATCTTCCACACCTCCAGCCTTACACACCTATTCTCACCTGCCCACAGTACCTAGAAATTAGGATCACTTTCACGGCCTCCATTCACACCTGGAAGGTAATAGATCCGATTTCCAGGCCCCAACTGTGTCGGTTGTGGCCCAGTAGTGTGGGCCTATAGGACATGGGATGAGTGGGTCCCTACATCACTGTGGGTGTATAACACATGTAAGGTAGTGTCGGCGGGGTCCTTCTAGGATACACTGGGCCGGTGTGGTCGACATGCTGTCTAAACCAGGTGAATTGTGTGTAACTGATCCCTGTGTATAGTCTTAATCAGAATAATGGCTATGGATTGTCATGGGGCGGCGGGGGGGGGGGGGGGGGGGGTGCATGGTACCGCCAACCTCCACGGTTTGACCTTACCCTAAGGGGAACGAAAGGGGACAAGATTGATTCGTATTTTTCGTTGGGAAAATTAAGATTATATCAGTAGTAAGGTTTTTCACAATATGACCATGTATTTACTATGTGTGAACTAACCTAGGTTACTATATTCTTTTATTTATGGATATAGATGTTTAAAAAGAATCATTTCCTAATTCTATTTCATTAGGGCGTTGCCCATTTTGTCAAGTTTTAAGTCGCCATAACTCAGAGATCTTTAGTGGAGGTTAAGTCGCCTCTCTATAATAAGTCGGTAATTGAATTTCTTTCAAAACCAATTCACTCAGTCGTGAGTTTCAATTCCGGCTCACCAGCCTGGGTGGGGGTTGGTGTGAGGGTGGGGTATAGAGGAAGGGTGGAGCTCTTCTTTATGTGCCGCCCTGGAAGACTGCGGCGTGCTGTGAAGCGGAAGACACACTCTAAACTGCCTCTTCAGAGTTAAATATTTGGGGACGGTTTAGTGGAGGGAGTCAATAAACTCCACTGGTTAGCATTTGGGTCAACACCCCGCCTGACCCATTTGGTGTTGGACCCCCACCTCCTTCACCCTATAGGGCCAGGAGGGGGCACCCCCCACCCCCAAGGTGTGGTCAGTCTGTGGGAGCTTTTTCATTTTCATATCGATATCACACATCACATCTCTCTCTAGTATTTCATGCAGAAAATGTCCAGGATTTACCCCACAACATGTGACATGTTGTGGTGTAAATCCTGGACATTTTCTACATGAAATACTAGAGAGAGAAAAAAAATATATGAGATCAACTCTGCTTGTGATGGTTAGATTGGTGCATCCACCCACATGGGAATGTGGCATGCTGTGGGGAGGAAGTAGTGACCACCAACAAATGAGACAGCAGACAGGGGGTCCCACGGTCAAGGTAAACTGACCAGCTGACCACATCCTCTCCCCTTCCACCCTTCCACCCTTCCACCCTAGCACACATACACCTGTACTGGGCCACAAAGGTTCACCTGTGAGTTATGGCTGAGAATTGGAGGCTGGCCTTTGAAGGCCCCAGCCAGGGGCCCCACCCTCCTATGGTCACTCTGATGGTACACAGTCTATGGCTAAAAGATTCCCGGTAGACGTGGGGGTGTGGTGGGGGTGTGGGGTTATAGGAAGTGCGTCACAGTGCTGTAGACGGCAATGTAACACTGACAACTTATCTTGTAACGGGATTAGAGGTAATCTACACCCGGCCGTGACCATGTCCAGGTAATAGCCTGCCTGTGTGCTCAGGGTTTAGCCAAAGGGCGTCTCCTCTTCCCAGTCAGCACAGGGGGCTTGACCAGCCCCTACACATCAAAAACTGTGTCCTGTTTTGAGGTGTTCACTTAATGTAATGTCAATATTGTGGGTCTGAAGTAATACAGATTAAAATAGCAGGTATTTTACCAACTTCGTGCTGATGGTCATGCATAACAAACATAAAATGTGTACATATGTCTAAATTATAATGACTCAGTCTACCGGTATATTTTGGGAATAATGTACATGTATGTACTTTTAAATTGTAGAATGGTATCTACCTGTCGTCGATACTCTACCCCTCGTGTTTACTCAAAATTCAGTGAAGCGTAAAAAATGAACCTCCGGTAGAAATGTCAGAATAATGTCAATACAATCAGCTAAACCAATATTATTTATCCCGTGTTATATGAGCCCTTGATATTGGATGTGACATTTTATCTGGGGAACTGGTTAGAAATCAATTGACATGGAGAAGGTTATCAGTGCAATGGCCTGGTACAGCTATCAGGTGTCTAGAAACAAGGTTTACAGGGTAGGGATCCAATTTACCCTCCTGTGATCCTCCTGATCACCTTTGATCCTTTAGCTATTGTTTGGGCAGGCAAGAAATGTGCTAATAGCACAGGTGGAGATCACCTACAGGCAGGGCCTAAATCTTACTGGGGTGTTGTGGAGAGGTATGGGCAGTTAGATTAGGATGGGCAGTGTTGTGAAATGGGTCAGTGCGCGGCATCTCTACCCAAGCTTTGACAGTGGTGGAGGTGGGCAAGGGTGCTCCTATTGGTGACAGGGGGCTGGGGGTGCCTGCTTGACCCTGACCACAAGATGACCCCCGTGCCAGACTGTCCCCTCTACCACGTCCATATCGCCCCACCCCATCTTCTCCAGTTATCCCAGTGCAGTTAGACCCTTACATCCACCCATTCTGACTGTTGGGTGGTCTGCTCCTTTAGGCATCCCCTTGATCCCATTTATAGGATCGTTATGGCAGATGAAAATGAGATATTTATAATAATAGACCACTATCCCCCTTGCGAACAATATTCAGTGTCCACAAATGTATCCCTAGCTAACTTATATTATGCTTGGAAGTGCCTAGAACCCATGTTGTTGTTCTGCCCCCCCCCCCCTCCCACCCTCCACCCTAGAACCCTACTCACTTTCACCACTTCACCTGGTTTCCTGAGAGTATCACTTGGTATGCTCAGACCTTAAAAGGCCACAGTAGGATTTACAGTAGGTCCTTCAGGGGACCTCCAGGGTGAACGCACCCCCGCCGCCCATCGTCAAAGCACCCTCACTAGGGCCTCAGACGTTATCATTAAAGACGTGGAAAACCTTAAGCATCGGTTAATCCCTAGATACACACTGTACCTGCCAGGGCGTCTAACCATAGACACCCATCTAGCAGCAGGCACAAGGCAAAACAGCAAATAAAAGAGGACAATATGTCAACACTCAGACATATATCCTAACCTAAGAGCAAGAAGCTCATTTTATCTCTGGGGAGCTCAAATAGAATTTGATGTATTACTGTTTGCAGCACTTCAATGGTAGAAGGGATCTGTGTAAATTCAAGAGACAAAAATTCACAAAAGACGAATAGGATAGCAGTGCTTCCCTTTGCCAAATTGACAAGAATAGTGCTCAGGCTAGTCAGAATCTGAGGAGGGAGGACATGTGGAAAAACAGGTGCTATATGACTAAAGCATATCCTTCGCACTGAATCGCATGCAACTTAAGAAGTACAAGCGAAGCAGTCATTGTAAATCGCAAGTTTCATTAGGAATGTGATTCGCCTGAAACAAACATATATTGATAAACCATTCTGAAATGCAGTTGAAACAGTATATAGGCCGACATTTTACATTATTAGACAGTATTTCCATAACACTTTTCTTCTCTGCTTCACGACGAAAACTGAAAGGAATGGACATTTTAATTGAAGACAAAAACAAAACAAGACGCAGAACAATATGGTACGCCCGCCCCCAACAAATGACAGCAACACTGTGGGGTAGGGCAGTAAAGGAGTCTGGTTGATGGAGGACCAGACCTAGATAGGGGGTTTATTGGTACCTGTGATTGATGTGGGCATGGGGCCTGCACCCAGTCACCTGTACCCCCTGATGACACCAGACCCCCTGACCCCCCCCCCCCCCCCCCCCACACACACACACACATTCACTCAGCCTCAGTCCTCACCTCACAAGGTCAAACAGGACAAAAACAACCATTTCTCTTTTTCTGTGCCGCCTTTTGTGGTCGTATTGTTGGCTAGTTTACTTGGAAATTATTTCAATCTAATCGAGGGAAGTGTATTTCTTTTCTTGGAATCCTTTTCATTTTCTTGTGCTGGGTTTAAAGCATGAATATAAAATGATGTCTTAATGTAAGAATATTGTTTTGTGCGAATTGTATCAAGCTGATTTATTATCCAAGCTCAAGATTAATTTATAGCACGGCTGTGTATGAATGAAAAGCAAGTTTATGGCAAGAGCTAGAGAGTTTCGACAAAAATACGAATGAAAAGCATATAGGCTTTCTTCAAGATTAGAATAACTTGGGGTTGTATATTTCTTACCCTATTCTGGCCGCCCACACTCGCCACCCCTCTGTACCTCCCACACATCCCACACACTCTATATGGTATATATGTATGGTGTGAGGTGTGGGGGTATGGGGCATGGTAGACAGGCGGGTGGGCTGCAGGCCAAACACATCCATAATGTGAGAATGGATGTTGGCTCAGATCTAGCCCTAGTGGGATAACACCTGTTCACTAGGGGATAGTGAGTGTCTAATAGTATATGACCACTACAAGACCCGTTCTGGTATCCATACATGTAATGATACTGATACTCTGGGAAGTTGTCACTCGTTGGTGAGATGGTCTCCTATGTTTACATGCCTGTAATTCCTCTGAGACCAAGTACCTAATCTGGTCTAACACCATGGACACCCTAGAGGAATTTTGCACACTTAACTCAAGGAGTTTCTCAATAGACATTGTGCTGTAACATTTAATGAATATTTTGAGTACACCAAATGTTCCTTCTGCTATTTCAATAATATTTCCATTACATGTTGGTGTATGCAAAAAGAGAAGAAGAAGAAGAAGAGAACTTACACTGTTTGGTTAAGGACACTTTAAAATATGGATAGGTGTAGAACTAGGGAAGGATCCAGGAATAGTGCTAATTAGGGCCTTAAGTACCCGGGGGCAGCTGTTGTCCTTACATGTGACACTGCAAACATGTCAAACATCTCTCAGAATTGACTGCTCCCAGAAGGCCACCACCCCTACTGTCACAACTACAGGTAATACAGCCTCTGGCCATGGAGCTTTCTTAACCCTTTAAGATCAACATGGGGCTTTAATGCACCATTCCTTTGTAATCATGATGCATGAATGCAGCCCTGGCAGTTAACCTGCCAGGGCTGTCGTCATGCATCCAGCCGACCCTACAGAGTTGGTGTACTCCTGAAGAGTCAGCAGATGGACGCAGCATTGTCAAGTTAATGGCCAAAGCTGCATTCATTCATCATGACGACAAAGGACATAACACATTAAGGTAGGATACGGTACTTAAAGGGTTAATGGCACTAGGCACTTCAGAAGAGGAACAGGACGCCTCTGATAAGAACTTGCCCTATTTGTAAGAACAACTGCCAAATCACCCAACTTCCAGCTTTGCTATTTAAACAGAAATGTGTCAGTCCATACTTGAATACATGGCTGGGATGATACTGGGGATGTACATTGTGAGCATCTTTGCAATGATAAATGCAGTGTGTATGGTATGTCTTCTCAAACATACCAGTACAAGAGGGTGTGGCTGAACCATTTGTCCGACATTTCACACCCTCGTTATGTGCCATAACTTTGTAAAAGTCCAACATTCCTGTATTTTTCTCTTCAAAAATATGTGTGCTATGGGTTGTAGTGATACCTTCAGGCAGTGACTCGTTCTAACAAAATCTGTTCCATTTCCATATCATTCCCAGCTCATAGAACTTTAGATCTTATAAAATCAACCTAAGGCAATAGCAATCGTATAAAATATGGGATAGGTTAACAACGTGATATGTAGTATCTAGACATACTGGTTATACTGCATACTGGTATATACCGGTATTAAAATATCTTGGACACTTATATTTTTGTTATCACAATACCATCTTTCCATTCAGCCAAGGTATATCCAATTCACCATTGCCATTTATGAAAATATCAAAAGCTCTTCACAGCTTGATCCAGCAAATACTCTCCGGTACAAGTGCTTATTGCACGTTTTACATGCAAACATAGCTGTTTTTACTGACCCATTCGTATTGAAGTAGGAGTCTGGTACTTCTGGTAACATGTAAAGTGTAGCCAGATCAGCTGTACTAACATTACACCCTGCAGTGGAGTAAGAGCCAGCGAAAAGGCAAGGTACCCCTCCCATCACTACCACTAATATAGAGATCGTCTCTCAAATATTTTAGGCTTAGCTTTAGAGAAATGTGTGAACCAAGTGTGTTATTAAGCCTATATTTTTACATCCTTTTCAACAAGGGGAGGAGGGGGGGGGCTAGAGTAATGTCTTTTTTCATCTACATGTAATATCTCCGTCATTACTCCGGCAACAATAGTTAAAACAATTTGTCTATTTTACAAGCTGCTGTTCTTAGAATAGACTTGCGTGAAGACACCCTCAAATATTCAACTCACCAAACACCGTTATTGAATATTGGATTAAATGCAAATCCAAATGGTATTTATAAAAAAAAAAGACATCATCCAAGTTCACACCGTTTTTCTCTTCTATAATCCTTCTTATATCCCAGGCACCCAGTGGCCCATGGCCTTGTTTTTGATGTGGAATCCGGGTTTCATAGGGTGGGTGCACACGGTGGTGGTGGTGGTGGGGGGGGGGGGGTAAAGATGGGGCACCGACTGTGTCCACTCGTGCATTAAACTAGAAAGGTCGTGTCACATAGCAAGCTACGTCATCTACGTCATGTGTGGCTAACGTCAACAAAGACGTCCTCGGCCACATTCCCGCAACTCACATCTCGTAATAATGATAATCCCTCGGCATCTTTATTCTGCCATCTTACTAGGCATATTTATTCATGACCACTTATGTTATTGAGTGCCGATGACATACTGCCGCATCTCAATGTAGTACATCATTCTAAGTAATCACATCTATTAAAAAACACACTATTAACCCCAAACCTACAATCTATGTAGTCATAACTTATGATAATTGTAGTGTCAGCATCCGCAAATCAGGTTGCATACATGATAACCACATTTTCTTTGTTATCATTTTGTTATAATATATCGCGGAATTATTTCGCTATGTTGCCTTTTCCTTTATGCGTATGCATGACGTGACCGATCTCCTTTTTGGACTGAGACTTTTTTGGTCGGTGAGTTTATGTTTTCATGACTTCTCCGCATACCAACTCCGCCCCACCCACGCCCTTTGAGCGGGCGCCGCCGGCGACCAGGTTTAAGGCTTTAAATATGTGCATTATGGATTCACGGTGAAAGGTGGTGAAGACGTTATGTGCGGTCAGGTCCGCAGACACTTCAAAGATTTTCTTTCATTCTTCAACGTATGTTTTCTTTTTGCCCCCTTGAGTTCACACCCAGTGAGTTTCTAACATGAACCACTTGTGTATCTCTCCTGTATCCGCCATGCTGAACTACATCGTACCAGCCCGATACTCTCCTCTCAGATTCCTCTTCCTCCAGGGCCAGAGGCCAACTAGATGCACGTGGTATGTGTGCTGTGGTACTGATATGGTTATTGTTGAGGTATCATTAGTTTGGGGGTAAAGTTGACTCACTGATGTAGGAAAAAAGGGAAGGGGACCGTGATCACCAAATAACGAGTCCCCCTATATAAGCCTATAATAAAACCTGATTATAATACGTCATTGCATTGGTCGTTCTGGGATCGTGCTGACCTTACAGGGGCAAGGTATACCAGAAGGGCCGAGATGATGCACCAGTGGGTCGCTCGTCATCAGTGTGCCTCTACATGGGTAAAAATCGACATGGGCGACACGGCGACACGGCCCTTTTAGGCCATTTTAAAAATCGACGGACACAGGAAAGTTAGGGGTAAAAATCGACCCACAGGGATTTTTTTCTAAGTTCTTATATAGCTAAAAATCGACACGGCGACACGGTCAAAATTGTGAGGACCCATGTAGAGGCACATCAGTGCAGACCAGTGTAAACTGCCTTCAAGCAACATGCCCTCATTAAAGGGTTAACCATAGACCTCGGCACGTCCAGTATCGGTCTAGGCGTGGCTATAGTTAATATAGTGTCTGGAGGAGGCTGGTCTGAGTGGTGCATTAAGTAACAGGAGTTGACTTGTGGACCCTTAACAATACATGATGATGGCTGGGCGCCACTTTGATCCCTGTATGGTGTCGGGGGTCCAGCTGGGGTAGGGCCGGGTGCCCTGCCAGTGGTTACCGTATCAGTTTCCGACCCCCTCGGTAGGCCGTCTTTGTGTGGTAAGAAAGGGACTTGCCATAAAGCAAACACGGTGCTGTGTTAGAATTGACACATAGTCTGCTGCACCGTCTGCATGCTTCTGATCACCTTTCCCTTTCTGTCGTCTGAGGCAGCCCGTCTCTGTGTCTCTGCATCAACCCACTACTCTCCTGATAACGGGACTAGCGCATTAGGCTATGGGGCCGCCATCTTGGCTCAGAGCAATGCATTGTGGTTAGGCCCCCAACTCCAGAGCAGTGCATCATGGGTTTTCAGCACCTTTGTTCTAGGTGTGAGGGGAGAGGATTAGCCTGATTAGAGATGGGGGTTTAGCCGCGACTACTTGAGGTACCAGGATGCGCTAGTCCCGTTATACCCCTGACAATATACGTGTATGTAATGTATATATGGGGCATGTCACTGGGTTATATCCCTTTTTTGGGTCAAACATAATCTACACTGTATTGCTCCACGGTTTAATAAAACCTTATACATGTGTACCACATACCCCCACTGCCACTACACCCATTGCCTCCCACCGTCCCATACACCCCCAATCACTCAAGTCGGGGCATCTTCGCACGTATTCAGTTGAGGTAGGTGTGAAGATGTACAACAGTAGTGGGCAGTGCCCAAGGGGCATGGCACCTTCACCCCTGCTTCTTTCACTACACACCTCAGCCCACCCCAGCCCCTGTACCGCCCCATGCTACACGGCTGTACCACCCCCATCAGGGCCCTCCCTGTTGGATCCTCCTGTTGTAAGCAGGGGCCTGTATAGAATAGAATAGCTGTGTTGTTTGGAAGGGGTGATGGAAGGAGAGGTATGTCAGGCCTGATGGGACCTAGTCCTACCTTACCTTCTTCAGCCCCTCTGGGTCTTACTATAGATAGGCAGGGCCTTGGCCGCCCTGTCCTGTGGGACTATGGTATAGGGTATGTATATGACCGGGGTATAAGGGGTTAGAAGGGGCGTCCCTACCAGTTCCGGTTCCTATACAAACCCCTGTCGCCCCCTAGTGGTAGATATAGGCAAGGTAGAACGGACCGTTAATTCACGCATGCGCACCTAATGCCCTAGGCCCGTTGGTTGGCTCCAGGGTGACCCTGGATGTGAGGTGGGTGCTGATGGAGCCTCCAGTATACAAGTATAGGGGTGTGCAGGAGGATGAGAAGCACAGCTTTTTCCCATGCAGCCCCCCCACCCCCTCAGCCCCCTACCCCATACTCCACCTTCCAACCCATCCTACTGCTTGCTTATGCTTGAAATTCAGAGTTTTGCACTGGTTTGGTAACCTCTCCTGAAAAAAAGGAGCGCAGATCCCCTGCCGTGTACCACGATGAATTCCAATACATCAACCGACCTTGGGTACATGTCAACTGTATATAATACGCAGGGGTAATCTCAAACCACGCACAAGACTTCACTCTCCTCAACCTAAATATTCTTCCCTTTTTCTTTTCAAAATGTCTTCAACGTTGAGATATTAAAGCAGGGGCGCGGTGGGTGGAAAAGGCATCGCTGGGAAAATGTTTATAGACTGATGAATAGACCCCAAGTCGATAAATTATACTTCACCAGGGGAGTGGGTGATAATGTATGCAAGGGGTCTATAGCCAAATCCATGTTAAAGGATCGTTATGTGCTATAGAGATAACGTTAGGATCCGCCCATCGGTGTCATTACAAGGACAGAGCTCTCCTCGCTAGATGTCTCTGGGTATGTTGTACAAGGCACTCACATACATACACCATTTTGCGTATGGCAACAAAAATGAATAAAAGAAGGTGGAAGGGAATTAAAATTATATAAAACTTTAAGAAATGAGGATTATTTGAATGACACATTGTCCAAATGGGTCACCCTCTTTTTATCCATCAAAGGCTATGTTGATTTCTTTTCCTTACATGCCCCCCCCCCCCCATCATCCCTCCTCCCCTCGGCAACCCTTGCCCCTTTTTGCATCTCACCAATACATGTATGTAGACATATTATAGTCACATACCCCAACCCCAACACACACGTCTTCTCACCTCTGGCAGTATTGTGTGTGACATGTAGAAATCCTCTTGCTAATTTCAGTAGCAATATGTTAGGCGCCTTTGGCAGTCCCTATCCCATTGTTAAGGGGATCCCAGGTCGGACTGGATAGTTGTGGGAATGTCACTTCCCCTAGCCTCAGCAGCTTCTGATCAAACATGAACTGATTATGTTTGAGGCATAGAGGTGCAGACGGTACGTTATATGACTGCAGCGTTCCCCGGGAGCGTTCCTTTCCAACTTAAACTGTCCCCCGCCATTTATCACAGCAGGTTCCCTTGACTCTAGTAACTGTTTATACTCTTTTTACTCCCCCCCCTCCCCCTCCCCCCTTCCCAGGTCGAGGGGTTCGACATATATATTGTACCCCCTCCCCCCAAATCCGCCATCCCCCCTGATAAAAAATGATCACTCCCTAAAATCATCTTCAGCCGACAGCCATAGATAATATCCCCAGAATTGCACATATAATATACCAGGTACGCTTATCAATGCTCGAATACTCTTGACCTTCTCGATGTAATAGAATACACAATACCATGCCAGTTCTAATACACAACGTACTGACCAGGATGTTGTGAAATTAAATCTGTGTATCGTAAAAACAATGGGTATTGTTAATTTACCAATAGTATTTTGTGTGTCCCTAGTTTATAGATACAATAGCTCATATTTCATCAGTCTATTTTTGCAGGGACTGCCGAAAACCCCATGTTCTCCTGCCGCGTTGAACAAACAAAACCAAACCAAATGAGCAGGATAGACACGGGCGTCTATTGTCCCCTCAGTGCCTGTAGTGGTGGCTGTGGGACCTGGCCGGGGGTGGATATACAGGGGGGCTTTATGGAAGTGAGCGATAATGTGAGCTGTGTTGTCCCTGACAAGTACCTGGGGCATATAGTCCTCTAATCTATCCTTCCCGTCACCTGTCATGTTGGGGGTATATGGCATACTGTATACCTAGCCCACCTGTCACACTCTGACATGGTGGCACTGTTACTCTGTGACTGTTTTATAGGAACCATGTCTTCTGTTTGGCTCTTTAATTAATGCCCACGCAGATATAATGCTTTAATGTGCTATAATCTGACCATTGTCCTCGTGGTGTATTATTGCAGCCCTGGAGAGTCACTCGCCAGTAGACACCAAGACTATACATTGATGCGTCATGGCGACAAATGGCATAACGCATAAAAGCGTTATGTGGCCCTGAAAGGGCTAGCGGATGCAGAACACCCCTAAGAACACCCCCGCATCCACTATATACAAATGCCAGATTTCCCCATCAGGGTATACATAACCCTGCCACGAGGCAAATAGGCATTGTGTTGCTCATCCTTGCCTAACATAACTGTCCCATTACCTTACAGCTGAGTCAGAGATAGCATCTGCTGGTATTCCTGTTACAAGACAATTTGGGTGTAGCTCCTAACCAGGCAGATCAGTTCAGGGGGGAAGGGAAAGGTTGAGTGATAAGAAGACGAAATAGGCATAGGCGCTTAAGGCATTTATTAACAAAAAGGAGCAATTTTGTGACCTTTTGGATTGTTGCAGTGCTGGATGTTACCCAACAAAAGAAATGCGACCTCATACAAGGAAATGGTATTTGACCCGAGTGAAGCAGGGGATTGGCGTTTGACTTTGCGGTGAAAAGGGAGGCGTTTTTCGTGAGACTTAAGAGACATGGGACAGAGATAGTGATCTGAGTGATGGCATAGAGCAGCAGAGGCTGTAATGTTGGACTGTATGTGCAGGAAGGCAGTGGAGTGGAAAGGAGGATCACTTAGTGGCCTGCCTCATGTACACACCATAAGTGATTCTGTGTTCTATTATACGGTAATTTAGCACTAATATATCCCCTTATGTCTTAGCATTGGGGGAAATAACCTGCCTCCATATAAAGAATCTATTTGGAAGATTTGGAGATGATATACCAATATGGGAGGATATTAATAAACAATGTTAGAACCTGTGTTAGAGTATCCTGTTTTACCATTGTGGTGGGGGTGACCTATATGAACTGTGACGTGGGTGTGACAGCAGCAGTAAGAGACAGACCAGGTGATTGTAGGTGTCATTCTCACCTGACATTCCTAACTGTACAGGTAGACTCTTCTTTCTGCAGGTGGCTCTATATAGCTGTCCATTACAGCACATGAGATTGAACCTCAGGCCTGCCCCACATCTGTGGACGTGCCGTAAGCTGCCAGACTGAGCCAAGCTGCCTGACAGCACATCATGGAGATGACGTAATAAACGTCATGACGCCTACGTCATCACGTCCTGCTATATGTCATAGGCTGTCAGGCTCACACAGGTTCTAGAAAAGCAACCTTTTGCTGTCTATATCTAGTAGTTTCTACATTTCTACGTGTGTTCAGTGATTCTTGTGTTATTATGTTATTATTATCTTGAATAAATTGTAATAAGCTATATATATCGTTCAATGATAACTATCGCAGCTTTCTGTTTCAATTTCAATCCAGTTCCTTTATCTATTAAAATTCCAGAGGTTCACCTACTCCTAGCCCTAATTGGCCTCCAACATACCCATTGGGCGACCCTCAATGGCCTCAAGGAGTCCTGTTGTGCAACATACAGAGAAAACATTTTGAATATTTAACCTCCTCACAAAGGTTAACCTCCCTTTCATGTGATTTAGCCACGCTACACGTACATAAACACAGCCACTTAAAGCCCCACTTCCACTGATGGGAAAGGTCCAAGGGATGTTTGAGCATTGTGTTGGGGTGGGTGGAGTGGGGGAGGGGTGGTGGTCACCTGCTCACGTGAGGGCTTACACTGCACAGGGTCAATAGTAGTCGATGGTCGGAGGGGACCGCAGCAGGTAGGGTTGCCACCCACAACAGGCCATTGCTTGGGGTTGCTAATGCCCCATCTAGGCACCATTTACCTGGAACTCCCCACCTGTGGGCTGGCTACCTGTCAGCGGCATGGTGTGCAGGGATTAAGGGGTGGGCGGAGGGTAGTGATGACGTCGTCAGGTAGATAATCCGGATCTGACAGGGAATGGCTCTACAGATTAACCATTTGAGGGCCACATATTGCTTTACTGTTAGATGTCTTGGTTGATTGGTTGATTGATACCTTTGTCTTTGGTCGCCATGGTGCATGAATGCAGCCCTGGTGAGTCTAATCAGCAGGTCTGTATTCGTGCATCATGCTGACCATTAGGGAGTGTATCAACCCTGTTGACTCTGCATGATGCTTGAATGCATCATACTGCATTAAAGCACTATATCGGGTTTTAACCACTTCGGGATATTGGGGTTTCCCCTGCTGAGATGCGCCCCCCCCCACGACATATCTACGTTTGTATATCATACCTTCTGCCCCCGCCTCCAATTTTGTTCTTTTAACTGTTGATATCAAAATCTAAAGAAACACACGGACCTTAACACCAGGAGGCATTTTGGGGAAATACGTGTAACGGTACTACATGTATTGTTAGATTCTCTGAAGACATGCTATATTATCATGTAGGCAACTGGACCCTGAAGCATGTACATGTTTGTATGTAGCCCATCAAACAGCCAGTCACCTAGAAAAACGTGCTTGTCCCAAAAAACAATTAAAGCAACAACATTATGTGGTATCAAATATAAACCACATGGAATTGGCACAATAGCTATGTTTTTCCCTTTGTGAAAGTTGAAATATTAATTCTAAAAAAGAGGAATGATTCGATTCTAATTCTTTGGTTACGAATAAAATGCAGACGTATTCACGATTGGTACATTGTATTGGTTGAAATGTGATTTTTTTCCCCCTATGAGATCATGCATTAGTTAAATGGAGGATTAGTCCTTCCATCTTTGACCCAATAAACCAAGTGCAGGAAGGTAGGCAGACTAACATCAAAGAAAGAAAAAAAAGGAAAAAGAAATGAAAACTCCCATAGGGTAAAGAATGTCTGTATATATCATAATAGGGCAGAAGGGCGGCTCAAGTCATCCAGGTAGAAGATTGTACCTGGACCAAAGATAAACAAACCCAGGTATATGATGGACAAATAAATGTGATGGGATCTGATATAAACGTAATAACCTTCCATTAAGTACGTCCGACACGGTTGTGTGCACTCACAAAACCTTTGCACGATGACAGATAGACCATCACTAAATAAACCTCAGCAAATCATTAAATCGCCACTCGCAATGAATACAAAGCTGTCAGATGGGTATGCATTTTGAGATCAGGTCCTCTCTGGATGATGATGTTTTTATGGACTTTGATGGAATACTACTGTCACCAAAGTAATGACAGATGACGGCCAACTGTCCACGGCACTCAACAAATAGATTTTTTATGCACAAACATATGTTTTTGTTGCTACTATAGAGAAGTAACCTGTAAAAGTATAAAGCATTGCCCTTGCCTGGAGATGCAACATTAAGTGTTAACAGAGATCTGGTTCACCTGTGGAGGTGATATGTGTGCTCAGATGCGAGTCAAAGTGTTAAAAGGTATAAAAGGGGTATGGTTCCCTGATGGGTGTTGGGATTCCTAAATCAAAACACAGCCAGCAGGGAGGCATTGTAGGTAGGGGACAGGCAGTAACTACACTCCATTGTCAGCAGCCATCTCCAGACCAGGGTCCCTCCAGGGCTGCCATAAGGTGCGACAACGATTAGGTTTCAAGGAAATGTTTGGGATCGCCGTGGCCGTGGGGCAAAGGAAACACAGGGAACAAGAGGCGGGCGGGCGGTGGAGAATCTCTCCGTATTTGTACGGCAAGGTGTGGAATGTAGCAAAGGAGTGACCCATTTAAGGGCGGCTTAGTGCTCTAATGCCCTGTGCTACACTTTGTCGCCATTTTGCATTCATGCAGCCCTGGCGAGTAACTCGCCAGGGCTGCAAGCATGCATCGTGCTGCCCTTCGAGGTTGACACACTCTAACAGGGTCGTTAACTCATTCTGAAGCACCAATGCAGTGCTGGCGAGTTACTCACAGACACAAATTTTGCTTTAATTCAACCAACTATCCTTAAATGGTAAACTGGGTTCTGGGTCTCCCCTTCTCACTGGTACCCTGCAAACTTGCAGGAGTAGTAATGTCATCAGGCAGTGAGAAAAGCGCCTAGTCATTGCTGTGTGCGTGGATGGGTGGGGGATGGCAGTGGGGGTCGGTCTGGCTGTTTGATGTGTCCACTGGATTAGCAGAAACTATTTGGCCCCCAGTAGATTCTACTGACCGAATTAAGGCCCAAGTAGTGCATGTGTGTCCATTGTATTTACTCATATACCATAACGTTGACATCAACGTCTTTACAGTATGGACTGACCAGCTTCGTGCCTGACACCTTGAGTTTCTTCAGAATACACTTAACATTAGCCAGAAAATGAGTTCAAGGGTAATATAATTTACATTTGTTCTTTAAGCGGCACATGTTTGTCTGGCAACAAAAAAGCTACTAGAAAACTAATAAATCTTACGCATTTGTGTTGGATTGACTTACCCTGGTCAAATATTTAGAACTACCGTTCCTATGTGACGGCCCATACAACGATGTAACCGTCCGGTATGCCTCCAGGGCAGTTCTATTTACAGCCACAAAAGTATGTGATACCTCCACCTCCACTTTAATATAGCACCCATTGTGGGCATAAGACCTCCTACTGAATTATATATTGTAAATAGGGTTAAACCTTTGTGGGCATGTCTAGGTCAAGGGTCAGACCCTTTAGGATTGATCAACCATTTGGGATTCGACAATTTCTTCTCTGCAATAAAGTGATAATCGCCTATGCTGGATGGTATTCATACTAAACAGGTGTTGTCCACACCAATTAGTGTGATATGATTTGTCTTGACTCTTGTGAGATCAGGAATATACCGTAACCACCTGTCCCGTATTTGCAAGTTCATTCCCCTCCACGTGAGACCTAGTTTAAGAATTCCAATGATTCAGTACACATTGACAGTTTACTTTACATGATCTATGTCTGAAATATATGCTACATTATATTTGCCGACCATAGGGGGCCCAGACATTCTTTACACCTGATAAAATGTCCTAGATGTTTGCCAGGTATTTAGACTGTATCGTTAAGTTTATACCTGTAGGTATATTTTAAATAGAAACTCTAGACAGTTATCGGGTATATAATTTATATAAGATGTCTCTTTGCCGAGTAGACCCTATATATCTGTGACAGAGAATCAATACTCTGTTTTGTTCCGTTTTCACGCTTTAAAAGGTGATTGATGTTCACAATGTTCTATATTTGATTCAGCTCTGAAGAACAGTGTCCTATACTGTATACTATATATATATATATTACAAGGTCAAACTTGTCGAAGCTTACATATAAGCAAGGTCTCCTCAATGCACTTTAGGTGTGTTTACATACAGATTTGAGTGGCATTTAATGTTAGATACTCCCAGTTATACTATTATAGCCAATATAGAGTAAATACAAGGAAATGCATTATGAATTTGCATAAGGGGTAGAGTGGCCTGTAAAATACATTTCAGTCATAGAATATATCTATTGTACATTCTTTCATCAAATTTCCTTCCCTTTTTCTACAGGAGGATTTCATGGAAGGAGAAGAGGTAGCTGCTCCGGTGAAAAAGGAATTGGTGCTCGCCTGATGCCACCCCCTGCTGCAGAGATCCACGGCCTGACCCCTACTGCCAGTAAGTGGATCTTACTGATGTATCCTAAAGGTCGGGGTCACGGTCATGGGGTCATCTAGGTCTCGTGCCGGACGAGAATGGTCACGTGACACGTGATTTGGATGCTGGAATCGAACTAGTTTGTGGTTGGCACTGTGTGGAGACCTATATATGTGTACTGGGCCTACCGTGTGCAATATTAGTTCCTTAACAGAGAGGCAATGTGCAGATATCGTGGACGCTTTATTTTAATTTATAAAAAGGTGATACAACGATGAGCCCGTGAAAAGTTAGCTGTGATAAACTGACTTTTGCCAGTGGCATAGATTAGACCTAGAGATTGATACATACAGTGTGGCTAAATTGCGTCACTACACAAATTCGCAACCAGCTTTCTGTGACATCAATGCCGTCACTCAGTCACTATTAGAAATGATTTCACTTGATCCGAAACACTTGAAACGAGACACTTGATCCCAATATGAGATTTCAAATCTCATATCGGGATCAAGTGTCTCGTTTAAGACAGTCTGGAGCGGATTCTATTCTATTCATCCATTCAATAAAATCATGTCATTATTAAGAAAATCTGGAGTCATTGTTATTATCAATCCCCATTATCTTTTGCGATATTTATCAAATACACCCTAAATAATTATACATAAGCCTAGATCAATGTATGCATTAAGAAGAAAATGGATCGTGGGTTGGTCTTATGCTACAATCAAAATGAAGTAAACTCCTAATACATGTAATATGCTATATGTATGTATTATACAGCAGCAAATGTTTGGAATAAATTACGGGCTTTGAATTAAACCCGTAATCCAACATAGGCATATGAGGTGGCATTTTAATTCAGACAGAGCGTGGGCGTATGGTTTGAAAGCTAGACGGGGTACATAGATATAAATTCTCGGGATATGTTTCGTGGCGATGAGGAGCGTGTCTAAAAATTCTCCCTGTATGTTTTGTGGCTTTGGGAAGCATGGTGGTACATGTACATAAATTCCCCCTGTATGTTTTGTAGCTAAGTGCTACAGGACAATGGACACGTGTACTGCCTCTTGGTTACCCCTCCCCCACCACTAGCTAGAAGGTGGTGAAATGAAACACAGATAGCATCACCATTCACCTAGATACTACAGGAAATCGGTAGGGCCGTGATAATGTACCATGGGCAGTGTGCCAGATTTATACCCCAAACAACTAAAGTGTAATCTGGGCCGATACCAGACACAGCGTCAGAGTCAATTTTGGAAGGGACCTGTTATCAGGGTTTGAATTTCAATCATTTTTCAGACTATACAGAAAACTGCGACAGTTTGCTACTTTACGTTTATATTCACCCTATAAAACTGGCAACTATAAAATCTGCTGAAATTCCCAGTCCCGATCCACAATAAAGAGTGCAACAACCGGACGTACGTTCAAGTGCCCAAGCAAATGAACAAAAACCCTGCGTAAATCAGAGTAACGCGACAAAGTTATCTTTCCTCATGCCTGAACCCGGGCCTGAACTCTACCTGTAGTCTGTCATGTGAGGGAGTACATGCCTTAAGAGTACCTGACATGTGAATCACATGTTACACGCCCACTAAGAGGCAGAAATGTCTCCTTGTAGTGCTATAAATATGGAGACTATTGTGCAATGGTGAATGGTGAGTAGATTTGTAAAATTGCAACTGTTGGCATAATGACATGATAAATCCTTGTTGTATAGGAAGAAAATGGCCATCAGATATGATTACTCCCAGGTATTCTTGTGGAGGCGGTTAGGTAGATAATACTTCTGTCATGGCTTCTGTTTGGCCACGCGAGCCTACTTTATGGTACCGTAAATCACTAGATATCATCATGCCATAAATTATGACAGAGGGGTCTGGTTATCAAGTTATTAGAGGAAATGCATTATATGGAATTATATAACTTACTGTTGACTGACCTGATAGGCATTATATGGTGAGATAATATAAACGCTACATATGAGATTAGCTGTCATGTTATCTCTATTATCTATATACAGAATTCACATTAATGCATACATGCAATAAAGATAAATACTAATGGAATTGATACAGCATATAGGTTTCGATGACTGACCTAAAGGGTGAATCCACTGACGCAAATCCTTATCGGATGAACGTTCACAATGTTAGACCTATGGGCGAATCTCGTTTAAATCCGACGGGTTCACATCAGTGGATTCACCCCTTTAGAGAGTTTCCGGTTGTTATTTGGCTTAAATTATACCTATGATATGATGGCAATTCCGCAGGCTTCCATTACCTGAAGTTGTCTGGGGGGTCTACTTATCATAAGTATAGTTACTGCAGTTGGATGTCCTTTTCACACCATTATGTATGTTCAGGTGAGAGCTAATAGCAGTGTGAGTAGTGTAAGTAGTCTATTCTAATATCACAGAGGGGCGGGGTTTAACGCCAATGATTTAGATGCAATATATAAAAATGTACTATTTTTGTGTCACTCTGCCTTCATCCAATGTGTCAGCAATGGCAAAGAACCATTGTCCTCATGTGACAGTATCGTTCATGTACCGGTAATACCTTTAAAAGCTAACCATAACTTGTCCTAAGTCTTTCTTATGGAATCGTTCATATTATCCGCTGGCATGTACGATATTACTAGAGCAGAAATCAGTGGCTTGGATCTGTCACACTTTGGCATGACCTGAGTCCATACCCTGCACCACACACGTGCTCACAGAGCGTATGACACGCATTGTCAAAGCCAGTGGCCTGAACTCTTTACACAGGGGTGGGGGAGGGGGAGATGTATGTTAAAAGCTGACCAGAGCAGACACTGAAAACCCCCCTACCTCCAGGCAAAATTAGCAGCACACCCTACAGTCACAGGTAATGATAGACTGACGACCACGCAGTCTGCTAAGCTGTCAGCGTCTCCGCTCAATTAGCAGAGTTTAGTGTCCAGATAAGTTTAGTCCCAGACTACTTGGATAATGCTGGCTACCCCTTGTTTACAGGAGGCTACATTTACCATCGTTTGACCTCTGACCCTGGAGCTGACATCTGACCTTGATTCTTTGACCTTGAAGATTATGATGATATTGAGAGCCAGAAGAAACCGTGTGTTATTTCCATCCTGTCTGCATTGACATAAGCAAGCTGACACAATAAGATGTTTGTTTGCATAGTTAGTATTGGACAATATGAATATGTTAATTCCACTACGTATACAATGAATCTTTCCCAGGTCGGTACTCATGGGGAAACGCACAACGGGAGACTATTCTGAGACACAGGCAGTCTGCCTTATTTGGACATATAGATTCTGGGTCAGGTCACCTGCCAGCCTATGTAGGTTAGCTCAAGTAGGTCATGTCACGCAGGCATGCAAGGGTAGGGTAGGGATGCGACCCGCCAGAGGCCGAAGGCCTCTGGTAAAAATAATAAAATGATCAGTTATAAGATGTTTAGGTGGTTCACACAATTGGATTTAATTGATAGATATATTTAGTGAGCAGTGATTCAATGGGAAGAAGTTCTACATGTGAGTTGCCAGCCTCCAGCTCACTGTATTCAATCCTGATGTCCACGGTGTCTAGTGGGGAGCTCCATAAGACAGGTCGCCTGACCGGAAGTGATGGGGTGGTGGTGGCCAGGGGGCGCCCAGACAGCTCTATTTGGGTGGACGAGCGGCGTGATCAGACACAGGTAGAGGCAGGGACGTGAGGGGGTCAGACAGGGGGTAGGACATTATTAAGGACAATACCCCAGGGCTGTAGGGGAGTAGGGATGGATGGGAGGTTGGATGGAACCTTGGAGAATCTATGGTTAGTTTACTTCCTTAACCCTTTAAGGGCCGCATCGTTCTTTAGGTGTGGTGTGCTGTGCCCTCGCTTATTCATACAATACAATGTTGATGCACTCCCGAAGGATCAGCTTGATGCAGCGATGGTGTGCTATTCTCCAGAGATGCATTGATGGAGTTTGGCAACAAATGGTGCACCAAGGAAACAAGCCGTCTTTAAAGGACTAAAGCACGAGCACAGCCACACCTGCAGCACGCCCAATCCTCATGCACCCTAAACACACACCTAGAGATGCCTCCAGACGGTTGGGGCCAATCACATTTCTGCATTAGGGGTCAGATTAGGGGTCACGACCCCTTGACCCTACAATAAGACGGCCCACCCTTTCCCTCTGGTGACAGGTCGGTGGGACGTGACTTGTTCCCTCCCTGGTGCCCTGGGTACCTTTACATTTACAAGGCTTGATGCCTGGGTAGCCTTGCATGTGCTGGGGCTGGAGGTGTGAGGCACCCCCCATGGTGGCATCCCAGGGTCGGAACATGTTACCCTACTTATGATGAACTCTTGGACGGCCTCATGCTCACAAAAGTTTCCCTAGCCCCCTGGGGTGCCCGGCCCCACACCCTTTAACTCCACCACTTATAAATGCACTGAAAGGGAAGAAAAGCCAAACTGTGCTTCTAGATACCGTGTGATTAAACCTTTGTGAAATGTTTAAGCTGTTGAGAGGGTAACATTGCTCAGATTTTGCCATGAATAATTTCTCCACAAGCATTGACCCTTGATACACATGTTGGGAGGATAGCTATACAATACACACAGCAGGGTGATTCTTATAAGATCATGATTTTGCCATCTCATGACAGCCTATGACTGTCACATGACTGCAATGGTGGGGGAATTCAGATTGTATGCTGTTTGGAATGTAAGGGCCGCAGCGGTACGGTTAGTTTGGTAATACATCGTGAGGATAATATTTGAATTCAGCATTCTACAATGAATCACATACAGTTGGGTAATTCCATGAAGTCTAACACAGAAGCAGTAGATTTTATTACTGAGTCATGCTAATCAAATCCTAAATTACTTAGAGTACAGAATGGATCGATTTAGGATGTTTTCCTCCATGTAGACAGTGGACTAAAATAAGCGATATAATGAACTTTAACCATTTGGCAGTGCAGATGGACAATATGAGTAAAGGCAGACATTGATGTACCACATAGCTGTAGTTGTACATCAAAATTATGGTACAGCCCTGTGTATTATGGGCGATGTATCTCGTCTAATAATATAACCATTAGGCTGTTGGCTGATCTTAAAACGGACACTACATTGTATATATCTGACAGGTCATCACAGACTTGACAGAGTGATGGTCCTATATCCCTCATAGAATGTTAATCCCACATACCTGCCCCACCCAAACCATCATACCCCCTGTCACACAGAGCCATCTCAGCCGTGGTTATGACCCACCAGCTCTTTCTTTGCAGCCACTAGTGGAAGCTATTTTTGAGCAAACACAAAACGATTAAAGTATAAGAAGGTGAGATTGGGACAAACCACGGGGTATGTGGATTTCTAATTATAACTGTATTTGCCAAGCAAAGAAGGGACCCCCGCCTGGTTTGCAACGAGCCCAGCTTGGTTTTCCAAAAGAAGGTGAATAGGATATATTGACAGACCACAATCGGGAGAAAAAAATATTTGAACAGGCTTTAGGGGGTTAGACCTCTTGTTGAACAAGGCATTGGTCAACATTCACTATAACCATTGGTGCTGGGAATTGAGTAAAAAATGGGACTTTTCGAAAAGTGTCTTTTTCTGTCTCCCCTGAAAATAATACCGTCTATTGATAGAGACCTTTGTAGTAGGATTCCCAGTGGATGGGGCTATATTCTATATAAGTACTAACCCTAGACCCTAGATGTCACGTGAGTCTGAATGGTAATACATGTATACATACGTTAAGGCATACAATTTTTCACGTGTCCAGAATCACGTGCTATATAGCTGAACAGCTACTGCATATACTAGCTTACCAGTACTCATTCTTATACATACAGATAATGTCATCTCTTTAATATAACTAGCAGTACTGTACTCTTAAATATAATTATAATTCAGTTGGAACCTACACTTTATAATACATTTGTATTCATTAGATAGTATTGATAGCATTCTGATTTCTTGCACCATAGAACGTATTGAGTAGGCCTAGGTGTTTGCTAAAAACTTTATTTTAACACTTAATATAATGGTTAACTGTCCTGGAGGAGAATGAAGACGCTCTATGAGGGGGTAACCTCAGTACAAAAAGGGCTTCACATTTCAAAGGTTGGCTTCAGCCTCTGTGCACAGACTCCCTGGGAGGCAGTATAGGAGTGGTCAGGTAAGGTGATAAGGGGGAGGGCCCGGGAGGAGCTGGGCTATTGTCAGGGGTAGGGAGGGTGGGGCCTGGATATACCACTGATTGATAACGTAGATATGTGAGGGTTACTATTACACCTGGGACGAGGGGCATTGTCACGGATGGGAGGGTCATAGGGGTGATGGATAACTGTTTGGTATAGCATTAGACAGTAGCATTCCTGAAAAAATGCACAAGGTAGTATTAAGTTGATTACATCATACTTTTATTGTTCTGTTATATTGTATCATGTTGATTACAACCGTAGACATGTATATGTACGTACAATGTGTACATTGTGGAACTAAATATAGCTGAACAGTTGTTAATGTCCATGACATTCATGGCCCCCAGTATAGATACTGCAATATACTAGATGATCATTCCCCTGTAGAAACATCTTCGTTTTTATTTATCCTCCCAGCGATAAGATCAATGAGCTAGGATATACATTGGTTAGGTCTAAATTTACAATTGCCACGTAATGGAGACTGCAATAGAAATACACTGTATACTTTAGGTTTCTATTAATTCTAATGCTTCAAGCTGAAACCTGCTATCATGGGCACACCATACCTTGCATAGCGCCCCGAGTCATAACCTCTCGGTAGGTCAACACCATTGTAGACACCCCAAAAAGCCGAACCTGAATCTCCTGTACCCACCATAGTCCTCTCTATACAAATCTAATAGGGAGAAAACCCAGAGAGACTATATTTGGTGTCAACCCGGAGCAGCTAACAGCGAGGCCCCTCGATTCAACCACCTCCATATATTGAGGGCTTTATTGAGTTGATAATGGCCGTGAGTGGCGTGGAATCCTTTCTCCCGGCCATTGTGGCGGACTGATTGTCAAGTGCCCTGGCTTCTACAGGGGCAAACCTGGCGAATTTGTTGCCAGTGAAGCGAAGCGGCAGTAAATAATTCGCCCTATCACATCGGTGATGTCGAGGGCCCCACCTCGGGGGCCTATTCAGGAGAGTGGGCCTGGGGCAGCGGATGGGGCAGAGACCACGGCCAGTGGTCATTGATGGTCAGTGAGGGGAAGGCAGAAGCCAGCAGGCCTGTCGACTTTAGTGATGGAGGAAGGGCTTGTAGGTTAGAGTGCGCTAATTCCGCTCCTCCATGGTTATTCTAGTCCACAGGCAATGTATAATGTGATATATTGAAGTATTCGGCGTTAATAGTATTATGCGTTCAAGGGTGAAGTCTCCTTATCGACATTCAATATTAGAAGCCACCTTGCTCTTCTTAATGACATTGTGTTCTACAATTATGAGCATACATGTATGTAGCTTTCACATCTCCCAATGGACATAACTTTATACTTCATGATTTTTTTGTAAAATGCAAATTATATCTTACAATCAAAGATAACATTATAAACAATTACACAGTACGCCTTTGTAAAAAGGATCACAGAAAAAACTAAAAAAAACACCTTTAATTACTGTGGAGGCTTCATGTTCATTCGTCAATATAATGTACATGTACCAGTGCAGTGACTAGTAGGGTAAACTGACCCAAAGGTAACCACGTACCATGGGATGTCCACCTTAATTTTGTAGTCATTCATGCATGATAAGCCCTGTTTTTGTGTATCATAGTACACATTAAGTGTTACTCTTTCCAGCAAAGGACAAATAAAGACAATACCATACATAAATAACTACAAAATTAAGGTGGATATCTCATGGTACGTGGTTACCTTTAGGTCAGTCTACCCTACGTGAGTGATACCCACCTTGCGTGAGTCTATAATAGACCCCCCTGGGGTCGGAAAGATACATGGATGCAGCACTGGTAAGATCACTACAAGGGTTGTATCAATGCATCAATGACACTGCATTGAAGCAGGATGCTGCCCTTAAGGGTTTACACAAGAAATACATTTTGAGCACCACCAAAGGTTGCCACATAACAATAATCACCTCTGAGTTAGCACCAGAAGTGTGAGCCCATTCACATCCAGCGTGCCCTTAAACAAGAATTGGATTGAATAACAACGCAGTTCGGAATGCGTAGGATAGTCAGACAATGCCCAAGCAAGGAGTTCCTATGGAAACTAAAGCTTTATGTGCTTTTCTGTCTGTTTGAAGGGGGAAACGGCTGTAAGATGGAGTGGTATAATTGACGTTGAGTGGACAGGGGTTGGGATCTTGAGAGGGTTTTGTGTGCACAGCTTTCGGTATTAAAATTCACACATTTGTCTGTGGACATCTCCAGGAGACCATTGTGAAATAGACTAGCCATTATTTGGTGTGGGAAACCTGGGCTTGGAGATGCAAAACGAAGTAGTGTAATTGGTGTTAAGTGGGCTAAAGGGCAAAGGTTTATATATTGTATATGCATGCAGCTATAGCTTTGGGAAAGGGGAGGGGCTATTGCACAGCAAGGGCAAAGAAAACTCTTGACCATGTCCCTCGAGAATGGACAGCTTGGGAAACCCTCAATGGTCACACCCCCATTAAGCCATCACACGAACACTAGACCCCTCAGGATGAAAGACCATCAAGTGTATAACGTGGCCAGCAGATCGGTCAAGATGCTTGGTAGAGTTAAATGTGGTCGGACAGTACTGTAGTAAGAACAGATGGGTCCAGGCACTGCCCAGTCTGTCTAGTACACAGAAGTCATTGAGGCTGACAAAGGCCGGAGCAGACAAATCTCTTACACACATGGCCCTTGAGTTTGCAGGCATTTTTTTGGGTGTACTGCCGCCATCCCTAGCATAGGTAGGATGCAAATCAGTGCATTTAAGCATCCATAACAGCAAAGGTTATTAACATTGCGAAAATAGAAAGGTACATGTATTTTTTCCTTGATGCCTGTCTTCAACTTGAAAATTTGACTAGTATACCTATAGGCTATTTGTTAACATTCCATCTGTATTTCGAGGGTTCACATATAAACCACTAAAAAGTACGCTCGATTACTTTGCATTTCGCAGAAGGCCTACATAATATGATATAAAAAAACTAATGTGTGTGTCTATTTACGTAATTGACTTAAGTGTGAGTAATGTCTGTGCTCCAGACTCCACACGGAGAAACCTCAGAGTGGTCCATTATAAAACAACATGTGTTTGGGTGTGCCCACCTTGACCGTCTCACATGGTTTCAATATCCTCAAATCCCTTCAGCAATTATTTGATTACATTAGTCGGCGTTCATATAGCTTGAAACAATGGGGAAGTTCTAGTGTATCAACAGGATCTCTTTGTATACCATTTGGCCTCGAGGTTCAAGAGTACAAAAACTCTCTCGATCGGATCAGCTCCAGCCAAGATGTAGATTAGGGTCTAAGAAAGCACGGTATAAGAACGGGTACGCAAAAAGTTATCAAAGATAAATCTCTATTGGAGCCAGATATGTTTACCACTGTTTTACAGTACTTTCCGGTTCACCATGCTTAGACAGGCGACAGGAATTTCAGAATTGCTCTTGTATGGTGGTCCCAAGTAGGATCCAAGGCATAGTACTCTAGTGTCATTTCTGATGTATTTTCTGGGCACATACTGCTCTGCTGACTATTATGCTGCTGGGTTGTTAGTAATTATAGAATGGTAGTACTGAGCCATCGAGCATCATTCAGTGGTCCCACTCGACAGGGAAAATCATGGACAAATAAGTGATCAGGTATCTTGTGACCTTTTGCTGCAAGTCAGGGCAAATGCAAATTAATAAAAAGTCCGCTAGTAGTGCAAGAGGTAGGCTATAGGTCTGTTAAATTGAAGAGCACCTACGGCATAATTATGGTAAATAAGGTTTGTGAAAATGGTAATTTGGGGTTGGGGAAAGTCTGAAAATTGCAATCTGTATTCTTGTGGGAACTTAATCCAGACTAAATAATATAATCCATATTGCCATGTAATAACTTAATAACAGAAGACACTTAATACAAATCAATGCTCTGCCAGATCCAATTAAAAGTACTATGATAACTCCAAGTTCAGGAATGGGAAATAATCATGGGGGCAGACATTTTCTCCACTGAAATCGTTCATCACTCACCCACTTCCGCCTATCCTGCTGCCGAGCATCTTCATCAGCATTAACTTGGTCCTGGTCTTGGTCTTAACACTCATCCAGGTTGACTTCTCCGCCATGTTTGTAGGGATATCAGAGCTATCGGTATCACAACTTACAAGAGTCCTACGCACAAGGCTGTCATAAAGGTCCAAGCGTGTGAAGAGGGGTTCACAGTGACAATACAAGGACTAGGGGTTATGCATGGACACTGTGTGGAAACATGTTGTGAATGGCCACACATGTCAGGCCTGACTCTGCTGACCCATTCAATTAGAGAGATAAAGAATGATGAACAGATCATCGTGGCTTAAGAGGGACCAGATTAACATGGAGGAGATGGGGGTATGGATTATGGACTTATCTGTAATAAATGATATAACGAGTATACCCACTCCAGTGTTGCTTAGAGGACCACTCATTCCCACTGAGAGATATAAACATCGTGAGTTGTACAATTCACTCAGTCCTATCTTTATACATAGCCACCCTTTGTCTTTATTAAACACCTAGTTGTGAACACGTTATACGGTACACATTGAAGATCAGAACAGGACATAATTAGAGCTTTACCCCTACTTCTTACTCTTGACTTGGGCAGAATAGCACCGACTCTCTAGATTCAACAGTTGGGTTTTATCATCAGACTCGCAAATGAGCACTTTCATAGCAGGCCTGAGAGGGGTGGGATCTGTTATTCCAACAGGCCCCGAGACTGGTTGTTTGCCACTTGGTCAGGCCCTGTCGAAAAGGGGGGCTGAACAGGTAGCACCGTTGTTTTGTGAGGGCAATCCTGGAAATCCCTCTCCCAACACGGTGACAGTGCAGAGTTTGAGGAGGGATATATACCTGTAGGAGATCCCCTAGACTGAGCACCACCCTTCCTCCCAGCTGCCCACCGTATTAAGGCAACACTCAACATTCAGAAATATATTTAGGCAATTAGAATTCAAACCGTGCATAAGAGGTCTTTGTCTGCATTTGTTTAAGTTTATCTACCAAGATCTTCATAATCGCAATAGCATACAGAGAAGACACCTACGCATGGCATTGTCATCACTGGGGGAGACTCTCAGGGGCTTTTGGAGGTGCATGTCGGCTGGACAGGGGTAGGTTCCGGGGGTAGGTTTTATGTTGAGTAAGATCTACTGATCTCCACCCCCTCATTTACTAGTCTATACTCCTACACGTATATCCTGGTACACCACCCCACTCTCACGGGGGGTAAAGAATGATGCTCCTCTTCTGAACAGAATGCTAGCCGCTCACACGCAGATTGATAGCATTTGATCTTCTGAATCGTGTTCTTGGTGAATTGTGTGCTGTAGGGGCATGGGGTGCAGGGTAGGTGGGGGTGGTTAAGTTCGTCTAGCTATCATAACCCTGACACTATCAGTGAGTTATGTACCAAGCAACATATTATGTATGATGGTCCCAGGTCTCAGATTGACCACTGCTGCTAGACCAGAAACCATCATTATTTGGGACCACTTGCTGTATTCTATAGTTCCACCATAAGTAATTAATTCCTAATCATGTCCTTATGCAATCATATTAATCTCAAAATGATTCTCAGTAATGCGATGATCCCTACATTTGTTTACAAATGATGTTACTGATGTGCCACTCGCATGGTGTGTGTATCACTGACCATCTCTGTCCTACTTGTTATTATACATACATAATATCATTTTACAACGGCAATTTCCTTGTAATTCAGATTCTCATAAACCGAATAAATTATTCTTCCGACAGAGACGGAAGAACCATAAGGGTTAAAAGTGTGTGTATATGCACTTGAATAATCCACTCTATTAAAATCAAATAAAAAATGAAAGGGTGACGAGGTGGAATCATGTTTGGCACAGACCCTCTATAGTGTGGAATGTTAATGAGGTCAAACATGACACGACCTAGATGTTGTGACCTTTTTGCTGTACATGTCCTGGTTACAATATACATGTGCCTCGATCCATGGCATGCATGCCTTTCCGAGAAAACGTCCAAAACATTGATTGTGGTCATCTAATCAGGGTAATAGTACATGCTACTGTTAAGCCCATCGATAATTTCTTATCCTGGGGTAAGGTGTATTTTGTGTGTGATTATAGTCCTCACCCGAATGATAAAGCATTATAGTGTTAGCTTTTAGTTATGTTATGTTTTCACTATACCCGCGTTATTCATGATTTAGGCTCTTATACATGGCCACATACATAAACACGGAATATATTCATGTGTTTTAAACATACAGTATACATGCATGTGGGTTCTACCGCCCACACTTCCCTCTGTACGACTATTTCCCATGACTTTCTACCATGTTTAAAGGCAGCTCATTTCAGGAGGCCTACAAACAATACCCCCCCCCCCCCCGACATGGCTGCCAGCACCCCCCCCCCCCCCCCCCCCCCACTCCACCCTTACCTGGAGAGGTAATGTAGCGGGACATGTCCAGGCTTTGATCTGTCATGTCCATACCCCGCCCTCAATGATCTTCATCAACCACTGTCCTCTAGTCAGGGTCCCTCCACAAAGGGGCCTCGGTGCCATAGCTACTCTCCAGGGGGTGTTGTATTCCCCAGGGGTCAGGGTAAGAATGCCATTCCCCTGCTAAATGCAGTGTATTAGCTTGGAGCATCAGTTTCTGGTTCAGCGTTATAATATTCCCTTTGAGAGGGGCCTCTATCATGTGTCCGGATTAAAAGGGGGACCGAGGTGAAAAGTTTAGCGACGGTAATGACGGCCTGGGCGTTCCCCTTCAAGGGATTACAAGGAAAGAGTTTAGTTCTTGTTTGCCCACCAGGGCACTGACACCCCTACTGTCCCTCGGACAGCTTTGCTACCAGGACAGCTCAAAGGACAATAAGAGGCCCCCTTAGCCTTTAAATAGTACCTCATGTATATACGCCCAACTTGACCTATTTGTTTCTTTACAAATCCTATTGTCATAATTATTAATGAAGAATAGTGGCAAAATCCAAAATATCATGCGAATAATATAGTCTTACTTCAAAAATCGTAAAAAATAGCTGTAAATAAAGGCTGATGACGTTTAAGATAGCGAAGTTATGGAATGTATTATACATTATTAATATTCTATATAGAGCTTGTTGAACATCACCGAGAGCCTCCAACTGTTGAAGCTAATCTGACTGCAGTGTTCCGGCTGGAGGCAGAATTATGTCAGCTCTCCATACATTATACAACAGTACATGCAGGAGGGGCTGACAGACATAATGCAATTGCAATACGAATTGCCTGTGTTTCTTGTAGGCTTTAGACTTCTAGTGTTTTTCACGGTTGCAGCTCTAGTTGTAGGAAAATGCTGATTTACTCAGAGATTTCAACCTGCATGAAAAGAAATTACTTCGTCATCCACCAACATGGTGTATACAGGTCGGAGACACCTATTTCAAATAAACAATTCCGAACTTTGATCTCTAACAACCTATGTTTCTTCATTGCTGAAATATCAGTATTAGATCCATAGCTATCTGCACCCAGATTAATGAAGTTATACATGTGCTTTTGGCACAAACATTTGGCACAAACATTTGCCACCATTGCACATAACTGAATGCCCATCTGAAAATATTCAGCCCACAGGGTCAATAATATTTATTGGTTAGATAGGCCATATGATCATTTAGTCTATAAATATTCCTGGGAGAACGATAGTGTAGCAGTACAACAGTAGCAATACTATAGGGGCTGGAGGAGGCAGCATACCTTCCCGTATTAAGGACATTTGTGCCCAAAGTGGAAAACGTCCCACGTGCCCGCAGGCCTCCTGTCCGCTCCTCCCTCGTTGGAAGGTCGCATCTGTCATCCGTCGGCATATAATTCACATCGACTCCAGGGCAGGAAGTCCATGCTTCACGTATATTCTTTTCTCCCCATACACCTCTCACTCACTCGCCTGTTCCAGTGCACGAATTCACACCAGTAGAAATATGCTGGTTCCATTTCAGGCCATCTGGTTGAGATAGCTGGGAATTTCTCTGGGAATGCAATCTCTGTCACAGTTGTAATGTCTCCCATTTCTGAAGTTTTATGAATATGCCTTTGTTTCAGTGAGAACTATCCCAGCACACTTTCAATTATTGAAATAATAGCCCATTGATGGCACAGAAAGTCGGTGCCCCCCACATAGTTTGGACTCATTGTTCGGTTTGTGAACTCTGATCCTAACCAGAATGTCTCTGTCTAGAATGATTAATGCTATATACCTTAACCAATATGGAATATGGTATTTTAATATCCACAAACCGAGCCAACTTGGTATGTGTGTATGGGAGCAATACATGACGAGTAGGCAAAATGCCCTGATTTGATGTCAGTCACTTTGAGCTGTGTATTTTTATTTCCTTGATGTTGCAGCCGGCTATTTGCGTCGATATTCTAAGCACACATCTGTGGAGCCCGTCGGGACCAGGCAGAGCTAAAATATATCTAATTTGAAAGACCCATAAAAGGCACTCTTTCTTTATTCAGCTTAGTGTTCAAAGTCTATTCAGTGTCCCCTCTCTCTTATTTTGATCCAACGTTTAAGATGCTAAGCTAGTCATTTGACAGATACCCAAAAGGGAGTATTCCGACATCCTTAGACCATAGTGCAGAGGCTAAGGGCAACCCACCCAAGAACAGAAATAAATCTCTTGGAAAAATATCCAGAGATACCTGTTTGTAGTCATCCCTTGATGTCTTTGCCTCTGCAGAAACCCAAGCCTTGTGTAATTGGTGTTTACAGTGGGGTAGACGTGGCAGACCCCCACACAATGGTACAATATATGACTCAATGCTTGGTGTATACATACGGAATATACAGTATATAGGTGGAGAGGCTCTACCCCTGCTACACCGTGTACACAGGAAGAGGAGGCTCCGTTGGGAGGCTGGGAGAATCTACCCCCCACCCTACCCCGACCCCCTACGTAACCTATCGTATAAGGTATTGTTAAGGGGGGGCACTATCTTGATCACTCCTAGGATGTGGGCTATGAGTGAATGGGAGATACAGAAATGAAAGTTGAAATTGCACAATTGCTTAGTTCCGGTACACCATTGTAGCTTCCATTCAGATGTAAATAGGCATGGTATTGTCACCATGAAGGTGCAATCTGCAAAGGGTACTAGTATTGTCAGACTGTTGTAGGACTCCACATAATGTGTTTCAATACATGCTGTTGGAAAATGAACTCAAGTCTTTGACTCAGGGTTACTACCCTGTTTTATACGCCCCGCCTCAGCCTCATTTTAAGACATGTATTTTAGCTACAGGGAAACTCATATCAGAGTCAGAGTATATGACATAGAACAGATGGCACTTTACTCCTATACCTGCAATGTTTAAGTGCTACTATCTAGCATTGTAGAGGTGGGGAGAGTTCAGTGCTGAAGCCAGACATTTTTAGTTAGATTCGACATGAAAGTTAGCAGTTTCATCACTTTGAGATGACATTTCCCTCTAACAGACACAAAATACTATCACATATGGAATAGCATTATAGATGTTTTATGTACTAGGGATGACTTGACATGTACAGTTAAATTCTGCTATAACAAATTCTGTTAGGTGTGAGCAGTCAAAGGGTGCCTTCCCTAGGTAAATATGTTCAGAACTTCTCACCCATCAGGAGAGCAACTCATGCACCCGACCCCCAGCCCTACTCAGTCGGGGGGGGGGGGATCCCTCACCCACACCCACCTGCTCGCCCACACCCACCTGCTCGCCCACACCCACCTGCTCACATAAAATGGAACAACATACACATATGACACATGCCTTGAGGGTACCTTTTAACAAGAAAATCGTTTCTGATGTCATCTGTGAGGTCAATCACACGCTCAATCTTTCCTCAAATACATGTAGAAGAATTGAGGTGTGATGATAAGGTGAGAGGCCAACGCATAGTACCTGCACTAGAGCCTAGTACCAGTTGTGTACATGGCACAGAATTATAGGCCTACTTGGTGAATTATCTCGTATTCGGAAATTCAGTGTTTTGGACATTACTGCACCTCAGCCCACCCCTTCTTCAACAAGGGCAGACTGCAGGTGTGAGCTTTGGGTGGGGCAGCCCTTTAGTTCATCAGTCCTTGGGTCATCTCTGTTTGGACAGCTGTGTGCTTTACTGATCAAAACCCCGACCCCATTTGGCTGTGATTATTTCCGCCAGGCCCCTTAATGGCCAGGTACTCTGCTGTCCCGCCTCTCCCTCCTTCATACTCCATCGTCGACGACTGGCGGCAAACAGAGCACAATAGGCGGCGGCGACCACATCTCTCAGTTGCCATGGAGACGGCGTCCTTGGCTCTGCTTCCGGCCGCTAATGCCGGAAGATGTGCATGCTGGCGGCGTGTGATGCTCGTGGAGAAGGGGACTGGAGGAGAGTGCTCTCCAGGATCTGGTGTCATGAGCTGGGTGATGTGATACCAGGGTAAAGGCGGTCCTCAATGACCAGGCAAAGCCCTCACTTAGCAGTTGGCGGCAACTGAACAAACACCAACCATTGGTCAATTTAATTTGTCTGAACTGAAGGGTAGCGGTGAACCGCCTGCCCGAGCCACAGTCTCAATGGGGCTACATCTCTATGCTTGTAAATTTTAAAAGCTGCGTAGTAGTTACCGGGTAGGAATTTTAAGATCTCCAAAATCATGTATACTTTTTGTAGTTCTTTAGTCTAGAAAAGGTCACAATAGGGCGCATAAATACGTCGAATATAAGTGTCATATTTCGAAATTGACGTTTTAATATCGATTTGGAACTGTCCATGTTATTGAGCATCCAATATTTAAGGGGTAAGAGATTTCTTCTGCTAGAGTTGTCTGCAGGTTCTGGCGACGGATAATCCCCAGTCTATGGACACTACAAGAGACAGACAGGCGGGAGGCACTGATATGACACCCACCCCTGCCCTGTGATAAGGCTAATCTACTGGTATACTTGGTGTCACATCTACACCACTTGTATTCGGTCATCCGCTGAGCCGGATCGGAAGTCTCAGGGTGTCACCGCTGGTATCAATGGCAACTAGGGGCTATGTGAAAAGCCTTGGGCACACCTATTGACAGACCGATATGGCGTTTCTGGTGACGGATCTCATGACAAATCCAGAACGATCTGGCACCAGGCTGGGTGGCAAATCCGTCGGCAGGAGCTGGAAATACAAAGTGTAAATGGTACCGTCCCCAGCTCTGGTTACCGACCATGCTGCACCCATGTATACTATGCAGCATAGGGTTAATATCAATACAAAAAAGTGTGTTTTATCGTCGTTACAAACAATCCACTAGCACTGTTCATTTTCCACGAAATACACCCGCTCCCATTTCAGTTTACTCCACAGGAACAATCTGTTTGAGAAGGAATCTGACCACGAAGCAGTCAGAATGGTACAAATGCCCGGTGGTTGTCCTGAGTTTTTCATATCAGACAAATCATTGTAGATTATCTGAATTCTCTGTTGGATTCTTTGAGGAGCCATGGCAGGAAATGTTCATTAAATCCACATTTGTGGACGTAGTATTTGGCTGAGGACGGCTACACTGGTGTGATGAATGTCCTATGTACATAACTGGCATGTATGTGGCCGAGTGATATATTGAGTTAAGGGCGGGACTGTTACGTCTGGAATTGCAAAAGTACCTAAAGAACTGACAGCTCAATGTTATAAATGATGTTCCTCCTCCTAGTTGCACAACGTCCCTTCAAATCACCCATGTTTAATGATTGATTACTAGAATGAAAAGCTCGATAGGCCCTCAAAGGTCTCTATCGGACCAGAGCTATATTTCTGTATTCGGAATTCTCAGATAAAGTATTTGATAACAATACCTGGAATGTAAGGTAGGCCATAATTGTCTGACGTAAAGCCACAAAGATTTATTGATATTGGAAGGTGGCATTCCTGCCAGGTTAACATGTACTGCTTTGTCTGTGCAGAAATATCATTTAGGAATTCAAACACTGGCCAGAGTCTACCTAGCAACAGTCAGACAGCAATAAACAAGCACACATATTGTACAACTCTACCACAGAGTCCAGAAAGGGGAATATTATATTGACTTTAATCTGAGCAATACTGCATTACAGTAATTTACTTAAATGCTGATTGCATAATAATTATAGGCCTTTTGATAGTTATGTTTCAAATTGTCAGATGTGTCACATCTGTAATGAACCAACTCCAGTATATATGGGCCTAACTTTACATGTACATGTATACATGTAGTACTAAGTAGCCAAGAGTATGGGATCCCTCTGTCTCGTGACTGTCTTGACACTTTGATTTAAGGGGAATTGCAGACACTAAACTATACAACTTCCATAAATAATCTATTCTATTTTCTACACCCCCGTCATCTTATAATGTGTTCTCATGGAAATCAAGGTGTGTAAGCCTTAGTGTAAGGTGAGATGGAGATGTGAAGGTGCGTGGGGTGGGGTGGGAAGGGACATCTTCTTATGATGACATTTATCTGAATCTAATGCTAGAGGGCTTGCTCAAAGACAGTATACTTGAATACATGTATACCAAATGTTGTTTTGGTCGATCATAAAATATGTTTTCTGTTTTCTATGCTGTTTCTAGGTTATATGATTTATGCCCTTCCATTCAGTGGTGTAATTGCACGCCAAATACGCAATATCAATGGCCGAACAAAGAACCAGGACACAAACTTAATACCCATTTTGTTTACCCGCCATTGAGAGACATTTTGCCATTGTCCGAAGCCCTGTCGTGTTTTCCTGACTGAATAACACCGGTTGTTGTTTGTTTTCCAAATTCTAACCCTGGCCTTGCACCATTGCCACGTCAGACCCACCGTCTTCCCATACTTTTAACCCTCTAAGACGTTAAGTTACATATGGTGCTTTAATGTACTATCTCTTTGGTAGTCATGATGCATGGATGCAGCCTTGAGGAGTCTACTCGTTAGGGCTGCATCCATGCATCATGTCAACCCTGCAGGGTTGATACTGGCGAGCTACTCACCCAGGCTGCATGAATGCATCATGACAACAGTAGTCATATTGCATTGAAAGAATATGAAGTCCTTAAAGGGTTAAGGGGAAAAACTGGTATTTATTTCTAGATGGGTCCCCCCACCTCTGACACAAACCACATTGTGTAGATCATGAAAAATGGCGTCGTAATGACAAGTGCTACATCTATCAACAGCAGCGCTTTTTTACCCATACTTCAGTGTAATCTTATTTGGGAAATAGCTGAGCAGGCCTTTGTATTGTGTATCTAGTAGGAGGAATCTGCCGCCCAGGTAATCATTGGTAATCATGGAGGGGGTATGTCGAGATTTCTCATGGTTTGTTCTATAGACCTCAGGGTCACCCAACTCCTCCTTGTGGGTAGGGCCTATATTAGCAGAGGGTAATTTTCCATAGTGTTCTGAGATTCTTAAGAAAACTCTATGATGGCTGTGTGATGGGTAAATACCTGTGATTATAGGACACGAAGGACAGGCTACTAGGTGTGAGAGTACACGTATGCCAACAGCAATTGTTTATTACATTTGCTGAAGATAATAATCCCTGACCCGAAAAAAAGACACTTTACGATGCCGGGTGATCCGAATTTTCCCCGTTCGCATCCATCTTACTCGTTTCCTTCTCAGCTGTGATATTATGCAGGAGGAAGGGAGCTTCTTCCATCCCCTGACTGACATCATAGTAGTACATGTATGTCCTCTTGGCGGCATGATACATGAATGCAGTAAGTCATTGGTGCTGTATTCATACACCAATGCATGTAGCTTTGGAGAGTTACCCACCGGCACTGCCTCGGTGAGTTATCATGACAACGTGTTGCTAAAGCGGGGAGGCACCATGCCGTTCTTAAAGAGTTAAACAGGGCCGTGTTCTATCAAGTCATTTGCGAATGTCTCTACGGATTCTCCCACCCTTTAAATACAGAGTTAAAATACCAGTGCTCAGAGTGCTGACACCGCCTACCACTACAGGGGGTCTTTAGCTTTCTGGTCACGTGGCTGTTGTCAAGGCAACAATAGTTTATTGATGGACATCAAATGGCTACAAGACTGCCGTGCCTTATCGGTTGAAGCTGTAAGGAAATCTATACTAAATCAAATCTCCATTTGATTGTAGCTCTGCATAAACAACGAAATAGGCATGTATATATTCAGTATATAAGTTGATAATTACAGGGCAGTGTGGTGATACAATCCTCAGTCAGTCTTTTACCTGTTATTACCTATTAAATATACATATGATTTCATTGTTAGACATGAAAAAACGGTGTGGCATATGACGCTGGTTGCTATTAAGTCCAACAAGTTCTTAACTATTCAAAGTGTCGATTTGTGAAGCTGCTCCCCCTTGCGGAAAAACATAACCAAAGTATTTTTGCCTGGTTGTGATTTTACCGCTGTGTGAACTGAGTTGTTTGGCAACTATAGTGGCCTGTGGTTGATACACAATACAGGAGTGGTGGCCTTTACTAAGACAGTTTGTCTCCCCCTTTAAGCCGCTATAGATACACCGCAGACATATGGAGATACTCTGCCAAAGTTTGACCGGCGTGTTTCAACAATACACCTCGAGCGGGAAATATTGAAACGCTCCTTGTGGGAGGGCGGGTCGGGTTGCCACTGAGGGCAAACAGGGGGTAACATGACAAGCCCTGTCAAACACCCTTCCCCTTCTGGAGGGCCCTTCACAATGTCCCTGTCCATTTGTACTCTATGGTGCACCGACACTGTTACGAGATCAGCTGTCATATCAACGTGTCTGAGCCTGGTGCCAGTGCACTGGGGATCTGCATCTCAAACAAAGGAGACCTCCAGATCTAGAGGCACCACCCAGGGTGCCCTCCTCCGGGGCATCCCAACCCTTTGTAGTAATTTGTTGGAAGAGTTTGTCTTTCATGTGCATCCCATTGTTAAAATAGGGAGTAACATTGTGGCGCTGGAGCTGCTTCAGGCAGGGCATCATTGCCCACCTGAGATACCTGGGTGATTGGGAGGGTTCCTGTGGACAGCCACCCCTGATGGCACTTGGCTGCCATAGATAGTGGCTACCTCTCACCTGTCCTTCCTTCTCACCCACCAGACACCTTACCACCAAGGAGGCCCTTGCACTCAGTGATCCTGCACCCAGTCACCCCAAGACTACATGTAGTTGGATCCTCTCCCAACACAGCACAGGATGGATATGGAAGCCATAGTTCCTCTTTAACGTATATACTAGTATAGGCGATGGTGATTGCTTGTCCTATTGGTGTTGTATCGGGGAGCCAAAAGCCAAAATGATATTTATTCTAGACCATGTTTACTCGGAGGGCATTAATTTTATCTGCTTGAGATCGTGGGCATTGCACTGTGGGTTGTTCACCTCTGGTAATATCTCTAGGGATGGAGCGTGAGAGAGGAGGTAAGATCGGGGGTCTTCCTCCCCCCCCTCGCTCTCCAACTTCTGCCTGCCTAGGGGGCTAACCGTGTAATCACCTTGCCACTCGTGCGCTACCCTTATTCAGGTGATCCAACAGGTATCACCTAAATACCTTACTCATAATGTAATCCTGGGATGAATTGCAGTTTTAGGTAAAGGCCACCTCTGGCGCCCTCTGGCCGGACCTGAACGAGAATTTAATGGCCGACCGACGCTGGGTTTGGATCGGCATCAAAGACCTGTCCTGGATTTTTTCAAATATATGTATATAGACGCCAACTCTACTGGCGACTGACCTCTCTTTAGGATGTGTACTTATATATGGGGGAAAAACTGCGCAAAAGGCCCCGCTTGTGTGGTCCTTCCTGCTTTGGAAACTATTTTAAAGATCTGTGGTTTGCAAAGCTGGATAGTATGGTCTGAATACAAATCAGGTACCGTTGCTGATGACTTAATTTGGTAGCTTCCCTATATAATGTATTGAATTTCCTACAGAAAAGTGACCAACATCTTTTATCGACAAGGGACTGACAACTCTGATAATATGGCACACGTCAATGTCCATATGAAACATTTAAACATAAAGCGTGGTGTGATTCCCAACCAAATTATGGTCACAGATAATAGTGACATGGTCACCTAGACACACCAAAGGTAAGAATTGTCTCACCTGGTCATTCCGCGCGTTTTTAGCGGGGTGAACACTTTACCGCGTCTATCCCTTTTGATACAGTCAACCACCTCATCCTGTTAAACGAGTTATACAGTATTGGGTGTGATGAACATTGTGTCAACTGGTTTAGAAGTTACTTGTCGAGCCGTACGCAAACTACCACCATTCCTGGCCTGAGTGCAGATATTGCTAATTCTGAAGAACAGTTAATCACATGTGGAGTCCCACAGGGGTCAGTTCTAGGACCCCTCCTATTTAATATTTATATAAATAATATTGTTGGATCTCTTTTGCATTCTGACTACTATATGTATGCGGATGATCTCGCTATACTGGTCAGTAACAAGGATCCTCACATGGTTCAAGCTCTGTTGCAGGAGGATGTTGATAGTTTGTGCGAATGGTCCGACCAATATATGCTGACAGTAAATTCAAATAAAACACAAGTAATGTGGTGTCATGGTGCTGGTGACAATCGCAATTTTGATATGTACAATATATCTTTGAAAGGTAATAAGCTGACAGTGGTAAAGTCTTTCAATTATCTAGGTGTGACCATTGATAATTTACTAAGTTTTGATCGGCATTGTAATAAGGTGGTTAAGTCAGGGAATGTGAAGTTGGCCCACCTACGTAGATTGAAAAAACATATGGACTCACTGCTATCGTTATTATTGTATAAACAGATGATTGTTCCTGCCCTGGAGTACTGTTCGTTCATTTTTGAGAGCGGCCCAGATGGTATGTGCAGAGAATTGCAAACGGTACAAAATCACTGTCTTAGATGTTGTTTAGGGATCATCAATCCGAGGGACATTAGGATAGAAGCCCTGCATGTGAAATGTGAGTGTGAACGGCTAGCTACTAGACGTCGACGTAGCACTCTAGGTTTGATGTATAAACACTCGAGAATACCTGATAATTTGATTGTCCCAAATAGAGTGTTAAGGAGCAATGCTCTATTAAAATTTAAACTACAGCGACCTAAAGGTGAGCTATATAGAAATAGCCCGGTTTATAGGGGATCGTTAATCTGGAATGAACTGTCAGCTGAATTGCAAAACACGGCGACACTGCCTATATTTATGTCTAAAATCTGATGTGCAATGGAAGTTTTGTGATGTTGAAAGATGTTGAGTATTGATTTGTGTAATATGGTGGGTAATGTCTGTTACCTAGAAGACACTATCTGGAAGTGAATTGAATGTATCAATTGATAATAATTATAGATTTAGCCTGTATGTGGTCTATCTTATGTGTCAGACCAGGGATTGATTTATCTGTGCATGACTATGATATATTTGATTGTGACATTTATTTTGTCTTGTGAATTGACCGGATATTGAAAGGCGCAACTTGTTGTGTATATTTCGTGTCAATAAACCTTTTCAAAACTCAAAAACTCAAACTCATAGTTGTCTATCATCCCCAAAGTAGATCTGATATATACTAAACTATATTGGATACAAGCCTGTTGAAATCATACTACAATATGAATCATACATCTGCCCTAGCTAACTACGCAGTGTAAAACGTACCAATGCCTATAATAACATGTTGTTAGTAACTTCCAATACAGTTATGAGCACCTCTTTGTATCCAATGATAGGCCCTGTATATATATATATATATGAATTGTCGATAGGCGATGAAAAGCCATGTCAGACTAAAGCTGCAATTGCATAGCTGGAACAGCCTGCGCAATAGAATGCTTCTATATAGTGTAGGGCAGTTCCCATAGGATTAATACACTTATATTCTATTTATAGTAATACATTGATAACTTTAGATCAGATGGCAGCCAAAGTGTTGTGCCCATACAGTAAACCCAGCCAAATGGGCTTGTCTAATCAGCAAATCCATATACCCATATGTATAACGTCACCATGCACTAGCCGTGTGGTCAACGCCCCCTGAAATTATGCGGGTCAAGCATATCCCCATGATAAATTCACACGTTCACCCTTGCTGTCACGTCACGTCAGTATTGGCAGTGGTGTCAGTGATGACGTAGGTTTAGACAGATCACAAGATGGTCAGTTTACATTGACGTCATGCCTACTTCAGAGCGACAAAGTGTGTGGGTGTACAGCATTGTTTTAGTCAAAACAGTGTGAGTAGATGCAAACCCTGTGTTGTACAATATAATTATATTGTTCACCTTGAATTTACATGTGCACCTAGACTTTATAATACCCCTAACCACAGCCAAGCATGCCTGTCATATCTTCTTGACTTATTACCTTGCACTAAAGCACTGTGTTCCGCACCAAATGACCGCTCTGGCAGCTTTAATATTTAACATACATGTAGGCCTATGTACAAAAGACCCATATCCGAAAATATTTTGCTTAATATAAAGTATCACATGTATATAAATTCAGCCCTAGCTTGTGCTAAGACATATCAGTTTTAGACTACCAGATGTCTAAAAAGAAACGACGTATTTAATACCAAAGCAACATTACCCATTTTATCATGTTGTTAGTAACGTCCTATTGCCTACAGTTAATGAAACCCTCGAACTCAATATTGGAAAATATCCCTCTTTGAAACAGTCATCACATGGCATTAATTAGGAGTGAATGCCCCTCATAGATCCCTAGCATTGATATAATGTAACAAGGCTTCCTTTACGATGACATGATAATTTGATCATCTAAATAGAAGCAGTGCCTGTCGGAGCACCTGCTACTGCTAGTATATGTGTACCACACGTTCTGTTAGCCCCAAGACCCAATAATCACCAAGAATAGCACTCTTCCTCAGGTTTCCAGCACTTGGATGTAGGGCCACTTTGATGCTATTGCCAGATCTTCCTTTGACCATCCTGGCGTGAAGACTCTTTGTCTTCCATATGAAAGATACAGCTCAGACAGTATATCTATAGTTATATGTGGTCTTATAGAGTTATCTAGAGTTTGCTCATAGACTATGGACCACTATCTTGTTATCATTTACTATATAGATGCAGTAATCAGAAACCTATCTATAATATATTATTGTACAGCACAGTAATGCAAATGTCTGTCACTTCCTTACGGAGAAATAATGATACTGTATACATGTACACTAATAATGATTTAGACAAAACAACACTAAACAGTTGACCCGCAACACAACTACTTTTCTGAAGGCACAGGACTGTCAATAATATGTATATTATTCAAATATCAAACAGTACAGTTATACGGTATACTGCAGGCCTAAATAACCTTACAGTACTAAACCCATATCACCAGACCTGAGCCAGAGCGCTGTCAGTGGTGCAGTCTCCTGTTCATGTATTATACATCGGTCAGTGTTAGTATACCTAACAGTGATTGTGTTTGGAGACTGAACAGTCAACCTCACCCATGGTACCAGACTGTCCTGTGGCAATAGGACAATGCGGCTGGTGCATGTTACCTGTGATGGGGCAACGCCATCTCCTTACCTGCTACAGGTGTCTGGTACCACCTGAGTGACAACACCTGTCTGGGGGATGTTCCCCCTAGGGGCAGCCCAAGTAACAACACAGGGCGGGTGTCCCATCATCTCTATACCTGCACAGGTTGGTGAACCCTGCAAATGGTCCATGTTAAGTCTTTATGCAGAGAGATGCTAAAATGGGGGACAACACTACCTGTGTCTCCTGCTTTATTGCTATACCAATAAACCTGGATGCCTTCCATATATATATATATGCATACTGGTCACGGGAACTAGTTGCAACCACATTTATCCTTATATGAGATGAGGCAAATTGTGCTGCCGAAATTGCCTACTGGCATTCTATTTGCCCAGCAAAGGAGAAGTAACAAATATGTAGTCACAAGATTTGATCACTTGGCAATTACATGAAGTAACTTCGTTATCCTCAGTAAATTTTGCAACTAGTTGAACCTCACAAGAATTGTCCATACTTTGTGAAGGCCTCGCCTTAGTAAGCATCCGATGTGGTTTTTATTTTAGACAGAGAAGACTAAATTACCAACATCAACCTTGAGTTCTAAGAGAACAAATTAGACCTTATGGTGCCACTTAGGGGGAGCCTAAATCGTTGTATCCGTCATACTTGAGGATGAATGTAGAGGGGGGGGGGGTACGAGAAAGGAACATAAATACCAATTATATAAGAACGATTTGCTCTTTGGCTGTAGATTAAAGTTTACCAAATAAAGAGGGAACTAGTTTTTTTTCCATCAAGACTGTGCTGATACGAGCTTGTATTCATTCTTATATAATACACACGTTTTCAGTTTAAAAACAAATGAAGAGAAAAAAGCTGAAGAGCAGATGCTTTTAGGAATGCTTTCCTCGGGCTTAGCCCAGACATTCCATCCGGACGTCTGCCACGCGGCCATTGTCTATTTGCACCTTGGCAGTCACTTTTATATTGTCTTAGTCACCGGGAGGATTTCAGACACACACCTCTCAGACCTGAGAACAGAGTGTCTCTGCTCACCCGTATCGCACCCTCAAAGCCACGTGTAAATGATGGAATCCTCAAAAATAAACAAGCCTTGGGACGTGTGTAGTGTTGGCAAGCACAGGACCGGCCAGTATCAACAGTGTGTGTATCCTCTGACTGGTTCTGTGCAGGGCCAAGCCCCTCTGATGTCCACTGTCTACCAATACTAGGCACCTGTGGGCATCCCCTAGTCAACATACACCCCCGCAATACACCCACGCTCTTGACTGAAGGATACATTAACCTTGATATGATCGAATGAAATAAACGATGGTTTACAGTAGAATTTTAATCGGGGGGTCCTCATACATAATACTAGTATACTTGATCATTATACTTTATAGTTTAAAATGTTTCCCCTCCTGATGTCCATGGTGAACATTGATAAGTTTATATAAAATGTTGAAATTAAGATTAAGATGCTTGGAGAGACTAAGTTTGGTGTAATATTTGCTTGTTGCTAGAGCTAATCCTCCTGTTATTTTCCTGCACTCTTTTTGTCTCTTCCTCTGTTCCACCAATTACATTGTTTGGTGTCTAGTCTGAACACAAGTGATCTCAGGTCATGACCCGCTAAGACCCATGTACATGGTTGCCGTGCATCCCCCCCCCCCCCCACCCACCTGGAGACGACCCTGGAGGGCGTTGGCCTCCAGGAGGCGCGAGCTTGAGCCACCAGGAGGCGCCGTTATAAGTGCTAGAGGGCACTTTTGGTCACCTGACCTGAGACCCGGTCACATGACCTATGAGCCATAGATACCCGTATATTTGGTTTAAGCCAATAGCGTTGGCTCTATATGAACATGACTCTATACATGATCAAATGTGCACCTTCCACCTGCTCAGGATGCCCAGGAATCAGCTCAAAGCTGAACCCTGGAGGAAATCTCAGAAGGCTGTTTGTATACACACCCTGGAGGAGGACGGGCGTGGACATGGCTCCGCCCCTGATGGTACACAGTTGGCAGAGTAACAAGGTCGGCGGATTGATACATAGGGGTGGCGTGCCAAGTGTAGTAACGGGAGATATGCTTATCCATTTATAATGGCAGCCACCCACCCTCCATTTAGGGTAGGCTTCGAAATGGCGTATTGATTGTCCTTGTAGCTGTCATGGCCATCATTACTATGCATAAGAAGTCTGATATTATAACTCGCTATCATTGCCGTATGAGTATATTATATAGCACGGGATATAGCATTGGTGGTACAGAGTTTCTTCTCTTGGGGAACTGGGTCAATCAAGTTCTATTCATATGAAGATGTCGAATATTAACCTCTTTAATGGCAGTACAGTATTTTGATGTAACTTGGCCTTTTGTCTTTATGATGCATGAATGAAGCTCGGAAAAGTAAGTAACCAATGCTGCATGCCTACACCATACCCAATACGGATTTGATACACTCCTGAGTAGTATAGTATGTATCGGAACGGGACTATAGTTAAGTACTGTTTATTACTCAATCGACATGCAGCCAATCAGAGGCCTCCATTTGGTCACGTGACCCCCTCATTTGCATAATTACGTAATAGGCCACGCCCCCTCATTTGCATAATTACGTAATAGGCCACGCCCCCTTGATCACCAGCCAATCAGAGGCTTCCATTTGGTCACGTGACCCCTCATTTGCATAATAGGCCACACCCCCTTGATCACGTGACCCTTTCATTTGCATAATAAGCCACGCCCTCTTGATCACCAGTCAATCAGAGGTCGCCATTTGGTCACGCGACCCCCTCATTTGCATAATAGACCGCGCCCCCTTGATCACGCGACCCCTTCATTGACATGATAGACCACAACAACATCACGTGACTATCTTTGTTTGTAAACAACACCACGTGGCTCTCTTGTTTGTAAATAAGACCTACTAAGTTTAGGCATAGGTAACAGCAGTGTTTGTAAATAACGCCTACTATGTTTTCAGTCATAGGTGTCTAGAGCAGCAGCAGCAGCAGCATCTTCAGCAGCAGCAGCAGCAGCAGCCGCGTCATAAGTGTCTAGAGCAGTAGCCACGTCATAGATGACTAGTGCAGCAGCAGCAGCAGCATCTTCAGCAGCAGCAGCAGCAGCAGCAGCATCATAGGTGTCTAGAGCAGGAGTAGCAGGAGTGTCATAGGTGTCTAGAGCAGTGGCAGCAGCAGCAGCAGCAGCATCATAGGTGTCTAGAGCAGGAGTAGCAGGAGCGTCATAGGTGTCTAGAGCAGTGGCATCATAGGTGTCTAGAGCAGGAGTAGCAGGAGCGTCATAGGTGTCTAGAGCAGTGGCAGCAGCAGTAGCAGCAGCGGCAGCAGCAGTAGCAGCAGCAGCATCAACAGTATCTTCAGCAAAAGCAGCAGCAGCCGCGTCATAGGTGTCTAGAGCAGTGGCAGCAGCAGTAGCAGCAGCGGCAGCAGCAGTAGCAGCAGCAGCATCAACAGTATCTTCAGCAAAAGCAGCAGCAGCCGCGTCATAGGTGTCTAGAGCAGCGGCAGCAGCATCTTCAGCAGCAGCAGCAGCAGTAGCAGCAGCGGCAGCAGTATCTTCAGCAGCAGCAGCGTCATAGGTGTCTAGAGCAGCAGCGTCATAGGTGTCTAGAGCATCAGCCGCAGCAGCAGCAGCATCTTCAGCAGCAGCAGCAGCGGCAGCAGCAGCCTCATCAGCAGCAGTAGCAGCAGCAGCAGCAACAGTTTGAGCATCAACAGCAGCTTCAGCAAAAGCAAAAGCCCGTAACTTAGCATCATGGGCATCAGCTATAGCCGTAACAGCGACACTGCGACTAGCAGAAGCAAAACAGACTATTTGTTTAGCAGCTGTACAAGCATTAATAGCATTAGCCCTAGCAGCAGCCGCAACAGCGGCACTTTTAGCAGACGTTGCAGCATCAGTAGCAGCAGCATCGTTAGCAAGAGCGGAAACAGTAGCAAAAAGATTAGCAGCACGAGCAGCAGCGGCGAGAGTAACAGCAACGTTGTTAGCAGCATTGGCAACTTCGTATGCTGCATGTGTAGCACGAACAGCGATACGAGCTTCACGTTTTGCACGAGCAGCAGCATTAGCTGCAGAAGTAGCCCTCACACTTTCCAGCCACCCGTACGAATCTTGATAAAAACCAACTTCCACCTTACGAGCTTCACGTTTTGCACGAGCAGCAGCATTAGCTGCAGAAGTAGCCCTCACACTTTCCAGCCACCCGTACGAATCTTGATAAAAACCAACCTCCACCTTGCTACTTGTTGACTCATCAGTAAACATGGACGTCTCCTCATGTGTTGTCGCGGCTCTGTAGTAGTGTTGGGATTGCTCACATTCGGTAGAACGTAGAGTGATTCCTGATGACGCCATGCTGAAGGTGGTTGAAGAAGTGTGTGGGACTCATGTTTCACTCTCGCTTATGTACTAGGCTCCGAGATAAGCTTCTTAACTCAGGAGGAAAACTCTCACTAGGAAGGCGACCGGCTGTCTACCTGTGTAGGCGCGGGTTCGTTACATCTTTAATCCTGTTCGACCCTCCGAGGAAATACATGAAAAAAACAAAAGACTCGAATCCGCAGACAGTAGGAAGCTATAAGGAGCTTAACTCGTGTTTGATTTAAGCTGTCTACCACACGCACGCGCTTGTAGTCACAGCTAGAGTGGCAGACTTCTGTCCGCCCGCTGACGCATGACAATCGACTTTAGACACCCCCTGTAGTTTGTTTTTTTTGCATACACAGTTGACTAGCATCTTAAGCTCTTACTCAGCTATAAGCCCATAGACATGTAACGCGCATTACTCTTCTTTATGGTAATTATCAGATCGATTTAAGGGTGGAAAGAGCTTAGGTGATGTAGATCCCTCTCTAGCTGAAAACAGGCTTAGACTATAGCATGTAGGCAGCTGGCCGCGTTAAACACCCCTGTAGTTTTTTGTATACACTCTCGATCCCCTCTCTAGGTGAAAACAAAAGCTTAGAAGATGAGGTGATCCGGCCACTAGCTGGCGCGTCACACCTGGCGTTAATCACCCCCTGTAGGCTTTGTATACGCTCTCTAAGTGAAAAACAAAAAAGCTCCCTCCACGGGCTGGCGCGTCACACCTGTCGTTAAAACGCCCCCTGGAGTCTTAGTATACACAGGTGCCCCGCCTTATCTATTCACCAGCTATAAGCCCATATACGTGTACATGCGATTTTTGATACCCTCTCTGGAATAGGGTGGGGCTCAAGGTGAAAACAAGATTAGGCCATTCGCTCTCTCAGCTATATAAAGAGCCTCAATTGTTCTTGCAACAGCACTTCACCACCGGTACACTATCAGTCACGAGGCAGATGTTTGCGGCATGGGTCATACAGGTTACCTACTAATAGCGGTTTGGGTGAGTAGATCACTTTTTTCCCCTAAAAAACAACTAAAAAAAACCCACTTATGACTCAGGTATGTATATGTAGCACTGTTAGTGTAAGTACACAGTAGAATCTACTGTACTATAGACTCGGCCCTCTGAAGACGGTGGAGCGCGTTAATGCGCGGGTCTGTGGCGGCGTCACTTGTTTTTTATTCTAACTAAAAAGTCAGAAGTCGATCTACGACCTATCAAAGACAAATTTGTGATAAGTTCAAACTAAATAAGAGACAGTTTGAGCGTCTCTTAGTCGCTGTCAAAGATGCGAATAACGAACGCGCTGAGGGCGGGGTTCAGGTCACGTATAGTTCCTTGCTCTTTCGTCAGATGGCGCCACAATAGGGGATTTGTACATTCCTACGATGCTCGCGAACATTTCAACGCATAATGAGCTATATAGGCAACAAAGTGTGCTTCTGAATATATTAAAATATAAAAAACAATTCAATATTGTGTATTTCTGATAGAAATGAGGCAGTTTCTTTGAATACCAACTAAACTATAGCGAGATGAAAAATACCACACCATATCTAAGGCTTTATAAAAGATACATAGGCAGAAACTCTCGCCGAGTCGGCAATCTGAAAAATGAACCAACTCGTTGTGCCACAAGGGCCCCCACTCAACGGGGGCCTTTTGAGCTCAGGCATGTTGTTTCTCAACACTAGGTGTAATTAATTACGCCCATGTTGAGTAGCATCTACTAACCAACTGACAGTGTCAGTTGGTTGGCCCCTCTTTAGGGGCCACACAATAAATAAAGAATAGAGACCTAAGGGAACGTTCACAAACGTCTCCCCTTCCTACGGGGTGGGTGGGTCTTTGGGTTTAGTGACAAAACAGCGACATGTCAGTTCTCTTTTTTTTTCCAAGTCTACATATTATTTATGATTAAAAAAAATTAAAAAAAAAAACCACGCTAATAAAGTGCGCTGATCAAAAACTGAATAGAAAAATAACCAAAAATAGGTTGGTAGCTGATCGGTCGTTGTCACACGGTGCAGAAAATTTACCGCATATCGGACCAGGGGATAGTCTGGCAGCGACCCGCCACCCCGTTCACAAGCTGTGTACAGCACCCCGTTTCTCTTTGTCCATATTGGCTAAAAAAAAAAAAAAACAGGACATTGTTGACTTGGCTATTTTACCCGTCTGGGTCTTATTATTTAAACACCTCGTGTTGACCCTGTGGGGCAGCGGGTACATGGAATAAACGTGTCCAAGTGCACGCTATCTAACACATAACCGAAGGTTACTGAGTTATGTAATAATAGTTATGTAATAATAACTGACCTATGAGGTCGCCAGTCAGTTTGCCGTGATTATTTTGACACACTCTCAGTTACTCGTAGCACATTTAATACATAATTAGACTCAGCCTCATATAAGACAGTCTCGGCCACGCAGGCTGCATATCGGACCAGGGAGATAGTCTGGCAGTGACCCACCAGCCCGTCCACAACCTGTGTACAGCACCCCTTGTCTCTTTGTCCATATTGGCTAAAAAAAAAACAAAAAAAACAGGTCATTGTTGACTTTGGCTATTTTACCCGTCTGGGTCTTATTATTTAAATCACCTCGTCTTGACCCTGTGGGGCAGTGGGTATATGGAATAACCGTGTCCAAGTGTACTCTATCTAACACATAACCAAAGGTTACTGAGTTATGTAATAATAACCACCCTATGATCCTATGAAGGCGCCAGTCAGTTTGCCGTGATTATTTTGACATACTCTCAGTTACTCGTAGGGTATCTAATACATAGTTAGACTCAGCATCATATAAGACAGGCTCGGCCACGCCGGCTGCATATCGGACCAGGGAGATAGTCTGGCAGTGACCCAACAGCCCGTCCACAACCTGTGTACAGCACCCCGTGTCTCTTTGTCCATATTGGCTAAAAAAAAAAAAACCAAAAAAAACCAAAAAAACAGGTCATTGTTGACTTTGGCTATTTTACCCGTCTGGGTCTTATTATTTAAATCACCTCGTCTTGACCCTGTGGGGCAGCGGGTATATGGAATAACCGTGTCCAAGTGTACTCTATCTAACACATAACCAAAGGTTACTGAGTTATGTAATAATAACCACCCTATGATCCTATGAAGACGCCAGTCAGTTTGCCGTGATTATTTTGACATACTCTCAGTTACTCGTAGGGTATCTAATACATAGTTAGACTCAGCATCATATAAGACAGGCTCGGCCGCGCCAGCCGCATATCGTACCAGAGGGATAGTCTGGCAGCAACCTGCCATCCCGTCTACAATCTGTGTACAGCAGTCTGGACCAGACCGCCAACTCTGGGTATAGCATTCTGGATGCCTGTAGCAAGACTGGATCTAACCCTTTAATAGTCGCATAGCGCTTTAATGTGCAGTGCCCGTTGTCGTCATAAGTCATGAATGCGGCACTCAGAGTTCCTCACCAGGGCTGCATGCATGCATACACTGGCATATCGACAAAGGGTGTAGCGCATTAAAGCACTATTGCCACCTTTAGCATTAAAGCGCTGAGGGTTGTTTTTTTTTTTGATAGTGTAGAAACCAATATCTGTCTAATTAAACCCCTTATCAGTGCTGTTTTTTTTTTGTTTTTTTTTCACATACAAAAGAATTAGGTAATGGCGCTGCAGTACTCTGAAAAGCGGTGGCGGTGAATTTCCATTTAGATCCTGAAAAGGGGGGCGGTCAGATGGCGTCAAGGCTCTGATAAGTAGGGCAGTTAAAATCATATGATTACATTGAGCTAATTTTCTTGCTGAAAGGAATGAATAATTGTATTTGTATAAAATTCACACACACACACACACACACACACACACACACACACATCCACACACACACACACACACACACACACACACACACACACACACACACACACACACACACACACACACACACACACACACACACACACACACAGGACACCTGATGATCTCCACACGATGACCTGATTGCTCTTCCTAAAAAAAATGCCCAACTCGATCTACCTACTCAACAGGGTTTCAGTGTATAGCGTATTAGGGGTTTTTCTGATGCGTATATTATATTGAGATTGATTTTCAACTTTTGTGATCAGTGGTTGGTCCTTAAAAGGACCGTTTGGTAGAGAGAGGGTCGCAGGGACCTTGCTGCTGAAGCGGAGGGCGTGGTCATAACGCGTGGCAGTCCTTCAGCAGCTCCTCCAGCACGGCGGGCGGTAGTCCTTCCTCCATGCAGACTTGCTGCTTGACCTGCTCCACGCACCGGCGGATGAGTTGATCAGCGACGTTCTCGATCAGCTCATCCACCACACCCTCTGCTTCAGCAGCAGTCCGCTGTCTCTCCTCTCTCTGTAGCGAGGCAAAGAACTGCTTCTCCACGGCCGCATCGATCATAGATCGAGAAACGGCCACGAAGTTCTGTCTCTCCGCCTCCTCTCTCTGTTGCACGGCTACGAATTCCTTCTCCACGGCCGCATCGATCATAGATCGAGAAACGGCCACGAAGTTCACTCCGTGAGCCATTTTGTCGAACTGACTTCCTAGCCGCCTGAGAGATGCTGACGTCACACTATTTTCGACGACGCTATGACGCGCACGAGGTAGACAGACGACGTCGTTTCACTTCCTTATTTGGAGTTTGGGATCTTTTGACACCGAAGTCATACCGTACGGTCGCGATAAAGCAACTAGTGTTGAAAAGCGTGCCGGTCTTTTATAAGCGCCGGAGTATAAGAGCCTCCAAATGTTTTTTCTCAAGCACTAAAATCGCGACTTTGAATAAGCGCCAGCGCCTGGCTTGTATATAGCTCCTGAGTAAGAACTTCACCGAATTGAAAAGCCCTCCCTCAGAGCTCTTAATCGCGACAGTACGGTACAAATCTGATGTCAACCCGCGCCAAAAACAAAAAGGGTGTTCCGGTCACACGTACCTACGACGAGCGACCTTCAGCTATCACCACGTGAAGAGTGGGAAATAAATTTTGTACGGCAAGAAAACTGAAAACTGATAACGATTCCATTAGATAAGTATTTGGTTCCAATCTATGGCGAGATATTTCCACCAAAGCGATTGATTTATATGTCTGTAAGGTTCAGCTCTCCAACACTCTCCAATGTCCGCCGGTGCACGACGGTCGCCGCCCATCATTAGTCACAACTAAACTTCTGCTGGAGAGTGAAAGTTACGTTGAGTCTTGAGGTGCGCAGAGATACTATCTGCCGCAGCCTGATTTTAGTTCCACGCTATTTAGATAACCGCCCCATTTAAAATCTCTCTCTCGATCCTAGTAAAGGAAAAAAAAGGCTAGAGTTTATCATGGACGCGTCTCAGTTTTAGTCAAGCCGTAAAGTGAAGAACCAGAGCTTGTACATATTCCCACGTGGTGAGGGGTGACCCCGCGGGGCGTTCAGTTAGTACTGAGTCTATACTCAAGGTCAAGTTCCACTCTCTAAACAGAGCTTTAGCGACTCCGTCATATAGACTAGACCGCGCGCGCGATTTTTTTTTGCTGAAGCAGCTAATCGATGGAAGAGTAGAGAACAGGTGCTCGACCAAAAATCTGCTTCAGAGGCTTGTTATCAGGTATTAACAGTTAAATCAAAATATTTCAAAACATCCAGAAAAGCAGAATAACATGTCCTACGGGCTACAGCCGGGCACTGACGAGCAGACGGCGCTGACGTCATTTCAATCAGGTCACAGGGCTCTTTAGACACCTTTTCTGTAAGACCCGTCTCATACCTTAGTATATAATACCGTAAACACCGGTGATTAGTATATGATCACATTGGAGTCGCGGATCCACGAAGAGGCTGAATAAGCCTCGCGCGGACCCGCCACTTGAAAATGTGACATAATCTTACCATGCGCTTTGTTTTGTTTTTGTTTCTATTTACAACAGCAAACATTTCAAACAACCTATTGTTTTTTAAAATGATGAAAAATCAGCCCAAAAAAAAAGTAAACATTTTAGAGCTAAATTTGTGGAGGATAGCCGGACATGCTGATGTCACTAGACCCCTAAATTCGATATGGTGACATGGGCATTTTCTTAAAATTCGATACGACGACACGGGCACGGACATCTAAGTGACATGGGACATGTGGCATTTCTTGAGTCCCTCATGTGCCATGGACCATAGTGACATGAGGAAAAAAAAAAAAAATGTTCAAAGAGTGCATCAGAAAAGTACCATTTCAAGCCTAAACATTTCGCCAAATTTTTTTTTCTCTTGGATGGTACTCGGCTTTGCAGTGTCTGGGTCCTTAAAAATGTACCAGAATGCTCAAATTCGGGTTCTAAATATTTTCAAAAAACGTTTTCTCCCTTAGTGACGTGTGACATGGCCATTTCTTAAATTCGACATACGGCTGCATGGGGAGGACCCACCCGTCAAGAGCCCCATGATGACTCATACCCGCCGCGTTCAAACTAGCGTGGTGGTTATAGGTAGACCTTCTTTCAGTATCCACGTGACCAGATCCATCGCCGTCTCTTGAGCAACAGTAACCGAGGTAACTAGGGTTATTGTTATCCGGGCCGTAAGACGACAGTCTGAGACAGTGTGTAGTCGCGTTTTGCTCTCCCTAATACTCTAATTCAAGTCGAGTTACCGCTAACCCCTACAAAAAGAGGGTCATTTGTGTAATTCAAAAGTCGTTCCTTTGTTAGCAATGAGGGGGTCGTTCTATTCATTGATTTTTTTTTTTTTTTTTTTTTTGTTTTTTTGTTTACAACAACAAGTCAAAGTACAGTCAATCAACCGAGATCCTTTCTACTCCGTGGGGGTGTAGAAGGATCTCCCCCCTGAGGTTACAAAGCCACCTCTTTATTTAAAGGGTTACGGGTCGCAAAGTCGCTTTCGCTTTCGCTTACAAGTCACAAAGTCGCATGAAATATTCAAGTCAAAAAGTCAAATTCATCAACTATCAGCACAGTCGTTTGAAAAGCATCAAGTCACCGAAAAACTCCTCTACAGTCACCTCCGACTCGCCTCCTCCCTACCCCCCCTAAAGGGGGGTAGAGAGGAAGCGATTCCCTAGAGATCAGATAATTTTTTTTTTTCTCCCGAGCAGACCCCAAAAGCCCCCCCTCCCCCCCAAGTGCCCGCCCACCCCATAAATAGTGCCCCCCTCCCCCCCTCCCCTCCCCATGCATCTTAAAGTGCCCCCCTCCCCCCCCCTCCCCTCCCCTCGCCCCTTATAGAAGCCTCCCATTAGCTAGTCCAAGTCATGTGACCAAAAGGGAAGCGTAGTCTGTCTATTGTCTATATTATGCAAATGAGGGAGGGGGTCAGGTCACGTGACCAAGGGGGTGTGGCCTATTTTCTAAATAAAGAGCGCTTCCGGTCACGTGACCAAGAGGGTGTGGTCCTATTATGCAAATGAGGGGGTCACGTGATCCATGATTATGCAAATGAGGGAGTCACCTGACCAAATGGAAGCCACTGATTGGCTGGTGATCAAAGGGGCTTAGTCTACTATGCAAATGAGGGGGTCACGTGATCAAGGGGGCGTGGTCTATTATGCAAATGAGGGGGTCACGTGACCAAATGGGGGCCCCTGATTGGCTGGTGATCAAGGGGGCGTGGTCTATTACGTAATTATGCAAATGAGGGGCGTGGCCTATTACGTAATTATGCAAATGAGGGGGTCACGTGACCAAATGGAGGCCTCTGATTGGCTGCATGTCGATTGAGTAATAAACAGTACTTAACTATAGTCCCGTTCCGATACATACTATACTACTCTCCTGAATGGTCAGGGCTACGCAACCGGTACAGAGCCGGTAGGTTAGAGCTGCATTGGTATATCATCATTACAAATGGATATGAAGCACTGGGGCACCATGCCATTCTTAAAGGGTTAGAGGCGTTGTGGTGGACCTCATCCTGCTAAGGGTGTCAGGTGGTAGGTGGTGGAGGATAGAACCCCTGCTTGGATCCAGTGGTGGAAGAGGCGCCGAGTCTATACATTGGTAAACCACACCTTCACAAACATCACATACAGATGTATGAAAAGAACTCAGAATCTTAAAATGATTCCAGAAGGTACTTCAATAATGCAAATTTCACACAATTAGATTGAGATGATGATACAGGACAGGTAACTCAGTAAGGAACCACCCACTCACCATTTACCACCACCTCAAATAGCTGTACCCTCTTCCCATTCCTAATTGTTGGCCATTCATAGTGGGCATATTGATCAAAGTAAGGTAGGTAGGCAGTGAGTAGGTGTAAGCCATAGCAGGTAATGATACCCCAAGTGGAGATAGCCATCACTAGTGGGGATGGACTGCTTTGTAAGTTTTAGTCATCGTGAAACATTGGTATTTGGGTTGGAGGATACCTCCCGTTTTGGGGAGAGATTTGTGATCACGGGGAAACAGTGCTAAGGGTAAAAGTCATAAAGATCTAAATTTTCTGATATGAGCGGGTTGATTTGAGATACGAGTAATGAGGCTAATATATAGAGGTCGATGCTACAATAATATCTCAGAAAATGAGCTGACTGGGTTTGAAAAACATCCTGCTTGTGAATTAACCCAAGGCCAGAGAGATAGAGAGAATGATTAACCCCAGACTAAAATGTGATGAGACAGGTGATAGTCTGTTCCTGTTTAAGATTTGGGGTCTATCGAAAGTTGCTATTGAAAGTCTCCGGCAACCTGTGGGTGACATCATCTTGGCAGACCTATGTACTGAACTTGGATTCCATAAAACGACATAGCTAGAATACAAACTGCGCGGGTTTGTCTGGAAGGTGGATATGATGCTGGCCTCGTGAATACAAAAAAGGATCTTAGATGGACCTGGGGCATACACATCTCTACTTGTGACTAGAATATGATATGGTCCCCAGCTTGAAGGCCGGGAAATGGCAGAACGCGTTGTATCAAACCGCAATATAATAATCATATTGTAGGTGCTATCTATTCTATGCATTATTACTATGCCACACATTTCTAGTAAATCCTAGGTGACGCAGACGCAATGTAGAGTCATTGCTAAATGTAAGCACATTATGCTATTTACGATATACAGTACATGTAGTTCCATATTTACTGGCATCAGCTCAAATAAGATTGTGTTTGAATGGTGATCAGGATCTATCAATATTAAATGAGATGACATTGGATATCTAAAGTGATGTACAGTGATGGTTTCCATCTGATACTGTAACCTATATAGTATTGACTAGAAAGTAAGACTCGATCCACAACTGACACCATTATAGACTGTTAGTTTACTGCTGACATGTACCATATTTACCTGTTTACTGGGGCATTAACAGTACCCTGGAGTGTGTTGGTGTCGGTTAGCTGCTAAGAGGGTAGGGGGTGATTGCCTGCTGTTACTTCACTGGAGACTGCTAGACCATATAGGCAGCTGACTATAGAGGTAATCGGAACAACCTTCTTAGAAAGCCCCTGTAACAGCTGACCCATTGTTACACTGGCATTTGCTGCCCCGCCAAGCCCCACACGAGGATCCACGTAGAAATGTGGATGGAGGGCACAACTCATGTAACATTAGGGTCACTGTTAAAATACATTCCTGCTCCCCTCACCCTATACCAGTACCAAAGCTTCATTTGTTGTCACTGTTAGGCTGTATATTGCTACATGAGCAGGTTGTTTTTGTGTGTCTGGTGCCTGCAGATATATCAGCCAGCTCCCAGGGAGGCTAAGTGATGTCATTTTCTCACTTTAGAAGGCAGTTAGAGTGTTAAAAGTTGTTGACACTTTGTAAGACGGGTGCGGTCTTTTGGCAGCTGCTGAGATGTGTATCCTCTGGTCCTGCTGGGACGGAGACTCAGCACAGACAGACTAATATATCTGTAATTAAAGTCTGAGACAAAGGGCTTGTGTACATGTGTGGGGGCTCCAGTTTGTCACAATCAGACACAACGAATTGCAGGCTTATCTTTATATCTTATATCCCATAAATATCGCTATGTTTTTAATTATACATGTGAACGTAAGAGATTTTAGATACATATGACCCGGTGAAATCTGTAAAGGATTGTGTTCCATTTGGAATGAAAGACATAATTGTATGATAACAGCCTTTACCGAGACAGCAAACTGAAACCAGGGACCATACTGATTTTGGGAATGTTGTGTCATTCCTAAGACGCACCTGTGGCAACTCCCAGTATGATAAATGGTTTCCCGAGTCATATAGACTTATTGCAGGTCTCATAATAATACAAAACCACCACTAGAATTTTGATACATTTGCTAGGACATACATTTATAATGATTGCACCTTTGCCACAAGATCACCCCTCCCATTAATACTGAGTCTGAACACACTTTTGCCATTTCCTATGTCAAGTCCGACCTGCTAACTCAGTGGATGTGGTCGCCTAGGAGATAGTAATTAAATTGTCACGTTTTTGACAGCCTGGTATACATTTTTTGTCAGGTGTGATGCAGGACTCTGGAGTCTCTTGATATATGTTGCCAACAAAAGACACACATCAAGTGGTGAGGTGACAATGCAGCCTTTACTTTTAGACATGAGAAAAATTATACACCGCCCACACAGAGATGGAGGAATAGATCCCAGCACATGTATAGTCAGCAATGAATTCAATGGGATTTCTGATATCACTTAGTTCATCAAAGTCTATTAATGCCAGAATAGACAAAGCTGGTGATCACTAATCTCCTTCAGCTGTATAAGTAAGTTTACCCATTTGTAGCCTGTGGCTAGATGGGGAGGAAAGGCATGGCTTTTACACAAGACAGTTCATAGCTGACAAAAAAAGTTCTCTGATACAATTTTTAGCTTTTATTGTGATTGCACTAGCAGTTAGGTAAATATAAATGCGATGGCTGGAGTAATTTCGACAGGAATGATATATGGGGTGAAGTTTCCAGTTGAAAGATGTGGATTTTGTGGGTTAGATGGGAGGGAATTGTAACATTTGGCCACGATTACTTGAGAGTGTGGGTCTAAAGGTGTTGCCTTGCTCTGCCTAGTTCACGTCACGGCTAAAAGTGGGGATGGGGGTGGGAGTGGTGAGGTTTGGCACACAGCTGTGGAGGAGGAGGTGGGTGGGGGTTGTTGTTTGGGTGTCACCTGTTTACCTGGGCATACCACCTCTACCCCCCACAGAGAAGATATGTTCCTGTGCCACCCCACCCTCCCCCACAGCCCTATATGTATCACCCCCTAGAGCCCACCTTTATTACTATCAAATTGACTTTATTTTCCAATTAACTTTACAAGGGAAACATATTATGGCTGGTAATATGCCACCACTTGAGATGCAATATATAAAGAGGGGGATAGGGTTACCATAGTCAGGGGCCATGCAATCTTGCCTTAAACTTAAAAATACCACAGTGGCTCCTCTACTACATTTTTGTGATTTCCAAGTTCCCAGAGACAATTGAGCATTGATCACGAGCCACCTGAATATATATTGACAACCAGGGTGGGTGTGTCGTGCACAGGCAGTGTAACCTGAGGCAGCCTGAGAGAAAGACAAACCCCTGAGAACAATATCAGCGGATTAGAGGATAAATGAGATTTGCAAAGAGGGAAGAGACATGACTTAGGCTGTGTGTGCAAAACCTAAGCCAGGGCTTGAATTGACAGGAGTCTGTCTCAGTACACACTTAGTTCCCAGGGTGCGGGTTGTGTACTTGGTAACCGAGACCTTTAAAGCCCATATTGCTTCTAAAGGAAGACTTGATTAAACGTCAAGGTTTGCACCTAGTGCACCGTATGGAGGCATTGTATTCTAGTGGCACAAACGAAAACCGCCTGAATATCTAAGATTAGAAACTAGTGTAACTTTCATGTGTACACAGCAGAATTTCCCTCTTCGTTTGTTTCAGTTCCAAAGAAACACACTTTATGATATTTAGTTTCTCTGCATTTCTCTGGTAAGATATTCCCTCTGGGCCTCGATCAAACAGTATAACAGTCCTGCCCCCTAGCGGTACCTTTGTAAAACAACATTGATACGTCACTGCGTTTCTAGCGCATTCCCGTCAACGCGGTTTTGGGAATAGAAGGGTTAATTGCCTCATTGTGAATGAGACTTGGCACCCATTCCTCAGGATCTTGCACCGGATTTAGTCACAAGATATAAGGAGAATTTGATGTTGGTTAAACTATTCTGATGCATTATCTTATAAGGGATGGACTAAAGATTTCGCGAAAAAAGAAGGTGCCAGAATGTGTAGAGGGATGCAACAAAAACAGGAGATTGTGAGGATGGGGGAGGTGGGGGCTACCTTTACGTGGAGCCTCTACAGCGCCTCATCGATAGATGAAAATAAAGAGTTGGCCTCCAGGGCCAGGCATTATCCACTTAACCCTTCAAGGATTGTAACTTACCCTAAAACATGATTTGTCACCATCAACGTCCCAATGCAGTGCCAGCGAGTACCTCACTGGCGCTGCATTGGTGCCCGAAGGGTACATTAAACCTATCCTTCGTGAGCATATCACTCCTGTATATTGTTCGGCATGATGCATAAATGCAGCACTGGCAAGTTCATCACCAGGACTGCATTCATGGATCCTTACACTAAAGCACCATGTGGTGCTTCAGGGGTTAGACCGAGAGACCTGGCTGCAGTCTGTGGCTGTGGTGGTGGTTGAGGTTTGGATCTCGCCACAGAGACCGCCGTTGTTCTTAACCTAACCACTTACCCCCACCTCATCAATAACGTAACCAATGCCATGCTCAACACATCTGGGCCCCGGCCCAGCTTTAGTATAATACAGATAAAAAATAAAGCACAATCCTACACTGGACAATAGGTGTTTGATTTCTGTTGCAGATTGATGGGTGTAATCAGGTCTACCGGTAACCACCTTATACGTGCTGGCTTACTGATAGGCTCAGTTTTGTGAATGCTATTATCTTTCAAAGTAAAGGATCCATGGGGTCAGCATGATGGTTGAATGCGACACTGGGGAGTTAGGGACGCATTCATTTATCATGACGATCATCGGCATATTGGCTTAATTATTAAAGCAGTATGTGGGCCTCAACGGTTTAGAAGAGGTAGCTATAGTATAGGGGAACAGGTGTGGTTGTGGTTGGATCACAGCCAACCACTAAACTAGCATTACGATAACTAGATAGTTATGGATGATGTATGTATATTATGTGAACAATGGCTCACAGTTTTGCCAAACCTGTTGTTTCCCTTATTGGGAATTGGGGTAGCATAAAATGTCCATCCACAGAGGCGTAGGAAGCAAATCTTCATTTGGGGGGGGGGGGGCAGGGGGGCCCACCCCAACCAACTTTAAGTATGGGTTTTTATGCATGATGTATCATATACACACTTATATTAGAGTGTGTGGAAAAACATTATCTGAGCCCCCTCTAGCTCCTATGCAGGAGAGATAAACATTGAAAATTGTGTGTATTATATTACAGGCCTTGACAAATTTGGGGGGGGGGGCCCAAACATATTCAGGCCCCCCTCCTCAGTGATTGGGGGGCAGGAAGGGGGGGCGGGCCCCCTGCCCCCCCCCCCTTTTCCTACGCCACTGATCCATATACTGGTGAAGTCAATTCTCAAAATCTAGAAGGGCGATATTCTTACGTAAAATATCACTGTAAAGCTCATGATCTGAATACTGAAATGGACGTACCCGACTATCATGCCTTGCTATCTGTTTGCATGTGTTAATATCTACTGATTCAAATCTATTTGATTTTGATTCAGAAATGCATGTAAAATGAACGTCCTAAATAAACGTATTTAAACGTCTTTTCTATCGAAACCAACATGATTCAATGTGCACCATAAGCTATATTTCACACACTGTCCTTGACACTCACTTCTTGTTTTAACCCATTGTTTTATTACCAGAATGTTCGTCTTAACCTTTAACAAAAAGAATCCTATGCATTATTCTTTCAGGTCGAGGCTCTTGCAATCTCAATTGCCCTCAGGAGCTGCCATCTAGTGACAAAACAAAACACTAGGGAGTCTCGCGTGCCAAAGGTCATTGGTGTACTGTGACCTCATCACCCCAGGACAAGAGGTTAACTCTACCTGCAGGAGGAACTATGATAGAGACAAAGCTTTCTGAGGCTGCAAGAATGTAAAAGCTGGTCTTGATTACCCAGATTGAGTGCCATTACTCGGGAAGACCTTGCCTGTCTCTCTGACTTAAAGCCGTGTTTGTCCCAGCTCTGGCTAGTGGTGTGTGCTGTACCAACATCAGGTTGATTGAGAACTACATATAGATGTCTCTGCATCAACTGTGCATGACATAGCCTTGCAGGGAGCTACCTGGCTCAGTCTTAATTGCCCATCTCAGGGGCCTAATTAAACAGGAAACACTTATTGGCTGAAAGCCTTAAGACAGACAGCGAACAAGCTGCCACAGAACAGACGTCTCTATTATTTGCCTTGGAGATTCTTTCTCGAAACTCAACGCAGAAATCCAAAGTAGCCATAGTAGTCAATAATAAAGGGAAACATTGATTATACCTGTTATAAGCCAGTCCCTGTATTATCACATCAAACTGGGACATACATCAGTTGTGTATGATATACACTTTATACAAGTGGCATTTTGAAGCTGGTAAATTCAGTCACAAAAAGGAGAGAATGGCTCATCTGGCGATCCTCCAGATGTCTGATGAGGAGGACCAGTCAGCATTCACCACCTCCTTCTCCACCACCATGGACAGCTCGCAGGAGGACGTTAAGCCTGACCTCACCCTCCTGGGGCAGGTAGTGTCCGCCCCTCCAGGCGCCCACACCATGGAGGACGACGACTCCTGTGAGGATGACCCCTTCTCCCCCCAGCCCAGCAGCCTGCCTGACCCGGAGAAGAAGAAGTCCAAGAAGGGATCCAAGCGTGGTGGCATCAAGGGACTCAAGCAGGTGGGTCAGCCTCAACATCTTTCTATTTGTTTCTGCTTCTGATGAACTTGTTTATCTACTGTGCAAGAACGACAAAGATTAAGGACACATGGAGGGCCGAGGAGGGGGATGCCATCTCTCATATTGCCCCCATTCTATGAGTTTATTTCTGTGGGTTTGTTTTTGTTTTTGAGTCGTATTCACCATTATTCTCTATTGATTGTACACGTATATCGGAAATTAACACGAAACGAACAATTAAGAGTTTCGATATTCTTCTACCAGGGACCGCTTGAGGGTCATCTTTCAACTAAAAAGATAATACAACAACAGTAGGCCAACAGTAATAGCGAAAGGTATTCCTGATATTTTTCAAAATGACTCGTGCTCTTGACGCTGTTTGGCACCCTTCCAGAATGCGACAAATGATTTTCAATAATGAGCAAAAACTACAACAATAAAGGAACCTATTACAAAGCCGACCATCTTTTTATAGTATCCACACGTATCCACACTCTGAAGTGGGGGTGCATGTGTCTGTCTAGGTATGCTAATGATACAGGATGTATATCAGTATTAATAATGACAGTTCACCTAGCAAACAAAAAACGTTTTTGACGTTTCAAAAAAGGGATTTAGATCTTTAACCTTTAATTTAAGAAAACATTATTTAACATTTTTACGGTTTAAAATGGTTTTCTGTTTGTTGTGCACAATTGTTCCTAAGCATAGAGACTACATATGAGTAAACTATTCTGAATTCAAACGATACTTTATAAAGGGATACTTCTACAACTACAAGTCCATAGGTCTCAGCACTTAATTATTGCGTAAAGCACAATGTGTTCATTGACATTTCTTTATCTCATTGTGGCTGGGGCGTGGTAGTAGTGATGGAGACATAAAGTACTTGGCTGTCGCCAACTGTTCAAATACACCCTACATTTAAATGGCAAACAGTATCTTTCACTCGAATGCTTTGGTCACATCATTGTGTATACCAAGGCCTATATTATATCAACAGAGAGGAGCCGTTTCCTGTTGCCCCTTTCTACACCCACAGACGTGGTCTATACATCTATATATTCCATTCTCAAGTCCCCCCTCCCCCACCTGCTCTGTACAAAACCCCACCTGCCCAGAGGACATTCCCAACATACCTGATGGCGCCCAAGTATACGGCTTTTTGTAGGTGCCCTGAGAAGGCGGCATTGTCGTGCCCGGTGCCAGCTTAATTAACTAGACATTAGCTTGTTTGTCGACACCCATTAAGGTAGACTCCACAAACAAAACAACATTTACATAGGCCCTCTACAACCCCCAGCATAGGCGTTGCATAAGAAAAGGGGAAGTATCAGGTTGGGGGAACTGTGCTTGGAGCAGTCCCAATTGCCTTCTTTGATTATACAGATAACATCTCGGAATCATCTCCTTGACTTTTTTTTTGTCGGAACACATAGGCCTACGCCGGCTTTGGGTAGGAGGAGGTGACCCACGGGTTGCTTAGCTGTCTCCAATTTCACACCTTTAAATATATTTTCTTAATCAGTACAGGAAGGGCACATATATCATTTGTGGCTTCCTCCTAAGTAATATAAAAAATGTTGTTGTTCATTCTCTGATAACAACTTACACAATATCCATTGCTTATCCAACAGCATCCTCTCACATTTATTAGTTTAATGTCACTTAACATAACCTATATAATGCTACCCCTGATGAGGATGTGGTTGGTGACAAACATGGGCAAGGTGCCATTTAGTGTCTTGTCCCTTAAGGTGGGTAGATGTAATGATATGTATTCATAATACCTAAATATTCTCTAGAGATGGGAAAGTTCAGAGTGGATCACTGATTTCTGTGAGATTGGTCTCTTGTCAGCACTATGCCATTACTCATCTCAGATAGGAAGGGTCTCCATCATGCATGTTTAACCTTCAAGGACGACTGGATGCTTCAATCCTCCGTGACGTCATGAACCATAGTACTAGTTCTAACGAGTAACTCGTCGGCACAACATTGGGGCACCACACTAGCCCTCTGGAAGTGCATCAACCCCATAGGGTCAGCATGAGGCATGGATATAGCCTTGTCGAGTTACTCGCCAGGGCTACTTTCATGCATTATGTCGACAAGATGCCACCATACTACATAGTGTTAACCCCTAAAGGCTTACTTATAATGCAAATCATTATTAGATGTTTAGATACCTGTATAAATAAAGCCTACAGTCTAATAGGAATAACATCATGTTGCCCTTGACAAGCCCTGCTGGTCTTTGATGTATGGTTTGTCTATGACTGGACTATGGACTGCCTGGAGCTTAGACTACATAGCCTCAGACTAGTGACCTCTTCCTTCAGGTCTCCCTTTATAGTGTACTGCCTTATGGCTATGCCGTATTATGGTTTCTGTATGTATGCCCGTTATAATAGACATGTAGATATATAGTCACGAAGCCTACTACATGTATATCAGTGACCACCGGTCGTCACTTTAGATCGTTCAGGACTACATGACGAGAATTGCAAGGACAGCCATTTATCTATTACATGAAATGGGATTCCAAGCTAAGGGTATTATATGGTGCCGCCAGGGCCTACCCTTTTGTTTGTTAATTACCAATTTGGATTCCATGTCTTTGGGGGGGAGCAGAACCATGGTATCACTAGAAGATATTATATTAGTAGTTAAGATCTTAAGGTTTAAAGCTTTACATGTAAGCTTTATATATTTAATAGACGGCTATTACAAGATGGAGTATAGTTGGTAACGTCCTTATTCTGGTCAGCACATCAATGCCATGATACATGTGCATGAACCATGTAACAGCACTGTATTGGTTGGCATGATGTCCCCAGGGGGTTGACTGGAAGGGTCAGGGGTCCGTTTGTTCTGACCCCTTTAGTTCCTGCAGTTATAGCTTGAGGGGTACTGACCACAGCCTAGATATAGGATAGAAACTAACACTCTAATGGTGATCTATTACCAGGAAAATGTACTTTTTATATCCTATTCATAAAATTTTCTTTTCTAAATAGAATGGTATTCTCGTGTATATATCAATGGGCACAATGTGAATTTACAATAGTTATTATACTACTTTGCTTTGTACATATTTCAGGCTTATATCTATTGTGACCGATAGTCATGGAAACAAAACCCAGCAGTAACAAAAACAAACAAACCAAACTGAGTCAGGCTGCCTGGTATTAATGTGTGTTGGAGATATTCTATGGTGCTTTAAATCCCTAAAGGTCTGCCTCACCCACATGTATGAGAGCCTGCACTGTCTGGTGAAAGGCCAGTCTGGTAGACCTCCTTAAGGCGTTGTCAATAAATGCCTCCAGATCAATGGTGGGGATCGATGAAAGCCATGAAAAAAACTGATTTAAATGTCAATGAAATCATTCTGTTGCTCTAAACAACCTTCCTACGTTGGACATTCACTACTTGAGAACATGCTTCTGCAAGTATGATACCTTCAATCCTACAGCACTGGGTCAGGACGCTGTATATAGCCGAAGTACAGCAAGCAGGTGTCAAACCCTAGAATATGCAGGCTACTTTGATGATCACTATGTTGTATAATGAAAATAGTTGGTTGCATCTTTTGTAGGTATACAGTAGAATCTACTGTAGGTTTACATAATCGACTGTATACCTAAATTTACTATGTACAGTGTATGCTAGATGCTAGATGCCCATCTTACTATGGACATTGTATGTACGCTATTTATACCATTTTGAATAGTACGATATCACGATATCGGAGACCTATTAGCATTATAACCGGTAAGTACATATTTTCCTGTATAAACATGTCATAATCAAAATAATATATGTGGAGTGCCATGGCTAGCATACACTTTATTTATGATTACATGTAATATATAACTTCCTAGACTATACACAGTGTCAATGGCAATCCTGTGTCAAGGACGATGGAGGCGGCTGCACAGTGTTTGCCTGCTATGAATGACGATAGATGGGCCATCTTAGCTGACATAATCGGCTTGTCTAGTGGATGATTTATAGGATACACTTTGTCATGGAGGCAGCTATAGATTAGACGGGCGGAAAGTATTCTGAAAGATTCAAACAGTCATTCATTACTGCTCTGGTGGGTTTCTGAGAATATTGACTACTCACGGGGCTTCAGTTTCTCCATCATTATCTGCCTCGGCCTCTCCCTCATACCTATTGGCCTTACCAGAGAGTCTAGATCTATGTATAAGAGTCTGTATATCTGGCCTTAACCAATGCCAAAGGACTTAGAGTCCGTATTAAGTGCTCTCTGTCTAGCCCTGTGAGGTAAGTAAGCCTAACTAAAACCTAAATCAATTCAGAGACCCCCCCCCCCCCCCCCACTGTCTCTACTGGTGAACGCCTACTTCTTTGGCCCAGTACTGAGAACCATCATGTTGTAATGTATCACATAGAAGCAGCCGCTCAGCCTCCTACTATATTGTATCAAGAGTCCACTTGATATGATTACCAAGATACAAGATCCAGTCCCCAGACTGGCTTGCTAAACGACAATGTTCATATTGGGGAGGAGCACGTCTAATTGATATTAATACATCAATGGCTATACGCGGCAGGTGGTAGCAGCAGCACATATAAGCGGTGGTATGGTTGTATAGTGCCAAAGGGGAAGGAGGCCTAGTTACCCACCACGACACCTGTCACCAGAGATACCAGCCAGCCCATATCGCCCTTCTAGGCTCGTACACCTGCCACATCTCCCCCGTCTCCCGTGTATTCCTCCTGTACTGATATGGTATCACTGGCACCCTGTCAACAGGGGCAAATCACTCCTTCACCAATTGACATCTACTCCTGCATAGGTAATACTTTCTCTCTTTTAAAAAAAAAATCATTAAATACATCTGGACCTTTCTGTCCCTTCATTACGTTAAATGCGTCGTTCTGATTCCTTATATATACATGTGTAGCACATACTAAAAAGCGTACATCCTCTGGGCCGTGCTTACATGCCTGAGTGTCCTTCTCATTTACACCATGACACAGGTGGTTGGGTAATGTATATATTCCTATTACTGCAGGGTTAAGCTAGACGAGGCGCACAGCTCCCCCGATTATCAGCCCCTGTGCATGGCTTGACACAAGGGCTGTGAGCTCTCTCTAAATACCACCAACAAGGTCTAATGACATTGGCGGCTGGCCAGGCTCACTGCGCCTCCTCTATCACAGGATGATGCTATCTCTGTGCTGTATCCACACAAACATCCACCACCACCACCTCCCCCACATCACTAAGGTGTCCGCAAGGTGGCAGCTAGTCACCACTGCCAACATCAACATGATCCAGTCACTCAGAATGATCGCGCCACTAAAAAGAGCTTTCTCCTAGGCAGAGAAGAAACAAACCTCCTCTTTGCAGCGATAGCTTTTGGAGAGTGCTTCTTCTCATCTGTATACGATCCTTGGTTTGGGCGTCCACAATTCATGAGGGCTACTCTTGTCTAATTTCATTGGATCTTGTGGATTGAATAATTGATCCCTTTGGAGCCTTTTGATCGCAGTCCATCATCGCATAAATTAGCTACCCAACTGGAGTTAAAACTCTAGACTTTAAACCTGTAAGGACCACATAGCGCTTAGCCCATACAGTATATCGAAAACGGTTTCCAAACTTTCTTTTTGACACTTTAAAAAGGTTTGAAGGAAAAGTTTAACTGTAAGTTTGGTTTACAAACGATCGAATAACTTACCAGTGCCGCATCCATGCATCATACCGATACTATATAGGGGATATTTCACTGTCACCCAGCGCAGCCCTCTGTAATGTATGATCACTTTGAATTCTTAAAGTATGTTGAATATAATCCACAGCTTTGGTGATGCCCGATTAGAATAGTGCAAAGATAGCAAGGTCTAATTGGCATGTAAGCCAATATATATAAAAAGAAAGCAATAAAGACAACACAACCATCCATCTCAAAGCGTCACCGCCTACCTATACACTATGACTATACAAGCGGCCTGCTGGGATAATAGACCTACTTTGCTACAATGCTTGGCCTGGCTGTGCTTTTTTCATGCTGGAGGTATCCATATAATCTATACTTAACCATCACAGGCACAACTCCCCACCAGTCTAGCTGTCTCTTTGTCCAAGTCGAGCTGCAATCTATAACCAATAGCTCAGTGGATGATGACCATCACAATGCTGGTTGCCAGACATGTATTGATTCTCTGACTTGATGGTTATGGGAAGCAATTGTTATTCAGGATGTGTCTCTGCCGCCATAGTTTTGTTAGCAGACACTCTGATTTTTTCCTTCGTTAGAGTCGATTTTACTCGGCGCGGAGTGTGTAGTAAATGCACAGCACCTGCAGCCTATATATATTATGAATTGGCTTTCGACGGCTTGTCTCTTAAATGTAGAGGACATGCATTATGAATGCATGTTCTGTTTTAAAGCTGTCACCAACAGCAATGCACCCCTCTTACTTATAGCTTCTGGGTCTATTAAGTTCCATGTGAAGTAAAAATTAAACTATAAATCGCCTTTGCGGACATTTACAGGTTAAAAGATTGCCTAGTCTATATGTATAATTCGCAATAGATTCTGTGGGACTGACGTTAGCAGCATTGATTAATCTTCCAGGTGGCCCTGTGGTATGCCGGAAGTGCCAGGTCATAGAGCGAGATAGCTAATGCACAGGGTCTATGGACCCGCCATTCTGCCATCCACAGGAACCGGAGGCAGCATAGACACTCTACAACTAGTACAAGCAGAGGTGTTGCTGAAGCTGTAACCCTCTTTGAACTGGAACTGTATGTGGAGAGTGTAGGATTACCTGATAGTGATACATATAGAATGACCTTGCTTGTCGTGCTAACCGTAACCGAAACTAGCCTGCCTTCTATGTCTGCTTGCCAAGATGGCAAGTGAACAATCACTGTGTAATATTGTTAGTATTACAGAATTTTCAGTGCATGCATATATTCATACACATTGACAGATTCTACTCTATCGTACCACACAGTATAGCAGATAAAGACTGTGTATAGATAGTACAAGCCTAAGTATATAATATTATATTGTAGTTGGATGGAATCAGTACTGTAAGTAGTATGTAGAAAAGACGAGATGGCCCACCTGTTATGAAACACCATTCATACTCATCACATTCTGTATGATTGAATAGAACATAACTGTTGACCTACCTTCAGCCTTGGATGACTTGCCACCGTTGTATCTGTAAGTAAAAACATATAGTTAATTACTTTAAAACACCAACAAGTCGCAATGGGAATAGAGAGAGATTCTGGAAATCTGATTCTGATTAAACCATGCAATCCCGTGTCGAGAGCTTCATCTTCACTTTAATTAATTACCTGGGAGATGATTACTGCTTTGACCTAATTACAAATTAGTTGATGACTTCTTGGGACAGTATTGGAAGTGTCAAAGGTGGGTCGCACCGAGAGGCATCGTACGAGATTCGAGTCAATGAAAGAGCTCCACATTTCTTCATGTGGAACTAACAGGAACCACCGGAATGAATTCCAAATGGTTTCTTACAGTGTCCGAAAACATTTTTGAATACCTCCAATGTTGATTGACATAGTGAGCCCATGCACTGGGTGAAACTGATCATGCTATCATGCTAATAAATAGATCAAAGACAAACCAGATTGATGTCTAGCTTCCATAGATTCTACTCAAGATTCTCACATGTCATGGAATGTTATGGAATGGCATGGAATTTGAAAGTTGTCTGGAATGTCATGGAATTTTCTAATAAATTACTGTGTGTTATGGAATTTAATGGAAAAGGAAAATAATGGAATTAATATTACAAAATCTCTTAGAATGTGCCATTTGCTTTTTAGATTTTAAAAGGATGTTATAAATGTCATGGAAAATTCAGACTTTTGTGGGAACCCTGTCTAATAAATAGATAGTAAATGGTCGACCATCACAGAAATATAGAGATGTCGGAAGCATTTCTATAATGACTCAGTATTGGGGCTTTTTATCTCAGCAGAACAGGCAAGTGTGTGCAATACGTTTTCTTCTCATTTCTTTGCGCATAGGGACCCCTATTTCCTTTTGCTCAAGGATTCCTAAAGTCATCCTGGACAGATAGATCCTAATTCCTCTGCCCCGGGGCCAGCCTAATCAGCATTTCATGAGCCCACTGATCCATGGTCCTCTCAGGCCAGCTACTAGTAGATGTGCGGCAGTCACAGGCGGGCCGAATCAGGGTATCCAGCGGCCCCAAATCCAGAAGGTTTTTTTGCCATTCCTCCTCCGTATAGCACCCGTCCACTGGTCACAACACATTGAGTGCTCTATGTACGAGGCTTAGAAACCCATCTGTCAGACTGTCCACTGACACTGTACACCGATAAAAACAAGCGGACAGTCCACGTACCCATCCCGACTGGCATGGGAACAATTGCCATGGGAATGGGAGACCCGGGGAGGGACCCCTATTGGTTCAGCTTCTAGTTGAAGCAGATCATCAGTCCAAAATGAGTGTACATATACATGTTTATTCAATTGGGCCAAATGTAAGCTGCTCATAGAGTAGGGGGGGGGTCGAGCAGCTTACAGGCCCTTAGAGAGTTGGTCATCCCTTGTGATTTGTGACTTGCTCCCACAAAGAGCCATGCGACTGGAACACTTGGCTTAGGGGTAAGGATACTACTCACAATACGTTTGTACGTGCATAGATGAACTTTGATGGGGACTAGCCTGCAAATGTTATGATGGGAACAGCTGTAAGATTATTCTTATATTCTTGGAAACCGAGCCAGCTTAGCTGCTTACTAATTGGGGTTGGTCACGTGACTTGCTAAGATTTGGAGCTTTGGATTTGCTAGTTCTCTTCTTAGATTGGCATGTTTCTTTTATACAAATTTATATGAATTAAAATGAAAATGGCATGCTTTTGTCTTTACGTCCAAAACATGTCAATATTCTGAACCATCGCCCACCGCTTTCCAAAAGATGACATAATATTATATCGATACATTCATTGATCATAGTATGCATACATTGCCCTTAAAGTCAGTTTCCTCCACAATATCCCACTCCTCACTCGTGATATGCCACTACCTAAGCTTGTCTGTTGTTCTTTTCATATATAATACAGTGTACGGGTAATAACCCTAGAGGTGATTGCCCATGCCTGTTTCACGATAGAATACAGTGCACTGGTAATAACCCTAAAGGACATTGCAGTGTCTCTTTCCCGGGGCCTCCTCCAGAAGATGTCTAGCTTCTGGGGGGACTCCTTCACCCGCCTCTGGGTGATAATTCATGCTTTTATGGCGATGCAGGGCTCGTAACCTCTCCCTGCCTACAAGGGCTGTCACACTAGAAGTGATGCTACAATTATATTATTTTGCGTGTACAGCCAGGGTGTTCTGCTTTAAGCCAAAGACTTGCAACATTAAAGGGTCACACAGCAGCTGAGATGAGGGGAATGGGGTGGTGGGGCCCCACCATGCTAGTCATGTCGGAGCGTCCCACATGGGGCGCTGCCACAGGCCTACACTGAGCTATGGTGGAGATGGTCCCCAGGGGTTCGTTAGTATTAATAGAAAGGTCTGACACTGTGGTGGTACGGTCATCTAGGTGACCACGTGACCCAACACTACATACAGCTAGTTCCCACAAGAATCAGTAGATGGCACTAGTATAGGCCTGGTATGTAGTGTTTGGTCACGTGGTCACCTAGATGACCGTACCACCACAGTGTCAGACCTTTATACTAATACTAACGAACCCCTGGGGACCATCTCCACCACAGCTCAGTGTAGGCCTGTGGGCGCTGCAGTGTGACTGAAGAGATCTCCCATCATGCCTCTCTCCACACCATAAAACTCTCCTTCAGTGCTATAACGGGAGAGTCTGAGAGCATGGGGAGAAACCATACTGTGATATACAGGTCTAGTTCACAAGCACTCTCCTTCTGTGTAATAGGGATTTATGTCCAAATAATGTTGGCCTGTAGCTAGAGCACAGGGCATGCGGTGAGCAATGACTCCCTGGGGACTTGGGGAGATGATGGTGATCTGAATTTCATGAGGAATTTGTAATTTAATATTATGGAGATTAAGGTGGGTTGGTGTCTGGACAGTATGGATACAGAGTATTGGACATGAGCCTGGGTTGTAATTGAACCTGACAAAACATACGAAGAAAGTGTCTAAATTCTCTTAGATGCTTTCAGATATAATAATCATAAATGCCTTTTTACTCATAGTTTATTGGTGCTAATCCATATGCCACCACCAGCCAGCAGAGGCATAGCAACCGGGGGGGGGGGCATAATCCCCACCCCCACTTTTGGCCAATCCCTCAAAAGGTCAAACCAAAACAGTCAAGAGAAAAAGGGTAAAAAAAAGGGGTCCTATACCCCTTTGTCTACCCTACTTTGAAATTGCTTGCCATGCCCCTGGCCAGAGCCATACATCACAGGCACCAGACCTGGTCAAGCATCTCACTAGTCCTAGACATATGTAGAGGAGCTGCTCATCCAGTGAAGCTCCCGTCACGCAGGGAACAACCACAGACAGGACAATCCATCCTGCAGGACTAATACACAACTAAAGCTGGAGTATTGGTGTGGGGGAGATGGCTCCTTCTGCCTGTGAAACTTTCATGGACCAACACTGATAGAATCATGATGAGGTGGACATAGAGGAAGGGAACATTCATTCTGAGGACCTCACACCCTCTACTCTGATATAGCATCTGATCTAGGGGATTAAGGGAACTGCAGTCATGAGAGCCGCTTGGTGGTCCTACTGGGTGGGGTGGGGGTGGGGGGAGCTGGTATGGTAATTTCAATATGAATATTTGCTATTAGTCTACAGTTTATATTTCTCTTGAATTACGTCAGCTCAATTCATTTAATATTTACAGCACACATTACTGGGAGTATTGCTGTAAATTTACAGCACTTACTTCTCACAGCGATCCGAACACCTCCCTCGTGCCTCTACCTACGCTTCTCTGGTGTCCTTCCATATAATACTGTGTACTGGGAACAACCCTATAAGTGATTGCTCATGACTGTCTGATTTAACAGTGCCTCCTCCTGGAGATGTTTAGCTTCTGGCGAGACACCATCCCCCACCTCTACATGTCTACTACACATACAGCCATGAAGTAATACTGTAAGCTAAGGTGCTGGTGCCATTGAGGGTCACATTTTGTCTGCCAGGAGCTAAGAGAAGTGGGAGTGGGAGGGCAACACTCTACCATGCTAGTCATGTCTCCTGTGTGGGGCACTGTGGTGTGACCAACGAGATCTCCCATCATGACTCTCACTTCACCATAAAAACTCTCCTTTGGTGCTATAAGAGGAGGGTCTGTGGGGATGGGGAGAACCACACTGTGATATACTGGTCTAGTTCACCAGGACTCTCCTTCTGTTTAATAGGGATTTATGTCTTAACAATGTTGGTATACAGCTAGAGCACTATGGCCATACTGTGAGCAACGCCTCCTTTGGGACTTGTGGGGACGATGATGATCTGAATTTCATGTGTAATTTGTAATTCAATGTTATGGAGATTAAGGGATAGTGTCTACAGTCAGCCCTCACTACCTCGAACATTTACTTCCTCGGATCCCTCACTTTTTCAGACAGGTGCTTGGCAACCCCATTATATGTTCCATCATATTTGGACTTAATTTCCTTAGATAATTTGCTTCCCAAGGCATTTTTCCTTGCATTTTCCAAATTCGAGGAAGTGAGGACCGACTGTATATGAAATTCTCCCGGGCACAGGCTATAGCGGACAAAAAGCCTGGTGGTCCGGAAGAGAGATGGCTATTGATCAGCGGTTATCTGCAGGTCTTTGTTCCTACATGCCAATGGTTAAGTCCTGTTCATCGGACTGCTATAAGGTTTCTACAGTATAAAATCTGTATAGAAAACATGAATATTTTCTGTAATTTTCTTCACTAATTTACTTTTTAAATTGATTCATATATTTGTAACATACAGGAAAACACTATTGATTATCATTATCAGTATCAAGAGTTGCTTTATATTTGATTTTTGAATAACAAGATTGTACCCCGATATATGAGCCTGCAAAAAAACAAGCCAGGCCTGCAAAATAGAAGATCTGCAGGACCGAACGTCCTGTATGGTGAAAATATTTATGTACAGACTGATGAGCCTAGGTCGTAATTGAACTTGACAAAACATACTATCAAGATTGCATGATATATGCCTCTAGTAAATGCCCTTACATGCTCTTGAATGTAACAGTTAATTATCAGTCACAGTATTATACTTTCTGTATACTACAGTGATGATGCTCAATGGCATCGAATCGAAAAATACTAACATATCGAGGAATAACCTCAGTATTGCAATCCTCCTTTAGGACTAGTACGGTAATGTTATCTGTATAGCAGTGTCATGCATCTACTCAGTAACACTGTGACATATAACACAGTGGGGAGCCATTAATGTCTTTATAGTTATTGGTGCTAATCCATATGCCCCCAGCGTTCCCTCCTGAGCGCCTGCATCACCACTGACCACCCCCCACATGTAGCCATAATTCACAGGCACCAGACGTAGCTGACCTGCTCACTGGTCCTAGGCATAGGTAGAAGAGCTGCTGATTCAGTGGAGCTCTTGTCATGCAGGCAACAGCCACAGGCAGGACAATCCATTCTGCCGAATGTGAAAGATTGGTTGTGAGGGAGATGGCTCCTTCTGCCCATGAAACTTTCATAGGCCAACATTGATAGAATCAAGATGAGGTTGGCATAGAGGAATGGAACATTTATTCTGATTCTGTGAGAATCCTCTGATATAGAAGCTGATATTGGGCGGGTCAAGGGAACTGCAGATGGGAACTGCTCAGTAAAAAAAGTGTGGGCAGCTAGACAGACTTGATCTAACTATCGATAATATGACTGGCCGCTGTAGATGATGTGAGCAATTCTTGATGTAGGGACACACTAATGTGGGAGCTGAATCGCAAAAGAGCAGCTCGCACGAAAACAACATTTGACATATCATAGCAATGCCTTTTTCATTACCTATGAACATTCAATGCATTCTGAGTGTGATACAAGTTGGTTCTATATAGGGTAAGATTGGATTACATTAACACGACTAGCTCTAAAAGCACTAATCTCACAATCGTCAACATCATTTATGAGATTAGGATCAAATCCCTTTGAGAGCTGAGCTGCCTGTTTCAGTAATGGCAAATCCAGTTTGTGACAAATGGGTGTGAAATCCTTATCCGTGTTCTCGGCTGTCATGCTATAGACTCACCCCTCACCCCCCCCCCCCCTCCCCTTTCCCAGTGTCTTCCCCATCTTTCTCTAACTGGTTGATGCAGGGGTAATACAGGGTCGGGTATGATTATTTTCCCTTTGTCTGTTCTTTCACGGAGAACATAAAGTAGGAGTGAGGAGCTCATTTGGTCCTACACAGTTGATGGACTTGTACTGTTCAGCACCCAAAATAGCTGCGTTAATTAGAATAAGATATACCTGATAATAGATATTTAATTTCGATCTGTAACCTGGGAGGTAATATACGTAAGGATTGGTGGTAGGGGAGAGAGGGGCGGGAGTAACTGAGGCACTGTAGTGACCAGTCTTACTTACCCCCCTAAACCATCCCTATCTCTTTACACCATGAGCCATTTTTATTGTGATCATGTCTATGTTCTCCATACTAAAGCAGTTACTGCATGGGACAGTCCTGAGGTGCAGTGGAACAACAGCGCGGAGAATCCCCCATCCCCTCAGCCTCCCTACAATCAATCGGTTTCACGCTCGGCTACCCAGGAGGAGGTAGACTCAGCCCAACGTCATAAAGCTCTGTCTTCGTCCCGAATTATCCCTAAACCAGGAGGAGGCTCATCCTCCAGGGGCTGTGGGGGCTGGTGGTATATGGGACAAGGTCATGGTCGACCACACATGGGTCCTATAGTCTCCAAACAGTCTTTGTTGCATAAAAGTTTTGAGGGACCGGTTAGGCATTGGGCACCGTCAGACCCTGCCATATCTAAGGGAGTGATCATTTTTTAACAACAGGGGGGTGGTGGGTTTGGGGGGGGGGCAAAAAAATGTGGACCCCTTGACCAGGGGGGGGGGGATTTGGACCCCTCTTGGGGCGGGGTCAAAATAATTTAACCTGTTTTGAGCCAAAAAGCCCGCGCGTTATTATGCTTCAAAGGGCCCACGCGCGAGCCCATTTTCGGCCGTATGGCGGGGGGGGGGGGGGGTAAAAAAATTTGACCCCTCGACCGGGGGGGGGGAGGGGGAAAAAATTTCGCATCCATTTGTGTTAGGGAACGTCAATAGCTCTGTCACAGATTTTGGATTATTTTCAGAACCCCTCCAATCCCCTTGTCACTGTTTGTCATTCAACCCAAACGATTTGTTTTGCACAATGAAGCGGATACAAGGGCCTGGTGTTGGGAAGCATACAGTGGTGGTAAGAGCACATGTCTTCATATTCCTCTAGATGCAGACATTTACTCACATTGTTATCAAGTCCACCTCCTGGAAGTATAACAGTTGTGATATGACGACGGATAAGGAAGTACATCAGGGTCGGGACATTGGCACACTAGTGAGGAGTTTCTAATGAGTACATGCCATGCTCCAGGGCTGGACACTTAACTCCAGCAGCTTCCTGTAGTACGAGGTCAACAGGTCACAGCGGGTCAAACCATCCAGGACCAGGATTAAGGAATCGACACCGTCCAGGCGTTGTCTTACCCGCTTTGTCCTGAGAAATGTAATCCATTAGGCTCAGGGATTATGGGCCCCAGTGGGGCGGGGCGCAGGGGAAGGCACTGACAGCAGGCACGCATGCATGCCAAGGTGGTCTGCCACTCTACCTAAATACCATAGCTCTATGGGGCCTTCCGTGTTTAATGTCAAATTCAGGTGACGGTACGTCCCAATATGTGGAACTTTAAGCGGATAACTTTAACCCTTGAAAGGTCACATAGTGTTTTAAGCTATGCCCTTTGTTGTCATGATGAATTCATGCATCACTGGTGATTCTAGTCGCCAGAGGTGGAGCTGCCTTCATGCACCATGCCGACCCTTCGAGACTGTATCAACCCCGTAGAGTCGACATGATGCTTGAAAGGAGCAACTCGCTGCATGCAGACATGCACCATGACGACAAACGGCATAGTGCATTAAAGCACTGTGCGGTGCTACAAGGGTTAAGGCTGCCCGTTGACAGCCCCCCCCCCCCTGCCCGTCCTGCTCTGCCGCCCAACTTACAGAACCCTGTTTACATTGTGAGACTCAAGAGCACCATTTCCGCATCGGATCAAGCACGGAGGTGCGTAAACACTGTGACGGCTCGGGCACTGCTCGTCGCACCCCCCAGATAACACACACCAACACCCCCCCCCCCCCCACCCCCCCCCCCACACACACACACAACTACCCCTTCCTCCCACCATATCCAGCCCCACTCCCCAATGCACACCCCGCGTCTTCCCCGGCTTATTACTGGGGCCGTGCCTTTAATGGATTCAATTACTGCTGCCCACAGTGGTCGCCAGGCGTCACCTCTGATCCCGCGGGGGGCACTTCTCGCACCCCCCAGCAGGATTAACAAGTCAGGTATGATTTAGTGGCGCGTCATTACAAGGCGGCGATATGCACGGACTGGCCGGAATGGAGAGCGGGAGAGCCCTGAGGGGAGGCGGGAGGGCAGTCGGTCAGCTATAAGGTGGGGTGGTGCTGGTCACTGAGTGAGCTACTCATGGCTGAGAAGGCTGCTTGTAGTTGAGCTGCTCACCATAAAGGAAGGAGCACCTCTTGGCACAAGCACCACAATGACAGGATGTGTCCAAAACCAGTTCTGTAACACTAACAGCGAGTGGCAAATTTGAACTCTGCCTCGTAGCTGATTGTGAGAAGCCACAATGCGTTTAGTGGCGCACTTGATTTGTCAGGGTTTAGTCCAAATTATATTAGATACCGTATTGATATAATTATGTGTAACTAAACCTGATTCGCCTTACCCAAAAGATGGCCCTGTACTCATGGGACCAAACTGCACTGAAGTGTGATATCAAGTGCCCGCATCTTGGTCAACTTTCTCTATACTACTTGGTCCAGGACTGAGGGGCGGGTTGAGAGGCTCACTGCAGAACCAGTACCCTGGAGCTGCTACTCTCCACTATGATTGGAGTAGACTTTGATAGCTCCCCGAAATACAATTACCAGACTATAAACAAGAAATATGTAGAATAATGTCAAGGTTATCATGGGTCATAGAAAGTCATGAAAAGGTTAGTAGTTAGGGAAAGTGATGGAAAATATCAGGGAATTTTGCGAAATTTTGTCATGGGCCAGGGAGAAAATATAGTCCACCAGAACCGCGGGGGATAAGTTCTGTCAAATTGAACAGCGCTCAGCACTACATCACAGCATATTGCTGAAATGCTTAGAAAATTGTTGGTCAGGGAGAGTCGGTGAATTTCAATCTGAAATTGTTGCGGGAACCCTAGAAGATGGTTAGGTACAGGATGAATGAAAGTCACCATGGTAAATTTGGTTTGGCTCTGGCCGGAAATGCATGTAAATTAAGGTTGGATAAAATAAAGGGTGTTTTGTTATTGTGAGGTAATACGTCATGGGGTTTTGTATGTATCTGTTGATGTGCCTTACGGCTAAACTGCAATACCTTGTGATACACTCTTATGCCCAATCAGCATGAATAGACTGTGACCGTTGGAATAAAAAAAACACGTAGTAAATAACTTATATATTCGCAAAGAGTGATGCATGCAAGAATACAACCCCGGAGACAGAAATCCAACGCGACAAGCAAAAAGCAACATCACTCCTTTGCTGTCAGGCAGGGAAGCAAAATGTTCACGGTGGCACAAACTCCGGGCACAAACTTCTTTTTCTACTACAATTTTGTACACGTATCACGTTTCTCCTTTTTAAGACGGCTAAAAGAGAGGTGTCGTGAAAAGGGAGGGACAGCAGGAGGAAATGAGCAGAAAATTACTAGTGTGACTTCTTTGGATGTTTTGTTGAATTAGTGGTTCGGTTAACGTGCGATCAGCTTGCAAACCATGGAGAACACGTTAATATTTATATAAAGAAACCTATAGGGACGCCCGGCTCCCAATGGCTTAAACATTTTTTTCTCACTGTTAGTTTACCTGTTATTGAGGTCATATGCTATTTTATATGAATGTAAATTATATACATGTTGTATATGTCTCTTGGAATACATGACAATGAGATGGTAGATGTGTGTCATTATATCTACTATATTCATACAAGATATGTACAGTGTTTACACTTTTTCTTTTAGTACATATTCTCTTCCCATTGGCTCTACAGTCGCCACTATATGTGGAGAGCCTGTTAAATCGCTCTACGTGTTAAATGCTATTAGTGCCCTGAGAAAGGATGGCGCGAGAGAACAGGGACAGGCTAGTAGTGCCGCAATAACAGTGCAGCAGTCGCCGCTGATTGCGCAGACGACATTTTATAAGGCTCTTACGGGGCTGCAGTATTCCCCACAGGCACAGCTGGAAATATGCTATGTGGGAGAGCTGCCTCTGCTAGATAACAGCAGCCGACAACCGCAGCCGAAATGCCATTATTACCCTGGATTGTACTTGTTAATTCCCTTCCCGCCGTCTCTTATGGCTTACTAGGTTAAAAATGGAACACCACTCCCCTCTAATTGTCATTCGTGGAATTGGGCTGTTTCCGCTTGTTCTTATGTTCACCGTAACTGCTAGTATCCCCATGGTATACTTGCTATATTGGAGCATACATATAGGAGTGTAGGGTATCGGGCGGCTTTATACGTTGTAGAGGGAGCCTTGGTGGTATAGGATTGTTTAGGACAGCAGAAGAGGAAAGAGGCCGTCTGGAGCAGCTCTACATGGGCTGGTGGGCTGAGAGGCTGCAGGCGTGGCAGGGCGGCCAGTTGGTATCCTTGGGGAGGCATTGCGGCCCGGACCCGCATCCAGCTGCCGACCAGTCGGGCGGCGGGGCGGCCCGGGGATTCAGCCAGCCGGCCGTATATAGCCCCCTGCACGTCCCACACCCCACTGCAGACAACTTTTCACCTACTGTATCGTGCCTCATACCTTATGCACCACGCCCCTCCTCCACCAGCCCCAAACTCATCCCCAGTCCCCCATGCAGCACTTTCAAACTAAACCTAGGCCCATATACAACCAGCAGACCCATGCTATTACTATCTATTATCACCATTACTTAGCAGGAGTACTGAGATGTTCACCGTATACTTAACTAATGGGCCCGTATTACCAAAATGCATTGATAGCTGCCCGGTGGGCATGGTTTCAAGTCTGTTTCAACACCATATCAGTACTAATCACCAGCACGTTATCCTACAACTCAGCCGCTATACATGCAGCCTGGACCCCAGCTGAATAGACAAGGAGCAGGTTAGGGGAGCTGGAGAAAGGCCCGGTAACACGACCAATGGCTGTTCAGCAACGCCATTGGCAGTCTTAATAGGGGAGCTGCTCTGAGCTGCTCAGGCCGCATTAATGCCTGGGTCACACGTGGGTCTGGATTAGGGAGGAGGAGGTGAGGGGCTCAGCCCCTCCCTGCACTCTCAGACGAAACTGACATGATGCTCGCCCCCCCCCCCCCCTCCCTAAAAAGAAAGAAAAAAAGAGAAGAAATTGTGTTTTTCTCTCTTCCAATGTCTCTGCATAGAATCAAGAAAAATGTTTTTCCTACCGGTATAACTCCTTAGATCTTAGGAAACAGGGGTCTTTTCTATAACCTGAGTCATTGGAATTGTATGGAAATGTGTTTTACATAGAAAAGGTGACACATCATTTCAACATTGCTTTGTGTTTCTCTTTTTTTAGCTCGAAAGGTCAGAGGTTTTTTTCCACAAAAAGGGGTCATTCTTGCCCGAAAATCCTCAGAAATGGCGCATTTTGGAGAAGGGAACGAGCATAGGTGTAACACTTGTCTGAGAGTGCAGGAGCCAGAGACTCAGGCAATAGTCTCCGGTCGGTGAGGGGATAGGGGTGGCTACCAATGCCCATGTCCAGGTCTGACCGTCTTGGGTCTAATTGGGAATAAAAGGACACTGCCAGACATAGCCTATTACAGGCCCCTGTAAGTAGTACAGACGAGGTGCTTTGTACGCAGGCAACGGGCTAGAAGACTGAACTGTGTGTGTAAACTGTAATACGTTTAAGTTCAAACCTCGTAAAATGACCCTGGGTAAAACTCAGTTTTGGCAATAGCAGATAAAAGTGTATGCTAAGGGAAAACATACACAATTTTCCGCATTACATAATTTTGCGAAATCTGATTTCACGAATGAGAATACGCACAACTAAGTATTACATCTATGAGTTGGAAATCCATTTTGACGACCCATAACGCAGCAATCGTATTAGCCTATTTCTGCATTTAACTCGTGCTTATATGTCTTAGAAAAATATAGACTGATAGATAGGGAATTTGCGATACATAGGCTATATGCTTTTCATATCGACCTCACCCGATTCCTTTGTGAAGTTTCTTTCTATGTTAGAAGAAGCTTCTATTTTGTGTCTGGCACTTGGTTACAGTGGGACTGGTCGTAAAGCACAATATACTGTAGCAGTTGCGATAAGTACCCTAAACAAAGAAAGATACGGCTATACCAAAACAGTAACCCCCTCCCCACCCCTTCATAGCTACTATGGTTCACTTTCATGTGCCAGGCCCTCCGGCGGTGGCTGTTCTGCCACTTTGGAGATAAAGAAGAGGGCACTGACGGCCGGTAGAACCCCCCCCCCCCCCATAGGCTACCCCTCCCCTACCCCACTACGACGATAGACAAGGGACTGTCTCGGCACAGGGTCTAAACCTCCAGCCGACATTCCAGGCTAGAACTGGTAGCAGTCTCTGTTGTGTACAGCTTGACGAGAGAGAGCAGCTCGGCGTAGCATCATAGCAGACACCACCTGCTCGCCGTGCTAATGGGTGGGATGGGAATCGATTCAGACAAATCACCTATAGGATCTATAGGGTTATGATTGATCATTGGTGCTATAGCAAGGAAAGTATGTCTGAGAGGGTATAAGGAACTAGGTATCAGGGAACCATCCTAACGACCCACCTGGGACTGGGCTAGCTACTTAGTGTCGCTATAATAGATGTGCTGCTGAGAGGTGTATTCACCCATCTCAGTGTTATCTCGACTCTTAGAGCGATCCAGCAATCCCCTGGTTATCACTTGATCATTGCCTCATAAAATGTGCAGTTTCTTGTATAGAGCCATTATAGAGACTAAAATCAGGATGTATACGACAACGTGTATGTCTAGAGAAAAGTATCATATTTGGTAGTGTGTATATGTCATTATTATAGCCACAGGCATGCAATTTCGTGTCCCATTATGAAAGCTGAATGGCTGATATACCATTTATGTGAATAAAGAGAATGGTTAGTAGCAATATACGTTTTCTTTAGCTTAATGTTCCCAGAATGAGAGAAAATATGTGCCTAGTCGGTATAAATGTGCATTAAATATATGCCCTCGTATCCAAATCAGTGCGTGTAGAATTATACAGGTATAACCTCTATTGTACATTGTGTACTTGTAATGTATAACTTTTGGTATTATATATGTTATGGAGGTATAGCGTACTGTAAGGTGATACACGTGTCGGTTTACTTCATGGGAATCGTGAGCTCAATCAAATCGCGGCTGTGGCCTCTGCACACAACCATGATATCCTAGTTCGAGTGCTAATTCTGGGGCCACCATCGTCTATACAGGCGCGGTGGATTCTACTATGTCTACTGCGTTGGCTCTAATGACGGATTACTTGCATGTGCTCTACAGATCCAACCGTACACGACTACACAGTGTAGTTAATCTATATGTATAACAAGACGATTGTCATGAGAGGATGGTGCTCTATTACCTATGCCTATGTAAGTAAAGCAATAGCTGTTCGTGTAATGTACACTTTCATATTCTAATTGTGGGAGTCTGCATCTAAAAGTTAAGAAAAATTTCCGCTATCTATTATAATCTTTACAACTAACATGGACACAGTTGGTGGATTAGATTGATTTTGGGCCTATAAACAAATTAAGGCGAAATACTTGAGACGTGCTGGTGGATATGCCGATCCTGTGAACTAGCCCTTGTTTTTTAATAGGCTATAAGATTCCCAGATAGCTGACAGACCTGCTATGAGATACCATCAAGATTTTTTCTTATGATCGTATTGCGGAACGAGTTATTTGCTTGAGGCCCAGATCTTCCATCACCATCATAGTAGTTATACCACCTGTCTCCAATGAGCATTGCTCGCGGTAATAAAATTGTAATTCCCAGCCAGACCAACAAGTCTCAATCTTCATTGATCTGGTCCAAGTTAACCAGCGTAACCTATTTAGTAGTGTGTATGCTTTACAGAGCCAGAGGCATGCAATGTCGTGTTCCATTATGGAAGCTGTATTGCTAATATATTATAAGCATGTGTGTGCCTATAGGGAATGGTTAGTAGCATAATAAGTTGTTTTTTTAGCTCAATGTTCCCAGTATGAAAGAAAATATGGTGCCTAGTCGGTAGCCTAGGCCTATGGATGTGTGTCAAATATGATGTTGCCCGCGTATTCAAATCAGTGCGTGTAGAATTATACAGGTACATTTATTTACATGCTTGGAGATCCACTCAGAATCAGATGACCAATCATTAGCATTTCTACTCAATACCGACAGTATGTTTTAGTGACTTCGTGTTCGGCCCATATCACTCATAGCCCATGTGCATGTCGAAGGTGCATCCCCCATCTATATACGCCATTTTTGTCTCTTTATTGTCAATTGCTTGGGATAGTGAACAGATCATAATGATAGAGTATTAACCTGTTTACCGGAATAGATTACATACAGTCACACGATTAAATCTGTTGCTCATTTGAAAACATTGCTTTGGTTGTCACCATAGCAGTTTGTTGTTTGGATTATATCCATGGATACATATCGTGCCTTATATCTTAGGCAGTCCCCTTTGGGCACTGTACCGAACCACCACCCCGATATCATCACCTCTCCTAAAGTCAGGATATCAGGACAACTTCAGTTTAATTTCCTCACGCTTGACGAGCCTGGGATCCAAAGGGCATATGGGTATGGAGGGCGTCGATACGGATCCACTTGGGTCTGGGGGGGGTCATGGAGTGCATTTGCAGAGGTCAATCGGTCACCCTGCCCCGACTCTCCTCCCGGGTGTCCCCCCCCCCCCCCCGTCTCCCCACTTCCCTTCCCAAGTCGTCCCCACAAGAACCACACCGTAAAGCCCTGCTAGTACTGCATGCCTCCGTTGTGACTTGGGTGAATGAGTGGCAGCTGTTGGAGTGAGGAGCAGATCGAGGTGCTCATTGAGAGCTGCTCACAGGGAGTCGAGCTGCTCATTGGGAGAGGTGCTACTCGGGGAGGATTAATAGCAGGGCACTGTCGGCTGTCATTATGACCGCCGTCATTATTGATATCCGCACTGTTAACGTCGGGGCAGCATGGCCAGCCATGGTGGCTCGTTTTTGTCAATAGTACTTCCGGTAAGAAGGGCATTGGGTGGGCGTGTGGTGGGGTGATGGTGGGGGTGGAAAGAATGGCGGTGGAGGGTGGGGGGTTTGGGGTGAGAGAGGTGGCAGCGAAGCAGTCGGGTAGTCGTAAATAGGAGTCGTGCTGGGAGTCAATTTGTCGTCTGCTACCGACCGGAAGTGCCTCAGTTCGTATGTGGACGACCGACAAAGTCAGATGTTTCTCCAGACACCCCCACTGCTACGAGGCCCTCCCATGGACCTCGGCTTACCCCAACACTTGTGTTGAAGCAGTTCTTGAGGAGGCCATGAAGAAGGGTCCTCTCCACCAGTAGAATCAAAATGAATATATGTATACATGACATGTATATCTGACCTAATGTAGCAGAATGAATTACATCCCTGTTGCTATGGGCATATCACCTATACTGTTTAAGTCTAAATAGCACTTCAATAAATACACTTCATTGGTTGGGATGCCTTAATCCCATGTTGGCACATGAAAAAGGTCAACTATGGGATTTGGAAGAAAGTAAGATGAGAGAAGGGGAGGGAGTATCAGCTATTTAAATTAGCTAGATGTAGTGGATTATAGAGTGGACGAGAGGGAGAAGGCAATGCAGTCGAAGCAGTTTGGCAGCAACACAAAACAGCACTGAGGAAAATATAGAGACAGGCGGATAAACAAACAATTAAGCAGACGGTGCAGTCTGCCCTGTACGTTGCGTGACCGCCTGAGATTCTGATAGAAACCTCTCAGACCTCTCAGCCTGTGAGTTTAGGGTTAGGGTTGAAAGGCTAGAGGTAGACAGACTCACGCACATCTGGCTTCTTGACTAAAACCTACCCATCAGCACCATGGGGCAATCAATGAAACATTGGGAGGGTTAGGAGATGTACAGCCCCTAGGCATATTCAGCCGGCAATCTCAGGCGAGACGCACGAGAAGAAGGTAGCTAGCTCGATGGAAAGCTTTTTGGGGGCTATTGATCCTAATATCCCTAAAAGAAACGCACTATAAGACGAGGAAGGGACAACAGATGCATTATTGAAAGTCAACGGGTTTTATCCTCATCATTACTCTATCTGGTGCCCCGGTTCAGTGTCCTCCCTTCACCACGCCTCTTTCTGGAGCAGACGACATTCATCACTTCCCATTCAGGCAATTTGTTGCTGTTGCCACCCTCCGCCCCACTTCCTCCTGTGCATTGTTCCCTACTGGAGATTCACAGAAACTTGTAGGCGCCATGACAGTTGCAGTTACTCATTGCTGTTGAGGGGCAGCGGTGGTTTTGTTTCCATGAATATTTCAGGTGGAGAGTGTCCGGGTCGCCGCCTTCTCCTGGAGACTAATCCCCACCTACCGCCACATCGATCTGTGGGAAATGTGAGAAGCTCAAGAAGGAGGAGTGGATGTCAGAATCTGTGCTGGAAATCCATTCCTTCTGTAGTCCTTGTGGACACAGATGGCAGGTGAAGCCAGAACTATAGGCGGCTGGCCAAGAGATCAGTTGATAGAAACACGTATACTGTATAAGTTAATGTTTTGTGTACTTTATTGGGAGAGTGGGTGAAGGACACCAAAGCTATAGACGTAGAACAACATATTAGATATGTAATTAAGATAACAGGCCTCGTCCACTTTTGTCCATTCAAAGTATGAACTGAAAATAATTCACAGTTCTGTGTAGGATCATATTGCACCGATGGCATCCAGAAAAAGAACATCCATTCATAAGGCCAAAAAAAGTTTGTTTCAGGTAACATGGGAGGAAAATGTAGGGTTGGTAGGTCGGATTTTTTTAAATGCGAAAATGTCTTCAAAATTGCATAAAAAAACGTAGGGTCGGCCCTGTTTTGATAGGGTCGGTCGGGTGACCTGAAACAAACCTTGCCAATATCAACCTAAACGTTGTGAGTTCACCCGATGCCATCCAATTTGGCAGATGGTAAAAAAGTGGCTCATGTGGAAGAGTAACTGGTCAAATTGGATAAGAATCCCACAGAAATATATTTCATCTTCATACAATTGTCTAATGCGGGGGATAAGAATAAATCGAATCCTGTTAATCCTGTCTTAATCTGTATGAGCATTGGTTCACCTAATTGCCAGTTTCGATATTAACCCTTTACGAGACACATGCTCCAGTATGCCTAGCATTGTCACCAAAGCCTATGAAATAAGATATATTGTGATGGGTTGACCCATATATTGTATTGACTAGACTACCAGAAAAACTCCTCGCCTTTATACAATTGTCGAATTCAATTATACAATTACTCGCCAGTGCTGTATGCTGTATGCGGAGTTGATACACTCCCAAAGGGTTGGCATGATGTATGGATGATTTAATGCTGCCGTTTCCAGCCCATAAAGGGTTAAAATCATAAAAGGGTAGACCGTGGTGATGTTGGTCCTCAGCACAACACATGGTATCAGATCGATATGCCGCTCCCCTGCTCTTACTGACAAAAAGGCCCTACACTTCCTGCTCCCAAGGAATCTGACCTGGAGCCCCGAGTGAGCTGCCTTCAACTTCAAGGAACCACACCAGAAACAAATACAGGATAATCATGCATAATTTGCCGCCGAAATCTTTTAGATTGGTAGTATCTGTGAATATCATGGAATATCTCAAATTGCCTTTCATTCTGAGGGGATATCACAATAAATGTTAGCCATAATATGGGGTGGTAGTGGAACATCTATAGTGGATTTATCATGGGTCTTTTCTCCAATCACAAAAGGTCACAGTTTCTAGTTAGCAAGGGGTAGCAAGGTCCTATGTTTAGTACCACACATTCCCCATAAAATACTGGCCTTCTCTATCCCATATTACCCTGGCACCCACAGATAGTGGATACTGTATTTAGCAGGCATAACCACCTATAGATTCACTTGACGCATATAGCATAATGCATTGTGTGGGATCATATAAAGCTGTACAAAGCTGAGAGAAAAGATACATATCTTGTTGTTGGTATCTCCTATATATAGAAGCGCCAAAGTGTCAATTAATGCAAATCATGGCCTCATCTGTGAATCTGGTATTTCTTAACATGTAATTATTAGAGTTCTCATTGAATATATGGTTTGTTTTCCTGCAATACATGGTGCTTATCATGGGGTGCCCAAGTAGGCTTAAGATATGGCTGTATCTTATTAGAGGTAGAGAAAGATAAATGGAGTTAGTAAACCAACATACAGCCAGTGGTAAACATGAGAATGAGATGGGACGGGGGTATATATCATCTATAATAGGAAAGATCCGCTACTAAGGGTGGGTGTGAGCTTAAGGTGTTAAAGAAGGCCCACACACGTCGTCCAAGAGGGAATTATAATGATAGGGCGGCATGGCTTTGAATCCCAAAGGCGGGAGAATTGTGCCGGTAGGCGTCCAATATGAGGTCACGCATCCTGAGGGTTACTTAGCGCCTGCTATATATTATTACAACACAGGTATCAGCCTCATGACACATACAGCTATTTGTCTCAGTAACACACACCTTTAACCACTGCTCCAGTGGCAGGCACGGCGCCGTGGTAGCTTTACTATTGTTGCAGGTTTTGTTTTATGTCATCTCATACTCTACAATCAGTTCCAGTAGTGTTGTAATTAGTCTACGGCTTAGCTATGGTTTGTCATCTATGTATGTCCGAAGGGAGTGAAATATGTTGATGTGTTGCGTGGATCGATCCCTCAAAGGAAATGATATTATTTTTCTCTCGCTGAGTGTTTTGCCCCCCCCCCCCCCCCCCATGCCCTCCTCTCCAGTTATAATGTATCATTCTGTGCTGTTTCTCCTGTATATCATGAGAGAGGGGACACTAACGACAAGCTATCAACTCTTTATACAGGAAATTACATATAATAAAAAAATACCTTGTCATGAATTCTGTCAGATTTACAATAATAAACTAATTCCCATGTAAAGCACAGACCTAGATAGACACGAACCTCATCAATCAGAAAGTAAATTGTCCCAGTGCATAAACCCAATAATATATATGAAAATATATAGATATGATTGCTATCTAAAGTTACTTTTACCAACAATAATGTACTTTTTGCATAAATCTGATTTCCTGTGGCAATCATCCGCTGCCTCGTAACGCCGTGGAGGGAGGTTCGATATAGGAGGTCATGGAGTGTGAGGGTTGATTGCTGAGGGCAGCTAGCACGCCGCACTAAAAATAGGATGAATATCGTTATCATAAACCAATTTGTCTGTGTCTATCTCCATTTCTTCATGCAAGCATCGTTATTGTGAGCAGGGAGGGTGTAACCTGGAGAGCTGAAGGATACTACAAATGTCTGGGTTTGCGGTCCTTTCATTATAGGGACCTTATCATGGCGGGTAAGGTCCAGATTGTATTCAGTGTGAACAATCATCATGTCAAATTAGTATCAAACACTATTGTCCATAGGACATGGAGACGATACTTTTTTTTTCAAACCCATTACCAAACTTTTACAAAATATGGTAAGTGGATGGTCACAACTTGACACCGGGGGAATCGATTATATTTTCGCACGGGCCCGAGAGAGGTTGAGAGGGTTCACATTTTTACGCGATCCCTCCCGTCCCAAGAACTATAGTAACCCTCAGATTATATTTCTTAAAACTGGTGAAATTTTTGCCAGTTACCCTTTAGTTGGGATCCACATCCCCACGCCCCCCACCGTAAATCCACCCCCTCCTTTGTTGTTAAATAATTACCACCCCTTACCTACCCTCCAATCAGTGCCGACGAGTCAAAATAAGAGTTTAAACTGTGTGGCCATGTCGGTTATGTGGTATTTACACAGGTGGTGTTCCTTGTAAAGAATTCCTCCCCTTTTCTATATTCAAGCTGTATCTTTCATGTGACAATGTAGCATAGATAACCTGTAGCCGGGTGCTGCTCCTGCCCCTGGCGTCTCACAAGGTGCTGGCCTTATCTGATTGAGGCCTTTTCACACAACACTTGCGTCTCCTTCTGCCCCTCGGTATACTAACCTTCTCTTAGTCTGCACCTGATTCTATAACTTACTGAGGTAAGGCACTTTGAGCTGCTGCCTTAACCCACTGGATGTAATCACTACTTGCTTTATAATGTTTTTACAATTCTTCCACAACACTTTACTCGATAGACATGACTATTTCAATAGCTTTTCAACAGTTTTAGACCTCATTCTCCACTATACACACGCTTTCCATACAACAAGATCACCCCCCCCCCTCTATCTCATAAATAAAGTTATATTTGTGCTGTTTTCTATCTTTTCAAAGTCAGTGAAGACATTATTCGTACACTCTCTATAGTGAGTACCCTTCTGGTATTAATGTGACAGTCTTAGACTAGTATACCATCCTATGATCACTATCACAAACAATGTGCATTACAATAATGAAAGGCCTGTCTCTATATGATAGAGCCAAATCAATCTCTGTGTTAGGGTCGTTGGTGATACAGTATAAAAGTGGGATGTATCTGATCTCATGCCACATGGAATAAGTACGTAGAGGAGCTATATACAACATGTAGTGGACAGTGGAAGGGGTGGAGACGATAGGGGATGAACCAGTGCCTGGGGCGGCTGGTGGACAGTAGTATCCAACAATTGATATCATAGGGGTGGAGGGGTCATTGGTGGCGTTTATACCCTGGAGGAATGACTGATCATTTCATTAAGGCCCATTTTGTGACTCCTGCTGGTTAGCCAGTATGGGTCATTAATCACCCCTCACCTGTCAGGCTGCATTGTCCATGCCGCAGCCATTCTCACCCCTCCCTGCTACCCCACAACCCACGGTCTGTTTAACCCTTTAATGAGGGGCTGTTGCTTTAAAGCACATTGATTGGTATGATGCGCACCAAAGAAGAGCCGGCGAGTAACTCGCCAGCACTACATCGGTGTAGCATGCCGAGCCTCTGGGAATGTATCAACTCGTTCCATGAATGCATTGGGACAACACATAGCATAGCGCATTAAAGCACTATGTGGCCATCAAATGGTTAATATAAGTCATTATTTCCCCTGCTAATTGGCTATGTCAGATACATCATAAATCCGTAAACCCATCCCTATCTCCCATGATTAGAAATAGTGGTATGCTGTTTGTATCTAGCTAGCTGTTTTAAGTCAGGAAAAGCATTCTTTTTGTCTATCTGAGAGGTCTGGAAGTCATTTTGGTTTTTTATTAAGGCATTGTGGTGTAGTGGTGTGGCCTGCCAAATAATTAGGAGCTGCAACACTGTTAACACAATAGCCTCCACTTTAGACGGCATCCAGACCCTTTCAAGTGCTTGTTTTTCGCCCAGACACTGGCGGTGGCGGGAGCTACAATTGTAACAAATTATCCCTAGTGTTTTTGGATTGGTTGATGGAACTATGTCCAACATGTTATTGAGATTTTCTCATTTGAGTTTGTAATTCGTAGACAATTGATATCGGAGAGAAACAATTTACAAGCTATATAGTAGGGGTCCGTGAGATCTAACAAACCACATTCTCTCGTTCCCTCGTAATAACAAATATCTGGCACACCCTTTTGATGAATCCAACCGAAAATAGAGCCACCACAATACCAATTTAGGACTGTCATACCGAGAAAAACATCGTATATCAAATCTGTATGCACGAGTAAAATAATATCGCAAGGAAATATTATTTGGAAAAACTGGGAAATCCAAGTGTGCCAAAATACATTACAAGGGATATTGCTAGTTTAAGGGGCGCGGCTCATGTAATAAAACTGTAGTTTCGCCTTTGTTGTTGTTGTTGGTTAATTTTTATTGGCATTAATTTCGTAGTATACAGAGGACGATTTTCAAATAAATGCCAAGAAGTAATAAAAGCTACTACTCCAAAGAGATGAGGTTGCTTTTTAAAATACCTTTGGATGGGGCCTCTTATTATGACATGTTTTACACCTTAGTTTTGATGGATGAGGAGAGCCTACATGTTATTTAACCATTGCGTGCTAGTCGTTGGGTTTCCAGAGTAGTGGTTTGGAGGAAAAATAAATGTCAACAATGTTATGAGTGTAGGATCCACAGTCGACACGCCATGTAAGATACCTTGCATGGGATAAAGCTAGTTAGCGATTGGCTGAACGCAGTGATTTTGACTGGAGTATTTCATTTATGTGCACGTAAATGTGAAATATATACATACTTCAGGTAGTTAATGATAGCCTCCTCGCCGTGATAAAAAAAGTCAGCGTCAGTTAGGCTCTGCCCTCTTTCCAGATTCACACATTTCAAAGAGAGTCTGGGAAAGCCGGTATTTCGAGACGCTATTCTAATAATATTGCATTTTGGATTCTCTATAGCATTTCCCTACTCTGCTACAGTATGGGAATGCTGGACTCTCTTTGATACTGGATTCTCTTTGAAATCTCTGGCTTGGGAGAGTGTCAATTTGGGGACATAGGGAGAGTCTGGCTTACTCTTAATGTTTTCCTCTGTGATCTCTCTAGTGGATCAGGCTTTTATAAACAGTCATGAAATTATCTCCTCTATATTCCAGCTCTTTTAAAATGCTGAAGGCCTGTAATTACATGATTTTGAGAACCTACATTCATGTGCTTCCATTCGGATGTTTCAAGTGTCTTCTTTTTTCTTTGATTGGTTACTTTTATCCCCGTATACCCGGTAGTAATGCGTTCTAATGTAATTGATACGTTCACATCAAAGTGTAACCAAGATAGAAAGGACGTCAAACCCGGGCGTCAAACCTGTGACATTTACCAAAATGGATTTCATATTATCTGCTGACATACACTGTGGAATTTACCAGGTATAATATGTGCTGACAAAGACATTGGATGTGGCAGTAATCATAGGCACACACCTGTATATTTACTGGGCCCTGGAGGTGACACCTCCATGCAGTGCTCCATACACCTGGGCATAGTGTCTACACTAACTACCGGGTACAGGTGAATCTGATAGTTAAAGTCTAGCTACACAGTAGCATCTACTCTAGCCCAGTGTAGGTTTACAGTATGTAAGATAGGATTAAGGATCTGTTCTATATTGTATACTCTAAACATATATACACTAGATGCTATTGTGTAGCTACACCAACGCTCAACAGTGCACCACTATCCTCTATAATCCTATAGCCCAGAAAACCGCAGTATTATGTGTATGTATCCTGGTGGATTATCATTGTATTGATTATCTGACAGGATGCTATATGTTGCCTGCGGCTCACAGTCACTCAATATTGTACACCTTTCATATTCAATTATTTACCATCTAGAAATGGTCCCTGGCCACCTTCCTTACCCACATCGCCATAACTTAAGCAGTGCATTCATATTGACTGAAGTGAAGATGGCTAGGACAGGACGAGCTAAAATTAGATTTAAAGAATGTCTATGCGTATTTCTTAAGAAATAGTGTATGTTTGTTTGCAAATAGACTAGAACCAGAACAGACTGCACGCGGAGATTGTACTCCAAGAGTAGTCTAGATATCGCATTTTCTCCACCCAGCCTCCTTTTATTTGTGTATGTGTGTATTGTGTTCGCACATCGGTGCTATCAACCCACATACATATACCGGTATCTTCATAACTCTGTGTTCGGCACTGCACTGTGCATCATATATATATACTAAGAAAGGCCTCACTTCTATTACAAGGTTCTATCTAAAGCTAAGGTAGAATGTGGCTCTTTCAGTCATTGGCACATTGTGCATTTCGATGTAAGCCAATCAATTATCTATATGAGTTGCTCGAACATACACCTGGTAATATAATGAATTCCGGGAACACTGACGCAAACCCCAGGGCAGTATGACCTCCATGCATCCATGGATACGTCAACACGTTTATAATAGGTGTTGCGTATCAACATACATTGCTGTTGTGGTTTAAATGCATTTGATGATCGGCTGAGATTGTCAACCAGGTTGTCATAGAGACTAATTAAGTTTGATTTCACCTTGCATCGTTTGCACCTGTCTATGTGCACATTCAGTGTATTACTAAGTAAGTATAAGTAAGGCCGCTTAAAAATTATTATCAGCATTGAGAATAGAACAGGGAGTAAAATGCTTTTTAAAATCTAGTCCCTACACCAATTTTTGGTTGATATATTGTTAGTTCTATATAATATATGTTACCCTTGTCATGTATGCAGGTTTTTGGCCATATCTTTTTAATGAACAAATTAAATAAAAAGCACCCATGCGGCCCTTTTTAACTGAGGAGGGTGATGACCACAAAGCTAATAATCTTTTTTAAGTATTCATATGCCCGGTACGTCGATGTTAAAAAAACAAGTTTCAGCACCATAATTTCCTGTACATTACGTGTACGTCTACATCCTACCATAATGGAATGCACAATATACAAGGCAAATCCCTGAAAACAATGGATTAGCAAGCTTATAATCGTATACAATGTACTATATACTGTGTGCTGACTGTGTAGACATATTAGTACCCCCTTATTACCCACAGAGGCACCTGTGTGTGGCTATCCAGGCTATTTATATGGGCATGGCCGCATGAAGGACATGAATAAATAAACCACTGTAAAAGCCATGTTGCAGTTCGAACAGGGACACGTTATGGGGGAACCACATGCCCTAACCCCACTGTGTATTTATACAATGTTCCCACGGCCCCGGATCATTGGCCGGTTGTGATTACACCCATATTGAGAAGGAGCAGCTCGGAGCTGCTCAAGAGCTGCTCAGGGGTAACTTACAGAGCCCGGTCGGAAAGGCTGCTCGCTGCTGGTGTATTCCAGCTGGTGTTTGGTATTGTTTGCCATGCGAGCTGCCGCCCTTGACATTAATACCTTCGTGAGCAGCTCTTGTTGTGGTGAGCTGCTCACAGCTCAATCCATAATTAATGGATGCTAAGGGTAAAACTCGCCCACTGCACTAATCCCTGTGCACAGATTGGTATGGATGTTGATGGGGAGAGGTCTGGCCTCGTTGTGACCCTTTACGGTTAATGCATACGGACAGTAATATCTGCTGCGCGTTGGGAGTGGACTCCCATATTAATAAGACATGGCACATTACGAGCACTTTGGGCGTCAATTCTACACCGGTCCCCAACCGCCTGCAGCCTTGTGGCTGTGTCATTGAGCCGGCTATCTTCTTGCTGGTGGTCGTTGCCAGGCAACAGTTACTGATGTGTCCAGCATCTCTGGCAGCCATAGTAAACAGATGGTAGTGGTCACCCATGTGGGTGGGTAGAGGGATGGCTGGGGGAGGGCACATGGGGAAGGGTCAGAGGATCTGGGTGGAGGGGATTTGTCACATGGAAAGGGGACACACCCATACCTTATTTGCTATCTTAGCCCTTTAAGGGCGGCATGGGGGGGGGGGGTGATACACTCCCGGAAAATCGGCATGATAAATGAAATTCAGAATACAGCCCTGGTAAGTAGACTCGTCAGGGTATGCATTCATGCATCATGAAGCCAAATGGCATAGCACTATGCGTCCCTTAGCAATGACTCCCCCCCCCCCCAATCGCCCTGCTTCCACCCCCTACCCGCAACCCCAAACCTCTTAACCCACCCGCCCCACAGAGTTGACTAACACCGGTCCCAGTGGGGGACGTAAACCCGTTTCTTGCCTCCCCTTTGCTTTCAGATGCTAATGGGTCCATTTCAGCCCCACCACAAAAGGTGTTGACCAATCACCCCACCGAGTGACCAATTCACGTACAAAGATCCCATCTTGGAGGTGGATCCGCGAACCCCTCCCCAGACCACCCCCTCGGTTTTTCTGTCTCCTTCAGACCCTTTGAATTAAACCACCCCCAACCCCAACCCCAACCCCACAACCCACGGACCTCCAAGACATCTCTGGTGGACTGTGGGCTTATCTGGGGCGGGCTTTGGATCATAAAATGGATCCCATGTGGGGGAATAAAGTCTGTCGTGGTCAGCAATCCATGAACCCTTCCCTGCCGCCTAATAGGTCAGTATGGTGTGCCTTATGACCAATACTGCAGATGGCTGCGGACCACTTATAGGTTTAATGTTATGATGGCATTTTGTGTTGCAGGTTACTGACATTATGGAAGGGGCAGAAATGGACTAACTCTTGATTTCCTTTCATCGAAGCCTATACCCAAAAATGATAAGGGTGTCAGTATGACTCTTGCTAGGGTTGCCAAAATGACTCCCTTTGAAGAGAGTTTCGCATTGTCTGAACTCCAATTTCAAACGGTATCAGGCAATTCAGGATTCTGGAGCAAGAATCCAGCCTTGCCTGATACTCCATGCATGTACTCTTTCCAAATGGAGTCATTATGGCAATATGCCTGACTCTCCGAAGAGAGTCAAGCTGACCATTCATTTTCCTCTGCCACGGGACCTGTTCTGTACGGTACCTTACCATGGGCAATGTGAATGCAGAAAATCAACTTTGATAGCTCCCTATTCGTAAGTGACGCGTGTTCGTGTTAACATTGCATGCTTAATGTCATTTATGTGTCCAAATAAGACTTTTACGATTGTATAAGAGGCTAATATTACGACAACGGCCTTTGGCAGGCACCTCACATGAATGTGATCCCTACTATTATCAAAGAGATCCCAAGTTGTTTTTGCCCAATTAATATCACTATACATTTACTTGTAGGTTAATATAATTTCCGCTCTCCGTGTAATTATTCCTCTATCTCTATTCAGCACCTGGCAGAGAACCAAAGTATCAACATGGGCGTGTAAATAACAGTTAGATTACCAGACCCACTGCCACAGTGTGCTATTCCATTCGGCAGGGGAATAGTCTGGTATTTTTGTTAGTATCAGAGATACATAGATGTGGGCTGGTGATGTATAAGTAGAACTAGATCAGGCTGGATATATACTAGTACCTATAATGTGTACAGTATCTCAGTGAGCCATATATCACAGGGTTGCCTAAGTATACACCACCCTCTGCTACATGCTGCTAACCGTGGTGATGCTGGGGGTGGCCTTGGGGGCAGGCCTGGGGCCGATGGCTGGCCGCAAGGGTGGGGTTACAGGACCGAAAGTGTCAACCACGCTCAGGGTCAATAACATCTGCTTGTAGGGGTGTGTACAACACAATACGGGTGAGTAGGATAGGGACCAGGGGGACTGCATCTCTGGACGTGGGAGCGTGGGGAGGGGTCTGTAGGCGTGTGTCCACTCACCTTGGGATCCACAGAGACGCGTTGATCTCATTTATTAACCCTGTCAACACGTACTGCTGTCAGTGTCAGCCACCAGACAGGTCCTCTCTCCTCCAGGGTCTGCTGCTTAGAGCCAGACCGGCTTCTCCAGAGCCTCCTCCAGTATGTTGGTGGTGGTGGTGTGCTGAGTGGTTCTAGTGGTGGCGGCTGGTGGTTCCAGTGGCGGCGTCCTCCCTGGTGCTAACTGCAAAGTGGATGCATTCTCTAGTAGTAGTACTACTAGTAGCACAGCTGACTGTGTCTGCCGCACCAGCAGCATGAACGAGGGCAGCAGATGATGATGGTGATAGAGCGTAGCAACCAGCACAGGAGGCATCTCCAGCTTCTAGACTGATATTACTTCCACCAGTAGCAGCAGCAGTACCCTATACCACCAGCATCAAGCACCTATCTATTGACACACACCTCCACATCTCCCTCCTCCTGCCCGGCGGCGGAATTCCTGTGTGCTGTTTAGCCTCCACTGGACGGTATACTACAGCAGCGATGACCAAGGTGGGTGAAGGGTGGACAGAGGGAATCCAAGGGGGTGTGGCTGGATCTGGGGCAGTGAGTGGTCAGTAGGGGTGCGGCGCCCGCCTCACGCTATACAGCATGGGGTGATGTTGACATGGGTGTTGTGAGTGGCCGTACAGAGTGACCCATGTAGCAGGCGTATACACCACTCCCTCACCTCGCAGCAGGCTCACAGTGACAGTCAGCCAGCAGTGGCTCCTGTCCCTGTCTCTACGTCTATCCCCTGTCTCTACCTACCCATACTTCTCATACACCTTAATACTCCATCCATCCATCCATCCACAACAGCAGGGAGTCAGCAGCATCAGCGGCAGCCGGCATGCAGCAACAGCAGCTGCGGCTCCAGTAGTAGTAGGCCTACTAGGGAGCTGCTCCTCCAGCAGTGCCGTGCATCGAGCTGCTCCCTGGTCTCTAGTACCCACCCCTCCAGCACCACCCGCCGCCAGCCGCCAGCCAGTCAGCCGCCCAGCCACCAGCCAGAGGACCTTACCCCAGATACCAGCAAGGGTTCACACACCGTGGAGAGCGCTACCCCATCTAGCACTCATGTACTCCTTCCTTCTCCAGGCAGTGTCATGCTATGCCTCTAGCGTACCCCTAAGTGCATTAAAGCTCCACCTCCATTATAAAGGCCCAGTGTACCGGCCCTCGCTCCACTCCAACGCTTACTGGAGGGGCAGTAAGAATTGGGCCATAAAGTCGGTGGTGCACCATGGGTGAAGGGGACTTGAGTGGTAGTGGGCGCATGGGGAGTGGTGAGGGGGGAGGGGTTGTCAGAGGGATAGGGGCAGTGACATTGATCTGGATTGAGTTGATGACAGCACGTGTTTTGTCCTGTGTCCAGTGCGTGACTAACCAAGTAATGGTCAGTTCTTACTGACATGCAATTCTCCTGTCGCCTCTTAGCTTCCCACCCTCGTGTGTCCTACCCGATGCTATTAAAGTGATGTAGTCTGTCAGCCATCTGATGGCAATGACCACCAAGGGCACGAGTCTCCTTAATCCTAGCTGCCCGCCTCTGACGGCAATCCCGTGTGTTACTGTTTATCTGTCTCTCCACATGTCCAGCTTTTCCACATTCAGGGAACGTTCACAAACGACGCCCCTTTTCAATACCCCCACCCCATCCCATTTTTTCTGTTATGGGCTAATTGGTCCCTGCACATGTATGGCCCGTGTCATGTTTCGTCATTAAACCCAAAGACACCCTCCATCCCCTATAGCCGGTGACGTCATTTGTGAATGTTAACTCAATGAGCGCCTCGTGGAAATCCCTAGAGCTGCGACTACCCCATGCTATGGTGTACGTCTTCTGAGATTGACGTAGGATAGAACCATCTTAGTTGACTTGACTACCTTTGTGCATGTGTGACCCTTCAATGGCTAAAGCGGTTTCAAGCACCATTAGATGTATTGGTAGTCACATCGGTGGCATTCAGACCCCTCTCCATTCCTGCCGCCTTTGACTTCCTCTTCCAAACAGCTTCGACCCCCTTCCCGTTATAGTACATCCTTCTTACCCCCCCCCCCCCATCTCCATCTAACCCCTACACCCCCCCCCCCTCGCTCTTCCAGTGTCTGGTCTGCAGTAGAGCTGTCAGCAGTGACCAATATGGATCTGCCGACCCGGCTGCCTAGATTCAGGCTCAGTTTGTAAGATGCAGACTCAGTTTGTATCTATTGACCCATGGGCTACAGTCGGGATGCAGCCTCAAGATGAGCTCTGATTCGGATAGTACTATAGGGATGCCTATCCAGTATACGTCAGTGAACAATGGTCTACTTAATATATGATGTGACTTACTCCTGTTTATAAATACATTATATTGACAAAACCCTGACTGAATATACCGTTGTCATTTTGTTACGTCTTAGCGCCCATCCATAAATTACGTCACACAAATATGTTTTAACACCCAACCACCCCCTTGTCACGCTTGTGTGTCACGGCGTGACATGAGTTATGGACGACTCCTTAGTCAATATAGTAAATGTAGTAGGCTATAACGTATTATTACGTTGTTATTCATTATTTAATAAAGTCACCGTGTAACTGAAGAATCCCTAGAACTTTGTAGGGTGTTCTGGATAACTATCCGTGGTTCTGTGCTTTACATCAAATTTTGCTCCACACCTCATTCATAACCATCCCTACCAATGTGTTCTGATCCAACAGGCCACTCGCTAATTCTCCCTTGGACATGCACGTTTTCACATCCATATAGGCTCGTGTCAATTCTAAACATATGACACATTACCTATATGGATAAATAAATGGTGTCAAGAATATTGTAAAAGTAATCATAGCGAATTTCAATTGATATCAATTCCAATGTGAATACTAAAATGATAATACAACGATGTCCCCAGTCTTCAAACCCGACATCTAGCTAACATCTATGACAGTCTAGTCATCATAAATTACTTAGTGGGACCCAGGATGGTTTTCCTGGCCCCAGACCCTGTTGTGACTACGTCAAACACATGTCACCATGACGAGACGGTGTTTCATCGGCTGGCTGGCCGTATGAAATATGTCTGGGGGAATCCCATTGGACCACCTCCCATTACTACGACTGGTTGCTAGGTTACGGATGTGCAGCGTCTGACATTGGCGTCTGGCACGTCAACCATGACGTAAATACGGACCCATGCAACGTCCCAGAGGTCATGTCCTCAAGATGGCGAGTGGGGACAGCTATTGGTTGTGTCATGCAAACCAGATATTGTCAGGTTGGAATGGGCTTAGCTTAGAGTAAACTAGGGGTGTTTTCTGTTAGATCCTACTTGACAGGGAAATAAGGGGATGGAGGAGAGATGGCTGCATCTTGCTTCATTACCGTCCTCTCTTCAAGTTAACATGACATCTGGCGGCTTGGAAGGGTAACTAGGCGCCTGAGGCTCTGAGGGAGTCACCTTCTAACTCCACGTGGGTCGTCTCCATGGCAACGACATGGGCAGGGTCAGGGGTCAAGAGGGGAATTTAATTCGTATTGTTCAGCTTTTGATTAGCTAGTCCTGTGGGAAATGGGCGGCAGGAGTGCGCGTGCATGGGCGTGCGCATTGGACAAGCATTCGATTTGCTGACCTCTCCTTGAGCGCCTCCCTCCGCTGCCGAAAAGTAGTCCAAAGTAGTCCGACAGACCGCACTCATTTAGCTGGACAGGTCAAGGGCGGATCAAAGGGGTTGTAGGGGGTGGATGGGGGGAGGACGGGGGAATCCCTCCATCCCACCCCTTAAATACCCTCCTACCCCTCCACCACAGCGACGTCACGATTCCCACAATGGTTTATAGGAATTATGCTATGTAGTGAAATATTTATTAGCAGATAGGCCTACTATTAAAGAGACAAATTGCTTTGACAAACATGATTTGATTCAGTAGGCCATAGCTATAAACTTGCCAAAATAGTTAGTCTCTCGAACAGCACTTGCCAATTCCGCTGCAGAATTTAGGTGCTGACTTGCTAGTATATATGTGTCCTCATGTAAGTTTTACCTCGGACACCACGCTAGTGGTTTCGAGGTTATCCAGGAGAGTGGAAGCGAGGCTAGCGCATGCGTATCGTCAGTTCCGGTAGCGTTCCAGTCGTTTGACTATCGTCGGGTAAGTTTTCAAGCGATTTTTATCGCTTTTTATAATAAAACAACCCCTTCGGGGAGAAAATTAGATGTTTTACATCTAAAATACACACCAGCGGACATATAGGTTTCGTTCTGCTGGACGATTACCGTCCGCAAAGGTGAAAAAACTCCAAAACAAAAAGTCAAACCATGGCGCGGACGCCGAGATCCCCATCTGATATTTCGGAGAAAAGGCAAATGTTCTATCGTTTTTTATGGCGATAAATGCAAAAAAAACAACCCCAGCGGACATATGGCTATCGTTCTGCCGGACGATGGGTGTCCGCAGAGGGAAAATAATCGAAATAAGACCAAAAAACAAGATCGGCGAGGCGGACGCTGCCAGCGAACGCTGCCGCCATCTTGGTTTCCTTTGCGGCCCGCTGCTCAGGCAATATCGGTCTTCGATTAAAAGAATTTGAAAATAATTCTTCGCTATAGCGTAGTTTATAGCGGAAATAGATCGTCTTAGCGCCACTGTCGTCGACTTTGGTACTGCTTTGCAGGAAATGTGACTGGTTTTAGCGCTAAATCACATAAAAACATTGCCGAAAAGTGGGCGATAATGAGGGTAGTTGCCGAGAACGCGGTTCTGTGGTCTGTCCCAACAGTAGTGAGACATTGTTTTCTCACAATAAGGGTACACTGGAACTATCCAGTAGACCTAAAATTATAACCTACAGTCTGTTACATAGCATAGGAGACGACAGTTTTTTCCAAAAGTAGTGAGACCTTAGTTCTACACAATAAAGTTAACCTATGGAAACCCAGTGGGAGCTGTAGCCACTGTAGGGTCTGTCATAGCCTAATATATATTTTTTATAGATATATAAAAACAATGTGATTTGGTGCTAATACTTCTTCTTTTATATTTGTTAACAGAATACCCAAACATGGCATCCAAAGAGAAAACTGAAAAGGCAGGCTCGTCTACCCGTTCCTCGGGCAGAGACAAGGATAAAGATACGGCTTCAGTCACATCTAATTCCTCGAGGGCCTCGTCCAAGAGCAAAAAAGATCCGGATGTGGTCAACCTGGCGGAGGACACAGACGGGAATGCAGGTCAAGGCGGGTCAGGTCACGACCCGAAACTTGACCCAGCGACTCAGGCGTTGATGAATCAACGCATGATCCAAGAACAGACCAACGCTTTCATGCAACAGCAGCAACAGATGATGGCAAACTGGTCGGGCATGGGTGGCTACTCGGGTATGGGTGGCTACTCGGGATTCAACCCGGGATATGGCAACCCATCCTTCAATCCCTGGAACGCTTATCAGTTCCCGGGACAAGACTGGCACACTGCAGCTGCAGCAACAGGTGATGAACTTTTGAACTCCCTCTCGGGGACTAGACCTGTTCATGAAGTCTCGGACTCAGAAGGCTCGGAGGACGAGCAGGCTGAGCCTGATGCTAAAGTCGCTAAAACAAAGGAGTTACCGACCCTGAAAGCAGGCAGCATGGCTGACATGTTTAAGGAGGAGTCGGAGAACTTGACCACGTCAGAGTTAGGCAAGGAGGTCAATCCTCACCTAGCGAAAAGATTTGAGAACTATTTCTCACAATCTTTCGACAAGAAGAAATTTGAGGCGTTAACTTCAAAATACCCAGGAGTAGTGAACATTCCAAAATTGCTGGTGCAAAAAACAGAAGAAGAGATCTTTATGGAGCTGCCAGCGCCAATAAAGAGTCTAGACAAGGATCTTCAGGATCTTCAAACGGGTGTCATTGCTGGACTCTCAGCCTTCACCCCTATGATCAATGAGATGTTGGAAAGGGGGGGCACTGATGACACCCTGGACAAACTTTCGTCTACTGTCATAGACAGAGTGAGGAGTTTGATCATGACGAATGCCTCCATCGTCAACAAGCGCACAGAGATCCACAAGCCCTATATCAAACCCGAGTTTCTCAGAGCCATAACAAAGGTAAAGGAGGAAGAGAAAGATCCAGCCTGGCTCTATGGAAAGGTAGTTGAGGTCGCGGTGACTTCCTATGAGAAGACCAAAAAAGCTACTCGTGGGGCGATGAAGGATCAAACGACAAAGAAGGCCCAAGGGGCTCCTTCAGCATCAAAGAAAAAGAAGTACAACAACAAACCGCAGGTTAAGACACCCTCGCAGAACAACTTTGGTGGGTTCCACTATGGGACACAAGGGCCACAGTTCGCCACCCCATTCCCACAAGGTTTCCAACAGCAGAGCTTCGGTCAGGGGTTTAATCCCAACTATAGAGGAAGTCGGTTCAACCCCAACTATCGTCATCCGTTAGCGGGAACCAGACAGAAACAGCCCAACCCACCAGCCGCTTCGAACCCTGGGGCGCAGGGTTGTGGCAAGAAGGCCCCCAAGAAGTAGAGCAGGTGGGTGAGTCTGACTTTATTAATTCTGCTCAAAATTTTCAAGCCGGTAACACTGTTAACTTCTTAGAAATGTGGGGAAATTTTACCAAAGACACATGGGTGTTGGAGCAGGTCGGAGGGGTTAAAATCCCTTTTGTGGGTGATACCACTGACAAGAGCTCTAAATTTCCACTAACATTCAATGATGATGAATCCACAATTGTTGATGCTGAAGTTCAAAAGTTGTGCAAAAAAGGTGTGGTAGTACCATGTGAACATGTCTTGGGAGAAGTAGTCTCCAATGTATTTCTGAGACCCAAGAAAAATGGTGAATACAGAATGGTGCTGGATCTCTCCAGACTGAACAAAGTGGTTGAATATGAACATTTCAAAATGACCTCGTTAAAGACCGCTTTAGAACTCATGCGAAAAGGGGCGTGGCTTTGTAGTGTTGATCTTCGAGATGCCTATTACACTGTACCTGTACATGAGGATGACCAAAAGTATCTCAGGTTTGTCTGGAGGGGGGTGTTGTATCAGTTTACAGCACTGCCCAATGGACTAGCCTGTGCCCCAAGGTTCTTCACCAAAATATTGACGCCGGTGTTCTCCGAGCTCAGAAAGAAGGGAAATGAATGTTTCTTCTACATAGATGACAGCTTCGTTATTGCTGACTCACAACACCAGTGTAGGGAGTCAGCGAAAGAGGTAGCCCAAGCATTGGATTCGTTGGGGTTTGTCATACACCCAGACAAGTCAGTGTTAGAGCCAAAACAGTCTATTGATTTTCTAGGGTTTACCCTAGACTCAAATGAGATGACAGTCACTCTGACACAAGACAAAATCAACAAGTTCCACAGAGCAGCTTGGGGGGTCTTGTTGAAAAAGAAATCGTCAATCAGGGAAATAGCTGGCCTCATTGGGCTTATGGTGGCTTATACGCCAGGGATTGACTATGGGGGAGCACATTTGAAGACCCTAGAGAAGGAGAAAAACGAGGCTCTGAAAAGGTGTGCAGGTAACTTTGATGCACTGACGCGCCTCTTGCAAGAATCCCAGAGGGAAATTTTCTGGTGGCTAGAAAATATCCCAGTGGGAGTCAGAAAATCAGAACTGCCTTAGAACAAATTCTGGTGATCACAGATGCGTCTGATGCTGGATGGGGTGCCCACAGGGGCACTCTAGCTACAGGGGGTAGATTCGCCGAGAATGAACTCCCGGATCACATCAACGTCAAAGAAATGTGGGCCATATTGTTTGGTCTACAAGCCTTAGTACCAGAGACAGGGGAGGAGATTAGATTACTCACTGATAACACTACAGCATTAGCTTATGTGAAGAACATGGGTGGACTAGTCTCACCTCAGTGTAATGCAGTCGCCAGACTTATCTGGGCGTGGGCTGAGGAAAATCAAAATTGGTTAACTATTGCTCATATCCCGGGAGTAGAAAATGTGTTAGCTGACTACAAGTCTAGGAACTTCAATGATGACATTGAGTGGGAGCTAGATGACAAGATCTTCCTGAAGGTGTGTAGAGTATTGGGGAAACCAGAAGTGGACTTGTTCGCGTCTAGGCTAAACCATAAACTTGAACTGTTTGTCTCATGGACCCCTGAACCAGGGGCCTGGAGACATGATGCTTTCTCATTCCCATGGACTGATCATGATTTCTTCATCTTCCCACCTTTCAGTCTCGTTAGGAAGGTCCTCCAGAGAGCGTTACGAGTCGAACACCAGAGGAATCCTCCTCGTACCGGACTGGCCGGGTCAGCCGTGGTATTCGAGACTGCTAAACCTCCCCGGAAAGAGACTGTTCTTCAGGAAAGGAGGGAGAAACCTTCTACCGCACGGCAAACCAAGAAACGAGGAAGCCATGGCCAAGTGTCCACTCATAGCGTGCAGACTTTAAAGGAGAGAACGGGCGGTATGCCCTTTATAGCTGAGAGACTACGTAGGGAAGGATATAGTCAGGAGACAATAGACCTTATTATGTTGTCGTTTAGGTCGTCTACCATAGCTCAGTACACAGTCTATTTAAAGAAATGGGCTTTCTTCTGCATTCGAAATAAGGTATCAGTTATGTATGCTACTGTACAAGAAGGTTGTAAATTCTTGACAGAACTAGTAAATAAGGGTTTGAAGTATTCGGCTATTAATTCAGCTAGATCTGCCTTGTCGGCACTGTTGCCAAAAGTTAATGGTAGAACATTTGGGTCAATACATGAGGTGACCCTGGTATGTAGAGGAGCTAGTGTGAAGAACCTCTCAGGTGGTAGATACGCCGGGTTCTGGGATGTCACAGACATCCTAGAACTATTTCAGGAGTGGGGTGACAACCGGGAATTGTCACTCAAACTGTTGTCATTTAAAGTGACCATGTTATTGTTGTTAGTGACAGCCCAAAGGGGTCAAACAATATTAAACCTCTCACTGGAAGGGGCGGATATTGACAAAAAGGAGATAACATTCTACATGAGTACGCTATTGAAGCACAATAGACCAGGTGACACAATGGATGTGATCACGGTACATGCATTTGAGGAAGATGTTGATGTTTGTGTGGTGGCAGCGTTACATATGTATTTGAGACGCACCAGGAAGCTCAGGTCAAAAGACCCGGTGATGAGTAAGAACTCTCAATTGTTAATCAATGTTGTGTCACCATATGGCCCGATCTCGCGGGACACCCTGTCACATTGGACCTTGGGGGTCTTGGACCTTGCAGGAGTGAATGTATCAAAATTCGGGAGAAAGACGAAGTTTGCGGCTCACTCCACTAGGGGAGCTAGCACGTCGAAAGCAAAGGCATTAGGAGTGCCCCTGAACATGATCATGAAAAGGGCGGGCTGGAGAAATGCATCCAGTTTTGCCAGATTCTACGACAAACCGATAGAGCAGGATCCGAACGCATTCGGCCAGGCTATACTGACTGAAGCATTAAGAGAAAGGGAAAAGTCCAAAAAGAGAAAGAACTCTCAGAAATTGTGATGATTGTAAAAGTTGTGACCTGGGAGGAATTTATATGTTTTAAATAAATTCTAGGGTGTTATGAAACAACTGGTTGTCAATTTATTCAGAATAGAAACATTTATTCCATAAAAGTTATCTACTGAATATAAATTACAAAAATTCTCAAAATATTTATGGGAGATGAAAATTAACAGATATGACTCTGAAGTCTCCTGGATAACCTCGAAACCACTAGCGTGGTGTCCGAGGTAAAATTGTGAAATTAAATGAGACTTACCAGGGTAAGGCGATATTTGATTATAATTTTGCCGAGGGCACCACGAGTGGTGCAGAGTATACAAGCCCACCGGCCCTCGCCTTGGTCTCAAAAGATTATTCAAAATCAAAAGAGACTGATATTTATATTTTTTTACACAGCAAAATCATTAATGTGGGAATTCATTTAAATCCACAAAATGTGCTGATTAATTTTCTATCTTATAAATATTTAGTCTCTAAATTCTGACGATACGCATGCGCTAGCCTCGCTTCCACTCTCCTGTATACTCTGCACCACTCGTGGTGCCCTCGGCAAAATTATAATCAAATATCGCCTTTCCCTGGTAAGTCTCATTTAATTTCACAATTAAATTTGGCCTTCCCACATTTCTAAAATGATTGTTTATGGCTATATTATACGAGATCCATGCAGGGTGACACCAAGAGCCCCCCTCCCCTCCAGCATCCTTGTTAGTCCTCACATCGTCGTTATAAATGCCTCCTGTCTGATAGGAATCACCAGTGTGGGTAATGAGAGACGATTTCTTACCTGATAAAGATGTATTGTTCCGTCCCTAATCACCCCCTACTCTATTGAACACATGAGTCTTTGAACTAAATAATCCTAACTCAGACTCACATGTATGCACTCAAGTCACGTTGGTGTGACAGGGATCATGCAGGGGCGGATCCAGGATTTTGGAAAAAAAGGGGGGGGGGCGTGAAATAGGCAATGTACTGGGGGTATTGGAAATTGTCACATTAAAATGTACATAAAAATAGGGGGGGCGCACGCGGGGTCTGCCCCCCACCTAAATCCGCCCCTGCGGGATGTAAAAGTATATGGGAACCTAAGTACTTCAAATACAGTCAAGTCAAGTTTTGAACTGCATGGTATACCCCAGCAACACTCGGGTCAGTGTCGTGTGTCGTGAGCATGTGCAATTTGTGATGGGGGTGATGCGCGTAACCCTCATCAGTGTTGGAACTGTGTTGCACATGGATGCTATTCTCTTTACAGTATATGGATCAATTATTGCTAACTGTCCCGTTTTTTAGACGAGCAAACTCATTGTGGCACACACTGATGTTAAAAGCCTCCAGTAAGCAAGTTAGGCTATTCTCTCTTGTGTACATTGAGGCAGGGGAACACATCATCCAATATTCCCAATAGGCTTTGGTAAAAAAAGAAGTAACGTTTTTTACGGCTTTGGTAGTGTGTGGTGCCACAACCAGGGGGAGGCACTGTGTATAGACTACTAGTATTCAGCCGTTATTGATTATCGTGTATTCCTTTAAAAAGAAAGGTCCCGTCTGGTCCGTCATGATGAATAGGGTGATATTAGTACATGTGCAGACGGCCCTCACTTTCTCAAATTTGGAATATGCAAGGAAAAATGTCGGAGGAAGCAAATTACCCGAGGAATGAGGTCCAAATATAATGGAACAAATAGTGACAGTTGCCAGGCAAATGTAGGGAGAAGTGAGGGGTCCGAGGTAATAACATTAATGTTCGAGGTAGTGAGGGTTGACTGTATTAGAATATCGAGAATATGAAGAGCGATGTAATGCTACTGCATCGTAATGTATGCCTGTCAATTGTTCTTTTGTGTAAATACTGTTCTGAACCGTAATAAGTGTTGATATTATGTGTATTCCTTTTGAACGTAGAGATTACCATGGGAAATAATAGAAGTCTGACAAATGCATAGACATATTACTAGTTCATCAATATACGTTGTTATAACGGCTAAGACACATTAGGTCATGGTGGCTGCTATATTGGGCAGAACTCCCCTGACGGCCATATTGGATTTGCCATTATAGAACTAAGCCAATGGGTAATGTCATAGATCTCCCTCCTCCAATACCACAGAACAGTGACCATTGATGAGACTGATAAGTACAGTGGCCCAGGAGAGTGAATTTGTTTTGTAAGATTGAAAATGCAAATTCACTTCACTTCAACTTGCAAAAAAACAACTTGAGTTGAAAGTGAAAACTCCAACTTCAACCATTTACTGTCACCTGTCAACTGTCAATTCAAGTAAAGCAAATTGTGACTGCTATATCTTTCAACACTACATGAAACCAAAAACAATGCAAATGTCAAAGTTGAAAGTGAAAACTCCAACTTCAGTCGCTTACTGTCAATTGTCAATTCAAGAACAAATGCTTCTGACAGGTATCTTTAAGCACTGTAGGTTACTCCATGTGACATTTTCAATTTCAGTTTTACAGACAAAATTGACCCTCCTGGGCCACTGTAGATAAGGGTGATAGCCTGTAACCCATCCCCTCCCCATTGTCTCTGGTGTGAAGTGAAGGGGTTATTCCTATCCAAATACGAAATTCCCCAGAATCCAAGGGGCCTTATAGTTATACCCAATAATATGACAGTGCAAAGCCATTTACGTTGAGATTTACATGTACAGACCAATGGATTATCCACCTCCTTTGGCGGATGTGACCTATATTATAACCACAATGATAGCTTAAGGTACTTTGAAACGTGATCCAACTGCATTAACCAGTGGCCTTATATGAATCACGAGTTTCTTATACATGTACCACAAGAAACAGTCATATGTACGCCATATACTGCCACATCGGTATACCACAGTCGTTTAAAAAGTTCTGTGCATGATGTGCTATCTAGGAATTGCTATGTGCCAGGTGGTCATGCAATGACAGAGTGTCTCACTACCTATACCTTTTGCACCACTGAATATTGACGTAGTGTAAAAAGGGTGTATGATGGGATAACAAGGGTGGTTGTGTTAACTACAGGTGGGCATGGTCACCTGTCTCCCTCATACCTATACCTTAGGTGTGTGACACCTGTAGTACATCAGGCCCAAACAACTATCATGTGTCAGGTTACCCTCGCCCCCTCGATAAATGCCTCCCTGCTTATATCCCTTGCCCAATTTACTCCTTTTGCGGGAGCTCCTGGTTTTTCGTAAGAATGGCTGTATTGAATCGTGGTAATAACCTGCAAACTGGTAACCAAAATAGTAAATTGTCTCCCACTTGTCTCCCACAGACTGTACTGCAACGTACGAGAACGACTTATAATCCTGTTTAAAATTAGAAAACATAATGGATGGGGGAATTTATTTACCACTCCCTGTTACTATCTAGCCTTTTTTCTCCGAAACTTGAATCTGAAACACAACCTATGTTATTGTGGCCTCAGGTACATAGAGTGGCTATAGGCAGGTATAAGGATGCCTGACTCAGCCTTTAGGCATGTAGACTGCATCCATCCCCCTCTCCCACCACCACCAGCCCCTTCTCTACTCACTCCCAGTCCAACAGGTAGCGATAGGTAGGATGGGGATAGAAGAGGGAAGGCTACCATTGGATAATACCAGCTTAAGTACTCATGCACCTGATCTTGGCACGTTCGTAAATGTAGAGAGGTACCGGGGTATTGCTTCTTGGATGTCCAGTTAGCCGTTAAAGGGTGTGTTCAGCTTTACCAAGCCTACTACATGTATAATATATCAGAATGGTGATTCTTATGCACATGCCCTACATGGTGCTTTAATGAGAAAGTTTACTAACAAGGGAATGAAAATACGAGCAATTACATGTAATGCTATTATCATGTTCATCGAAAATCATTGGCACTAATTTAAATGGAAAATAACTGATAAGAGAAAATGTCCAGACACAGAGTTCTTGTTTCATGTAGGTGTAGTACTTATAAAAACGTGCTCTTTTTGACACAGCCGCAGCAATGCATGCCCTCCTCCAGTCCATAACCACAGAATGCTTCAAATATTTGAGTCCTGAGTATTGACAATGACTTATGATAATAGGATCCGTTCAATTTGGTACTGTGAATGTAATGTCATTTCCTTGAACAGCTAAAGGTAACTATGACTGTATAAATATAGGAAGTGTCTACCATTACGTGGTATAGCATCGACCACCCCCAGTGACACATTACATGACATTTAACATTTCAGTGTCAGGATGGACTCGTAAAAGTACTTCACTGTCAAGCAATTAACTTGAAAACAAGTTGGCAAAACTTTTAATACCCAGGTAGGCACCGTGATCTGCCCATTATGTTTGATCACATTACCATTAGGGTGAATTATATTACGATCAATATGATAGTCATGCATTTATGCCAATAGTCCACGACATGAATGGAATACACAGTAACACACTGCGGGGGGGGGGGGGGGGGGGGTGAGGATGGAAACCTCACAATTTCTTTTTGTATATTTCGTAGGACAAGAAAGAAAGTGCTATCTATCAAATGGTATTCAATAAAATCAATTATTCAAAAAGATAGTATCAGCATGGAGAGATTTGGTTTGATGTAGGATACAGTGAGTGTACACATATTGTAGTATCAGGTAAGGTTCCATGTCACGAAGCATCCCCGGGGGACCCCTGCCCAGGTTAACGGCTCATGATAGCTCTATTATAGTAATCATATCCACTTGGCTGTTGTTACCTTTCGTGTATAACCACACCCCAAGCCTCACAATAGCTGCCACTGTTTGCATGTCAGTTCGGTGTGTTTTCCTCTAGTTGGAATTTTGGATATATCATCGTTTTCACAATGACCACTTGTGTGTTAATTTGCTTTGCTTTGGTTCCTACATTGTACTTATATAGGGCACAATAGAATATATATATAGGAGAATTGTTAGAACTATATCCTTCGCATGAACGGATGAAAAATAAATGCACCTACAGTTGTTTTAAGTGATATCAATGTTGATACATAATATGAGGATTCAAGAATATGCCGCGCCATGTATTTTATCAAAAGAACTTTGTAGAAATTCTTTATCCATTGTTGGTTTGGGAGACATGCATATTTACACAAACTCAAGCTATTCTTTTGCTACAAGTCTACTAATCCGTGGCACGTGCTTTTCTGCACACTCTGTGTGTGGGAATGGTACCTTTGATACTGTTTGGGTGTTAGCATTATCTAAGGCTACATTGAGCTGCTATTTAGGGAATGGCCATTTATTTAATAACGGGAGGTAGGTGGATCTATGCGCGAATTCCTTTCACCACTCACCATCCACCATCAGTGCTCAAACTTATCGCAACCGACCCCTAGTGCTATAGTAACCTGTGTGCTCTTGGTTAAATGGAATTATTGGGAGGGGGGCTTTTCTAGAGAGGTCCAAATTATTTCTCCCCTGATTTCCTAAAAATGACTGTGCCCTTCTACCCGCACTCCCCAGACCATCATCCCTGGGCCCTTTCCCACTACCCACTTCCCCAATCCCCCTCACAGCCAGTCTCATTCCCTGCTATCCCGGATGAGCCCTCCACAATGGGCCGGGATAAGCACAGAGCCACCTGGTGAGTAAACACCCAGTTCACGGCGTATACCTCCCCACCATACACGTCTTACCAGGGGACTACTCCCAATGCCTTTCACTTATGTCAGGTACATGAGGAGACCCCCCAGGGGAAACAGACAAAAAGTATCCCAAACTCCAGTTGTCTAGGTGCATGTTTGAGTTTACAATCATTTCTGTGAAGAGAGCTGATATTAGGATTGACAGACAACCACCAGTGCATATACCATGTATATAGAGCAACCCAGGCACACTGGGTAAATATAGTGGTCATGACTGCCACAATGACAATGGTGGTATAATATGGACGTTAGCCTTACAAATAGGGAACCTGGCAAGTGCATTTGTTCATTTCCCTCCCCTGTTGGCATGTCCATAAGTAAGACTTGAAAAGTGAGATGTCCACTTCAAATATTTATGAAACAGTAGCCCTATACATGAACACAATGGCCTGACATCTTAGGATTATTGTGAAGAAACACGGCTGAAGGCAGAGGTATGGAGTCTGAAAAAATAGTTAACCTTGCGTGTCCTGTTTCAATGAAACTTTCAGCCACAGTGGGGTTGGGGGGGGGGGGGGAGATCCATCATCTGGCTACCTGTCGTTTATATTATATTGATAAACGATTTGGATGTAAGTATATATATCCATACAATAATTATAACCAATCACTAGTGTATACAGCTACCCCAATAGTTGTACACTTCCATAACCGTTCATGTTTTGATGCACTTACATGCCACTTTGCTGGGGGGAAAATGGGGGGGGGGGGGGAGTGATTGACAGTTTTGCATATTTAGGACAATCAAGAAAAAAAATACCTACTTGTTTCTGTAGATGCGCTAGGTATCAAATAATATTCCGTGTAACCACTGTGCACAGGATATTGCATCTGTAATCGAAAGTCCTTTCTCAGGGGTTCCTCCTCACATTGATAGGCAGTGTGGAGCTAAAGGAGAAAGATTTTACTGCAATATTGGTCCAGAATACCATACACCTGCCGCCATATTCGGTATAGGAGCGGGGAATGGGGGAAGGTGGCAAGGGCTGAGGAGCAAAGGCTCGGGGGGCAATTTCATCCCTGTCCCTCTTGTTTCGGCTGCCAACTATGTGGGAGAAATGTGGGGGTAATGTGATACATACACAGTAAGAGACTCCATAGACAGAGCTAGACAGAGTATACGTTACAGGTCTAGCCTATAGTAGTGAAAGATCCACAGGTGCAGTGGCCTGCGAGGTTATTGGGGGGGGGGGGGGAGGGGACACCCCCTCGCCTCCCCATAGTATATAGTACATGTAATAGTTAATTGGCTGCTCCTTTGCCTCAGAAAGCTTATATTGCACCCGGCAGGAACCTTCTGGCGCCATCCCAGCGCCGCCGGCGCGGATCCAGGTGACGCTGGCACCTGTGGGTCCTTGGTAGGATTCACGGTAGATGGCGCTTCAGCTTCCGCCCGGTTGCGCGCGTACGCGGAGGTGTGGGGCAAGGTCTAATCCTTTAAGGGCCACATAGTGTTTCAATTGGTTATGTTCGTGTTCGTCGTGAGGCTCCATTGCAGCTCTGGTGAGTCTATCACCAGGGCTGCATTCATGCATCACGCCTACTCTCTGAACATGTATCAAGCCCGTAGGATCGGCATGATGCTTAAATGCAGACATGACGAGTTAGGCCTACTCATATTGGGCATGCGGCTCTTAGAGGGCTAAGTAAGACACATCAAAGTTCATGTAACTCACGAACCGGTCTGCCAGGCAAGGACTACCCCACCACACACCTCCTTCTTCCAGTAGGCCCCTATATATGCGGATGTATGTTAGGGCCTGTTTGTTTCCGTACAACTTGTCTGCCTTTTTTCTGTATCAGGAATCCACAATCATTAAAGTGTATCATTATAATAACGGTCCAGGTTAAATAGTATCATATTATGTGATACAAAAAGAAAATGGGCGGGGAGGCGGTGGAGGTCTGGTTGTGAGTAACCGAAATATCAACAGTCTTTTAAATTCATCCCTGTATGTTTTTGTATCAATGAGTATGAAGAATATGACCGATCCTACATGTACTCTGGAATAGATTCCCAGGTCTATATAATGCATGCTAAAAGAGGTTCCATGTCCAATTCATGTTGTGTTTTTCTCCCTGTATCATGTATGCAACAGAATATTACCGTCTCTACAAATGTTGTATTTTTTCACTTTAAGAAACATTTAATGCTCATTGAACCAAAAATAATATTTATATGAAGTCATATATGCCTTGAAATGTGCATTCAGTTAGGTTTGTAAGCATGGTTATAACGTGTAGTTCACATTTGTCTCTCCAGGGGGCAGGGGACGACTCGTTCACCATTAGTACGTTGAGTGCCGGTAGGGGGCAGAAGAAGCTGCAGGCGGCCCACCTCACCTCCAGTCTACTGGAGGAGGTGCTCAACGAGAAGAAAATGGTGAGTCAGCTCTTCCAGCACTACTTTATTAGAGAAATTTGATATGAGCTATACACGCTTTTTACAATGAATTTTGTAATAATAAAATTTGGATATATTAAACTGAAAAGATTTCAGGGAATGTTTGGATAGTTTGATTAAATGCATCTCTTTTCAAGGAGTATCCCTTTCTGTGAATTATATTACACTTTGACCTGAGCTATTTCTAGGAATCCAGATAATGTTTCATTATATCGAATCAATAATCAATTAAAGCTATGAGAGTGAAACCCTACAAGTTCCTCCTTGGAGCAAAGAGTTTTCTGTTGGAGCAGAGAGTTCTCTGTCTATGCTTGGGGTTAGCCATTCCTCTCTCCCACAAAGTTTATTGTAAGGGCTATATCCTATATCGTTTTTGTATTGGCCCTACGGAGTGAGATTGCCATACATAACAATAGCTGTTTTGATACAATGTACACATATATGTATACGTGTTGTGCGTTTACTATTATTTCACCAGAGCTGGTAGATGTATGAAACATTTCTGACACTGATAGCCTTAATTAATACCGTACACGATGTATATTCCTCCAGGAGCTGCTGAAATCACCTGACGTCATTGAGCAGCTGCAGCTCCTCCAGGAGGACGTGAGGGTGAACCGTCAGCACCAGCACACACAGGAGAAGGACAGGGCAGGCTCCTCCAGGGCGGATAGCAAGAGCAGGGAGAGGGAAGCAAGGTCCTCCAGACAGTCTGCAGAGACATCTAGTGGACGCCAGTCCAACCAGAGCATGCCCACTGCTAGTAGCAGCAGTAGTAGTTGTACTACTACTAACACTGTGGCTAGTAGTAGTACTAGCAGTATCTGGTCTAAGGAAGGGTCCGCCTTTAGTAGTGTAGCTGCTACTACACTCCCCGGCTCCAACCAGGATACGTGATGCTCCAGGGTATGTTCTAGGATATTAACGTTTTCTTTAAAAAAAATTAAATATTATGAAATGTGAATGAACTTATTTTACAAAAATGATATCTGATATTAATCTAGCAATTTTTCACATGAAACTAGTATTATATTACTAGTGATGAGGTGACGGCCAATGATAGTACATGTACAATGTAAACGCATACAACAGTAAAGTATGTAACACCCCCTAGGGAATGAAGACTTGGAATACACTATTGATTATTATACGTTTTAATGTAGTACCGTTATAATGCCCGTGCAGTCATTAAACAGAAAAGAAATGTATATGCCTGTAAACGATGTTTGTAAAAGGTCATAGGTCACATCACTCTTAGTTTACTGTTACAATAGGTGACTGATTGACAAAAGGCAATGTCCGACATAAACATAATGTACTAGAAATGTAATGTGCCGCCTATTTTATTTGGAATGATTCGAGATTATTGTAGCATAGTTGTAAATCTCCCAAGTACTGCACCATTATTCCTACCTGGTAATAATGTCAACAGGCATTGCCAAATAGTCCCTGAATGTATTCAATCGGTATTGGGCAATAGTGAAACCATAGATATACAATGTACCGGTAGTAGTATATATCATACATTGGTTCTTGAGTACTTCCATAAATCCATGATGTTATTTTAAAAGATTGACATACCACTGTATGTATTTGTGTTCATTAGATAGGATAAATGATATGTAATGAACTCTTTTAGCGACATGACTCTTTTTAGCTGGTAAACGCTGACTTTTACTGTATTGTGCGAGATCGGTAATTCGTGGCTAAGCTTCACCAAAGGTAATATTGATCTCATATCCATACTCAGTTGCATATTGCCAATTCTACATGTGTCAGTTGTCAGTGATTGTACAAATAAAATCATTGTATAAACAAAACAGTGTACGGGTATGTGTGCTACTCTCTTCATCGCGAAATTTTAATATGAAGCTGATAGAAAGGGCCCAAACGGCATGAACTTAAAGGCTCTTTGCTAACAAAATTCTAATTTCAGTAGTTCAGTGTTCATTGACCTGCAGAAATTGTGAAAGGAAGGTTAAATTCCCTTTCCTTGATCACTGCATTACCGACACTTATTTGGTATCAGATATGGCCCACATTTGTCAATTCTTTTCTTTTCTTATAAATCATCAGAAATTGGTAAAAGGAAATTACCGTAAAACCCCTCCTTTAAGACGACCCCCTACTTTGAGATAAAAATCCGTCTTGTAGGAAAAAGGTTTTAAAATGATTCTCTCTTTGATACTATGTAAGAAAACCCTACCTTTAAGACGACCCCCTATTTTCAGATAAAAAGCCGTCTTGTAGGAAAAATAAATACCAAAATAAATCCGTCTTAAAGGCGGGGTTTTACGGTACTCCTCCCCCCCCCCCCCCCTCAAAAAAGAAAAGTTTTTGAAAAGGGTTCTATGTTTACCTTTTCAAGTATCCCTCTCCCTACATAGTTTTGTCTCGACGTAAACTTGAAACACGTATATTTTGTTTGGCCTTACTTCTTTGAAATTATAGAACTACGAGTTTGTAATAGGAACTATCATTGTAAAATTGACACAACGAGGTATTCTCCTTTGTAACAAATTTTTATTTTGGGAAATTGATCTTTACAACATTTTCACTTCACTGAGGTACCAAGAGACACATGTCCAAATAAGAATTTCACCTAGGGTTACTTTCTCGCATTTATAACATCGAGAGACGATGGCTATTTGAGGCAACTACCATAAACCACTAGGAGCTAAATAGCATTTATTTCTATAATTGAAATATATTAATTCCATGTATACAATAATATTTTTATTTTGAGGATAAATTGTTACTGAGAATAGAATAGTGTTTGTTAGTCTGCTGGCGTGCCAAAGGAAGGCAGAATATTATGCATTCAAAAATAACTACCGGTAAATAAAAAATAATTCGTCTATGATAAATTCTATGTGCACAATACTATGCCATCCATGGTTAGCCATGGTTTCCTCGTAAACTATTGCGAAAGTTATACAGTTTCAAAATTTTACTGTTTTATAACTCAACTAGTATCACACTTGGGTTCAAACCTTGTAATTTCGCACAAAAATAAATAGTTGACACAGTACAATGTTATGTAATCTCAAAGGTCACAATTCTGGGTTGACAGATGAGTGTTGACATATATGCCATCGATAAACCTTTTCCCTTTGTGGGCCGCATACTGTTTTAATGTATCATACCCTTTGTCGGCATTGTGAATGAATGAAGCCATGGCGAGTAACTCGCCGGCATCGATCTGGCCCTGTGAGGTTGATAAATTACTAAAATTCCCCAAATGATGCACGGATGCAGCCCTGGCAGGGCTGTATGCACGCATCATGACGACAATGGGCACACCATATTAAAGCACTTTGTGGCCTCTAAAGGCTACAGCTAGATTCCTGAATTTACCTTGAATGGTCAGTGGGAGTAAGACTAGCTTTACCTAGAGACTTGTCTGAGCTCCTAGTTCATTAAGTTAATCCTGCCTCGGTAAAAGAGCTGTGTCCTTGTGTTATTGTAACATTATGGACTTTCAATCCTGACTTGGATTTTACTGTTCATCAATTGGAAGTATTTCTAACATTAAAATGTGTCACAACCATTAATTACTAACCGACTGAGGACTTCTTAAAACACAAATCAGTGTATACTGTTAGCGTTGAAGGACCACACACTTTTTTTTAATATTTGCGTAAATAATTAACTCCTTGCAGAATAATCAAATCTGATAATTCAGGCAGAGTGGTCTCAACCTTGAGGAACAGTGTCTCCATTTTCAAACCAACAACAATCATACTTAGCAAAATATTGATCATAACATCTTATCCTATTAAAGACCTTTCTATAACCAACAAATCTAGACTCCATTTAACAACATAATAATACGTATATATAATCAAATCAAGACATTGACATGGTCAGTTCTGACCATGTATAAAATACCTTATTCTATTCACATCAATGAAAAGCATCACTGTCGTGTTAGATCATCCATATCTAGAACGTAATAAAATATCAACAATCAGCATTGCAAAACGCCCTAACGAGAAGTTAACATCAGACGGATACAACACTTTATATCACAACACCTAGGGTTAGAATGAAAGGGTTGGTCTAAAATGTCATATTTTCACCATTCAACACATTTAACTTTTAAAATGAATGCATGGGTTATTGTTTTATGTATGCTTTAAACTTCAAAGATTTCGCCTTTAAATCTCTCACATTCTCCTTGTTGCAAGGGTCTGGTCTATGCATGTTGATATATATCAAAAGCTGACATTCACTTGGTGAGAATGGTACGATGATGTTAAAAGAAATGATGAGTGGAATACCAGGTACGTCGGTGCTGCATAAGCTATTACCTGAACTGGTTCTATTTTCGACCATGGAGCTTAGAGAGGACTTTTAAGTTACAGCCTGTGAAACGGGAGAGAAAAAGAACATCCCTTAGATTTATACGTATCATGATAAAACATCACCTCATAAGCTAGTGTCCCTTCTATCTGATGTGACCTAATAGTGAATAGAATAAAGATTATCTGTAAAATGCCATACTTTGTAAGTAATGTAATAAATACATTTATCTATTAAAATACTACTGGTTATTGCCAGCATGGTCCCGGGGTAGGACCTAAACGATTACATACGTATCCCTATAGCATCGATGGGATGGATGAGGACATTGTTCTAAATTTGATATCCATTATCTCGTGCCAAACTCAGAGCACCTTTCTCTGGTAATTCACAAAATGTAGGGACCACATCAAAAATGTTGATGCTTGTGGTAAAAATCATGGTTACAGGGTAAACCAGATGGAATTCATAGCAAACTACTTTTTTCTCTGCTGAACATATTTTCTTTCTAGTACTCATATTAGATCAGCAAACACGTATTCTCCCTTCGCAGTGTGATACTACAGTGGCTTCAATATTAATATTTTTTGTTTTATCATCCTGGAAATCCCCAGAAGTATACTATTATGTTTAAAAACAGTTAATATGGCCATTGCTGCATGATATCGCATGTGAGACATGATTACATAGCAATATTCATACACCATACTTACACATTAACAATATGAAACATTCTTCATATAAATACATTGGCCTGTTGGTCAACTCGACTCACACTGGCCTACTAATGAAAGACTCACACTTACAGACACATATATACCAGTATTTGGCGAAAACCTTGCCTTTGAAACACTACATGAACATAAGTGATTAATTTTTATACATCTCACTAGCAGGCTAAACTAAAATACTTAGAATACCAATTTAACTTCAAAAACACTTGCTACAAAGGACTAACACACTTTTTTAAACGCTACATATACAGTAAATATGGGAACTAAGAAACACTGGGGACCTTGGGTTAGAAATCAGTCACTACCCTCTATAAATGACACACTCTTGTATATATACTATATACCAGGTCATAAAAATAGGTACAAATCGATTGAGTATTTTGGCAGTTTGATACATGTGAGTATTTTGTGATTCATAATGTAAGTTATAACAAGGTGAGTAGACATGACCCAACAACAACAACAACAACAACAACACTGGCCTAACCACAGATCATAAGATAGAAGCAGGGGAAACAACTCCATGGCCTACACATTTATAGGTTAACATTTTCCATAGTAATTGCACACGCAATCCCAACTCTCAAAACAGTGAATATAAGATGGCATGTGACAGTGATGTGGCCATCCTTGTATTATTATGGCCTAAGGTTCGACCGTTTTGTCTAGTAACTGTCAACGTTGTAGTCTGGATGCCATTCCAAATGACTGGATAGTATCAGGCTTGAATCATGTTGATAGTTTACAGATAGATAGCCTTAGAAGTGAACACACATTCATTTAGTGTGTATCAGCGTGTGGACCCAGTGCACACTTCTTGAATCTAACCCTTAGAATCTAAAGTGCACACTTATCTGGGCATAGGGTCTAACTAAGCGCATCAATATTTTTCACAAATATTAAGCAAATTCATATATTTGTTTAAGCGCAAACAACATGTGATGGGACCCAATTAAACCCTCTCCACGCTGTAACACGGGATCATTAAACAAATTTCACCGCTGTTACCAGAAATTCAGCGGTGATCTATAGGATGAAAAAATGGATGAAAGTGGTGAATCTCAGAATTATATATAGAGATGACCATGTATTATTTTGAGTGTGCGTTTTACCAGAGGAATTATTTTCCATTCACATGACTGACAGTGTTAGTGTGAGTGAAAGATATCAATACCCCGCTCAGTGCTGTGACCAAATCTACTGATTACATGATCTATGTGGTATACTTGTGGCATAGCGACCACACGGGGTGCGCATGTCAGGGCCATAAATCTAGTCGGTGCGTACCCGCAGAGGCGATCCGCGGCTATATTAATGTGATGGTAATGCTGCATTGCGCACCATGACAAATGAATACTACATTAATCCATTCATCTTTTAGTCTACATACTTGCATTACTACCGGGGTATTAGCTTTCCAGGAACTTAACTGGATTCTAATGGATACCATTGATTGCCTATATGTGCCCAAATATGCAACATATATAGCAATGTCATTTTTTGTGCGCATCGCGTTCTCATCGTGAAGATTCTTGTATACATGATCGATTCCCTACTCCCAGATGAAAATAGTAACAGTGGGAAAGTCCATGACTCATAAACCAACTTGAGTTGATTCCAAACTTCTGATGGAAGGCAATCTGATGCCATGAGAGCAAAGTAAATGATTTAGTGTGGCAGCATTTATGAAGTAGAATTAATTAGAGTAACCAGTGTCGTTAGCATGCTGCCAGTCACATTATTGATATATCTGAGAATAATTAATGATACATTGTATTAAGTTGGTCCAGTTCTGAGGAATATACTCAAAGACAACACAATACTATAAAGCCCAAGTCTAGAGGTCAACGTTCACTGATCTATTAAGCTGTGGTACAAATGGCCATTAGAATAGTAGTGTCTGTGACATTAATGCGGGTTCCAAAAGAACGAGAGATTTAATAGAACTACCTTATATTTGAGTCAATACTATCATTCAAGAAAACATGTACTGTTATACTTAATTACTATTGTCATGGAAAATGGAAATGTTTGGTCATGGAAAGTCAGGGAATTTCCATCTAAAACGTTGTGTGAACCTTGAATTATTATTTGAAACTTCTTACACTAGATAGGTAAAATACAATGGACAGTAACATTTTTCATTTTATAAGGTGTTATAAATATCCAGTATCATAATCTCTTCAAAACTTGATTAAACAAACAAATGTCAATGTCTCACTCGAATCACATACTCACTCGTATCTCAAAGAAATAGCAATGATGCCCTCGGAAATACAAATAAATAATTCCACTGCCGTTCTTTTTTCCATTATTATAATGTCTTAACAAAATCTCAATTTTAATCAGTTAGTCTAATCATATAAAATTTCCAAAAATTCGTGAAACTGGAATATCTAGATATTCAAATCAAAATGTGTCATTCTGGATGATGTTTTCTAATGCTGTACACTTTAATGGCAGTAATTTACCAACTACGTTTTTGTATCACTTAGAATAATGCTGTAACAGTTAAGAGGTTATGCTACATGGACAGATATTGAAGACATTTTCATCCATTAAAATTGGGAGAGACACAATAACTCACAGTCCAGTGTATACATTCACAATCACATACAGATATACCGGTATATAGCAAAGAAACACTGGTTATATAACTATAAAGTCTTTCCTGACTGATGCAGGTACTTAGAGCAAAACCACTATCAACACAAACAGATTTAAAGTGTAATGTGGCCAATAGTCGACACTCAATGCTCGACATAAAAATGTCCCCCTACGGTGGGCGATCCTGATATAACCAGTTAGTGCTGCACAAACTCCCCATACGTGGGATAATACGTTAAAGATATGATTCCCAGTGGGAAGCCAATAAACTGTGACAACCTGGTTAAAATCAGCCTGCAATTCCCCTTCAATGGTAGGAAAATGGATGTACATGTGTATCCTTGTATATATATATATTTATATACTTTTAATATGTGTATAATATATTACGTGATCTTATCAAATGACTTATCAAACTGAAACTTGAGTGGCGTCTCGTACAAAAAATGAACACATTTTGGTGATCTGAAGTTATTTCTCGGTACCTTGCAAATTGCATACACTCTGTGGGGTACATTCCCTTAGGCCAGTCAGTGTTGTGTAAGCGACCTCTAATCTAAGAATACATTCGGCATAGGTCCCTCTGCATATAGACTACCAGTACCATAGCGTCTAAAGTACACGCCGTATTAGTATGCTAATTCTAGTAAGCGTGCTCTTATGATAAACGATGTCGAAGCCATTAAAATTGTCATTTGAAGTGTAATCCAGTCTCCCTTATTTAAGCACAGGCAGACATTGCCGCACGTAAACATCATGCATACCGTTTAACATTCTCAATAATAAAAACACAATGTAAGATAGCTTATTATCATGTATTTAAACATAGCCATACACAATACAATAGTATTGTGTATACCTATGATGTGAATGACCATTGAGGTTTTGGTAACCTGACTAAGTTAATGAATATTTAGTTGACACAATATCACCATTATTTTGGAAATAATAACATAATGTAAATAACAATAACAAACTTAACAATATAACAGCGTAGAACGTTTACAAAATAAAGCACCATAGATAAACTCAGTAGAAAAATAACTATTAGTGTTTAACAGTCGTAAATAATATACACGAATAAAACAGGAACACGTATATATATATACATAAGTCATGGAAAACCATACATAACATAATATCTACATAATAACACTGTTTCAAAAATGAAAGCCATAAAAAAAATATGACGATAGGTAAAAATGAAATATATGTCAAACTGGAATGAGGACGAATTCAATAACATTTGGCATGTTTCTTCTACACATAATGTAACTATGTTTAAACATTTTACAATTTGAAAATGTACAATTGTCTATTTGCAACTATCCAACAAACAGTGTGCAGCCATAAATCAATGCAGCATTGATCTGCAACATTGCAACACCAAAAAGGTCAGCTGTTCCACTTAGTTATTTTTTTTTAGTAATATTCCAATTGTGTTCAAGACCGCCTGCACTGATTCAGTTGTAAATTCAAACCATGTCTAACAATTTGTCTTCGGCCAAAATGTCCATCTCTGATCCACACTGTACTAAGCCCTGCTCCTCTCCCTCCACATGTACATTCACACTCCAATCCTTTTACCGTGACAATCAAAGTGTCTTATCTGTACCCACACTCCTTCAGTCTTTAGGCTGCCTGTACATCAACAAAAACAGCTCAAAGTGTAATCTCTAACAAGTATGCTAGTAAGCAAGCCTTTAGACTGTTCCAATAAATCGCATCGTTTCAACTGCAATCGTAAACCATCAACTTATCTAGATGTGGACATTTCAGAAAGGGTACGCTATTGGTATTGTATCTGGAAGCAGGTTTCAAAGTGGCGTGGCTACCGAGTACAAATACAACTCATGGATCATTTTCGTCTTACGTACCGATACAGAAGGCCGAGGTAACCATGTACCCGACTGAGCACCGTGTATGATATTAATGTTAGTATGACATTGTACGTAATATAAGTGCATCAATAGTATCACACCTCCTCATCAGCACAGAGCCAGATATATGGCTAGGACGCAGGCATATACACTTAGTGCTATACATCACCTGATTCATACACCATAATCTAGATCTAAGTCACTTGAATGAATGAAAGCCCTGGATAGTTAGTTCTGTGTTTTTTGTACTTTGTTGTCTCTGTCTCTCTCATTCTGTTGACAGTGGCCTCACGTTCTATGCATTCAGAGTACTTATGAATGTCCCAAGTATGTACTAATGGTAATTGCTGGTAGCTTTGGTATGATGACGACGGTGACTTGAAGGCTGACAGTCGGTCTTATACGAACACAATTGGATCCTATAGTCAGACGGCCGTCTCGTAGAACTCATTGGGGTCGCCAGGTGCGGGGCTTTGAGGGCGCTCGGTGCCTGGTTGCGGAGATCTTGTGCGTGAGTTGGCTGGCGAGCGGGGCTCGGGCGGCGATGTGGCTGGCGGTGGTGGTGATCGCCGCATCATTGCAGTGGCACCGTCTCCTGACGACAGCGACAGGGCAGTGGCATACATGGATGACCCGCTGACGATGGATGACTGATCTAGACTGGGCTGCTGATGCAAAAGCTCCAGGCTATGGTGGCCACGCTCGGCCCGCTCCACCGATGCTTGACGCTGCATCATGTAGGACGACGTGGACAAGGCCATGGTGTAAATACTCGAGTCACTGCCAGCGGTACGCAGCTTGGGCTCAGCACCGCCCTCCTGAGACGCGTGGGGGTAACTCCGGCGGAGGCGCTCCTGCTGGACCTGTCGGAGCGTGAGATAATTTAAGTGGCGGTAGAGCTCCTTCTCGAAATGTTCCAGTTTGGCTTTGGTGAATTCCTTATCCAGCAGCATTTGTTCTATGGTCAAACCCTTCAGGTAGCAGAAGATGTTGCTGCGGATTCGCTCAATAATCTCCACCATGGTGCCCGTGTCAGCCCAGGTATAGAGTGCCTCGTGCAGCTGCATAAGGAACTGGAAGAACTTGTCGTCCGACTCCAGCTTCTTCATGTTCTTGGTGATGCACATGACACGAAGAAGGTGTCTCAAGTAAACCACGCACTCATCCAGTTTGCTCCCTTCCCCAACCTTGGAGACTATGTCTGGAAATTCGCTCTTGTTTTGAATGAAGGAGTTTTTGATGCAAATCTCCCGCGCAGCGTAATATGCCTCTGTTATGTTCTTGTCTTTTGACTGGAGAAACTTGCTATTCTTGGCCAGCACTGTGTCAACATAGCGGATTTTGTTCTTAAGGTCCACTTTTAGATCACTGGTGATCTCGACATCTTGCAGCACAAAATGGTCTTCATTGAGGTAGAGTTGGTTCACATAGGGCACCCGTGCAAGGACTAATGTTTCTAGGTCCTCATCCGATATGAGGTTGGCGTCAAACCGCTCAGCAGCACTTCGCCCCGCAAAGTAGTGAATAATGTGTCTAACGAGTCGGCCTGTATGATCATTCCATAGGACCGCTGTGTTCTGGCCGAGTGTATATACTGTTGACCCAAAAGCAGAGGCGATATTACCAGGGCATGAGCCTTGACATGGCAGTTGGAGCGTTAAAGTCTCAAACAGCCTTTCTATTTTCCGAATTACTACCATTGTGCTGGACATTGAGGTCTGTTCCATTTGTTTTAGCTTGTTCTCCCAGCTAACGTTGACATACTCCTTGGGTCCGTAGACCCCATTGTCCAGCCGGTACTTAAAGGATAACACATGCAGTTCTGTCACCTCCCTGAATATAACTACCTGTTTCATTTTGGCTAGGACTTGTGTCACTTTGGAGATAGCGTCTTCGTTCTCCCAATAGTTCACTTGTATGATGTTACTGAGTTTGTCGCGCTCTTCCTTACGTCTGGAGCGCTTGTTGATCCTCCACATGACACAGGCGGTGAGCACGCAGCCACATATTAACGTCACCAGCGTGTCGAGCACGATAACGGTGAGCAGCGATGCGTTCCGCGGTATCCATATCTCACTTAGGCCCTCCCCTGGGGGCGGCGTCGTCCGATTTTCTGCACTACTCATCTTGGTGTACTTTACGTTCAGCGACTACTCTGAAAATATAAATGTAAATCAACAATGACTGAGGGATTATGTAAGGTCAGCTCCACTGTCAAGACATGCACATACAGTAGGGACTAGCTGAGGGCACTAGCATCTCGGGCACAGGGAGTGATGTCAGGAGGTGGGTTCAGGACAAAATGTCTACCAATAGTTCCAAGTCATTACACAATCCTCCATTCAGAGATAGGCTTATAATTTCTAAATTAATAAGTGGTCTGGGCCTTACCCTGAGGGAGCAGGGGGTGTCACTGCACACACACAGTCACCCACAGTTTTGATTGGTGCCTTCCATTGTATAGTAAATGCATGGTCTTGGACTTTCACTATTCTCCATATTTTTCCGTGTTCAAATGGTGCTGTAATGTTTAATAGTTATCCAATCAACATAATTCTTTTTTTGATATTCTTCTTACATAAAGAGCTTTGAGGTGTATGCCACAGATCTGCTATAACATTATTAATTCTATTATCGATGTAACACCCTACTAAAGTAGGACTATAGGCTACATTATTACATATCAAAATAAATGACCCGTTTACTAATTTAGTAACTAAACCCTCAAGCCCTCAGGCTCTGGCTGAACAAGGGTCCTTATTTGATAAGTTACAAACATGTATTAAAGACTAGTATTACTAACACTAAGTAAGAGATGCAGGGGCTGGGAATCAGGGCTGTATAGACAGGCTGTCCAGTGAACCCAGTGAGCGCCTGGGAGAGACCGCCCGCCTGTCAAGGGATGTAGGTCTATGACTGTTTGAGGTTGAAAGCAAATGCCAAATCCCGTACAGTAGGCCTGGTAGGCGCTTCTATTACCGCTACCGGTAAATTCCCCGCCTCTGTAGAAAACCCATTTCACTACCCGTCTACCGGGTAGTATAGTTAAACCTATGCGTTACACTGAAGTAAAGAGGCAGTGGCAGTATCACCCCCACCGATAGATGATACTGATTCACTGACACAGTCAGTGACAGGTACCGTTCACTACAGGACAAAATCACGGACTATGCTGATAAACTAGATAAAGAACATGTCCCAACTGATAGAAAACAAACCTAAGTCAATAATATGAAAGACGGTTTAGTTTACCGACGACTATAACTTGCCAACTAGAAATGTTAATTGCTCTCTTCGATCTCATCCAGAAATACATGTTGTAGGATTGACAAATTATCGCTCACACAGACCACTGTAGATCGTGTTATCTCTGTGCGAATACGTTTATATGGTGTATGGTAAGTGCACAGTAGTAAATCAACATTGTACATAATATGTGGAGCACATATGAATGCCTCTCGGTGGCTAGGGCAGTGTGCAACACTAAAAATACACAAACCTCCGACTCCGCCCCCTCGCTCGGCAAATCCTCAGACACCCCGCCGCAGCGAATCCCTATTCGTCCGCTCATTGGCTTTTTATCACATCGAACTTTTGTCATATCCTATAGAAAATTGCTAAATCTACACTTGGCATTCCAATATTTGATATAAAAACAATATAAAATACAAGTATTCTATATTATATATGTATACATTTAATTATAATAGAAACCGGAAGTAAATAACTGCGCACCTGCTACGACAAAATGTCGCCGACTGGCGAAAATGATTTTCCAGAGTTCATTCTGCAACTCCTGAAAATCCTTTCATTATGGGCTAGTGACTAATACCGTTGGCACTGTAGTAGTATATTATTGCATCTTTAGATAGCAGGAGTTGAAAGGCATATGTGTATGCATGGATGGAAAGAAGAACGGGCATTTGCAACAGCGACCCTGCACAAAAATAAGTCAGCCTCCCATGGATGGCACTGCCACTGGCACTGACTCAATGTGAGTCACACCCACCATCGCCGCCACCAAGCTCGCCACAACAGACACCACCGTGGATTTATCCGACCTCTGACCTCTATTTATGCAGCAACAGATGTAATTTGAGTTGTTAGTTCCCAGCATTAAATGTCAGTTTATAATTTGTTAGATGACACAATACACTCCACACCACACACAGTCACAGACCATTTTGACGAGGTGGAATATACTTACCAATGTACACTCTTGTGGACGTCACGTAGGGATCCAATAAATGATGATCCAGGGATACACAGACCCCATGACTTTTCCAACCTTATCCAGAAATGACTGCACCTCGAATTTATATATTTGAGGCATGTAAATAAGAGGAGTTCAAGACGTAGAATAGTTGCTTTGGATGTCTGTGATATAAAGTGAACCAACCATGCAGATCAACTGGGGAAATGAGAGTCTCATCGACACCATTGAGAAAGAGTTGCCAGAATCAACATTCTACTGGCTACTCATTTCGATTGGAGCCGCAATCGTTTGGATAGTGTATTTGACTTACTATAACTCTCGAATTCTTGGGTTGATACTGACCACGATACTCAACCGGTTCATCAAGTATGGCCACATCAAATTTGGTAAGTTATTAAACTTGTTACGTACCCAGTCAATATTTAAAGCTTGGGATCCTTTGTTTACTAGTGCCAGTAGTGGGAACCTTCATGATGGGGACATGAAGGAGTAGAATAACTTCATCGGGAGCCTTCCATAATACCAATGGGCATACCGGATTTGTAAAAGGCGACAAGACTTGAGGGGCCACTTGGACCAAGTGGCCCCGAGTCTTGGTGGACTCGGGCTTACTGCGAATGTCACTAACCAAGCTGTATTGGCAGCCGCTGCCCAGGCCTAAAAAAAAAAAAAGTTGTATCCCGACCGACCCTACGTTTTAGGGGCCGACCCTAATTTTTTTGGGCCATTTTTTCAATTGTTGAGAAAATTTAGGGCATTTTTGGCGATTTTACCACTAAAAATGAATTTTTTACCCAAAAAAAAATTGTAAAAAAAAAAAAAAAGGCGACCTACCGACCCTATTAATTTTTGGGCATGTTACCGGAACACAACTTTTTTTTTTTTTAGGCCCCATATGCGCGGGCCCAGGCCTTCATGCTGGTGGTCTTCCTTGTGATCTCTCCTCAGGCTCAGTGAACCACGTCTGAGATATCAAAGGCCATGGTTTGTCTGGCCCTACTTAGTATGGTACTAGCCCAGTTATGTAGGACCAGCCAAATAAAAGAACACTTGCTATCCCTCGAAGAGAGTAGAGGAGGTGCCCCAGTAATGGGTTTCTCCCGCACCTTATAGATGCAGGCATTCCTATCATAGATTTGATTATCCATAGATGTGGTCACTGCTGTTTTGGGCAAGCAGCACATAAATATCTGTCCTACTGCAAGGCAAGCCAACTACTATTTGCGGTTGGTTACTTTGCTAGTTTGAGATATGTCCGGGTCGGAATTGCACACTTGGACGTTAAGCATTCAATTAATCATTCAATCATCGGGATTCTTGGGGAGTAGCACCTACGTCACATAGTACAGCGTGGCCCTAACGCTAAAGGCAGCTGCAGATTGGATCAGTCAACCGGGTCGGTAGCCAGGGAAAAGTGTGGTGTGCAGCAGATGTCCTCTCGATCGGGTCGGGACAATCAAACATGTTTGATATTGCCCAATCTGGATCCGATGGCAACCAATAATTCACAAAATCACTATTTCTAGGATATGTGTTGCTATGGCAACGGATATTTTGATCAAAAATACACCAAAAATAATGGGAAATATTAGTACCATCTTTTTAATCGTGAAAAACTCTCTAAAGTAGGTTTTCACACAAAAAATCATATTATTCTACATTTTTAATGATTTTTACCTGAAAAATCGATTACATGTAAATGTGGGCCAAAATCGGGTTGATTGTCCCTCAAGTTGGCAAGCCAGCCATATAAAGGGAAATACTACCAGAGACAAATGGTTTGGGATCCCTAGAAACCATATACCAACTATCACGAATCCAGAAAATCTAAGCTTTGAAGCAATTTTTGAGAAGATGGCAGGGGGCTCAAAACCGGCCAAAAATCGGCCAAAGATTCGCCAAAAGGCGCGATCGGTAAAGGAAGAGTTAAAAGATCACCTGTATTTACACATACCAGTAAAACAGGTCGCTACCCAGCGATGCACCGCGCCCCAAGCTGGCCCCATCATAAGTTCTACTTTGGACTCACAGTTGGAGATTGAAAATATTACGCCACTCCAACCCTATTTGCGATATGCTAAGGCATTCCCGCCATGCAGTATAGTAGGGCAGACAAACGCTGTCTCCACAGTTTTCCCACGCCAATATCTTCGGCAGCGGAGCTGCTGGCTATCAATATAAATCAGGATGAAATCCATGATATGACATCAATGTATACATGTTGGTTTCATATGGCCTGTGTAGAAGACAGATGACCTATGTAAGATCTCGCTACACAGGCCACATGTGTGCATAAAAATTTTTCATCAGGCCCAAAAAAAAGAAGGTTTGTTTCAGGTAACATGGGCGGAAAATGTAGGGTCGGTAGGTCGGATTTTTTTTTTTTTCACTTTTATTTTTTTCATGAAAGTACTGGACGGCCTCTCCGAAGCCCAATCTTTGCCAGTCCCAAACACATTACACTTCAGCGGGTGTCTAGCCTTGTGTGCTGTATGCGTCGTTCTCATCACATTCATGATCCATCATTATTGTGGGACACCCTCTGCTCAAACAGCCGATCTGTTATTTACCTTGGCCGCTGTGTCTACATTGGCGATCCATGCTATCTAGATCATACAGCAGGGGAGACATTCTGTTGTCTTTATGGTAGTTAACAGTTGTAGGAGTGTCGCCGGTATGAAATGGAACACTTTCAGCATTACACACATTTGCATATGGCAATACGACATATTATGACTGTCCACATCTTGGTAGCATATATAGTTTATGTTGCTGTATGCTGTATAAACAAAAAATCAGAAAATTTAATTTAAAAAAACAAACTTTATCAAGTTCATGGGTGCTTTTTTTTGTGTGCTGCAGGCTCCTTCAGCTTCTCGGTGCTATCCGGGAAGGTGATGTTCAGGGATGTCCACTACATCACAGAAGACTTCTCTATACGGGTCCAGCTGGGGCTAGCTATATTCAGATGGTGGAGGCCATTAATTTTAAAAGAAATAAATGAAGGTTAGTATTGAACGTTTCAAGTTTCCATCAAGGTCAACATGAACTCCTTTATATACCAAGGACATGTATTATACATGTACCGTATTCGACCTAATAAGCGCCCTCCCCCTAATAAGCGCCCCCCCCCCCTTTTTTTCAGATTTATTCCCCAGATTTTTTAACAGGTTCCTCCGATTTTGTAACTGTTTTTCACACGTTGTATGACTTGAAACACTTCACACCTGTGCAGGTGTTAAGGCAAAGTCAGGTGTAAAGGCATAGGGCTGAATAGAGGCCTTGTAGAGGCTACTGAGGTGGAAAAATACAGCCATGGGGGGCGCTTATCAAAATGAATATTTGGGGTCGATTTTTCCACTTAAAATAATATTTTAAGCGCCCAGGGCGCTTATTACGTCGAATACGGTATATGTATTAAAGGTAAACTACGCCAATCGAGGGAGAATGCACCGGTTCGAATAAGTTGTGATTTTGCTGCAGGTAATCCTTGAGAAATGTATTTGAATATGGAGTAACGATTCAAATATGGTACTGGTGTAATCGCTTTCTTCTATTGTCTTTCTTCAAATAGTTAATACTTAAATATTTTCAAGAAACTGATGGTAATATTTCTCATATGCCTTCTCTTCAGATTTATCACACTCGGAGACAAGATTATCTGTTTATCTTGATACGTTTGAGTTACACGTTTATAATCGCTCAGAAAACTTTGCACGGTTAGAAAAACTGTTTGGTCTTGACGAATTGACGATACCTAAAAAGGACGAAGATTCACAAGACAAGTAAGTACACAGAGAGACAATACGATCAATTCTTAGATCAATTCGTGTGAATTAATCTCTTTTGTTAGACCAGAAAGTCCTGTTAGCTGTCCTGAATGAAAAAAACCTTACACCCCAAATATTAAATTGTGGGTATTAAACATGGTAGATAAATGTAATCTTACTGTATCATGCAATTTAAAGGAGGAGAAAATATCATATCATCGGTAATACATTTATTAAATGGCTATTACATGTATGATGGTTGTAATTATTACTTATTCCCGTATCCTGTCATTTATGATCACAGAGATGGGGTGAGGACAGTCACGGCGACTGTGTCTCAGTCTCAAGAAGGGCGATGGCAGTGGCGTGATCTCATACCCGTTATCAAGATTGACATATCCGCCGTAAGTCTTCTCCATTTGTCATCAGTTAGTGGCCATAATTATACATGTGGAACTACCGTAGGCAAATAAACAGTGGTTCTATGCGTTGATTGAATTAGCAACAACAAAGAAATTATTCTAAAAAAATAAGTTTGTTAACTTAGAGTCAGGATAGTAATAAACATCTCAGACCAGCCTAGCCAGTGATATAATGGGTCCCACGCGAATTGGGCAGCGTAAATGTCAATTTAAATCTAATAAATATTGCAAGTATCCAATTCACTCCCAATTTAATCCATACTTTTGTCACTTTCAATTATGACAGGGGAAGATGGTGTTTGGTAACTACCAGTTACCGACCACCTTATCGATCAACTTTGGCGATGCACACATTGTCTACACCACCAAACCAGCCTCCACCCCATTCGATCAGTTTATGCACATCATCAAAACCCGCGTAGACAACATCCGCGTCATGCTGGTACCCAGCCCCAAGTACATCGGCCCCGTTGATGAGTAAGTGTGATGATTCCTTGTCTTCACTTGTATTAGGCCAAAAAAAAGTTGTGTTCAGGTATCCCTCGCGACCCTAGTATTTCATTTTTTTTGGAAGGCATTTTTGCGTTTTTTCTACCAAAAAAACACTTTTTTTTTTACAGAATTTTTTTTTCTGTAAAATTATACGAAAATGGGAAGAATTTTGTCTCAAAATCCTTAAATCTTTTTAAAAATCGACCTACCTACCCTACTTTTTTTGGGCCATGTTACCTGAACACAACTCCTTTTTTTTTTTGGCCTTATCAGATTTTGTATCAAGCTTCTATATTCGTACACTGCACTGTAAGTGCCTGTATAAGGAATTTTATTTCATATACATGTACTGTAAAACCCTGCGTGTAATCCGAACGTCACATATATAATGCACACCTTCGGCCGGATTAGGGGACCTCTGTACTGTGGTATACTTCAAAACCCCACACTAGAGTTCTGATTTGCGTTTAAGCCGCTGTTTTTAGGGTTGCAATGTACATGTATATAACAAGCCATAGTTCGAGTTATGAGGGTTTTAAAACCCATTTGCTTGAAGCTGGTATTTCTGATTAGGCATTTGAACCTTTGACATTTGATATTTACTCGTTCATTGATTATACCATTCAATATGGGTCAGCGTGGTAACAACTAGTATGGGCCCCAGGGGAAGTCAAGCAGAAGAAATGTCAGCATGCTCAACGTTGTGGCATTTGATCAATGATAATCAAGTTCTTCTTTGTGACAGTCAAACATTCTGTTTACACAGGAGAGGGTGACGTCACATCCGGTAGCCAGATATAGGCGCGAATTCGGGAAGGAAAGATCGCCAGCGCCCACAGCAGCCACTAACACACATATTTGGAGGAATTTGGCAGGTAAGGACATTTATATACGATTCCTTTTACATATATTTGCATCTTTGAGGAGAAACAACCTTTTGATATTATAATTTATCCGTCAGTTGGACGAAATTCTGACCGAAAATGTGACCGAAAATCCGCCGGTGGGCGAAAATTGGGGATTTCGGAAATCAGGATGAACGGTCATCCAGATGTTTCTAAATTCTCAAATGTGCAATTATAGTTCAGTTTTTCACAATAATTTGGAAAATTATCATAGAAGGTGCAGCTGTCAACCACGTCTTAGACATTGCAGCTGACAATGAGGTCGTAGACGTTGCAGCTGGCCATCGGGTCGTAGACGTTGCAGCTGCCAATCAGATCGTAGACGTTGCAGCTGGCAATCAGGATCGTAGACATTGCAGATGTACATGACGTCGTAGACATTGCAGCTATCCACCACGTCGTAGACGTTGCAGCTGCATGTCAAACCGTCATAGACTTAGCAGCTGTTAATCACGTCATAGACGTTGCAGCTGTCCATCAGGTAGTAGACGTTGCAGCTGGCAATCAGGTCCCAGATGTTGCAGCTGTCAATCACGTCGTAGACGTTGCAGCTGTCCATGACGTTGTAGACATTGCAGCTGTACACCATGTTGTAAACGTTGCAGCTGCATGTCAAACCGTCTTAGACATAGCAGCTGTCAATCACGTCATAGAAGTTGCAGATGTCAACAAAGTCATAGACATTGCTGCTGACAATCAGGTCGTAGACGTTGCAGCTGTCAATCACGTCTTAGACGTTGCAGCTGTCAATCAGGTCGTAGATGTTGCAGCTGGCAATCAGGTTGTAGACGTTGCAGCTGGCCACCACGCTGTAGACATTGCAGCTGGCAATAAAATCGTAGACGTTGCAGCTAGAAATCACGTCATAGACGTGGCAGCTGTCAATGAAGTAGACGCTGCAGCTGCCCATCACGTCGTAGATGTTACAGTTGACAATATACTCTTAAGTCTCCAATTGTATAAGTCCTCACCCACGTCACAGACGTAGCCGCTGTCCGCATTTGTATTTGGTTTGGACTAGTTTCCGAAAAGACCAACATTATATTTGGATCACTTAAGAGTTGTGGATACTTGAGTGCACTTTACCTGGTTAGGGTTTTGTACCTCTTTATTTTGGGGTCTCATTCAGTTGCAGCTGCCAAGCATGTTGTAAACGTTGCCGCTGACATTCATGACGTAGACGTTTGCACCTGACAAGCAAGTCGCAGATGTTGCAGGTGGCAATTACATTGTAGACATTGCAGCTGTCAATCACGTCATAGACGTTGCAGCTGCCAATCATGTTGTAGACTTTACCGCTGGCATTCATGATATAGACATGTGCAGGTGTCAAGCAAGTCGCAGCTGTCAATTATGTTGTAGATGATACAGCTGTCACTCAGGAAGTAGCTATTGCGGCTGACAATCATGTTGTAGACGTTGCAGCTGTAAGTCGCACATGTTGCAGATGTCACTCACGTTGTAGATGTTGCAGCTGTGAATCACATTGTAGACGTTGCAGCTCTCTCGCATGTTGTAAACGCTACAGCTGTAAATTACGTGGCAGACATTGAATCTGACAATCATGTTGTAGATGTTGCAAATGGCATTCTATGGCGTAGATATTACAGCTGACAATCACGTCATAGACGTTGCAGCTGTCAAACACGCAGAACTTGCAGCTGTCAAACATGTCGTACACGTGGCAGCTGTCAATCACATCATACACGTTGCAGGTGTCAATCACATCGTACACGTTGCAGCTGCCAATCATGTTGTACATGTTGCAGCTGTCAATCACGTAGTAGATGTTGCAGGTGTCAACCATGTTGTAGACGTTGCAGATGTCAACCACGTCGTAGACATCGCATCTGTCAATAACGTCCTAGACGTTGCAGCTGTCAATCCGCCGGCAAACATGTGATGTCAATCAAGTCGTAAACGTTGCAGATGACATTTATATTGTAAATATTTCAGCTGTCAATCACGTCGTACACGTTGCAGCTGTCATTCACGTTGTAGACATGGCAGATGTCAATCACGTCTTAGACGTTGCAGCTGTCAATCACGTCTTAGACGTTGCAGCCGTCAACCACGTCCTAGACGTTGCATCTGCCAATAACGTCGTAGATGTTGCAGCTGTCAAACACGTCATAGACCTTGCAGCTGTCAAACATGTCGTACACATTGCAGCTGTCAATCATGTCATAGACGTTGCAGCAGTCAATCACGTCTTAGACGTTGCAGCCGTCAACCACGTCCTAGACGTTGCATCTGCCAATAATGACGTAGATGTTGCAGCTGTAAATCATGTCATAGACGTTGCAGCTGTCACTCATGTCGTACATGTTGCAGCTGTCAACCACGTCTTTTTCTCCGTTTGCTTTAGGAAAAGGGCAGGGCTTTTGGCACTGTTAACGCTACCAGATGTGCGTTGTCGGGTTTAGTGAAAAACCTTGACAACGGGAAGACCATGGGCACCCACTATTGGGTGTGCAGGGCCGTCCGCACCGCCTATAGAAGGAATCCTCCTTCTCCCAGATATAACAAGTTCTGGGATATTAGGCTGGTGTTCAGCATGTTCCAGCGTTGGGGTGCCAATGAAGGCTTGTCCACCCAGTTCTTGGGGTTCAAGCTAACGATGCTGATTCTGCTGGTGTCGGGCCAAAGAGGCCAGGTCATCCCAGCGCTTGATCTCCGCAATCTGACTTGGATGGATTCGGGGTCTGCGCGTTTCGTTCTGAAGGGTCTGATGAAAACAGCGCGTACGGGGGAACCCCTCAAAGAACTGGTCCTGGAACCGTCCCATGAGGAGGAGACTCTGTGCGTCGTCTGTGCCCTGAAACGTTACGTGCGGGTCACGGAGCCAGTCAGGTTGGACAAGGAAGGGCGAAGGAAACTCTCGCTCTTCTTGTCCTTCTGCAAGCCATTTGGCGAGATTGGGCAGGAATCATCAAAGCGATGGGTCCTTGCGGTGCTTTCCGCAGCTGGGGTGGACACCAGGGTATACCGAGCTCACTCCACCAGGGGTGCCAGCACCTCTGCGGGAGGGAGACTCGGTGTATCGACTGCTGTTTTGCTTAGGCATGGGTCTTGGAAAGGTGCCAAGACCATGGCTAAGAACTACAACAAGCCTATCGAGAACCCCAAGCCTCCCAAGACGCTAGCCAGGATCCTCCTGGAGGACTCAATCGAGTAGCTGGGAACAAAATTTTCAGAGTCTTTTTGGGGGAAAAGACACACCTAAAAAAGGGAGAATTTTGGCCCTTTTGCCGTAACGATAGTTTGTATGAACTCTATTGGCTGATCATAGTCATAAGCCTTACTAGAGGCAGCAGTTATCTGTATGTGATAAAAACTTTTTCTATGTTGGACAATAACACTGCCACAGCTGTGGTGAACTGTATGGCAGTTATGCCTTCTTTGCTAAATAGCAAAATGTCATGCAACCTAGTCAAAACCATATCACAAGGCAATAGAACATCACCTTTAGGTGAAATAAAGTATCTATTTTCTGTTATCCTATATGAGAAGTTACAGTCCTTTATGGGAGAGTAACATTATGGGAAATAAGCAGTGAATCTAGCTGAACTTTGAAGTCTCCTGTGTAAACAGAATGTTTGACTGTCACAAAGAAGAATATAAGATTAATCGAGTACTTACCATTTATATAAGTATGAAGATTAATCGTTGTTCTTCGAGTGACAGACAAACATATCTGTTTAGTACACAGGCCCACCCATCCATCCCCAGGATGAAGAAGATTACTACTAGCGGTGTAATCTCTCACCTACTCATGAGGGTGCTATTTAGACTAAGTAAAAAGAGCACTACTGTGTACTATTTCCAGATGTTTTACTTTCAGCAAAAGATTCACTGCATGTGGGCGCCAATCTGACTACCGGATGTGACGTCACCCTCTCCTGTGTACTAAACAGATATGTTTGTCTGTCACTCGAAGAACAACGATTAATCTTCATACTTATATAAATGGTAAGTACTCGATTAATCTTATATTAATGGGGTGGAAAGTTTGACCTACCATATGAATAAAAAGCAACCGTGATCAGAATTTGATAGAATAAATATTGACTGACGATCAGTTTTCCCTCTGCTTGACATCTGTGGCTATCTATGACTGATAACATACATGTATAGGTGTCTGACTGATAAAACATCTCTAACTAGGGTAGTCTATTGGTGGTGTCTGACTGATGACTCTAACTAGGGTAGTTTATTGGTGGTGTCTGACTGATGACTCTAACTAGGGTAGTCTATGCGTGGTGTCTGACTGATAAAACACCTCTAACTAGGGTAGTTTATTGGTGTTGTCTGACTGATAAAACACCTCTAACTAGGGTAGTCTATTGGTGTCTGACTGATAACACACCTGTAACTAGGGTAGTCTATTGGTGGTGTCTGACTGATAACACACCTGTAACTAGGGTAGTCTACAGGTGGTGTCTGACTGGTGACTGTAGTGTTTGGATCCCACTTCCAACAATACTTCTATACTATTCAACCATATGTTGATTCTTACCCTAAACATGGATGGTTAATACATACAATCTCATGGTTTCAGGCCTCCTCGCTTCATGGGTGAAGGCTTCGTCGTACTACAGAGTAACATGGTCGACATCTACCATTACCATGACGAACCAGGTAAACATACTTCACTCATTATATAACACCGTTTTAAACAAGTAGACTCAATTGCTGTGTGTAAATTTGTTGTCCTTTAATCCTAAATTAAGGAATAGCTGTTTAGCCTATTTTATCAATGTCCGATTCTTTTATTAAAGAAATCGGGAAAACTGGTCTTCCAAAATTATTTCGTTTCTCAGTCATTCCTATGATATGGACATTCGAAATGTTCCCCTAGTTTGTTTCATGTGTTCAGAAAACATCACTGTTAATCTGGTTTATTTCCTGTAGGGTTTGTGCCATATGAACCAGAGTTGGTGCAGTTGGCTAACGGGGACGTAATAGCGCGGCGCACGTGGCCGTGTTGGGGCGCTGACGTCAAGAGCGGCAAGGCCACTGACCTCAGCTATGGGCCATGGGCCGACCGACAAAGGTCTGTGTGTAAAACATTCTGTTATATGTGTCATATCATCTGTGAATTTGGATGGAACTATGTCATATTTAATCTTTCAATAATTTGCGAGAGAAGTCATGAAAATGTCTCACATTATACACTTTAATATACTCCCCAAATACTACGGTGATTTATAGTAAACATTTTTTATGTAAATCAGTCATGTCTATTTGCTATCTAAGAGACCATTCCATGAATTATAACATTGTTTGTCATAAACCTCAAACTATAATTCTTAGATGCAAGTGGTCAGGGATTTCCTTGAAAATAGGGATTTCAAAATTCTCTCCACTATTTAGATATATATCCTAAATAGCGGTTTAAGGGTAATTGAGTACCTTTTCAGGGATTTTGTAAATACCCTATTTACATCTCTGAATTTTTACTATTTGTTCATCAGGGAGTTCCTGTACAAGTTCTTCTACCCAGCTGACTACCAAATGATGGAAGCTACCGTCCTCCCAGAACCGGGGCAGCGCCGAATCTTCAAAGAGTTTGACTTTAAAATGAGCATGCAGACTGATGCTACCTTTGATATACTCTTCACCAAGAACAAGGTAGGCTTGGCGTGACTAGAAATTGAAATGATATAACTCTAAATTGCATTTCAATTCATTGCAGAGTTCAAATGTATATGGCTGATAAGCTGATACATGTATGGGTCTGGGTTTTAAAATGAAATTAAAGTAATTTATTTAGTATAAATAGAAGTAGATCTGTATATTATTTATCACACCCCTCTTACAGGAGACACAAGCCATCCATATGAATACCAAGGCAGGCTCCTACTTGGAGTTCACAATACCCTGGATCATGGACGATTCGGGCTACGTCTCAAAAATTAATGGTCAACTCATGCACCTGGACGCCTCCACCAGTCTTCAGTTCCGCTCCCTACTGGAGTGTGAGACCCTGGAGGTGAGGCTTACCATATGTTGTGAACGAAAGGAAATTAGTAATAATTAGAAGACATAGTCCACAGAACTGTTTAAAATTGCAGATATCACTTCTCGAACTGACATAATGAAAGACTGAGATAAAGAAAACAGGTAGAGTTTTTAACAAAAAATTAAAAGGTAGAGTAAATAATTAGTCAAGAAAAGGAATTTTACGATAGCATCTTTCACAAGATCACAAGGACTATGTATGAATATAGATTATCAGATATTTCAATTACCTAGTATTGAATCTATGTTTTCAAATTTTGTCTCAGTTTGACATCGATATAAAGTACCCAAACAACTGGAACGATCACCAAGATTGGAAGTGCGACTTCACCGCATGTAAAGCATCAGTGTTTATTGTATTTGCCCACAAAGTATTTTTCCAAGGTGAGTCATGCATTACACATTGTCATTAGTCAAGCCATTGTAAAGTACCTGAAATACTGCTAAATGTGTATACTCCTCTCCGTCTTTATATGTGACACTGCCTCACTCTTTGGTGCATGTAATTAAATCCTTATTTAAAGATCCCTTATTCAAAGTATAAAACATTTTCAGACTTGATGGAGGACTGGACGAGCAAAGCGCGGCCAGAGATCTTCCACTTTGTGCCCTACACGTGGCGCCTCTCCTTCCTCATGAAGCAGTTCGAGCTCATGCTGCTCGCCAACGAGTACAACTGGATCGACTGCTTCGGACAAGTGCCAGAAAACTGTAAGTTAATTTTCATGTGATATAGCACAAAAGGAATTAAAGGGCGGCTAGCACGGCTAAGACTACCGGCACCCGCCTTAGCAAGTCACGTGGCCTCGATAGCGGCGATCTGATTGGTCCATTGACCGCTGCTGCCTCTGTGTTTTGTAAGAACTCAGTTGGCAGGTACCCGTCTTTGCTAGGAACCCTTTAGTGATGAAATTAGTCACCAAAAGTCAAGTATAATACATTGTAACAGAAATATGAACCTTTAACGGGGCGACGCGAAACTCTTGATAAAATGTTCAACACATTTTCAAGTATAAAAACGGGTAAATCTATACTGATATACAATGTACTTTAAATTTTACATTTAAAAAATTTAGATTTTAATTTTTTTTTTTCATATAAGACACGAACACGAAACCCTTTCGTACTTTTAAACATTTGCTTTGTGTTACCCTTACAGCCCAAATAGCCTTCTGTGGGGAAACGTTTGACATGACGTTATGTCTACCCTTCATCGATTACCTGCCCCCCACTGTCCCCATCAAACTGTTCATCAGGGTAGGTGCTCTTAGTAACACATTAAGGACACATTATTAGTGCATTAATTGAAAAACCCAGTCTGCCACAAGCTGTAAATATACTGGTTTAGATTATCAACCATAGGCTAAAATATTTTATGTAATGTATACATGGTATTATATGTTTTTAACAGTGGTCCCTATGCTTAGATTAACTTCCCATAGATCTATATCTATCCAAGGTCATATGTCATATAGTGTGTAGTATTACAAGCTCCTCCTTGTGTGTACAGGGTGAGAGTGTAGACTGCCGTATCTACCTCCCCGAGACCAACACAAGCCGGCACATCCTCCTGTCGCTCGCTAACAACATGAAGGTGATGGACCGGGACGGCACCGTGCTCGACATGCCCTTCTCCACTCATACCGAGAAAAAGTGGCGCAGGGTCACACAGAAGAGGTCAGTACAACACAAAGGATTTGTGCACTAGAACAATTGGGAGAATTATAAGAAAGTGGATGTTATACCAGGGCATGGAGATTAAATAAAGATAAATGGATGTAGGGGGATGGTGAAATTGTAATCGCTTGGTGCTTCCCTTTATGTCGATCCTTTTGTGTACCGGTATTTGAATATTTTATCAGCTGCTTTCTGTTTCCATTCGCTCCCATGATAATGTAGTAGACCCATCCTAAAAATCACAATGTTTCTTTCCTGTCAAAGCATTGGATGGGTGGACTGCTGGACAACGCCCATTGTGGCAATAAGTATCGGTTACACCTACCACCCCATCCCACTATCGACAAGCGACTCGCACCGAGTCAATAATGACCCCATCTCCACGCCGGACGCAGAAGAGCAGCTCCTCATCCCGCTCCGACTCGTTCCACTCCGCCCGCTGCGCCCCAAGAAGAACAAGGCCACCGGACTGGGTATGGATGAGTTTGATCCCACAATGATGGAGGCTGACCTCATCTCTGTGGAGCTGGAGGTGGGGCCCTCCGTCCTCTGCCTCTACGGGTCATTGCTGAGGCTATTTCTCCATGTGAAGGTAAGGGAGCAGGAACTATAGATTTCAATATCGTTACAGTGGATGTGGGACAAAAATAGTCCTATTATTAAGTTGCTCATGCCAACTCACTATTAAGGGCCTAGGTCTCAGATCGAACCCCACCGATACTTATAAAGAGGGGACATTTTTCAAACAATCAACACTATTTCAACCCTACTGATCTACTTTACATGTACATTAATTTTACTTAACTGTTACCTTTGTATGGTCCTTAAAGTCTATCTGATAATATCCAAAAACAAAGCCTCTTAACCACCCTCTCATTGCGCCCCGTGCAGGAGAATTACTTTGGAGAGGACCAGGTGTTCACAGATTATGAGGATACCCGGACTCCCGGTGACCAAGTGTCGACCTTTACTCATGTGTCTGCCGTGGAGGAGGGCCGGGAGGCCGAGGAGTTCGACCCGTTGCAGTACCGCCCGCTTCACGTCAAAGTACAGGTCACACTCCACGACATACAGGCCCACCTCGTCAAGGTGCGTTATCACTATTTGTAGTTGATATGGTGTATTATAAAGCTATTAAACGCGTAACTATAATGTTGCAAAGATACATTGTGATTAATATGGCCATGAATTTTTTTTTTGTAATGGCAAAGTCAATCCACTGCCTCCACATTTACTAGAGTAAGACCTCCTACTTGGCCACAACCAGCACTCATCACAGTTAGGTCGGCGTCAGCAACCGCCCCATGCCTACTACAGCTGTAATAGCCCTTTAAGGGTACCACATTGTATTTTCTTCTTGAATGTAACTTTATAGTAAAAGTAGTAATAGGAAGACTGGCGTGGGCGGAGTAAGTACAATCATGAAATTTCTCTCCCAGAGTTGTGATGATGAAGGACCACCTTGTCCCTGTATATACCTGGAGCGACTTGGCTTTGAAATGGATAAACGTTACGAGGAGACGCGATTACAGGTCTCCATCTCACCCGCCATACTCGTTGCCAAGGATACTGTGGAGGTAAGATATTATTATTTGAACTTAATCGAACACTCTTCTCATCCACCAGTGAGCAATTTGTATGTAATATAGAAAACATTTACCGGTCATTCCAATGAGGACCAAATAAAAATTTATTTTGAGGGAGTAGATATTCCGCATTCTGCTTATGCTTACTAGAGTTTACATGTCCAACAAAAATACAGAACTTTTATAATTGGTGTTCTTTCCCTCCATAGCGGCCCACAAACCATGCCCACCTGCGGGAGGGGCACATGGCGCTGTCGGGCCTCCAGGTGCGGGGCCATGCCATGTTCTCCCATGAGGGACTGCCGCTGGACATGGAGACCCTGGAGTACGCCTGGTTACTGGAGGCCACGGTCGGCGACGTGACCGGCAGACTCACAGCTCCACACGTAAGTATTGTTCCCTGTCGCTGTCAACAAAAGTTGACTTTGCGACACAGGAGAGTCGCACGGTACCAGCGGCCACTTCCGTTCGCGCATGCGTCAACGTCGGACACGACTGGAGCAAGCTGCGACAACCATGGTAAGTTTTCGATGTTTTTACCGGAATTTACCGTCGTTGTCGCATAAATTTGTTACTTTTGACGCTTCTAGAGGCAATGGAGACGATTTGTCGCACAGGAGGATCTTTTCAGCGAGTTTTAGCGCTAAATTCGAAGCCAATGTGTCAAATACACGTATTATCGCTCACCGGCGTGGCCGGGGCTCAATTTTAGCGCTAGACTCGTTGGTTTCCCAAATCGTCTTCTTACTTGCTTCTAATTGCGTTTATTTGTGGCTAAATTGGAGGCAACAGGGTGTATTGGTGGCTAAGGAAATTGTCATCCATAATTTAGAAATTTAGGAAATTGTCATCCAAAAATATGGAAATATTTTCAATGTCATCACTGTCACACTGCTGTCAATTTTGACAGTGGCAATTCTGGATGACACCAACTTCTAAAAAAGACCAATACACCTATTTGCCTCCAATGCTTACTGTGTAAGGGTGCCTGGTGTTAACCAGCACTTTCTATTTATTTAGAAGTTACACTTGGCTTTTTCATGCTTATGTCTGTAAGGGGTGAACCTTAATGGCTCTGCTATTGCATCCTGATGGATATCCAGGCAACCAGACAAGGTGACAACTCATTACTTTCAAGCAGAAATTAGCTTTAACCTGTATGTGGACTGGAAAGTTACCAAGACACATACCTTATGCCCAAATTTTTTACAAATTTGGAGATTGACTGTTGAGCTTCTGTCTGTAAGGGGTGAACCTTAATGGCTCTGCTATGCATCCTGATGGATATTCTGGCAACCAGACAAGGTGACAACCCATTACTTTCAAGCAGATTTAGCTTTAATCTGTATGTGGACTGGAAATTCACCAAGACAGATACCTTATGCCCAAATTTTCCACAAATTTGGAGAAATAGTTCTTAGACTATTTCACGGAACACCTTTTTTTTTAGGTATGTGTTGGGTTGCCCTGTTTACACAAAAAGCCTAACCCAGTGCCATAGGGCAAGGTTACTAAGGCTTCTGCTATGATTTCTGATGAAATTGAGGCAGTTTTACTCCATATACCTTCACCTGTTTAGGTGACAGAAGAAATGTTGAGTGTGTACAGGGAAGTTATTTACACTAGCCCCTTCTTACCAGGAAGGGTGCTACTGCTATGAGCAGTTGTTCCTCCGAGTGTTGTCAAGCCAAGCTGGTAGATGACTAAACTTGTAGATCCGCTGAGGTCTGTAGAGGAAGTGTATGATAACAGTGACACTAAGAAAGCACCACCACTGTAGAGTATACAGGTGAGATGCTTCACTGATTATTTGTGTTTAATCAGTTTCACTCCCAGTCTTACTCAGGCCAAGTAGGTTGAGTAATTGTACTGGTTGACCACTTCTAGGTCAAAGTGTGTCACCCCCTCTGTGAGATGCAGACTCTGCCGCTCTCGGCGTAAGATGCAGGCGTAGCCGCTCTCGTCGTGAGACGCAGGCGTTGCCGCTCTCGCCGTGAGACGCAGGCGTTGCCGCTCTCGCCGTGAGACGCAGGCGTTGCCGCTCTCGCCGTGAGACGCAGGCGTTGCCGCTCTCGCCGTGAGACGCAGGCGTTGCCGCTCTCGCCGTGAGACGCAGGCGTTGCCGCTCTCGCCGTGAGACGCAGGCGTTGCCGCTCTCGCCGTGAGACGCAGGCGTTGCCGCTCTCGCCGTGAGACGCAGGCGTTGCCGCTCTCTTCCTGAGACGCAGGCGTTGCCGCTCTCGCCGTGAGACGCAGGCGTTGCCGCTCTCGTTGTGAGACGCAGGCGTTGCCGCTCTCGTCCTGAGACGCAGGCGTTGCCGCTCTCGCCGTGAGACGCAGGCGTTGCCGCTCTCGCTGTGAGACGCAGGCGTTGCCGCTCTCGTCCTGAGACGCAGGCGTTGCCGCTCTCGCCGTGAGAGGCTTCACTGATTATTTGTGTTTAATCAGTTTCACTCCCAGTCTTACTCAGGCCAAGTAGGTTGAGTAATTGTACTGGTTGACCACTTCTAGGTCATAGTGTGTCACCCCCTCTGTGAGATGCAGGCGTTGCCGCTCTCAGCGTAAGACGCAGGCGTTGCCGCTCTCGCCGTGAGACGCAGGCGTTGCCGCTCTCGTCCTGAGACGCAGGAGTTGCCGCTCTCGCCGTGAGACGCAGGCGTTGCCGCTCTCGCCGTGAGGCGCAGGCGTTGCCGCTCTCGCCGTGAGGCGCAGGCGTTGCCGCTCTCGCCGTGAGACGCAGGCGTTGCCGCTCTCGCCGTGAGACGCAGGCGTTGCCGCTCTCGCCGAGAGACGCAGGCGTTGCCGCTCTCGCCGTGAGACGCAGGCGTTGCCGCTCTCGCCCTGAGACGCAGGCGTTGCCGCCCTCGCCGTGAGACCCAGGCGCTGCCGCTGTAGTCGTGAGACCCAGGCGTTGCCGCTCTCGCCGTGAGAAGCAGGCGTTGCCGCTCTCATCGCGAGACGCAGGCGTTGCCGCTGTCGTCGCGAGACGCAGACGTTGCCGCTGTCTTCGTGAGACGCAGGCGCTGCCGCTGTCGTCGTGAGATGCACGCGTTGCCGCTGTCGTCGTGAGACGCAGGCGTTGCCGCTCACGTCCTGAGACGCAGGCGCTGACGCTCAGGTCGGGAGACGCAGGCGCTGACGCTCTCGTCGGGAGACGCAGGCGCTGACGCTCTCGTCTGGAGACGCAGGCGCTGCCGCTCTCGTCGGGAGACGCAGGCGCTGCCGCTCTCGTCGGGAGACGCAGGCGCTGCCGCTCTCGCCCTGAGACGCAGATTCATGTGTGACTCAGGCTTCGCCGCTCCCAGTGTCATACTTCTGATGTAGACGCAGTCACTCTAGTCCTAGAGACAGCCGCTGGCACTCTCGTAGTCTTACTCGGGCAAAGCAGGTCGAGTAATTGTACTGATTGGCCACTTCTAGGTCATAGAGAGTGTGTCAACCCCACTCGTGGCGAGACGCAGGCGTCGCCGCCTGTCGCTGTGAGACATAAGCGTTGATTACCGCTCTCGCTGTGAGACACAAGCGTTGGTTGTCGCTCTTGCTGTGAGACGCAGGCGTCGCAACTCTCCGTGTGAGACGCAGGCCTTGCTGTCTCCGAGTGTGAAGCAGGTGTTGCCACTCTCGCTGTGAGACGCAGGGCTTGCTGCTCTCCATGTGGGACATGCTCTCCCTGTGAGTGTGAGACAGGCGTTGCCGCTCTCTCTCTGAGAGGCAGATATTGCTGCTCTCGCTGTGAGTCGCAGATGTTGCCGCTCTCGCTGTGAGACTCAGGCGTAGCCGCTCTCGCTGTGAGATGCAGACGTTGCTGCTCTCGCTGTGAGACTCAGGTGTTGCCGCTCTCCGTGTGTGACACGCCCTCGCGGTGAGTCGCAGACATTGCCGCTCTCGCTGTGAGACTCAGGCGTTGCCGATCTCGCTGTGAGACGCAGACATTGCTGTGAGACGGAGGGGCTGCCGATTTCGCTGTGAGACGCAAGGCGTTGCCGCTCTTGCCGTGAGACGCAGGCGTTGCCGCTCCCGCTGTAGATACTGACGCCCCCGTAGATGCCCTGTAGACGCCCCCGTCGTAGGCGCAGGCGCTCTCGTCGTAGACGCAGGCGCTCTTGTCAAGGCAGGCGCTGGCGTCGTAGATGCAGACACAGGTGTCTCTTCGTAGACCCTTGTCGTAGACGATTATGCAGGCGCTCTCGACAGAGGAAGAAGATAGGGCTCGCTTCTTAGACACTGATGCTGGGGCTCTCATCGTAGATATATACGCAGACGCTGGCGCTCTCGTCATAGATGCTGGCGTTCTCGTTGCAGACGCCTGAGCTCTCTTTGCAGCTGGCACTCTTGTCACAGATGCTGGCGCTCTTGTCGAAGACGTTGGCGCTCCTGTTGCCGACGCTGGCGCTCTCGTCATAGACGCTGGAGCTTCGTCGTTGGGGTTCTGGTCGTAGGCACAGGGGCTCTCGTCGTAGGCGCAGGGGCTCTTGTTGCAGATGCTGATGCCGGCGTACAGACTCGTCTTGAGACGCAGGCGTTGCTGCTCTCGTCGTGAGACGCAGGCGTTGCTGCTCTCGTCGTGAGACGCAGGCGTTGCCGCTCTCGTCCTGAGACGCAGGCGTTGCCGCTCTCGTCCTGAGACGCAGGCGTTGCCGCTTGTCGTGAGACGCAGGCGTTGCCGATCTCGTCGGGAGACGCAGGCGTTGCCGCTGCCGTCGGGAGACGCAGGCGTTGCCGCTGTCGTCGGGAGACGCAGGCGTTGCCGCTGCCGTCGTGAGACGCAGGCGTTGCCGCTGTCGTCGGGAGACGCAGGCGTTGCCGCTGTCGTCGTTAGACGCAGGCGTTGCCGCTGTCGTCGTGAGACGCAGGCGTTGCCGTTCTCGTCGGGGGACGCAGGCGCTGCCGCTCTCGCCCTGAGACGCAGGCGTTGCCGCTCACGTCCTGAGACGCAGGCGCTGCCGCTCTCGTCGGGAGACGCAGGCGCTGCCGTTCTCGTCGGGGGACGCAGGCGCTGCCGCTCTCGCCCTGAGTGTCAGGCGTTGCCGCTCTTGTCCTGAGAGTCCTTGTCGCAAATACTAGCACTCTTGTCGTAGACACAGAAGCTGGCGCTCTTGTCATAGACGCAGACAACTTTATTGGAGGCAACAGGGTGGATTGGTCAGTCAGAGGATTTCGACATCCTTTTTTGAATTTTGGTGGAATTGTCGTCCAAACAGATGATACTTATTTGATGTCATCACTGTTAATGCTGCTGTCGCCATTGACTTTGCAAAACTGGATGATTTCTACTTCAAAATAAAGCAATACACCTATCTGCCTCCAATACTTACCGAGTAAGGGTGACTGGAGTAAACAAGTACTCTTTTGGATTTTTTGAAGTTTACTCTAAGCTCTTGAGATAGAAACTGGTGCTCTCGGAGTAGATGTAGGTGCTGGGACTCTCGTAGACACTTGATGCTCCAGTCCTAGGAGATGCTAGTGCTTTTGTTGTTGGCACTGTTTAGTTAGCTGCAGCTGCTAGCTGCTAATAGACATAAGCAGGATAGGGGTCTTGTCCGCAACAGGGTGTATTGGGTGATCTTACAATGGCCCTATGACTGTATCTGCGTGACGTATCAACAAATGACTATAACTAGTTGACGAAGGGACAATGAGTGTTTTAACGTTATAAACTTCATTATGGCCAATACACCTATTTGCGGACATTATTAACGTTAACAGCTAGGCATTGTGTTATGGACACAACAAGTTGTCGTTCGTTTAGAAGATACGGCAAGCTGGCGCTCCGGCTATGAACAAAGCAGAAGACTTTCACTTCTCACTTGTTGACTTGGAGCTGCCATTCATGGGGTATGCTTAGCAGCAGGCACTCATGATGATAGACATAATAGTAGGCACTCGTGTCATAGACATTATATGTTAGACGTATGGGTGAAGGTTAAACTCAATGCTCTCAAGCAGAATTGCAATTTATTGCAATAAGCACTGGGGAATTTGTTGAAGGGAATTTCAACAAGGAGCACCAAGTAGAGTATCTGTTGGGCTGCCCTCTTAGGCAAAAGCTTAACCCAGTGGCATGAAGGAAAAAATTACTAAGGATGAGAGTGGGTACAGGAAGGTCTTTCACACTAAGGTTTCTGCTATGTTTTCTCATGAAATTCAGGCAGTTTACTACATATACCTTCACTTGTTTAGGTGACAGAAGAGATATAACACCTTCTCCAGTACTTGGGGTTTAAACTAGTAGTGCTCATACTACTAGTTTCTGGCCAGGAGGGCCAGGTCATCCCTGCCCTGGATCTCTAGGGCTATACTGTAGGGCTTAATGAAAACAGCACGCACTGGTGAGCCTCTGGAGGAACTGGTCCTGGAACCATTCCATGAGGAGGAACGCCTCTGTGTTGTCTGTACCCTGAAGTGCTACCTGTTACCTATTAGCATTATAACTGCTACTATATCTCATATAAGTTACATACTGGGAGCATTATTATGCTCATGCCTCCACCGAGTATGGTGCTAGATAAAACTACTAGTTTATTTTGTTGGCCACTGCAAGAGCCACTCCGTTACCTGTTATGATCTGACTTTTGTCAGGATTAATAAATACTGTCTAATTATCACCTATGTACCGAGACACAGTGTTCTGTGGGACAGGGATAATTGATGAATGAAATTGGAAATTTCTAATAGTTGCCCCAGTCGCTAGGGGTGAACGCAGTGGATTGACTGCACTTTAAAATCTCCTGTGTCGCAAAGTCAACTTTTGTTGACAGCGACAGGGAATATAAAATTAATCGAGCACTTACCTTAGGTTAGTGTGAAGATTAATTGTTGTTCCCTGAGCAGACAACAAAAGTTGTCTGCAGCGTACACAGGCCCACCCTACCTACCCTAGATGGAATTGGGGGTTTTAACTGGGCCAATACCAATCTACAACAAATCTGAAGACATAGACATAGAAGGGGGTTTTCCTGTGTACTTTTCAATTTACAGACAATCCACTGCTCGCTTGCTCCGGAAGTGACCGCTGGTACCGTGCGACTCTCCTGTGTACGCTGCAGACAACTTTTGTTGTCTGCTCAGGGAACAACAATTAATCTTCACACTAACCTAAGGTAAGTGCTCGATTAATTTTATATTAACGTACAGACAAGAGTGTAGACAGGGGGAGAAGATCAACGGGGTCTGGAACACATATTTCATATTTCACATGATACGATTCATGTTGAGATTATCATAATGAGGGTACTTTATTCTGATGTTGCATGCTTTCAGTGGCATTGACAAACAACTTTTTCTCCTTTTTTTGCTGAAAAACCACATTGTAAAGTGTGCTATAGAGAGTCTCTGTATATCAGTATATACAATAGCGAATCTCTGTATGTACTCTACAGCTGCAGAACATAGTGGAGTTTCTACAGACGTTTATCTTCCTGGTGGAGGACTCCGAGAACACCTTACAGCGTCAGCACGCCTTCAGGACGTGTCAGCACGGTGTGGCACAGCCCGACTGTACGCACCACAACCCGGCCCTCAGCTTCCCCTGCCCCACCTCCGAGGACATCAAGTACCGCATGACGCGCGCCACCATCGACTGTATAGACCTCTACTTGGTTGAGACTGGAGCTGCCCTAAACTTGCAGGTGGGAAGACATGCAGGGATTAATAATGTGTTAATGATGAATGCGTCTATTATGAACAGTATATATGAAAGAAAATAATTACTCGGAATTACTCATTATTAGATTTTAGCATGAGTCATTCTCATGGTAAAAACTGGCCCACGGGCCATTATAAGCTCATTAAATATGATTGTGAGGTGCAATCCTTCTTTAATCATGATTGCCACAGTATTCCAATTCATTCTTTGTATTATGTTAGGATATGTCAGATACTTTCAATTTTTTTCCAATCATTTGATCCTGTAAAATTGTACTATATATATATGGTCTTTCAGCTTAACATTTATGTTCTATTATCACAGGTATTTCCTGTGCGTGTGGCTACGTGCAATCTACACGGCAAGAACAACAAGGCGGGAGTCACAGCTCTCATCCCCAACCTCAACATCAAGCAGCTACTGCTCTCCTCACCGGTCGACCAGGACTACTCCGGTCCCTCCGACCTATGGTTGGAGGCGGGTGGCATCAGCCTGGGCCCACTCAATGTGGATGCCGCCATGGCACTACCCAGCCCAGAGTTCCACCCAATTCAAGACGGATTCCTTAAGTTACATGACAAAAAGACTCACCGTCTATGGTTTCTCTGGCCGCCTGACCTCAGCGTCATGTCACCGAAAGTGGTGGGCAAGTGTGGGTGCGTCGGAGGCTGCAGGTTTTTCGGTGCTAACCGGAATGGCCAGCGCTTCTTCCAGCCTGATGACCATGATTTTGTCGATGGAGTCAACACGGCTGTGTACCATATTTGTACAGAAGGCGCTGAACTGGGTTATGGGCAGAGTCTACTGCAGAAGGGCCAGCTCATCTTTGACATCCAGGGTACCTCGCTGCCTGTCACTCCCAGTAAGGTGAAGCTGATGGACAAGGGCCGGTTGGTGACGGCAGGTGGTAGTAAGATGTCTGTGGACACGCCGCGTACCAGCACCACACTGGTGGACGACGGAGGCAGCCTGCGACAGTCGTCGCTGCTAGCCTACATCACTGACCACTCCTCCACCACCGGGCCTGATCACATGAGCAGCTCCGAGCAGACACTTAAAGGTTCAGAGAGCGGTTCCGTTAGTGGTACCCCACGAGAAAATGGTTCGACAAGTGGACGAAGCGCTGGTGGACACAGTGCCAGCGGACGCAGCGCCAGTGGACGAAGTGCCAGTGGACGAAGTGCCAGTGGACGAAGTGCCAGTGGACGAAGTGCCAGTGGACGAAGTGCCATGAGTGTCCCCAGCGATATGCTCCCAGATAGCCCCATGCCAGACGCCTATGACACTGACCACTATGGCAGCACACCATCCGACACAGCGGTCACATGGCTGTCAGGTGGTTCAGGCAGTGCCACTAGTCTCCCTGATATCATTAACCAGAAACAAAAGAAGGGTCATGAGCGGAAGTTAAGCTATGATGCAGTAAAAGCTGTCGGCAGCAATACCCTGCCACGCAAGGCCAGTGATGCTAGCGACTCAGTCCCAACACCCAACTCTCCTTTGACTGCCGGCTCGCAGCGCAAGGACTCCCTGGGCTCGTTCCCCAGCTACTGCAGTGGGCAGTCGGTGTCGCGCCAGTCCAGCCTGACTAGCCCTGTGTTGCGCCGCCTGTCCTCTCAGTTCTCCATCCCTAACGATGGGTCGCAGTCCTCCATGACTGGCAGTGAGCGCTTCTTCTCAGCACCAGAGGATGTCAATGTGACATCAAGTTCAGAGTACGCCACTGACGCTGCATCCTCGTCTCATAACCTCATCATCAATGGGCTGACACGACAGGTACGTTCGGCAACATCATCTGCATCGGAATACCGCTCCTTCTCCGATGTGTCCATTGGCTCACCGGGCAGTGCTGACAACACTTTGATGTCACAAACAATTATTCACCACGTGGGCCGGCAGGACTCGGCCAGCTCTGATACAGGATCTCTGGCATCGTTTGTCTCTGCTGTTTCCTCACAAGTCGGCTCATTGCAGGACCTGCGCTTCTCGCAGCCCGACATCTCACGAGAACAGATCGAGACGGAGATCGAGGTGGAGACTGCAGGGGAGACGGAGGGTGGTGAGACGACTCCCACCAATGCTCATAACTATGTGGACCTGCATGGACAGATCAACCAGCAGATCACCAAGTCGCCCCTGCTCATGTCCTGCTACATAAACCACCTCACACAGCTGCACTGCTCGCACTGGGCCTCCCCACCACCACTGCCGCACTTAGTCATCAAACCACCCGCGAGTCACCAGGGTGACGCGTCCTCATCTTTCCACTCCAAGATCTCCAGCCCCGGTATCAGTGACCATGCGCCCACACCCGCATGGATCCCACACTTCGCCTATAAGCAGCAGGGCTTTGGGCCACGCTTAATGGTAGCCAAGAAAGAGCCACTGACCCCACCTAGTCTCAGCAGTCCATCTAGCTTGGGCGACCGGAATAAATCTGCTGGAAATCCAGGTAAGCATAGTCAGAAGACAGTTTCAGGCAATCATGGTTGATAACACGATTTCAGCCTACTGTGTACACTGTTATCCACATGGATATGACGAATACGGTTACAGCATATATACTGAAGTAGCTGAAGTTTCTTGTATGACTACATTAGATTTCGTGTATTGAGAACACTCTCATTGGTCCTGTCCATTCTCTACATAATTAATTCGGGTTCTTCTAAGGAAGATTGCTGTATAGAACTTGACGTCATATTTTTTTAAATGAAATTACAACATACAAGTTCACACATAAATGTTGCAATGACTTAATTCAAATAAATGTTAATATGCTTTATGTTCCGTAGATCCTGATCTTGGCTTCACGTACGACGACCATGTCTCCAAAACCACAGCTGTGGTCAACCTCAAAGGTTCAGTGGATATTATGGTGTCTCCACTTCTGCTTGAGTCCCTCCAGAGGTAACCATAACTTGTTCCAGCACATTTTAGCAATTACTAATAGTACACCATTCTAATAAGATGAATAAAACTACGCGAAGAAACTGAAATTATAAAAAATGAAAATAAAATACTCAGGATTTCTTCAATATACATTATCGTTTGTCAAATACATGGTATCTGTTCATGAATTATTGACCCAGGGTACCCTGGGTCTCTGTGAGACGGTTTTCCAGCAAAAAATGCAGATTGGTCAGCTGACTTTGAAGAGCTCCCCTGCATTTCTTCTTTCATTTATCTGATTGAAATAAACACATGCATATAGATTGAAACAAACTGTACCTTCCTCTTTTTTTCAGTTTGTAAAAAAAAAAAAATTGTAGCAGAAAAACGCTCTTGAAAAAAAGTAAAAAATACCCCTGAGATCAAGTCTGTGTGAACGAATGCTGAAGATAGGCCAGTGACCTTGAATCCTGACTTTAAAAGATGCACGTTCACACAGACTTCCTATACCTACAATGGTTAAGAGGAGGTGAGACCAAAAAGTGAGACGCTTTGTGGTAGAACAGATCGTCTTCCATTGGTGCCCACAGACATTTAAAGGCCTCACCATACATTACCTGCACACAGCGGGGGCGCTGCAATCGTCAAAACGGTACCCGTAGTGAGGCTAGAACCGCCGGGAACAAGTTGCAATAGCTGACGCAACTTTTGCCAGTTTCACAGCATCCTGCCGAGGCTACTGCTGCGACTTTTGAACCGAGGGGATCAACAACTCACTCATTCTATCTATGGCTACTAATTACGGGAAGACTTTTGCCAAATATTGAGGTATCTTAATGGCCCCTTTTATAGCCCATGTCAACTTCGGAGCTGAATATCTTGTGTCAGTCACCAGAAATCGATTAGAAACCACTGGTTATGTCAAGAAATAACATGAGACTACATGCCCATAATTAGAGAAGGGTCGGAGAGCCATAGATATTTTATTTAGGGCCCATAAAGTTCGCTCCCAATGCTAAAGGATAGGCATTTGCGTTTTCTAGAGCAGTAGCCTCGTTTTCATTTTGGCTTCAAATGGTAAAGGTGCGCGATCTTCCTACTAAAATAAACAAAATGGCGAGTTCGTGAAAGTAGTGTATTGCAGGGTTGGGTGTTGGTCGTCGGTCATCGGTGGTAGGGGGTTGGGATTGTTGGGACCTGAGTGTTGGGACATGAGTGTTGGGACATGAGTGTTGGGACATGAGTTGGGACTTCAGACACTGCCAATCTTGGAAAAGCCCTGGGTCACTTGTGATCTATATCACACAATCCATCTTTATTTAGGAATATGTTTTACTAATTTTATCATTTAATCACTCACCAAACTAAGTCTGGAATTTACGGAATATCTTTATTTCTATAATATTATTTATGAATTCATTGGTTTCAATTTGTTAAGGTATGTGGAGGCAGTCACACCATTACTCGCGAGTCTACATCCGTCAACCATTGTGGACACCCTGCACTTACAGTGCTCGAACGCAGTAAAAGCCCAGAACAAACTCAAGACCAAGTCGTCCCACACAGAGACTAATGAAAGAAGGGAGGAAGGCGGTGACGTGCGGGTCGGCTCCAGGTCCAACAGCGACACAGCCGAAGCACAGGCCAGCAAGACCTCCAGGGTCCAGATCATGTTCTCCTTGTCTAAGGTAGTGTATTCTCATTCAATTGTGATTAAGTCAGAAATATGAATTTTAAAAGCTAGCTTAAATTTATAGGTGGTTGCTGCCGTATGAGACAGTGGGTGCCAGCACTGCAGTAGTGCATATGATACTGCAAGTGCAACAAGTAGATTGTTTCATTTCACTAGGGGCTGGATCTACTTCCCTAATTTCGCTTAAGCGATTTTGCAGTTAAATTTGAAATGGTTTTCTTACATGGACAAAAAGAGTAAGAATTATAAGTGTCTTTAATAATGGGAAAAAAATAGAAAGATAACATTCAGATTTCTTACAAGATGTCAAATTGATTCTACTTTTAGATGAACATAAACGTGTTGCAAGTCTCCCTGGTTGAAGAGGTCATTTCTATAGCGGCACTGGATTATGTGCGTGACCTGACATGTGTGTCGGTGCTAGCCGTATGTCTCGACAACATCACGTGTCAACTCCTAGCCAACAATCACTCCCACAAGACGATTGAGCTAGGATCAGATGCCAGCCCAGACTCAGTTACAAAGAAGACATCTAAGTCGCAGAAACCCACCACCGGGGCGGAGAGCGGTGGTGGGGGCACAAAGAAGAAGTCTGATGTCGTAGAAATAGAACCTGAGCACGCTATGGAGATGCAACGGGAGGAGATGGTCGGCAACCTCCATATTGGACGAATACACTTCCAGGTTAGAACATATCTTAGACAGTGCATTATCTCTATGGATTAGACCGTTACATTGTTGAAATGTTCAATATTAAAGTAAAGAGTGCAGTCGTAAAATCTTTCTCTCAATATTTACTGCTTGATGATCTTATTAATTTGTACAGTCCATATCACTCTTTAACAATTTTCTAATCATCAGCTTCGTCGAATGAAAAAGAACAGTAACTTCTCCGACCGCGTAATCCTCACCGCCATCCCCGAGTATCGGTCCAAGGTCCTCTTTACGTTCAATCGGCCGTTGGTCCCACCGAGCCCACAGCGAATCAGTGCACCCGTTCAGACCGCAGAAACCCAACAGGGCCCAGAACCCACTGCGGAGGACCTCGCGGGATTTATCATGTTTGAGTGTGGCTTAGAGGATATCAACCTCAAGGCGGCCAAGCGGAGTGGTTTCCAGGCGGTGCTGATTCAGCAGGAGGAGGAGAACCTAGCTCACATTGACCACATGCTGCACAACCTCAAGGAGAAGACGGGCTTCCCAGGCCCTACCACTGCCTCCCACCAGCCGCGGGCCTCACAGGCATCGTCAAGGGATAGTAAAGGTGAGCAAGGTGGTCTCTGTTTGGTGTTTGGTGGAGTTGGAAAGAATTTCCAAAGATATTTCTATATCAACTATAAAATTAATTTGAGAATTATGTGCTTGTTTTGATTCCTCATCACTTTCTTAGGTGACCATATATTTGAGAATATTTAGGAATCCTTAATATGTTGTACTTTACTAATTTCATCAACATTAAAGAAGCATTAACACACACCATTTTGCTCTTTATAACCAGCTCGTTCTAAAGGTCCAGTTAATGCAAACAACCACAATGGTGACATGGCACGCGAGTCAGACACAGGCTCGGTGAATGGTTCTAATGCGAGTGGCCTCGGCAACTCAGCTGACGACGAGGACTCCTCCTGGCACTCGCGGGTCTCCTTCCCATCAGAGATGGGTGAGGATGGCCCCCTGGAGGCCTCCGGAGAGCTCCAGGGCGACGCCTCCAGCTGTGTGCTCGAGTTCAAGGCGGCCTGGTTCAACTTTGCAGCACCCCCGCCATCCCCAAGGAAGCGAAAGCTCGAGTACACTCGGTAAGGCTGTTGTAAAATATTGAACTAATATATACGCGTATACATTTTATGGTAAGAAAAGGAAATAACTCCTATGCCCAAGCCAGTTATTTAAGACATATTGATGGCATTTCAGCTTTGGATGCTCAATGGAAAAAGGAAGCTGAGGTCAGTTTATCTACTGTAAACGTAGATATTTTCGCGCAGCTAAATTTTCGCGCACCTAGCACCTAAGGGCATTTTCGCGCAATCATATTTTCGCGCAGCTGCAATCAGGGGATCCTTAGCTACATGCCAGTTTTTACGTTTTTTCAATCGGACAATTATTAAGGGTTTTACAGCCCAAAAATTATTGCTCAAAATATTTTACCCCCCATGCCCCTTCCAACAGACTTTTATAGTCTCTGGTCACATCAGGAGCCACATAACATCCACGTTATCATTTAAGCATCATATAAGCCTACTAAGTTTCAGGATGTAATTTTTCCAGCATGTTAGATTTGGTATTTGAATCTATTCTGCATTGCAATATAGTAATGCCAGATATCATTGGAAAGCTATTGTTTTGTGCAATATTTTCGCGCACATCATATTTTCGCGCACATAGGTATGTGCGCGAAATGCGCGAAAATATGTACTGAGCGAAAATGAATACGTTTACAGTATTCAATTTAAACCATCACGACAAAACCAAGAGATACTACGTTTCCATCTTTTGTAGAAATTCCGACACATTACCAGACAACTCTGAAACCTATTAAATTAGTACATTTGTAAATACTGAAATAGTCCAGTTGGTACGTGGTTAATATTGAGTTGATACGGTACTACTTGCTGTTACAGACTGGACTGGAACCTCCTGAGTACGTTCACTCCGGCTATTAACGCCTGGATGAACCCGGGTCACCGCGCCATGGTGGCCAGTAAGCGGCTGGTGGTGCAGCTCAAGTACCGGGTTTGTACCGTCATGGCCTGCATCATGACGGAGGCACTAGACTACCAGCGGCTACACCTCCCTGCTAGGGTAAGCACCTGCACCAGGGGGAAAAGCAGAATGCCAGCAAACTTAGAACCAGGCCTTTTTTTTAATGTGTTTTATTGGGTAAAAGAAAACAAATACAAAAATAGATGCGTCATCCTAGCTTAGGCGCATTGCCTTGCTTCCGCTAGGTCCCCTCTCATTAGATTAGGTTAACATTCAATATATGCAAGTAATTGGATATATTTTATTTGAAATAAAAACTAAAATAGGGCATAGAAAATAAGGATCTGCTACCTTCATACTATATATATAAAATGTATAGTGTATATACATGTATATATCGTTTGTAAATGATACAGCCTAAAATACGTGCATTTTCCTTTTATGTGGTTTTGGTGAGAATGCCATTGGCGCAAAGACAACATTTCTCAACACCTGCTTTCTATGGAAAGGTACACGTGGATTAGGACTACTCTGAATAATCCTCATGAGAAAGCATTGTGCATCATATTAAATCCATACTTTTCATTGCAGCACAAGTATGGGAAAATCATGAGCCTAGCAAAGACATTACAAGAGGACCCCTCCTGCCAACTTCTGGCTGTGCTGCAGAAATATATCAAGAAGGTGAGAGGATAGCACTAGGAGGCTTATACATTTTGTCCCCAATGTAACCCATAAACAATGTCGGCCTCTTGGAGATAAAACATTTTAGGGTAGAACTTTGTACCCTTTGTCGACATTATACTTCGCGACTGTATAAACCAGACTGTTACTATGAGGGGTCGACATGATGCTTGAACGTAATACTGGCGCGTTACATATATGTACAAAGCTATTTTTTGACATGGCATAATGCTTCTCACTGGTTGTTGTAGGTTGGTTTAAAAGTGATCGAGGACAACATCAACGTTGACACCATTCCCCAGCTCATCACCATACAGAAGGGGCTCTTAGCCCTCACTCGCCAATGGAAGAATGTCCTCTACATGCCCATCATTGATACCAGCTTCAAAAGGAAAAGGGTCCATCCCTACACCGTCACCTTTGCCATCCCCAGCGATGAAAGTATAGATAACTTCACGAATTTAGGTAGGTGTCTGAAATATGTGGCAATGATTTATGTACTATACATTACAAAAAATCAAAAATCGTTTAATCTGATGAGGAGTGTTTTGAAGAAAGAAAAATTGCAGAAAATAATTGATATGTTTAATGTTGCAGGTTTAGAGGATGCAGAAATCACAGGATCTCTTGATAACTTCGAAGTGGTGGATGAGAAGACCTCCCTCCTTAAGGCGGAGGGCGGGTCTATCGGCCATGGAGGATCACTGAGCGGGTCACTGAGCGGGTCGGGGGGTGCACCGCCCATAACGCTGCAGCGTCCAGCGAGCACCGGTCATCTCGAGACGACAGGCCTCGACCCCATGGACGCAGGAGCCAAAACCAGCAGCGTGGAATCTGTCCCTGTGGGGGATAAGCACACAGGTTAGTCAGTCAGCTTGGTTGATACTATACAATGATACAGCAAAGTACTTTGCTGGTACCTTTTTAAAGTGTTTTTTTTAATATTCAAATCATCCCCCCTCCCCGAAAATGAATATATATACCACTACCGTAGTCGATTTCATGATGAAAAAAAAACATAATGTATTTTTCAGCGCACCTGGCTAAAGGGCGTAACCGAAGCGTCGGGGCAGCAGCGGCCACTCCCTACAGTAGCATCGACTCTCCAGCCAAACCGTCGTTAGGGAGTCAGAGTGCACCAGGTTCAACTGGCACCCTGCCAGCACCCAAGATCCGCCGTAACGAGAGCAACATGAGCTTCCCATCAGGCTCAGTGAGCATGTCGAGTGTGGATGTAGGGGTCGCCTCGGTGCCCAGCACCCCACTCAAGACGAGCCTCACACGCCAGCTCTCGGAACTCGAGAAGCGAGAGGACGAAGACCTCTACAGGTAAGATACAGGGTTACATTGGGTTTAATGGTGGTGCGATTTGTTATCGTCTGTAGCAATTTTAATTGACCCCAATGGTGAGTACACAGTATGCCTGATTATTCTCATGTTATAAAGAAATGTGGTAAAAAATCGTTTTAAAAAAGGCAAAATATTCCTTTGTGTGTGTTTGTTAAGAAACACTATTGTAAGAAAGAAGCTAAGATTGATTTATAAATATTAAAATGAGCTTATTGTGGTAATGCATGTTTGTTGCAGATGGATGCAGCGCCAGCAGGAGTACACGCGGCTGTGTAACCACCCCAACCTGCACTACTACCCGTCCGTGGGCCATGAATCCTTCATCAACGCTGGCCTCTCCGAGTACAGCCAGGACGACAGCATCAGCATGCAGCAGGTGGCCATGGCACACTCCCTGCTGCAACTCGCAGACGCGCAGGTAACACCTGGTATCTATACGGGGGAGAGCCTACCTAGGGTGAGGGCCGCCATCATGGATCCGCCCCCGACGCCAAACAAGATACCAGATGGCGGGTCTCCCAGTCTATGGTGGCGACCCCCTGTAGTGTGGAGGTTCGGGAATACAAGTAGAAGGCCATGATGAGGTTTCTTTTCTTTAACAAGAGGTGGTTATTATATGCAGCCTTAACATGGGTTATTTTGCACTTATTTGTCTTCATAATGTCTATAGTATAGACAGGGTTATACGCGAAACTTGGGATTATGTAGAATGAGGTAGATGTACATTTAGTTTGTTTAGCTTTAATATACCGTTTGTAATGTTTAAATCTGGCAGGTATTGTTCAAGCCCCTGCTGGCCGCCATCGGCATCCACTTGGGAGCAGTCAAGACGTCCGCTTTCATGAAGAAGTTTGGAGGGAACGTTTCCATCCAAGGCAAACTACAGACATTGCGTATCGACATTGTCGACTCTGAAACCGTGTCGACCCGCAAAAATAAGGGCAAGGTACGAAGCATGTTTTGGTCTTGCAAGCATCCATTTTAAATATCTCCTGAAAAAGACTCGCACTCACAAAGTAAAAAAGCACAGTGAATTCTGAGCATCTCGACCAAATAGAGATACTAAGAGAGGAATAACTTATCGAAGACTTTATCTTAAAAAGCATGACTAGTTGAATTGGTCTGTTTAATCCACATGAGCAGGTTTCCGAATCTTGGGACACAGGCATTATAGTATTACATCTTCCTCACACAGACCCCAAAGGCCAAGCTAAAGAAGATCCCTAAGCTGCACATCGACACAGGCCTAGACACGCCCGCCTTCCTCTGCGACACATTCGCTGTCGTCATTTGTATGAAAGACATGGTAGACTTTGAGAAAGATGAGGATGGTGGGTCGGCCAGCGGGTTCGACTGGCGCCGGCGCTCGCTGCGCGCCATCAAGTTTGCCATGGATCACATGGAGGCCAAACCCACCACAACTAAGGTGATGCTACATCCTGCTTTACTACTTTGTGTCAATTGTCAATCTCAATTAATTTTCAAATTATTATAAATGCTTTGTCGACGATATAGCTACATTTCTTCATAACATATTATAAATATTTTCTAATAGTCCGGTCTGCTACACAGTTGAAGGCCATTATCTAATTATGATCAGAAAACGTGCACATGATTGGTTCTATAACCATGCTGAATACTATACTTCATTGATATATTAATTACTGACTTCACAAGAATTAATAACATAATATATAGTACTTATTTAAATATTTATGTTATAGGTGCACTTCTCCATCAACTGTAATGCGATCAACCAACATGTGAACATGTCGCTATTGCGGCTAGTTCATCAGTTTGTCACAATGATTGAGAACATCAATGAAACCAGGGTCGAGTTGTCCGGTCACCGGGCGGATTACAAAACTCACCGCAAACAAGATTCAAAGGTAACTGACAGAAAATCACCTAAATGTTCAACCATATTACGAAAATTCCTGCTTATAATCTGTGGGTAATGCATGATTCAAAATCGTCAGTACGGGTTATAAGTGTGAGTGCGGATTATACAAGGGAGAGCTTGGCATGATATATGAAACAGTAATTGTGTAGTGTATTCCTTCCAATTTGTTTTCCATGTCCTACTTTCGTTCTTCAATATTTCAGAAGTAAAACTTATAATTTCTTTAACCGTAGGGTTCATCGACTGGGACAGAGTCGGCTGAGCAGCAGGAGGGCCTGAAGGGTGAGGGGACGAGTCCACTACTTGATGTAGAGACTCCTACCCCTGACGACATCCGCACAGGCCTCCCCACATCTAGTCATAAGCACGAGGGTCCCCCACAGCGGCCTGATGGCCCACCGAAGCGTTCTCGAGAGGCTCCACCCAGACCGGAGGCGCCACCGATGAAGAAGCGGACGGAAGCGCCTCCCCGCCCGGAGGTGCCTCCAGTCCGCACTGGCTCCAAAATGGTGCTGGACTCCAGGCCGGATCGCCTACCTATGTCGTTGCCGACCTCCTTTGGCAAATCACCCAAGAAGTTTTCCTTCAAGCGGGGCAAGGTGGAGCTGTTCGGCTCGAAGGCTGCATCAGACACAAGCACCAAGTCAGCGGCACACAGCAGCGAGTCTGCCAAATCTGAACTGGTCACTTCACCACCACTACAAACACTCAAACTCAACGACTCGGCCGTCATAGGTGAGCATGGTATTGAGCGGCTTAGTGTGTAGTGGATCTCAACTACTGTAAAGTCTCGTGTAGAAGCCACGGTTTATACACAAATCGTTTTCTTATCATAAAGTGATTCTATTATTTGGTGTTTTTAATCATTTTTGTCAATATTATTTAATTTATTGGTGACACAGCAATCCTTGTTTCTAATATACTGTATACATGCCCACAGAAATGGCTGATACGTCATCACCAGCCATGGCGGAGAAGACCATCGTGGATGAGATCAAGGCCAATACCCCCAAGTGTTGGCGGACACTATACCATTTGTTGGAACTCTATTCAACAATGCCCGAAACAAAAACATTGGGTAGAAGAACCAGTGCATCACGCCTCTCAGTCATTGACGAAGAGCCCGAGAAACTATCAGTGTCACAGACACAGTCGCTGCCCCGACACTCACATGGGGTGCACCAGAGGGCGGCCAAGTCCAGAAGTAATGCAGACAGCGTCGAGCGTCAGCCCATCCCGAGCACCACGCCAACGTCAACGCAGCCACCTGGTGGGCCAAATACCAACCGTGTCGCATATACAAGCAATACATTTACCCAGAGTAAGTGTGTGTTTTTCCCCCATTTTGTATTGTATAATCATCTTTTGGCAATGAAATAGCACAGGGAAGCCTTCCTATGTGGAGCAAGGGTTCTTATATCACATGCTATCACATGCTATACCATCGTTATAAAGCCCCAGTTTTAAAAAGAGCGCCGGTATTGTATATACGCCTGGGGTAAAGAGGCCTTAGGCACTAAATTCTGATCTTGGACTGACACAAGACATCACGGCAAATTGAAAGTCTGCCAGCTGATCCTTATATAACTTTGCAATAATCCTATTCACAAATTCACATTTGCAACAGGTATCTTCATTAGCGAGAGCATTCCACTCGTGGTGTTTGGAATCGCAAAGGTAAAGCGGATCCGGATCTCTGCAATGCTCTCCGGACTCAAGCTCGAAGCCGATCTCCAGAACGTGCACACGAGTGCCACACATCGGGAACGTGTGAAAGGTCAGTCGTATTCTGTACTTAATGGCACCTTGAATATCCTCTTTATTTTTTTTGATTTTGTCCAAAAAAGCTGTTATTTCACGAAATGTATCTATAATTGAGGAGAATGGGAGTGTACATTGTCATCTGTACTACGCTGGAATGTATAGACAGAGCCGTGGCAAGGGATGCTGGGTGAGAACTATCAGGACTTCACATATAATATGTGATTAAGCAAGATTATGTGGCTATAAAATGTTCCCAGAAGTATTGATAGGGTACCGATTCCACCATCTTTCTTTGCCTCGCTTTTCATCGTGAAATTGATATCATCAGGAATGGCAAGGGGACGATTGATTAAAACCATAAATGAATGTCAGAGGAGGTAAAGTGCTTCCCAACGTAGGCCAGTTTTGTTCAACTTATATAGAAAAACATGAGATAGAACTAGATGCACTTTGAATGCAGTTTCACCATTCAAGGCCCACCATCATATTTGATAGTCAACCCTAGCACTATTTTGTGCATACATTGTTTTGCATTACAAGTATAGGTTCCGAATTACCTTCACCTGTTTGGTTTGTTTTTAGACACCTTAACCGTTATGTATCATTTTTTGTTTATTTCGTTGTGACCATGTGTCCCACCGGTGACGTGGCTCAACCCTCCTTGGTTCCCTTTTTCACAACACCCCTCCCCACCACCCGACCCCTATAGCGGGCATGGTAAAGACACTTGTTGTTCTTGATTTTACAGTTGAGAACCAGGTCCTTAAAGGCAAGTAATCGGTGATTCGTTCGTCGTTCATCCTACGTTTGTTTAGTTTTTTTCCTGTGAATGTTTCCCCCCCTGAGACCTACAACTAAAAGGCACCCATGTTAACACTGTATATCTAGACACCATGAATATCCACCCATCCTCTGACCATCCTGGCTCCTCTGTCTACCGATCCTGTATATGAGACTGCTATTGAGTGGTCTTATATCTGTTCTATTCAGTGAACACCAAGGTTTCTCTACCTTCTCTTATCATGAATCATCATTATAATGCTCCATGCCCTTTGTCGTCATGATGCATGAATGCAGCAGTCTGCAACCAAGCATCATGCCGATCCTATGGGGTTGATACACTCCCAACAGGTCGGCATGATGACTATATGGTGAGTAGACTCAATCGCCAAGGCTGCATTTATGCATCATGACGATAAAGGGTGTATCACATTAAAGCACTATGCGGCCCTTAAAGGGTTGAGTATACGACACGCACACACCACTCTGGGTATCTCTCCTGTTCTGTACACCTCCATTCTGGCAAAGTTCACCATTGGTCCACCACCCCATGTGGCCAGATCGAAAAGTACAGACCACTGATCATACACTGTGAAACAAAACATGACACTTATTTCTACTCGTTACCTGTGCAGCGCCCGACTGGACTGATAATTTTTTCCTTCCAAGTTTAAGTATTTCGTGTATTAATGGTTTTATGCATGCAGGTTTCTTTACCCTATTAAGCTTTTTGTTGACATGGCGAGCCGTCCGTAGTCGGTGTGGCATGTGGGTTCTGCAGTCCATTTGTCAAGGAAAAGTATAATATTATTTCCCCTTTTTTATAATGCCATAGCAAATATTGAAGAACCTCATTGAAGCAACAAAATAAAAGATCAAAAAGTAAAAATAGCCCCGGTTAAACGTTGTGTGTATGATAAAACCTGCCTTATATAGGCACGGACGGCGATGCAAGTGGTATTGTAATACACTGTGACAAAATATAAAACATGGACGGTGAGGATACCGACACTTTCGTCAAGAAATATGCAGGGTAGGGAACAATCACAAGACAGTATGCTTGCAGGGAACCCTTTAACAGCAGTTGTCTTGGTTTTAGAGGCATGTCCTTTTGCTCTGTTTATTATCATGTGTAGGAGTTTAGAGTAGTTTTTCCTTATTTTAATTTGATCTTAACTATTAGCAAAGTGGCATGCCAAATCCCATGATCTTCTGTAGATGACTTAGGTTTGTATTTGTACTAGAATAAGTTCACGCTGGGTCAGCTGCAGACCTACAGTAGGATGGGTCCAAGTGCAGTAACAACATTTTTTTTCAATTTGAATACATAAGGGAGCCAAAGCGTCTTGGCTATCCTACAGGAGGAGTTGCCTCTTTGTATTATGGACAACTACATATTCATTTTATTTTGTGGTTTAAATGATTTAAATGGCTCACTAATATATGCCCAATGTGTATGCCTACTGTTACAGGGGTGATCAAGCGTAAGTCACGCGAGTCGTCAGCTACAGCCTATGTCGGACACACCATGATCGTCTTGTTGGAGGGGGTACCGCCTAGCATGCAGTAAGTGTAGAGTCTACCATAGATAGTATCGGTAGTTGTTCTTTAGGCTACCTTCAAACGTTGTGTATTTATAAGCAGTAGATCTGCGTTTATTATTATATCTAGGCCTTCTAACTTATCTACCATTGATTGTAGGCCCTACTATAATAAGGCAGACGAGTGAGTTGCAGCTCATGGTTCGAACCCATATTCCATAACCTAAAATCACATTCTATGTCTGTTCTGTTGAAACTGTTCTTCTTCTCTGTAATAGTTTGTGTCAAATGTTTGCCAGCTTCCTTAAAACCGTTATTGTTGTTACCTGGAGATATAACGATAACAGCAAAATATGCTGAGCTATTGCATTTATCACACAAAAGCAACGTATGTTGATACTGTATAATATAAGCCTCGTAAAATATGTGTATTTATGCACTACTCATATAGATAACTATCATATTGAAGCTTTTGAATTTATGTTTGATATTCAAGCACTCAAGCTTTGCACCAGCTTCTAGATATTACCATGTTTATAGCGAATGTTTAAAATGAGTGTTTTTCACCCGTAGGACTGTCGTAACGGTTAACATTGCTAAGTCACAAGGCCTCTACTCTTCTGTGACAAAGCGATCACGTGATCACAACTCGGCGCTTGTGACTATCGGTAAGATTGATGTGGACATCCCGCAGCACCCGGTGGTACTGCACGGTATGGTGGCGCGCAGCTCCCGACGCCTCTCCTCTACCCTGCAGGAGTTCATGAGGGCTCCGGCCAAAGTCAGGTACGGGCATACCAGTCATACCAGTATTACACCACATACCTGTAATGAGACAAAAAGGGGAAAAGGCATTTAAAAAAATCATAAAAAATGTGTCTGCATATTTCTGGATATTGTATGCCCAAGCACACAATACCAAAGACCTATGTATGAGATGCCTGATGCTATAGTGAGTATATGTAAGGGACACGGCAGAGTACATTGTAGTTACTTTTGTCCATGGTAATGATATCAATTGCCAAGCAAATACAAGCAATATATAGAAAAACATTTTATACAATCAGAGAAAACATGAAACTGAGTTATTATTTAATCTCACAGCCGGTCGTATGATAGCATGGACGGCAGTATGCCGAGTCAGCAGCCGTCCAAGCACTCAGAGCTCAACGAGTACATGTCAGTGGGTCAGACCAGTCAGGCCGGGCCAGGCTCGCTCGGCCGACCAAACAATAAGCCGGACGCCCCACCCACTCCGATGGTCATCCACTTCAAGGCAGTGCTCCAGGGACTGGTGATCGGCGCCTCCCTGCTACCGTCTCTCAAGGCACAGTACAAGGTAAGTCTGTCATATAGATTCATCAGACACAAGGACTGACCCTGGAATTCTTTTGGAAAAAGAGGAGGGGTGGGGGGGGGGGGGGCTAGTTGTTGCACCGCATGTCATACGTCTCATTAGAAAAATTTACATATCTCTCAAAAAGGGTGGCGGGGGGGGGGGGAGGAGGAGGGTCCGGACCCACAGGACTCTTCCCTTCCACCCCTGCCAGCCTGAAAGTTTGTCTGTCATCATAAGATCTCTCTCTTATCTCACCCTACGTTTTCCGTCCTTTATTTACAGATGGGGGAGGTATCTTCGTCCGGTGTAACAGGGAAGAAGGCCCGGTTCACTGTGGATCTACCAAACCACTCACTCAGCTTCAGCTCCAAGGTAAGTCTAGTACCTCTCACTAGTGAGCAGTCAATTTGAGTGATATTTTAGGTGTCTGGGGGATTATGGATATATCATACGGTAACCATATTTTCACTGCTAGTTTTCAGAAGTGTATACCAAATTCATCGTCTTTAGAAAAATATTTTTTAAATCTCGCAAAGGCGAATATTTTCAGTGAAGGGTAGGCCAGAATGCATCGAATATATTGAGTGTTATCAACATGAGCAAGGACAAGCATTGCACCTAAGTGATGCATGTTAAGGTTGTAACATTATGCTGTGCGCCATGTGATATCAAATGTCAATAAGAGAAGGCGCTTATCTGAATGTCTAGTATACGCATTGCCTTTGTGGTCACCATCAGTTACGCACAACTGTTAAAGCTTGAGTCGCGTGCTGTGAGTTTTATTTTCCATAATTTAATATTATCAGCAATATCTTCAGTTGCATTTTCATGTTTTCAGAAACAATTGTGAATTCTATTGCCAATTCTCTTTAGGCTATATCAAAAAAGTATTGCAATGCTGTATTCATTCCATTCAACGCTGCTTTCAGCTAAATTTGTAGTAAGAACATATTTCAGACGTATCTCAACCCTTTTGGGCGTGTTTAATGGATGAATATGGTTGAATTTTGAGAAATGGTATTTTCTGGGAACCCCCAATGATTTCTTATGTCTAGCTTCGTAGAGTCCTTAAAGTACTCTAAAGCCTCGTTTCAGTACAGGAGAGGTGTCCCTGCTGTCTTGGGAGAACCCCACATTTTCCCACACCCTACCACAACAGATGTATACATACAAATTAATCCATCACATCCCGTCTCAATTTAAAATGGCTGTCCAAGCATTGTTCATTGAGTGTTTTGTTTGGCCCGATAACCCCCCTGAACAGGTTAATCCCCGGCTTGCCCCATTCCCTGAAGGCGAGACCCCAGTCGTGCCCTCCCGTGGCCCAACCCCACAAGTTGTCATGAGGAAGCGTCCGGGGCGCCGTTCGCAACGCGATCCCGTAAGTAAAGCGATTGCCGTATGGCCCCCTCCATACACAATGCCTGCTGCTTGCTTATGCTGGGGCTTGGGAACCTAAGTCGTGCCTGTTGGGTAATGTATCTAGTGCTGATAGGAAAATCACCCTAGTTGGAGAACTGCCCAGTGTAATCAGATGCCTGCTACTGTCAGATACTGGGTAGAAGGCAGGTACACCTGGTTAATATCTGGTGTGCATGCCTGGTACACCTGGTGGATGCCTAATGCACCAAGTAAATGCCAGGTATACCAAGTAGATGATGCCCAGTACACCTAGTGGATCAGGTGAATGCCAAGTACACCCAGTCAATACCCGGTACACCCACTTGATGTCAAGCATACCAGGTGGATGCCTGGTGCACTTGGTACACCTGGTGGATGCTTGGTGCATTGGGTACACCTGGTGGATGCCTGGTGCACTGGGTACACCTGGTGGATGCCTGGTGCACTGGATACACCTGGTGGATGCCTGGTGCACTGGATACACCTGGTGGATGCCTCGTGCACTGGGTACACCTGGTGGATGCCTGGTGCACTGGATACACCTGGTGGATGCCTGGTGCACTGGATACACCTGGTGGATGCCTGGTGCACTGGGTACACCTGGTGGATGCCTGGTGCACTGGGTACACCTGGTGGATGCCTGGTGCACTGGATACACCTGGTGGATGCCTGGTGCACTGGATACACCTGGTGGATGCCTGGTGCACTGGATACACCTGGTGGATGCCTGGTGCACTGGATACACCTGGTGGATGCCTGGTGCACTGGATACACCTGGTGGATGCCTGGTGCACTGGGTACACCTGGTGGATGCCTGGTGCACTGGATACACCTGGTGGATGCCTGGTGCACTGGGTACACCTGGTGGATGCCTGGTGCACTGGGTACACCTGGTGGATGCCTGGTGCACTGGGTACACCTGGTGGATGCCTGGTGCACTGGGTACACCTGGTGGATGCCTGGTGCACCCGGCAGATGACTGGTACAACTTGATACACCTGCTATACCTGGTACACCTAGTTGATACCTGGTTTACTGGTGCACCTGGTAGATGCCTTGTATAACTGAGTACACCTGGTAGATGCCTGGCATAACCGGGTACACCTAGTAGATGCCTGATACTTCTAGTAAATGCTTATAGTGCATGATGCATGCATGGCAGTATTGCCAGCTCCAGCTTTAATACATCTGTATTTCCCTTGTAGTATAGTAGTTGCCTGTCCTTGGTTCAGAATCATAACACCCCTATTCCCTGCCATGTGCAAGATATATCCATTGATTGATATGAAGCCATTGGGAATACAGACACAACATTGTCACCCATAATAACTAAAACAATACCGTAGGATTCACTGACCCTCAGCTTCTCAAATGAAACTACCAGTAGGATATTTAAGTGTTGTTGTACATTGTACCACCATGTCACTGTACTCTTTTATTCTTCTCAGCTTTAGGATGATAGACGATACTGTCTGTGCCTCAAATAAGACAATTATAATGTAACATCGATGAAATGCAAAGCATTTACAGTGTATTATTTTGACTTAGTGTTGGGATTCCCGAACCTCTTTGTCATCATAAAGTGACATAATTAAATTCGACCTTTTAGACATGCACATATGCATTACATTTCTTTCTTCACATTAACCCTCACATATATCTATCACCTGCTGCAGTATATCTGCGTACAGGTTATAGATAGGGGTACTGTTGATCTAAGCAAATGCCATATTCATGGAGTCAAAACGCTGGAGCATATTGTTAATGTTAGTCTGGTGATGGAGCTTTTCCCCCTTATTTAGTATCTACTCATAACGCGCTATAATATTCTGCCATGGTCTAACTGATAATTATTGTAACAGGCTCCACAATCAGGAATATGTCCGGTGATTTAGCAAATCATACAAATTTAACATATCAAGCTGCCATTCAAACTAGAAATACTCTTTAAACTAACGGTGCATGCATGTCGGTACAGGAGGACGGTATCTAACTGGTGCGACATCATTGTATGTGATTAGAATAGTGCTGTATCTAAACAACCACCGATACTAGAATAATCGACTCATTTTGTACATTACATACAAATTAATAAACGATAATACATCTATTTGTATATTTTGTAAATTTTACAACAGCTTTGATTATTCACCAATTCACTTATTTTAAATGCATATGCCAAAATGGTGAAGTATTTTGAGTAAAATAAAGACAAACCAATTAAAGTTAGTATTTGGATTGTGATGTATGGTAAGGTAACCTATCAGACTTTTTTTTCCAAAGTATTTTTATATCGGTGTGCATGTTTTTTTTTTTATGTTAGTCTGTATGCCTGATTGTGATGACTCATTGTTTTTTATGTCTTGAGTTATGTGAGATAGGGGAAAGGGTATTTTTGCATAAGAAGACCATTATAGTTTAATGTCTCTTTCATATATCTCTACAAACCTTTAAACAACATATGTGTGTTGCATATTCTCCGCTAGGACTCATACTATTCCTTTGAATAAACAACATTCAAACACATCAGGTGTGACAGGCAGGTATTACAGTCACATCAGGGCTAGAAACCGCTGTTAATTTTCGATCTACCGTACCTGTATCGTATACACAACCCATAGGTATAGCCTATTACCTAATGGGTAGATTTTGTGCTAGGGAGGGGGAAAGTTTGTCTGTAATACACCAATCGCTCAGTTTCAACACCAGGAACAAGGTCTATAAGCCCTGCGCTTTAGCCTCAGTATGCCATTCCCTTGTAATTAGACAGATGTCCCCTCCTTTTAAATACCATGACACTTTACACTCATACTTGCCTATGTTGTTCACCAAAGGTGAGTACACCCATCACACTGCCCACCTCAGCCAGCGTAGACCTGCCCCCGATCCACATCCATGCCGACTACCGCCAGCACAGCGCCGACACTCTGAGCACAGACGGCGGTCTCACCGAGGGTCTGGTACTCCGCGAGGGAAACTACCTCAATGCTGTGGCCGAGGTGGGCGCCTTCGAGCACAGTCTCACCACCGACCTGCTGAACCACCTCGTCTTTGTACAAAAGGTCTTCATGAAGGTACGTTGATATGATAGGAAGTTTATATAATGTATTAAATCCATAGGACTGGGGTCGATTCTCAAACTGGAAATCACCCATGCAGTTTATACACTGTGCCTACTTTGGTGTTTTCTTTTTCCTTTAACATTTTCCAGAGGTGGCATTGTTCATTAATATGAATATGTCTGTAAAACTATTAATATTGCAGGAGGTGAACGAAGTTGTACAAAAAGTGTCAGGCACAGATCAGCCCGTGCCGCTTTGGACGGAGGAAGGTTTTAGCGTTGGAAAGGAACCATCCAAACCTCTACTCTACTCTCTGCACTTCACACTAAAGGTATGGGCTTTACACCTAGCTCAGAGATCAAAGTTACTCAAATGTTATAACATAGATGCAGATATACCTGTGTACTGAAATTTGTAGTCAGCTACTGTTTATTAGGAAGTGATCTATTTCATACCATATCAGCATTCCAGGTTGCTTTTCTATCATTACCGCCATGACCACTTATTATATTGATGAAGGGGCATGGCGTTCATGCCTCTTTCCCTTCTGAATAGGTCCTTTCGGTCTGCTCAAATAAATATCCTAATATCTGGGCAAATAAAGTATCGGTTGCTGTCGTGAAATACATAGATGTAGTGGCATTCAAGAGAGTACTGGAGAAAAGTACAGGAACCCGGTATGCATCATATCTGGACAGTGGCACACCAAACACTAATCCATCAAATTATATGAACATTGTAAAACGCAACATTGGGTACAAAAAATCAGATCTGTATTCCATGTATATCCTAGCCCTACAGTTAGATCAAAAGCCAATAATCTTTTGAAACTACATGGTAGTTTCATTTCATGTTTATCTTTAAGAAAATCTGAATGGTCTATGATAAGGAAATGAGATATAAACTTGATGAACCCTGGCTTAGTATGCAAACTCAGACAAAGAACTGATGCACGGTACAAAGTCAACTAATGCGTATCATATAAGGGGAGATGTAGTATTTTTTCTGATTTTTTAAATCCGTGTAATAGCAGAAGTTTTCAGTTATTAAATGGTCATTTACTGGTTAATTTGAAACAGTACAGCTGCATGTAGTTATCTTTATTTACGTGGCTAGATATACATATTCTTTTTAAACCTGCTTTTGTTTGACCTTTGCTCTTTAACCTTGACATGACCGAATAGATCCGCTGCGGAAGTCTTGCTCAAAGGGTAAGGGGACTGGTGGATGGAAAATAATACCCGTTGCAACACAAACATTTATATTCATTTTTTTACTGCTGGATGAGAATCACTTCTTCTCATCTTTGGTTTGAAAGAGAAGAAAAATCCTTTTAGATTTACTAAAAGAAGCTGGTACGACACCTTTTTCTGGTATGGCGCACCATCTTCATTTTATTTCCATCTGTAATCAATCCTGGCATTTACTATTGTATGACTTGTTGTCTCTTTATCAGTTATGGCTTCCAGTTTTGTTGTTATCTCCAGTTGACGCCCTGTAAGATTTTGGTGGTTTGATATGTTGCGTCGTAGAACACCGTTGATGAACTTTTATCACTGAGAATGTTGTTCTTAGAACCATCAAATGCAGGACCCCTGTATTGAATCTACATAGAAAGCCACTCCCTCCCTGCCGTAGAGTATGAATGTATATTAAATTTGATTAAATCTAGTCGCATTGCTAAGTGTCCACGCGTGTTTAATTAGAACCTACATGAGACTGTTACAACAGAAACAATGAATCCAGCTACCAAAGTGACGATCAGAACTAGTATTAAACCTCAGATGTTGTTTGATATGATTTCCTTCCTGTTGTCAGTTGCAGCTCAGAATAATAGGGGGAGGGGGGCTTCACTTAATCTTGTAATGATATTAAGTGATATTTGTCATACACAATGTGATATTTTCGCACCAAAACACCTTTGAATTTGTCAGTTTAAATAAGATTGCAGTTAATAAAATACGGACTAAAATAAATTGAATAACAATAGATAAGATGTATATTGATATCAAATGGTGTTCTATTGTTGTATATATAACATTGTGGCTCTTCCCTGATGGTCATGTTTATGTCACTGACTATAGAATCACCTCTGCATGATCATGTCTGGTCATAAGTCACATCCCTTAACCTTACATTCTCCTATGGACTGGCCAGTACTCGTCACAGTTCTCAGCTTTCAACCACAGCCTTTTCTTAAATATAATTATACACAATGTATCATGGCATTCTGGTCAACTGGATACATTCTCAGTTGTACGTTGCAGGAGGAATCTTAGCAAATGTAGTGGTAATATCTCTATAGCACTATTATTTTACGACCCATTTTCATGTTCTATCGATTTTGAAATTAATGCATAAGAAATTTGTTCCCTACATATATATATAACTCAGACAAAGAAATCCTCAATTTATGCCTTTGTGTTGTATCATTTTCTGAAATAGGGCATACAGATCACTGCTACTACACCAACGTCGAACGCTGTGCGGCTGGAGACGGGCTGTATCGAGTTGGAGTTGTCTAACCGAGTTCAGACAGCATCAAAAGATGGCACCGCTGTCAAGAACTCTGCACCAAAGGTGAGACATCTTAGGTTTAATTATGTTTAAATCGTTAATCCATTAAGGACTTCATGGTGCTTTAATGTACTATGCCCTTTGCTATATTCATGCATGAATGCAAGACTGTCGAGTACTGAACTCAGCTTACTGCATTAGAGAGTTAATGAGGTTACGGTACGTTACATTTATTTTTTAAAAGCCTTTTTCTGAAGGGTGGCGGAGGAACTATTCATCTGCCACTGTTAGCTGGATGAGCCTATATGAATATCGCGAAATGACAGGATAAATAAGCTATGTTCTCTTAGCTAGGCTGATGAAGAGGACGCAGTATTATATCTTGTATACAATGATCCGGATTTATGTTTTAACTTCAGAGTACTACCGTCAAGATGAAAATAATGCTATGTCATTTCTTTACCGTTAAAGGTGTTCGTCAAGGCTCAAGTCGACCTAAACCTGGCACTAGGAACACTACTAAGGAATCCAATGTTTGAAGAAGCCGAGCCAGAGTTCCAGCATCTTGCTTCTTTTGCAACCCGTATCGGGCTGCGTAATGCATTACAGGTATCTCACCTTATATTAACCCAATTTCATGATATTCATTTTTAAGTTGATATGGAGACTGACTGGAGAGAATTAAGCTAAAAGTGCTTCGAGATATATGGTGTTATCAGTAATATACACAAGCGCAATTCCAGCTGTGTTTGAGGGATGCCATGTTTTTATGATAGCTCAGGGATTGAGTGCTGTACCTTACCCTGTTTCAGGATGAGATGATTCCTGAGGTGTCAAAGGACCAAGAAGCTCTACTTATATCCCTCAAGCGTCCCGTTGTCTTTGTTCAACCCGCTGCGTTTGACCGAGGTGAGCGGCTCATAATAACTCACTGCTTATAAAGCTACCAAACACATAGAGGGAGACGTGTGCCGACGGCCGATACATGCATTCTTGATCATCTCTTACAAGTTGTTAGATAGGTTAAATAGTAAAATAATATCCCAAAACACTTCTGCCTGTAATGATTCAAGGAGTTACTAGTGAAAAAAATACTTTCTCAGATCATTGTAGAATTTTAAAAAAAATAAAAAAATTTAAACTGTATTCAGTGGTAATATGATGTAAATGGTGTGAGGTGTACTGATCCTGTTGTCCCTTACAGCGGTGTTGGTCTGGCTGAACTACAAGAACGCCTATGAGTACTGGAACGAGCAGCGCCTCGCACTCAACAAGGAGGTGCAGACAGCCACTCAACAGGTGGGTACACTCCTGGGGGAAGCCTGATGTAGGGGCAGCATGCTGCTTTAATGCATTATACCCTTTGTCGTCATGATGCATGAATACAGCCCTAGCAAGTCACTCGCCAGTGCTGTATTCAAGCATCAGGACGACCCGATGGGATTGATGTACGCTCAATGGATCGATATGATGCATTCATGTATCTTGTCGACAAAGGGCATAGCACAACTGAAGGAGTACTCTTATACTGGGTACATTTTACACATTTAGCAATAATGGTTTGCTCTTAATTGTGAATTATTGCAAAATATCTACCAAAAAATATTTCTTCATACATTATTTTGAAACCATGCATAACTCCAACGGCATTATTTTAGGTCCCAACATTCAGAGAAAGAGCAATAAATGAAACATAATTCCATATACCCCTTTAAACCACGCCCACTTTCAGGTGATTGACAAGCTGCCACTTGGGACAACGTCGTCGGCCCCGGCTCTGGGTACACTATTCCTACAACTTACTGTGGAAGACCTTGGGATTTGCCTCCCAATGACTGCCCAGGTTAGTGATACTTGCTAAAATATATTTTGTTAAAATAGTTCTGTAGATATGACCGTTCGTGATGTATAGTCCCAGTAAAGCCATACTATTTGTTGTGCTTTCATTCTTACACCAAAGTTTTTTTCTTTAATGATCGCGATAACCACAGATACTAGACGGGCGGGGGGCTGAAAAGGGCCGAAATTCCCCCTACCCTCCCCAAAAAGGATCAGCGTTCTTTTGCCTCCTGTCCACCTAATTGACTCAGGGTTTAATTAACCCTGAGTAATATACACCTACTAATTTTGCATTTTAAGACAATTTTGTGACATAGGAGAATCGTTGTATTTCGGTTATCATTCGAGATAGACAAAAGCGGAAAAAAACATGAGATAGGCAAGGTCGGGGGACAGCATTTTCCGCAATTTTTTTTCTAAAAATCTCAATTTTTCTTGAAGAATTTGAACTGCGATCTTCACGAATTTATTTCTCTCTTTCACTATTATGGAAATGTAGTAAAAAAAAAGCTACCACCTCCATGGGCCTCCATAGGCTGCAAGGCATTAAGTTTTTGGGTGCTATAAGCCGAATTTTAAGCCCCAAACTCCCATTCGGCTTATAGGCGAGGTTTTAATAATGTAGGAACATAGTGGAAACAAATTTCAAACACTTTTGTTATAAGCCGAATTTTTACTCCCAAACTCACATTCGGCTTATAACCGAGGTCGGCTTATAGCCAAGGTTTTACGGTATTTCTCTCTTTCTACCCCCAAAGCGGGCAAAAACTGGGCACATTCTACCGCCAGGACCTATGGAACAAGTCACATCCACTCTATATCTATATGTTAACAGATAGCGGTTATGATACAGATAGCGAATGTACACCAGGGGCGGGGGGACAGGGGATGGACGGCAAAGGCATGGACGCGTAACACACGCCGCCCTGTAGCCGACCAACACGGCGAAACGGAAACGGCGATGGTGTCGCTGCTGATGCTCCGATCGACTCGCTTTACGGCTACGCGCTGCTGGGCGCTGACGCCGACAGCCACCTGCTCGTCCCCAGCCACCTGCTTTCCCACAGCCACCTGCTCACCTACAGCCACCACCTGGAATTTGATTATATATGACTTCCAATATATGAAATTAGGGTAGCTTTTTCTGGCGATTACGATTCTGCCGTCAGAAATGAGAAATAATGTTTTGTACTCAAATTAGATCACTCATTCGAATTCATTTCTGATGCCAGAATTGACAGATTACCCTGAGTCATCTGTGAGGCCACTCACACACTCCATTTTTCTACCAACTCCCCCTGACCGCTTTTCCACGTAAAGTGAAACCAGTGGAGTGTGTGACATATAGGGTGTGGTATCCCATCCTCAGCCACATGTCTACAGAGTATTGTATTGACAAAGAAGAAATTCCCTCTCCGACCTCAGTATTTTCGCGATCCAATTATTTCATAAAAGTGAAGATGTTTCTTTTGGATGTGAAATATAAAGCGGCCAGGTTAACAAATTTCAGAAAGGAAATAAATGTATATTGAGTAAATTCATTGGTGTGGCACATCTGCTAAAAAAGACCATCTCGACATTATTTCCGAAGGAGAAAACCTGTCTTGCTCTGTGAAAATCAGTGTTTTGATATGATTTTTCTTTTAATATTCAATCTTCGCAAGTCCACATGGTCTTCTCGCGCGAATGTGTCTTGCAGTGTATTGGTGATTTAACCTTATATTCATTATATCTATTCAAATGTTTTTGTGTTGTGTTAGTCCTTTAACTTGTTACTTGTTGCCTGATGTGTTGTGGCTCTGGTTTCAGGCCTTGTTAAAGGTATGTTCATATCAGCACTCCCCCATCATAGATTCCGAGCTGCATCGATTCAACCTACCCGTTTGTAAATTTACCCATCTCTTAAGAGTCGGGAACGCTTTGGATTTTTATACCGATCTCTCCCAGGCAATCCCTTTTTTTTTTGCAGAACATATATATTTTGTCATGTTTAACAATAACCGACCATCGATACCGATAGGTTTTGTGTCTGCTTATAAGGCATACGTGTGGCCAACCCTATACATATTCAGCTTGGTGAATTGATGCCTGATATGCTTTAGAAATAGTTTACTTTAAAGATAGTATGGTTTTACTTAATATGTACTTATTCCCATTAATGTATAAACACATTATACTAGGACCTGGAAACCCATAATGTAAGCAAGGGAATGATTATTACCCACTAGGTATATCCTCTGCCTGTACATATTCACTTAATTTCAAGTTGGTGTGCGTCCGTGTTTGAATTAATGTAATTTTTAAATGGAATATTGGAATATTAAGTAAAAACATATTCAAGAATTCTTCTCCGTATTGCTTTTAAGACATTCGTTTAAAGGGGCAATTTAGTAGGTTGGCCACAATGACAATAGTCAAATGACTCCTATTTGCAAAGGAACATGTTATAATTTCCTTCTACGCTGGGCCTTACTATTACAAGTGTACTATTAAATGCCTGTACAGCGAACGATTCTCTTAGCTAGCTATCTGGTTACACCTCACTCTTGAATCCACAATAGATTCTCCGCTGGAATACAAGCAGTGTTTATCCATATGGTAATCATCAGTAGATTTACCATTGATACACCTTCTGGTTAGAACAAAGAAGCAGTGAGGAAAGATATTCCCTGAAATACAGAACATTTTTGTTTGCATATTAACAGATAAAAGCTGCTAATTAAGGCGTATTTTACTAAGTGTTTTATTCCTTTCGGGACTTCGTCAAGGACGCGATTTCCCGTACAGCTAAAATTTGAGCCAACAGAGTTTCCACACTGGTTACGCTTGATACCCCTTACTTAGTATGAAAGCTTCCTGACCTATTTGACGCATTGAATGCTTGTTGCAGGGCCTCGGGAGTGGCGGGAAGATGATAGATGAGCCTGGAGCAGCCATGGTGCTCACCCTGGAGAGTACCCAGGTGTCGGCCTGCTCCTGCGGCTCCCTCGTCAGCAAGGGCCGCTTCACAGGTGGGTAGAGCACAGAAGTGTGGTATTAACCCTTTATGGGCCACTGAGTGCCTTAATATGCCATGCCCTTGGTCATTTAATATGATGCATGAATACATTCTGACGATAAAGGACATAACACATTAAAGCGTAATGCGGGTCTTAAAGGGTTAACATTTTGAAGATCTCGAAGTAGGCTCACCACGGCCGTGGTGAGCTTTGGCCGTGGCATAGCTGAAATGGTTGATTATTACTACATAGATACTAGCTAATATCGACTCGTTATTTAATCTTGATATGTTGTGCAATTTTCTCTAGTAAATTCTGCCAACAGCCAATTTAAAAAACTGAGTCGGGTTTTGTATGAAATACAACTTCTAGTGCATATTCTATATTAACCGAAGTGAAAAAAGTATAGATCTTTCCTGACCGACAATAATAGGAATTTCTAATTTCGTGATATTTAGGTTTCTCCCTTCGGTTTGCCAATGACTTTGAAGTGTCTTGGGATGACTGGAAGCCAGACAAGTCGCTGGATATTGTCATGAATGCTATGGTGGTGCCGGAGGGGACGTACGAGGTGTGTTCACGCACATCAGCAGCCACCGAGGCCGGAGCCAACCCGAGCTGGAATCTCAACGTAATGTGGCAGATGTGCGGTATTGATGTGCACCTCGACACCAACATCGGCAAGCGACTGTCTGCGCTGGGCAATACACTGACTTCACTAGCCGGCGAACAAAGTAACGATGATGAGATGGTGGAACCGGAAGGGGAACTGCAAGCACTAAAGGCTGAGCTGCTGCAGGGCCGCAAGGGTAGTCTGCTCGCCGAGGGGCTGCCAGCCTTCATCTACGACACCAGTCTGGACGCCAAGACACGCGCGCGTCTTATCGAGCAGGAAATGAACGAGCAGGCCAAAGTAGTTCAGGACCTCAAACAGCTGGGAGCCACCAACGCCACCATCGACATCGAGGCACGCAAGCTGGCCGAACTAGAGGCCGCCGTTTTCAATGATTTCAGACAGGACATTATGAAGAAGATCAAGCGCCAGAGCGTCAAGGCCACAGCGCTGAAGGATAAACTGGGCCTCGGTTACAAACCTGCTCACATCCGCTCCAAGTCGACGGGAGCTGCTCCGGTGACCCACCACCAACACCAGCAGAACCTGCGCCGTAAGAACTCCAAGGGCGAGAGGCGGTTAGCGTCTTACAAGGAGGACGTCTCGGGCTTTGACCAGCCCACATCCCCCACCAGTCCGCCCAGGGGTCCTTCAAGCCGCAGTCACCAGAGGGCCCTGTCGATTGATGCGGATGCACTCAACGGTCAACGTATCGCATTTGACCGACCAAGCAGCGTAGCCAAAGAAATGTTCTCGACAACAGTGGACGATCCAACTCACTTCCAGGTATGTTACTTACCAACACACCTTTCATGTCATAATATGCATGTTAAGAATCGTGAGGCCTTATCTGATGTAGTACTAAATTGATTCGATGTGAACTTTACGCATGGCTTTGTAGATGTGAATATTGAAGAAGTCTCGTCTCCTTAAGCTCTATTTACTATCCAAGTTGCCAAGCATAAATCTTTAAGGTTGATTTCCCATATTTTGCGTTAAAGGCAGGAAAGCCTTGTTTCCTAATCTCACTTAAAAGTTCTTAATGACTTCCCTCACTGAATGACAATATGACTACTAACCATTCAATCACATATTGACCTTCTGCTTATATGCTTATTCTGCGATTGCTAACATAATTAGGGGCTGTCCACTATCGTAAGTGAATAACCCCGTGTGTCTGTGTAGTTAGCGCTCCTTTCTGCATCCACCCTGTCCTAATACCTAACCATGGCACTCCACGGGAAACTATGAAAGGCAAAAACAGACAGGGCGCGTCGTGTTCATGTCGAAGATACTTGCTAAGCCTATGGAGATGTACGTGGAGTGCAGATGAAATGCCTGTATTTGCGTGTATTATATATGCCGACATCTGCCCCTCTCTGCGCCCTGTTTGTTTAGTGCCATTTGATTTAAGAATTTCAGAAATAATCCTAAAATTTTGGTGCAGACAAAATAGAAGAGGATATACACGAGGTGTTGGTTATGATGTAGTTATAGTATTCCAAATCCCCATTAGTAAGGGTTTTAGAGTATTCAAACTACTGTTTACCAACATCCTGTAAACAATAAGTATAGGTACAAAAACTGATTGCGTAAAATTAAGACTGTAGACCCTATACTTTCGAATTATGTTGCTTGTGTTTATGTCTCATTCAGCAATCTAATGTTTGTTCATCTTACACCTATTCTGAAATTGGTCACACTGTTCTTTCTGAATACAGAAAAAAATGAGAGAAACCCCAGTTCACACTAGAAAATGTTAAGTTTGGCAATATGTGTGTTATGTGTTAAGGCTATCATTATATGTTAACACTACCTCTGTATATACACATGTAAAGTATATCAATTACAAATGTATCCTTATTATGTGGTCTTGAGATAGGGTTAAGCTTAACCTTTCTTTAATCTTCCTCGAAACTCAACCTGTATCTACATCTAATAATTACAAGCTGTAACCTTTATGGTAAAATGTCGTTGATCAAGCTTTAAAGGTCCTTGCTTCTTTTAGTCTCCTATTACAGTGGTAGTGACACTGGCACCTTTTATACTTGAAATACACATTATTCAAATTTATCCATATGACTAATCATGCTATCCACTATACACAAACATCATGGACCTCACATGTATATACTTAGTTACACCAAATGTATATACATGTATTATCAGTTATGTAACAATGTAAAAAAAAATAGCATACTTTTCTTTTTGTTTTACATAAGTTTGAGGACACAAGCCCCAGCAGTCCAGGATCAGGGGGTGGCTCGGTGGCGCCACCTGGATCGGGCGGTGGAGGTCCTCGATACCAGCGACTGTCGTATCAGGAGATGCTCGCCTCGAGCTCCGAGGAGTCGGACAATGAGGAGAGTGACCCTGACCTAGCCTACTTCAGCAAGACTGCCAGAAAGTAAGTTGTCCTTAGAAAAAAATGCAATCCGATGGAGTCTAATCAGATAGTTTTCCACATACTGTACCAAGAGGCAAATGCTGATGGTGATAGGCCTTTCATGTGTAAACCATGAGAATCTAATTTCAGTCTTTTCCCATTGATACCCATCTGTTAACAAGGGAAAACGTGAATTGTTATTATCATCTATGATCTAATGTCAGACATTGTAAGCTCACGTTCTCTCTCTACCAGGATAAACTTTGAGGACACACCTGATAACCGCGCCACTAAAGTACCCAGCCCGGGTGTGGGCAGCTCGGGATCGGCCAAGACCGCTCTACTCGACCCCAGTGTGGACTTCCAACTAGATATCAAGGTATGTGTCATCAGCAGAGGTGTATTGTATACATCTGGATATATTTGTATCTTTAGTTGTGGATAGAATCCTGTGAAATTCTGTCAAATATATACAGCGGAATAATAAATTGAGAGCGACACATATATTTATACATATTAATCAAGGCATCCAGGAAATATTCATTGTTATCCAGATATTATGTTTTTTGCAACACCCCAAAAAGTGTATCAGTAAATTCATGTATATGTATTGTTGCAGGTGGAAATCAGTAGCGGTCAGTGTGTGTTACATCCCAAAGAGAAGACCCTCATCAAAATGGATCACATAGACTCAGAACCTAGAACGTAAGTCTTTATTGTCAGTGTTTATCAATGCCTTTTTTACAATTTAACTTAGACAAAATGAGGAATAGATTATTATCAACAACTTCATAGTAAAAGGCAGCACTGTTAGGGATAATGAAGTAAGGTCAAGACTTGAGAGGAAGACTAATGATGTTGACCTTTATATCTATTCTAAAATGTCACAAGAACATATTATACAGGGGGGTAGAGCTTTATATAAATAATGTTTTTCTGGCACGTAAATGAACATGGGAGGAAATATAAGATAAAGTTGATAATGATATTGCATAGGCGAGGTAAGCGTGACTTGAGGACGGAGAACTCGCCCAATCTGCATCGTAAACGTAAGAAGCACAGTTCAGACAGCGGGCGTTACCACACCAAGATGAGCTCCCAGACGTCGGCTGTCGACAACACAACTGTCTTCTTCCTACCTGGAGTTGACGTCAAGGTAACTCCTTAAAGTAGCCTGACAATGAAAATCATTTTATAATCAATATGTTATCGTTATTTTGCCTTTATCATCGAGTTATATCACACTCGCTCTAATTACCGGTTTCACCCAGAATAACTATGAGTCTTTATCATCCTTCCCCCTTCCCTTCCCCCTCATGTTAAAAATGGATCACCCCTAGATTGCTACCGACTAATGAGAGTCTGTATGTATATATTTGTGCGATGCGTTAGATCTATAGTTGTGGGAGAGTAAAGTAAAGGTAAAACAGTCGTAGTTTTACAGGATAGTTTTACATAAAGTTATTTGTATTGATCCCTGACTGGTTTTATCCCCCCCAGGTCCACTACAACTCTAAGACAGAGCCGGTGAACACGGGTGCCGAGAGTCCCACCAGCAGCATGAAGCCAGACTTCATCAGCGCCACGACACGCCACACCACCACGCCCACCACCCCGCCGCACCCCGGCCACCACTCGCCGCCCACCGTCTTCCTCAACGACACCACGCCGCACCACGTACAGGACACCACCAGTACCGGCAGCATGGGCGTTAAGAAGCCGGAGAAGAAGGCCAACCTCTACGCCTGGCTCTACCTCCAGCAGCTGTCGGAGGAGATGCTCATCACCCCCGTGCTGCTCGACTTCCTGGAGCAGGCCCTGGAGCCCATCCCCATGGTGCAACTCACTCAGTCCAAGTCCAGCAAGAGCGGTGAGTCCCTGCCCCGGCATCGCCCCCTCCTCCCCCTTCCCTCCAGGGTTACCACGGCCAGGGAAAGTCGGGGGGGAGGGGAAAGTGGTATAGAAAAGTAACGGAAAGTCAATGAAAATGAAAATAACAAAATCAACAAATAGCATGATATTTTTGTGGGAACTCTGCTTTGTTAACTAGTTAAAGTCCGAGGATCAATTCCTCTTACCTTATTTACCATCGCTCTGGTCAGATAATGTGGTAATGAAGCATGCAGTAGTGAATAAACACGCTCATTTAACAATATTCCCGATAGTTCTATGAATATATAACCTGTAAGAATTGACAATAATAATGATAATTTCTCTCCATCCTACAGCATCGTCCTACTCTGCAGCACTAGGAGCAGACCTGGACACTTCGGCGACGTCCCTGGTATCTTCGAGTAACGTCTACTCGTCCTTCCCGGTGGATGTGGTCGTCTACATCAGAGTGCAGCCTTCTCTGATCCGCTTTAGTTGTCTCCCCGTGTCGCGCGTTGAATGCCTGCTCCGCCTGCCTTCACTCGATCTTGTCTTCTCCACAAAGCGGGCCGATATAGAAAGCAATATGTTACCTGACACATCTCCACCCACCAAGAGCAAAAGTGAGTTAATGCATACCTTTCAATGGAAACCTAGTATCTGAGTCCGCGAGCAGGTTGAAAATTGTCGCGTCCCTCGCTCAATAACGGTCCATATTTTTTTGGTTTCCCCCCTCCCCCTCCCCCCGTTGTTAAAAAGAAAACCACTCCCTTGGCCAAAGTACTTTACCTGCCGCCTGCTCTGTAGTGATATATTCCAGATGTTTTGTAAGTCAGATTAAACAATGATTAAATGTCGTCTTTCACAAAGCACCTGGTCCCGGAGGAATAAACCGCTCCAACAGTCTGGGCAGTCGTACAGGACTATCGGGTCGGGCACGGAACGCGTCCAGCGCACAGATCGTACCGACTGAGGTTATAGCCGGAGGAGGGTTGAGTGTGACCGGGTGTCTGGCCGACTTCTCCTTCTACATATTCCATCCTTACGGCGGAGGGCAGAAAAAGTCCTCCCTCTCCCTCCTGGAGAACAGCTTCAAACACAGGTCCAAAGACCACAGTAAGTCCTTGTTTTCGCATAAAACCAGGTTTTGGTGTTATTATTTTTTGTTGCAAAAAGAACTAATCAACTTATATGACATTTAGAATTGAAAATGTGCATGATGAATGTCTTTTTACGCCTTTGAGGGGGTTGAAATGTATGGCCCAAACTCATGAGAAATTCCTACCACATTTTATGTTACATACATTAAATATATATATAGTGGAAACAAATTTACTATTTCTTGACCAGTTCACCTTTTCCGCACTCTAGATAGCAGCAGTCATGACCACATGCAGTCCCCACTGGCCGATACCATCGGGCGTAAAGACTCGCTGAGTCTCAATGTGGAATTTGTCAAAGTGAACATCTCTCGGTCTCGACGCGGTGTACTACATGGTTCGGAGTCAACCATCACCTCATCACAAAGCTCGTCCAAACTAAGCTCACTACTCGCTGATGCTGCCTCAAAGGCTGCCAACATCGTGAGATTCTCAGGTATGATGATCTTGATTTATATATAAAGTAACTTGACAGTTCTACAGTTCTACATAAGCGAGTGCTCATATTCTAACAGGGGGGGTGGTAAAAAAAAATTGGAACCCTCATGGGGGAAGTGGAAACAATTTCGGGCGCTCCATGCGAAATCTGACCCCCCCCCCCCCCTGTTGTTGAAGAATGAGCAATCCCTGTGATCACGACGTTCGATGGGATAGTAAAATTATATTGATGGTATGAGAACCAGGCAATACGACTGGGGAGAAAGTACACAAAACACTGGATCTGTACTAAATATGTATCAACATTACAGGTAATAGACATTTTCCGATTTTCCCTTTGTCTATTCAGCGGTCTGTGACATCGGGTCTGCGTCATTTAAGTATGACATGCGACGACTGTCTGAGATCTTAGCACTGCCCAAAGCCTGGTACCGCCGCAGTCTGGCACGTCGCGTCTTCCTTGGGGAAGAAGCGACAACCAATGTTATAAGTGACTCCGGTGAGTAGCCCTAAATCTATATTTTCTAATAAAAAATATATCCATACTAACCGTTATAGTGACTAACACAATGGTTTGTGCTGTAAAATGGCCAGAGTTCTGCACGAGTTGACTGCTGCATGAAGCTATGTCTCTTTTATGTAAAGAAGATCGAATGTTCCATCTCTGCACAAGAAACATGATAGATGAGGCATTTGTTCTAACAAGAAGTAACTGTTTCGTAAACTTTTAGATTTCATACAGACTGGCTGTATTTTTTGGGCTACTATCATTTTTTCGCATATATAATCAATCAATGCCTAGCACCAATCATGCTACCACCGTTTATGTTGAAGGTATATCTTACAAATATCGTGTTCAGTTGAAGCAGATTAACGCCTTTACAGTTGATGTTGTATTTGATGTTGTTTCTATTAACCCCTACCATCATGGTACCAGACGATGAGACATCCAGCTCTCCGCCTACACCAGAGTCGCCCCTCTTCTCGCCTTTCGGCCGAGCCCAAACTATATCTTCAATTCACACGTCCCACCTGGAGAACGGTGAGAAAGCCACCTCCCACCGCCGCGTGGCCTCCGAGGACCGCAATGTGCCGATCAACCTGGAGTTCAAGAAAGAACTAGACAGTATAAACCAGAGTCGCACCCCAAGTGGTAAGAGACAAGCAAACCCCACTGTATGGATATGGTGGAAGAAAGGAACAGATCCATCTAATTTGTTCCTTTAGTAAAAGCCATCCAGAAATCTCTCAAATGGGGTGGGGGGGGGGGGATTGTACTTCACAGAGCCGTTATTATCCAAGTCAGATTTCCATATTTGATTTGATTTGATCTCTTCTCCTCTCATTATATAAGAACATCATGTCACACATTGTGCCCTGTAACGACATAGATTAAACAAATTACAAATCGGGAATATCTCAAAGGCTTAACTCATTCCCCCTCTAACTTCTCCCGACCCATAGGTCAGCAGTCACCATCATCTGACACAGCCCCACCGAGAACACCGGCTACCAGTCCCTCACAGCAGCGCACGCGCCCCCTGTCCCCTCCCCTGCACGACCTGCCCTCCCGGCTACGCGGCTATGAACGTCTCCGCAGTCAGGACCACTTCCAGCACGGCGGGCTGGAGCGCGGCCCACGCGCGGGCTATGGGGGCAGCGGTGGGGAGCAGTCAAAGAGCGGGTCTCAGTTCAACCCGCCGGTACAGCCTGGCAAATCCATCAAGGAATGGGAGACACTGGTACTCTTTGCCGTCAACCTAGCCCGCCTAGATGTCATGGTCAACATGAGCAATGTTATGGGCCAGAGTGTGTAAGTCTCACTGTATCTTTTCTCTCTATTAGTTGAGGAAGATAATATCATTGATTCATAGAGTGAATAATCAGGGTTATCCTTCATGATTAAGAAATTTGGAAAAAAAAGTCCTTTCATATATATGCTCTTCAGTACCATTTGTATCAAACGAATTCTCAAGAAACGTGTATAAATATAGTGTTTTATATCAGGGATAGGGCTTTAATAACTTGTCCAACGTTATACTTAGGTATCTTTTCCCTTTACAGCTGGGCAACGACCGACCTCAAGTCCCAGGGCCGACTGTCCATAGACAGTAACGGCTACAAGAATATGAAGATCACGGGGGGTCTGGGAGGGTCCAAGCTAGAAGCACAGGGCGGCATCGTTGGTGGTAAAATCCAACTCCACAACCTCAGCTCCTATGGTAAGTTATAGATATTTGGTACATGTACTTTTGGTGGTTTTTGCCCCAATGAAAATTAGTTTTTATAAAAAATTTCTTTCATATACCTAAAATGATAGACACTGAGCTTATGATGAATTCCATTTGGGATTTTGAGGCCTTTATGACGTGTTGTCAGTAACGAAAAGATGGCCCCTCCAACACCATCACTTGATATCCATTGACATTATTAACTAAATTTTCCAGTTAGCGCGTATATCTATACCTTTGCAACATTTCCATTTTGTCAGTATCAATCAGTGAAGACCCGGGGCATGAACCAGACCACCGAGCGGGGCTAGAGCTCTTCACCATAGAAAGCCGACTCGACTACATGGGCTCCAGCATGTTGATGGGACGCGTCTCGAAGCTCGGGGCCACACTCAGCGACGAGTGGCGCCTAGATATGAACAACATGGACACCCAGCCACTCGCTACTAAAAGGTGCCGTTAGAAGTGTTAACGAGCAGTTGTTATCAATAAGTAGTTGTTCAAGGAGAGAGTAGGGTAGAAAAGTGGGGAAAGTTGCAGCTGGGAATTAAAGTGAATTCTTTAGACTTAAAATCAGCCGTAATTCTCCTCATTTTGAACCCATTTTTTAAAGTATAATAATAGTGCATACCTCGTACTTGATATTAAATGAAGTAGAAATTTTTTGTCTAATGACAGTTTTATCTGACTCTTTTTTTCCCTTTTTATAGACCGGCCATCGTGTTTGTCCACGGTGACCTGTCGTGGGATAAGCTACACCTGATGATTTCCCGCTCCACCACACCCGATCTGGTCAAAATGGCCGCCAAACTAGAGGAGTTCTTCTACCAGCAGTTCCACTCCAGCAAGCGTGTACTCTCAGCCTTTGGCCCCATCCCCGGGGGCAACCGCAAGTCACGCAGCAGCAAGAACTCTTGTGATGAAGGTAGGCCTATAATAGAGTTGTCTTAGTTTAAACAGTAATTACACTGATTTTCCATGTAGAACCCAAACTTAGAATTTGATATAAAAAAAAAACTCGAATTATGTAGTAAACTTCTAAACCCCCTCAGATAACACGCACCTCAAACCTTGCATTTTCTTATTGCCCACATCAAACCCCTGATTGTCAGCGAGAATTTACTTGAAATGGAAATCGATTCAGTAAATTGAGGTAGATAAGAGGATTTCTGCATACATTTGGATGACCTCTGAATTGGCTTTCTGTAGATAGGGTATTGCATGAAGTGGTATTTTCTAACATGATGATTTTTTCCCTCCAGCCTCTTGGATCTCTGAGATCCGGCACCACCGACATTGGCAGAAGGTACTGGAGTTTGTGTCTGGGTGTAAACTCTCCATGTTCAGCTTTAAGCTACCCGCCCAGGGCACCATCCTGGGCGGCACAGTCAGTCTCCATGGCAACAACTTGTCTCTAGCCTGCTTCCATGGCATCAACTTCCGCAGTAAATCCTGGGCCCTCTTCACTATGGATGAGCCCTACATCGGGTTTGCAACGGAAGCTCAGGACATAGTTGATGACGGTAAGGAGGCTTCTGATTCTGTTTTAGTCAATTGGGAATATACGTAAGCGCTATTAGATGGACTTGGAAAAACATAATTAAATTGTCCTGCTTTGCATTTTTGAAACTACCGGTATTCCAACTGTAAGCTATTTGTATTTAGATATGGGTTATAAATATCAATGATCTGTAGGCTTATAGACATGTAGACTGTTAATCTTTGGTGTAATTATCAAGCTCATGAAATCCGTTTCTCATTCAGAGGGAGCAAAGTGCACACACATAGTGGAGAATCTGTCATTCCAATTGGGTCACAACTTCTCTGAGCGGAACCGCGATCAACACATGGCGACTATCTGCAAACTGTCTCGCAGTCATTACATGCCACCTCCTTTCACATCTGTCTCCGAGTGGTTCCATTATGCCTTCGCCTCAAGTGAAATCAAAAGTAAGCTACCAGAGTGTCTTTCTGAACCTCATATTAAATGTCCCCATTTATATTACCGTTACTCAGCTATGACCTCTCGCTGTATATTCAGTCAACTTTACCCCTACACAAACGCAACTTGGTATAGCCTTCTCCCACAACTTTTTTTTTTTAATTTAGAATTCAGCGCCTTTTCAGGGGGCTGTTCTTCTTTAATCATACAATATATTTAATCTATAGCATTATAAAAATCTCCCATAACCTTGGCTTTGTTTTGCCTCATTTCACTTTGACAAGATTCTCGTGTAATTTTCACAGATCTGGATAACTTCCCACCGGCCCCCCGCGCGGGTAGTGAGAGTCCACAGGAGCGGCGAGCGAGTTCGCGAAAGAGCCCAGACTACAATCATGAAACTGAGGTGATATTCGCACTGCCTTCTCTGCAGATGCATCTCAAGACAGAACATCTTCAAGGAGAAGATCCCCCCACTGAAGACGGTACGTGTCCACCCACCTCATGTGTACCTGTATTTACCACTTATAGGGCACAGGCACATTAGGCCTTGGGGGCTGCCATATTGGGCAGAACACTCCCTTCGACCATATTGGTTTTGCTTTAACGCAGAACAGTCGTTGATAAGATTGATAAGTGTGATAGTCTGTAAGCCACCCCTATCTTAACCACCTCACTATTGTTCTGGTGTGAAGCGAAGGGATACGCCTGCTTAGCTCTATCCAGATTCGATCCAGAAATAACCCAGAATCCAAAGGGGGCTTTGGGGGCTTGATGCCCAACATAATGACAACCTGTCTGATAAGTATTTTCATGAGAGTATTATTAAGTGATCACACCTTTCAGTTCACAGTATAGAAACTGACATTAAGAGTGATATTCACACAAAAGATCGTTAATAAAAACGCATTATATTAGTGATTGGCGGTAGTCGTAGTAAGAAGACTTGGTACTTTAGTCATTGTGGACATATGTAAATAGTGTCATTTTCTTTCTCCAACCAGACCCAAAACCGGTTGTGGAATGCAGCTTCGTCACAGAATTCGAAGACCACATCTTCGTAGCGATGGACGCGGAAGCTATTTTGTTCCTGCATGACCTTGTCACAAATTATGTCAAGGAAAAAGACCGAGGTTAGTATCAAGCTTTTAAGGCACTCACAAAAAACGTTAACATGACTGCCATACAATCTCATGCTAGATTGATAGTACAATTAACTTAGATAAATTAATTTATGATAATTAACCATTGGTGAATATTCCTGCAGACAGTATAGTGTGAATTACTTTTGCTACCGCTATTAGGAACGAGAACAACTTCCTACCATAAACGGTCTCCCGATACGGAGAAGAAACCCATCTCGGACCCTACCGCCGTCCTCAAACAGGACTTCAGGGAGTTTGAGTGTAAGACGTGGCACCTGGAGCCTACCGTACGGTGAGTCACCCCATACCAAGTAGTCAGATAACAAGTAGCCATGTATGAACACACGTCTCAGAGGTCTGACCCTAGAAATGCCACATAATGCATGTGTCGTTATGATGTATGAATGCAGTCCTGGCCAGTAGATATCATGACAAGCATGAACAGAACACATTAAATCAGTATGTGGCCCTTAATGGGTTAGATATAATATGGTACTTCAAGGGGCAGAGACCTGGTCTATGTTTGGGACAACATTTGACACCAGCAATAAAATGCAATAATCAATCATTTTTAGAACACTTAAAAGTGTTCACTTGACCCTTTGCAAGTGTCTTGGCAATGTCAGAAGCCCTACTTGACAAACCCCCCTCCCAATGTTGCAGGTTCATCTCGTGGGCTGGAAAGAGGATCGACCCAATGGGTGTGGACTACATCCTCCAGAAGCTGGGCTTCCAACACGCGCGTCTCACCATCCCTAAGTGGATGCAGCGTGGTGCCATGGACCCCCTGGACAAGGTGCTCTCCGTGCTGGTACACCGCCTCATCTCCGTCCTCCAACAGCCCAAGCCTGAACACGACAGCGACCATTGAGCAACTCACCCAGCTGGTGAGCAATTCACTGGTGAGCAATTCACTGGTGAGCAATTCACTGGTGAGCAATTCACTGGTGAGCAATTCACTAGATGGATGAGCAACTCACTAGACCAGTGAGCATCTCACTGAGTTGATGAGCATCTCACTAATCTGGTGAGCAATCCACTAGAATCGCGAGCATCTCACAAGACTTATGAGCAACTCACTGTATTGCTCACTAGACTGGTGCAATCATTGGTTAAAGCAGTGAGCACCTCACTGAATCGGGAGCGTACTATAGGGCGCATATAGCAAGGGTGAAACTAGCTCCTTTATGTTCCAAATATACAGATGTCAGTATTCCCTTGTCCAAAAATACATGTTATGATTCTGAGAATTATTTAATATTTCATAAGATTCCTACAATTTGATAAGTTTTTCGTCTTAGACTGATTGCTCATAATTCCATGTATAATATGTATTATGTACTAAGTGTCTATCGTTCTTAGCGACCTCCTACAATTAAGACACTCGAGATAAACGATTAAGTCTGTATTAATATATACAGTCTTAACACACCATGACAGCTCAACTAGTTATGCCTGCTGTAGGTGCATTGACCAAGGCCTGAAGGGTTCTACTCCCTGGTAGCTGTTTAGTCACACAAAGGCTGACTGCCGGAGTGGCTTGAAATAAGCGAAGGGTCTCAAATAAGCGCAGGGTAAATAAGTACATAATGACGTACCTATGTGTACAGGCATGGTGTGGGAAGGCTCATCAATCTGGCTCTGATGCCGTTAGTTCAGTATCAGCATTTTGAACCATGGTCCGCAGTTGGTCTCATGTGTGATGAACATGGCTACCTCCCATAAGAAACCACTTTAAACTTGTAGGGTTTAATATTGGTGTTGTGCCATGGTTTCGTTGTATTATGTGTGTTCATAGATCTACCGGTGATAGCTTGAAACCATGTGTAACTGTGAAAATCATTTTCCGTCATCAATCAGAAAATATATCAACAGTGCTCTGCTCCCTTGGTTTGACAATAAGTTCGTTATGATAGCATAGTAGGATTGGTTAACAAGAGAACATTTTATATCATTATTCCAATATATGTTTTATGTTTTATACCAAACCTGTTTTACATGGATCTGGTTTTAAATAGGCTATGTATGTGCACGTCATCGTCAGTACGTCATACACTACTGATTGCTTATGACAAGCAGTGCATGACATGGAGATACTTCCAAAAACAACGGCTCAAGTGTTACCACGCCAATGTCAGGATTTATTTATATCTAGGATCTTAGTCCATACTAGTATGTATATACGAGTATGATTTGTCAATTATTGACTAAATCAAACCAAAGACTTTGAGAGGGTATAAAAGGGTGCCCGAAACTGCAGCTGAGGCATCTAGTCAACTGAACTTGACCTTTGCTTAAAATGGTAATAAGAGTCTAACTGTATACTTTTAGATATCAATGAAAACTTATCTCACTAGGTTTAGACAAATAGATGCAATTTGAGTAATTACTAATTACACATGATATAGGCCTAACTGAGAGTAGACAATCTGGATATCGGTATTATAAGTTGACCTGTTTTGCACCTTCCTCTTACATGCTACAATCATTTCACCGAACGTTGTATTATGGCCAAATAACCATTTGCATTCCATTTAGTAGATATAATACGCTACATGCTGCTAAAAGAATGAAAGGGAACAGTTGGAAATCATCACGTTGCAGGAATTTCCATATTGAATGGAAGGTGTTATATTTCTGATATTCAGATGCATATAATATTTATGACAATGTCAACTGTTTATGTCTTCCAAATTGGTTTTATGAAACTGTAAATAGCATTTTGTATTAGGCTGCCTAGAGTTGAATGACACAAACTTCAAGAAGAGTTGGTTCCTTTTAATTAGCTTTGAATGAATCAAAAACCGGAAAATGTTTAGAATATAGTTGACTCCATCACTAGTGCAATACAGCATACAATGACAAGTAGTCCATACAACCATAATATAGATACAGTAGAATTTGTATTTTGAGTTACACATGCATTCAGATAGGAATTATGCAATGTGCTCTGCACTGTTACTTCATTTGAACGTGAAGGAAAGGCAGCATTTTACCTGGATGGGTAGGTGTTAGCTGGTTTATGATAATTGACAAGGAAAAATATTGATAATAGCGTTGGTATGAAAGCTACAATAAGAAAAGAGTTATGGCAAAAGATGACATTTTGTTTAAGGAAATTGTGTTTTCTTCTATCATGTCTTTTACAACTATTAGTGGTGAACAATTTAGGCTACCAATGTCACCGATTTTATCGTAATTGTTATAATGTGTATCCCAATGCCTGCAATTGCAATATTTCCCCATCAATTAATACATGTAGTCAGGAACATGTAAACCACGCTTCGTGTTAGGAATTCCCCTAGAGTGCATTGTAGATAGATTATGTGTATTTTCAGTTGTATAGTATACTTGAACAAAGACCAAATATAAGCAGCACAGTTCAAGCATGGGTTGCGCTGTTTATTGTGTGTGCCACTCACAATGTACCAGTTGCTTCAGGCGTATCTAGGTAGATTCCCAACGTGATATATAATGGGTGTGTAAGACTCCCGTATAACTGTGATGGTATAGTATAGATCTAACCCCAATATATAGCTAATGTGAGATTGTAGGGTAATGTTATGTTTAGGTCAAAGAGAAACCACCAGTGCTTTCAGGACTAAACAGTGGATAGGTCAAACCCCCAAGTATAGATAGAGTAGTACTCCAACGTAGGTAGCATTCAGGTAGGGACCCCTGCTCTGTAACCTTAGCCAAGTCTCATGAGATAAGCATTGTCAGCAAAGCTACCACAGTGGTCAATATTATACCCTATTGTTGTTTGTCACTTCAGGTGAATGTTCATTATGTTAAACGTATCCAAATGATTGCCTATGGGGGAACTATTGGGGGCATCATTGTTAAAATGTAGGTACTGTGGGGATATTTCCCCTGAACACTGAACCTGCCACCATCTCATTTACATTCCGTCTAATGGCACTGCATCATACACATTCTTTGATTTTGTATATTAATGAATTAAACTCCCCGTAGAGGTGCATCCATTTGTAGGAGTTTAAATGTAAATACGATTTGTCAATAGGAAGATGAATGGTTTTATTCAATTGCTTTCTTAATGATAATAGGTATTAAACAGCTTCCCCTAACAATAAGGTAATAATATACTGGTGTCTAATTGATGTGAAAATAACTTTTATATGTGTTGTCTAAATTATGGGTAATTAAACCTACTTTGTTGACAGCTTGGGGTCTATTCCGTGGGTATTCCCCGATCAATCTAGTGAGTTACAAATAAGTAACCATTCAATGTCTCCCACTGTATCCCTGGACACCCCTGAGTCATAGTTTGCCCAAGTATTACTGTATGTACCGTCTATATGAGACTAAAAAACACGTATGTATATAAGAAAGCACTCAAAACTATTAAGATAATGTGGGGTTGTTCGTTGCAATATTAAGAACTATGTGTAAAGGCAGCGAGATGTGGGATGAGGAAGGCCATTGCAATATGTCAGGAAGTAAAGAGTGTGTTAGGATTCAATCAGAACAAAATACCATGTGCAATGGTTAAAGCATGTACATGCATACTCTCATCACTAGGTCTAAACTCAAGATGACATTATATGCTTTTGTTATTAGCAATAACTATAGTGCCAAAAAGTGTGGGTAGCTCGCACTCAGGACTGCATGAAACAGACAGAGGTTGTGAAGTGCTTGATATTAAATTGTCTTCTTTTTAGTAAACCCGTATGCAGTCGACGTGGTAGATTTTTATAAAGATGTGTTGGCTCTCGGGTACAGTGCTATAGAAGTAAAGACTACGAATGGATAAAAATAGGGATTTGATGGTCTTTGACGTCCATGATACAGGCTTACTTATCAGGATAGACGATACAGGCATGAGATTACGACAGGAATTGGTAAACTTTCTTGAAGAAAATATTAGGATTGTGAGTTCATGTAGTGTGTGTTGCAACTATTGCAGTATGTTTGGTAAAACTTTACATGAATGTAAATAGGTAAATACACTGTACATTGATAGAATGCAGGTTTAGACTTCATTGGAAGCGGCATGCCTAGCTCTACTATAGGTAGACAGAAAACAACACAATGGTATGTGATAGAGTGATGACACATCAATAAATGAAAGTTAGTTTGTCTGTGTTCCTAATCAGACGTGTATTAAAATAGGATGATTACATCTTGTAGATATGACATTTTAAATGTAATAAAGGTATAGGCAAATTGGTGTAAATTAATATGTTATTTGTGGTGCCGAGCTCTTATTATACAAATTGTAAATAGATGTACCTGGATTAATGTCAAACATTATACATTATGAATGTGTCAACTGGAAGTAATAAAATGATATTATTATATTCATGTTCTGGTATCGTTTTGTCCATCATACAAATGCTCACTTCCAGAGAGGATTATATTGGTGCTTTATACTTGATAAAATCGAGGATTAGATGTTTTTGGAACTGGGAGAAGTAGGGTCGTTTGCCTTTAGATACCTCCATTTTAGATGTAGGCGCGGAGACGTTGGGGTGCTGCCCTAACCATTTAAAAGGTTTGTTTCAGGTAACATGGCAAGAAAATGTAGGGTCAGTAGGTCAGATTTTAAACTTTTTAACTTGAAATATGAACATTTCTTTTAAATTGCATAAAGAAACGTAGGGTCGGCCCTGTTTTGATAGGGTCGGTCGGGTGACCTGAAACAAACCATCTTTTTGGCCTTATCAATGTAGCACAGCTCAACATGATATGCCAACAAATTGTTTGAGCTCAATAACCAAAATGCTTGGCCGGCTACTTGGTGCAGTACATAGGGAAATTCATCGGCATTTTCAGGACTGTTGGAGGTTGATGTGTGCAGGTTCGCTGAGAAATATTTTCAACATTATTAGGTGAGGAATATTGGGTTCTGAAGGGGACTCATTCCATATGCAATGACTATACTGCCTGTAGAATATACTCTGTTGCCCGTCATTGGTATTGCTTCAGAATTGAATTGAATCCCATCATTGTGGATCGGTTTAAGTGAAGTCTGGACTCACTGACCATGGTTGTGTGTGGATAAGTCGCTGATCCTCCCCGGGTCAAGTACAGGGTTGTGTAGCCATACCAAATGTACTACCATACCAGATCAACTGACCCTGGACCAGGGTAAGGGAGGGACCCTGGAGGAGAGGAAGGGACCATGGGGATGAAATAAAGCTCTCAAAAAATACATTTCCTCTAAATTCTGTACCAATATTTGCCAGCGGCCAGAGGTTCAGGCATACCGTAGAAAATATTTTCGAATGCATGGAACACTTTTTGCGAATGAAACGTGGCAATGATCATATTTGAGTTGTCGTCATGATGCATTCATGCAAAACTTAGGTTTATACACCAATCACAATCTACAATGAAAAAAAAAGTAATCTGTCATTAACATTTGCAATGCAGTAGCACACACGAGATCTGTTCTAATATTTCACCACAATATAAACGTAGATGAATACAAATAGCTGGCCTCCCACACAAATTCACATTGACTGTTTACATGTTACCACTCTGTCCACAAACCCTCTCTAATCCACTCTGCATTATGCTGGTTAGAGCGGTTCCATTTATAGATTGCAGTTACAAGCGAGCAAACATCACCAGAGGGGGATCAGTTATAGAGTTACCTATACACAAACCAACATCTACATGATTAATTCAGCAGATCTCTAACAAAGCCTCGAGTTTATGGAAGTCTGCGTCGACCGATGTACCTAATGGAACTGTGGCCTAATGTATGCAGCTGAAGGTAGGCTATATTTCATATACACCGTAAACCACGCAATTACTTGATCAGGCAGTTGAAAGGGGATTTTCGGGGAGGGATTTTGTGATTCAATTGTGTGTCATGATCATTGAAGATAGACATCGTAAGCCTAAGTATTATTGGTATAGTCTTGTGGTAACATTGGTTGATAAGTATAACAGAAAACGGTTTATACTTTCTAAATGGGGTTAAACATGCGGGAGGAAACTGAATATAGGCCTGCCCAGGCCCAGGGAAGATTTCCTTTTAGTATAGATTGGTCCTAGGAGGGAATTGTCAAGTGTCCGTTTGCAACCTTGAGTTACTGATGAAACTCCCGAGAGATTGTGACCTTAGCCAATATCTCTCAATTTGAATAAATGAATGGTTTTCATAGCTACCAGAAACTCTCATATATCCGCCAATTTTATACAGAAAATGTTCTTTTTTGTATCTCATATAGAATGGTAGCAGCAAAGATGGAATAATTATATGAAAACTATCGCATTGCATGTTTTCTACATAGAAAATGCCCCATATAACACTTTTGATCTCTCTTTCACTCCTTTGCCCCCTGGTGACAAAGACAAATACTATAAATCACCCTTGGAGGCACATTTCTCCTGCCTGGTCATGGTCCAAATGTTGACCACATGAAGATAATATATGCATGTGGTCCAAAGGGTATATAACATTACAGCTATACATGTACTGGGTTTATTGTGACCGATGCAACATTATCAATATATAGGCAGCCATCTTTATGGACGTAACGCGTCGTGACTTAGATCTGACCGGGACCTGTGTTTGGGTTAGACTAGTAGATACAATATAGTAACCATGGATATGCTACAGACATACACGGTGATAACAGTAGTATCCAGCGCAGTTTATTCTGGGTCCATGTGTTTAACATCCAGCCCACACGCTTTTACCAGTATTCCCGGACAGTATTCCCATCTAGCATAGTTTGACCAATTTTAGTATAATTCTTTAGAGCATAATATATGTCGCATTGGATTTGAATTTGGGCGAGATATTCAAATATAATCTATAGAACAGGATAAATATGGATGTGTTTTAGACCATAACTGGGGATCACTGGGTAAGAATTATAGAAAATAATATACTGTAATAAAGTGCCATGACTGCATGAGTTTTTTTTATGTGTACCTTTCTTTTTAGCGTGGGAGAATTACACTGGAAGCCCTTAAAGGGATTGACTCCCCCGTTCACCTTTAGCCAGACCACCTCACAATAATCCGATGTTACTAACAGGTGTGCATGGAATGACGTGCATGTTTGTCATGGCTACACACGTCACACCTAGTTACGTCACACATGAGGAGCACGACCAGGGGAGATAAGATGCGTGGTCAAGCACTGACCTCTGGCCGCCGGTCTGTAAACCAGGTCGGCCACTATCTGTCATAGCTAGGACACGGGCAAACATTGACCACTGCCTGACCACACACAGGCCTTCACGGATATATCTAATAAATCCCGTCCTTTGGTCCAGTCACCATTGGATGTGAGGTGATCAGGACTCGACGAGGAGCTAACTATAGAGCAGGTGGGTGTCATGGGTGTGTCTTGTTGTGCTAGTTGCTGTTGGATATCTGTAGGAGATAGGAAGGGCTCTGCGGTCGTTAGATCGTAGAGAGAGTGAAATTCTTTCTGGTTCTAAAGCCCTGTTATACTGGATCAAGGATTACTCCCCCACCATAAAGGACGGTATGCCCAAGGCTAAGGTAAGATATATGAATTGTGTTGTGCACATTCTCACTCCACTTAATGTATCGTGTATAGTTTGGTCCTTTAGCATGAAGGTTATTCCCATTGCCTTAATTCATACTACTGTGTATTAGTAATAATGCCATGTTTCCGTTATTGTGAAAACTATAAACCTATACACACATGTAGTCGTATATCTTCTACACAGAGAACAGCAATGAAGGCAGAAAGGGAGTCCAGGTCTTCCTTTCAGAATGACTCCCTTTGAGACTGAAAGGGAGTCAACACTTTAGAAAGAGAGTCAGTGTGACTCCCTTAAGAGGGTCATCGTGACTCCCTTAAGGGAGTCCAGGTCTTGTTTTCAAAATGACTCCCTTTTAGTATGAAAAGGGGTCCAACTCATCTTTGACTCTCTTTGTAAAGGGAATCTCGCTTATATTTGACTCCCTTTATGATGGGAGTAATACATCTAGTATATTTGTAAGGGGCAGTCACTTTTGCTCATAATAATAGGTTTAATAGCTGTTACAAGAGCTCATCTCTCCCCATTACATTTGGTGCAAGGCCTAATAGGGATATTCAAGATCCCTCAATGCACATTTAATAGTCAATTCATATTATTTTATTACAGACTTCACCAGATTATCTTCAATATTATACATTTTCAAAAGGTTATGCCAACATGTGAATAATGCCCTTCTAATTTGGTTGATTCCCATCTATGGTGAAAAAAACCGGGAATTTACTAGACATCGGCTACCTTAAATACATTTTTGTAGAATTCGTTTTACCTCCGATAGGAGGTCAGGTAATAGTATATAATACTTTGTTATCTAGTGAATGAGTGTCGAAGTTTCCGCAGCATCTAGTAAACATGAATCATGTACCTTATTCACAGGTTGGTCCATTTTTAAGACATGCCATTATCGGATGATAACGTTGAAGTCCCCAGCATGTAGACGCTATATACTGTGGTGGAACTTGATAAGTGGATATATGTTATCTTTGGGTGTGTCAGGTACAACAGATCAAAGGATGGACATTCCTAGATAAGACAGACGATATATATATATATGATATAATATGAACATATAATAGGCATTTGTTACAGCTCCACCTAGGCTGGGACATTCTAAATGCACCACTGGCACCAGCGTTATATAATATGAAAAGCTGGTCCGATTACAGTTTGTATATTCCTCACGATAGTGCCCCACTGCAGTCAGTACTCTGGTGGGAACCAGTTACTTCTGGATGGAGCAGCTCATGGATACATGAGCAGGCGGGAGCAGCTTTTCTCTCAGTTGAAACAAAGAAGACAATACTGTGGAACAACCCGTGAGATACCTCTGAGAGAAATGTATACCTGCAATAGTATTGCAATTATCCAGTAATCTGGTTGATCTGATCCGCCTTGATAACTAACCATGAGAGATAATATATATGAATCTATCTATGAACCACAATAATTATTGGTTGTTCTGAATACACTAAGATATTCGTTCTAGCTACAACTCGCATTACACTAATGTTCTCAAGCAGACTGATACGTTCTGGTCAATCCTCCCTCCTATATCTATAGCTTCACATGCCTTGGTGTTATCTCCATATACAACCGGCATGTCACCACTAGAATGGACACTCAACATAGAAGTGGGTTCCTACTATAAATACCCCTTCAACATAGCATTGGATAGGGCCAAAGTCCTGAGTACATATAGCTGAATAACTATAACTGACTGTATGCCGTAGTTAGTAACGCTTATATCAGGGTTAATGATATGCCACACTGAGTGTCTATAATGATTCCCTGGGTTTAATATGAAAGTAGTTGCCCGTTGAAAGACCGGATAGTGCATCAATGACATTATGTACTATGCTCTTTATCGTCATGATGCAACTTTTGTCATCGAGATGCAAGAATGCCACCTTGGTGAATCATTCTAGCATTATGATGACTCAATGCAGCAATGATGTGAAGGCGAGTTACTCACCACACAGCGACAAATGAAGGAGTATAGGTGAGGTTATTGCTCATCTGGGGCCAATAAGAAAAAAAAATGGTCACCAATATATGAGTGAGAGGGCTAATTAGACCTACCTAACATTCTATTCTGCAATCCAGTAGCCACATCTATCAAATTAGATGCCATGGATACGCCTACATACTTAATTACTAAGACACAATCCATCATTATAGTTCACTCTTTCATTTAATCCAGATAAGTTCAACTATGATATCACCAGACTTGATATTAACCTTCTCCTGTATTCCTTCATGAAGAATCAAGGTTGGATCAAGGGTCAAAGGATGTGGCAAGAGCAACTTTGACACCTCTACCAGAGCCACCATGACTCTGCTATACCATAGGGGAAAAATAATATTGCCTTAAAGGGTTAAACCAGTACATTGGCCACTAAGTTGATGCTGTTTTGATCATATTGTTTTATAGAAAGAAGCGATGCCGACTTCAGGAGGTTATGGGGCCATCAGCACAAGGGTATCCGCTAAATCACCCACTTCCTTAACTTTAACTAATTCCATGTTTCGTTTAGGCGCTATCCATAATATCCTACGATAAGTGATGTATATGAGTGCCCTTTCCGGCGCAGTATTAGTATCTTCCATAATTCTATTTCTCAGCTGCTTTCATCATCACATTGAGGTTGCCCTGCATGAACACACACGATTAAAACTCTACTATTGGTGTATTCCAGAAGCGGATAGCACCAAACTATATCTTGTCTCTAGTTCTTTAGAATACTCAAATGTAAATTATTCAAAGGCTATAGAAAATAGCCCTACCTTTACTTTTAGTAAGAGAAAATGAATTTCTTATAATAAGAGTCTCGATAACCATAATACTGAGTACACCGGCGTCCTTTCTGCATACAATCTCTCAAATAGAAAAAAGTTATTGCCATTTCTCATATATATATTTGTGACCCCCAAGTTATTTACATTCCTAGATTGCCCAGAGATTGTATTTTCCATTCCATGAACATAAAATGCGCTACCTTTTTGTATAGTGAGAGAACATATATTTCATATAGAGCTCTTGTAATAAGAGTCTCGAGAACCATTATATTATGTGTGGACATCTTGAAACCAACAACAACAACAGTAAAGTGATATTGATGATTTATAATTTCGTCAACCTACTTTGCTCCCTGCAGGTTGGCCCTATGGACGGTAAGGGCATGGACTCCACCATGGAGCTGGCCTCCATGGGCTCCACAGATGACTTCCTTAATGACACACGGCTCCCCACAGCCGAGGCCGAGCTGCTCAGGGTCGTCAAGGCAGGGGAGGTGGATGAGCTCTTTGAGCACCTCAGGGTGAGGCATCTGTATACTTGTGTGTGGCTATATGTAGACCTATAGATATATATCCGTGATCTGGTTGTTTTTTTAAACAATGATTAGACCGACCAGAAGATTGCACCAAAGTTATCATTAAATCTTTTAATCTGTACTTCTTGGATAGCTATTATGCTACACAGACATTTGATAACTATCCTAAATTAAGTAAACTAAAAACTGACATCAGAGAAGATTTATATATAGATATTATTAATCACAATACTCTTTATGCTATCATTAGATTACAAATTGAAACATAGCTAGTTTAGAACTATTAACCTGGCCGTTTGTGACATCAAACTAATATGGTATTATATTATAGGTCTAGTTTCACCAATGCATTGAAACTCACAATACCCGTTCCATCCAGATGACACCTAGTGCAAACGTTAACGTGATAGACTACCGCGGCCTGTTTATATAGAGAATTACATATAATTAATCACAATACTCTCTATCATTAGATTACAAATTGAAACCCACGATACCTGTTCCATGCAGATGAACCCTGGTGTGAACGTTAACGTGATAGACTACCGCGGCCTGACGCCGCTGAGTATCGCGGTGTGTGCCGAACAGACGGACATGGTGGACGCCCTCCTGGTACACAAGGACATCCGCCTGGAGGACGCCATGCTGCACGCCGTCAGCGGCAGCAACCTGCCCATCATGGAGCGCCTCCTGGGCTGGAGGGAGAGGTGAGTGTAGGCACAGGAGGAGGGAGGCTCAGAGAAACTAAGGCCACTAAAAAAAAGTCATTTACCCATTTCTTTGAGCGCTAAAAAAACGTAGTAAAATGTGACAAATATTGGCATGTTTTGACATCAAATTAAGCCTTATATTGTCTGTAATGCAGTGGATGGAGATGATAAGTTCCTTCATAATTTTCCTCAGTGCTTGGCGATGAGAAATCTTTTTTATTTGAGTGGTCTATTAAAATATGGATAAAGTCTGAATGGATAGTCTACGTATTAGGTATTGTTCAGCCGTCAATGATAAACATGTTTTCAAAACCTTTCTTTAAAATGGTGTTACAGAGCAGCACTGCAGGGTGTGAACGTGGATGCCCCGTTTGAGAGCTCCGACTTCCCCTCCTACATGAGCCCCCTCATGTTGGCCTGCCACAACAATGACTATGAGCTGGTCCGTCTCCTACTCCGACACGGCTTAAACCTCATTGATGAGAACATGGGCGACTGTACGTACCACACAAGTATTATACGTATTCTATGTATGGACTGGTAATGTGTATACATATACACAGTACCAGAAGAGTCCCTTCTATGTCACCTTCCCATTAATTTCTTCCGAATAAGACCCCTGCCGCATCCCAACCTCAGCTGGTGACAGCATTTGTGAACATTGCAACAAGATTCGTGAAATATTGCAACAATTAATCTTCTATTTTGATGCAGATTTTAGAGCCCATCCCAATTGGGTTTTACTAAAAGGGTATATTTTTAATATGAAAAGTAATCAGACAACCCATTACGCTATACCTTGAATACGTGTTAATATGGTGCTATTATTCTACTCGTTATCAAAAGACACACATTATTATAACTTTAAAGGGACTTGCTACTTGTCGCAGGATTACTGATGTTCTATTGATTTTGGCATATAACTCAGGATTATGATAGTTTGATTTATTATCTAATAGAATATCAAAAGAAATTGCCATGTCACGGTACTAACTTTCATGATACGGCCATTTGAGCAAAGGAGTACCTTAACTATAGAAATGAATAGGAAAACAGCATTTTCACATTATCTGTCATGGATAATCCCTTTCTTCTATAAATATTACAACCAAACCTTGGGAATATATCATGGACATCCATACAAACATTTTAGGACCAATAAAACAGGGGGTCACCGATGAAATGAGAAAGGCATGAATTTTGGAAAAATGTTTCTTTTGCCTTAACTATAGGATCCTATGGGTGTCCTAGCAGTGAATATATGTGAACAATGGAGGTATAATGTCAAAATAGCAAATATAAATAGTTTATTTAGGGAAAGTGGTCTATGTAGGAATATGAATACGGCTTAAAGAATACTTTTCATGAGCTTCGATTTTTGCCGCCAGGTGGCTTCTGTGTAGGAACCAGCAATTCCCTTTAACGATGGGGTTTTGTGAGTATTGTCATCGAATATTAATTTTTATTTCTTAGATTGGGTCGGCTCATTTCCTTCCAGATAGCGAAGAATCAAATCTGAGCATTTGGGAACATGTGAAGCGTAATACATTTCTTAACGTTCTAGATTTTTACTGCTGCCTCACAAGGATTGAAGTTTAGATAATTTACACCCTTAGGTTCATTATCTCCCCTAGTAAAGATTGACATGTTTGGTTGCGGTCATTCTCCAAGACAATTCTTCATATCAAGTTTGGAAAGCTAAAACCAATCAATCAAATCGACGGTAGATCATTTAACTGTCTCACCTAATTCAAATAAGAATCAACTATTGCCTATGATACAAGGGACTGTGCTATCTGTTCCAGGTTTGCGATTGGGTTTGATTAAACTGTATAAATATTGTGTCCTTGAATATAACAAATGTATTTACAAAGTTTTGTCTGAACTATTTATCCCTTTGACTATTTTGAACAATTTTAAGCCCCTGGTTATGTGACACTATTAAAGGGTAAGTGAATATATATCATCCCAGCAAATTAGTATGGTACTGTGTGAGGATGTGTGATGCTTGTTCTATAGCACTGTAGCTTTTTAGGATTACACATCATAGCATAGTAACTATTTCAAAAAGGTTGTGTAAACATATTGCGACCCCTCGGGGATGGGATGGGAAATTTCGCCCAACCCCCCGTTGTTAGTGTGATAATACACATTTGCTGGGATGAGGCTTGCTGGTGCACAGATCCTACCTGTAAATCTACTTTAAAATTACTGCGTATCATGCATTGTCTATTCTATGTTGAGATATACCCTCGGAAACCAAGAGCGTAAGGATAGGGTCATGGTGATAGGGACGTGTTTGGTATATTATGGTTCAACACTGTTTAGTTATATTTCTTCAATGTCCCCAACCCTACTCATATGGTATTCAGTTTGTCATAGTGGACCCTGGAAAGCGGTACTAATATTAGAAATGTGCAACTATCTATTTCTGGTGTCATAGTGTCCAAAGGTTATGGGATATGTCAGTTTACGTATAATATCAAAGTAGTTCGGCTAGCAAGAAGAAATCCCCTCACATAACAAGAAATTGTATCTTTCACGCATCAGTGCAATTGTATCATAATATCATCCTATGTATTTCCAGTTGGCATTCAGTACTTGGAATTCAGATGCACTTCAAATTATGATTAGTAGTTTATCTTAGTATTACACGGGGTAACGGTTAGGTGACAATGTGCATGCATTGACTCAGCTTTAGACCACCATTTTGAAGATTTTTGTAAAGGAATTTAGTTCTGTGGATTAGCAATAATCTCTCGCATATGCAATAAACTATCGCTAAAGAAACGATTCCCTTAACAACTGAACATTACAGCCTAGGTGAACCTGTAAAATATCCTACTAGTAGTTCATGGTTTTCCAGTAGTGCTTGCTCTCCGCATGGTGTAGACTGTCTTGCTGTACACTTGTAGTGGGTTCGCATGATATAGAGAATGCAATTTTTCTAGGGCAATGTAATGCTTGTGTACTAATTTATGTTTAATATTGCTGTCACTAACAATGTTCAGACTATTTTTTAATCTTTACAAATTACCTTATTCTGCACCCAAGACGGCGGTCTATGTCTTACAATGAACTTCCTGCATATTAAAATGTTATACAGTGTATGTGTAATATTAAGAGATCTATCTTTAAATGAGTTCATTATGTTCAGTGAGATGGGTAATGTCGTTTGTTTTGCAAGTGAACATATATCACCAACTCTGTAGCCTACATGTATTAACATTGATAATAGTTGTAATAGTGAATTTCCTCCAAACGCCCAATCCCTATCCCCATAATTATGTAAATCTCAACCAATTAAGTGGAGAAAAGTTAACGATATAAAGAAGATCATTCCCAACCGACACCAAATCTTCTACCTCTAGACCTTTAGATTAAATATCCATTTCAGATGCAGCCAATAACGATGCTGTAGGGGAGACCCTGGAGATGGGTAGGGCCCGGATAGATAACTACAGGGCCCACGCTAGTCCCGTGTACATGTGTCTGACGAGTGACGACCCCCTCTTCAAGGCCTTCCTCTACGCACGTGCCGCCGAGAAACTGGCCTACAGTGATCCCATATTCAAGGTACAGGACCAGGTCTAGAATTTTGAAAAAGGGGGTAGGGGCTGTTGTTTAAAATAATCACTCAATATATTTTACATTGAAAGAAAATGCACCTTTTGGGCAAACAAAGGGGCGTGCGCCGCGTCCGCCCTGTTAATCCGCGGCTGAAGTATAGGTGCTTCCCCTTGATGCGACAATCGCACCTTTTCTTGTGGTGTTTTAGTTAGATTAAAGTGTTTAGAGGATAGCCTCATTCCACGCCATGCACTTTCTTTAAGTTGTAATCTTTAACTTTACTTTATAGGATGACTATGAGGAGTTAAGTCAAAACTGCAAGACATTCGCCGTCCAAATACTGGACGAGTGCCGGACCACAGAGGAGGTAAGGCCCATGTAAAACATAACCCTTTAAGGCGAAATCCTAGTATCTCAAATTAGCATATAAACCGCCACTAGTTTCCCTGAATTATCCTTATATAAAGGGCCGCGCAGTGCTGCTTTTAGTATGCTATGCCCTTGGTCGTCAAGATGCATTAATCCGGCCCCTGGCGATTTTACTCACCAAATCCGCAGTTATGACATTGTTTGACCCTTGCACTGTTAGAAGTAAGTAGTGTTCCTGTACAGCAACTGTTGGGGGCAACTTTGGTTCCAGTAAATTCTGCTGTAGACCTACAGTAGAATCTACTGTAGACGCAGACCTGAGTTCTAAAAAGGCTCACATATTCAACATCTTGGAGATTTGAACCCTCATGTTCCAATCCATAGTCCTGAACCATGACCACTACACCAGTGAATCCATGTCAGGTGCATTGAAACACCTCCTACTTATGTGTGAATGGTAATGAGGTCAACACAGGATCCCTGGGGACAATTTTAGAACTAGACTTTTCATGTCTTATGGGTTAATATGAAAATTACTAATAAATACACACTAACATACGAGTCTCCAATACAGCTATTTTTATCAGACCCCTTTAGCACTCCCAGGAATGAGATGCCCGGTCTGCGTGGTCAGAGCATCAAAGATGGTGGAGTTGTTATTATTGCTCCAACAGAGAAGGCAAGATTGCCTTATTTCTAGTGACTTGTGAATGCTTAAATTTACACATGATGATCATGAGCAATTAACAAGGCTGTAACTATTCATTGTTTGATGTAAAACCCACAGACTAGTGAGAAATATGGGTTTTGTGATTTCATGGTGATGCCCGTAACACACTGCCACTGATGCCCGTAACACATTGTCAGTCCATGAAAGTGATGCTCCGTAACACAATTCTTTTGGTGTATATACATGTGCAGGCAGGATCACAGCAGCCAGGGGTAATGTAGCACTGGCCCCTCTCACCCTTCCAACTCAGACAAAACAGGTCCTATTAACATGGTTGGGGACAGCATTGGGCAGGGTCAAACACATCACAGTGGCCATGGCAGCGCTATTTTGAACTCCCTACAGGCTATGGCCTGTACCTACAAATATTTCCATTGATAACTACTGAAAATACAATAAAGCTATCAAGCTATGGCACATATCCCCGTGGACAGGGCATCACAGAAAAGTGTTACGGGCATCACAACAAATACTTTGATATGTGGCAAGGGCATCACTCATTAGTTCTAAGATGTCCAATACAGTGAATTTAGCCTCCTATTGCAGTGCAATTACTATCCAGATTGTTTGTATTGATATTCAAGTCATACATACTGAATTGTACAACCTGCCAACCTCCATAACACCCTCAAAACTAACCAAAACAAGCCTCCATTCAACCTGCCATCCGCCATCTTTGATGCTCTGACCACGCAGACCGGGCATCTCATTCCTGGGAGTGTTTAGGAAGGGTGTAGTGATATTATCAGCAGAGCCCGCAGGCTAACCTGGCTATTATGGTGGAACTATTTCTCCAAGTGTACCAAACCATTCTGTAGTGAAAGGACTATGGCTCATGCTGTGAGTCTCTGTCAAGTGGCACTCAAGGCCTGACCTGTCCGGTGTTCAATCAGGTGAGACAGTGTAAACCACCTGGCTGACTGCTGCCTCTCACCCGTGAGGGTAGTGGGGGATTCAGATACATTTGTTTGTCCAGCACTCTATGTTAATGCAATCCTAGGTGGAGTGAAAGAGTTTCACAGGGTCAGGTGAGACGGAGATGACCAATTGGGGTCTTATAAGTGGTCAGAGAGGGTCATTGAGTGAGTAGTCCTATTGATCAGTCCCAATAGACAGTAACCATGAATTGCAGACCCTAATATATATATATATATATAGGTCAGTGTCCCCCCTCTGATTTGCTAATAATTAGGGCGGACTACTTTCCTGTAGGTGGACAGGGTCAATACAAGAATATTTATCAGCATAGTGTGCGGCTCTCTCTTTGTTCTAATGTATCAACCTCGCCAAATGATAATAAATGTACTAATAAGGACTGAACTACCATTAGTTGGAGTGCAATCTTTATTGCCCCATAGATGTTTTTCAAAGTAAATTTTACTATCTTTCATGCAGATTGTTGAGATACACTGGTCTTATCCTCTGCATATTTTCAATAGTAACATTTCAGTGTACCAAAATATATTATACTTTAGAATTGCATCAGGAGAAATGTAGTTTGTGTGAGAGTTTCCTGCCGGGACTGGAACTGCTGACCCTCAGACTACATCTCCCACGGCTCTACCAACTGAGCTAGAGGGGCAATCACTTATATGTAGCCTGCATCAATAGGCTTTTGAAAAGATCAGGTCATATTTGGGCTGTGTAGTATGGTACTCCCTCCAACCTCTCTGCCCTCTCTCCCTCTGGTTGCTGGCTATGGGATTCGAACCTGCATCTACAGTAACAGAATTGTATGTGTACAGCAAAAGTTGCTGTATTATCTTTTACAGCTAAAGTACTGTATAGTTACAGCACATATTGCTGTTCACGAACAACAACTTTTTACAGTGTGGGTTTTGCCTCATATATAGGGTCGGCATGATGCATGAATGCATGAATGCAGCTCTGGTATTTATGCATCCTGGGGACGGATAAAGGACATCGTCCACCAACGTACCATGTGGCCATTGATAATAAACTAATAACACAATAATATGTACCTCTAACAATGGCTGATAAATCGTCGTTTTCCATTGTTATAGACTACATCACAAAGAAATACACTATATCTCCTCTGTTTAGGTTCGTCTCCTGTTGGCCCAGCCTCACGATTTTAAGGAGACGGAGGTCGCATCCTCAGGCGTCTACCCTAGACTGGATCTTGCAATCGCATTTGAAATGAAGGAGGTATGTTTCATACATGTATAGGACTTCCATGAATAAGTGTTGCTTAATCTTGTAATATGTTAAATGTAACATTATAGACCAGCAATGAACGTCCCGGTTTCCGTGCACAACCTAAATTATACTGAGCTTAAAGAATGATAAAATGAATCAATATTGTACACAAATCACTTTTAGCCTGTATCGTAACCCCATAAACGTGATTTTGCAATTGCTTCGCCTAGATTCACATTAACCAGTTGAAGTCATTCGGGCCTAAATTGCGACATATAACATTATGCTATGTATTGGTTGAGAGAGATCGTTTTGCATCTCAATGAGGACCAAAGAAGAAAAAACATATCACGAACGCATTTTTAAATCACCAAATGAGTAAATTCAACAATAAAAAGGGAGAAAAAATCTCAAAAACTGATGGCTTTACATGTGTGTGCTACTCACAGTTCATCGTCCACAAGAACTGCCAACAAGTGCTGCAGAACATCTGGACCCTGGAGCACCCCAACATCATGTGGATGCCCATGGCCTTAAGGATCCTCTACTTCATCCCACACCTGCTGCTGCTGCCCTTCGTCTACCTCATCTACTTTTTCGCCCCCTGTGCTCCCTTCCTTAACTACTGGAAGGCTCCGATGAATAAGTTCCTTGGTGACCTGGTGTCTTACCTCACCTTCGTTGGACTGCTGTTTTACACCATTGTCAACTCAGATGTAAGTGCCATGTGTGAAACCACATATTTTATTCTATTTGTAGGCTGTATTAAGAATAATATTTGATCTCAACTAAGTTATTTAAAATGATTTTAGTTACTATGCCGGGGAGTGTTTCCTTGTTGATGTACATCAAGAATCAATCATAGAAGTATTGAGTCCATTTTGCTCATCGATTCATTGACTGTTTCTGGTAGTTCTTACATTGCATGCAATTAACACATTTTAGTTATCACGTAATAATCTAATTGACATAATATTATCTACATAATCAAAATCAAATTCATCATCAGTATTACCTGCATGACAGACTTTATGAATACAACTCTCTCTCTATATAATTTCTATCCGATTTCTATCATTGCAGCTCTCAGTTCAGGCGCTAAAGACGAGGGCGCCGACCATTAACAACGGCGTGGACGTGGTGCTGTGGGTGTGGATCCTGAGCTACCTGTGGGACCACGTCAAACTCTGGTACTTCGCAGGTATCAAACCCTACATGAAGGACTGGTGGAACATATACACCCTAGCCATGACCCTGGTCTTCCTCACCTCCATAGCCGCCAAGGGGGCCTCCTACTTCTTCGTGTTGAGAAACGGTTCCTCGTATGAGTCTGAGAGTCGGGACTATTGGAATTGGGACGACCCTATGCTGGTCTCAGAGGCCTTCTACTCGTTTGGAGTGATTTTGGCCTTTGGTCGCATCCTTCAGTTGTTCACAGTGAGTCAAATTTTCGGACCCCTGCAGTTGTCTCTGGGTAGGATGATGACGGACATGTTTCAGATGTTGACCTTTATCATGATCGCCATATTTGCCTTTGCTGCTGGCATGTCCCGGCTGTACATCTACTATGCAGGGGCGGTGCGGATACGTGGTGGTACCACTGACACCCAGCCTGAATTCTTCAAAGAGTGAGTACCTTCTATAGTCTTATACCTAAGCTAGAATAATTATATTCAGCACAACAGTGGAAATATGACCACTCGAGTAAATTTGGTTCTAATTAATAAGTCATGAAAAATTAAGTAAAATCCCGTTTTAATAGGTCTTAATGCCATGCATAATTTGTGAGGAGATTGGTTACCCAAACTACTGACACCATTACTTCAATTTGATACATGTGGGCATTTTATAATGAAAATATAAATATCAGGAAATCACAAAAAGGGACGAGAACCAAGTTTGAGTGACCTATGAAATCGTAGAAGTATTAGCATGAAGGCTTTATATATGCATGTACATGTTTCATGTTCAAATTGGGCATTTGAATGTCCTTATGGTCCCTACAGTGTCGGTTTAGATATGTGCTTCCCATTTCCTTTTAAACTAAAAGTGACTGAAACTCTTTCTAATTGTATAATTCACTAGCCAAACACAACTCTAGCACCAGTATGAGAAGTGCCTCCAATCATAGAACGGGATTGGAAACAGCTATTGTAAGACATCTCGTAGACGCGTACATAATGACTGTATTATGGTTACAGTTCTGTCGCCTGCTAAAATGGGCCATTTGGCAATGTTTATACTACTTACAATAATCGTTGACTTTCGCCGCGGTGTTTAATAGGCTAAAGCAACAGTCACACCGTCAATATTTGTTTGGTTTTAGCAATGAACACAAACATCTACACAATACATCATACATCATATAGGGCAATAAGGCATATTGTTATCATAATGATATCATAATTATAATGATAGAACCTGGATCATGCATTGTGAAGTCATTAGCTGTTGGCCGATGCTATCCGCACGCCACAGGCGTGCGAATAGCGGCCGCTATTCGCACGCCCACAGGGTGCGAATAAGAGCCCTTATTCCCACACTAGGTAGGGTCTGCATTATACTTCTTATTCCCACACCATATAGGGTGTGCAACACAGTTCTTATTGGCACCCTATCCTATACTTGTAGTCCTATGGGGTGGCAATCGGGGTGTGAATTAGGGCCATTATTCACACCCTATATAGTGTGTGAATTGGAATCCTTATTCCCACACTGTGTGGGGTGTGAATAAGGGTATTTATTCACACACCATACAGGTTTGGTCTGGTGTGTGAATAAGAACTCGTATTTAGTGCCTACACAGGGTTTGGATAAGGGTTATTATTCACACACTGGGTAGGGTCTGAATAATAGTTCTTATTCCGACACTATATAGGGTGTGTAGTACAGGTCTTATTGGCACCCTATACTAATACTATACTTATAGGTCTATAGGGTGGTGATTGGGGTGTGAATTAGGGCTGTTATTCCCACACTGTGTGGGTGTGAATTAAAGGGGTTATTAGTACCCCATGTAGGGAATGTGCGAATAAGTATGCTTATTTGCACACTGGGGAGGGTGTGAATTACAACTCTTATTCCCACACCGTATGGGCTGTGTATAAAAGCTGTTATTGCTACACTAAGTTGTAGGACTACAGGGATTCCGGGGAAAACTTTTGAATCTTAGAATCAAGTCATCATATTAAAAATCAATAATCTTAAAATTACTTATCTTAAAATTGATAATCTTAACACCAGGCCTAGACCCCGAGCATCGAAAAAATAGTGACTTGTCCTGGAACCGAACCCTGGCCTCCCACACAACAGGCAGGCACCATACCTACTGCTCCACAAGGGCTATTGGTAATAGCCATGGATTTTTACATGTAGTCTTTCCTGCACCCTACTGGGTGTGGGAATAAAGATCATTATTCACACACCATGGGTGTGGGAATAACAATATTATTTATTCCACACACCAATCCACACCATATAGGCCTAAGTAGGGTGGCAATAAGACCTGTAATGCAACCCTATATGGTGTGGGAATAAGAACCGTTATTCAGACCCTACCCAGTGTGTGAATAAGAGCTCTTATTCGCACCCTGTGGGCGTGCGAATAGCGGCCGCTATTCGCACGCCTGTGGCGTGCGGATAGCGCTTGCCATTAAGGCCCAATAATCTTAAAATTACTTATCTTAAAATTGATAATCTTAACACCAGGCCTAGACCCCGAGCATCGAAAAAATAGTGACTTGTCCTGGAACCGAACCCTGGCCTCCCACACAACAGGCAGGCACCATACCTACTGCTCCACAAGGGCTATTGGTAATAGCCATGGGTTTTTACATGTAGTCTTTCCTGCACCCTACTGGGTGTGGGAATAAAGATCATTATTCACACACCATGGGTGTGGGAATAACAATATTATTTATTCCACACACCAATCCACACCATATAGGCCTAAGTAGGGTGGCAATAAGACCTGTAATGCAACCCTATATGGTGTGGGAATAAGAACCGTTATTCAGACCCTACCCAGTGTGTGAATAAGAGCTCTTATTCGCACCCTGTGGGCGTGCGAATAGCGGCCGCTATTCGCACGCCTGTGGCGTGCGGATAGCGCTTGCCTTAGCGGCCTTGCTTATTCCGGTATACGATGTATAATATGCTTGCTAGAATTATCTCATGATGCTTTGCATATTCCAATAACACCAGTATCTAAGTGTGTGCCCATGGACAGGATGATTTACTTTTTTTAAAGAATAAGAAAAGAACATGATACTATAGCCATATACTGCTTACATCAGTTTCAGCATGACTTTCCGCACCCTGTTCTGGGACATATTCGGCTTCGGTTCCCGTGACGACCCCAACCTGTACGTCAACAACCAGTGTTCTAACGGCACGGCACTGTGCCCTGCCGAGGGTAGGGAGCACGTGTTAACAGAGAACATGGGATTCGTCATGTACGGCCTCTTCCATCTCATCGTCATCACCACCATGCTCAACATGCTTATTGCCATGATGGGTAACAGTATGAACAGCGTCATGGTAAGTCTAACTAATATTTACTTCATCAATGATACAAGTTTATACCAAAAAAATAAATCCATATGTCACACTTTCATGCATGAGATTGAGTTTAGTTTCACCCGATCTTGTCGGTGACAAGCTAGGACATCAAGTTTGCACTGATTGTAATACATGAACTATCATCATAATTGAAGGATCATTGATCCCAGTGTAAGACATAAAACATTAAGCCCGTAGATACTTTGTTCTGAATCTCATGACTATTATCATACAGGAAAACTCGGACCGTGAGTGGAAGTTTGCCCGCTCCAAGTTGTGGGTGTCTTACTTCGATAGGGCGTCAGTGCTGCCCAACCCCTTCAACCTGATCCCTACTCCATGGGACATCTACATGCTGGTCCGCTGGGTGCTCTCCTGTAGGTCTGACGACGAGGAGGCGGGCTGGGACAGGAATGTATGTATATAAACGCTGTACTAACTACGGAGCCCTGCAAGTGATTTCTCCCTTCCATATGTTTATCCTGCCATCTTCTTCTTTACACATCCGCCAAGTGACTTTTCCATCTTGGCATTTTAAAACCTCCAAGATGAGTCCCAGCGATAGGTGGTTCCTTCAAAAAAGGATAACAGAGGCGTAGGAAGCAAATCGTCATTGGGGGGGCCCAGGGGGGGCCTACTCCAACCACATTTAAGTATCAATATTTATGCATGATCCATCATATACACATTACATTAGATTGTATGGCAAATATGTATTTGAGCTCCCTCTAGTTCTGATTTGGGGTCACACCCCCCTCTGTCTCCACTTTTTCCTATGCGGGAGAGGTAAGGTTTAAAAATTGTGTGTATTATATTACAAGTCTTGCCAATAGTTTTTTTTGGGGGGGGCCCAAACATATTCAGGCCCCCCTCCTCGGTGATTGGGGGGGGGGGGGCAGGGCCCCCCTGGCCCCCCCTTTTCCTACGCCACTGGATAATCTAAATGTATATCAGGTCAGGAAGTAGATATCACTGTGGTACCCTGTGGTAGAGAGATGTTGCGTTTAATATCCAGTTAAACACTGGAAAGTAAGCCTCCGATTCTGTAAACAGTTGTTTCAAAAGGATATTGTACTTTGTATATGGGTGACGTTCTGTGTGGCTTTTGAAATTCGACTTGATGGCTTAAATAGCTTAGGGGCATAGTAATAAGACTAGGCATCCAATGGATTATATTATCTGCTCTGGTACATGGACAGACACAGTTTATGACGTATAGCGCTATGTCATTTAGACGTAAACCTATAATGAACTATAATTATTTTTCAGCTGTGCTGTTATAGAATCGACTCTGATGAACGTAGACAACAGAAAATGGATCAGGAAAAATACAGGGTATGTATATATTCTCATTATATACCATAAATATCAGGGGAAGGAGGAACACGTTAAAGTAATAAAGGTTTATACATGTAGGGTGACCTTGAAGTGGGCACTTGATTCTGAGGCTATTTAAGTGGTGTTAAAGTTTGTGTGTCATTCTTTCCCCCAAAAAATTAACATTTGAAGGTTTCACTGTCCATCTCAAGGTATATGTACGACTCATGGTGAATCTACCCTATCATGGATATGGCAGCTAGGGCGTGAGAGGCATCATTTCATTGGGGGTATGGGGACGGAAGCGCAGTTTCCTCTTCTGTTTATCTGTTTATGGCCACTGACGAGTATGGAACTATTGTCACCACTTCTACCTTTACTTTGGCAGGTGCTGCTAATTTCCCTCATGAAGCGTTTCCTGAGTCAGATAGATGGTGACGAGGAGAAAGAGACAGTCACCCCAGAGATGCTCGAACTGGTCAAACTGGAGGTCATCAAAGAGATATACCGCGCCACCTCCATCACAGGCAACGACATCACAGCAGGCCTCGTAAGGGGGCGATCCAGCAGATATGGGGTGAATACGGGAGACTTGAGACTAGTCTGATTGGGACTTTAGGGATCAATCCTAATATATAGTCGTGTTGTTGGGTGCTTTTAGCGTGGGGTCCAGAAATGTTAGTGCAATTAAAACTCTCGTATTTTTGTATTTGTGGAGCTAATGAAAAATAGTCATAATTGATAAGTCGGCCATATTTTCTAATGAATAAAGCATTCTTGGTAACTAGCTTTGCGAATTGCAAAAATAGTTTGTTTACGATACAGAGCTTGAAATCACCAAAATTCTGCCCAACATACCCACGTTTTGGCTGTAGAGGGCGGGAGGTCTTTGTTATTATGTAGGCTGTAGACCTTCTCAATTTATAGCTTGATAATTGGATCACCAATTTACAATTTACATTGTCTAGTATTGCAAACATAATATCCTAAGGCCAATTTATGTTTTTGTGTTCAGGTATCCCGACCCACCCTAATTTTTTGTCCCTAATTGATATAGGCCTAGTGAATACTTATTATCATTGTTTTAAGATCGTCGTTTTACTAAAAACATTTTTTTTGCTAAAATGTATTTATTCTTGTAAAACGATGAGAAATGGGTGAAGTGGCCATCAAAAAGCCTTAAAAAAGTATTTAGGAAAAAAAAGAATCGACCTGCTGACCCTATATATTTTGACCATGTTACCTGAACACAATTTTCTTCAGGCCTAATACATAGCACAACATGACAACAGCATTAGTATAGATGTAAAGTAGGTATTTATTTCCTTTGCAGAGAGTTCCATCGCCGGTGATATATGACGGCAGTGTGAAACCAACGGGAGCTAATGGAGTTCCATCTGCATATATTTAAGTAGTATTACTTCAACATTTATTTACTCATAAATTAATCATACATCATACACCATCGAAATCATCATCTAGTGTTTCAGATATTGAAAATAATCATAAAGTCATTCATGTTGTAATGTCCAATTTCTGTTGTGACACGTGGACAACATTGTTCTTCATGATCAGCCTAGACATGATCCATGGATAGAAAAGATATTCGTGTAATGAATCAATGTGAAATAAAGGTAGATTCAGGACTTTGATAAGGATGTTGTCCCTTAGACCTGTGTTATAAAGGATATATCCATTGGAAAGTCAATTGAATAATCCATAGTCTAAGATCATCTGCTACAGAGTGTATACATATCCTGTACTAGAGGGATTCATATTCAAGCAAGTCAGCGACACGCTAGCGATGACTGTGTTGTATTAGATCCTTTCTGTGATGGTGATATTGATCTAATTGGATAGATGGAAAAGAAAACTGTCAATAAATGTGAATGCTCAAAACAGAATGAGTTGTGTTTTGTAAAATCAGTAGCCTAATATATATCTCCGTCCAATCCCCTCGTTCAGTATATGCCTTAGGTATATCTAAGGGAATACGCAATAAACACATGATATTACTAACTCTTACATATACCAGTTTAACTTCCATTGACCATTCTATAAAACATGACCAAAGTTCATGTTAATGATTCAGATTAAGAATGTTCTTCAAAGTCCGCAGTTGTTTCTTAGTGTAGAGCTCGGCCAGGTCCTTCTTCAGGGATTTATACATATCCTGACGTTCATTGAGGAACGCTGATCCAGAGTCCTGAGAATGGTGGCAGATCTTTTGATAGAACTCAGCTGTCTCCTTCACTACCACCTCCCATGGCGTTGGATCCCACCCCAGAAGCCCTGTTGCCTTGCTGATATCAATGGGACCCCTCTCCACCGAGGGGTAAATCTGAAGTACTGCATCTGAATCTGAATAGTCAATTAGGCCTTCTGGCATAGTCAATTTGGACCCATCAGGATCATTGTCTGTTCTACCAACGGCAGTATGGAGATCACAGATGAACTGATCCAATGTTGGATTCTCCCTGCATGCCAAATTAAATGACTGATTTGTTACACTCTCGATCTCACTTGGAGACATCTCAAACAGAAGTTTTGCTATCAACTTGGCTATGTCTTTTACATAGACAAAACTTAATAGTTTATGCCTACATGCCATGGGCAATAGTACTCTGGTTTGTGTAGAGATTGCCAGCTGGAGCCAAGCTTGGTATTGCCACCATCTGTCAGTGCCATCTCTGGGACCAATCACATCAGCCAGGCGCAGTACAACAAAACTGCAGCAATCCCCCTCCACTCCTTTTAAGTACCCTTCAATGGCTTCTTCACATTGTAACTTCTCATGGCCATAGTCGTCTTCACTGGCCAGACGTTGGCGTTCAGAGGAGTCTTGTGGTGGTCTGATGGCATCTGTTTCCTTAGTGTGTCCACTGTGGGATTTCTCAGCACACACTTCATACACTGAGTCTGTACTGATGTAGATATACAGCTCAGTGTGGGGTGCTAGCATGTGTACTGATTCCTCCACCATAAAGGGTTCAAACCCACTAAAGTCCAACACAGCAGATATCTGGATATCCTCAATGAGTTTCAGCAGTGGTCCACATGAGGAGAGGGGCTTTCTCCTATCATGCCTTATTGTGGTCACCCTGTCCTCAAGCAGTTCTGATTTGTCCCAATCCCAACTCCTCCCACGATTGAGGAGAGTCACAGCTGTGCCAGGGCGTGTGTTCAGTATTGCTAAAACTGTCTCAGCACCTATGAAGCCATTTCCACCTAACACGAGCACGTGCTTAGGTGACGACATGACATCTGCATGGAACCTGGAAGGCCTATACTTGAACTGCACGTGGTTGGGCAGAAACAGGAAGTAGGGTGAATGTCGACTGTCTGTAGTCGGCGACCCTGGCCTTTCTCATACAGGTGCAGCTGGACACCAGTAGGCGGCGTGCTTCTGCTCTCCCACACAAGATGGCGCGGCATGTGCCTTGGGAAGTCGGCCCATGCAGCATGCAGGTGCATGGCTCCTTGCAGCTCGACCGTTAGACGCCTGAGACGTTACCTCAGGTGCACAAGCCACAGGCTACCTCAGGTACACAAGAGACATCAGCCATTCGGGATTCACTTGCTGCTGCAGCAGCAGATGCATCTGTCATGCTTCTTATATGTTGGGTTTGTTTGGCTGTGCTGTGTACCTGGGGCCCGGACCTGGGGTGTCATGTCCCAGCAAGTCGGGCTCCAACATCCCGTTTGTCGCACATATCGGTGGCTATCTGTTGGGGACCGTTTTTAATGCATTGTTTTTGCTTCAATTAATCAGTTGACTCAGCTTCTGGTTGCCGGTGGTCCCACTTATCGGCCCTCTTATTTGAGGGACGGAGATAGCCGGGAAAAAGGGACATGACTGTACTAGTGGGCCTAATTGAGTAATTACACTAAGTTACAGAGACCACAACTCAAGTATTCATTCTGTACCTCAGGTACACAATGGGCATGCTAGCTACTGTACCTCAGGTACACAGTGGTCACCTTGCAGTGGCGGATCCAGGATATGGAAAAGGAGGGGGCGCGCCCCCTTTTCTTGGTAAAAGGAGGGGGCGTACCCCTTATTTTTGGGCTGAATTGGGGTGTAAAAATGACAAATAAACTCTTAACTACAGGCCAAAAGGAGGGGGCGCGCGCCCCCGCGCCCCCCCTCTAAATCCGCCACTGCCTTGTGTACCTCAGGTACACAGTGGGCATGCTAGCTACTGTACCTGAGGTACACAGTGGTTGTACATGCCCGCAGCCTGCAACCGTCGCCCACACCCACCTGCTCTCCCACACCCACCTGCTCACCCACACCCACCTGCTGGCCTGAAATGGAATAGCATACATGTATGACACATGACTTTAGGGTACTTTTTAACAAGGAATTCATTTTTGATGCCAGAATGGACCAATGAATGATTATGACAGAATACTATATCTAAGTACATGATAAGCTACAGATTCAGCTTACCCTGAGTCATCATTGAGGCCACTCACACGCTCAATCTTTTTTTCCTTCAAGGTACCCCAGGTACACAGCAGCCAACCAAACCCAAAATCTATTACAGGCACAACAGATGCATCTGCTGCAGCAGCAGGAGGATCCTGATTGGCTGAAATATCCTGTGTACCTGAGGTAGCCTACTATTGAGTGTACCTGGGGTAACGTTAGTCTCAGGTGTTTAATGGTCGAGCTGCTGAAGCCGCTGCTGATATTCTTCTTTCATAAGTGTTATTTGCTGAAATCTATTAATTGAGCCCTCTCTCAACTGGAGACCCATGCTGAAACAATCATTAATAGCTGACTATATAATGTACGTGTCTAGCTAAACATTGTAATGACGTGTGAACATGTGGTATAGTAATTTTACAGATCGTTCCAGGTATGGAGGATGCAATTTCCTTAACAACAGCTGATCTGGTTTCATCTTAGAACATGGCCGAACTGTTTATAGTGCCAAACGAGACAAAGTCAACCCAATCATCGACATAGCTTGAGTACCCAAATATAACGACCCTCAGTTTTCAAAAATATGAAAGCAATTAATAATATAAGGGCAACCATGGGACAGAGCTCCTTCTCTAGGCACTGTTTGTCGTAATAATTTATAATACCCCCTTATCAGTAAAGACCCCTAACCTTGAATATCTATATCATGCATTCTGGGGGCTTCACATAGGTACTTTATTTATGACTCAACTCCTACCAGAAGTAATTATCATGATACATGTATCAGTTTTCATATTACTACTTCTAGTAGATGAAGAGACTTAATTAACCCATCTAAATGGAGCACAGCACATACTGAATGCAACTTTTTCTAAATATTATCAACTTGATTAGTAATTCAATTCACATTTGTGGTCAGGGTCCTGTTTCTCCGCAAATTTTCTTCCATAAATTTGCGGAGGTCCCCAAATATATATGGAGCTCCGTATATGCTTAATTGCTAAAAAACGATATCCATATATTATATTTGCGGACCTCCATAAATATATGGAGGGTGTAATTACGGACCTCCATAAATTTGCAGACCTCTGCATATTCATGGAGAAACAGCATCCAGACATGACATTTTTATTTTACATACCACACCTGGATGGTGTTTCTCCACAAATCTGCGGACGTCCGCAAATTTGCGGACATCCGCAAATATATTTATGGAGCTCTGCAAATTATGCATTTTTGGTGCTTAAGCATACAAATACGGACCTCCGTATATATTTGCGGACATCCGTATATATTTGCGGACATCCGTATATATTTGCGGAGCTCCGCAAATTTGTGGAGAAACGGGACCCTGTTGTTTATCAAATGTCAGTCACTGTGATAACCAGCCTCCCTGCTGAGAGGTTGCGGTCACACACATTCCGGTAGACGGTCAATCTGATTTTGAAAATGGTATTCCGAAGAGTGTGATGTGGATCTATTTTGGTTTCCTCCTCATTTGATCTGCTCTAGTCATCGTTGGCAATATGTCGACCATAGCGGATGTATACAGATATGATATATTGCAAAGCAATACAAATTACTTTATATGCAGTTTAGCTATGGCAGATATGATTGGAGGGAGTGTTTCCCCATGGTTATTATCCACCAAACCACGAGGGACCATGCCATCTGCATCATTGTGCATCTCTATATATCTGTCTCATAGAGAAGCGTATAGGATTTGTATCATCCTTCTGTAATATTGCCATCATAATGTTGATGACAGTTGACAGGTTCGTCTATATTGCCTACCCCCTTAGATATGATCACTGGGTTACCTCAACCAGAACCTTCATTGCCATAGTTGTTAACTGGATCTTTACAGGAACAGAGAGTGTGCTCAATACCCGGGGCTCAATATGTATTTGGGCATGAGCCTGCAGTTTTCCTCTCCATCCTTACCCTTGATAGCATCTTAATTAGGGCCCCAGCTTATTATCTACATTTGTATTACAATTGATCTATATTCTGCCATTGCCAGAATCGCCTACAGACAAGGGAGTGCCATTGCAGCACTGCACCAGCCCGGCATAAGATACCCGTGAATCATACATAAATCACCAACAGAAGAAGAGCAGAATGATGATGTTGGTTTTGGGCACCTTCTTTGGTTCCTATATTGCACAGTCAATTGGAAGTGCATGGCCCGATTAAGCATGCCAGGTCGGAGTTCAATCTACAGGTGGAGAAGATGAATGAGCTCCTCTTCTGGACTATCACCTGCATGATTAACCCCATTAATCTATATATGGAAGGGCAAGCAGTTCAGGGTGGCCTTTGGAAAGATTTTCCATCTCAAGCCAAAGAATGTAGTTGACACCATAGACACATGTGTACATCAATTGAAGTCCTGCGAATTCCGCGAAAATATATGTTTACAATCTTAGAAATATGTGTTCGCCACATTAGTATCTTAACGCAAATGGCTTATTATATATAGCCTTATCTTGTGCACAAATTGTATCTATGTATTATTGTATATGAATTTGCATCTATGTGTGCGATATTTGATGTAACCATTCTTAACTTCGTAGCATTCACCCACCCCTATGAAAAATCACTATCGGCCAATAATGTTCTAGAAATTGTAAACCCCGTTGTAAACATAATAAATGGAAGTGTTGTAAAACAAATTACGTTGTACATTTCCATGGAACTGGAAATGTTGGTGCCGTTCATGTGAGAAGTGACAACTGTATCGCTGCATGAAAAATAATGGAATGGCAAAATATTGGAAACAAAATATTGGAATAAAGGAAACAAATATAATGAACTGCATCAAAGCTGGACAGAACTATATATGACGCCACGGGGTGGAAACGTTAATCTGCCCTCAGGGATGATCTATCCACCTGCTCAATCGTCCGTGTACACAATGCCTAACCCATCCTCTGTGACGCTGGCTCTACTAAAGCTGACATAAACCCCCCATGTTTGTTACACCTGTTTAATCGGGAGGCGCGCAGGAGTAACTTCTGATAACCTAAAACTGCAGACATAAAGGTAACAGCGGAGTTTGTCTGTGGTTCCCGTAATCCTCAGTCTATCCATGCATTCAGCCAAAGGAAAAAAACAATGAAGAAAAGATGCTATATGTTTATCTCAGGTAGAAACAATGCGTTCCGGTACTAGCCGTATTAACTGTTAGTTGATGTTATACCAAACCCGCATAGGCATTCAGCTTAACACTCACGTCTTTGAAGTATAGAGGTGTAGCTACGCTACAGCCACGGTCCATCCCTAAGGTGTGAGATACATGCGGGCTGCCCCATCTGGGCTAATTTGGAAAGAAAATACCTCAGTTTGCAATACTGTTTCTGTGTTGGACATCATAAGGATAACTGTAACTTGATACAACAACATGAGTTCAAAGGGTGGAAACCTATAGATTAATCAGCAATTGGCTAGCACCAGTCTACTACATGCACATAAAAATATCCCGCGAATATTGTAGTCATTGTTCTGGTTTTGCGCATAATTGATACAATTTGAGTCAGAGGAAATCAATGTGTCAAATATTATGCAGAAGCAAAAACCTACGATACACATGTAGTACGCAATACATCCGTCATATAGGATACAGGTTCTGGTGACAATCATCAATTGTAAAACATGTAGATGAAGTATAGCATAAAATCGTATAAAGTGGCGCCTGGGTGAGGAGTCTATAATGATGTTAATCATCCACCTGCCTCTGAAAATGAACCATGCAATCTATTAATCACGTCATAAACTGCGTCATATCGAACTGAAATAGTGTCCCTCATATAGCCTACAGATTATTACCGTGATTATGAAGTTGACTGCAATACGAGGCGGTGCCTTTTTGGCCGTGCTACCACTTATTGTGCCAATTCATATGTATAAATGGGTGGGTGTGGTACCACACCTTGTACCACCACCGACAGGGAGTGTCAACCTGTGTCTGATGAACCCTAAACGTACTGGTTCTCACCTTCCTGATCCATGAACCATTGTTTTACCTGACAGCATCTATACGTAGTAGATATGGAACAGCCAAAGCCATATATATGCATTGAATTGGTCGCAGTCAAGGCTGATCACGAGTCAGGGACGAGTGTACTCAGCCTTGACATTGGTCAGTATAACTATAATGCAAACAGATACTGTGGCTGCAACACATGTATATATTTAACATAATATCCCGGCATATATCACTAGTGATTGGCCTGCGATGTACTATAGATCTTCCCACTATATATGGGACCCAAACTTTAAGTTTCCGCTGTATGTTTTGAAGAGTCATTGATAACTTTGCAACCCCTCAACCTACAATAGTGATCCAGGTATCAGGTTAAAGCTAAGATCAAAGGCAAAATAATTCAGGCATTGTCACTCCCATATTTTGAAAACCATGTGACCGGTTGCCATGGAAACCATGACAAATTTTTCTAAAATTTGTTTTTTTTATCTACCTGTCATCACTCTGACTGCCATTACAGGATAACTAATCACAGTATGCACATGGGAAGTTCACAGATTGGGTAAAACTAAATTCCACTTCTTTTGAGCCTATTTTGATAAATCAAGCACCTTTTTCTTGGAAATTACGATCCTCTAAACAGATTTTCAGAATGAGGCAAAACAAGCTTTATGCCTGCCATTGGACAGAATACGCGAGAATCTCTTGAACCGTTATGCTCAGAGACCCTATAGTAGGCGCAAATCCAAGCTTGTAGTGAGAGCTACAATCCTAAGGGGGGGGGGGGCTAGTGGAGAGGTTAGTAGGGCCTTGTATTGGCAGCCAAAATTAAATTTTTGTCATCCCACTGTGTTCTACTATAGGGAATTTGACCATTGGGTCTACGAAACATTCTTCTAAGAGTTAAGTATTGCCTTCTTGCAAAAGGTGCTAAAAGAATGGGTAACCAATTTTGCCTTGTAACTGAAGCAATATTAGCCTATTTTTTCAACTTAAAACAGTTTTGGAAAGCCAAGACAGTCTGCAATATAGCTGCAAACTATGTGCTTTATGCTAATAGTTTTAATAATCTGTTGGGAACATATATGATTCTTCAGATAGTTACAAATCTGACAGCATAAAGGCCTTTGTAGGTCAAAATAACCCCCATTTTAGGCTGTTCCACCCCCATTTTAGGCTTTTCCAATCATCCACTGAGCTATAAAAATCAGAATTTGTCCACATTTTTAATCAATTATGCTTAGAAATGACGTGCAGGGCTTCTACTGCATGATCAAAAAAGAAATGACTGGCAAAAACACATGCAAACTGATAATTCCCTACAGTGAATACACCTTGATTGTTGAGTCCCATATATGGTGGGAACATAGTATACATGGATGTTGCTTTTGTTCTCTCATCCAACTGTGGAATAAAGGTGTAATACCCTATAGCCATGCATATAGTGTATTTTGTGATGTAATCTATCAAATAATACAGAATCATAATCATTATGTCAATAGATACCCCACACCCACACGCACGTATTGCCTCCACACCCTCCACACATACACTCGTTTTACGTTATAGATAAGGGAATGCATACAGCAGGTGGTTCTAATAATCCCCAATTACTGATAGAAACACAAGCTAGACTCAAAGATGCTAATGATGGTATGTATATAAACACATTAATATACAAGGGGATTATCCAGGACCATCTGTATTAGTTATTTTACATGTACAGTATACTGCCCACGTCAATGGGGTTATGTTGACGGATTTATGTGGAATTGATGACCACATCCACATCCAGGAATCTGGTATACATGCACATACACGGGGATGGGGATGCAACGCGACTAGGATATCTATATGCATGGTATGTCTACAAACAAGTTCCATTAAAAGGAATTACCATAGGACAGTAGACTTAGGACACATCAGGATAGCGTCCGGAACCCGGGGTCCGGAGGCATCCAACGGTTTTATTAAGTGGAAAGGAAGTCATCAAAATATCTCCGTACAATCAGTGCCATCTGGCTTTTTATCTTGGATATATTTTTTAGAAGGGAATAGACCCGTTCCCCTGCACTGCCACGTCTTTGAAAACACACTATAATACAATTTGTGTATGCAGTGGTCTGTCTGGCTGTTACAATTGCCAACCTCCGGGCCCCACGGCCCAAACCACAGGACAGATAATTATATTCAAGGGGAACACATTTGCATTTCAATTCACGTTGGTCTTTTGTAAAGTATGTCTTTGCGCGTTGGTCTGTAGTTTACACATACGTCCCCTACATATGTACAATTGGTACAATTCTAACATAAGCCATTTGCGAAACAGGCCTCTGGCGGCTGGGCTTAAAACAAGAAAAAGGGCAACGTGTTTTGTCTGGTCCTGCATTATATTAGGATACAAACAAAGTAGGACCATGTCCATCCATGACTGTAACCAGTAGGCCTAATACATAATTATTTGCTGAAGTGCGGTGTAAGTGTATTGCTTCAAAACAAGACCTGAAACAAAACATTTTTGTCTGGAGGAAAAGAAAACATGAGATCTCTGATTATACAGTATTGACTTGAAGGATCGGTTCCGAGGAGTTGCCCGTTCCTGCAGTAGAATATGTGGCAGTGTCTGTGGGTGTGGGTGGGTGGGTGCGCATGGGTGGGAGGGGGGGGGGGTCCGGGAGAGGCTTAAGCCCCGGGGGCAGGTTTACCCTTTTCACTGGAGGCCACTAAACCTAGAGTGGATATACCCCGAGGTTCACGACCATGCCTTTCTTCGGGTCTAAGGATTACAACTCTCGAAATAACCCTACAATACCTCCTATTACAGCCAGAAAGACTAAGCCCATCATTTGGTCAATATATCTCTATAATTATACCCTGTCAGAACACCTACCATACGTCCCCTATCTCTAGTGGCATAACACAACATAGAGGAGATGTCCTGGCTGTCATTGCTTGTTGTATCCTATGGGTGTGTACTGTATAGAGGCGTATTGATGCCTGAGTATAGGTTTAATATGGCTTACAACTAACTCAGAATTCAATGACGTGTTCGGTCTACACTATAGGTCAGTTAATGTATCTATACCACTCCAATATAGAACTGCACTAGCTGCAGGCAATACAGTTGTTGATTCTTTTATGGATCTATTAATCCCCTTGTTCAAAGTTATCTGAATTATTCTGAATTTCAAATAATTGCAATAATAGCTTTTTATGCAAATACGGTCACTATCACAGGAATGTGCGTTCACCGAATATCACCTCCCCATCTAGCCTCCCCCTCCTTAGTCTCCCCCCTCCCCCGCTGCTCTCTGATACTCCCCCTCTTTGATACTAATTTGATACTCTGGAGGACTGTGTTATCTGCCTTATCATAGGCGCTTATATTCTTTTATTCACTTTGATGTCTACTAAGTGGCAGACACAGTTGTAGTCGTGGGTTGATGTACCCTACTCATTACCGACACTGCTTCATTAGTATAATTACTAGTAATTGATACTTCCCTGTCTATATATCCCACATGCTCTGTTCAGGCCTGGCCTATGTTACCTATATTCTGGAGGTGTATGCTTGACGCTATGGACTGGAACACTTAAGTTGTCGGCATAACATGAAGGGTTATCCTTGACCGTTGACCCATCCACACACCCTCTCAACTCCCACCCCTACACTTCACCCACCCAATCTACTCCAAATCAAAAACATGCGCCAAACTGATAGCGTATTGCCCAAGTCTCCAGCCCTAAACCTCTCAGTTTGTAAGAACCCCCTGTAAATCAGACTGCAACTCACATAGCAGCCCAATCATTACTGATTAGCATATTCTAATGAGGCGCCCACAGCGTTCCTCTGGTCACGTGGGTTGGCAGCAGCCAATGAGGAGTGCCCCGCTCCAGCATAGCCTACCCTACCTCGCTGATCCGTATATTCTAGCTCAGAGTTTGTCTGACCGATCTTGGTGTTGGATTAAAAATACCGCCAGGAAAGGACATTTTCTACATACAAGGAGTTTTAAACGTTATTAGGAGCCATTTAGTGTAGGACACATAACCGTCAAGGTAGGTTTTCATCAGGAATATTGAAGATTATGGGTGAAACTGGACACGCCCATCAAGGAAGGAGCTTTAATGTTAAAGACAGTGAGGCAAACTTATCTTAATGTGAAATATATATCTCCCCCATTCCATAAATAATGATCGCGAAACTATTTATTAGATATATCTTATTTGAGGAAGCAGAACTATTGGGGTTATTGGTGGCTCTAGTTATTTTTCTCGATGGGGAAATGTTGAGGTGTTGGCTAAATCCATGATGGCGGCTCTGACATGGCTATAGTTAGAGCGCGACCCCGTTAAAGCAGGATCTAGATCCTAGGCACCAAACAAAGCCGAGATAATCCACAAAAGGTGTCTCCAAATATGAAAATAACATGTAACTCCCAAAGGAAACTATGGGAAGTTTTTTTTTTCTGGTATTAGTTGAGATGAGCTGAGCATATTCTAGCCTGAAGCATGCATTCCTTCCCCTATGGTGAGTTGGTCTATATGTACCGGCACTCACTACCCAAAACGTCCAGTCTGGGTGCTATACAACACTAGACTGGGTCTACGTAACAGACAACTCAGGCAGCTGCAGGACCCGCATCCTCCTTCCCCTAACCTCCATCCCTAGTTCTGACCCATCCACCCACGAAACAACGCACCCATCCGTTCCCACGTTCTCTTCCCGCTCCGTTTACACATTATCCTCCTCCTCATAGGGGCAGCTCCCCGCCTTCTAGGTCGGGTCAGACGTGTGGGTGCAGTTCGCGCCATGGTGGCATTGTCAATCATAAAACTCAGCATCATGGCGAGCAACTCAGCTTTGAGCTGCTCATTTCTAGGTCTCTGTAATGTGACGCAGATTTTCCGCACCCCATGGTGTAAAAAATTAATTAAATGTTCAAACCCCAGGGGAGACTTTCTGTCGGATTTAACCTACAGGGTATTGGTGATTTAAACTTGCTCAGGAAATGCTGAAATCAAAAAGAAATATGGCAGAATAGTATTTACCCCACACAGTTACCTAAGGCCCTTGCTTTATATTGAAAAGTATTCTTTTAGATTTACAAGTAAACTATGTAGAATAATAATTTCGTGGTGACTTATTTTGGAGATAATGATTGTCTGTTAGTCGGCATCCATGCTGTCACCTACTAAAACTTTCATGGGTCAGACTGCCATAATTAGATATCGTAGTACCCGCATGACGAAGCATGCATTGTGTATTATTAATCAACAGGGATTGACTCTATTACAGATTGTATCTGCTAATATCATATTACAGAATAGACATTGAGTATAGGGATAATGTTGATATGTTATTACTTATGTTCCTACATGTAATGGAGTAAGATAGACAACTATATCTATATCGGCTCACACTAACTCGGTTTTTTGAAGCTGCAATGACGCACATCCGAGGTAGTAAATCATCCGAATGTGTAGGTCCAAATGTAATAATGCCAATAATAAAACATAGAATGATAGTTCCAAGTGCTTTTGCCTGAGCGGCCTGGTACCGAAATAGTTGATGTAGCAACCATAGTTTTGGAGGACTGAAAGATGTAACATTGACTATTTATAAATAAAGTAACGACAGCAAATCCATAGTAAAAACAGTATTCTGTTTTATAGTGTGTTTTTATACAGGTAGGCTGCATAATATTATGATGCACCTGGTCTAAGGTAGGTAAGATGTCTTTGTACCAGAGGGGACATGGGGTGAAAGGTGAAGGTATCAGCTGTCAGTGATCAGCCAGACCGCGGCCTACTGACATGTGATCAGGGGTGGAGGTCCCAGCCAGTGACACATGGATCCAACGACTACAAACCACCCAATCCAGGGGTCGGCCATGTTAAATAATGCAAACAGGCCAGAAACACGGAGCCAGCCATGCACACGAGTCTACTAGGACTAATGTGGTCCAAGATCAATGTGGGGTGGTGATGGGGAGATGGGGGGAGGGGGGGGGTGTCACCTGACATGCAGTGGCACTGGTACCTGCACTTTACATAATGCAGGAGGTAGGGTGTTGTATTGGCATGTTTGTGTGCAGTAATAGTACTGGTGTATTGACCTATTGGTGTTAAGCACAGGTCCACTACAAGCAGGTGCTATGATTAAAATCTACTGATGACAAAATGGAACATGCAGGGCATGTCTAGCAATATTATTCTGTTAATTCTCTGAGCATAATTGTTGACATGGTACATAATACACACAGAGCTAAAGCAATTGAATTAGAAGAAGAGGATAAAAATGCAGAGCCTACACATTGATAAACGTATGTACTAAAAAACAATTATGTCCCCTGATGTTTCTTACTCAGTTTGTCAATGTATGAACTATCATGTAAATATGATAATATAAATTTAGATGAAAACCCCAGACATGCTCTCCCTCCATACATAACAACGAGGTTTTTTTTCAAAATGGAGGTTATGAAGCTGCCCATGTACCATAATACATGCAGCACGCGTTGCCTATGGATATATTGGTCGGGGAGACCAGATCCACCAAGAACAGAATGTAATTATCGCAGGATTAATACACCGTGATCGCTCATACATGTCATTATGTGTAGACAATAGAACATCACTGCTATGAATCTAGCGACCAATATGCAGTCTGTTTACTCCTCCTAATGAGTAATTACAGAGGGACGCCTGGAAGGGTAGTCATGTAGCCCATGTCATTAGTCCTCATAGTGGTACCCCTACGCAGCTATGTAGTTCGCTCCCCCAAGCATACAAATAGGAAAATTATCGCTCAATGCCTAAATAGTGTGAGGAGGGTGCTATTTTGTATAATCTATGCTTAGACAAATATAGTACATGGAAATAAGTGCGTGTATGCTTTTCCCTTGGATCATCACCCATACATTCTGTCTGCCAACTATTAACTACATTGCCAACATGGCCTCATTGCATATTACCTTTTATACAGACCCCATATGACGGTCACTAAGGGCCAGTGTCTGAGTTCAGCCCTGCTGCATCCCTAATGCCCGCACTGTCATTGTGATGGAAATATATCTGCTGGACACGGCCTAGAGCTGTTTCCTTTGTGTCTCAAAAGTCGTCTGCTTTGTTCACCGCTGGTTCCCACGGGTGGTATACTGAGTGCAATATCGTATGGGAACCAGCAGGGGGCTGACAGAAATTAAACACGGGAATTACGGAGGAGGGAGTGTGAGACCCCGCCCTCATTCAATCAAAGTACCTGAAGCTTACTCCCCAATCAGGCGGTATGTAGGTCTGGATCATTTAGGAGCTGGTCCAGGATCAGCATGAGGTCTGAAAGGCTAATTTCACCTCAAGCAGACGACATTTTAGCTTTGATAATCAGCCCAAAACACTTTGGGGCAGGTGCAATGCAATTATCATACAACCAAACACCACCCTAGCTTATTGCCTTCTATCAACCAAATACAAATGATAATGGATACAATTTACTTTTCCATTTGGTAAAATCGAACTAATCTGCTTCATCCCAGGTATGCCCTATTTGTGCAAAATAACATAAAGTGTTAGGCAATACATCATGTTTACATTTGTGCCCTCTTCAAACGTGTTGTTTTGACGTGTATGTTATCACAACGTTCCATGTATTATGACAACACGTAGATACAGAAATGCCTTCTATAATATTTCGGATATTTAATGCTCAGTTTTGTCAAAACGTGCTACACTCACCATTGGACTCTTAACCCACATTCTTGATGTCGGATCCCAATCTATCAGGGACAGAAAAAGAAGTGAAATCCCATTCCATTGATTTGCTTTCAGCTTTTAATTAAACACAGAGCGTGGAGAGATGGGTTGCTGAAAGGTAGACCAATATAGATCTGTTCACGGTATCTCTAAATCCCCATCCCATCAACTGGTAGAAAGAGCCCCCTTATTTAAACAGACACTTTAGGAATCTCAGGGAACCATTAGAACGCTGTGGATTGAAACTTTACCCTCCCTGAGCTAAAGGACTCAGTAAACAAACGCCTGGATTATAACATCCCTATGGTAATGGCTATTATCTGAACGCCTCAAATAGCTTCTTTTTATGTTCCCCAGTGCTATCTGGACCGAATTGTGCCAGTGGTGTTAACAATCACACAGCATGGGTCCTGCTAGAGCTGTCCACGCAACACAATGCAAATCACAATGAAATCAGTCACCATGACCTCCCACCAGGGTGCTTTTGACACCTTCCACACACACCCCTGATGTAAATGGGCGAGGTGGGGGTGAGGGCAATTATCAGAGAGACCTCACATTGACTGTGTTTGTGTAAATGTCAGTAATCTTTATTTGGCAAGGATTATTTGGGCTAATTCAACGTACGCTGTTTAATAGATCTGTATTCTTCCAAAATAAAGAACTTGCAGTGACAAAGCATATGCATTATCTTGGCTTGTGAAATAAAGTCCTTGTCAGTACAGTAGGAAGCCAAATTATTCAGTCTGAGTAATTTGGTTGCGAGGAGCATTTCCATATCAGGGATGCAGTGAGTGGGTACTTGTAAAGATGAGCTCAGAGTTTACATCGGATGTACTTAGTCTGTTCTAAGTGGGCACAGATAAAACTAAGATGCTGACCATGCCCCATACAGATGCACCAACAGAGCAGCTCACTAGAACTCTGAGCAGCTCGTGTGCCAGGTCTGAGTAGCCTGAAGCTATACCTGACAGGCTGCAGCTGATACAAACACGTGCAGTTATCAGCTGAGCAGCTCAGGGCCGGCAGGGAATGTACCCGGGGAGCTGCTCGCCCCCGGCTCATGCACGTCCCACTTTGTATCTGGGTCTAAAAGCCTCCATCTACCCCCACCCGCACTGTAATATGAATGATTTATGAGGAGGGCAATAAGGGGATTTGCCCACTGACATGGCTGATGTGTGGACAGGGTCATGGAATGGGAGCATGGACTAGACATTATTTTATACATTACATTGAGTTGGCCAAAAAAAAAGATAACGCTAGAGAGACGGGCGTGAGCAGAATGCGTGTAGTCGGAGGTAGAATCCATAGCTATCGTAGGCCACATTATAGCTAGACCACATGTACTTCTACTACAACTACTAACAGAAACACATGTGGTCTACTCATATCTTTTTGTAAGTGTTCTCTCTCAACGCCCAGGCATCCATTTGGGAAATAAACAAAACACTCACAGGCACAGACTGACCCTCTGTGGTATTCAGTCAGGTGGAAGAAAGATTTTTCCATCCCCAAAGTAAAATGGGGAAAATAGGGCTTCCAACAACGTTTCCATTGCGACAGCTTAACATGCTAATGAATAGCACCTAGCAAAACTGGCAATTTATGATCACTATAATGCTTCATGTGGAGGCTTTATGGCAGTAACCAGTGTAGTGAGATGCTATGCAGTGCAGAGGATGGTCATTTGACCCTGGGGTTAATTATTTACCACGTGCCTGGTTGATTATAACCACGTATGTCCACCTGGATAATGCATGAGGGCAGCCCCGGGGGGAAATCAATGCATGGGTTAATAACGAGTGAGTGGTCCAATGGTTCCCCCAGAACATCTCTATAATGTTATTAGTATGACTGATGCTGTTTGGATTCATGGTTTGATATCAAAGTGAGATTAGTGAAATAGAGTCTGCCGACATGGATGACACCAATTCTGATCATAGAGAATATTGAGCGCCTGTCTGATTGGGGTTGGTGGACGGAACACTGTAACTAGTGTAGAGCGTGGCCGTGAGCTAGATTGGGCACTGGATGTTTGGTGAAACTCAAGTGCACACATGATGATAAGATAGTCCTCTATACATACATAGGTGTTGGGTAAGCAACTTATACTGTGAGCAGTGTATACATGATACACTGTACGACTGTTATACAAACATTTGCATTGAGCCTTGTCTATCTTCTTTGTCGACTGCCACACGAAGCCTCTGCTTATCTTTAGTATACATAGTCACACTACTCCAAACGATGATACATCATGATAAAACCGTAACAGCATTGGATTAAATGCCCACAGTTAGAATTGCTAGTTTTACTATTTCTACCTGCCCCAGAATGACTGGTATGTTAAGGAGATACCATAAAAGCACATGCTATTTATACGATATCTTTATACTGAGATAAAAGTAGGTGTCTCCCCATTGTACATTATTCTAGAAATAATATTGTCAATGCTCAAAATGTCTAGAGCTCACAAAACACTCACTTCGTCTGTCCAAGTAGTATATGAAAATGAGAATATGAGTCGGGCTCACAAATTTCATTGTGGTGGAAAAAATGTGCAAGGTCAGTAAATTTTGCATAGTTCAGGCATCGTTGCATTCATACAATGTCCCTTAATGTAGAATTTTCCCAATAATCCTTCCCATGAGGGGTGGGGGAAGGCAACTCTCATTCCCTAATCCATGGGTGCACTTTTAGATTTCACGATGCTTCATTAGATCTTGAATATCCTACGCAGGCAATGAGACTTTAGGTGGGGAGAGGACTCTGCGGGGGATTCCGGGGCGCCATATCTATAATTCATCTGCGTGTGATTCACAGGGAAGGGTGGTGACAGCCAGGCCATGTTCAGAAACCTCTCCCTGGGGGCGCCACTGACAACCTTCATATGCTGCCCACCCACCACAGGGATGACAAGCACACCCTCATGATCTCAACACCCACATGTCCAACCTGACCCTTCAGTCGGCCCTTCAGTTCCATGGGTTGGAAGGGAGGCTGGAAGTAAAGCATACGAGAAAGAGCAGATGGATGGAGGTCACAGAAAGGATAGTAGTAGAAGAGGGGTTGTGTGGAGAGCGTAGGGGGTGGGACACGTGGTTTCCGGTTGCCCCCGGAAGTCCATAGAGAACAATGGCGCATGCGTGTGGTGTTTCTGATGTCGCTAACAGGGGTCGGCACTTGATGGTATTGACCAGTGCTGGTCTTAATGCACTGTCCATTATGTGGTCGTCCTTTGCCGCACGGTTATCTCCTCAAACCGCCTCATCTGTCCTCTACAAAGGGACGCGCGCATGCACACAAGGCCCGATCTCACAGCGAGGCAGCAGACGACTTTTATCGGCACATGCCAATTTGAAAGTCTCCCGGAAAGTAGCGGGAACAGACAGTCTGCCCCCCGGAAGTGAACTCTGGCGGGACTCTGGCACACCATTGAGCATGCGTGCGGGCAAACGTTGGTGACCTGGGAGTTGGGTTTTGATCTTTGATCAATAAATGGGTTTAGAGTCCTGTCCAACACGTGCCAGGCCCCTGTCAAGTGAGCTGTCCCACACTCAAACCACCAAAAGAGGGGAGGAGGACTAGAAATATAGGGCATGCCTGTGGCTTGTCAGTTGAAGAAACAAGGACTGATGATGTATCATGCCGACTCTGTGAGGTTGATAATCCCCCATGATTAGAGACTACTATTATATCTTCTCCGCGAAAAAAGGGCTAAGGGGAGGGGCAGGTTTGTGTTTCAGACTATGCATGCGGCTTTCCTCATCGACATAACTCTTTCCTCATCGACATAACTGATAAAAGCTAGTCATCAACAAAAAAGTCTCTGATTAGAAATATCACATACTAAACACATAATGTATACATTATATCATACACATAAAAGAAGAACATGACCATAACACTACATGGGTTCCTAGATAATAATAATCATATAACGCATGCACATGTACACTACGTGTATTATCGAACATACACCACGTCAACGTGGTATCTATCTACCCCCTCTCCCATATTGTCGTGCCCCTTCCCCTCCCCCAGACCCACTCAAATCCCACCGAGAAAAGAGGAATGTGTCGAGGAGCCATCAGAAGCTACATTTGCGTGCACACTCACGTGCGGGTATAGGGAATGTTAAGACGCCGATTATAATACATGGAGGGACCTGTCGGGTTAACACTCCGGGTGGGATAGGTCAATATGTTCTCATTCAAGACAATATTTATGCATACCCTTTAATATTTGTTTCCCTTGCTACACCCAGATAGGGTGGTGCTCGTGCCCCTCGCCCCTATCTGCCCACTGTTTACACTCGGGGGCTGACTCACGCCCAACCCCCGCCGAGTCTGGATCTCATTGGATCCCATTCCCACGGTTGGAGCCCAAACGCTGCCATCACCATTTCCCTAGATCCACATCCACCCTTTGCGTTGCCATTCCAGTCTTATCAGCATTGTATCTATAGTTACATTATACGCATACTGCCCTAAAACCCGTGCCCAGAGCTATTTGACAAAATCATGTTGTTTTGTTCCATTACAACTGCTACATTAAATCCCATTAGATACTTGGTGGATATGACATGACCCAGCTAACCGAGCTAACAAGAATACGTTAATTTACTTCGAAATAACATTTTTAACGTGATGCAACGTTTTGCCATGCCAAGGAGCACACAGAGAAGGGTTCTGAAACGTTGTATGTTTACTGGGTATTATGACAGCTATTACAATTACCTTTTCAAATACTATATAATTATTAGAGCGAACATTATATTGTAGGTTACCAAGGCCTCGTCATGGGCCAGAGTGTGAGGGGCTGAACTTGATATAGCAGTGCCCCACATTCATTAATTCCTATCTTTTGGTTGAGAATAGACTACTATCACATTGTAACATCCGAAATAATGAAGAACAACATGTAGTAACTAACAAAAAGAAATTGCATGTCCTAATCCAATAATTGGCAATTATCGCTCAAAGAAAAATGGTCAAAGGGGATAAAGCGCGCATTTTGGAGTTCTGGGTCCGCACGGGTTAACATGAGTGTGATCTATGCTCTCGGCCATCTCTTCTATTCTTACCAGGGGCGGATCCAGGGGGGGGGTCCTGGGGGTCCGGACCCCCCCCTTTTGGTCTGCCCATAAGGCTATTCAAATAGACTTTGCCGAGGGTGGACCCCCCCCTTTTGGCCCACCCCTGATGTCCACCCCCATATGTGCTATAAAGTGCATCAATTGACATCAATATTTTCAAAATTTTCTCAAATTTTCTAGACCCGAATGCTAGAGAGTGTACCAATTGACACCTATACAGGGGTAGACACTAACTTTTTCAGCTGTGGGCCACCCGGGCCCATAGCTCTAGAAAACTACGGGCCCGGACCAAGATCTGTGGGCCAATGGTCAATATTATGTTTTCTTTAAGAGAAAAAACATGTTTCTGATTGGTCTATAAAAGAGTGTAATCAATATGATAAATTCGGGCACATTTCCCTCTTTCCAATGATATATTGCATGACTATAGTTGTCAGACAAACTTTCTTCAATTGTCTTCCAAATATTCCTGTGGGCCACCCGGGCCCATAGAAATGCTATTTTGCAGAAAACTACGGGCCCGGACCCAAAACTACGGGCCATTGGCTCCCGGGCCAGCGTTGTGTCTACCCCTGCTATATTTTCAAAATTTTCTGGACCTCCACTACCAGACCTCCACTCCTAGATGTATATTTAGAAATGACAGCAGGGGCAGATTGAGGGGGGGGGGGGGTCCAGACCCCTTTCCTTTTTATACATATAGACAGCTTGTAGACCCGTAAGAATGTCCACCGGAAATTCAGTATACATGGTACAAACACAAAACTTGTATGTGCAGACTCATTGGAATTTGATTGTCCAACTACAGAAGGTGGCAGGGAATATGAGGTGGTTACTCCCAGCATGTTTACACTGCTATAATCGTAGGGGCCACATATACTCCTCCCAATATCCATACCCTACCCCTGGACATCTACCTACTAAACTAAACATAACTTTGGGGTACACCAGAATGCTATGAAGTGCATCAATTGACATCTACATTTTTAAAATTTTCTGAATCTTGGGATATATACCAGAATACTTGAGTAAATTGCATCAATTGACATTTATTTTCTCAAAAATGTTCTCAGCCTTGGAGTACACCAGAATGCTATAAATTGCATCTATTGACATCTATATTTTCAAAATTCTCTCAGCCTTGGGGTTCACTATAAACTGCATCAATTGACAAATATATTTTCAACATTTTCTCAACCTTGGGTTAGACCAGAATGCTTTAAATTGCACCAATTGGCATCTATATATTTTTTTTTTTCACAGCCTTGAGGTAGACCAGAATGATATAAATTGCATCTATTGACATCTATATTTTCAAAATTTTCTCAGCCTTGGGGTTCACCACAATGTTATAAACTGCATCAATTGACAAATATACTTTCAACATTTTCTCAACCTTGGGTTAGACCAGAATGCTTTAAATTGCACCAATTGGCATCTATATTTTCTAAAATTTCTCAACCTTGGGGGCATGCCCCCAAACCCCCTAAAATGACCAAAGCATGTCGCCTTCGACGCACATCGCGCTGATAATTTAGATGTATTAAACTTCATACTTCTGGGGTGGACCCCCCCCTTTTCAAAATCCTGGATCCGCCCCTGCTTACTAACCAACATAGGTGTGTAAGTGATGAAATAACCAGCAGTAGGCCTGTGTATTTCCTTAACCCATGTGTCTCAGTGATGACTTCCACAGGGATGCACATCTCCTCTATAGACATGTCTTATTTAACACGACTTAATACTATAGACGCCTAGATGTATGCAAGTCACAAGGGTCCATAGATAATGTAATCCACTTTTGTGGTACATCTGTATATACCACATTGCTATAGATTTAAGTAGCATATATCGCGTCATCATTAAACTCAAATAAAAGTCAGTGACAGAATTTGTGAACGTTTCCATGTCAATGGCCAGCGGGCCCACTGCACAGGTGCACTGCAACAAGCGGCTTGGCCATGGAACGGAACCACGATTTTGATACAGGTCTAGCTGTACGCTATAGATAGAATTAATTTTAATTGCGGAACAAATCGATAGCCATGTACACAAATTGAGCCGCAGGCTATTGTATGGGACTTTGGGGATTCTAGAGATTCACCATCTCTTGGAGGACTGAGGATTTCAATCCACTATATGGCTGCACCCATACACTGACGTCGTTAATCCTCCATAGACCATAGTACCATGGGGGCCGACTGATCCACCTGGGAATAGCGTTGTATGGGACCGCTGCTGTTATGGGGATTATAGAAGGGAGTTTGAAGGGGAGCTAAACATACAGGCTATTGCGAGGGATCAGGAACCAGTAATTCCCAATGACGCGTCGTGCAATTTAACTAAGTGTTCAATAATCAGACCTTACATAATATTTGAATAATGCCTATCTACCCTATTGTTATATGATTGTGCATACCGTACCTCTTTTTTGGCATCTGTACACATAATATCCTACACAGAGAGAAGAAACCGAGTCACAAGGGGAGTCCAGGCTATAAAAAGAGAGCCAGGGTCCCTTTGGCTCACTTTTCACCCTGTCTGACTCCCCCTTCTAACAGCCTTGACTCCTTTTTAATTAGATCAAACAGAGTCCATGTCAGCTGAGGTGAGTCAATGGTTACCTGGACTCCCTAAAGGGGTCACAGAGGTGAGCATACAAACGGAAATAGGAAACCCACTAGGTGACACTACTGTACATTGACTGTAATGCCATCTAGCACATATGTTAAGAAGCCATCTGACTCTGTTTCTAATCAGAGTCAAGGGTCCCTACTCCCTTTTCCCCCAAGGGAGTCAAACAGTTGGTTACAGTTAAGCCTGCTAGGTGGTAGCACTATACCTAAAATGGTAATATTATGCATGCTCAGATCTCTAGATCCATGTTATTTGTGACATTGATAATTATGCTGATACGTGTATATCATTGTAGCATCAACATGTAATGTCAGAATTACATTTTATGAAATAATCACAGTTAATTTAAAACTGTAGCATAAGCATGATGTATAAGGTATAGACACCCAATTTGTAGCAACATGAGAAAGTTAAATCCCAAAAGCTCATATGTTCCTTTGTATATTAACTAATGTGCTCTGAGGGATCTTTCTGAGATCCCTCCTCCTTGCGAGGCATTGCACCAACATAATGTAGAAACATCAGCTAGGGAGACAGCTATTGAAATGGTTATATAGAGGGTTAGGGGGTAGGAATTACCTATAAATTATGACTCTCTATTCCAAAGGAGCCATCCTGTGCCTAGACTCCCTTTCTAAAGGGAGTTGCAGCATAGACCTGGACTCTGTCTGTGGCGGGGAGTCATAAAAGGGAGTCATTTTGGAGGCAAAACCTGAGCTCTCTTAAGGGAGTCACATAACTCCCTTTTAAGGGAGTCAGGTTCATCAAGAGAGTCAGAAAGAGAGTCAGAAAAGGGAGTCATTCTGGAGGCAAGCCTGGACTCCCTTTTGACTCGGTTTCTTCTCTCTGTGTATTTAAAAAAAAGTCTTAATCTAGAACATTATGCTTTCAAGACAATACTTTGTGTTATGAACACTACATTCATGTATTTATACAGTATTATACCTTATGCCATGGGCCTGCATAGCCATATGTACATTCTCAGTCCATATTGTGTAAGGCAGGGAAATTAGGGTCCATAAAACGGCATTATTTTGGGTAGAATATAATCGTCAGTCGAATAATCGGAAAGAAACGTGTCTTTTTTTAAACTCATTAAGATACAATACCTTTATATGTATGTGTTACTTTCTAGCAGAAATATCTTATAACACTGTTTTCATTGTTTAATCCAGATGGGCTCACATGCGCGGACGGACATCTCGCGCGTGGTAGAGGAGTGGGCGCGGGATTACTTCGAGAGGAAGGCTAACTCCAGGAGTGAGCGCCGCCTGATAGCTAAAGACTACCTGAACCTGGAGGTGGACTGGAAGAGGGTCGCCTTCACCGACGAGGAGCCTGTGTACGACCCAGAGCCACCCAAAGTCGGCACCGGCACCCCCAAACACAACGTCCTCTTCCACACCACCTTCAGCAACAAGACAGAGAAGACACAGAAGTACCACTTTGAGACGCAGCGCACCACCCGCTCCAGCTGCAGTGTGGAGATAGAGAAGGGCTTCACCCAGGGGGTGGAGATGAGCGTTAAGCTGGCCACTCCCTGTGAGATCCTGGAGGCCAATGCTGGCTTCCACAGGGAGCTTTCCCTCACCAACATAGAGGGGGAGACCATCGAGGAGGAGCTCACCTGGGGAGTGAACAGTGATATGGAGGTGCCCAGGAGAACCAGGGCTCAGGCTAAGCTGGTCATCACCGAGGAGGAATATAAGGGGACCTTTAGCATGCAGACCAAGATAACAGGTAGAGTGAGGGTGGTGTTCACCAACCTTAAAGACAATAACTCCTTCCTGAAGGCCGTGGAGGCAGACATCTACCAGATAATGGAGTGGGGGATAAGGGAGAAGCTCATCCTAGCAGACAATATCAAAATAGACTCCTCCATGAAAAGTGTTATTATCACAACAAAAGGCAAATGTCAATTCACATTTGGCATCAAGCAAGACGTCGAAGTAGACCAATTCCCACTAGAGGGCGAGTCGTAGGGATTATTTATGGTTGTGTTCAGAGGTAGTACACAGATGGGTTTATTGTTGACATAGACTAGTATATATGGGTTTTATATGATTTGTACTGGCCTATGTAGAGACACCACAGAAGTGTTTACATATATGACATTATTTCCAGAAGGGCTTTCATACAAGAAAAGGTTAAGTCTACCAAAGAGAAACCTGTTTTGCTGTTACATGTATAGAATATGGACTTAACATAAAATTATTATTTCGGAAATCTAATTAATACTGGGAATTTGAGAAAGATCGGAATCACCTAGTCTTCCCCCGACTAGAATATGACAAGCATGTTTATCTTCCATACGGCTAATTGAGATTTGGTATAATCAATGACTAATCTTACAGTGAGTTAGAGGTGTAGTCGTATACACTTTAAAAGAAATTGCAGTCGCACTATGATAGCAGATGTACTAGTGTAAAATGACCGTACATTCAGTAATGGGCCTTCTGTTTATATCAAAGGGAATATCTCTTCCAATATGCAAGACAGGAAGTTATTTTTCAGTGAATTGGTTGATATAGGTTTCACGGTTTTGTACACTTTGATACGAGTATATGCATTCACCTGAAAGGTTATTGCTTTGAGAGCTATAGTTTACATCTGGACTTCATTATACTCACATGAAATATTTTATATCATATTGCTTAGCTATGTTATCTCCACTAATGCAATACCCATTCTTCTGTTTGAAAATACATTTATATCATTCATCTCGCTTTATAAAGGCCGTTGAAAGTAAAGTTATTTGATACATTTCATGTTTCTGCCGTCCTAAAACCCAAACTAAGTTTATCCTATGCCAGTCATGCTTTATGTTCACATAGGCATAATACTTAAAAAGGCTATATTTCCAACCATTCTCATAGAACCTTTCAGTGCCAAACCATATAGATTAGTAACACAAGGTTGAGGTGTGTGTATGTTATGCTACCTAGAAAACTTTATCTATATTTCCTGTGATACAGCTTAAATTAATGTCTGGAAAAATACTTGTGTATATGGTGATGTTTTGTAAGCTGTTTATAAGCTTTGGTATAATTGTATTTTAATTAAAACGGAATGAATATGGTATCTAATAACTTACAATAAATCATGATTGAACCAGATTACTACAATTGTAAAAACATATTTAGTGGATTTCTCACTTCACTGTACTATAATAATATTCAGGATATGATGCAGACATAGACTGTCGGATCCCCACCCCAACCTAAGTGAGCTAGGGTAGCATAGAGGCAGGCGACGAGTGTGGCGCCAGCTATCGTTTCATGCGAGAAGTAGGGTGTCTCCTCTGACTCATTCTGTCAACATGCAGCCTGGACTCTAGCCTGCATACCATTAACTGAAGTACCTGAGCTATGCGGACATAGGCCGCTCTATCTATATAGCTGTGTTTGCATTGTTTCTCACCTAGTACATTCCCCAGTACTAGGTGAGCTTTTATTTTGGCATGCTAATTTTGGCATACGATTTTGGTAACAGAAAAGAAAAAAATATCTGACCACTTCCCTATAGGTTTAATAGATTTATTTCATCATGGGTTTAGATATATTTGTGATTTTTTTTTTCACAGGTTCAAGCACATGTATGTACAGTACTCGGTTGTCCATAATCCATGATACATACATGGTTCTGTCCCTGGTCTTCCAGGGATCTGTACCATAAACTGTTTCATTAGGACACCTTACTTTTGTCACGTTGTGGCAATAAAGCATACTACAGTACATTTTAAAGAATGACAGATGACCTTTGTTATGCAACAACCAACAAATACTTTCCAATTATACAGAATAATAGTATCATAGATTAGACTCAATGAATCCCATAAAATATCATCTGCCAGATTTTGAGCTATGTCATGGGGGAAAACATGTCAAAGACCAACTTAGTAGCAGATCCATTTGCATTGGAAAACATAAACCAAACGTTATGCATTGTATTTGGCATTTATATCTTGCCACAATGAGGTAAAGGTAAAACTAGTAAAATGTTATGAACTTCATGATCTAAAACTACCCCTAGGGTTGGCCGTAGGGATTAATATCGGCTTCACATTGGTGGCATGCTCCCTCAGAAGGGCTTATATAGAGCTAGGCCGAATTCATAACTCCTAGATTGGCTTCGCATGAGATAGGTGAGAGATAGTGAGATGCAGATCCCATGTCCCCAATATGTCAGTGTTATCTGTGGCTCGTTTTATCAGTTCAGACCCACTTGTCTGGAGACGTGTAAACATATTGGGGATGCTAGGAGAGGTTATAGAGAATAAATACTTTCCACATGGAGAGAGAAGAGTATGTTCCACAGTCATTACTAGTTATGACAGGTCCATGCATACATACATGTATGTACATATATGTGGTATATAGATGTGATGTTACATTCTAGCACACAAAGCTATACTTTTAGTAGGCGTTGTACACGCATTACCTTATGACTAGTTCACCATGGTTCATTCCAACCAATATGATAACCGGGTACATACATGTAGAATCCTTGTCATAAGTGACTGTGATGGATATTTCCAATATAAATGAGAAAATGTATGACCAAAAATACCGGGGTGTTGTGAACAAAATACCTAGTGCTCTAGATAGTATCTCTTCTCAATTTACTGGTAGGCTACATGAGGTTTGTGAAACTGAAACAACTCAGATAGGCTAAATGTGGTAAACATAGCAGAATAAGGACTGTTACTATCATTGACACAATACCAGATAAACGATTGTTAACTCAGAGCACACAAAATACAATAGATTAGGGCAGTAGAAAACGGTACATTATAAAACTATCAAAATATATTATATAATTTAAAACAAAGTAATGCGTCGACTAAAAACTAACGCTAAACTATATTCAGTTTTACAAGTTCCCAGAATGATGAATTGTTGCAATCCCTTTATCATCGGGCAAGAACTCAAAATCAATGCTTTTCAAGTGTGAACACTTTCATTTCTACCCCACCCCTTTCTTACATAAAATATTGATAGCACTCTAGTTCCATCTTTTGATATTATCATCACCAATTAGGTCCAAATTTGAATCCTAGACCGATAATTAATCAAAGAAATCTCATTAAGATTACTCAAGTCTTCAAGGCCATTTGGAAGGATTGTGGTTAGTTTCCTTTTTTGGTTCTTCTAAGTGTCCTATAGTGTAGGTGTAGGGAGAATGCAGGTGTTAAGTCGTCTCCATTTTGGCAGTCTCCAGTCCAGTGCTGGACAGCATCCGAGCCCACTTCCCTGGCCGGGCCTTGTGGAGGAAGACTATCACCTCGTCCTTCCGTTTCACCTGGACATATTGAAAGGCAAAATATTTATTACGTTCGGACCATAGCAAAAGAGCTGACTTGATCAGTATTATGTTGACGACCACGGCAAAAGGGCCAACTCGATCGACCGAATTAATCAGTAGTTATGGAGAGGGGTCGAGTGCAGTGGGCATTTTATCAATTGAGTCAGATTGATTGAACCTGGTTGATAATTTCTGATCGAATAACCCAGTCGGCAGATATCAAGTCAGGCTCATCTCTAATCAACTTTAGAAAACAGCATCTATTAATTATTTTCAAGTGCTTTATACTGCTTAGGCCTACACTATAGATCTATTCTGTGTGAGGTATAATCCACCTAGTGTGGACCTCCTTTACATGTCTGTACTTGGTAGACTCTAATCGATAAATAGTGAGTTAATAGCATCATTCAATTACCTTTGTATAGGTTTTGTTTGGGTCTGGTGTTATGGCCTCAGGTAGTTGCTTCACAGAGAATTCGTATGTTTTCTTGTCCTTTGGCAAGGTGACGATCACTCTCACAGTAAAAGACCTGTAAATCAAAAAAAAAGTAATATGAAGAAATATTAGATATAGGCCTACAGACCAATGATAGATCTAGGCGGCCTGGCCTATAAAGCCTTTATCAAAGGGGGATATGTTAGGTAGTTCTAGATCTATCTATCAAGTTCTATTGACTCTATTCCATGGGTGTGGACCACCAAATTCAACATGGCGACTTGGCTATTTCTTACAATCGATAATCGACATGAGGCCTAGTGACATGTGATGTCAGGCGACATGAGCAATTCTTAAAATCGACATGGGATATGGGCATTATCAAGCGACATTGACCTGTGGCATGGCCATTTTTTAAGATCGACATTCGACATGGGCACCTCCCATCCAGTGCCCCTATTCGTGTACATGTAGACGTCTACTTACCTGTCGTCCATCTCCAATTTTATATCAGCATTTTTGGCACTGTCCCCAATCATCTTCTTTTTAAGGCCTGGGATGTCGACACACACCTTTAAGTAATTCTCTGGGTCTCTCTCATCATCCATGTATTCCACTGAAACATACGAGGACGATATTACGGTACCGTAATACTTGATCTACAGACACTGCTATAGATCTAGCTAGTCTAGAATTAATATTTGTATTGATAGGCCTAATAAATTTATCATGTCAGGGGTAGCCTATATAGTACCGGTAGATCTATATCAATCAGTCTTGGGTCATTACAAGCTAAATTTAACACATGTGAACCAGTCACCAGGTAGTCATTTCAGTGCACCTCTGCTCGAATTTACCACAACTACAACCTTACATACAATTAAAGGTAGGCTGGACCCTATAAAGTGCTATTCAGCTGGAGGTTTTTTATAGAGTAGGCCTAGGTATAGATAATAGATCTACTCTCTACTCTAGACAAACCTACCAGGTAGGGGTAGGCTATTCAACTTTCAAGAGTCAGTTGGACCTGGGTTTAGGCCCACACACAATATGTATATCACTTACCAATGGGATTGATGACTTCCTCGCCACCCGCCATTCTGCCAGAAAGATCTACGAACCTTCTGGACGATCAAATGAGTTCTTTATCACACCATAGCCAATATTAAAAGTAGAAAACTAGGACTGATAACAGGCAACCACTTCACTTTTGCATCTTGCTTTCGCCTTCGCCACCGGAAGTAGGTCTGCTACTGGCGCCCCCTGTCGGATAAAAACACGCGAGTTAGTTTCAGTTTACTCCGCCAGAGGACCTCTGCTTTCGGCAGCTCGACCGTTAGACGCCTGAGACGTTACCCCAGGTACACAAGCCACAGGCTACCTCAGGTACACAAAAAAATATCAGCCAATCAGGAGTCACCTGATGCTGCAGCAGCAGATGCGGGTGCTATGTTTGGTTTGTTTGGCTGTGCTGTGTACCTGAGGTACAGTAGACTACTAGTGGGCCTAATTGAGTAATTACACTAAGTTACAGAAACCACAACTCAAGTTTTCATTCTGTACCTCAGGTACACAGTGGGCATCCTATCTACTGTACCCCAGGTACACAGTGGTCACCTTGCATACCTCAGGTACACAGTGGCCATGCTAGCTACTGTACCTCAGGTAGACAGTGGTTATACTGTACCTCAGGTACACAGTGTCCTACTGTACCGCAGATACACAGTGATAATCCTATGTGTACCTGAGGTACGCAAGGTGACCACTGTGTACCTGAGGTACACATCCCTACTGTACCCCAGGTACACATCCACACTCCTAGGGCTACTACACATGTGTTTCTCTTCTAAACTTCAATTGTAAGGAATGCTCGAGTATGACATGCTGTGTACCTAGGGTACAGAAGGATGTGTACCTGGGGTACAGAAGGATAGCCACTGTGTTCCTGGGGTACAGAAGCTTACTCTACCCCAGGTACACAGCAGCCAACTAAACCCAACCACTAAGAGACACAACACATGCATCTGCTGCAGCAGCAGGTCGATTCTGATTGGCTGATTATTTCCTGTGTACCTGAGGTAGACTGTGGCTTTTGTACCTGAGGTCACGTCTCAGGCGTCTAACGGTCGAGCTGCCATTTTTCGTAGGGCTGATTCAGGTAAAGTGGGACACCTGAGGGAGTGATCATTTTTTAACAACAGGGGGGGGTGGTTTTCCGCGCGGAGCGCGTAAAAAAAAAATTCACCCCCCCCCGGTCAACGGGTCAAAATTTTTTACCCTCCCCCCCTAAGGGTCGGAAATCGGCACGCGCGCGGGCCCTTTGAAGCATAGGCTAGTAACGCGCGGGCTTTTTGGCCCAAAACAGGTTACATTTTTTTGACCCCCCCCCCAAGAGGGGTCCAATTTTTTTACACCCCCCCCCCCCGGTCAAGGAGTCCAAATTTTTTTGCCCCCCCCCCCCCTGTTGATAAAAAATGATCACTCCCTAAGCCATAGGCCTATTCAGACTTTACCTATGTCGGCCTACCACTCACACCTCTGCTATGAATAGTAGAAAATGTCAAACACATCAAATGGGTTCAGTATTTATTCTGTTTAAACGGGGGGGGGGGGACGCTTATTAGAAAATGAACTGCTAATCCCCTCCATCCTGTGTTCTTAGACCTTAGGAAAAACCAGACATGCTAGCAGTAACACTAGGGCCTATTATGACTATTCCCCTCCCCCATCTCAAACCTTTAGTGTCTTATTACGAAAGACAGGACATCTTGACACATAACATGGTCCAAACATGCCATGGTGAATATTATAGTGTTTGCTTTCTATTTGCAGGAGATTAAGAACATTGGGGATGCACAGGTCTAGGGTAAATGTGGGTAATAACTAATATCGCGCATGTGGTCATATCGCGCACCCCCCCTTTTTATTTCTTTTATTTTTAGTTTGCTACGTTTTATTAAATATCATTTTAATGCATTTCATTTACCTGTGCTATACCGGTAGCCTACATGTAGGCTATGTCAGGAACCAGAGATGAATAAATACGCTACTAGCTAAATCAGCAATTACCCCGGGGGGGGGGGGGCACTTAGCATATTTTGCATACACAAGTGTCCGGCTGGCAAGGGTACTTTTTCAACAAAATTTTCCATAGGCAAGGGTCCACTTTTGAGAAGAATTGCCATAGGCAAGGGTCAACTTTTGCAAAATTTCCCTAAGCAAGGGTCAACTTTTGCAAAATTTCCCTAAGCAAGGGTCATTTTGACCAAAATTCCTCTGAATCAACACCATTTTTACCAAAATCTCCGCTCATTTTCACAATACCCCAATTAGAAGGTCCATTTTTACCAAAATCTCCCTTAGCAAGGATTCATTTTCTCCCAAATCTCTCTAAGCAGAAAATCATTTTGGCCAAAATCTCCGTATGAACTGGTTCATTTTGGAAATCTCCCTAAGCAAGGGTCAAGGGTTGCCAGGGGTCCAGCCGGACACCCCTGTCAAAATAAAAATTGAGTGCCCCCCCCCGGGGGCAATTACCCATATGGTCAAATGCACTGTATTTCAATGGATGAGCGATATAACACAATGATGTGAGCGATATAACAACAATTGTAACGATATAACCCATATATTTAGCTAGACTTTTAGGCTCCTACCTCCCAGACAAGGGGTTGAAATTTACATTAATTTTTTCTTTTGAATTATTTTTTTTAATTGCATACTAACAAAAAAAGTATGACACTGGACTGGAGTAGTGAGGATCATTTGGGTAATATCGTCACTAGGTGCGCGATATTACACACATTTACCCTAATCAAGGCCCGGCGCCTATGAACTTTAGAACCCTGATACCCCCAGCCCCTGTTCAAGGGAGGGGGTCTGGATGGGGGGGGGGGGGCGCTTTTGCATGTCGATTTTAAGAAATGGCCATGTCGCATTGTCGATTTTAAGAAATGCCCATGTCACCATGTCGATTTTAAGAATGTCCCATATGTCACTAACTCTTAAATTCTCCATGTCGCATGTCACTAAGCCCAACAATGTCCATGTCGCCGTGTCGAATCTAGTGGTCCACACCCATAAGGATCGAGGCACCTATTCAAGGTCCAGCACCAAAACACAACGATGCAGTAGGCTATGTATTTTGATGCACTAGACCTACATCAAAACATTAAAGAATGTCAAAACATTAAAGAAATTCATGTAGGGTCCTTTGCAGGAATGAATCAAGTACACAGAGTATGAATGTTAAACTACCAAAATATTGTGCATATGGGCCTACCTGTAATTATTTTAACTAAAGGCCACTCAAAAAAAGTTGTTTCTCATCACCGCATGCATCATGAAAATCATGAACCAGAGAAACTTTTTTCTTTTCTTTTTTAGGTTTTTAATGAAAAATCTGTCAAAATGTGGACAAATATTGGCACATTTGGTATCAAATTAAAGGTTATACTGTCAGGAATGAATACCTTAACTAAACCTTAACTAAATACCTAAAGTAACAGTAAACAACTTTTATGGATCACCATCCTCAAATTACGTTTACAATGTGCTAAAATAGAGTTTATGCACAGTTGTAAATGGTATACATGTGCTTTTAATTGTAAGCATCTAGAATGAAAGGTTGTGCTAATAAGATAGCAGTGCAGGAGTATTTCAGGGGCATACCAATCATAATAAATAAATATAAATGGCAATGATTGCTATCAATTTTAAGAAACTAGTATTGGTGAATGATTTTCCATGTTTTTGAAGTCACTAAAGCAACCACAATTGGGAGCACTAACAAAGCCCTATTCTGGCTTTTATCTTCAGCAATCTTGTATCATTTACACAACTAAGTATTATGATGATATTTGCTATGATATTTCTTATTGAACCAGGGCACCCCTGTGCCCGCAGGTTCTTATACACAGAGGCAAATATCAGAGTCACCCAATGTCGCCAATACTACTCTCATACAAGGGTCAGGCACTGCTGGACTATAATAGATGGGTCAAGGGCCATTCTAGTCTGGCAATGCTGGACTCTTGGGAGAGTCTCTATCGGCCTGCAAGAGTCCAGCATTGCCAGACTATAGCATGAGGATCCAGCATGGCCAGACTTTCAAGCAAGTTTGCCAAGGTCCAGCCTGTTATTGAATGTCCAGCCTAGCCTGACCCTCACTAGAATGGCCCTTGACCCATCTATTATAGTCCAGCAGTGCCTGACCCTTGTCTGAGAGTAGTATTGGCGACATTGGGTGACTCTGATATTTGCCTCTGTGTACGACGGGTGATTTTGGCGATTTTATCCGAAATGTCAGTTGCAATCTGACAGCATTTTCTGTATCAAAAATAGGGAAATCAAATGTATCAATGCAGCATGTTTCAAGTTTTGATCAATGCCAATCCATAGAATCAATGCCCAAAAAAATCGGGGCAACATTTGATGGTCAAAATAAAGATTGAAAAAAGGTCACATAAGGCCACTCCAAATAATATCCTTGTTTCTCATCACCGCGCACATCACCAAAACCGTGTTTTAGAGATCTATTTTTTTTGGCAGATTTTAAGGGAAAAGCTGATAATAATTGACAAATATAAGCATAATTGGTATCAAATTGAAGCTTACAGTGGCGCAAACACAATGGGCTAGAGGAAATATACCTATTCAAAACGTTTGTAGATTATTAATTTCTTGATCATTTACATGTGAATTTAAAGTTTGCTGAGAGCCTAGATATAAATATATGAGACACTTTTTGAGACACTGTATTGCATGTTTCTGACATATACCTTCATGCACCTTCACAGAACTGGAGGTTTGTTCGAACTTTGCACAGAACCCAGTGGGCACACCTGACAAAAGCAGCACTCAATAAGCACCTATTGACTCAGGGTGTATATACCCAGAGTAATATACAATGCCTAATTTTGATTTTAAGACCTTTTTTTTTCATTCAGCCTGTATTGGACATAGACATGGGAGACAAATGAAACAGATAGCCAAGATCTGGGGACAAATGATTCTTTCGAAAACCTTTCCGAAAACTCCCTCCTTCTATGTGCAATTCACCTGTGGTCTTCGACAATACTTTTCTATCTTTCGTTATTATGCAACTGTACTGTTCAATGACTACCCTTTTTCCGGGCGACAATAGATTTCAACGGTATATTTTAAGGCCTGAAAGATAGAAATGCTATTCTGAGCTGGTTTGTGTTGTTTCTCTTATCTTTCATGTGAATGGTCGCTCTACCTGACTTAAATACTAGATTTATGCTAGATCTGTTTCAACGGTTTATTGCCCTGTTGGAACAGTGTGATGGACAGAGTATCCCTTGCACCAAGTACAGGTATACATGCTAGGTCTCGGCTGCGCTGAGACTTTGTATTTCTTTCACTGCCACCAATGTGGGATCAATCAGTAAATTCTCCAGATGTATATACATTTATACAATTTTCATCTACTCTCCTATGTATGAATGCCCAATGATTTGTAGCTGATTTTCATAACATTAAACTCATAATTATCAAGACTTTATTGCTTTGAATGGGGTAGATTTGCTCAGCTACTGTAAAATGCTCTCAAGCACTCTCAATACCTGATAGTGCTGGCACCTGGTGTTATACCAGGGAAGCATTACATAGATCTTTGAGGTCTAAAATACGAAATATAACATAGATCTATTATGTTCATTTACATCTGAATGACGTAGAAAAATGTAATTCAGACATAATTGTCAGTTGAACGTAAGTAAACCTTAACGTTTTGACGTCCACAAACCTTGGAAAAAAACGTAGATCAAACCTTTGGTGGAGTCAAACCTACACAAACCTCTGAGTTACGTTGAATTACGTAGTGTGTTTAGAGGGTGCTCACCATACCCACCTGCTGAAATTGAATAACATACATGTATGACACATGACTTGAGGGTACCTTTAAACAAGGAATTCTTTTCTGATGCCAGAATTGACCAATAAATGATTATAAGAGAGTACTATGTCCAACTGCACATGATAAGCTACAGACCCAGGTTTATTGAAATGGCGTTAAACATCCATTACTCACTCACTCACACACCCAGCTTACCTTGAGTCATATGTGAGGCCACCCACACACTCAATCTTTAGGCCTACAGAGAATATGCAGAGCTAAATAAGCGCTTAATAAGTGGTCTATGCCCACTGGGAAATGACCCTCCAAGGTTTGGGATTTGTTGGGGTTGTTGAGGGGGAGTGTGTGTATGGCGGAGAGTGTATTTGTCAGGGGGGGGGTTGATGTGGAGGGTGGGAAGTTGATGTGGGGTTCCCCAGGTAGATGTGCGGTTCCCCAGGTAGATGTGGGGTTGGGGCTAGATGCAGGGTCGGGGGTAGATGTAAGGTCGGGGGAGATGTAGGGTCAGGGGTAGATGTTGGTTGGGGGCAGATGTGAGGTCAAGATAGATGTGGGGTCGGGGGCAGATGTGGGGTCGGGGGTAGATGTGGGGTCAGGGTAGATGAGGGGTCAGGGTAGATGAGGGGTCGGGGGTAGATGTGGGGTCAGGGTGAATGTAGGGTCGGGGGCAGATGTGGGGTCAGGGGTTGATGTGGGCACGGTGGTAGATGGGTCAGGGGTAGATGTGGGGTCGGGGGTAGATGTGGGGTCGGGGGTAGATGTGGGGTCGGGGATAGATGTGGGGTCAGGGGTAGATGTTGGGTCGGAGGTAGATGTGGGGTCGGAGGTAGATGTTGGGTCAGGATAGATGTGGGGTCGGGGGTAGATGTGGGGTCAGGGGTAGATGTGGGGTAGGGGGTAGATATGGGGTAGATGTGGGGTTGGGGGTAGATGTGGGGTGAGGGATAGATGTGGGGTGGGGGTAGATGTTGGGTTGGGGATAGATTTGGGGTGGGGGTAGATGTGGGGTTGTGGGTGGATGTTTACCAAAGTTCATTAAGAAAAAGTGCTTGGGCCGGATTTCTCGAATTTCAACAACTTCCTGCGGCCTGTAGCTCCATGCCACCCTTTTGTACCTCCCTCCAACCAACATCCATCAGACTTTGGGAACTGGACTCCCCCCAACTTTATCCACCTTCCGTCACCCCTGCATGATTACTGCATGATTACTCATGATTACTCTAGGAGGTGGGATAAATATAGTGTCCCACTTGACTCTGCTTGTCCCACTTTACCTAACACCTTCAGCTAAAGTGGGCCACTAACATTTAAGGCCTAAGTGGTGGTTTCTTTCCTGAATGAGCTTTAATACATTTTGATCCATCCATTGATTTTTGTAATCTTTGAAGATCCACTTCCCTTTTGCTGGGCAGTATAATATTGTAAGAAATGTATTAATTCTGATTCAAAGATATTCCATTTTTGTCCAAATAGGATGGCCCAACAGTACTTAAAGGAGAAGGGAGGGTTCGGTCAATATTAATGACTTGGCACTATTTTAGTTTGATATATGATGATATAATATAAGCATTAAAATCAATACTTCATAGTGCTAGATTTTGATGACTTATTATATTGGCAATTGAAGATAGGACACCCTTAAGGTGGCTAGACCCTATTGTAAACATGTCAACTGCGCAGGTCATTGAGCATAATTATGCACATGTAGTTGTCCCAGAACACACCAGGGGGTGCCTTTGGTCATATTTTTATATATTAGATATACATTTTCATGTGTTGTCAAAATTACACTGCAAGACCTGACCGGCGCTTGAACCCAGGGCCTCCTGCATGTGAGCCTAAAGCTTCACCCCCTACTCTACTGGGGCTCTAGAAGTAGGCATGCTGAAAGTTATAGTACTTATACCTCTACCACATCAAGACTGTGTGCTCCATTTATATATTTCTATTTCAAACAACAAAAACCTTAAAATATGCAGGGGACCATATGTTCAAGATTTTGTATCTGGGTGTAGAATATTATAGACTATATCCTGAGAAAACTATAGGGAAAGCTAATTACTTTAAGATGATATTTCATGCACATATGTACTATCACCATATGAGTCTATGATAGATCACTCCGAACTCAAAGCCAGATATCTCAGAAACTAGCTCGGGACCCCCCTATTTTCTTTACACCATTTGATACTTATAATATGGGCCTCATGGTGAAAATCCTGACGAAATCTAAATACTTCTAGACGATGGGGTCTACCCACCTTAACCATGCTGTAGCTGGCTATGGGAAAATCCCAATTTTTTCAGATGTTTAGAGGAGATCATTAGTAACACAATTAATCCAAAGAAATTAATTGTCATAGGTGAAACTGAAGAGCCATAATTGATTTAGGGGGAAAACACAAATCTAGAAAATCTAATTTTTTCTACATTTTGCAACACAGAAAAAAAATTGCCAACGATTTGTAACAAAAACCTTAACCATCTGTACCTTCATGCGATACATTTTACCATCAAAATAATAGTGATTCATTGATGAATTAATACAGTTTGGGAATTATTTAAATATTTTCTAGTCGGTCTATACGCCTATAATAGAGTAGAGCACATCCTTGAGCTACAATGAAAGACAGTGACAAGATGTGTTGAACACCATGATGTGGCTATAAATAGGGTTAGTAAAGGTGAGTTAAAACATAATTAAACAAGAGAGAAAGGTATGGGTGGTTTCATTTTTTTGCCACCAGCTAGTGCCGTATGCGTAGATCCTGGCTTCTATCTTTAATATGGTAATTACGCCTGGCAAAGGAATGCATATGTCAAAATTTCACTATTTCAGGATGCTTGTTGCCATGGCAACATCAGTGACGGATCAATGATGTGGAAATAAAGGCGGCTCACCCTAAAGGTTGGGGGCGGCCCGCAGGGGCGGATCCAGGATTTTGAAAAGGGGGGGGGGTCCACCCCAGAAGTATGAAGTTTAATACACCTAAATTATCAGTGCTATGGGTGTTGAAAGCAACATGTATAGATAATTTTAGGGGGTTTGGGGGCATGCCCCCAAGGGGTGAGAAATTTGAGAAAATATAGATGTCAATTGGTGTAATTTATAGCACTCTGGTCTACCTCAAGGCTGAGAAAAAAAATTGAAAATATAGATGCCAATTGGTGCAATTTGAAGCGCTCCGGTCTAACCCAAGGTTGATAAAATGTTGAAAATATATTTGTCAATTGATGCACTTTATAGCATTTTGGTGAACTCCAAGGCTGAGGAGATTTTGAAAATGTAGATGTCAATTGATGCAATATATAGTATTCTGGTGAACCCCAAGCCTGAGAAAATTTTGAAAATATAGATGTCGATTGATGCAATTTATAGCATTCTGGTGTACTCCAAGGCTGAGAAAATGTTTGAGAAAATGTTAAAAATATATTTGACAGTTGATACACTTTATAGCATTCTGGTGAACCCCAAGGTTGAGAAAATTTTGAAAATATAGATGTCAATTGATGCAATTTATAGCATTCTGGTGTACTCTAAGGCTGAGAAAACCTTGAGGAAATATATGTCAATTGATGCAATTTAAAACATTCTGGTATACCCCAAAGTTGAGAAAATGTTGAAAATGTAGACCGAATCGATGCACATATAGTATTCTGGTACACCCCAAAAGTAGTAGTAGATGTCCAGGGGTAGCTGTCCTGTCAGCAGGTGACCTCCCCAATGAAGATTACAATTGTAAACAGGTTGGGAGTAACCATCTCATGTTCCCTGCCACCTTCTGTAGTTGGACAGTCCTATTCCAATGAGTCTAGACATACAAGTTCTCTGTTTTTACACTGACTTTCTGGTGGACATCCATATGGGCCTACATAAAGGGGGGAGGGGTCTGGACCCCCCTGAATCTTCCCCTTTTTCAGGTAGATGCTGCCATTTCTAAGTGGACATCTGGGAGTGGATATCTGGGAGTGGAGGTTCAGAAAATTTTGAAAATATAGATGCCAATTGTTACACTCTAGAGCATTCTGGTCTACTCCAAGGGTGAGAAAATTTTGAAAACATTGATGTCAATTGATGCACTTTATATCACATTTGGGGGTGGACATCAGGGATGGGCCAAAAGGGGGGGGGTCCACCCTCGGCAAAGTCTATTTGAACAGCCTTATGGGCGGACCAAAAGGGGGGGGTCCGGACCCCCAGGACCCCCCCCCCCCCCCCCTGGATCCGCCCCTGCGGGCCGGCGCGCCCCTACTTCCGGACAATTCATGCTACATCCGTGTGAAGCAAATGACAAATAACAAAGCTCTTAACAATAGGCAAAAGGGTGGGGGATGGGGCATTGCGATCATGTGGCCACACCCTAAATCCGCCACTGAACAGAATTCACAGTTTTTCTAAACCTTGATATCTAGATGACATACAATGTATTCACATTCTATCATGTCTTGGCTTCAAATAGGTGTCCGCCTACATGAACTTTTAAACTTGTTACCTATTATGCCTGACTGCGGTAGGTTCTGTTGCATCATCTTAATAGCGCACACATGCACAAAAGGGGAAAGAGAAATCATGTTGACCCATAAAACCAGGTTAACATGCGATAATGAATGAAGATAACCATGCAGTGACTTACACCAGTCTATCCTTTTAGCTTCTTTTGTAGCTGCTCTGTATGCTTCCACCGCCACCCTCCCACCCCCACACACCACCCGCGCCACTCCCACCCTCACCCCCATTCCCATCTGCTTGTCTGTGCCCCGGTGCCCACCCTACCGGTCTCATCACACTCTCACAGAGCAGCTAGCCGCGCCACATTCCTCCTCCAGCCACCAACTGACCCACAGTGGCGGCGGGGATTCACCATGGAGGAGGCTCAGTACTTTACCTGCCCTTTGTGTCCTTGTGTTACTTGTGGGCTGTGTACCTGTATACAATAGTGGACAGTTGGACAGGGAAGCGCTCCCAGGAGACAGTGTATATTGTAAAGGGAACACAAGGTGGAGTATCACCCTCATGTGCCCTGTGTGGGGGTGCAGAGGGGTCCCCCCCTGAGGTCACAAAGTCGCCTCTTTTAAGGCCCCCAGGTCACAATGTCACTTTTTTTCAAAATATTCCAGGTCAGAGGTCACTTATATCAAAGAATCTCCAAGTCAAAGGTCACTTTTTTCATAAAAAATCTCCAGGTCAGAAGTCACTTTATTCATTAAAAATCTCCATGTCAGAAGTCACTTTTTTATCCATGATGTGACTCCAAACCCTTGCAAATTATATACTTTAACATTACTAGGGGGTTTGGGGGGCATGGCCCCCAAGAACATTTTGAAAATCTAGAAGCAGAATGGTGAAATATCATGTATTTTGGTGTTCTGGTTTGACATTACTTCTAAGTCCCCCCCCTAAATAAAGGGAAATAAATTTCTCATTGGATCTGGACAAATCTCAGGAACTGTCCCTGTGAAGATAAAAACCGTGGGTTCCGCGATTCCACGGAGATTTCACACCCCTGTCTTATCTCCAGGGGTTGCTACAGGCCCGAGAGCATTGGCACGCAAGCAGGCCCGTATCCAGAGTTAGTGCAGCAGCCATACTAGGGGGGTCTGGGGGCATGCCCCCCCCCCCCAGGAAATTTTTGAAATCAAGAAGGCAAATGGTGCATTCTGGTGGATTCTGAGTGCTAAGATTGAACTAATTTGCAGCCATAAATCAGGGGCAAATCAAGGTTTTTCAGTAAGGGGAAGGCTACCTTCATCACATTGGCAGATCCAAGGGGGTGGCTCGACGGGCCTTGGCCCCCTGTACAACCACTATCTGTGTCATAACCGCTATCTGTGTCAATAACATATAGAGGTTGACCATGCAACCGCTATCTGTGTCAAGAAAACGTTATCTGTAGTATCCATCCAACCGCTATCTGTAGTAACTAACGCTATCTGTAACAAATTCTCTGACAGTGTGTATAGGGACATCCGACCACTATCTGTGTCAAAAAACGCTATCTGTATCATGTGGTATAAAGTTAAGAAATCATAATTATTTCCCCCCCCTGATGCACTAAGATCTTGCAATTGACATTTCGAACTGTCAATAGTGGTACAATATACTGTTTTTGACTCCTAACTCCTAAAGTTGACATTTTTCTCCTTAAAGTAGCCATTCTGAGGAAATTTGAAGTAAAGTTTGATTTAAATTTCGCCAAATGGAAGAAATTGTCAAAAACCTTGAAAAGTCAATTTTCCTTACAAGTACCAACAAAGCGGGAAAAATGGCGAGATATGCAAAACAGTCAAAATTTTCAAACAAACTGGCCAATTCAGCTAGAAAAATGTAAAAAATTGACATTGTTCTAAAAATTAACGAAATTAACGAAACAGTGAAATATGACATCAAATTTTGATGTTTTGCATCTTTTACATTATTCTTACTAAATAGGCATTTTTTGGGGTTGTTTGACTTTTTTTGTGGTTTTCAACATTTCTTCAATCATTTTTTCATGAAACTCCATTTGATTCAAGATCACTATCAATTTTGTGAGAGTATCTTGAGCATACCTAAACTTTCCTGCATTGCCTGTCTAACCTACCCTACTCAATGGCATGGTCGATACAGATAGTGGTGTTACTACAGATAGCGGTTGGTAGAGCAACCGCTATCTGTATCAAGGCTATAAAATGTATCAAAGGGAGTACTATGGCCACTATACTTTGCTGTACTAATATTTTACCTTATCTTACATGACCTTTCCTGCATTTCCTGGCTACTGAAACCCCCCTAATGGTATGGTTGATACAGATAGCAGTGTTACTACAGATAGCAGTTAATAGAGAACCATTATCTGTATCAAGGCTTAAAATAAATCTAAGGCAGTACTTTGGCTATTTTAACATTTGATAACAACCACATTGTCAACCACGTCAATTGGCTTTTTGACACTTTTTTTTGCAAAATTAGTTATTTTCAGGAAATTTCCCTTTCACCTTTCTGTATGTGCTTTTCTGTTCAAATCAGTCATTTTTGGGGAAATTGGAATTTTCAAGACTTTTTACACTTTTCTGGCAATATTGGCCGTCTTTTTAAATTTTGACACACTTAGAGTTAGAATGAATACCAGATATACTTGATACAGATAACACCTTGTTGACACACATAATTTGACACAGATAGCGTTTTTTTGACACAGATAGCGGTTGGATGGTCAACCTCTATATGTTATTAGCACATATAGCGGTTATGACACAGATAGTGGTTGTACACCCCCTGTACAACCACTATCTGTGTCATAACCGCTATCTGTGTCAATAACATATAGAGGTCGACCATCCAACCGCTAACTGTAGTAACCATCCAACCGCTATCTGTGGTAATGACCGCTATCTGTGTCAAACTCTTCTACACTGTGTTTCATGGTCTATAGGCACATCCAACCTCTATCTGTGTCAATAGACGCTATCTGTGTCTTACCAGCAATTTCTATCAAAGACTTATACCAAGCATGTACACACCAATTACCATATGGGTCACGGGGGGGGGGGCATTATTTATTTAACATGGGGCAGCAAATTAGGATCCCTTGAGGGAGGGGGTTAGAATGAAAATAAGTGGATTATTATTGGGGGGTGTGAGGCCAGACAATTTTGCCATGCCCACACTAAAATTCGAAGACCCCCCTAATTTAGTATTGAGAAACAGGTGCAGAAAAGCTATATGGATGAAAATATCTTTTCCAGCAAATGGAAAGTGGTTTCATCCGTGGTTAAGTATATAGATTTTGAGTCAGCAATATGGGCTGTACACTCCATCCACCCAGGGGGTGCCTTGAGATTTTGGGGAACATGAAATCGGTCAGTGGACCCTCTTAGAGTTCTTTGCTCTTTGGTAATAATTATTTTGATCCTATTGCTGAAAATATCATAGGCTCCCGTAATTGCATGCCCCTGACCCCTGTGGATTGCTGAATTCTCTTTGTGGGTGAGAATGGGGGGAAATTAAGGGGCAAGATTTCCAGGGGGAATTCTTACCTTTCCTCCATTGCCTAGCTCTGCAAAGTATGGTTGATACAGATAGTGGTGTTATTACAGATAGCTGTTGGTTGAGCAACCGCTCTCTGTGTCAAGGTTATAAAATGTACATGGGATTACTATGGCCACTATACCCTGCCCTAGCCTGATGTCCTGCCCCACAATTGACCTACACCTGAGAATATTTTGACCTTACCTGACCTTTCCTGCATTTCCTGGCTATCCTATCCTACCCTATAGTAAGGTTGATACAGATATCGGTATTACTACAGATAGCGGTTGGTAGAGTAACCGCTATCTGTGTCAAGGCTATAAAATGTTTAAAAGTTCTATGTAACCTTTTTTAAAAACTTTTATAACCAAAGAACTTATGTCAACAATAACATATAGGACTATTTGACACTTTTCACGCAGAATTGGCCATGTTCAGGAAAATTGCATCATCTTTTTTTCCCAAAAAATTACTTTTTCCAGGGACATTCGCAATTTTTCTCTCCGAATTGAATATTTTCGGGAAAGTCGACTTCTTTGTGATTTCCCCGCCCCCCCCCCGCAAATTTGGCCATTTACACGGAAATTTGTCTTTTTAAAGATTTTACATTTTAGTGGCTGCACTGCAGCCATTTTCTGGAATTTTGCATTTTTACCATGTCCTTTTTGCATTTTCCATGTTTTTTTACTCGGTTATCCCCAAATTTGCTATTTTCTTGTGATTATTTCCCCTTTTCTCGCCAATTTGGCCATTTTTAGAAGGTGTTGACTTTTTCAAGATTTGGAAGTATTTCTCCGGAAATTGGCCATTTTTACTAAAAAAAAAAGATGTTTTCATGACATTTTACCTTTTTCTCCTAAAATTGGTCATTTTTATGGAAATTTACTCATTCATGTTTTTTTTTTCCATTTTCTTGCAAATTTGGCCATTTTGAAGAAAGTTAACTTTTTCAAGACTTTTTTCATTTTTCAAGTTTTCTTTTAGATCTGGCCCTCCTAGGCTTCTGTCCCAAACTCCCTACATGTATTACACATCCACAAACCTGATGTGTTACAAAGTCACTACCAAACCATTTTTGACACACTTAGTGTAAGGAGAAATACCAGACATGCTTGACACAGATAACACCTTGTTGATACACTTAATTTGACACATATAGCGTTTTTTTGACACAGGTAGCGGTTGGATGGTCGACCTCTATATGTTATTGACACAGATAGCGGTTATGACACAGATAGTGGTTGTACACCCCCCCCCCAAAAAAAAAAAATGAAAATTTTAAATGAAAAAAAATAAAAGAGGGAAAGAAGAGAGGAGAAAAGAGGAAAAAAGAGAGAAGGGGACAATACCATATAGACACGGACCATCAGCATTTTCTTGGGGGGGGGGGCCTGGTTAGTCTCCAGAGCAAACGCTGGCAAATCTATCCACGTCGCTACGCTATGTTACTAGGAGCCACCGTCTCCCCCATTGGCTACGGGCCTGCACAAGGGCCGCGTCCCCCCCCCTCCCCCCCCCCCCATTGGCTACGGGCCTGCACAAGGGAAGGTCGGAAGTCATTTTTATTTAGACAAGGGAGGTTGGAAGTCATTTTTTTATTTAGACAAGGGGAGGTCGGAAGTCTTTTTTTTAATTTAGAGAAGGGAAGGTCGGAAGTCGTTTTTATTCAGGCAAGGGAAGGTCGAAAGTCGTTTTTATTCAGAGCAGCAGGTCGGAGGTCACAAATAAGATTGGCCAGGTCGGAAAGTCGCCTTCAGGAGGGTCCAGGTCGCCAGGTCGCCTTTACCCCATCTGCAGCCACCTGTGTATCACATGTGACACAAGCCTCCCAATGCCTTGGTACTTGCCACCACCACCACCACTAGCCGTACCAGCATCGGAACGACCCCCACCCGCCACTAACCTACTGGAGGAGGGCTAGGAAGAAGGGGACACACAGGAGGAGGCACACCTCAGTGCACAATGGAGACAGGAGGAGCGTCCAGGATATTGCTATGGGGCATATATATCCTACCTACCAGTGTAACACTAACACCTTGGGGTAGGATATCTAGAGCATGAAGAAGGCAAACTCCCCTGAACTGCTGAGTGTTGGAGTCTGGTGGAAATACAATGTGTAAGTACTATTTAGGGGTCAAGCAGGTTTGTGCATACAGGCGGACGTCTCACAAGGTCCTCCTCCTGGTCCTATGTGTGTATAGTATACACTATCCTTGTTTTACCATTTAACACAAACACATACTGTGACATAGGCGTTGGGTGAGTTCCTTAGGCTTAGCTTCCAGTATGGGATTAACGAGTCAGTATCATAGTAGTCACTGTTAACTGCATGTTCTGAATTAGTGTGACCATGACCATGGATATGACCAGTGTTATCATATATCCGATCAAAAATGAATATATATATATATATATATATATATATATATATATATATATATATATATATATATATATATATATATATATAAATGAGGCCATGGCCGAACATAAGTTACATTGTCTATGGGCATGGAGGCCATATACTTTATGACCATACAACAAATGGTCGTTGTTCATGATGGAGTGACGCTTTGGTCCTTTATATTTCTTTTTCCCCCTGTGACCTGATATTTACTGTGTGACCCAATCTTCTTGACCCAGAGAATAGAGGATTCCCAACTACCAGGATATCACCATCTACCATTGCAGTCATGTAATGAGGGCCTTAATTAAGTATTCATTAATCACTATAGATGAGGTGCCAATATATATCATTGTCAGTGTGCCAGTTTGTGCCCTCTATGCCTGGAGAGAGGTCATCTCTCAACAGGCCCACATAGTAAACAGTAAAGTACTTTGGGTCTAGGTCAGGCACACAGAAGGTCATGTATGTTTTATACCTTGACTTGAGTGGTTCTAGCCTATGCTGTGAACCATAAAAAATTGGTCTCTAGGGGGTGGCAAGAAGAAGCTTTTCAACATGCACGTCTTGGCCCCATTCCCAACAAACCTTTCTTTCTCATCCTCCGACATGCTTTGTTATTTCACGAGGAATGCCCTAGAGCTAACCAGCATACAGCGTTTTGTCATCGTGTTCTAATAAAAAGCATTTAAGGTAAGCTCCCTAACCGGAAGTTCGATTCAGGTGATGCATTGATAAAGTCTAAATTAAGCCACTCCAAAAAGAACGTTTTGCATTTCATTTTAAATTGAGCAGCAATACTCCTGTTTAGTTATTAAAAGTGTATTGCTGCATTAGGGAGCGTTCATTATATATGGCAGGGGGGGGGGGTGTGCAAATCAGGGGGGGGGTCATTTTTTTTAGGGGTATTCGGAGGGGGGGGGTCTTTTTTTTTCAACCTATTCTTAGGGGGGGGGGGGGGGGTTTTCAACCTATTCTGAGGGGGGGGGGTCATTTTTTTTAGGGGTATTTATTTGGGAGGGGGTATTTTTTGACACAACGTGACGCGAATTTCACGACACATGTCGCAAATTGGGGCCATAAAGACGGTAGAACTTTGCTAAATTTCTTGCCTACCAATCGACACATGAATGATTCACTACTTTTCTTTCCCTAAAGCAACAATAATTAACTGGAGAAAGAGCATTAATTCAACACGAGAAGAGTACAGAATGTAGGGGGTCTAAACAGAAAAGCTATCAGTGTGCAGTTAGATGAATGCTATTGTGGCACCGAAATATGACAGTACTGTATCCTAAATAGTTTGGGTTAATTGGACTTTGGCCTTGCCCATCACGTTTTGGCATCCATATGCAAGGGTGAACTTGCCTACATTTTTAGACCCTGCCTTTCTTCCCAATAGAGGAGCAGATGCATAGTATGCAAGATGCAGATCTACCTAATATAATGTTGATACATTGTAGCTTAGGTCCACTCCACCAGTCAAAGGCGTGATTACACTAGTCATGATACACACTTTTCCTTGGTATCTTGTACCAGACCCTGCTAAATGAGCCACAGCGTTCTGATTGCAGAGCTCTCAATATTTTTAGAATACCTTCACCATCTCCCTGATAGCTGCCTGCTTCTCACAGATTCTAGGACTTATAAAATCAGCAGACTTATAGAGTAGACATGATCATTCCACTATAAATCGGTGTACCGAATGCCTTGAAATGTAGCAAACAGCCACCAGATCCACAGAGTTTTCTGCTGCGGATGCCACTCCTTCTGTCGCCAATTTCTAAATCTCCCTCTAAGTTCATCTTTGGCTTCAACAGAAATCAGGCACTGAATAATCATTGCTACTCATCGCTACTTGGCCTCATCAGAATTTTTAGAGCTCTATATTTGGTTCTGGTCAAGTTGCTTCCAATGCTCTGCAGGGTTATCAGTGAGTTATTCATCACTATTTTAAAGCTTTTATTTTTTTTGGAGTCAATGCATTCCCATGGCTTGGTTATACTGACCACACACTAGAATATTGAAGGCAGGTACCTTATGGCATTTCCTCAAATAAAGGTTATCAACTATGGTGCACGTAACATCCATGCATACCATTGATGGCTTAAGCGATTGTAATTGATCCGTGCCGTTATATAACAAAGACACATTCCCCTGTGACTCTTTGTTCAACTTCAAATTCTCACCCTCAGCTCCCTATTTCTTACTGATCCTAGCCTTTGGAAAACCAAACTAGGTTTAGATAGTGATCTTGTTCCTTTAACTGCAAGTTATAATACCAGGATACATTAAAATGGGCCGATTGACCTCTAGATTTTCAAAATTTTCTTCAGGTTTGCCACTATTATAATGTCCAGAGCATCCCTTCATCAAACATCTTTGTTTTAAGCTGCAGTAGCGCGGAACAGGGGGGGGGGGGCTGGGGGCCTAGTAAAGTGGGGGAGCCAATCTTTTTGGGAAACATGAACATTCTAGACTCAGAGTACCCAAGAATACACCAATCTCGAGGTAAAATTCCTAAAACTTTCTTGAAAGACAAGCTCAAAGTCCCTCAGAACACATCAATTTCAATGTAAAATTACAAAATTTCCCAGGATCATATGGTAGACTTCAGACCACTCTGAATACACTTATATAAAGGTCAAATTCCCAAATTTTCCTGGGGCTTGTGGCCCCAAAACAACCATTTGTTTCTCCCTCTAACCAACACTCATCAGCTGGCTTTGGGAGCTGGGCCCCCCAACTTTATCCACCTTCCGCGGCCCCTGAGCTGGGCCATTTCATGGTACTTCTACCAAACAGTATTAGCAGGACTTGTAGGTGGGGACCAAAATAATCACACCAATTTTTAGCAAAAATATCAAACGTGCCACGGAAACAGAAAAATGCGCGCTCTCCACATAAATATATTCACCATATTGTTATGCCCTATAACCACTCCCTCAAATAATGGTTAAGCACATGCTATAATAGGTTATAGTATAGGACTATGTGGACTTTGTATGTCGTTGATGCCATTATTAAGTATTTATCAACGTCTATGGTGAGGGGGGGGGTCATTTTTTTTCCACCTATTCGGAGGGGGGGGGGTCTTTTTTTTTTGACCCATTCGGAGGGGGGGGCCTTTTTTTTTTGACCCATTCAGAGGGGGGGGGGGTCTTTTTTTTTTGACGTATTCGTTTTGCCAAACGCCCGCCCCCCCCCCCTGCCATAAATAATGAACGCTCCCTTAGGGAGAGTTATCCTCATTATTCAGAAACCGGATATGCTTTTAATGTATATCCGTATGATACGCGCTCCAGGATATGACCGACCCTGAAATAGATTGGTGGCAGCTCCTGTCTCTGTTCCAGGAAGGAAAAATAGGCGGTACCATCCATATCCAGGGGTTTAAATCGAAGTTATGTATAACATTATTTACAAACATCATATCTAGACTCGAGCAAGTTTATGCAGACGCCTCTCGTCCCTAGTTCTATTTGGAGCGTGGTCAGTGAGTGCACTCCTCCTTCATGAGCTTTACGGCTCCATCTGGTTTATCTCACAGCAGCTTAAGCCGCCTACGTCTTTGGGTCATCGGGTGCAGCTCTGTATATTGACTCCCGCTGCTGCCAACAGACCAGCCTGCAGGCAGTAACCCCCCCCCCCCCCCCCCCCCCCCACACACACACATACCCCATATATGTGCATGGTGCTCACTCTCAGATTGATTCTTAATTCAATATGATGATTCGTTTTATAACCCATTGCGTAGTAGTGTTGGGCAGGCGTACGATGCCGTTTATAGGCCACGCCAAATCACAATAGAACTGAGGAACTCCAGATGGAATTGGAGTGATGTATGGGGATAGAGAATGGAAGACATGAAGAGCTAGCGCTATTAATATTGTAGAATTTCGAATTTGTGCCAATAAAGGCAACACTGTGTGTGTGGGACTCTCATAAGGAGCGCCCTAGTGTAATATGATTGAAGGTCCCGTTTTTAGGTGGGACAATTCAATATGAAATCATATGCAGTCAGCTCTCTACATAGGGTCACCTCTACAATGTCAATGTGGTCACCTCGCCAAGGTGGTCACTTTCGTAGAGAAGCAAATTATTTTCCTCTTTCTGCTATGGTCAGCATTCCTTATTGCCAGTAATCTCCAGCCAAAACGTCACTTTTGATCTCTCCCAATGTGGTCACATAAACTGAAGTAGTAGAGAAGAACGGGCAGTGATTTTGGTCAGGGCGAGGTTATGGAGGCCGAAGTCATTGAGAACAGGGGCGGATCCAGGATTTTGGAAAAGGGGGGGGGGGGGTGAAATAGGCAATGTACTGGGGGTATTGGAAATTTCTACATTAAAATGTACAGAAAAATAGGGGGGGGCGCACGCCGGGCCCCCCTCTGAATCCGCCCCTGGAGAAGCACCAGAACCCTGAACAAGAAATCATGATTCCTAATATTTTCATATATTTGTACTACATATAGCTTATTCTCATATTAGAAATGACCAAAAGACACTATACGTAATGTTCAGTGTTTCTTTGTACTTCTTTCTATGAACCCCATTGACCATATTAAACATTAACTCTTTCTAAAGTGGTCACCGCGCCAATGTGGTCACTTTAGCAAAGTTTAAAAGGTGACCATAATGGAGAGAGTTGACTGTAGTGAGTCAACCAATGTCACTAAAACTGCACTCTCTGTGGAGTCCAGCATTATTTGACCCCTGACTCTGGAGAACCAAGTCTTGGCCTGAACTCTGGAATGAGTCTGACAATTCTGGACTCTCTATTCATAGTCTAGCAATCAGGGATGACAGTTTTCAAGTTTCCTTTCTGTCGCGAAGACATGTGCTTAACTGTAGAGGGCCATTATTAATTAAGAGACCTCAATTTGAAGACTTAAAGTGTTTCTTTTTAGATTGGTCACTTTCATCATTGAGCCATCTAACTGTTTCGTGGCTGACCGAGTTTAGCATTGCCAGACACTACAAAGATAATCCAGCATTGTCAGACTCCTTCCATAGGTTTCTGGTCGGACTATACACAGCAGAAGGCTGGACTTTTCCCCCCAGGGACTTTATCTTGATCCAGGAGTCAATCTAAGGCAATATCTAGTGTCTCCTCAGCTGATGGTAGTTTTAGGTAGTTTTACCATCAGCCTTTCTGGTTCCATTTCCTGTTCATGTTCTCTGGTTCCAAGCTACCAGCAGGGGTTGCCCACACCCAGCAAAATCTCAACATTTGGCAGTTACCAGAGCCCTCCTTCGGAAGGATTTGGGAACGAGAGTATAAGTGACTCCCCACGCATTGGTCATTTGATCCGAAGGGAATCTTTAGTGCAAGTAAAATGAGACTTTTGCACTTGTTGACTATTAGTAAGCAAATGACTCTTGATCTAAATAATATATGACCAGGCACGTGAAAAGGGCTACGCAGGGGCTAATTGATATTTAAAGCTGATATGAAGTTCTTTAACTAAATATCCCATGTGAAGCTACCTTCTCACGTGTTGAGCCACATAATAGCCATTTAATTCAGATTGATGTACTGCAGTGAGTACATGAATGTGGAGGTTAGACGGAAACGTTGGGGAATCCATGTAGGAGAGTATATATATATATATATATATATATATATATATATATATATATATATATATATATATATATATATATATATTATATATACAGTTATGTATTGCAATTCACATTAGTTTGTCAATGTGTGAACACCGACAAGTTATCAGGAAGCCTGCATGCACGTTTGGTGTCAGCGGGTAGGTGCTTCAACGTTTGATAAATTATCGGAAGATGGACATCTGCACGCTTGGTATTACATAGATGGTGGGTACATGAATGTGTGGCCCATAATAGTTGTTTGACCTAACTCAGGGGTGTGGCAACCGGGGGGGGGGGACACCACCCACTTTTGGCCAACCCTATCTACATAAGGATAGAGCAATTTACAAGTACAGTTTGTTGGCTTGTATTTTCTACATGAATTCTAATTCTAATTCTAGTTTTCTTCATACCCAAATCCAGTTCTGCATATACTTGCAGTCTTTGAAATCACCATATCTTTGTACCCCCAATATAATTGTTATATTTTCTTTGATTCCAGAATTACAGTTTGATCTGCAAACCCCGTACCAACACAGGGTGTCTACAATGACCTCGGAGGACCAAGTGAACATATATATCCCCCGGGATGAATCGCTGTCTACCTCTGCTATAGTATATATGCCGTGTATCTTTGATATATCTCAGCCCTCAAGCGGATGCCCTTATATGGGGGAGGCAGTCTTTTAATGTTACTCAGGAAAGTGGATTGACCTCAAGGAATATGATATTAGGTTGCTCAAGAATACTCATCTCTGAGAAAACTGCAACGGCGATATCAAGTGATATGTACTACACATTCCAAGTATATAAGTATACACGATATTAATGGTAGGCCTTACTTATCATATAACTGTACTTATACAAATAGATCTATGTGAGAGTTGAATCTCTGAACTGAAGACCAGGATGGGTGACAGTGACACCAGTGTTTGTAAACGGCGTATGGGATACCAGTATGTCCATGGTGTATAGGCATACTCTCAACATGGCAACATATACTGTGCGGCTGAAGCATGTAGCAGGCCATGTACTATGGGTCAATACAGTCCTGTCATTGTGTATCTGTTTCTTGCTTGGAGCAGAAGCTACAGCCGAACCAATGGATAAAACCTCTAGTGATCCTCAAGGGGTGAACACTGCGCGAAAGGTCCTGCTCTTTCCCTATGGCCATGGTTATAACAGTCACATCATGGATTTCCAAAGAATAGCCAAAATGCTCACCCATAATGGCTACGGTGTGTCTGTTCTCATCAATGATGAAGACCGGAAGTACATGAACGAGATAGATGGTGTGCGCATGCGCGTGCATAGTTACCCATGTTGCTCCACCACTAATGAGCGCCTCCGATTGACAGATAGTGACTTTAGAGAGCTGATCCTGACACAAACTAACACATCTGTCATTGAATTAATCATTTTGCTCAGCCAACAGCAAATCAACCTCTGTGAGCAGTTGCTTCAAAGTAGGGCAGTTCTGGAGGAGATCAAAATAGAAGAATACGATCTAATGATAGTTGATTATGCTGACTCATGCAGCCGCGTTGTTGCACAGTATTTCGATATTCCTCTTATTGTCTACAGTGCCACAGGGCTGAGTTTTGACGCTGCCTTCTTCCCTAACCTTCCTACTATGGTGCCTACCTTCACCACCAACTTTCTGGATGAAATGACGTTCTCAGAGAGGACTGAAAACATGGTTCGCCTCCTACTAGTGAGACTTTTATCAGACCCCTATTATTTCAACGCATTTGATGACCTTAAACAGAAATATGGCATGAGTGAAAGTCTTCCCACTGTCAGGAAGGCATTTGCAGGACAAACAGTGCTTGCCCACACATCATGGGCTCTTGACTTCCCAAGACCTCTATTGCCCACAGTCATATCAATTGGAGGAATGCATGTTGAGGAACCAAACCCATTATCCAATCAAATATTACAGTTCATCGAGACATCTGGGAAGAATGGACTTATTGTAGTGGCCTTTGGCAGTCTCGTAGGCAAAGTGGACGCCCAGTTAGCCGAGGTGATTGCCTCGGCTGTTGCTCAATTAGACTATGGGGTCATTTGGCGGTATACAGGAGAACCCCCCAAATCTCTCAGTGGAAACACATTGATTCTTAACTGGGTACCACAAAATGACCTTCTAGCCCATCCCCTCACCAAGGCCTTCATCACACACTGTGGCATCCATAGCACCTATGAGGCGGTGCACCACTCTATCCCTGTTGTTGCTGTTCCTCTCTATGCCGATCAATCTGAGAACGCCAACAAACTTGTCCGCAGAGCCAAAATGGGGGTTCTCCTTGACATCAAGAGCCTTACCACAGTGTCACTGGTCAGTGCTGTGACGGAGGTACTGACCAATGTTAGTTATAAGGAGAATGCTGTGGCCATGTCCAAGCTCTTATTTGATAGACCAGTCTCTCCCAGAGACACGTTTTTCTTCTATGTGGACTACGTCATACGTCACAAGGGTCCAGGGCCTTTAGGGTCAGCCCCTGTTGTAAATCTGGACACTGCTCAGCTATTTGGAGTAGATGTTGTAGTGTTTTTGATGACCATTGTACTCTCCATCCTTTCCATCTTGCTCATTGTGTTCGCCATGGTCATACGATATTGTCTGCGGTTGTGCAAATACATATATTGCAGAAAACAGAAATGTGAATGATGTGTAGGTGAACTATTTTGCAGGTCAAGACTTTCCAAAGACTTATTGGCCCGAACTTGCCATTATTAACGCATTATAAAACTAGTGCCACACACAGTAAATCATAATGATGAATATCATAAAGCGTTTATCATTGTAATGATAATGATAATGATAATAATGATAATAAATTTAGGGACGTCATTGACATCTAATTGATGTCGATGACGATAATTATTGACATAATATTATAGTTGTCGATATATCAATGTATTGCAATATAACATCTAAGTTATTAAGTACATCTAAAGCACTGTTTATTGCCTTTGTAAGGTGAGAAAAATAAACAAACAAGGGTAAATGTTAGTTGAACACCTTTCCTGTCATTTTCTGAAAATTTCACTTAATAATTGCCAACATAATTTACAAAACTCTCAAAATCTGACCTAAGGCCGATCAAAAGGACTACCCTGACTGTAAGCTCAACTGTAAGACTTAGGACACTATATCCATTAACCTCTTTCTTTCCTTACTGCACATAGTGGAGAACACCCTGTCTGACGTTGCACTGGATGCTGGTACATTCAGGTACTATGATGCAAGTGCATCCCTTGTTTTCTCTACTGGCTGAGAACAATTTCTCATAAAAAATATATTGACAATTATATTGACATATCAAAATTGTCAATATAATACATATTGACATAATGGCGATACGTCAATATAGCGAATGTCAATGACATCCCTAATAATAATAATAATAATAATAATAATAATAATAATAATAATAATAATAATAATAATAATAATAATAATAATAATAATAATAATAATAATGGTAATGATATTGCATTTTGGGTTTAAAAATAACCACACAGCAAGTACATCGTCCAATTATAAGGTGAAGCTCATGGTAGGCGCATTGTCCTCTTAAGTTCCAGGAGCCATAAACCAATATCCAGATATGGAGACTGAATAGTATGTTGTATAAGCCCTGTATTGCCACATTTTTATAATATCGAAATTAGCTGATAGATTGTTGTATTCTTATAGTTGATAAACAATGTCATGATGTTTCCCTTCAAAACTTAAAAACGCAATTTGGACATTGTATTTTGTGCACAAAAGTTATATCGAATCTGGAAGTATGGAATGTTCGCACAAGGGCAAAAGTATACGATTTAGATACAGAAGAAGCCTTTAATGGAATGTGTATCGCATCCGCACATAATAAATAAATATTTATTTCTTACATTGTGCTGTAATATGTTATTATGGTGAATAAAGAAGTAGGCTACAGAAGTAAAATGAGAAATCTACCTCAGTACAATGCAGTATTATTTTGAGTATAAAAACCTTTTTATCAGGGATGTGTGGCGTAACAATATTGATATATAAATATACATGATGACTTTGCAGAAAGAAAATCGTTTTGTCAGTCTGTCTAGAGAGATAATGGAAAGCACGTTTTATTTCAGTACCGACGTTTTAGATGGCAGCAGAAAGACCAAATGTGAAAACCTAACGTTTCCATTTGTACTTCTTTTATATGTGTATGACCTTTTATATGTCATTCTATAACATGCTTATATCCTGGTACTGAGTTTGAATTCTTGTTGAATAAAATGTGTAAATATACGTTTTTTTCTTTTCTCATTGATGACGCTTAATACACTTTGTATGGACCTGTTATGTAATCTTTAAATACATGTAACTAGTATAAGGGGGGAGGGGGGGGGCAATGCATTGAAAGGAGTAGGGAATACATATCTCGTGAATAACACGGGGCTGGGGCTGTAGGCCTCATGATCGATGCAGTAATAATAACATTAGGTTGATCTGATTAAGAGAAGCCCACTTAAATTGAAAAATATATATGATCTAGTGAATATCTCAACCATGTTCAAACCTAGAGAAGACGGTGTAGGGTAGATTCAGCCTGAATTAGACACCTGGAATAGCAGTTATCCACCCAAAATAACCCGCTAGTAGCTCTTTATTGGTGGAAATAACACTTAATTGTATATATTGCTACATTTATACACAAACAGAGGACTTAGCTAGCTTGAATAAACACAATTGCAAGTATTTGAATGTTTGATTCAAATTATGTGTCCGCCTCATCCGTGAATCTACCCTATGCGTGAGAGGGTGGCTGTGGTTCCCAACCACAACACAAGATGGCAGTGACTTCTGCAGTCATCTACTTGCCATGATTCACATATTCATGATGATATCTTTAACCCTTTAAGGACGGCAGGGTCAATACCACAAAGTTGCCAACGGTATTGCATGGATTGGGGCATAATTCACAAATGCAGCACTGGCGAGTTACTCACCAGAGTTATATATAAAAAGAAAGGTAAGTTGTTACCGTTCGGGCTACGTCGATAAGTGAAACACAACAGCCCATTGGACACAATAGATAGGATCAGTTGATTTATATGATATCTATTGCCAAATTTTCTAAAAGAATGCCCCCATACCCACAGGAAAGACCATACTTGACCCCCCGCTGACATTGTACGTGTATTGCAAACTAGTATGTAAACTATAGAATACATTATTATTTCCTATCATATTCTTTTCCATAAATATCATATTGAGTTAGCTTTAGTATATCGTATATAACATCCAACATATCTGCACCAAGTCTTACATATTATAAAATTGGGGATTAACATTTGGGCATTCCACTATGAGCCGACAATGTGACAAAACGAACGTGGGGGTAATAAGGCTTTCAGTTTTAGTCACCAGCTGGCGCCACAATGGCAGAAATGGCAGGACGCAACTTGTTACGTTAGCTCATGCCCTCAGGGCCATGCCCGCTAACGCGCCGATCTGACGCGTATATTTCGCGCGTATTACACTGCTATCATCGTCGTTGATGCCCTCAGGGCATACCAGCGTCTTTGATGCCCTCAGGGCATAGCCTTCCACATACCTAAACTGTAGACTTCTAGTCAATGCTCCGGGGGCATCGTACATGTTTTTGATGCCCTGAGGGCATAGCCTTCCACATACTTAAACTAGACTTCTAGTCAATGCCCCGGGGCATCATACATCGCTTTGATACCCTCAGGGCATAGCCGTGTCCTATAAACGCTATTGATCAATGCCCCGGGGGCATACTATATTTTTGATTCCCTCAAGGGTTTAGATACCCCCCCCCCTCCATGCCCCAAGGGAATCAACAATTTCTCCATGGCATTTCCTATAGTCTTTACGATAACTTCAAGTCAAGCCTATATGCCCCGAGGGAATCGATGATGTGGGTGATTCCCTCAGGGCATAGACCAGTATTCTACCATCTATAAGCAAAGATATGCCCGAGGGAATCAATGATATGGGCGATTCCCTCAGGGCATAGAACAGTGGTCTTAGTTTTATACCATCCCTATGCCCAAGGTTCTATTCATGAGACAGTGGCATGCCCTCAGGGCATAGAGCTGCAGTCTTAGTCCTAAATGAGACAGTACCATGCCCTCAGGGCAGTGACGGAACTGAGGATGCCCTCAGAGCATAGAGTCATAGTCTTATATGAGGCAGTGCAAATTCTGCCATGCCCTCAGGGCATTGTTGGTACTGAGGATGCCCTCAGGGCATAGACCAGTAGGCTACCATATATAAGTCCATGCTATGCCCTGAGGGAATCAATGATATGGCGATTCCCCCAGGGCATAAACCAGTCCCATTCCCTGAGGGCATGCAGCATGCACGCGCCAAACGCAGGGTGCGAGCAGCAGGCGCGTAGGGGGGGGGGGGGCGTCACGGCCCTGAGGGCATGAGCCAACGTAACAAGTTGTATCCTGCGCAGAAATGTGAAAAATAGAGATCCCCTGGAACAAATTATTTGATCCAGAATAGAACAGTATTCTATTTGTATTTCAACATTCCAGACTAAAACATTTTGTAGGTTGACAAGGAACAGTACATCGTCCATTGGCCACATCATCACATGCCGTTCCGATATCGCGCCTGGCATCAACAAGCCTGTCTTGTATAAGCGCCGGGGTAAGCCGGCGCGTTATCACGACGGTATGCCATTAAGTATCGGACAAGATTGCTTTCTTCTTTTTCATAAATAAAAGGCAGTGGAAAAAACAATTAAATAAACCTATTTTTATTGATTTACCTTCCTTACTGTCCCAAGGGCCACGTTCGCTATTACATCCACGCCTGACCTAGTTAAAGCTATTAAAGCTGCTATTGTGGGGTGGAAAGTCTGCCTTATTGTGTATGCCACTGTGTCTAAATGTGGGTTTAAAGCCATATATAGTCAAACAGTGTGGAAGTAGGGTAGAAGCCGGTGGTTTACCTTTGGTATTAACGGTGTGGGGCCATTGAGAAAGGGAGGGCGGGGGCGACGACAGCATCAGCGAGGTGAGGGGGGGGGGGGGTATTCATGCAGGTGGGTGGGGGGATGGGGCGGTCACAGCAGGCGGGAGTGGAGACGTCCGTGGGTGGGTATGGACAGGTAGGCAAGTAGCACGTGTGTGGGGCCCTCTCCTCACCTGTAAGTACACCTGAGAGGAACGTCCGCAGGCACACTGACTCACTCACCGTTTTACCATACCTGGCCATTGCGCCTACCTACCTAGCGCCCCGGGCTTTAAACTCGCTGAATTAAAGCTGAACTATAACCTCCAGGGTGCACCAGAACTTAAACTTTAATACCTCCAGAGTTGAAGCACCGCAGACAGGAGTTACATCGACACCCTGGGACCATACACAGGGGGTAGGAGGGGTAGGACCCAGTGCTATTAATGTAGCAGGCAGACACTGTATATATAACCTTGCCGTACCTGGAGACCACCATTATTAAGGCCAGGTCCCCCACGCCAGCCATACCAGACAGGGAGTTTAACACATACACAGGTCTGGCCTAGGGCGATACAGGTGAGTAGGCCTTGTCTATGCATGTGTAGCTGTAGATAGCTTATCAACTGTTTTAATATTACATGGAATACCACTTATCATCATAAGCCTGGCTGATACACTATAGTCACTGTCTGGGCTAGCTTTGTTTTGGTCACACAGAATGCCAATACTAGACTGCAGTGACCCTATGCCCCTTTAACATTGACCTCCAATCTCAACCTAAATCACCCAGACTGATGACCCATAGATGCCAATAAGGTTTAATTGTATGCACACCTGGCAGCAGCGGCGGGTTATGGCCATCTGTACGATACTAGCCAGCAGGGACTATGAAGCGGGTCACCTACTACTAGTACCCCCTTGTGTGCATTCAGTGACCAAACAGATTTAGTGTTGTCCATGGCACATAGACAGCCCCAAGTGACAGTTTGCCTACAGGCTGCAGACCCCCATCACTATAGTGGTATGTACATAAAGGTAAATAATATGTACATATTGATAGTATTGTCATCAGAGGCAAATCAGACCAGCATAATGCATGCTTTATATCAATGTAGATATACTATAATCCGCATCATGGCAAAATGCTATTGGCAGATTCAATATGGCTGAATCACAATATTCTTTTTGGAGATAGTAAGGCCTGTTTTATCACTGCTGAACTTCAAACACCAAGCATAGTCACATTCAATATGATGATTGGCAGTTTAAAACAATCGTATTAGATTTAATCAGATGTTCCACACTCTATGACCAATTCACCTTTCCCCTTGCTGATTTCCTCAAGTACATTTGTAGTATGTTGTTATCTCCCAACATTGTGTGGAGTTGTACTAAGGTATTGATAACTGCCATTGGAAAGAAAGTCTTGATAAATATCTAAACAATGTCCTCATCCAATATAAACCGCATTATTGATTCTATGACCCTGTCGCTATTTAATTAATGACTTAACACCATCTTTCTTGGAAAAGATTACATGTTCAGGTCAAGTAGTATGTGTACAAGACTGTCTAAGCAACTCTTACAAATTACTTTTTTAATGCAGATAGTTTAAAGAAACTACACATGGGAGCTATATACTTTTGTATGGTCCATAGCCTTGCAGGATGTGGTTTCCCCCTTTATTTGGTATACTCAGTTGCGTGGGGGATCCCCTTCCTTGTCGATCCAACGATCTCTAAGACGAGGGCCTTTATGCCTGTCAAAATACCCGTATGAATGCACACAAGAACTACTCAACTGTGAAAATCGGGTTATATGAAATATATCAACAGATACACATACTATATAGTATATACACGTGTTTGCATGGCAACGTATACGGAAATACATTTCAAAGGGAAACACTATTTTGCGGTTTTTAAGACGGTGATATTGTTTGTATAATAAATTATGATATGTTCCTCGTGAACAATATAGAGTGAATTAATCAAATTAAGAATGGCTTTGTGGCTGAATAAAACAATGCTGGTCAATGAATGAACCCATTAGCAATAGCTGATCCCATTATTCTAGTAAGAAGACTAGGATAACAGCCTAATTAAGTGGTGCATAATCACTGTGGTCAATTGTTTCATAATTCAAGTATGATTAGATCAATTAACGTAGCAGGCTGGACAATAAAAAACAATTAATTAATGCCACAACTTCAAAGTGTTATGCTATGTAGACCATGTAGACCAAATATTTGAGACGTGCACTTAAATCATAAAACGTATAGTGTTCACATAAGTTAACACCAATTCGTATTGTCCAAATGGCATTAAAGGTATCACAAACTAGCTCATATTGTGATCTCCTTTTTTGAGATGAATGGCATAACGGAACAATATTGTTCATTAACCATTCGATTCATATACAGTTAATGATATTTAAAATGCCTACATTATAATTAGCTCGTCTCAGTATAGACAACCATAGCATAGTGTATACACAGTCCCAACTTTATGTATAATATATAAGTCTATTACAACACTTTGCTTATTATATTGGGCGTCAATCGATATTATGCAATACAAATACATGCACATAATATACATACATACCTGTATCGCAGCCTGGCCACTTCGGTTCACCTATACATGTACCAATTTAAAGCACGGCCACTTACATTTTTCCCAATCAAAAACTACAGCTACTAATGCATATCAGTTCACAGGATCATAGCGTTATATTAACCACTACTTGGACAAATACGATTATTCAGGCCTACACATGATATGTTGAGTTGAAAGTGTGAGTGGGACATATCGAATTATAGTATACTCCAGCTGGCCAGACGCACAATAGAGCTCATTGTAATCGTGTCCAAGTGAATACTATAGATGGGTTACACTGGTTTATTGTATTTGTAAAATCAATCAGTGTAGTACGTGGCATTTCCATTGCAGATTTATGAATTGCATCTCTAACAAAAAATAGAATTTCACCCTACACTTCCCATGGAATTTGGTACTATAGTTTATTAAATATTGCCGGGTAAATGGAATTCACCATGAAGTCACCCATGTGCACCGATCTATTAAGGTTGTAAAGTTACGCATGTGTGGCCACGGAGTAAACCTTTAATACCTGACCCTGGAGCTACTGAATTGGGGCTGCATTGGGGAGGGTGACCCGGACCCCTGTCCATTTACCTTTACCGTGGGAAACTAATGTGACCAGGCTGTAGGTGAATAGGGTTGAATACAGGTGTACAGATTGGTATCTGGGGACAGCCTGTTATAACAGAGATCTAGTGGGGATTAGATTTACAGCTTCCAGTTGCTGCTGTCCAAAAACAGACTAGAACTTGGCCAATAACCCTTTAAAGCCCGAATCCCACGATGCTTTCTGTATGCCTCCCAATCCTCTACAAATTGAGGCTCCTGTAATTGGGGAGCCTTGTGTTTACTCTAAATTGCAATAGTTTTATTGCAAGGGTACTTACTGTATACATTGTACATTATACTACATCTCTGCAATTTGGGCATATCTGTTGTAATATAGACATTGGATGGAACATGATTTCAGGCCAACATGCTCAAATTGCAAGAGAAAGTGAATTTAGACCTCCCAGTTGTAGCTACATCTGTTGCAATTTGGACCTAGTCATATCGCAACAGATTCTTTTAAAGCAAAAACTTGCCGGCAACAATTGCATCGCGGGATTTGAGCTTAGGGCTGCATAGTTCTTAATATGCAATATTCGTCATGTTGTCATGATACATGCACTCCTAGTGAGTCTACTCGCCAGGTTAGCATGCATGCATCCTGTCGATCCTTTGGGAGTGAAAGAACCCTGTAGGCGCATGCAATATTATTGAATACAGCCCTGGTGAATAGACCCACCAGGGCTGCATTCGTGCATCATGACGACAAAGCGCAAGGGTCAGTGTTATCCTTTGTCAAGCTGCAGTATGTACTAGTGTGTAGGCAAAACACAGAAAATGACATTTGATATATGTGAGAAAGATCCCCGGATCAAAGCCTTATTGCATTCACCCATATATCCTGTTATTGGGATTATTTTGTAAAGGAATTCGATGATTTATACAAACGAAGCAACGATTCCCCATCAAGCTATGAAATTCAATACAATGTGATATATATGTACATGGCTGTGAAGAATACAGACACGATGACTGTTTATACTCACATTCTGGTCCATCTATTAATTTTGAAATATATAGCCAAGGCAGCCTTGATCCCCATAGAAAGGGGGTCTGTTGCATGGGAGTCAAATGAGGTTTGACACCTGTGGCATATTAGGCCAAAAAAAAAAAAGGTTTGTTTCCAGTCACCCGACCGGGTCTACCCAAGCAGGATTGGCGTTTTTGTTTTTTTTTTGTTTTTTTTTGGGTTACATGCCGTTTTTTACGGCTTGTAAATCGGACAATTATTAAGGATTTTAGAGCAAAAATTCTAATATAATCAGTTTTCCCCCCAGAAAATTTGATGACCAAAATATTGACCATTACATTTTTCATTTCATTTGCTACATGCCCGATTTTATGGTCCGTAGGTGGAATTGTTTAAAAAAAAAAAAAAAAAAAATGCGGCACAATGTTCATGTTTGGTTGGGCCCCCCTTAAGGACATGCATAAGATTATTTTTGGGGTTTCTTGCTACATGTCAGTGTACATCAGACAATCATTTAAGATTCTAGAGCAAAATTGTAAAATAATATCTTATACGCAAAACCTCGTGCATAAGCGATAATCAAATCGCCATTGCGGCTTATAGGATCAACCCAAACTTTAGGTGCAGCTTGTACTCAAGTTAGGCTTATATGCAAGGTTTAATGGTAGATCTGCCAGGGGTGGAACGAAGGGAGGAGTTATTGAGCCAAAGATAAAGGTACTTCAAAAAAATTAATTTAAAAATCTGAAACTAAATCGAGCTACCTACAGGCCCTCTGAGGAAAGGAAAATGCTCTGGGGCATGTTACTGGAAACACACCTTTTTTTTTTTGGCCTTGGGCAGTCTGAAAGGAGCCTTGTTGCCCCCATTGGTTATTATTTTGCCAGGCCTTAGTTATCCGTACATGGCGGACACGGTGCCTTATGTGTCTGGACGGGGGGGGGGGGGGGGGGGGCTACTAAGTGGGTTTATCTAAAAGAATGGAAATCCATCTGCATAATCCCCACTGAAATAGGTGCAAGATGCATACCGGTACATTGTTGTAAAAGCCGGTGTTAAAGTCCCAATCCGCAGCGGAATTACATATGTGATTCATAATTTGTTCAGGGGATTATGAATGCATTAGAGGGGAACCACCTATAGATAGAATCTTAAACATCAATTTGTACCCCAATTGGAAAGCTTACAGGCGTTATGTCTGCTTCTCAATACAGTGTATATACATACATAATTGCATCATCTCATTTTTCAGTCTATATGTATACGAAGCTGCACCCACTTCATGCAATTTGTTAATGGCGTTCTCCCTATGATAACACATTTTTTGTTAACACATACATGTACTCTAGTCCCGAGGCATAATTATTATTGTCAAAGTACTTGCATCAATATCTAATACAGCAGACTACAGAAGAGGTACACCATGACCATGGACCATAGAATAGACCTTTGCAAGACTTTAGGACAGGAATGAGCCAGTAATTATGAGCAATTCACAAAAGGCTGTTCTGGGAGAATTACTGTTAATTGGTGGAAATACGGATAGACCCATGTCTACATTTGTATTACCATAATCAACCCAGACAACGCCCCAAGTCTGGGTAATGTGGTCATTTATCTTTGTAGAAAAAGACACAGATATAATGGTTAAGTGCATGTGGCGAAGTAGATTATGGCGGAGCCATGTATCATATGGACATACAGTAATAGCATGTCTGTGGCAGCAAAGGACACATGCCATAGGTTAAGCAGGCCTTTCATGACACCGAGCATCCTGATGTAGACGTGAAAAATGAGCATTAATGACACTATGGGGGCGAGTGGCCGCCAACTTTTCATGAACAGTCGTCCCCACCCCCATCACCGAACCCTGCAGCTTGGATCCCCCTGCCTCCCCCACCCACCCAGTCCTCAATTATTGCCGTCCATGCCTGGCACTGGTCGAACGCACGCGTCGAGTGCTAGCCACTCTCCAGACAGAACCACTTCTGCATATTAGTGTACATTGTGTATTATATTTATACATGATAGTTATCAAGAGTGCTTGGAGAGTGTCTACATTCACGTTTCGGTCTCGTGCCATCTCGTCCGGTGGTCACGTGGCAGTCAATTATCGTCTGGCCCCTCGACTAATTTCCGGTTCTCACCACAGATGGGTGGCTTTGGAACACAGAGAGAAGAATGATGAGATTTTTTAGCTGCGGGCTATGTGTATATTTGTGGTTGTTTATTTGTGCACCACTTTATGTGTCTCCGGGGCATTTCTAGTCATTGTGCCATTGTCATTGGGTATGGTAATATTGTAAAGCAATTTGTATCAGTGATCGTGTCTGTGAACCTGGCTTCCATATGTTTCATCTTGTCCTTGTGATACCAGAATGACTTATTTAGCACAGAAATATACCGTGGGAATAGGTTCAGTGCATTTAGCGACGATATGTAGACGATAATTATAGAGAAAATGAAAACATCGATCCTATTAAACTTCTAACATGATCAAAAGTGTACAGTCATTAAATATATATTGAATACTGTTGATAACGTCAACAAATAACCTCACAGAGATTGGAAAGGGGGGGGGGTTGTGTCCTGGTTTCAGTACCAGTCTGTGATAGTGGCCATCATATTCGGAGAATCTGCCCAAAATGGTGACATAATTTGTGAACCTTCCCTGTGTTTACTGCATGGTGTCTATATAGGTACAAACTACTTTACACAGCTGTGCATCCAAATATATAAAGAAATGCAATGCTCATCAGTGGAATGCATCACGTAAAGTCCACCAAATTATTTGCGACAGACCCCTCTTTGTTCTGTACCGAGATCACAGTTTGTACTCTCAATGATGATATCGCCCCTTGTTATATTGTTGTATGAGGGCATGATACACACACATACCTCCTGTGGACAGTCTGGCAGGTGTCCAGCCGCCATGACGTCCCTGCTGACCACCAGACATGCCCAGCCTCATACCTGCGGGAACCACTGACCCCTGGGGTCAAATAATGACCCTCCTCACCAGCTGACCCATGTGACGTCATCACTGTCAGCATGCACCCCATTCATTGTGTAGGTGGTTAACATAATTAACAGCTCATCAAAACCAGTATGCGATAATCCTTTCTACACACTGTGGATGAGAACAGATTTTAATCATTCTTTTTTGACACATAACTAGTTCCTATTGTCATCGGTTCGCTACAACCATTTCAATATTTAATATCATTGTTTCCTATTAGGATATTAATTGGGGATATCCAAGGAAGAGACTTAGATAGGAAGAGATCCTAAAGACGTAACCCTATAAAATTATATCACACTCATAATTTATTCATGAGTATGCCTAGAGACTACACGTGTATTGAAAAAAAACTATATTCTAAATTACTTACATTGTACAACGACTACAACAGTATGCAGTGGTACTGATTACTGTTTAAAAGTAGCCTTCATAACATTTGAGTGGAGGCTCTTTAGGCGATGAGAAATCCGGGTGAGCAATACGCTGTATCGGTGACAGGGTTATGGGTGAGGAGGGAGGGGGCATCATTGCACTAAGTGGGTAGCTGTGGGTGGGCGCCAGGAGGCAGGGAAAAGTCCAATTAATCTTCTCTGACGAGACTGTCCCCATGAGGTATCCTCCCTTACCAACCCACCAAGCCCACTCATCCACAGCCTCCTCCCACTGCATGCCTCCCTCACACTCAGTCAGTTTATACACACAGTTGGTATAGGATACAAGTAGCAGTGTGTCCCTGTCTGTGGCCAGTCAGACACGATCCTCCAGCGTGTCCACACACACAAACTACCACCACCACGCACCTGGCACTGGAGGGTCAGTGAGGTTAACCCACAGGAGGACCTCTTACCTGCACCTCTGGTCGTGACCTGTCGGTGGGCAGCTGTCTACATGCCCACCACCTTGTGCTCATTGCTCCAGAACACAGGTACATAATATTATACAGACAGCTGGAGTGGAGATATTGTGGATACTTTATATTCAGCTGACATCCCAGTAATCAGGTGAGTTTCACTTAGCAGCATTTTCCATGCTTGAGTCAGCTACAGATTGTTTTATATCACATCAGACATTACTGATATATAAGACTTTACTGATATATGATGTTTGATATGTATTTTTGTGGATTTGTCTTCACAGTTGTGCTATGTTATACATAAACCATTGCCACATGTTTTAGATATACATATAATACCACATATCACATATGCACACATGTCAACATGTTCAAACATAATATTGATTAACTAGGTGTACCCGAATATACACTACATCCTAGAAGTGTTTACTACGCGAAGAGATTCCTAGAAGGTTATGCACTATACAGGGATGCATATCACTAACCCCTAGAAGAACATCCTTAAATAGAAAGGATGATTCCATGGGTTGTGTCTACACTATAGGAAGTTCCTATTGTCCTGTGCACACTCACATGTGCACGTGTGGGAATCCACTCCTAAATATACCTCTACCAGTAAAGGGCATGGGAGAAAATCTTATTTGGGTGACACTTATATAGGGTCATGTTTGAACGCTGGAGCTAAACTGAGACATGGTGTCCCCATGGCCTGTTGTCACAAGAGCCGAGTGTCTTTACATAGAAGATCAAGGATCACACCCCAGTAACAATGTCAACACACCTCGCATTAAGTGTCTCCGTCACCATCACACCATGGAGGAACACTCCTCTGATAAAATGCCCGCCGTTTATTTTTGACTGTCTGAGTAGTTATATACAAGTAGATCTCGTGCATAGATCTGTTTCTGGTTTTTGCCCTTCGTCGGGGAAATACTTCCAATTTAAACCCATGGCCGATTGTGATCATGGCAGATAGATTTATGTGATAAACAATTGAGTGACATGTGTTTGAAGGTATTGTGAAATAATCCTGCTATGCAATACAACACCTCGAGATGGACAATACCTCAAGATAGAAAGAAGGTCAGCCTGACACACTTTCCAGGGTTAAGCATATGTTGCTATTAACGTTTAAAATCATTACATTTGGGGAGAGATACCCAGAGTTCAACATAGCCTGGCTCCTCTTAGCGACATTATTGACCCCCGCCCCTGTCTTGTTTGCTTTTCTCTCATATACAATAATCTAATCATCTGCATTGCATGCATCACACCTTTTGTAGAAGCATTGGCTGTAACGTCCAGTTGTTATAGCTTTTGGAGGATTACTTATTTTGCATGTTTGGCAATGAATACAATAAGTGTTTACAAAATACCCCTTTCTCAAAATAAGCATTACTCAACAACATCCTTTAAATGAACTCCACCTTCATCTTCCGGCGTAATGCATAGTAGCCCCCATTCCATAGTATGATTAACCATAAATAGGCACAAACATAGCCGTAAATATACATATATGTCACCCTATATATTAGTATGTATCCTACCGATTCGCGACATCCGTTTCTATTGATGTCTGCGTGAACATGACAAGTTGACAAGTGGATCATGTTGTGTGGGATTCCTCCCGGTGCAGTGGGACCAGTAACACCCTGGAGACAGTTCCCATACAGTCCTCACCCACACCGCGGAGAGGGTGTCATACTACATTGTATTATAGTCACATGGCCAAGCCGGCATGATGCACATCTCTACAGGAGGCAATACCCATCCAAGTGAGTACATTTGTATTTGGTGAGAATACCCTGTGAATTACATAATGAGAAGCTATCCATGCATATATAGCATAATTATATACCATTGGAGGATGCATCAATTGAGGTTTGTCAATGAGGCATATCCGTCACGTTATGGTAACAGTGTGTACTGTGGCTAGGGAAAACCCTTCCACATCAATGAGGGCGTAAAGATGAGGTGAGACGTCAGTTTCAATACTTGGTATCTTTTATTAATAATAATATTAATATCAGAGTACCAGTCACTAGGGCTCAGTATATAAGTTACTGATGGTTGCAAGATGATAAGTGATTTCCTCCTCCATCTGACCGGGGTATAAGTACAGGTGCCCGGCAGGTGGAGGGGGTGCCCATGTGACCGGAAGTAGATGTAACAGTGGTTTTCATTGGATAATATACATTTGACATTTGATTGGATAATTATATATTCATGGCTTTAACATGTGGTGTGCGCTGGACCGCGGGTGGGGAGCCTGGGTCCAGTGCATTATGGGTAATGGATTACATAATAAGTAGCATGCACACATGGGGGCTTTGTCGCCCACCTTCCAGGTGGCCTCCAGCCGGCTCAAGTGGCTTTGGCGGTGCCACACTGATTAAGGGTGTCCAGCTTTATAGCATTGTTTTATGTGTTGACAGTTAATCCTTGAGGTCAACATATAGTTCATTTGTTTTGTGTATAGGTGACCGGTCAGTGCCTTGTCGTCTGGAGGGGCTGACCGTTACCTATTGTCCCTGGGATAAGGGTCTGCTTGTGATCTATGGATTAGTTATGCATGGGGGTTAGTTTGGCTTGGCTTAGTGAGAAATAGGTATGTCTGACGTCTAGGTGTACTTTGATGGACATATGGATTGAAAATATGCATAAAGTATTGTGCGTATTACAAATAATAATAAATATGACTATTAATAATCATAAATCATAATTATGACGTAATATGACGTAATATGACGTAATACAATTGATGAAGGTATAATAAGGGGTTTTGTGGCGTGACAGCACCCCCCAATACAACTCCTGCACGCCCTCGTGCAGGCCGAGAAGTCGTAGAGGAAGAGTTATGTCACGCTTCAAAAGTATTTTGTATGAACATTTTTTTGTATTTTGTGATTTTCGATATTCTATCTTATGCATTTGACTATGACTAGGTTCTTAATCACATTTTCTAGGTTTATACGGTGTTTTGTACATACATGTTATGCAGTGGTAAATTAATAATATTTCAATGGTAACGTACTGGTACTATATGTCTCGCTTCCGTTCTATTTATATGATTATACATTTCTGGAAGCTTTTAACCTTACCAATTATTCACATAATACGAGTCGTGGTACAGTGGTAATAGTAATGTGACGTACTGGTACTATATGTCGCGCTTCCGTCCTAGTCTATAATACAATCGATTCATACGATAGGAAGCTGTAAGAAATTCATTTCAATAATTATATAGATGTACTAAGCGTTTACATAGGCCATGTGTAATACTTAGTATGGTATTATAGTACATGTATAGCAATAGGTTTTGAGCAGTGTATTTTGTTTATGCAATGATCTTTGGCAATACTTGATCTTTTTGATATTCATTCTCAATGTCGAGGGGCAATGGAGGAAGTTCGTTCTGAGTTATCACCTTCTATACTAAATTTTTATGTTTCGTTTCCTGTCTCACTCTTTTTCATAACAATGGCTGTCAATAGTTCGGTAGTGGTCATGTCTTTTGGGTTTTTGATAAGTGACGTAGTGTTGTCACTATCGGGGTCAATGTCAATGTTGTCTTGGGTTTCAGTCGGATGTAGGGATGTAGTCATTTCAATAGTCTTAAGGGTTAATCCTGTGGTGGTGGTGTCGTCTTTCAGGGCCGGTATGATAGAAAACCGTGCCGCTAGGGGTAGTATGACGTGGTTGGGTAGATAGTATGACTTCTGTTTTCCGTTGATGTTGAATGATATGGGGCCGTTCCATGTCATGTTTATGCGTGGGTATGGGCATGACAGGGCGGAGATGGCCGTCAGGGTTGGGATGAATTCATTAACAATAGAGTCACGTTCGTAGGGTAGGGATAGCAGTGGGATGGTGTGATTGACGTGTCCTTGGTAAATTTTGAGCGTAATAGTAGGATTGGTTTTGTGTCCAGAGTTTGTCATTCCAAAGTGACGTGTAATCTTGTTTTTACACTTGAAGATGGTTTTGATAACAGCGTATACGATTAAAGCTACAAATATCAGGGTAAAAATGTTATGGGCATCAACGTATTGATCTAGATTGATAGTATGATTTTCTTTGGTTTCACTCTGGGGGATGGGGTTAATAAATTTCCAAGAAATGTTGTTGGGTCGAGCACTAACGGTCGGGATGGTAGCGAACAGTGCTTTTCCTTTGGATACATATAATAAGTAGAAGAATCCTACGGCGTTTAGAATGCAAGTGACTGGTACTATATAGTTCCATACAGGGCTAGCGAAGAAGCTAGCTATGTTCTCTTGTATGGGTGTGTCCTGGATGGGTCGGTCTAAGATGTCTGCTGCGTTGGTGGCTTCTATTAGGATATTCCTGGTGAAGGGTTCTAGGTCCAATGTAATGTCTGATGACAACTTGCTGATGTTTGTCATAGATTTGATGATAGCTTGTGTATGTAGATGTGGTATGTGTATTGGATCGTGGTGTAGTGATGATGCTGTGATGTTCAGATTGTTTGTGAGTGCGAGTAGTATGGGTGTATTGGCCGCGTGCATTAGAAAATGTGTTGAAGAAGATTCGTTACAAGGAATTTTGGTGTTTGGGAGGTACAATGAGTCAAACTGTAAGTGGCACATACATGGGACACCAATAACTGCGTAGGCCGAAGCTTTCTTAGTAGTTGGTGTCATGTGCTGACAGATGACGTGGTAGTACTCCCTGTTAGTAGTTACTAAATATTTATCTTTACCAATAGCTATAGCACGGGTTTGTATGGGTCTCAGAGGGTGTACTTGAAATGTGCAGAGTCTGGCTATGTCTGCCTGGTTACCTTTAAAGGCCGCCATGAGGCAGGTTGGCTGGTCGCTGCGTATTCTAGGCATAGTCCTAGCGCATACTTTCAGTATCGAGCCTTGGCACGTAAGCAGATCTGCGTTTGTCATCTCTAAGTACAATGTCTCTGCCTCGTTGACAGCGAGGAAAGTTTTGTCAGTGTGTAATAGGGTAGATCCAGAACTTGTCGTATTTTCGGTGTTAATGGGGACATGAGTTGTAATTACTTGATATAAGTTAAATGCTGCGTCTGTGGCAGAAATGATAACATTAATATGAATGTATAAGTGAGTTTTGGAATAGGTGTATAGTGCAACTGGTTGTGAATAGTAATATGCGGTGTCAATAATCGTTACCTCGGATCCTGGGTTCCTAATTTTGAGTTGTGTGTCTAAGGTGGCTAGCTTGAGAGCTAGTTCTGTGGGTTGGATCATATCCGGTGCTAATATTCCAGTGGACAATAATCTGAGAGAATTTTCTACCTTGTATAACCCTTGTTGGTAGGCGATCCTGGTCATTAGGACAATTACCTGAGCCGATATGATGGCTGACTGGGTAATCCTACGATCCTGGTCGGCTTGGATGGAGGTTAGGGTTGTGGAGAAATCATCAGACCACGAGTCTATGGATTCGGTAATATTAAGTAGGGATTCCTGTACAACGTCCTGTTGCTTTATATAAGTGTCTAGAAACTGCTGGTGTTGCTGGGTGACGTCGTGTAATCCTTGTGCCGTTTTAACATTGACGTCGGCCAGTGTACCAATTTTAGCATCTAGATGATGTATGACGTTGATAATAGAATCCATGTCTCTAGTAGTTGCCAGGCCGAAGATGGATTTAAAGAGCTCCCCTAAGAATCCTAGGATAGCTCTCTTTGGCCTGTTAGTAATAGGATCCGAGAGGAAGTGTGCAATGTTCTTTAAAGTCTTAATAATGTTAATATCTACGTTTTGTAGTAGTCGGTCGAGGTCGGCAGCTTGTTGTAACATCTTGGCGTCATGGCTGTCATGGGGTCCTAGTGAAGTCAGTTGAAGAGTCCTGATGGTGTTGTAAATGAGTGGCTTCGGACGAGGAGCCATTGGGATGTTGTAGGGGATGGCCAGTATGACCTCGTGTAGGTCATGACCAGTGATGATTTGTCCCGGCAGCTGTTCATAGATGAGGCCGATATTTTGCCTCACTATTGGTTGTGCTGCCGTGTAAATGATGTGTGTGATGATTAATAGGAGGTAGAGTGTATACCTCATGATTCCCGAGTTGTTGGGATTTGATAGCAATAATAGTAGTAGTCGATCGTTTGTAGTAGTAATAGTTGATAGTCGATAGTTTGTGGAGGATGAGTGTAAGTGCGCAGTACTGGCGGGGATCTACCAAATTAACTGTGGGCTGCTCCTGGCTGAATCGATGTGTGTAGGGGTGTGGTCACTGGGTGACTGGGAAAGATGGGGGGAGGTGTGGGAACTTATACCCTTTGGTCTGGGTACAGGGTGGTGGCTATGTCACCCTGCCATGTTGGTCGTTATCACACTCCCATAAGTGGAGCTTTTGTTTGCGCGCTCCAGTGGTGGCGCCATCCAGGGCTCAGATTGCGGTCATCCTCCTGGTGTTGTTGACACCTGCGATGCATGCGGGCGGCCACCTGCATACACCGCTTTTCCACTGGTCTATGGGGGGGGGGTTAATAAGAGTGCGCAAACTGTCCTTTCATGTCGGATTTTGACATGTTGATAATAGTTCTATTTGAAGTGTCAGTTTGTTAAAGGAGCAGCAATAATATGGAGTCGCCCTGCCACTTACTTGTGTGGTGAAATGGGTATAGATGGATAATAATAATAATAGTAATAATTGATGAAGCTTGTGCGCTTTATGGTGATAAATACTGTATTTCCAGTATTTCTTTTGATGATCGGTGTGTAAGTCGTGATTCTTTGTGAATCATTATAATAGTAGTAGTGATAGTAGTAGTCGTAGAAGTCAGTGTTGATCCTTTTGATATTAAAGTTGATAATATATGACAGTTGATGTCTCTTTGTAATAGTAGCGATGATATAGTGAGCTTTTTGTTGTTTATGTAATATAGGTGATAACTTTTTTCCTCTTATATATTCTATAGTTTATATTATGGTTTTAGTCCTACCGGTGTCCTCCTCTTGACCTTGGAGTGGGCCGGCTTTGCTTTATATATATTTTTGGTTTGTAGAAGCGCTGGTCTCGCTTTATATGAATCTCCGTCTTTCTTCCATAGTTTGGTTATGAGGTCATCGTTCGGATCAATGAGTCTGTGTATGAAGTCATTGTTTCTCACGTGACGTACGAGTTTCAGTCTATCTACATGGACTGGGTTTTTCATTGTTTTCATTGTGATCACAGATTTGAGGAGGACAGATGTTTTTGAGACGAATTTGCACACTATGTATGGGCCAGAGTACACCTTCTGAAGTTTCAAACATTTTGTTCTATCCATCAGTCGGGGTACCTTGACATACACTAGTGATTCTTTCTGCACCTTTGTAGGTTTTGCCTTTTTGTCGTGTTGTTGTCTCATTTGTTCTGTCCTCTTTTCGATGTTCTCAATGACCTGATTGTATGTGTAGTCTATTTTCTTTAATTTGTCAATGATGTGGAGATTTAGACTTTTCTCTTCTTCCTGATTGAGTTTGTTGTCTATTATGGTGTTTGGGTTCCTTCCCTTCATAATGAAGAACGGTGTGAAGGCAGTGGTGGCGGACTCTGTGTTGTTGATGGAGAACACGAGGTGTGGTAGGAATACATCCCATGTGTCCTGGTGTTCCTCACAGTAGGCCCGTATGCCTTCAGACAGCGTCTTCACATATCTTTCAGCCTGGCCGTTCGATTTTGGTCTATAGGCCGAGCTGAAGACATGTTTTATGTTGAGGGAAGATGTCATGTTTCTGAATTTTGAATTTTTATATGACGTTCCATTGTCTGACTGGAGGTATGTTGGTATACCCTCGGCCAGAACAACCTTTTCTATGAATTCTGCGGTAGTTGTTTCCGCGTCCAATGATGTAGTAGGGTAAGCTATGCAGAATTTAGAGAACCTGTCGACCACTACCTGAATGTATACATTCTTTCCTGGTGTTGGTGGTAGTGGGCCTATGGCATCTATGTGGACAAACTGGAATGGGTAAGAAGGGGTACTATGGGCCGTCATTGGCAGGTTGTTGGTTAGGTTCATCTTTTTGGCTTTCAGGCAGACGTGGCAGGTTGCTGTAAATTTCTGGACGTCGGCCGCCATGCTCTTCCAATATACTTTGGGAAGCATGGTCGACAGCATTCTTTGTGCGCCAGCATGTCCTGCCATTGGGAGGTCGTGAAAAAGCTTCAAGATGGGAAGTCTCATGTCATCTGGGATGACGGGTTGGAATGAGAATTCCTTGTGTTTCTTCCATAGTACCGTGTTGATATGGACCAAAATATCATTCAGCATGATGTGGTCATCAGCTATCTTGATAAATTGCTCCGTTTCCTTCTTGTTTTTGTCGTTGGGTACCTGTCCGTTCTCTAAATACGTGATGATAGCTTTCGTGTGTAAATTATATCTCTGCTCTCTTTTGAGGTTGAGTATGGAGATCTGTGGGTCAGAGAGGCTCTCTATCATTTCAATCAGATGCTTAGTCTGATTGGCCAAGTGTTTTGCCATGTCTGTGGCATCTCTTCTAGGCTTCTCATTTTTCTTCTTTGGTTTTGGTTTATCTGTGGTTTTCTTAGGTTGCGGTGCCGGGGTGTGGCCTGGGACCGGTCGGGTCGCCGCAACCTGTTCTATATTTTCTGTTTGAGTTTCTTCTATAAATGATGATAGGGCTTCTAGGGATGTAGAGGGTACTGTCAGCTGCTGTGGGGCGTGGCCTGGGACCGGTCGTGCAGCTGAATCCACTTCCTGTTGTACAGAGGCCACTATGGCTGCTAACAGTCCCTTGTATTCTGTTTGTGGAAGCCCAAAATGATGTAATTTGGTACTTGGGATGTCAGGATTTGCTCTGAGGTTGGGGGTCAATCGTTTTACTTCTTCTATGACTTCTGTGTTTTCCTCCATACATTCACAATAGAAGTGATGGGTGGAGTTTCTCTTCAGTATTGATTTGGGTAGTCGTTTTGGTAGCGTCAATGGTGGTTCGTCTTCTTTGAATTTCTGTGTGTGTATGTCATCCTCAAACATAATTCTATGTTGCACCCTTATGGCTTTGGGTTTTGGTGGAGGATCTGTCATTGGTGTTTTGTCTAGTGGGTAGTCTCGTCTTGACATAACGTCTGATGGTATGTTTAATTTGCCTCTTATGTGTCTGATATTGAATTGAAATTGTTGAATTTTGAGTGCCCACCTTGCCCACATGTTTTTGTTATCTGATTTTGTCAACATGTGGATGAGGGCTTGGTGGTCAGTATATAACTCGAATGGTCTTCCTTCTAGGTAGTGTCTGAAGTACTCTATTGCAAATACTACTCCCAATAGTTCTCTTTGGGTGGCACCATAATTCCTTTCGTGGTCATGGAGTGCTCTGCCCGCAAAGGCTACTGGTCTTAGAACACCATCTTTCTCCTGGGAAAGAGTAGCTCCCAGGGCTGTACCAGATGCATCTGTTGTAAGATGGAACTGTTTGTTGTAGTCTGGGTACAGCAAGATGACGTCATTGCATATAGAGTCCTTCAGGGTTTGAAATGCAGTCTCACATTCTTTGGTCCAGACAAATTTGCTCCCATTTTTGAGTAGGTTGAATAGAGGTCGACCAATTTCACTGAACCCTTTGATGAATTTTCTATAGAATTGGGCGAGTCCAGTAAATGACCGCACCTCCTTTGTGGTCTTCGGTGTGGGGAATGTCTGGATCTTGTGGACTTTGTCTGGGGATGGTTTGATACCGTCGGTGGTGACTTTCATTCCTAGGAAGTCTAGTTCTTCCAGGAAGAATTCGCACTTGGTTTTCTTCAACTTTAGTTTGCCGTTTCTTAGTGCTTCGAATATGTTTCTCAAATCAATGAAATGTTGGTCTATGGTAGGTGATAAACACAAGATGTCGTCTAAGTATGGGATTGCACATTTGTACTGCAGGTTCTGTAGGATCAAGTTTACTACAGCTTGGAAAGCCTGAGCACTGCTGGCAAGTCCCATGGGCATGGTCTTGTATCTATACTTTTTGGTCCTAGTGAGAAAGGCTGTGATGTCCCTGTCGTCCTCTCTAATTGGTATCTGAAAGTACCCTTGTTGGGCATCCATTTTAGAGAACACGGCAGGTCGCATCTCACCAATCATTTCTAGGCTGTCGTCTGCTCGTGGTGATGTCAAAGCTTGGTTGATGGATTGGGAATTCACGTATCTTAAATCTGTCACTAATCTGTAACCCTGCCCGTTCTTTTTCTCTACAAGAAAACTTCTGGATGACCAGGGACCCGTATTGGTTTCCTCCAGAATGTCCTGCTTTACCAGCTTCTGACATTCAATTTCAAGTCTTTCAGCTTTGTGCGGGGCCATTCTGAATGGATAGAACTGTAAGGGTTTGGCATCTGGGATCAGGTTGATTTTATGGGTGTACAGATGGGTTCTTCCAATCATATTATCTTTTCCCACGAATATGTCGTCGTAATCTTCTATTAATTGGCAAAATGTTGTGAATTGATCTTCTGTGAGGCAGTCTGGTTTTTGGAAGACGTGTGATTTTTCTTTTTCTGGTTCTATGTCTATGTCCTTCCCTATGTACATGTCTTTGTCTATGTCTTGTTCGTCATGACTTGTCGTCTCTTGTACCATATTTATATGATCTTCATCGTCTGACATGGATTGATCCATGTCAGAATCAGAATACTCAGAATATGTTGGTGTTGGTACATAGAATGTTTTGTCTGACCCTGTTGATGATGCACTGTCACTGATAGTAGAGTTGTTGTCTATGTCTATGTCTATGTCTCTGTCTGTCTCCTCGGGTTGTGTCTCGTCGTAGCTTGTCGATAATATGTGATTTTCTTTGTCTATGTCTGTTTTTGTATATAAGGCTACGATTTCACCCTTCTGGATTTTGCAGATTCTAGATGTGATATTCAATAATATCAGTGGGTGTCTGTCTCTTTGGTCAGGTGTCACGACTGAACGTTGTACGATGTAATTTGGAAGTTTGTCTGATCTGTCAAAATTATCTGTTATACCATTGATTTGACTAACTGAGTGGTAGCATGTGACTTGGCCTGTTATGGCCATTTCGGAAAATGGAGGTATCGAAATGGCTCTCACTGCCCTGATTGGTTGAGATTTTGGAGTTGGATCAGTGGAGTAATTGATTTTGCTTTTAGTCTTTGATAGAAAATCTGTTCCCAGTATGATTGGTGAGGAACAATTTGGAAGAATTGCAAATTGATGACTGAATGTTTTGCCTTGAATTTTGAATTTGATTTTGATAGCTCTTTTGATGTGACACAATGCTCCATCGGCAAGATAAACTTTGGACCTGATTCGTGAAAACTCATGAGGAACTAGTTTCGATAGAGTGGAGGCTAGACCCTCTCTCATGCAAGAGACGGTGGCTCCTGTGTCTACTAGACTGGGGATGTTGGTATCTTTGAATTGTAGATCTATATTGCCATTGACCATGTTGATAAACAAAACACTCTGCTCACCTTCTTCCATGTGTAGGTCGGGGAGTGGTGGGGGGACGACTTCCAGAGTAGCTTGGACGTCGGCAGGTTTCCCGCGCACTGGTGCAGCGTTGTGGATTGTCTGTGGGTCATGTGGCGTGATGTCGATGGGCGATGCTGTGTCTTCTGTGTTGGGGACTGTTTTGTCATCCTGATGAGGCCTATCCATAGGATGACAATCTAGTTTCCCGTCGTCTTGGTGAGGTCGTTCATCATGCTGACGAGCTGTGCCATGGTGTACTGTGGAGTGGGGTTTTGTGGCGTTGGTTGAAGTTGGAGTTGTTGTTGTTGTTGTGGCCATTGTTGTTGTTGTTGTTGTTGTTGTGGCCATTGTTGTTGTTGTTGTTGTGGTGGCTGCCATGATTGCTGTTGTGGCTGCCACCTTTGTTGTTGTTGTTGGCTCTGGATGAGTTTGAAGTGATGTGGAGGTAGGGAACCCGTTTGAAGAAGGGTTATAATGTCTTTGGGTCCCCCTTTGAATCGGTGGGTGGGAGGGATGAGGCCCATTGAGCGTGCCTTCCTGATGTTGTCGACGTAGTTGATGTCGAAGTCTTCTCTCCTCCCCCTATAGTTGGGTGGTAACGGGAAGTCAGTGGGTGGAGATTGGTGTGTAGGTGCAGCTGCTTGTTTGTGGTAGGTGGGTTTTGGTTTACCACCTCCCATAGCAGCTACAGTATGTTCGGTCTCCATAACTTCCTGTTGTTTCTGAAGAAGGTCTCTTAGTTTCTCATTCTCCCTGTCCTTTTCCCTTAACTGAGCAGCTATGACTGGGTCTAGGATGTTGTTGGATAGGGATGATACTTTATGTGTGGAGGTTTTTTTGTAGAGGTACGCACACCTGAGCGCTCTACAGAGGGAAGCCCATGTAGTAGGACTTTCTGCTCTGATCGCCTCTCGGTAGTCCTCGTTTAGTACGGTGGCTACCTGGATGATGGCAGCTTCTATGTCCACCCCCTTGTTTTGGAAGTGGGTGTTGGCATCCTTTAGCCATTCTTCCATGGTTTGTAGGGTGGGGTCAAATTGGGACAGTGTCAATAGTTTGATGTCGTTTTCGACATCCTTGAAATGGTGGATGAGCCCCTTCTTTATAAGGTCATAATCGTCTTGTACACTAGTGGGCTGAATACTGTACCATTCGTACGCTGGTCCAGATAGATAGACTGCACAAGTGACATGGATGGGGTGATCTTCTTGAGGGTATTTGAGTCTAACAAAGCGTTCTAGGTCGGTGAACCACTTTCTGGTGCTCATTTTAATGTCTGGCTTTGAGAATTTGATTGGTTCACGGATGGTGTACTTGTTAGCTTTTGAAATGGCGCTAGCCAGGTCGCTAATGGACTTGTTGTTTCTATATTCTGCGATATCAGATTTGAGTCTTTCTAGCTCTGCCTTGTGGGCCGCTAATTGTTCGTCTAATTTTCTTGATATCCTATCGTCTAGTTCTCGTTGTCTTTCTACCTCTACCTGATCGTCTCCGGCCATGTTGACAGTGGGTTCAACACGAATGGGAGAGGTGGGTGGGGTAGCTATGTCTATAGGTATAATAGGTACAGTGTCTATAAGTGTTGGTTTAGAATGTCTTACTGTGTCCTTGTAGATGCAGGAGGTGGACTTGTTGATGTGCTTGTTGTTGCTTGGTCCTTTCCTCCTGGTGGGTTGTAGACCTGATGTTGGTGCTGGTCCCTGGCTCCTAGTGTGCCTCCGTGATGATAGGTCACTGAGGGACTGGTGTCTCTGCATTAAAAAATTTCTTCATGGTCGCAGGTAGCTGAAGGTTGCCCGGTTCTCTACCACTCTGTGGCTAGGGAAAACCCTTCCACATCAATGAGGGCGTAAAGATGAGGTGAGACGTCAGTTTCAATACTTGGTATCTTTTATTAATAATAATATTAATATCAGAGTACCAGTCACTAGGGCTCAGTATATAAGTTACTGATGGTTGCAAGATGATAAGTGATTTCCTCCTCCATCTGACCGGGGTATAAGTACAGGTGCCCGGCAGGTGGAGGGGGTGCCCATGTGACCGGAAGTAGATGTAACAGTGGTTTTCATTGGATAATATACATTTGACATTTGATTGGATAATTATATATTCATGGCTTTAACATGTGGTGTGCGCTGGACCGTGGGTGGGGAGCCTGGGTCCAGTGCATTATGGGTAATGGATTACATAATAAGTAGCATGCACACATGGGGGCTTTGTCGCCCACCTTCCAGGTGGCCTCCAGCCGGCTCAAGTGGCTTTGGCGGTGCCACACTGATTAAGGGTGTCCAGCTTTATAGCATTGTTTTATGTGTTGACAGTTAATCCTTGAGGTCAACATATAGTTCATTTGTTTTGTGTATAGGTGACCGGTCAGTGCCTTGTCGTCTGGAGGGGCTGACCGTTACCTATTGTCCCTGGGATAAGGGTCTGCTTGTGATCTATGGATTAGTTATGCATGGGGGTTAGTTTGGCTTGGCTTAGTGAGAAATAGGTATGTCTGACGTCTAGGTGTACTTTGATGGACATATGGATTGAAAATATGCATAAAGTATTGTGCGTATTACAAATAATAATAAATATGACTATTAATAATCATAAATCATAATTATGACGTAATATGACGTAATATGACGTAATACAATTGATGAAGGTATAATAAGGGGTTTTGTGGCGTGACAGTACATTGTATTTCCAATAACCATGTCAGTGTGCTATGTATACACAATTGATGCAGGGTACATATAGGTCGATATTAGCAGCATCACAGAAAATCAATGGAGCATTACCTATGAACACTGTCCTCCCCATAGAAGCATATACCTCGATGTATGTGTGAGATACATATAATACGTTGTGCATGTATATGTTTACATGTTATAGATGTGATACACATATATATGATACACGACATATATAAAGAGCAAGGACATGTTTCCTTCGACATGGCTTTGTGATCAAAGAGGGATATACTATACCAAGAGTTGGAATGACCTTCAAAGCCTACCACCCTATTGTAAGGTAAAGTAGAGTAGCTGTGGTCTGTTTGTGACCGCAGGTTTCTGCATAATAGACGCTCTACCTGGATCTGGGTGGGGTGGGGGTATTTGTGGGTGTGGTGGAGCCCCCTGGTGACGGCACCAGTTCACAACCACCGGAAGCACATGGAATAAGCAAAACATGCGGGCAGCTGAAAAATATCCTCACAATCACATCATACATTTGGTAACGGGTACCAGTTGGTATTGGAATACTAGATACGGAAGAGATTATATAGGATGTAACGTAGGTGGAGCTGTGACGATTATTGTAGTGATAGGAGTATTATAGATTACTGTCAGGAAGTGGTAGGGATCATGTAGGTGGCACTTATCCCAGTGAGTTAGTGATATATGATAGGGGGTTCTGACAGGTGGCTGTCCAAATAAGATGTAGGCTGATTTCACGTGGTCTCATCAATGTGGGTAAAGAATAGTCATGGTCCACTGCCTTTTCCCTTTTCTAAGAAACCTAGTTTCTACATACTTGACAAAATCTCAAATAGCACTTACAGTAGCCCAGAATAGCCCCCTCTTCACACTCCATGTCATCTGACTGTCTCCATATACATACACCTATTATGCAAATCCCCATCCCGTTACTTTGGGATAGGTTAGCCATTATAATGAGAATGTCTTCAGGGTCAGAAGGTTAATATGATATGCAGATTTCAGATTGCATTGCTTCCTCGGGCCCTAGGAGGTGTGACTGCATTATCAATACTAGGTATTTCGGCCGTTTTTAATCCTAGCTGATGCAGACAGACGGGTAGACAGCTATTGTACAGATTGACCCACTTTATAAGGTCATTTCCCATAGTGTTAATGCATACATGGTCGCCAAAGGCACGACATTCTTATACATATATGTATGCATAAGCCTAAAGGGAAAGATGACAGATATGACTTACTTTGAGTCTGTAGTCTTTGTGTCAAAGGTTATGTCTATTTGGAAATGGTATCAAGGCGTTGACTGCTAGAAACCACAACACACTGTCTGACTTGACTCACTGGGTCACATACAGTATAGAGACAAGAAGAATGTAGGACCATAAAAATGTATAAGTGAGACACTCTATTCTAGCACATGTCAAAACAGCTGTTTCTGAATTGGATTTGTACTTCATAGTCATTGGGCAATCGGGTAGCCCTTCTATCCCGTGCTTCTATTGAGGTTATATTTTTATAAGACCTTTTTGCCACGACCAGTTATCATATAGCATATATACTCTCTACACCACAGTAAAAAAATAAGAATAAGAGGAGAAATCTCTGCTGGATAGCTCAACACGTGTTTAGGCCCACATATATTCTAAGTTATCAATTACTGGTAGATGCCATTAAGATGATATTCAGCAAACAAGGGGGCATCCATAAATTACATACGCAGAATTATGGCAGAAATTGACCCCCCCTCCCCCCTTGTTGCATCATGTACGCATTGGGGCTACCCCCACCCCCATATGTACATACTCAAATCACTTGGAGCCCCCCTCCCCTTTTCCCTAACGAAAAAAACGCACCTTTCTAGTCTATACCCACCAGTCATTTATTTGCAGTGAGGGGTCAACTTTTTGACCCCCCCCCCCCCGGTCAATAAAAAGAGGAAGATTGTAGAAATATGAGGGGTATAGAGGTTCATTCCTCTGAATGTTTTGAAATTTTGGCTCGAGTTTAGGCCCAAAAAATGCTATTTATTCTATAGTAAAATTGACCAAAAAGTACCCCGTATGCGTACACAATGCGTATGCCAAAATGGCTCCAGACCCCCCCTCCCCAACTGTACAAATCTGTACGCATTTGGCCAGACCACCCCCCCCCCTTGGTGCGTATGTAATTTCTTGATGCCCCCCAAGTATAGGCGACATGGAAATGTCCGGAAGAAGGTATCTAAACCACAAGGCCAAAGGCTCGTTCTGATTCCACCTGATCGATCTGGGATTGTGATAGGGACACAAGACTAGATAGCGATAGTCCTCCCACGCTTGATGTCTATATATCTAAATGGAATTCTCAAACATTCTGTGTCACGACTGGAATCCCTCCCCCGCTCGCAGAAGTGAGATGTCCACTATGAAAAAATGTGGAGTAACAGATTTCAGTAATGATTTAAATATGTCACCCTTGCCTCCCCTGGCGATAGTGGGCGGGTCTGTGAAGTGACAAACACATCGCTGACATGTGTGTTTGGAGTGAAAACTCTGTTTAAAAAGGAAGAGAAGGGCGTTCCAATGGGGATCCATGGTTGGTCACTTTGTCATGGAGGTAGTGGTGATTCAGCAGCGAGTCATCCCTGACCCTGGAGGAGCCTCCCTCAGGTAGGTGTTAGACCACAACTCAGTGTTGATTGCACGTGAGTAGATGTTCCTCCTGTAGGTATTAGTGTGGGGGTATAGCTCATATCGTTGTGTACATACCAAGGTGTCAAACATGCTGCAACAGATGTTTCCATTACTCTTGGATATAGGCCTCCCTCGGTGCCCTGCCTAAGTACTCCATTAGAGCAAACTCACTCAACAATTTCGGTGCTTTTTCTATCTTTATTCACTTCCTGTCACATTCCCTTCCATTGCCTTCCCCTTTTCCCCTCCCGCCCTTGATGCTTGACTGCCTACCTATCTGTCTCTTTCATTCCCTTCTCTCTCTGCCTCTCCTCTACACCCTTCTCTCCCCCGTTGGATCCCACACAGCTCATCCCTTGCTCCATACCAACACCCCCATGCATGTCACTTTTTATCCTAGAATGGGGTTGGGTGGAGTTGATGGGGGCGGGGTGAGAGCCGTTCACTACTTCCGGTATGGCTGTGTGCTTTACCTGTTTGCATGCCTCTCAGGTGTGTCTATTCAGCTCTGTATGCGTCCGTTGTGTCATTTGGATTCCGAGAACTGACTAATACTTCTAGGAAATCAAGCAATCCGTTACCCATGAATGTGCCCAGTCATGATGAACGAGTCCCAATTCAGTAAAGCAGAAAGTCATTACTATATGGATCCATTATATTCCTTGCAAAACTACCCTCTCAAGAAATGAATGGTCCGAGTGTGGCTTTAGACTGACACAATAAATAATGTCTCCACCTCAATAAGTAAAAGGAAGGGGAACAAGGGGCCAATTTGTATGGACAGTTGACAATCCAGTTTGGGCCCGCTCCATTGTACCTCTTATGGAGGTTTAATACCAGCTCTGCCACTATAACAGTGTTTTATGTATGAGGGTGCTGGCAGAAAGCTAATTTGGTCCTTTATATACGAGCCAGACGTGTGTCTATTGACATTGCCCTCTGGAGGGGACAGTCCCAGTTTCTGCTGTTAATGGCCTGTTCCAGAGAACTGACTCACATTGTCCACCAGTATTGGCAATGAGCCCTTTACCGTTTTTGTATTAATAGCCCACCCCCATGGGTGTTCATCACCGATAGGGTTAAAGCTTCTCCAAATTCCCCGGCATTTACATAAATGAGGCACGTGACACATCATTAGTCTCCGGAGTCCTGGCTGTGATTCACAATAGACAGTTCTCGGTCAGATTACATGGTGACAATCACCCCTGTGAGATGGTGCCGGGGATTTTGTACGTCTTCCTAGAATAGATGTATATGCTTGACTAGAATGGAACGTCCTTTCACTTTCATATTGAAATGATCTAGTTCAGTTCTATACAGCTGGTATACGACCCAATAGCATTCTATGACCAGTGTCCACCATGGAGGGAGATGCGCAGATATTACCACCAATGTGAAAGTCTAGAAACTCAAGGAGATGTTGACATCTATTGTAGGCTTACTGTCAGTGTATCTGGAAGTCGTGCCATTAAGACAGTTTAAAGAAGAAGTGTCCTTAAACTCGTGGGAGGATTGAGAAAAAAGCCTTAGGAATGTCCCATCACAGCGGCGATGGGGCTTGTAAATAGACTTCGATGGGACCCACATCTGCTTCGTCCTTTATTGTCAGAAGTGTACTTGACTGCCATTTGTCAGGCCAGGATCGACTAGTTGACTCCACGGCTGGAACAGCCACATGTAAACTTTGTCAAAGATAATGGGATCTTCCTTGAAGTGGTTTTGTCCCCTGGGAATTGTCAGTCAAAGTTAGGTTCTGTAGATCTGGCCTGAAAATGTTTTGAATACCAGACCAAAGCATACCTGCATATGTATTCAATTTGTCAAGGGAGACTTAAATATTACCGTTATATTGGGGGAGACTAGCTAACTATCATGCATATTGTCCACTGGAGAGATCGGCTGAGGTGTAATTTGAACCAGGGGAAATATAGGTCGGAGTAGGGGGAAGCCACCTAGAAGCCACAGGGAGGATCAAAGCAGCCATCCGACACCTGTAGCGTCTGCCACTCTCAGGATCCAGTCCCCTGGAGGAGGTGAAGGTGTGTCTGGTACTGGAGGCGCCGCCAGGAGGAGGGGGTGTAAGGTTGGAGGTTGTGGAGCAGGAGGGACAGGGGGGGGGGGTAGTATGTGGTATCTGTACTATAGCACCTATAGAAACCCCATCTGAAGGCAACACTATGGACAGCCCCCAAACCCAGTTTCCGTTTAGTGACCTAGTGCATCCCCCCCCCCGTCCCTGCAGCACTGTCTCACCTTGGCGGCATGACGCATGCAGACCCACTCACCTCAGAGCTTCCCGCCTCCTCCTATTACCAGCCCAACCTTACTCCACCTTACCCCTTCTTTATACACCCCCACCAGCTATCATATAGCATTTAGGGTTTGTGATGCCGGACCACCTACCATGGCAATGTGCCCCTGGCATTAACCCTGAACCAGGGTCACATATAACTGTCAATGACAATGTCATAAGTCACTAGTATCGGTGAACACCAAAGGCCCTGGAGCAGTTGGGAGACAGTAGGTACCTTCTGGATGTGTAGCCGGGGGCAGGTATAGCACTGCGACGTGCATTAGTCACTCATTCCTGTGGCAGGAGCAGCTCATGCGGAGAGCGACTCATGAACTGCTCCGAGCAGCTCCTCCCATTCTAAGACGGTGCATGGACGTGTGCGGATCGTGCTGCCTCCTCCTCCACACCCTGGGGGCATGTTGACAGAGGCAATGACGCATCACCTCCAGGGTGCATTTACAGGAGATGTCACCCGGTCACCGACACACTCCAGGGACATTTAATCCGACACTCAAGTATGCCCCAGTCTCAGGGCATACTGTGAATACCGAGTAGAATAGGAGCTCTTTTGTTGGAAGGGACCCAGCCCCAGAATACAAAGATCCCATCAACCATTGACTCAATCGTCGCAGACCTGTGAGGATGTAGCCTATGCACGTATGATGTTGGTCGGGCGGTGTAAGCATTTGTGTGGATTGCCCATCATGGATTATACAGAGAAGGAGCCCCTTGTGTAACTACCATTCCCATGGTATGTCCATCAAGTTTCCATCAATATAGGAGTTAACCTTGAGGAACTCAGCATGGGCCATGGCCCCTGACTGGACTATGGCAACAGGTATGGTGAACTCTATTGGACCTGGTGAGAGAGGCTAGGTCAAGGTGAGACTAGATGTACATACGTGCATGGGCGTTCTCTGTGCATTCCCTGCCGTGGAGCGTTACCCGAGAGGTAAGTCCGTGCATGCAGTGGTCATCCTTGGTCAGTGAGCTGGTATGGAGGAGCGCCTCCTCCAGTAGTGACATATCAGACATTCCTATCTACGTCGGTATGTCACGCAGTGCACGCTCCCGCCGCGTGAGGTCGCTTCTGTTGTGGTTTCTAGGATGTCTGTGGCTTCCCGGTCCCGCTTCCGACCCTGGAGTGCCCTCCGTACGTACACGGGCCAGTCTGCCAATCATCTGTCAATAGTCTCAATGCTATAGTAGCTCAGACTTCAGATATTCTGTTTTGTATTTCTCTGGGGTATTTCTCTTAGTCATACAATCATAGAGAGTGGAGTCCCCTCTTTGGCCTGTCTGTCTGTATCACAGCAGACGTGGACACGCTATAGATGTGACGATGCTATTATGAGCAAGAACATCAAAGATATTACAGGCAAGTATTTCATAGTTTTGCTATGACTCCATTCATCCACCTACACCCCTCCCCCGCCGTCACCCACCCACCCACAAATACATGAGATTCGGCATAATTATCTCCTTGATTGCGTGTAAACATCTCATTCTTCAAAATGCATTCCTGCAACTGTCCAACAAATTCGTGTCATTACATTCTGGGTATTTGCATTGCCTGTTACAAAAGAATTATAGATCATGTAATATAGAACGCTGTGGGATAGAGGGCATGGTTGTATATATCTATAGAGTAAGAGCTAGTAAGAGCAACCCAGAAAAGTATGTGAGCAACCCGAAGAATGTCCATACATAAGGCAGGGTCCCAGATCGAGTTAACTACTGGCGCCCCTGACTTCTGTATGGTGTTACCCAGAACGGCTATAAACCACCACAAAGTGACTTTTACAACAATGATTAATTCCACCATTAAAAGATGCACTTGACTCGCTACTGTAATGGGCTACCATTTCCTGTGCAAAAACACCCACAAAGATGAAACGGAGAAAAAGGAAATCCTTTTACATTGGAACTAAATGTAGTATGTCATGCTCCTTTGCTCCTCTACATAGGATGCAATGTGTGTAACCCTATAACACACAGTGTTATTATGACATTGTGTAGGTTCTCAAGTGCTATGACATTTTCACTACATTTTCACTATTGTGAAGTATGGTGTAAATACACCATATTTTGGAAGTGGTTCCCACGGGTATTCTGATGTGATATACCAAGACTAAAGCCACATTAAAGGCTTACTAGGACCCGCAGTTTGTTTGACCAGGGACACACCCTACGTACTTATAACCCTTCAATACCAGGTGCCACAACAGTCATACCTCCCCACACCTCCTCCAGGGCCAAATGTGGTAATGGTTTAACCCTTGACATCCAGAGTGACATCCAGGCTTACTGATCCGTATGTGTAACATGGATGCTAAATGATTACCAGGTAGAGTTGTCAGACGGTGTCAGAGGGATTTAGTTGTGGTGTAAAAACAGGATGTTGTGGTCAGACAACAAAATAACAAGTAAAGAATGCAAAAAGTGAATGGATGCTGTCAAATGGGATCACGATCCCCAAAGTGGTTCTATCTGTTTTTGTACTTTAGAGAGCTTTGACAGGAGCTTAGTTAAGTTGGCTTCGTGTCAGAACCAGAAGAATATTACAAACACGTGTCTGTGAGTACTTCTGCGATCATTTTTTGCCGGGCTTACACTGAAATAATTATTTTAAAGGTGACAGTTACAAATGGCGTCACCTATTTTGAGACCCTTTCCAAGACCCCCCACCCCCATCCCCCAGTCACTATGTATGGCCTGGGTCAGGTCTCGTCACTATAGCCAAAGTATCTATCAAAGACAGAAGTGTTTATTATATCTTCATATTCTGGTTTATGTCTACATGCATCCTGTAAGATATCATTACTGAGGGACTTGAATGAATTAGACTCTTTTTAACATTAGGCTATATTTCTGCACTGTATATAGGACTATGCAGCGAGCCATAAACAGCTTCCTGTCATATATAAATCCAATGAATAGCTTACACCACCAAACAGAAAAAGGTCTGGATCAAGATGTAGGGTTGCGCCCTTTGGATCCTCGCAGGTCCTGGCAGGTTATGGGAGAAGGGGTAGGGGTGCTGCATGTGACAGAGACAAGTGCCTCCATGGTGACGTGCTGTCCTCCAGGGTGGCTGCCAACAGAAGGGTACCTTATCACCCGTTTAGGGGCCGCAGTGGTGACACCTCCCGTCCCTACAGCTGCATCAACATGCACCTCAAACATTATATAAATACAGGCCCAGGGGTCCAGGGTGGCCCCTCTGCTTTCACCAAACACAACTTATGAGATGCAACCTGCAGTATAGTACATTTTTCCTTCTATGTCTAATCGAAAAATTCTTGGTTTATGCCATTTTTTTGGACCAGTTCTAGATGTACACAAGGTGCCCTTTGTAAGTTGTTGTAACTGACACCTAGGCACTGCTATAGGGTATACGGCCAGTTCATACAAGGATAGCACTTTATGTGGGGTGCCTTTATATTCAGAGGTACAGGCGGTTTAGACAGGCATATTCCAATATATTGATCCTAGCCGTGTTTGCTAGGTCTATATGCATAGACCCGGACCCCTCCTGTGTCCTGCTCCGAACCAGGCATCAAGTGACCTTCGTTTGTTTTCCTTTAACGTTGGTTTTGACCCAAAACAAAAGGCAATATGGATTTCAGCTCGGCCAGGCCAGTTCTGCAAACACCCCACAACAAGGTATGGCCTGTAGAATGACCTCGTGGGTGGGAGTGGAGGGGGAAGGGTTTCAGGCCAAAACACATATTGTGAGCACACACATTGTGACAAGCTCCATGCTCTGGCCAATATCAAAGGTGGCTGGCCGCAGGGCGTGGTAAAGGGTCAGGCTGGAGCAATTCCCGAGCTGCTCCCCAGCATGGCATTGGCAGGACTTCCAGGCCAGCTGCTCAGGGGTCGGCTCTGAGGCTGTAGTATCAGAAGGTATAGGGGAAGCTGCATGTGGGAGCTAGGGGGCGGGGCCACCAACAGACTGACTGGGAGAGCTGCAGGTTCACCCTGCACCCTCCAGCTACCACCCCTGTTCCCCGCCGCCGGGCCTGGCTGGGCTCTTTCCGGGCGGAGGCTGGAGGAGGAGATGCCCGGGATCTAAGCACTGCTCCTGCTCCCCCACCACCACAGCCCCTCCCTCCTCCAGCACACCACAGAGGTGGGATGTACCAGGCGGCACTGGCCGTCACGTTTTCTATCGGAGACGTTGGCGTTTACAAACACATTTCTCTGGTTTCCCTTGTTGTGAGGGCAGCATGTGGCAGCCAGGAAGGAGGCGCTGATGAGTGTACTCCGCAGCTATGTCGGGGACCCTTGACAAGGATATATCATGAGCTTTGTTTTCATACACAAGTAGTATGACTCCCGCCTGGGATGGATGGATAGATGCTCATAGTGCTATATGGGTCTGAGGGGCCGCCAACACGTGCCCATTCAGAGAGGAGGATTATACACGGAGAGATATGGAGATAGAAATAACAATATAAACAACGACACACATCTCTACAGCTCTATAACCATGTGTACATACACACAGAGATAGACTACCAGTAGATAAACCTGACTGAGTGTACCAGCACCATTTACCAGATGGAGGAGGAAACGTGTGAAACATAGGAGGGACAGGTGTGAACAACTAGTGCTATCAGCGAGCAATGGGATCGTAAGTGCCAATGGCACGTTGAAACAGAGCGGCAGAGATGTAAGAAAAAGGTATGCAAAGAGCCATAGAAGTGCCCCTTTAAATGAATATCCATCTGGTCCCATTGTGTATAAACTGGTTCAATAATATAAACCTGGCACCAAAGGAACCTGTCTGATTAGTCAGGCAGGGTATTTTGGATCACGAACTGCTATCTAAAAGTTTACTTCTCAATGTTCTAGTATGAGAAAAAGGTTTTGACCATCTGTATAGGATTACATACAGACTATAGGTCCCTCCCCTTCCACACAAAATGCAATTATTTTGGCAGCTTCTGGGCGCAAACCAACAGCTGCACCGACTCACCCTTCTCTTTTTCTACCCAAGTTTATTTTAGACTATGTTCCTTCTTCCAATATCCCACTAATTGAAGTCTGACTTAGATAGCTTACCAATCCCTTTCACTGCAATCCAGATCTATTACTTCTTTCAAAATTTAGTCCTCTGGGGTTTTGCTTTGAGAGTTAAACTCCATCCCCTCGTCGTTGATCTCGGGCTGTGATCAACCGGATATAAAGAATCATCAAGGGTCAGGAAAGATCGACCCACTTCCGGCGAACCCAGCAGTCTTCAAGCAGAGTCTAAGACTTTTTGATACATGGTGGAATCTAAGACCAAATCCGATTGGAGAGTTATGGGGAGGTGGGAAGCTGTCGGTCGGCTCAGCTGTTCGTGAAATGCGGCATGTGCCGTTAAAACCGATGCTGTATGAGCACAAGTGAGTCATGACTATAGTCAGCCATTTATCAGTAGGCTAATATAATTATATAGTCTATATGTCCAATCGTCTACAGAACTACTTAACACCACTTTAATACGAAATGCTAGAAACGAAACTACCCTATATAAAACACATCTAGAATGTACATGGGTAAACAGGGAAGAGTACTCGAATTTCTTTTTGTATGTCTGCTAGTATTTTCATTCCCTCCCGGTGGTATTTTCTCAGGTTTTCTGAATTAGCAGTAAAGTCGTTCAGCAGTTGGCTAGAGCTACTTTAGTACTTAATAGAGCGCTTTCAAAAGTCAGGACCACACAGAATTCAGAGGCTGATGTAACTATATAAGAGGCCTCTTGTGCGGACCTGGCTATGTTGTATGCATACACCCTTCAATATGAGAGGGTCCTTTGTGGAGTATAGCATCAATAATATAAAATATCATTATAACCCCATCCCTGCACTGTCCAAGTGCCACACACAAAATACTGTTGTGTTTGCCTAGACCTGGGGGCCGTCTGTTTTGGGCGCCACCCCCTCCACCTCCATCACCACTATACCACCATCACCACACACCATATGGTGACATTATGTCCACACAGTGTTTATAGGTGGCTAGAATATCGTGATATATACAGCCCCTTATTGTAGATGTAGAGATTAGGCTGCAATAGACCTAGTTGGCACAGATAACGGATGTCCTAATATCTCACTGACCTGACCCCCCCTTCGTATACTCTCCATGCTCTTCCAGGCACACACTATGTTTATGGTATATCACGTAGAGTATAGGCTTATGTATACAACCATATGGACATCAGGTTGGGGTTTGATGTGGGCCAGCTGCGTACATCAGGGTACAGCATCAGACACTGACTGTATTGAGCAAACCACCTTTACAGGCTGCTGTCTCTTCCCACTGACATTGCTACCATATAGCCTGAAGCATATAGTGTTTCTCTTTGAGGTGAAGGAAGCCTTCAAGTGGTAGGTTAAAAAAAGGAGTAGAGCTATCACTGCTGAGAGATATGTCTATGTACTTGGTGACTCTAGAGGGTGGTCCCATCCTTCGTGCTAATAGTAATACCACAGGGCCAAAAGCCCTAGAACCCACCGTATTGGGGTTATTCCCATGCAGTTATCTGTGAACGTTCAATAACTAAGGGATATTCAAGGGGGCGGGGTCCAGGGGAATGCTTACCATAATGACACTGGTAGTGGACGTCTTGAAAAACGCCTGAAAATGTCATCGACTTCACAGTTCTATAGCATTTTATCTGTATATTTCATCTACGTGTTTCTCACAAAAAAAGGCCTGGTATGTATACTTTTTCAACAAAGCCAAAGGAGCATTGCGTATGATAATGGGGAAGAACAATATAGATACATTTCTGTATGTATAGTCATCGGATAGTCATGCACAACTACCACAGGGTAGGGCATATATATCCGGGGGTATATATCATAGCTATGAGATAGCATACCTCCAGAAAGCTATGTTCTGGAAGCTGCTGAGCACTGTATCTATACAACATTTGTTTTTGAGAGACAAAAAGACATACTGGCCATACGAAATACCTAGAATACCAGGGTGGTGGTTCAATCGCTTAGCTATGCAATGTAAACGGTTTCAGTGGGTGTCAGCTCTCCCCATACTAGTGTAGCCTACAGGTACAATGAGTGAACCTGAGGCCCTTGTAAATATCCAGCACGGTTAGCATAATCCGACCCATAGGAAAAGAAATCCTGACTAAAACATATGTACTTGTATCAACCAACCACACTCCCATCCACTCAGTCGCTGCGGAACTGTGGCCACCTATAGTGGCGGGTTGGGTTATTCTTTTCATGAGCGGACGTCCATACCTTTTTGTCATGTCATGGGAGAAGGGCAGCACAGGGCTTGGACCATTTTGATATTTTTGTGTGTTTAGCGATAGGAAGCTCCCTATGGCTACCACATGGCATATATCATTGAGTAAACTCTGTAATAAGGTTCATGTGGGGTCCTTTTTGGAATGTTGTTCAATTTGTACCGGAAATGAGACATTTAAAAATAAGGTAAAACAAGCCCCCTTTGTCTTGTTATAAAAACTCAGATACATTATTCCTCTCCACTTGCAAGGAAGAATTTGATCAAACATGACCGCTGGTGATATGAGGAAAATAACTATTTCTTACACAAGTGGGAGAGAGGGAAATGTACACATATACTGTAGGGTAGGGCCTACTTATTTCTAGTAGGGTTCCAGTGGCACCTGGGTTTTGCCCACCCACCACACCAGTTTTAGCCCATCAAGCCCTCTACCCCCCATTACTTTGAATCTAAGCCCCGATATAACCCCACAGAGTAGCTGACAATGAGTATGTAACTGCTGACATTAAACCCTTCATCTCTGATATAATGCCACCATGGCACTTCCTGCTAAAACCCACTTGATACTCCATAGTTTTGATATGTAGGCATTGTATATACCAGCACACAATGGGGTCTGTACACCTGTGGAGGTGTTTAGGCTCTAAGTATAGCCTGGTGTTTACCTGTTGGGGATCACCTGTCCTAACCTGCTCACACTGTACCTTTGGCATCACGGCCAACCTGCAGTGCCACACGTCCCTGGCTTAAAGAATCCAACAGCGTTGATCCAGGATCTAAGACAGCGGATCCAGGGGTTCCGGGATTAGCGTAGGCTGCTCCATACCTCTCCGCTATTTAGGTCTTATATCACCCTGCTTGTTATGAGAGGATTATCAAAAGTTGGAATAGTCAATTCAAGTTATAAGTGCTTACTATTTTGTCGTTTTTCTGAGCATTATATCCACATCTATAGGCACCCTCAGGAGAACCCCTTATCATATGTCTAGGTTCTAGGGTCATCCATCTATATAGCGTTTTAACACTCGAGACGATAAGTAATTACTTTTTTTTTCAAGAAGTGTAGGTCAATAAACTACAAGCCATGCCAAGGAGCATATGGCTGGTGACATTTGGTCCTTTTACATGGAGATGACTGATACCCCGTCTACGCTCTGCCTTGCCTATGCTACAGCTTTTCATTTTTTGTCCTTTATTCTCGCTACATGTTAATGCACTTCATACGTCCCACCTCCCTATGACACAAATTTGTTTGACTTTTATGTTGTAAGAACACTGATCCATGGGGTATATGCCACATGGTGTTATACATTATGCACGGCACTGTCAGGCCCACTCACCATCCTCCTCCATCCAGTAGGCGTGGCCCTGTACCCCTTACCATCCCGCCCTCACACATCCACAGGTGTCATGATGCACTGTAGTTTACATCACGGTAATGCCAACAGGTAGACCTGCCAGCTTGAGACCCTAAACTCCCACAATATTCACCCCTGGAAGCCCCCCTCCTGTCTCCAATATACCCCCCCCCCCCGCCTTCCCTTGAGCTGAAGCCATCAGGTAACCCTATAGGGTTATCTCCCTCTCCCCAACCCACGCTGTAGACCGCACTAACACGTGTGGTAAGATAGATAACGTTTTTGGGGATGGGAAAAACGCTCCCTTTGTCAGTGGAGACATGTGATTGTGTTTTTGTTTAAAGAACGAAATATCACACAACCGGTCGCCTATGGCGTTCTGGGACCACAATGTGGCTGGGTCAGGGCTGTCTTATGTATTTTTTCTGTGACATGGATAGGTAGCAGTATACGTAGGTTTACATGCAGAAGTCAGACCCCACCACCTCACCTGTAACCTGCCATAGGTAAAACACCTCCCACCAGGTGGCGCCAGCCCCGCTCGTCACCAGGTGTCTATAGTATACATGTTGTGGCAAGCCAAATGTCCACCCTCAATATCAACGTTTTTTGGACTTTGAAACTTTGATATCACAGTTTTAATAACTGATTCCTGTTTGATACCAGGGTTTCGATATTTATGATCGGTGTTTCCATGTTGAAATCAAGCTCATGTTTAGATAATCAAGTTATTGTATCAGTAAATATATATTTGATATTGCTAGGGTTTAGTGGGAACCGATATTGATTTTAGAAACTCTGATATCAATTCAAAAACGTTAACCTAGATACTCTGATATCTGGAGTGAAAATATTGCTTGCCATACATTTATATATGTTTTCAAGAAAAGGGTTGCATGGTGCTCTCTGACAGGCAGTGAGTGAACTGCTCAGAGTGACATTTACACATAAATCACAGTACAAAGAGCAATGGGATCCAGTATAATGGGATTTGGCTACTGCAGCTCTGATATTTTGAGTTGGGGTTTCAGGACAAACACCGATAACCATTGAGTATAATAGCTCCTAACCAGCGTGTTCTCTAACACAGAAGTGGTCACATGCACAAAGTGATGTTTAGATACAGACAGTGATGCATGTGTACTAAAATCTACTCTTATCACACCACACTAACTACTTCAATAATACAGTAAAGCTCACACTAAGCCATATGTGATAATAATGTAGAGATATTTTACAAAAATATAATCATTTTCAAACTAAGAAAATAAGTCGCATTTGACATAACACCTACATAACATCAGGTTTATTTATGTTTCCTTTAAATTGGTGTATATGTCTCCATGGAGTGCTTGAAGCAGGAACTTGTGGTATCGTGTGCAGACAGGGATGCAGGACCTCTGATATCATGGGTGGAATGGTTTTCTACCATGAATGACAAGATGCTATCAGCAGGGTCTGGTGTTCTATGAAATCGTGCCCTGTAAAGGGAATCGATGGCCAATTGTCCAGAGAGCAGCGCCCCACATGGTGAACTAGCAGCAGCCTTCCCCAGCCGAGTATCAGTCCAAGCTTGTTGGAGGCAGTGGACGCTTATCCCACCACTAGCTGTTATCATATAGGCTGTAACATAGGGATATACCAGCAGTGGTAGATGGTAGCTACTACATGTGGATTATTTATCAGGTGATTTGATAGTTTACATATTGTCTTGCCCCTACTCACTACACACAAACCATTCTCCTCCCTAGCTCCTCCCATCTGCCTATATAACCAGTCTGCTACAGCCTCACATGTTTGTCCTCCCTGACCCCCTCCTCCAGGGTGTGTTTTTTCTAACTCCTACCTACCTACCTACTATACCTCCCACCCTCTCAGTGCATGCATCCCCTGATCCACCCCTACCATGGACCACGCTCGGCATTGCTGATGTATTACACATAGCCATGGTAGTGTGTAGTGGACGGGTTCTGTGTTGAAAGGGTTATTATTTCCTGGTGTTATCTGATAAGGGTTAATTCCCGCAGTCCGCCTACAGGTGGGCGATGGTTATGATACTGACAGGGTCGGGGCGGTGTTGTGTGCTTCTTCTGTTTATTGACCTTTGCCTCTTGTCGTGTCTTTCCAGGCCGTCCACACTCCTCCCACTCGGCTCCCGCAGCAGCGCCTCCAAGACCAACCCTGAGTAGTAGCTCCTACCGACTCACCGAGCAGCTCACAGACCTGTTCCCGGGGCCGCCCCACCACGAGCAGCTCCACGGCGATGAGCCACTCACCTAGGTCATAAAAGGGAACATCAAAGGGGAATAATGCCCCTCGTGCGCCACCTTCTGGTGGCACTGTTAGGTATGGCGGTGGGGCTGGTGACTTCCGGCCTGGCGGAGGTCTGCCCGGTCAGCTGTGGCTGTAGACTTGGTGCCGAGGGGACGGTCATCTCCTGCAGGTACCAACGCCTCCAGGGCTTCCCTGATGTCAGCCAGTTCCCTGTGGACACAGTAGAACTGGATTTCAGCCACAACAACATCTCGGCCATGGCCTCCCTGCCCACACTACCCAACCTCCAGAGGATCTTCCTAGACAGCTGTGAGATCCAGTCATTGGACAGCAGGGCATTCGCCAATGTGCCCTCTCTCAGGAATATTACTTTGAAGAATAACAAAATTGACACCATTCACGCGGAAGCCTTTCAAGGACTACCCAACCTGTTAGGATTGCATCTGCAAAATAATAATTTCAAAGTACTCCCTGCAAACGTCTTTGACGGCCTAAGTCTGCAGGACCTTGAACTGGAAGGCAGTTCCATACACAGATTGGACGATGGGACATTTGCAGGACTTTCTGTGAACCATCTCAATATGAAGGGCAATAATATTTCCAGCCTCACAGCCAGCCATCTCCGACCGCTAAGGTCATCATTGGTTTCTTTCCATTTGGATGATAATGGAAAGGATTTAACTATAGATGCAGACGCATTTGAGGGCTTCACTTTGTTGGAAGTGCTCTCTCTAAAGTCAAGCAATTTGAAAGAGATAGGTTTCCTTGATGGTGTCAATGTGAAGACATTATACCTCAATGGTAACAAATTTCCTAGTTTGGACCTGCTCCCATACCGTAGTCTAGCCTCTGTTGAGACTCTAGGTTTGGCAGACATGGACTTGCAATCATTCCGTGCTAATAGAATCCTTTATTCCCTGGGCTCACTCCGACAGCTTGATCTCTCCAGCAATGGAATCTACATGTTGGAGGGCTCCTGGTTCCAATACACACCCAAACTGACCGACCTCAACCTGGCCAGTAACAAGCTGTTCCAATTGCCTGAAGACCTGGGTGTTCATCTTGGTAAATTGAACTCACTAGATCTGGCTATGAACGCTCTGAGCTCAATTCGACAGGAGAGTTTTGATGACATGAGCTCTCTTAGGAAGCTTGACTTGAGGAACAATAAAATGCAGGTGTTCTCAAGCGCCATCAAGCCCCTGTTTGACAGGATCCCTCAGCTGATGCTGGAGGGTAATCCTCTGCATTGTAACTGTGAGATGTTGTGGTATATGCAGTGGTTATACACAAGTATGTCCATGACTGCAGCCACTATGTGCTTCTCACCTCAGCGCACCTATATCTACAACCTCCAACCAGAGGCCTTTGTTTGTCGCCCACCCAGTATCGTACAAATAGAGCCCATAGTGTATGTAGAACCAGGCACTGATGTCTTCTTGAAATGTGTCGGTGAGGGAGACCCAGCTCCCATTGTTGAGTGGACAGATCCCTTTGGGGAGGCCCTCACCATCTCACCCAACGTGAATAGGACGCGCTACAAGACATATAACACATGGAAACTGAGCTCCGTCACTGAGGAGTTCAGTGGCAATTACACCTGTCGGGCCCGCAATGTAGACGGTGAGGTCTGGCAGGTGACAACGTTGGTGGTCACCACTGAACCTCCTCCCACCACAGAGGCGCCACAGCAGACGACAATTGCAGAGACGCCAACTCCATCCACTTCCGGTTCCACCAACTCTTCCCAACTGGTGGAGACGACAGCGGAGACGCTGCCTGTTAACAATAACCGGACAACGGAAATGACGACGATGCGCTCCACGGACAACCGGAAGTCGGCGATCAGCCAGCGAACGCTGGCCATCGTCGTCGGCGTTGTAGGGTCGGCGCTAATTCTCATTTTCGTCGCGGCCATCACGATTCATATCTGCCGCTACCATCGTTCCCGTCGGAGGTACGACGTCAACGATAAGGCCATTATCTATCGGCCAGACACAAATGAGTTGGACATCTCCAAAGACTCCAAGCAGATCGAGGTATAACACAATGCTTTAAGATGTGCATAGCTTTGTAAATTGTCCATCGGCTATCCAAAGCCTAGTGTATAGTATGTTCAAAATGTCTGTCTGGTAGATGGAACTCTCATTGGATGAGTCTTGATAAGCAGAGGTCATGCACAATCCGAATAGGTATTGTGCTCAGGAGTTGATTTGTCTACATCCCATCAGATGTAATGAGGGTATATCCAGACATGGCTACATACTTTAATGCTGCTGTCATGCTGACCTACACAATTGTCTCACCATGATTTCAGTTGTAACACGATAACTATCATTGCAGCTTCTCAGGCCTCTATTATTATGATATCTACACTTGTATTATGTCTCAACATTCCATGTCGGTCGTGTCTATAGGCATTGCCAATGGCTATCATGTACATTGTATCTATAAGACCTGCTATTGTATGGCGGGCATATAGGGTGGAAGGCTGTATACGTGTAAATTGTTAAGCTGCTTTGTGTAATAGAATTAATTAACCTTCTGTACAATATGTGTAAAGAAGTACAATTCTAATGTCAAAAATGTGTAATCTTCATTGGAGCACATCGACCTATTCATCAGCAACATTGAACACATTTATGACTTTCTCTATGGGTTTCTTACTGCCCCGTTTAATGTCGAGCTATACAGTATAGGCGCTGTATACCACATTTATACATTAAACTATGCCTACGTTAACATCTCAACACAATTCAACATTTCAAAACTCAAAAAAAATACTCGCCGGGGTAATGGTCTGAAATCCCATACCATAAAAACAGTACATGCATGTCGTCATTTACCCACAATGTTTAGTGATATTATAATTATGTACAGCTGTTTCAGTTCTTGTATGTTTTATTATGAATGCCAGGAAGAAGAATCTCAACTCATGCCTAGGCCTTCAACAGCTGTTGGATAGGTAAGAGGCTGTATGTGTAAGCTTATATACTAACGCTTCAAACAGCCACAACCAAGAAGCTATTTTTGTCTCATTTCTGCCTTTTTGAGGTCAAGGTTTTATATTCAAGAACCCCGCTTTTACAACTGACTGCAACTTTGTCCCCCCACCCCATGCATAATCTGTTACTTTTTACAGCTCTTAAAATCATGTCGCCTTTGGAACTTAAAATAATGTCGACTTTGGAATTCACAGGGATCCCACAATCATTACAATGAGTCAAAAAATACAAGACACCACGTCAAGACACACGCTATTAAAATGATAAGAATTACATGGCAGATGTTCCTAAGAAACCCCTCACATGTATGTGTAAGTCTATTGTAAGTCTGTGGAACCCTGTGGTTGATTAAGTTCTAGCCCTTTTGTAGGCTTGGAAATTCTTGTATAAGGCAAGTCGGTAATGGGATATTTTTCATGCTTCTCACCAAGCTACCAGCTTCTGATCTAGCAGGCATTCCTGATTTTACGTTCTTCGACTACAGAACAAAGAATTCAATGCCAATGGAATACCATTGGATGCACTAAGAATTTCATACTTTCTGCCATTTTAGGCTGTTTCATACAATCTGGTTTTATATTTGCTTTCGTGATATTTTGGTTTTAACTAATGCCTTTTCAGCTTGGGACTGGTGCATTACATAGACGTATACTTGCAAGTCAAAACAATGGATCACTGACACAATGATTACTTCAATAGATATTGTAACAGCTTCTTGGTGGAGTCATAATAATTAAGCTGAATATTGTAGATAAAAAGTTGTAAATATTGATAAATAATATTATTGTAAACTATTCTGACAACCCTATGTTTTGTAGGAGAATCGAGTAGGAGCTCAGAAATAGTAGAGGTTTTGAGTTTAAGAATTATTATCAAAGATATGTTTTATTTCAATTATACCATCCATCAACTATCAAACAAAGCATGCCCTCTCCCGGTAAAATATCGAAAGTAACAAGATGAATGTTTTTAAATACATGTAGATGTATCATCACTCCATTTTTATACCACAGATCGAATATAATGGCACCCATACACACACGGAAGACACTGAAGTTCCATGCATTGGAAACTACACTTCCATGCAAAAAGTATTTTTCTCCCCCATGTTCCATTTTGATTTGTTTGATTTAATCCATGTCTGAAACTGATAACAATAACACACACATTCTGTTCACCATTTTATATTCATTTTATATAATGTGTTTACTTCACATCACCACATAAGTGCCTCTAAAGATGTATTTTAATCCTGTACATAGACCAATGGATATAATTATCAAATGAATATGAGTTGTGATGTATATGTATACTATTGAATGAGTTCATAATCTTTCAACTATGTTGAAACGAGTACATTTTATGAGAGAGACAAACTGTTCCCCTCTTTCGAGATATATTCAATGAAATTTGAGGGAGAATGAAATATAACATGAGTGTATATAGGAGAAGCGATTCATCAATATATATGGTTGAGAATACACAGAGATGCATGGGAGAGTGAAAGATTAATGTGTGCATGTTTTGTAGTGTGTAAAGGGTGTGTGTATACATACTATAGACGTCATCATACCCATTCTGTATGTACTTTATATGTATAATGGAGTTGTGAAAGTTGTGTAGATCGTGTCTATAGCCTCACAGATCACATTATGTAATAAAAAATTACATTTCTAACAACAGAGTTTGCATTATTGTTCCTTTGTCCAGTTTACCATCGCATAGATCAGGGTTACCACCAGACATGAGGCCTAAAAATGGCCTTTTAAGTTTTAATGAGAAATTCAGAATTTTCCTGACCACTTACCATGTTTCATTCCATGCACATGAGCTCGTCTCTCGTTTAAATACTGTTTATCCTCTACAATTGGGCACGAGATATCATTCATTACAGGGGACCTATTGAGAGCCATGTAGTTAAGAGATGTCCCATTCTTAGGTCCAGGTTCGAAAATTAAGCCTAAGGTGAAAGTGAATAGCTCGGTATAGTTATAACGGAATTATAACGAAATCTGTAGCTGTCAAACTTTTGTTCGGAAAACCAGAAAGTGGCATATGTGCCAATTTCCCATAGAAGTCCATTTACATTCTAAATCAGTAGGCGTGTGATTTACATCAGAGGAGACTCAGCGTGTCAGGCTACTTTATGTCTATACCCAATCCCCAATCACAAAATGGATGACAATTATGACTTGACCGCACTCACACTATTACATGTATATTCCAGGGCGATGCACCCAATTCAATCAAATTTCAATGGAGTCTGAAAAGTGAGTCTCAAAAACGAGCCTGATAACCAAACCTGATAATCGAGCCTGATGATCCAGCCTGATGATCCAGCCCCCTACCCCCCCCCCCCCCCCCCACATTGGATCAACTCCTCAGATACAGGATACTCCCACTGTAAACGAGCAATAACAGTGCACACACGGGTTGTCTAGTCTAAAACATGTTCTTGTGCACTAAGCCTATAGCAAGACAAGCACACTTTTGTATATAGAACTTTTATTGAATTCAAAACTTAGCAGGGAGCAGGGTTGTCTAGAATGGTGCACACTGCTTCAGCATAGAGTTCAAAGGGAGGGTAGTATCTGTGCTTTGTTGATTCAAGAAAGTGCAAAAATTTTGGCATGATGTTTTTGCAACAAAAATGCTAAATTGTGTGTGCAGTGCATTGTGTGCCACAGATAAGGTGTGAAAGTAACAAACCAAGAAGATTTTAAAAAATTGACATGGATAGTTGATGAAATATGATTGTGTGAAGTTGGAAAATAAAAAATCACTTAACCAATGTTCAGAATCGGCTCACTAGACCCAGGGGTACACTCTGAGTCAATAAAGAATGTTAGCATCAAATATGGAATGATTCTCAGAAGTCTACTGTATTCTCAATTGAATACCCCAAAGCAGTTTTGGGTCTATTTTCCACTATTATGCCATTCTCATGCCCCCTAGTGGCCAAAAGCAGAACTACCCCCCACCCGAAAGGCTGGGTTTGTGAGGACGGGTTATATTTGTGTGATTGAGTGGGAAACAGCTGGGTTGTGGATGAGACCATTCCATAATAATGAGAGGGTCTCCTATGGAAGCCTCCCTCAACCGAGATACTTGACCCCTCCCTCGGACAAATTGAAAGAGATTGAGCGTGTGCAGGTGGGTGTGGGTGACAGTTGCAGGCTGCGGGCATGTACAGCCTTCTGTCCCTATCAAAAAGCAAGTTGATCGGACGATAAACGGTGAAGATGTGGGCGATACAATTTCGCTCTGCACACATCAAGATGTCATGCAGTACGAGAAGTACCAGTGGCGCCACTCTCTGTTTGACGTTTGGAAAGAGAACTACAAAGTTAACTTAAATAAGGTAGATGTTTTTTTCTATTATCCTGAGGATAGGAGCCAGTTTAGGCTAAAACATTTTCTATCTTCGTATTCTTGACTTTTAACACTCTGTCTATATCCAGAGTTCAATTAGAGGGTAGCAATTTAACAGTAGTTAAGAGTTTACCGAAAAGAGAGAAATTAGTACACGAAGATCGCAGCTCAATATCACATGGAAGAAAAGACGAACTTGCCTATCTATCCCTTTTGTCATCTCATGTCTATGTCCCACACAGACTGAATGACATGCATTTTCCCATGTCACAAAAACGTCTTAATTCTTTGTTCAGTCGTCGTATATTACTCAGTTACCCTGAGTCAATAAATGTGGATCAACAAGGGAAAAGGGACCTCCATGCGGGATTTTTAGTACCAGATTTGGCCACCAGGGGGCTCCATATAGCTAAACAGGATCAAAATATAACATAACATGTTCTAGACTCCTTTTTGATGTAGAACACAATAGACTACTTTAGAAAGTTCCATTTATGGTGAAAACCTTCCATATTTGGAATGTGAAAAGAACGTTTTTGGGCCTAAATTGGTGTTGTTGCATTTGTTGGTTTCCAGGGAAACATGATTTTCACTCTTAATCGAAAAATATAAAAAAAAGATTAATATATTGCCCCACAATGATTTCTATGCTGAAAACAAAATATAAATACCATTTTTAGATCAAAAGCTGTGACCAAATGTTTGAAAAAATTTGGACATTTGGTAATTAGCAAAATTATGCTAATTAGATAGGAATATCTCTTAAAATATTTTTTTGAATATTGTCTGGGCCTTGTCAGAGATAACTAGAGCTTATTGGCATTTAAGATTGGACAATGACCACACATATTCAGAGAGCCAGTACTCAAAAACTAGAGGTGGTACCTGCTAATAAAAGATATCATTGGAAAGCTGATGACCTCAACTTTATTATTGAGTTTTTACCTTGGAGGACCCTTTTCCCACGACTGTCCACAAATAGGTTGGTCTCCGTAAAATGGCTTGACAAGGAACGCCCGGCCGGGTTGGAATTTTATTTCTTATGTTTCTTTTTTTTTGCTAACTCAGTATTGAGCCCCATTTAGGGGGTTTCCTCTGAAATCCTTAATAATAATTGTCTGATTTACGAAACGTAAAACCGAGGAAATCTCACCCATGGAAATTGGCTTATGCCTCTGAATTCGTCATTAAGTCGAGGGAATAATAAAAGATATTTCCCATCAAATTACTGATAACCTTTATTTATAGAGTCCCCCCGAAGCTCTGAAAACAAGGAGGATAAAGGATTAGCCCAAAACTAGACAGTCTTCGTGAAAATGTGGTGACTGGGCAGATGACTGGCCAGATCCTCGTCTACGTGTCAGTTTTAATGGCTTGTAAATCCGACCGTCATTAAGGTTTCTATGGAGAAAAAGGTTTTGCATTTACTATTTTGAATATGATTCCTCAAAATTGTATATAAGATTATGTTTCACGGGTAATATACAGGGAAGATGTATTTATTCCATGTAAATTCTTGCTATATATTTAAAAAATAATAATTTTTGAATATTGTCTGGGCCTGCAAAAATTAAGCTAGACCTGCAAAATATAAGAGCTGCAGGACTCAACTTTTCATGAAGACGCACAAAACCAGGGATGATGCCCCTGTACCATGCCATCCCTTGTCAGAGATAACTATTGTGAAAGTTCCACTAGGTGTCACTACCTCCCACGGGTACGAAATGCAAGTCTAGTGTACCCCACAAGTCTGTAAAGCTTCACTCTCACCACTACCATCGCATTTGTTATTTTGATCTAAGACCAGTACTAGAAAAACTATATTTAGATTATTGGTGAGAATAACGCATGTTCCTGGTGCTCTTCACATGTATAAGACAGTATTATGCTAGTAATTGTTCAATAAATGAAGCCTTCTTGAAACAGGATGGGAGAATGTCTGGATACGAGAGACATACATGTACCTGTCCTTTTAATACAAGTTCTTTTCTGATGAAAATGTCTTCTTATAAAAGGAGGTTATGTGCTAATACATCGGATATTTTTTAACCATGAATTAGACATGCATTGAAAATAATGGGGCCATATGGGATGTTGACATGTTTCTGACATAACATATAACTTCTATTTGTATTTGAACAAGCTTGCCCACCACGTCACTGAATACATAACCAGAAGTCCTATTGTTCAGGCTGTCGACATGTTAATCCTCTACCAATGATCTACCTCTAACAACACCCATCCCAGTGTATATGTCATCCATATGGTGGCCTTTATTGATTTGCTACCAGCTGTCCTACCCCTAACACCTGTGACTCATTGTCCCTGCCCTCCACCCCATACCGTGCATTAATTGATTTTAAGCTATGGCGCGGTCAACTGTTAACAGTATTCAACAATTGTGCATTAGTTCCCATATGGACACACTGCAGTCTGCACCACAGTTAGTCTACAAGGCGGTCCTCCAGACCTATGTTCTATATACACCATCACACTGTATTACATTAGAGGTCATGTGTAGTCTTATTGAAGATATTAAGGTGGAAGGACAGAAGGATGACACCTCTTATAATAAGTGAGTACATATAGTGAACTCAGGATAATCTGCTCCTGTTGGACATACATCTCATCGGTGGTGCAGCGAACTGTGTGAGCTGCTCATAAGGCTACAAACCATGTCTCCACTCACGGCTTTACTATGGGCAGTAACGTTGTTCAGCAACGTCCTCCTCACCTCCTCCTGTCCTGTTCAGTGTAACTGTGAGGATGGTAGTGTGGTATGTTCAGCACGTCAACTAGTAGAGGTACCATCAGGCGTACAGTATGGCACCGTCTACCTGGATTTCCAGTCCAACAATATCTCTGAAATCAAACCATATGCATTTACTGATGCTCCAAATATTGAGGACCTCTACCTATCGGACAATGTAATTCACACCCTCCACCCCTGGGCGTTTTCTGGACTGCAGCGCCTGAAGAGTCTTCACCTGCAGAGGAACCGACTGGAGAGGTTACCATCTGGGGCCTTTGCAGGTCTTCGTGTGAGGAAACTGGTCCTTGATGACAACCCCATAACGGACATCAGCCCTGGAGCATTTGCAAATTCCTCCGTGGAGGAGCTATGGATGAGAAGGTGCAATTTACAGGCCCTTACTGAAGCAGCTTTTGCCGACCTTCGTTTTTCATTGAAGCTGCTTCACATTGCACAAAACCATCACCCACTGCCAAGGTTGCCCAATAATCTCCTTCTGGGATTCCAATTGAGAGTTCTCTTCCTGGAGAATAATGGACTTACAGATACTAGTTTTCTGACAAGAATGCAGATTAGCACGCTTCAGCTGTACAATAACCCCATTGGGAACAGCATATTGAGTGCAACACCCATGTCATGTGCCTATCTTTACCTGGAACAAATAGGGCTAACTTCATTTGATTTTGCCCTTGCAAGAATTGCTGGTTTGACTTCATTGTCCTTGGCGAATAATCACCTATCTGAGCTCGATGCATCCGTTTTTAGATATAACCGAGGGATTTCGACCCTAAATCTTCGCAACAATTCCATCAGCCACATCAAGTCAACTTTTGCACTCTCCCTGCCCCATCTCAAGATCCTCGACTTGGGATATAACAGAATACACATCCTAAATCCAAATGTGTTCTTGGGCATCGTCCTTGACTTCCTGAGCGTTGAGAACAACCAGCTACAAACTATCGCTGAGGATTTTCTGACAGTGTTCAAAACCTGCAAAAATATATACCTCACGTCAAACCCTTTACACTGTAACTGTGAGCTCCTGTGGCTGTATGATTGGATGAAAAGCACGAAGAATGCACCCAGGGTCTGGGATGCTCAGTGTATGAGCCCTGTTGATGTTAGACTAAAAGTGGCTCGGAGAAGTGACTTTCAATGCATCCCCCTGACAATAACTATGCCCATTCCAGCAGGAGATGGCGCTGTACCCTATGGCAGTGACATTACTATTTCATGCTCAGGCCATGGGGACCCTTCTCCAGCCATGAACCTCCTTGGTCCCGGTGGCTGGACCAAGCAGAAAACAGCCCCAGTGAACAAGACCATCTTGCATAATGAGATCACGGCTCACATCGCCAACTTCACCTGTGACGATGTGGGTGTGTATGCCTGCAGCTCCACCAGTCACCTGGGGGTCCGCCTCAACTACACCAAGCTGAGCATCAGTGGTCGGCAATGTGAGCAGCTCACCTCAGCACAGGCTCTACAACAGGAACAGCAGGAGGAACATAAGGATGTCCTACACATGCTGAAACACCTGTCAGCTGGTGCTGTGACTACCAGTGCTCCAACCCTGGAGGTTGAGGATGGAGATACAGAAGACGCTGAGCAGGTGGGTGCTGCTGTGGACGCACAGAAACAGGTACCAGCAGGTAGTGGAGACACCAGCTCCGCCCACAGTACCATCATTGGCATAGGCCTGTGCTCGGCCGTGGCCGGGGTCCTGCTGGTGCTCCTCCTGGTGAAGGCCGTGCAGTGCGGGAGGAGGCGGAGGAAGCGGTACCGGCTGCGGGGTGAAGGACGCATGGACGTGTCCTTCATCAGTACCGCCTACCCGCCCGCCTACCTCACACACGACGACCTTGTACTGCACTAGTAGGGGACTCATTGACAAACTAACCCTTTAACGACGGTATAGTACCTTATTGCGATATGCCTATTTATACTGATGCATGAATGCAGTCCATTTCAAGGGCTGCATTCATGCATCATGTCGACGCGTTGGGAGGGCATTAAACTTGTAGAGTCGGCATGCCGCCCGGATACGGCACCAGCTATTTTAATTTACGTGCCAGGGCTACATACGTGCATCATGATGATAAAGGACATTAAAGTACTATGTCTATGTAGCCCTTAAAGAGCTAAGGACTCACTTTTGATGAATCAAAAGGACACAAGCTAGCTCAGTAGTTTGATGTGTTGACGTTTGTACCATGGTTTATATAACTATACACCCAGTGGTGTTGGAAGCAGGACACTGGCCATTTTTAATATTATGCCAGTGTACTTTTATCTGTATCAAAGATCTATCGATAGGATTACATGTATTATTCATAATCAGACAGAGCACTGCAAACAAGACATCACGCTCTTATGTATTTCTTTTTTTATTACTATTTTTATTATGACAGGGGAAGTGAGTTCAAATAAACATATAAACGATATTCGCTTTAATATATACGAATTCGTTTAGCAATTGGTTAAAATAGCGTCGTAGCTTCGATTAGCGTTTAAAATCTCATTTTATAGTTATCAACTTCATCACTTTCATAGTCAATAGTTGACAAGTCAAGTGCTGGCAGCCATAACCACTGACATCTCTAGACTTCACAGCAAATCAAGCTCAGTAGTAACTATAGGGTACCAACGTTCTACGTTAGTATAAGCAAACGAGTGGTTAACTACCAAAAGTACCTTGTACAGAGCATTGTTAAAACAATAATATACAACCATCCAAGAGGACTGGAAAGGCCATGGCAACTTAGTGTAAAATACTGCAGAATAAATAAGTTGTTATAACATCTTACAATGGGTATCGTCTTAACATGCTTTGCGCCATCTTTACATTACAACTAGTTGGGTTTGATTAAGAATGCCAAGTCTTCCTCAACACGTTTTATGTCATCATTATCACAGACGTTAAAATCCATTCTACTCCTGTAAAAAAACACCGATCGTGGGATGTTTTTAGTTATATACTGATAGTATCAACTACCAGTTTGTTTCACATTTCGATGTCCTGATCATTATTTGTCATACAAATACTGGAGTCTAACTCCTCCTCCTGCCTTCAGGGTTGATTTACATGTACATGGATCTACATTCACCACATGATGTATTACATACAGTGTTCACAGAGAGTATGGCCTATACGTCCATGACACTACCACTTTACATATTCATAATTCAATGCAGCGAAGATATTCAAATTGGACACATCACATACAGCCTACACACATTATGTACAGTTAAGCCGAAATTGGACAGGACAGGATACTGGTAATCGTATCTTAAGCCTGAATATTGCGGTTACGTTATTTTGGAAACTAAAATACGATCATGCATATTAGTATGCGATTAAATATAAAGTAAGAGTACTCCACGCAACAGGTCAGTTGTACATTGGTACTCGGCAATCTGGTGCTTCATTAATTCTTCAATAATCCTTGAGTGGCCAATTTTCAGACAGCCATTTATCTCTAATAGATATACTTTCATCTTGTGGACACTAACGGCACTCTTCCAACTAATAGCATAATATGGTACATGTATATTATCCTACAGTAAGCTCTTCTGATATAATAGTGCTCCTAATTTTTGCTACAGAAATGAGTACAATACTTCTAGGGGCTGAGTATTAAATACTTCACAAAAGCCACACGTGTTGTAACAATCCGCGTCTTAGATGATAGGGTATTCTGGCATTTCTCACAACAGTACATGACATCGCTTTATGTAAAACATAGCTATTCATTGTTCAAAAAATAATCTCAATGTGTAATTAGGTTTTTAACCAATTACACATGATGTAATTATCAGCTTCCACCTATTGGTCTTCGGTCACTTTACGATGACTCAAGTACACTATTGCAGGGCCACGATCAGTATGGACAGGTCACCATGCCTATGTACTCTGCACGTTTCTAACGTTGGCACACCATGTACCTACTAGTCACAAGTATATAGCTCATTCATCCTGAAGTTGTCGTATCATGAAAACTACTTCGGTATTTGAGCAAACAATGCCCGTGTAGAGTGTATAAAAGTGCAGGACTTAACGGAGGATGTGGAGTTTCACCCATGTTCCCCAACAGTAAACGATAAAACACTGAGTACCTTATTATCCCATCCACTGTCTAATGATAGAATGAATATTAGCGCTTGTATTTCCTATATGCACTAATATAAAATTAATCGAGCAATTACCGTTTACATAATTGTGAAGATTAATTGTTGTTCTTCGAGAAACAGACAAACATTCAGTGTTGATGGTGTAGACAACTTGGTTCATTGTGCAACGTTAGGATTGAATCAGCTATATAAATGACAAGTGGCGTCACGCTTTATATAACAGCAACTGACCGTAATTCAATGATGTATATATGTACCACAGACATCCATTGCTGGGGACAGCAATCCCCTGTTTAGGCAACAATACTACTGTTGTGCGTAAGGTTCATTCAGGGCATAATATCCTATACTCCCTCAGCATGCGTCCGATATAAATCTAGTCTTCACCAATATGTATAGTGCGTCTCAGTTCATTCCTTCCGTCTGCACAGCATAGGTTGTGATCGACTAGTCATCAACCAGTAAAATATATTGAAACATCCAATAGTCCACTTTCCTAATACAACAGTCATGAGTAAGACTCACTCCTGTGTCGATCACATTCCTCTTTGCTCAAGAACTGTTCGGGTAGTTTAGTGTCACGATCGCCTTTCCCCAAGACATCGAGACTTTCCTATGCTACACTCACTTCCTTTCAACGCCCACCAATGTTTCAATGTTCCATTTAGGTGTGTTTAGGACATAACCCTCTTCAAGTTATATTACACCAAAGCATGAGTAGATATATACACAACGTGGTCCGATCCGTGTAAGTCAATGCCAGTTCTGGCGAATTGTTCATCATAATGTACCTTTCAGCACAAAGATAATTCGGCATCCAATCCTTTCCCTATGTACAAACGTTGATGAAGCGTAGATCGAGGCACAATGTAAAATATACCGCCAAACAACAAGATGATCTCCTGGTCTGTATACATATACCAAAGATGATCTGGTTCCTACTGTCAAGTGTGTACTGTGATACTGTGGTATCTGTAAATGTGAAGTCCTGTGGTTGCTGTGATGTCATTTGGTGGTTATCCTATCAGTCCCAGCAGGGGCATCTCTGGCTATAAGTCGTCACGGTACCTCATCTGTACCTTGAGCATTCCAGGGATTCCCTCAGAGAAACTGTGGACGACAAATTAAATAAGTTTAGTACATGGATATGTGTTGTTAAGGGTCGTATACTGCTGTAATGCAGAATGCCCTTTGTCGTCAGGCTGCATAAATACATCATGACGACAAATGGCACAGTACATCAAGCAGTGTGCAGTTCATGAAAGGGATACTATTTGAAGACAGAAGTATCTCTTTTAGCGGGTCTTTTTTCTGTAGACAGTACTATTAAAGTTGGTTCGCTTCAAGGGGAATCGTTACCTCGCCAAAAAGGTAAGACTGTGGATTGTGTTTATTTAGATTTGGTCTATTTTTCTTATGTTGAACAGATGGATAAACGAACATTAAAAACATAGAGAACATTAGAAACATGTCGTAAATGTCAAATAAACTCAAATGGAGCTTTAACCAATCACGATAATCAAATCATTATACTTGGAGAAGTGATCATGCATACATTTGCAGTAAAATGTTGTCTTAAGTACCTGTACTGCTTCCTGGTGAGATAGTCTATGACTGCGGGCCGTATCCGGGCCTTCCCCCCGCGGCTGTGGGAGCCCCGGCCCGTCACCACATACAGGTGGTCCTTCCGCTTGTCGTAACGCTGCCGCAGCTCTGTCACACACAGGCAAAGGTATGTTAACATGGCCTTCTTATTGGAAGTGCATACACTATTGTATTATATATTTTAGAGATTACAAACAGCATTACTGGGAACATATATCTACTTTTACATTATTAAATGCGTCAAATCGCGGAGACGAATGGATAGCTGATGCTGTTTTTATTATTAAATGATATAGGTATCTACTCTGCAAGGACAATGTATGGTTATCGTCTATATTTGAATTAATAAATATCTTATTTTAGGAACACGTTTGATCTATAAATGAGTAATAGTAAAATGTTACTCTTTCAATGTGGCTTTCCATATACACGAACATATATTGTTGTGTATTCATGAGTTCAAGAATAAACGTAGTCTATAGAGAAAATCAAATTGAGATATATAATATGACACTTTTGTAACGGGTTTTTGTCAAATTTGTATAGATTCAACAGCCAACGACAGAAAATGACGATCAACTTCCATACTTAATTGAGTCTACCATCTTCGACGGCTTCTAGTGAAATGAATGACTAATGCGAAGAGTGATGCCATACTGCGCATACATAGACAGTTGTGTGAATGCATACGACATAAGCACAAGGTGTCTAACCGAAGTATTAAGTCTAGTCTATGACAGGCATGGGACTGGGTTTTCAAGAAAAATACCCTCCTCAGGACCATATATTACAGAATCTACATGGGATGGGTCCCCTCCAGAGAATTAGACCCATCCCCTTTTAATGTTTAAATATTTTCTCACTGAATTTGTTCTGTACAATTCACAGGTGACCCTTTTAGGCTTAATAAAACCTGATATACCGAATAATCCCATGCCTGCGTATAAAGAAACATACACAGTGAAGCTAACAAAGCGGTTGAAATGTGGTGAAAGACAGGGATAGGGTAGTATTTACCTCGTTCGCGCTGCGTTATGAGGTCGTCAAGTATACTCAATGTCTCGTCGACATGCAAACCATGCAGGTCTATTGTATTGGTCTGGCCTACGTCTTGATTTCTGTAACCATGGTAACTTCCACTGATGACAAGTTATAAACCCACCACTGTTTGCCCTCTTTGCACAAACAAATATACCCCTCTGGTGCCATCTGCTGAGAGCCAGCAGTTCTCTCCGCTGTATGGGAGACGCGTTGAACGGCCTTGTTCATATTTATAGGTCGAATTCACTTGGCTGGCCAAGCAATTAACCAATTCTTGAATATTACCGAGTTTCCTGGATTTCATATGAATCATACGACAAATTGGTTCCTTCATACCAATTCAATTTTGGTGGTTTGGGTCGTTTTATCTGGTCGGCCCTTCATTTGGAATTCACACAGTAGTGCGCTTTGCAAGTTTCAATGGTGACCGAATCTATGAAATGGGGAAATGACTTATGCAAGCTGCTTGTCCAAAATAGGTATGTGTATGTTGAAATGTTTCTGTTGTCTTTTTTTAATTTCCTTATGAACCAACCAAAACAAATCTAACGAAGAAGACACAAGGCACAAGGGGTATATACTATTGGCGCTCACACCGAGGTTTTTCAGTCTTACAGCCTAACCATCACTGCACTGACCATTGGCATCTTTCTTATTATTAACATACTGGGCTATGTTCTAGTTTACAAGATTCAATCTACGGTGGAGAGACCTAACTTAGGTGATGAGTGCTGTGATGGTCAGTATGTACATCTCAACCAAAGGCAACTATATAGTACATGTATGAGTATATGTACGCAGAAGATGTGTATCATGGGTTTCTCCTACAGCTTCAAATGGTTGGCTTCCCCGTGTTCAGGTCATGAAGTTACAAGTATAGGACCCAATTACCAATTGTTTAGGATAAGCATGCAATACCAAGAGTAGAAAATTAACATAGAATGCTTTACATACTGGGTTTGATGAAGCTGGGAGAATCCATGTAATTTAGTATAGCACGCTAAAAGCAGGCCCCAGCAATAGACGATGAGTATACATCTTTAATGTGTTACGACGAGTGCCAAATGAGGGGGAAGCCAAGGTGCACGAAACAACTCAAATCCACCAAAACTGTACATACCTCTCAGGTGGTGAGAAAAGTATACAAATGATTATTGTGGAACATGTAGTAGTGTAACACTAGACAAAGAATCAGAACTCGTCATACCTAATTTGGATTATTGTCGCTGCAGCTCTCCTATTCGCCTCCTTCAACTTCTGTGTATGCAGATGCCCCTGGAGGAATACGGAAAAGATTGTTTTTTATGTCGTCTAAGTTAAATGTCTTCCTGTATATTCCAAATGACACAATGTGTATACATCAAGAGATGTTCACAGTTATCCAGAGAGATTTGATTTGTACAGAAATAAACAGTTTTACCCCCCCCCCCCCCCCCCCAGCCCCTAAATCCACCACCATTCCACTAATATATCTGTTTTGGTCAGAACATGTTCTTTTCTACCATTGCTATTCACATACCTGTGATGAGTAGAAACAGGCGACAGACTTAAGGCCTCGTCTGTGGGCCTCCTGCGCCTTCTGGAAACACTCGTGCCGTAGCCGGTAGTGGGTGGAGGCCTCGGCACGCAGGTCTTGGTACTGCGGGTCCTGGAGGGCCTCCACGGGGTCCGCCTCCTCCTGCTCATCTGCACCAAGCCACTGAAAATAAGAAAAGTGTAGGTGAGAAAAAGAGAAAGAGGAAGTTGAAAAAATAAAGTGTTTACACCATTCTGCAGATTTTTAACAGGACATTTAACAATCTGTCTCCAGATGTTGAACTGATTGTGGATATATTGCTGTATTTTATTTAGTACATAGGCTACTAAAATATATACAGTAGTAGAGATGGTATATTTGAATATTTAGTAATGGCCTAACAACCCACCTCATCCTGCAGACTGCGGTCTACCGCCTGCCGTAGCAGCATGTCCTCGTAGGCCTGCACTGCCTCCGGGGTCCAGACGTTCTGCACCGGCTCATCCACACCAAATGATGCACGGATTGTCGACACAGTCTTGGTCATGTTGTACCTATAACAATGGTTATACATCGACTTATAGAACTAAAAGTATACTACAGTAGTACTAAAGTACTCGTTATCAAACAACTCGTTGGGGGTTATTATAGCATTTTCAATATCTATATGTGTGGGATCTACGCGAGATGCCGGTTCTACCAGAGACTTTACAGTACATATAATTTCTGTACAAAATGGTCATGGATATGGCATTTAATATAAATCTCGTCATGTAGGCAAAACTTTCTTAATCTCGGCAGGTCTTTTATTACGCAAAGGTTATACTGAGGATACTTAAGCTAACCCAAGGATACAATATTCTTACCCTGTGGCCTTGTAAACCTCCTCTAAAGTAGGGTGGTCTACTTTGGGGAACATCTGTAGGAGTTTCTGGCGCTTCATCTTTGTGGCCAGACTATCGGCACGCCCTGGTCCACCACCCGTCAGGTTATCTTGTACTTTGTTCTGTAAAATACCCATTTATAATATTATTGTCATGAGCATTTGATTCACCGACAAAAAATCTCCACACTCTAGGAGAACGAATCTGATCTATCTATGAGTTAGAGGGTGTCGGTTGATTTTCGGAATTATATATACCGGTAGTAACTTACTAGCTTGTTCACTAAAAGGAGGGGTCCCACCTCCCTCAAGGAGTACACCCCCCATCCCCGACTGCTCATCCACAATGCTACTTCAATTATTCATCTTAATCCTTACCTGTTCTTGCTTGCTTAGTGCTATTGCCATCTGCTCCTCCATGATCTCTTTTAGACTCTCTGGGGGCTCACACTGCTGTTGGCGAGAGGCCACAGTTTTCCTCAGTTCCGCCTGGTGTTGTTCATCCTCTTCGGCTTGCATTCTTTTAGCCAAGGCCTCATCTATAAAGGCGGTTAGATATTACCCGGTACGTTTATATTTTTGATTATTTTTTGGTCATTCAAGGATATAATTTCCTTCATTTTTATATCAACATAACGAAATAGATTTCTACAAACCCCTCTATACTTCTCTTCTTACCATTTGAAATGAAATCTAAATGCATGTATGATCCCACTACTGTACTTGATGCAATTCACGCCCTGGGCACTTTTATTATATTCAGGGGCTACTTCAATTCAATTTACATTTCCTACGAATACCTGGAGCAGATTTTTTCAGCCACTAACCTTGGTCTATCATGTGCTTTATCGCAGTTTCTTCATACTGGAACGTGTCTTGTAGTGTAAGAGCCCATCGGCGATGTAACTGTTTAGCTGTTTTTCGCGTTAATTTCACTACTAGGTCCTCGGGTGCAAGTGAGTCTGTAAGGAAGCGTTAGAATGTAAATAATGGTTTCTTAATATTGGTACCGGACTATGTGAAATCATATACAGCACTGTTTAATATGGTTATGTATAAGCCGCACACGCTTATAGATCTGGAGGCCTGATTCCCCTAAGCATGTATACAAAGAGACAGGTGTTTATTCAGAACCTGCCACATAAACGCAATGGTACAGTACTTGTCTACCGGTATCACTTTTAGAAATTATAAAGAAAGCTATTACTTTAAATACAATAAATCTGACAAACATAAAGATGTGTAGTATTTAGCAAAAGCAAAAACTTGGGATATAATATTAGTTAACTTACCCCCTGTAATATGGAATCCTACAGGCCCAAAAAGGCCGATAAGTTGTTTTGCAAGAGCCGGGCTGAGTGCGAGTGTCATCTCATCTGCTGGTGCGGCGGTAGCACCTCCTTCTACATTCTCCTCATTGATGCCTAAAGGTACACGTGGTGGAGAGGGAAATAGAGAGGTCCCAGCAGGCACTGGAGCCTCCAAAGGACTAAAGAATATGTCAGAGTCAGGGCTTTTTGGGGCAAGATCCAGCGAGCTGATACTCGTGCGATCTCGTTGTCGCTCTGGGCTACCACCGATTTCTGTGGTGCTCGAACAACTATGTTGTCGCTGGAACTCTGTTATGGAATTGAGTCTCTGCACACTAGTCTTGACAAACTTTTCCTGTACATTTTCTGTTAAGGTCTCAGAGGGCTGGAGTCGTTGATGGCATAGTTGTGTCAGTGAGGGTAACCCATGTACATTTGATTCCGCTATACGTGGTGGGTTAGCCGGTGAAGCTGAGTCAGCCTGAGCAGCTGCTTGTGAGGTTTGAGGTAGAGACTGAGTGGGCTGCTCGTTGTATTCATACCCTGCGTCCAGCAGAATGTTGGCCGCCCACTCCACATCACCCTCACACCGCTCAAGTATCTCTCTCAAGTCATCCTCTGCGACAGTAGCGAAGCACGACTGGAGGAAGAGCAGTCCATCGGGCCGCGATTCCCGTTCGAGCTCCTCGGTGGAGCAGCTCTGATGAATCATCAGCTTATGAACAATTTCACTTTTCTGCTCCTCCCCATGCGCCTCCTTCTCCCCCTGGTATATCACTCTGGGCTGTGAATCTCGGATACCAACAAACCCTTCATCCAGGATGTGGGCATGGGCGGCCTGTTGGCTCCCCTGTGCTGGGGCCAGAAGGCGCTGAATAGCGGCAAAGTCCTTGGGGTGCGTGTATGTCTCTGCATCCAGCGTGGGGGGCTGGATATGGTGCACAGGCGGAGAGAAGGGCACTTGCTGGGAGGCAAAGTCAGGCAGCTGCCAGTCCTTAATGAGCAGCTCGTGTTTCTCATCCGGGTCTAGTTCAGGCATTGGGAACTGGGCAGCGAGCCGGTTACGGCCCGACAGACGGCGTGACCGCACACCGTTCTCGGGCGTGGTCGGAGTTTGTGGGGTGCTGCCCGGTTCAGATGACAGCACAGAGGAGTTGGCTGAGTCTATGTTTTCGTCCTGTTTGTCAGTAGACACATTCCAGAACTCTTCAGGGTGTAACTGCAGAGAGGAAAAAAGTCTCATATATCAATTCTATCAAACTCTATTCCATGATAAACATTGACATGATTTATAGCAGTCATAGTACTAGAAGTCTTTTATCTTCTTAATTTCCAGATATTAAAATTTGTATAATAAGTATGACCTATAAGATCAAACAGGGCCACCTTGTCAGTTACAGAAAGGGGACTGGTAATAGGAATGAACCAGACACAAATGAACAACAGTACACAGTATCATAGCTTTAAAGAGTAGAAACTATTTCCAACCCTCTTTGGTTTTTCTGCGCGGTACTTAGGTAGAAAACAAATAGCAAATTTGATGGTAGGGCCTTCTTCATTACTCATGGATATGCTTGAAGTACCTACCTTCGGCTTTTTGTAGGGCCGTCTCCTCTCACGACGAGGCTTGGGTCGGTTTTCCCAAGTCACTTCACTGGAACTACTGTCTGAGTAGGAGGCCTGTGACTTAGTTCTCGGTCTGACGCCAACACCGACACCGCCCACTGCGTAGGGATCAGGCGGCACACGGTCTGCCTGCCAATACCCCAACTCTGCCGCACTCGACACCTTAGAGGACAGTGCACTGCTGGCGGTTACCTCCCCGGCCCGTTTAGCATCACTGGCCGTATCCTCAGCCTCTACATCAGAGTCAGGTGTTGAATCGTCAGTCGGTTTATCAACATTAGACTGGTTATTGTTGTTGTCATTGTCACTGTCAGAGTCGACATTGGTGATCTGCCCCAGAACATCCATGATGCTGTTGACATCGGTTTCAGTAAGGCTCTTGGCAGTCTGAAGGGGCGCGGGGGAGGGACGGTCGAGCGAGAGCCCCCCTCCTCCAGTTATCTCCTCCACCTCCCTGTTAACCATGCCCTCAAACATCTTCTCCTTGATGATCTCTTCGATCTCTTCCCTTACCTCTGATGAGGCCTGGTACTTGGCAAGTAGCGTCTTGAGGTGGGCCTTGGCTGGGCCCTGCTTGGTCTGCAGCATGGCGTGCAGGTTCATCTCCAGGGAGCTCATCACGATCTGGAGGAGCTGCTGGTCACGCATGATGTCCTCAATGTCTGCCGGGCTGTCACTGCGTGCGGCGCCCTGGAGGACCTCCGGGGACAGCTCGCTGCTTGCCCCGGCCTCCAGGTCACTCTCCTGACTCAGCTGGGACTCAGCCGTGCTGGGTTCACTCACACTGTCGCGACTCGAGTCTGACTCATCCGACACATTACCGTCAGTTTCAAGCTTTGGTTTTCCTTCCTTTTTGGCCTCAGCATCATCTTTTCTCTGTTCTTCTTCTGCCTCTTCTTCCACTGAGTCGGTGTGCAACTTTTTCTCTGGAGTAGATCGTTCTTCCTTCTCGAATACTTCATCTGCACCGCTTGAGCTGTTCCTTATAGGCACTGTAGGGGCTACAAGGGAATCCATATCTTTCTGGCTCTTTGTGTTATCTGAAGTTTCTTGTGCAATTGCTGGGGCGTTACTTTCTGTTACAGATGTGCCGTCTCCAGATGTTTTATCGATTGACTGGTCTCCCTCTGGAGTCGACTCCTCATCTGATGATGCTTCGTCTCCAGTTTTCTCCCTTTCTTTGTTCGCTTCTGCTTCACGCAGCTCACGCAGTCGGGCCTTTTTCTTGCGTCCCTTTCCTCGCCTCGTTTTCTTTTTGGTTCTGCAGAAATGAAACCGTTGTTAGAGATGTCTATATAAACACTTTTATTTTTATTTTCAAGAAGTTAGAAGGCAACTTGTTTGATGATGTATTCTGTATGACGACAAAAACAGTTCATGTCTAATTTGAAAAGAGACAGGATGAGTCCTTTGATTTCTACACTGTATCATCGGGTATGCCGACTATCTAAACTGCATTCTTCCTGGCTGGTAACAGTTTTCCTCATTTTTTGAAACATTAAACTGAACTTTTGCACAAGAACAGTATACGACTTAAAGATTATTCAAAGTGGCTACTGAGATTTCTGTTACAAGATCCCCCCCCCCCCCGGAATATCATATGCATTGCACCTTAGCGATAGATGACGTTTTAAGCACCGGCCACATGTAATTTCACCTGACCCAACGTGGTCCGACCTAGATTCGACCCAACCCGACCCGACAGTCGGAAGAGTTTGCACAACTCTATCAGACCGGCCAGGTAATTTTGCTCCGACTGTCTGGTCGATTCGGACCGAGTTGGTTTGAAAAAACGCTAGTGTGGCTGGGGCTTTACATATCGATTGGTGGGGTATTGTGAAAACACTTATTGTAAGCTCAATTACTTTCTCTCCTCTGCGGGCTGCCCTTCCTGGCCGGCAGGTGAGACTTCTTGGAGTGCTTGTTGTGCTGCCTGTCGTTGCTTCTTTTCCACTTCAATTTTGATCTTTTCTGAGGAAGCCACGATGCTCTCTACGGTAACGTTATGCTCGTAGCGATCTATCATTCTCTGTATGAACTCTTTCGTGACTCCATGCTTATTACGTCTGAAACAAAAGTTGATTTGAACATTAGTCATTAGCTGGTAACATATCATTGAACGGTAATGGTGTTCACGCTGTACCTTAGACTGAAGGACCTACTCCTCCCCCGGCAGACACCCGTTAACTCTTGATGGGGCTGATACACTCCGGAAGGAAAAAATGAATTTACAAACTATGCAGCCCTTAGGGAGTGTTCATTTATTATTTACAGGGGGGGGGGGTGGTGGGTTTGGGGGGGGGGGGGCGGGGCGTAAAAATTTCCGACCCCTCCAGAGGGGGGGGGGCGTAAAAAATTCTGACCCCTTTTGAGGGGGGGGTAAAAGTTTAAGCCCCATTTTAGCAAAAAAGCCCGCGCGTTACTATAGTTCAAAGGGGGGGGGGGGGCGAAAATTTTTCGCCGCCTTCGGCGAGGGGGGGGGGCACAAAACGTTCCACGCGCTCTCTCTCTCTCTCTCGAGGGGGGGGGGGACACCCCCCCTGTAATTAATAAATGAACACTCCCTTAAAAAGGGTTAACATGCTGCCCCCAATTACTATTTATTAAATATTATTGCGTATTGCTATAAACATGTCAATTCTGTGGTGGAAGATGGCACCATCGGTCGAGGTGAATTATCTCTCTGTAGGGCCTACAGGTACGTAGTACAGAGACGTAGTGTTACTGTTGTTACACAGGAACCAAACTTCTAGCTCAAAGTCTACACAATATGAGGGTAATACGCAAGAATTTACAATACATCACACTAGTGTATGAGCATGAGACTGCAGGCCTCGTATGACTGGTTTCATTATGACTTACTTGGCGAGTTCTTTGGCTCTGAACTTCCAAGGAGTTCCAGGCTCCACTATCTCTACCAAATAGTCCTGTTTGACAGCCTGGAAATGAGGAAAGATATGTAACATGTAGGCAGTATAATGCTACGACTACTGTAAGTATAAGCTGAGCCTATACAATGACTGAGCGTGTGAGCGTACTCACAGATGACTCAGGGTTAGGTAACAGAGTGTATGAAGATAAATAATTTGTGCTTCTGTGAAAAGCAATTTGTGCTTCTGTGAAAAGCAATTGTACATGGTCGATTTGTTGTTACTTTTTCATTGGAAATGTATCTTTTTATGTTACCTATGGTATATGTATATCTTCATAAATTCTTATGGTTTTGTGATGGAAAACCTCCTTGGAGGTGTAGTATTTGCAGTAAAACCTCCGAGGGGGCATTTTACTCGCCCCCGGCAACTCTTCCAACACCCATGTGCACTTTGGAGGGCCTCTGGTGTACTTTGGTGGACCTCTGGTGCACTTTGGTGGACCTCTGGTGCGCTTTGGTGGACCTCTGGTGCACTTTGGTGGACCTCTGGTGCGCTTTGGTGGACCTCTATTGTGCTTTGGTGGACCGCTGGTGCACTTTGGTGGACCGCTGGTGCACTTTGGTGCACCTCTGGTGCACCTCTGGTGCACCTCTGGTGCACTTTTGATTGATTGATTGATTGATTTGTTTAATTTATCAGGCTCCACATAAAGACACCCATCCCAAGACCAGATTTTTTCAGATAGAATTCAAATGGGATATTTGGATTTAGGGGATGGTCTAACCTTTTAGAAACCGAAAGAATTTTGTAAATATTCAAACTAGAAGTACACCTATGACAAGATGAACAATATTGAATAACCAGAAAGTAAGATACCCAAATCGCCCTAAGTGTTCAGATTAGGGAAATAAAGCCCTATTATATACAGTTTATTTTAGTGTATATGTTGCCATTGAAACTTACATTTAGGCCAGAATGCATCAAAATAGACCTTAACTTTTGGTACCATCTTTTTCAGCATGAAAAATTGGACAAAACCATTTTTCACCCCAAAAAAATATTGTTTGACTTTTTATTTAGATTTTTGCCTTAAATATTGCTCAAATCATATTGAAAAAAGTTAAAGATCATCGAAGTTGAGATGCCCAGCATTTCTGAAATATTGGATGTATGTACACACCGATTAAGATATGCAGAGACAATATGCCATAGATTACTGTCAGAAAAAATTGTGGAATTCTACCAACTTTTAGGCAAACCATAGAGGGTCGAAAATCGGCGGGTAACTCACATAAATGCGTGTACGGTCCTGTACAGTAAACTCGCAATAATGCGTGTACGGTAAAGGAAGGGTTAACGTCCAGACGTAGATCAAGTACCTCACGGGACATCTCAAGTTGGCAAGGAGTCATCCAGAAATAGTGGTAGTCTGCCTTGCAGTAGTAGGACAGATATTTATATGCTGCTTGCCCAATACAGCAGTGACCGCATCTATGGATGATCGAATCTATGAAATGAATGACCGCATCTATGAGGTGAGGGAGAAAACTGCTACCGGGGCACCTCCCCTACTCTTTTCGAAGGATAGCAAGTGTTCTTTTATTTGCCTGGTCCTACATACCTGGGCTAGTACCATAGTAGGCAGGGCCAGACAAACCACGGCCTTTGATATCTCAGACGTGGTTCACTGAGGAGGAATCCCATGTTCTATCATGGTTGGCTGTGCATCTCCCATTGAAAACAGTGGACCAACGTTCATGGTGTTGGTCAGAGGACCAACACCATGCTCTGACGTCATCAGACCATGTTGCGTAGCAACATGATGTTGTCAAGTCATGTTGCTATCCAACATGGCCACGTCATGAATATGACATCACAGAAACAAGATGGCGGCCGATGTAGCGATCGTTTCAGGCCAATTTTATGGTGATTATAATGTCTGGGTATGTAGCTTTTGCATTAATTAATTGATTGAACAATGATAGAACCGTGTTTACACATGGCTTTGTCGTGTTGGATCCCCCCACCATCCCACTCGGCTCCCCAGATGGCTGCGCCATCCTGGGAGCCTTGTGGGATGGTGGGGGGACCAACACTCCAAAGTCATGTGTAAACACGTAGCCAGACCACCAGCAAGAAGGCCCGGGCCCGCGCATATGGGCAGCGGTTGTGACTGCTTACGTGACTGCACGAGACCCCTCAAGTTTTGTCGCCTTTTACAAATCCGGTATGCCCATTGGTATTGTGGAAGGCTCCTGATGAAGTTATTCTACTCCTTCATGCCCCCATCATGAAGGTCCACACTAACACTCTGGTGCACTTTGGTGGGCCTCTGGTGCACTTTGGTGGAGTTCTCGTGCACTTTGGTGCACCACTGGTGCACTTTGGTGGAGTTCTGGTGCACTTTGGTGGACCTTTGGTGCACTTTGGTGGACCTCTGGTGCACCTGTGGTGCACTTTGGTGGACCTCTGGTGCACTTTGGTGCACCCCTGGTGCACTTTGGTGGACCTCTGATGCACTTTGGTGGACATATGGTGCACCTCTGGTGCACTTTGGTGGACCTCTGGTGCACTTTGGTGGACCTGTGTTGCACTTTGGTGGACCTCTGGTGCACTTTATTGCACCCCTGGTGCACTTTGGTGACCCTCTGGTGCACTTTATCACACCCCTGGTGCACTTTGGTGGGCCTCTGGTGCACTTTGGTGCACTTTGGTGGACCTCTGGTGCACTTTGGTGGACCTCTGGTGCACTTTGGTGCACCTCTGGTGCACTGTAGTGCACCCCTGGTGCATTTTGGTGCACCTTTGGGGACCCTCTGGTGCACTTTGGTGGGCATCTGGTGCACTTTGGTACACCTCTGGTGCACTTTGGCGGACCTCGGGTGCACTGTAGTGCAACCCTGGTGCACTTTGGTGGACCTCTGGTGCACTTTATTGCACCCCTGGTGCACTTTGGTGGGCCTCTGGTGCACTTTGGTGGACCTCTGGTGCACCAAAGTGCACCAGAGGACCCCTGGTGCACTGTAGTACACCCCTGGTGCATTTTGGGGACCCTCTGGTGCACTTTGGTAGGCCTCTGGTGCACTTTGGTAGACCTCCGGTGCACTTTGGTAGACCTCTGGTGCACTGTAGTGCACCGCTGGTGCACTTTGGTTGACCTCTGGTGCACTTTATTGCACCCCTGGTGCACTTTGGTGCACCCCTGGTGCACTTTGGTGGACCTCTGGTGCACTGTAGTGCACCCCTGGTGCATTTTGGGACCCTCTGGTGCACTTTGGTAGGCCTCTGGTGCACTTTGGTAGACCTCCGGTGCACTTTGGTAGACCTCTGGTGCACTGTAGTGCACCGCTGGTGCACTTTGGTTGACCTCTGGTGCACTTTATTGCACCCCTGGTGCACTTTGGTGCACCCCTGGTGCACTTTGGTGCACCCCTGGTGCACTTCTGGTGCACTTTGGTGCACCTCTGGTGCACTTTGGTGGAGTTCTGGTGCACTTTGGTGCACCACTGGTGCACTTTGGTGACCCTCTGGTGCACTTAACCACATCCCTGGTGCACTTTGGTGCACCCCTGGTGCACTTTGGTGACCCTCTGGTGCACTTTGGTGCACCTCTGGTGTACTTTGGTGGACCTCTGGTACACTTTGGTGGACCTCTGGTGCACCTTGGTGGAGTTCTGGTGCACTTTGGTGGACCTCTGGTGCACCTGTGGTGCACTTTGGTGGACCTCTGGTGCACTTTGATGGAGATCTGGTGCACTTTGATGGAGATCTGGTGCACTTTGGTGGACCTCTGGTGCACTTTGGTGGACCTCTGGTGCACTTTGGTGGACCTCTGGTGCACTTTGGTGGACCTCTGGTGCACTTTATCACAGCCCTGGTGCACCCCTGGTGCACTTTAGTCAGCCTCTGGTGCACTTTGGTGGGCCTCTGGTGCACTTTGGTGCACTTTGGTGGACCTCTGGTGCACTTTATTGCACCCCTGGTGCACTTTTGTGGACCTCTGGTGTACTTTGGTGCACTGTAGTGCACCCCTGGTGCACTTTGCTGGACCTCTGGTGCACTTTGTTGCACCCCTGGTGCACTTTGGTGGACCTCTGGTGCACTTTGGTGCACTGAAGTGCACCCCTGGTGCACTTCGGTGCACCCCTGGTGCACTTCGGTGCACCCCTGGTGCACTTTGGTGGGCCTCTGGTGCACTTTGGTACGCCTCTGGTGCACTTTGGTGGGCCTCTGGTGCACTTTGGTGGACCTCTGGTGCACGTTGGTGGACCTCTGGTGCACTTTGGTGGACCTCTGGTGCACTTTGGTGGACCTCTGGTGAACTTTGGTGGACCTCTGGTGCACTATAGTGCACCCCTGGTGCACTTTGGTGCACCCCTGGTGCATTTTGGGGACCCTCTGGTGCACTTTGGTTGGCCTCTGGTGCACTTTGGTACACCTCTGGTGCACTTTGGTGGACCTCTGGTGCACTGTAGTGCACCGCTGGTGCACTTTGGTTGACCTCTGGTGCACTTTATTGCACCCCTGGTGCACTTTGGTGACCCTCTGGTGCACTTTACCACACCCCTGGTGCACTTTGGTGCACCCCTGGTGCACTTTGGTTGACCTCTGGTGCACTGTAGTGCACCGCTGGTGCACTTTGGTTGACCTCTGGTGCACTTTATTGCACCCCTGGTGCACTTTGGTGACCCTCTGGTGCACTTTACCACACCCCTGGTGCACTTCGGTGCACCCCTGGTGCACTTTGGTGGGCCTCTGGTGCACTTTGGTACGCCTCTGGTGCACTTTGGTGGGCCTCTGGTGCACTTTGGTGGACCTCTGGTGCACCAAAGTGCACCAGAGGACCCCTGGTGCACTGTAGTACACCCCTGGTGCATTTTGGGGACCCTCTGGTGCACTTTGGTAGGCCTCTGGTGCACTTTGGTAGACCTCCGGTGCACTTTGGTAGACCTCTGGTGCACTGTAGTGCACCGCTGGTGCACTTTGGTTGACCTCTGGTGCACTTTATTGCACCCCTGGTGCACTTTGGTGCACCCCTGGTGCACTTTGGTGCACCCCTGGTGCACTTTGGTGCACTTTGGTGCACCTCTGGTGCACTTTGGTGGAGTTCTGGTGCACTTTGGTGCACCACTGGTGCACTTTGGTGACCCTCTGGTGCACTTAACCACATCCCTGGTGCACTTTGGTGCACCCCTGGTGCACTTTGGTGACCCTCTGGTGCACCTCTGGTGTACTTTGGTGGACCTCTGGTACACTTTGGTGGACCTCTGGTGCACCTTGGTGGAGTTCTGGTGCACTTTGGTGGACCTCTGGTGCACCTGTGGTGCACTTTGGTGGACCTCTGGTGCACTTTGATGGAGATCTGGTGCACTTTGATGGAGATCTGGTGCACTTTGGTGGACCTCTGGTGCACTTTGGTGGACCTCTGGTGCACTTTGGTGGACCTCTGGTGCACTTTGGTGGACCTCTGGTGCACTTTATCACAGCCCTGGTGCACTTTGGTGCACCCCTGGTGCACTTTAGTCGGCCTCTGGTGCACTTTGGTGGGCCTCTGGTGCACTTTGGTGCACTTTGGTGGACCTCTGGTGCACTTTATTGCACCCCTGGTGCACTTTTGTGGACCTCTGGTGTACTTTGGTGCACTGTAGTGCACCCCTGGTGCACTTTGCTGGACCTCTGGTGCACTTTGTTGCACCCCTGGTGCACTTTGGTGGACCTCTGGTGCACTTTGGTGCACTGAAGTGCACCCCTGGTGCACTTCGGTGCACCCCTGGTGCACTTCGGTGCACCCCTGGTGCACTTTGGTGGGCCTCTGGTGCACTTTGGTACGCCTCTGGTGCACTTTGGTGGGCCTCTGGTGCACTTTGGTGCACTTTGGTGGACCTCTGGTGCACGTTGGTGGACCTCTGGTGCACTTTGGTGGACCTCTGGTGCACTTTGGTGGACCTCTGGTGAACTTTGGTGGACCTCTGGTGCACTATAGTGCACCCCTGGTGCACTTTGGTGCACCCCTGGTGCATTTTGGGGACCCTCTGGTGCACTTTGGTTGGCCTCTGGTGCACTTTGGTACACCTCTGGTGCACTTTGGTGGACCTCTGGTGCACTGTAGTGCACCGCTGGTGCACTTTGGTTGACCTCTGGTGCACTTTATTGCACCCCTGGTGCACTTTGGTGACCCTCTGGTGCACTTTACCACACCCCTGGTGCACTTTGGTGCACCCCTGGTGCACTTTGGTTGACCTCTGGTGCACTGTAGTGCACCGCTGGTGCACTTTGGTTGACCTCTGGTGCACTTTATTGCACCCCTGGTGCACTTTGGTGACCCTCTGGTGCACTTTACCACACCCCTGGTGCACTTTGGTGCACCCCTGGTGCACTTTGGTTGACCTCTGGTGCACTGTAGTGCACCGCTGGTGCACTTTGGTTGACCTCTGGTGCACTTTATTGCACCCCTGGTGCACTTTGGTGACCCTCTGGTGCACTTTACCACACCCCTGGTGCACTTCGGTGCACCCCTGGTGCACTTTGGTGGGCCTCTGGTGCACTTTGGTACGCCTCTGGTGCACTTTGGTGGGCCTCTGGTGCACTTTGGTGCACTTTGGTGGACCTCTGGTGCACGTTGGTGGACCTCTGGTGCACTTTGGTGGACCTCTGGTGCACTTTGGTGGACCTCTGGTGCACTTTGGTGGACCTCTGGTGCACTTTGGTGGACCTCTGGTGAACTTTGGTGGACCTCTGGTGCACTATAGTGCACCCCTGGTGCACTTTGGTGCACCCCTGGTGCATTTTGGGGACCCTCTGGTGCACTTTGGTTGGCCTCTGGTGCACTTTGGTACACCTCTGGTGCACTTTGGTGGACCTCTGGTGCACTGTAGTGCACTGCTGGTGCACTTTGGTTGACCTCTGGTGCACTTTATTGCACCCCTGGTGCACTTTGGTGACCCTCTGGTGCACTTTACCACACCCCTGGTGCACTTTGGTGCACCCCTGGTGCACTTTGGTTGACCTCTGGTGCACTGTAGTGCACCGCTGGTGCACTTTGGTTGACCTCTGGTGCACTTTATTGCACCCCTGGTGCACTTTGGTGACCCTCTGGTGCACTTTACCACACCCCTGGTGCACTTTGGTGCACCCCTGGTGCACTTTGGTGACCCTCTGGTGCACTTTGGTGCACCCCTGGTGCACTTTGGTGCACCTCTGGTGTACTTTGATGGACCTCTGGTACACTTTGGTGGACCTCTGGTGCACTTTGGGGACCCTCTGGTGCACTTTGTTGGACCTCTGGTGCACTTTGGTGCACCCCTGGTGCATTTTGGGGACCCTCTGGTGCACATTGGTGGGCCTCTGGTGCACTTTGGTACACCTCTGGTGCACTTTGGTGGACCTCTGGTGCACTGTAGTGCACCGCTGGTGCACTTTGGTTGACCTCTGGTGCACTTTATTGCACCCCTGGTGCACTTTGGTGACCTTCTGGTGCACTTTACCACACCCCTGGTGCACTTTGGTGCAACCCTGGTGCACTTTGGTGACCCTCCGGTGCACTTTGGTGCAACCCTGGTGCACTTTGGTGGGCCTCTGGTGCACTTTGGTGCACCTCTTGTGTACTTTGGTGGACCTCTGGTACACTTTGGTGGACCTCTGGTACACTTTGGGGACCCTCTAGTGCACTTTGGTGGACCTCTGGTGTACTTCGGTGCAGTTCTGGTGCACTTTGGTTGACCTCTGGTGCACTTTGGTGGACCTCTGGTGCACCCCTGGTGGACCTCTTGTGCACTGTAGTGCACCCCTGGTGCACTTCAGTGCACCCCTCGTGCACTTTGGGGACCCTCTGGTGCACTTCGGTGGGCCTCTGGTGCACTTTGGTACACTCCTGGTGCACTTTGGTGGACCTCTGGCACGCTTTGGTAGACCTCTGGTGCACTTTGGTGGAGTTCTGGTGCACTTTGGTGCGCCTCTGGTGCACTTGAGTGGACGTCTGGTGCGCTTTGGTGGACCTCTGGTGCACTTTGGTGGAGTTCTGGTGCACTTTGGTGGACCTCTGGTGCACTTTGGTGGACCTCTGGTGCACTTTGGTGGACCTCTGGTGCACTTTGGTGGATCTCTGGTGCACCTGTGGTGCACTTTGGTGTCACCCCTGGGGACATTTCTCTTACCCCTGGCGCCTTTCTCCTTACCCCTGGCGACATTTCTGTCACCATGTATCTGGTGCTGGCGGTATAATATGCCCAGTTTTTGCCCGGTTTTGGGGGTAGAAGAGAGAAATAGGAGCAGAATGGTGGAAAATTCCATTTCTATCTTGCATCCAAAAAGTTAATGCCTTGGAGCCTATGGAGGCCCATGGAGGTGGTAGCTTTTTTTTCCTACATTTACATAATAGCGAAAGAGAGAAATAAATTCGTAAAGATCGCAGTTCAATTTAGTCAAGAAAAATTTAGATTTTTAGAAAAAAATTTGCGCTAGATGCTGTCCCCCGACCTTGCCTGTCTCATGTTTTTGTCGACTTTTGTCTATGTCGGACGATAACCAAAATATAAAGATTCTCCTATGTCACAAAATTGTCTTAAAACGCAAAATTAGTAGGTGTATATTACTCAGGGTTAATACCCTGAGTCAATTAAGTAAAATAGTCATTTGTGAAACCATAATGAGGTCGTAAAGTGAGTACAGCGATACACAAGGTGAGATCAAATATGAAGGCACTGTGAAATATAAAAAGTGTTCATATTGCCGTATGCTGGATTTGCGGGCTGTGAGGAGGCACCGTCAACGAAAGATACCGCCTGAGTTAGTTTAATGCAGCGTCCAGGATCAAGACCTTTAAGGTGGGCCAGATTACTCAAGTTAGTCGCCATGAATGGGGCATTGATGGCATAATGCTTTAAAGCACTATGCATCAAATCAGCCTGTGACCTTTAAAGGGTTAATTTACAATCCAACTAATACACACCATGAGTACGTAAGGCTTCATCTCCCAAGACTGAGTATTTGTGTTGTCTATTATAACTGGGTTCTTGCCTTCTTGTAGAGCCTGTTTTGCTGCAAACAAATTTGGAAATCATTTAGAGCATTTTCTTTTGGATAAAAAGCCTGTATTCATGAGCGAATCTGTCAAAAAATATGCTTAGTTGATAAAGACCAACTTCCATTCCACTTTTAATCTATAAGTTTAAAATCCATGTTCCGATGAATACGTCATGTCATAATATGCTGTGTATAACATGTCATCTTCTGTATTCAGAAAAATACAAAACTTTGCTAGGATCTGTCTGATAGTTTAAAAAAAGTATTATTCGAAATTTACCTCTTTTTTGGTTCCACTCGTGAGCTTCTCCTATCTTTGCGTAGTCAAACTCATAGCCAGCAGCCGTGACAAAGAAGTCATCGGTACTCAATATCACTCCTTCATCGACCAGTTCTCTGAAAACACAGGCAACCAGAAATTACGGCTAATTAACTGACTATAGCCATGCGGAGATTCGAATACAACTGACAGAAAATTGCACATGATTTATTTATTCATGATACTTGTAATAGGCATTTCTTCGTGCTCTGGCATAATCTGAGTATTACTTATCATACCAAAACTTGAAAAAGGCCCCACAAGTATCATATTTCTGAATCTCAGCAAAAGTTGGTTGTAAATTGACTAACTTGATATAGATATGATATGTCAGAATGATATACAGTTTTAGAAGGACGTTAATACAATATATCAGTTGATGCAATTCCTGTGCACATGACAAACTTACTTGGCAAGGTGACTTTTCCCGCTGCCAGATACCCCTCTCATGAGGACGAGCAGTTTGCTGCCAGCGCCCAGGATCAGAGACACCTTCTCCTGGGGGCTCAGGTCCTCGTCTAGAGAACTTTTACTGGTCCTTGAACATTGCGTCGAAAGGTTTTTCGCTTCCTTTACATCTTTGTCAAGCTTGCTGGTCCCACCCTCCCCATTACTGGATGCTGGCTTGCCAAACACCTTCTGGAATGGGGTGGTGTGTTTGTCCATACCGGGCTGCACAGTGTTTCCCTGCAGGTTTGCGGCCATACGGGGGCTGGTGCTAGCACCCGGTGCTACAGTGGGCGCCGAGCTGGGTCGCGGTGAGTTTTGAAGGCGCTCTTTAGGGCTGTATTTGAAGCTGGGATGAGGCATCCTATGTCCCCCAGTGCCAGGTGGCATGAAAGGTGGCCGGTATCCAGGGGGGACTGCGTAGCGCATGTTGGGAGGGTGACCTGGGTGTACTGGGAAGTGTGGTGGGTACCCGCTATAATGCAGCAAGCCGGCGGCGTGGCCGTGCATGGCTGCTGTGGCTGCAGCAGCAGCAGCCGCTGCCGCTGTTTGTGGTGCCTTGGGGATGAAGAAAGCTGGCGGGATGGGAGAGTGTCGACCAGCAGGGGCAACCTGCACCATGGCAATGGGGCTTCCTGTCATGGAGCGTCTGGCCATCTGTGGGGAGAGGTTGCTAGTAAGGCCAAGGTGGTATGGACTGCCTGACCTGCCTGGGTAGGGAGCACCAGAGTGCACTGTGTAGGGGCTACCTGAACGCGGTGAGAAGCAGTAGGGCCCCTGGACCGTGTAGCCCTCCCGCAGCTGGCTTACCGGGGAGGACACATGAGTGTGGGTTGTTGGGGGATTAATGGGATGAAATGACCGAGGCACAAACTCGGGTGCATCCAGTGAGAAGCGCTGACCTTGATGGTTGTCCAACCTGAGGTGTGGTTCAGGCGTGTGGTCCCGCGACTGTGGCCTGTAGCCATGGCTCTGCTGCGGCACCCGGGGTGGAGTACGGACAACCCGCTCTGGGTCCAGGTCATTGTAGTTCATTACATTAGGCCTCAGCATGATGGACTGCTGTGGCGGCCTGAAGGCTGGTGGAGGCGGGGTCCTGGCAGCCATACAGGAGGGAGCCACTGTGGAGGCCCCTGTGACTGGGGCAGGTGCTTGGTGTACCTGCTGGAAGGGCCCTGGAGCAGCACCGGGGGATTCCACTGCTTCTGCTGCACCATCCCCATCCTCTGATTCTGGGTCGGTAACAGGTACGTCATCTTCAACGTACTGATCCAAGCTATCAAGCAAGTGCTTGATTTTCTTTTTTGGCTTTTTCTTTTCTTCTACTTTGGGCTCCTCAATTTGATTCCCTTCTACATCTACCTCTTCATCACCTTCAGCCGCATTTGGTTGTGTGGCTTGGAGGCGCTTAAGGAACCTAGGCGGCAAGTTTTTCATGTGTTTGGCCGCTACTTTCAGTTGGGATGGTGCGATCTTGGTGCCATCCTCAGAGCGCGACGACCTCTTGATTCGTGTACCCTCTCCAAATTCTTCATCATCGTCATCAGACGAGTCATCAGAGTCCATCACCCCGTCATCGACTCCTCCAATGAGCACCTCCTCTATGAGCTGCTCAAGTGATGCTCGCTCCTGAGGATCTAATGAGATATTCTGACGACGGAGTACCTGCCTGTGATGCCGCTTGGGTACAAGGCCCGGAGACATATTGACAACAGATTCCTCCGATAAATCAGACACCCTCGACACATCAGATGTGGCGCTATCTTTACTATCTTCTCGGACCGGCCTCCTGTTTAGGTCATCTGGCATTAATGTATTCTCACCGAGAATAACATTGTTGAAAGCTGTCCGCGGAGAGACCGGTTCCTGGAAACTGTGCGAAGACGCGGCATAGGATGAAGTTGGCAACACTGGTGGGGATGCAGTGTGAATTGGCTGGAAAGTCTGCGAGTACATATCTAACCGACCCATGTTAGAGTAAGAATCCTGGCTGGAAGTAGTTTCTGGCCCAAAAGATGGCATGTTCGACAGTTGATTAATATTGCCCTCAGGGGCACCATGCTGGAGTCCCGCTGCACCTTGATGGAGGGCAAAGGGGTCAAATGTATTCATCTGGGAGTTTGTGCCATCCATTGGTGTATCAAACATATTGCCTCCATCATATGACATCTGTGTTTGAAATGAACTAAGATAGGAAGATAATTCGGGGTTCTGTGCGTATGAATCCAGTGCTTCCAGAGCTACATGAATACTGTCCTCTCTCTCAGACCCCTGTGGGAATGAAGGAAAGTCTGGTCCAGCAACAGCAACACTTGGGGTTCTTGGGGATAACATCGGGAGCTCCCCACTCAGGGTAGGGTCACTGCTATGCACTGAGGGAAGTCTAGAACGGAGATTTAGCCCCAGGTCCTGCCGTTGGGAGCCTGACTGATGTCTTCCTGACGCCATAGTGTTGGATGGTGCTGTGATTGAGTTAGCAACTGTCTTTAGTGTTGGGCCCTGACTGGAGTTCTGAGAGGCTGGCACTGTCAATTTCAATAGTTCCTCCACTGCAGCTTCCACTGAAAACAAAATGAACACACGCGTGAGCTAACTGGGACCAACTACTTTACCATGTACATAAAATTGTCTGGGTATCTCTCGCGCAGGCCAAATGTTGAGCCAAAAATAAAGTGGCTATGGTTATATTGCAGAACCGTGGGTAAAATTAGTTAAACTATACTTCTACTGGATCATGGACTATAACCACTGTGCCCTGTAAATTTGTGTTAACTTATCACACCTCCTCTTGATCTTTTGAGTCGGTGGTTATATGCCATGATCCTGGAGAGCCTACCTAAAAGTACTACAGGCATTCTCACCACTCGCTCTTAACCACATAATAGACTAGAAAGGTACTAAAATTGTGAGTGGGATATGCTTGGTCAATATGCCACTTTAAAGCCCCGGCCATACCTACGTCGTTTCACCCGACCCAACGTGGTCCGACCTAGATCCGACCCAACCCGACCCGACAGTCGGAAGAGTTTGGCATGCACAACTCTATCAGACCGGCCAGATAAATTTGATAAGACTGTCGGGTCGGGTTGGGTCGGGTCTGCTGAAAACTGCACAGTGTGGCCGGGGCTTAAGTGATACGTAACCCCCCTTTTGAACAGCTCCTTATAAATGTTAACAGTTATAACGCCAGTTAAGAATTGGGGAGTGGTGTGACCTTGACCACACGAGGGATATCCAAAGATTGCCAGTAATCACTTTTTAATTGTGGAAGACAATAAACATATTTTCAAAAACGGGCAATTTGGTTGCGAAAGATTTTAGCCGCAGGGCGGAGTACCCATGAGGAGTGCAGTTGACATCAAACAAAGCAAGGATCACAGATCTATTCATGTATTTGGAATGTCTTGGATGGTGAACAGGTGAGAATACATTGAGGGACATGTGGCTTGATGCATTAGACTGTCGAGTGAATACTTCCATCAAAACCGCTACTCTGCCAGATTGGCAGTGACTTGGTTAGCCTAAAGGCCCCTGATACAGGGGTAGAAGTGCCAAACTAGTTCACCAGTGCGAATATTAACATATTAAGAAGTTAGAACTTCAAAACATCCGATTTAGCACCAATTGGGCCTAGAATCTAGAACTTAAAGTTAAATAAAATCCTCATAGGAAATTTTACTTGTTTCTATCATAATCAATTCTGTTTTTGAAGTGTAAATGAAATTTGTTACTGTTAGTAGGCCTACTATGATAAGTCATAGGTAGATATAATTGAGCTTTCAACCTCGGCGTCCAGTGGCCTAGCCACACAGCTAATAAGGTAGATAACAAGGGTCGAAATTAAATGCCCTTTCAGATTACTTTGTGGACCAACAAACGAAATATTTAACTTGTAACCTAGACCAAATAAAACCGTATTTAAAAAATAAAATAAAAAACTTTTAAAAATAGCACTAAGAATATTATAGATCTATAACATCATCAACATGGTACTTGGTAGATCCAAATTATGCAGAGGACATTCAAAGGAATATGGAGTCTACCCTGACTACTGTCTCTAGCAGAAAACGAAATCAATCACAGAAAGCGAGATCATCCTTCTAGTGTCAGCAGTGATCTGATAAGTGAGACTCAAAGAGTCAGAGACAGTCACACTACAGTGAGTGGAGCCTGTCAATTTGTCTGGTTCAGACAAGCTGAAGGAAAGTAGGTTAGATCAGTCACGTGCACAGTGACAGTGACAGTGGCGTGGTGTTTACATACCTTTCCAATCGCACTCTGATAGGATCACATAGACAACATCAGCATCAACCTGTCCCTGAAACATATCTTGCAGTTGTTGAAATCGTTGATCTTGCTCAGCATTGTCAGGCACGTGGCTGTCCCCTGTGTGACTGCCCCTCTGGACGTCTCCCGACTTCCCCCTGTTGCTGCCTCCATATTGGCTGGGTGAGGACCGTGGAAATCCGAGCTGAAGGCTCAGGGGCTTCTCGGGACTGTCGCTACGACTGCCATTCTTTTTCTTCCTGGGCATCATGTCAATGAGAATCTTATGGCACTTCGGAACATACTAACTGTGAGAATTAGTGTAATGCAATCTCGATCCATCAACTTCTGTGTACTGTGTGAGGATCCTGGATAAACAGACACCGATGACGACCTTGCCCTAATTATCACCGCGCACCTGTTCCGCGCACGTGAAATTTTCCGACCACTTTCCGTAACACGGCTCCTGATTGGGCGAGACGCACTTGTGTGAGAAGTCTTGTGAACATCTAAGATCGCTAATTTCCCATTAATTCCGAAATAAATAGATTAATGATGCACGATAATTGAAAATGTAACTTGTCATTTGAAGGTTTGGCATGTATATTCTCTGAAATACCGCCGAAGTTGAGTGTTATTCATTTTGTCCATACTTGCGGCGTCCACCAATGAAACGCCTTGTCTCTGATTAGTCAACACAGATTTTTGGTGCATTTCGCGCCGTTCGGATTTGAACTTGACCGGTCTGTGAAATAATTGTTGAAACTAATAGAAATCACCATTATTCTGTGTATTACTGGGTGCCTGTCAGTGGGATAAGTATCCGAGGATTAAGAGACGTTATCGTCAGCGTGAGAGCATCCAGGACAACCTGGGGAAAAGGCCGAAAGGTAAGCAGATTTTGCTCATACGTATTCAACATGGCCGACGAGAAGTGGGGCGAAACCACTATGAAAACATTAACACTTTTGTCGCAATTATTTCATGTTTATGATTTCTATAGATGCGATGTCGTTATCCGTGTTACATATAATAAACCCAAATTCGATTTGATGTGACTGGGTGGCATTATGCAATCAATGAGAAAGTATCAATGTGCATTGTTTACCATCAACAATAAAAATGACGTCTCACTCGACTCTCGCTCAGACGCATTGAACCTGACGGCATTTGACTCTCTCTAGTTTAGCCTAGGCTCAGGCCTGTCAGGGTGTCGCTATCCATGAAGATATCTAGTACCGTGTCATTCCCAGGCTAGGGCCCAGGGGCGAAGGTATGCCTCTTGTGTATTGGGGATTATACGAGGCCCTGCTATACTAATAAAATAGTAGAGGTTAGACTGATGAACATTAGATTCAGTCACAGACACTCATACTGAAAACCAATTAGGGAGTGTTCATTAAATTATAACAGAGAGGGGGGTAAAATCTGATGTGTGACCTTTTACGCCCCGCTCTAGAGTGCACGAAATATTTCGTGCCCCCCTCCTCACCTGTCAAAGGTAAAGACGCCGGAAATTTATACACACTCCCCTTTGAACTACCGTATGTTTAATTAAATAACACAGAAGCATAGTTTTTAACACCCACCCCTCCCAAAAGGGGTCAATATACACTTTTGTCACGATTATTTCATGTGTATGATTTCTAATCATGCAAGGTCATTATCCGTGTTATCTATATTAAGCCCATATTTGATTTGAGACTGGCTGGTGTTATGCAATCAATCAGAAAGTATAAAGATTTAAGGTGCATTCTTTACCACCAACAATAATAATGATGTCTCACTCTACTCTCGCATTGAACCTAACGGCATTTGACTCGATAGTTGGGGTAGTGTAGGGGTCGGATTCCCTGTACCCTGGTGGAAAGCCTGAAGGGGTGAAACACCTGGGTAACCCTCCCCCTCTGTACCATACCAATCCAATAACATAGGGAGTGGAGAACAGTAGTGTAGCGGTTAGCACGCTTGTCACCGGTGCGAGAGGTCTGTGGTATGATTCCCGGCCGATCCAATGAAGTTTTCCCAGACCTCTACAGTAGTCTGGAGAGTGTTCAGGCCCAGGGGCGAAGGTATGCTTCTTGTGTATTGGGGATTACACAAGGTCCTACTATACTAATAAAATAGTAGAGGCTAGACTGATGAACATTAGATTTACAGTCACAGACACTCATACTGAAAACCAATTAGGGAGTGTTCATTACATTAGGGAGGGAGGGGGGGGGTAAAATCTTGCATAGAGGCGTGACCATTTTTTACGCCCCGCTCTAGAGTGTAAGAAATATTCGTGTCCCCCTCCTCACCTGCCAAAGGCGCCAGAAATTTTCACCCACTCCCCTTTGACCTATATCTAAATAACACGCAGGCTTAGACATGGTTCAAACTGGCCGCCTGAGTAGCTATTCATGTAGATATTCAAGATTTTCCTGGGGGCATGCCCAGACCCCTTCTAAGCCTTACTCGTGTTACTTGGCCTCCCATCCAATTTCAAGTCTAGGAATTCAAAATTTTCTCTCACCTTTCCTTCCAATGGCATGTTTTCAGCCTCAACCAAAGAATATGATACCAATATCATGAATATCTATAACTGTTCAAAAGCAAACAGCACAGGGAAAATCTGTTTTATTTTAGGGTCGTCATGAAGAACATTTTGATTTACGTTTTATTAGCTCAAAAATTATTGCTTAACGAAAGTTGGTGTATAAAATGGTGTGTAAAAGATTTTTCTGTTATTTTCTTAACTTGATGCTTTATATACTGTCCATGCCAATGTTAAAACTGTATGCTTCATTTGCAGGTCTTGCCGGGCAGGCATCATGCCTAAAGCATACGACAAATCCCATAAAATCACTTACCCCCCGGGGTGCAAAGAGCTGTCTGAAGAGCTAAATAAAGATGAGCTCCTCAAAAGACTCAAGGTAAAGCTTCAACTCATTGTAACTTGTTTTATAGACGTATAAAGCTAAGTAAGACTAAGTCACGCAGCTATGATGCAAAATCCCAACCCAGTTGTTAACTCTATAATAAGCATATGTTCCACTTAGAAAGAAATTAGCATTGAATAGTAATTGGAGTGGGCTATGTTCTCTGTAACGCTGTGAAACTAGGTCAAGCCCACTCTTATATAGTCACCCTCTTTTTTTGTGCAGACATCTTTTCGCTGATCTATTACACCTTGATGAAATATCCTGTCAACTATTTGAGCTATATCATTCTTTTGCAAATCACCTCAGGTATCTGTATCTGTCAAAAAAAATGGGGGAAAAAGAAGTTATATCACCTAAGATAAGAGATTTCTTAGAAAAACTGAAAAAAAATTCTGATTCTGCCCCAAAAAAGTGAACGTTTGGAGAACCTAATTTTCGACATGATTTCAGTACTGTACCATTTCAATTATTGTTCTGTTGTATTCCCTACTAAAAATGGTGATAACTCCTGTTCTTACTTTCATGAAAATATTTTGCATTAAAACAAAATTTTGATGTAAAGTTGGCGTTTTTTCACGGAGATTTAGGCACAGGCATAGGCACTGCACAGGGCCCGGGCGCAGGGCCTTGAGTGGCCTTTATGGGCGGAGTGTTTTCTTCACCTCTGGCGCCCAGCCACCTCTGTGCTCTGATAGCTATTGTCTACCAACACCACAACGACCTATGGTGCGGATTTGGAGTGTTTTCTTCACCTCTGGCGCCCAGCCACCTCTGTACTCTGATAGCTATTGTCTACCAACACCACAACGACCTATGGTGCGGATTTGGAGTGTTTTTGTCACCTCCGACCACCAGCCAGCTCTGTACTCTGATAGCTATTGTCTACCACCGCCGCAACGACCTGTGATCCCGGGGGGGGGGGCACTCTCTAAATTATGGATACCATGTGCGTACATCAGTCTTAATTTGACCCCCTTATGGCGGGGGGAAATTCCACCAGAACACCCCCCTATTGGCGGGATTAATTACTCCCTAAAATGGGAAGAAACCATACCCGGCCTAGGCCTACTGCTCAAACCAACGTAGGCACAAAGTCACCACATGTTATAGTTCTATAGCGACATAGCCCACTCCTTTAGTTAACATTAGTGTTACTCTATAATAGCTGCAGTTTTAAACCACTATATATTTTCCATTTCTGCCTGTCCTCATCATGATATACAAACTAAATATTCTGATTCTTTTGTATTATGTAGAATTTGGCGAGAGCCTTCCAGGACATGGGACAAGATGAGAACAACCAGTATAAGCAGATCGCAGTTTACCTGGCCACTGAGTTCTTCCTGGACCACCAAAGTAAGGATGTGCGCCTGCTTGTCGCCTGCTGCATCGCCGACATATTCCGGATCTTCGCCCCAGACGCCCCGTACACAGACCCGGGGCAGCTCAAGGAAATCTTCCTCTTCCTCACACAGCAGCTGGCTGGTCTGCAGGATACAGAGTCCCCTTCATTCAAGCGCTACTTCTACCTGTTAGAGGTTGGTATTGATTATTGGCTTGGTACACAATCATGTGGGCAGTAGGAATTAATAAACTGATTTTCTATGCCTTTCTCATCGGTCTTGCCTCCATGTTTTCATTGGGTGCCTCAGCCTGAAACATTTAAAGTAGCCTCGCTTGGATGACATCAGCACTGCCCAGGCATCAAACGGATGTATATAAGTTATTTTTTTAAATTATTGTAATCTTACAAAGAAAAGTGTTCAATGTTCAATGGTCGTTAAAAGCTGGGGGAAATATCGATAAGTATGAAAATTAATACACACATTTTAAATTTTTTTCAGAATCTAGCCTGGGTTAAGTCTTTTAATATTTGCATCGAATTGGAGGACAACCAAGAGATATTCTGCAAGCTTTACCAGTTGATGTTCCAGATCGTCAAGTAAGTATTTTGCGGTGTTTTACAATTATGTGTGCAACCTAAAACATTAATGATGATAGCGATGAAGGTCAATTGATTGATGGTCATATACCGTATTTAACGTAATAAGCGTGCCCCCGAGCCCCCCGGGGCCTTTCTTGGACTGGGTAAAAACACAATTTACAAACCCTTACCGTCATAGGCGCAGTATTTATGTACCAAACTTTATAATATTATGAAATATCACCTAATCATAATATTACAACTGATGAATATCATATAATATTGAACAACATTTGCTTTTACAGTGAGAAACATTCAAACAAGGTGGTTAGCTTTATGCTAGATATGATGTCCCCAGTCATTCGTGAAGCCGACTCTGTGGCGCAGGAGCTTCTCGACATCCTTCTTGTGAACCTGATTGAACCTCACAAGGTAAGCCACACACCAGCTCTGCAAAATTTAATTTTACGACATAATTTACATGATTAAAATACCTGAGTGATTGAGAGGTAGATGTTAGTCTCAAACAGCTTGACAACAAATGCTTGTTTTAATTGTAAGGTATTTTAGTAGAATAATATAACAGTGCTCTAATAATCTGGAAATCTCTCACATAAAAAAACTTATCTTGCGTTTTGCAGAGCCAGAGACGTTGTTCCTACAACCTTGCAAAGGAACTCATCAAACGGACAGACAGTCACATTGAGCCCTACATCCAAGCAGTAAGTCAGTTTATTAAAAATAAAATAAAATACATAGAATTGTTTACAGATCAGTAATTCTAAATGCAGATATATGCACGCACTATTTTATTCATCTTAAAAGAAATACGAACCAACACGACCTCATATTAATGAAGATAGCTACTTATAACATTAATGCGTTGTGCCTGTCATGCTTTAACAGTTCTTCAACAATGCCCTGATGCTGGGTAAGAATTCGGAGAGTGACCTGTCGAAGCGGCTCTACGACCTGATATCCGAGCTCAATCAAATGGCGCCAAGTGTGCTCCTTGCCGTGTTGCCTCAGTTAGAGTTTAAACTCAAGGTAATTATCACCAATCTATCTGTCCTGTTCATGTAATAGCCATATTATAACCTGTGTTCCACAAAGAATACCAGAAAATCGGATGAAGTGATTTGAAAATAACTGCATGTACATTGTATCGTCATGTGTTAAAACGTGTGTTCGCTGTAAACTGAATATATTTTCTCTTTTCACTTTGCAGAGTAACGAAGTAGACGACAGAAAGGCCGTAACTCGTTTACTATCAAAGATGTTCTCCAGTCCGGACTCAGATCTGGCTGTACAAAACAAGCAGCTGTGGCTCTGCTATCTGGGAAGGTGAGTAGGAAAAAAGGGAAAAGAGTGATGTACAACTGACTATAACTACCATACAACAAATGAATGGTCTAACAAATCATAATGCCAGGCTCAATGGAACACGAATTTGTCTTCAATTTTTGACGATGTTGATGTCTAACCACGGAACCATGTGCTAATTGATTGATTGTTTTCCAGGTTCAATGATATCGATATTACAGTTCGGCGTACCTGTGTTCAAGCAGCACAAGAGTTCATTGTTAACCAGCCGGACTTGATCAAAGATGTCTCGGGTGAGTATTCTAGCCACCTCTCCAAATCTCTTTGAAAGTTACCAATAAATGGCGCCCAATAAGTCATAATCGACCCTCCCACCAGTCGTAGCGATACAGTTATCTACCAGGTTTTTGAGCATGTAATTGCTTCTAAAAGGTGTACATGTCAATTTCCTCCGAATTTTCAAAAATAAATAAAATGAGTTTTGGGTTGGCAAGAACGATATAGTACTGGAAGTATCAAAGAAATATTTCTGACATGTACGCTACGTTTGTTACGGTAAAACACAGTAAATATCAAGTAAAACATGACATGACTAGCTGGACTAAATGACAACCAACTATATACCGGTGACATTTTGCAGAGCCTCTCAAGCAGCGGCAACATGATCCTGATGAGAATGTACGGATGGACGTTGTCCAGGCAATAGTCGGCGCTGCTAGGAAGGACTTTAGTTGTATCACGGATGATCTGCTGACATGCGTTAAGGAGCGGACCCTGGACAAAAAGGTAACTTGACCTGTCATCTAGTAGTCAGTAGTGACGAGTTAGAACATAGAATTGAGCAGCCTCGATCAATCCAGTTGCCACCATTGCCGCCGCCAGGGCGGGAATGGGCCTGGACTATAGACTATAGAAAATGATACGAAGATTTTTTAATGAGGAAGTGAATTGCATGGAAAAGCTATTCGTTGTCATCTGTATTTTCTGATGAATGTTGGTAGTAAGATGAATACACAGTTGATAACTGCAAAAGCATGCTGCAATTACAATGTACAGTAAATTGCCATGTATTAGGATCACCGGCAGGTTGTGTACAAACTAAACACTCAGTGCAAAGTATAGTGCTTTCCAAAGGAGTGGGGTAGGGGTTATACCAGGGATTTTACAATGCGGATCGAATTATATTGGGTATGTGTAAAACATTGATCTGAGTAAAGCACTGAAAATCTTTGTATAATACCACCGTGCAATTAAATTACAGTTCAAGATCCGAAAAGAAGCACTCACTGGACTCGGGCAGATCTACAAGCGCTGTATGCAGAAGGATGAGACCGACAAAACAACCATTGAGAGAATCGCGTGGATAAAAAACAAAGTCCTGCATGCCTACTACCAGAATGCCTTGGACGACAAGTAAGGCTTGAGTACTTCACTGATCTTGTCGGAGAATACCTCTCTAAGGCTCTACAAAGGGTCCACCTATGCAAATACATTTAAATTTTGTAACTTTAAATGCCAACTAAAATATTACCCGGAGAAGGGTTTTTGATCCCACCTAGCATTTTTCTTCTCACCCTAGCCCCATGCCTATATGAAGTATTGTGTTGGTATGATTGCAGGGTTCTCGTTGAGCGGATTCTGAACAACTCGCTGGTGCCGTACAACTTGGACGCGGAAGATCGGATGCAGCGTTTGTACCACCTCTACGGTACAGTAGACGATCACTCCGTCAGAGCACTCAATGAGATATTCAAGACTCAGATGAAGTAAGTACCTGTGTATAAATATATATCATTTAGAAAAGAAAATTCGAAAAAAAAATATACAAATCCTTTTTTGGGCGTTTCAACAGATATTCCTCAGTGCACAAGGATACATTTGACCTTTTGATAAGAAAAGCATTTTCATAGCAAGTTTAGAATTTGAAAAAATACATATTGTGGGCTTGCTCCGCAAATCTTATAGAATACGCTCAGGCTCGGAATATATTTTACAATTAAGTATTGATGCAAGTAGTAATTGTGGTAAATGTAATTGTTCCATCACCAGATTGAGAAAACTTTTAAGAAGTCTACTAGAACTGCACATACGTGGTGTGAAAACCAGTGATCCAAACATGGTCCAGCGGGTCCTAGCCATTTCAAGTAGGTAGACCTTTCTGCTTTAATAACAATAGTAGTTAGCAAACGAGAAAAATCGAAACTGCAACATTTTTAATTTCAGATTTCATCTTTGCAACCATTCTAAACATTATCAAGTCTTTGAGTCTTTTGCATTTGCAAAGTATGGTAAAGTTTAAACTTGATTGCAAGTAATCATATGTTTAGACTTACTGCATGGTCATTGTATTTAAACACTGATTTTAAGCTTTGTTACTTTTCACAGGAGGTCTCCCTGACTCGACAAAGGCCAACGAGTACATCAAGAAGTTTAACGAGATCGTTCACGAGGACAACCGCATCCGCAGCTACTTGGTCAAACTTACCAGTCCCGACTGTACCTGCAAAAAGGCCGAAGAGTGTGTGGTAGGTGGCTTAGTTAGAACCTTAACTCCCCTTCAATATTTCACTACGTTACACCTCTGCTAACGTTTTGAGGGGTTTAAACGTTAAGCCACATTTGTGAATGCCATGCATTAAAGTAATTGGCAATAAGATGAAAAAGTTCCCAACAGATACATTCACAAATATTGGCACATCTATAAACAGTCTTTTAATGTGGTTTGCAGAAAGAGGTCTTGAAGAAGATGGGTAACTCGATCCCTCAGAACTTCCTCTATGGTAACGTGAAGATGCTCATGGAGCGGGTAGCACCGGTCATGATTGATGCCACTGCCATCGTCGCGCTCCTCAAGTTCATCGAAGAGGCAGTGGACGGTGTGGGAGAGATATCTGAAGAAATCCCGAAGCCCATCGAGAGTGGCATGAAACTACTTCTGGTATGTCTATATTTTCTTCTTGGTAATGAAACTAGAATAATGTGGACCAAAGTAAGAAATAGATGTACATGTATATTACTGTAAACATACTTTATTTCGCGCTGTACATATTTTTGCGATTTTAAAATCCGCGAAAATGTGTACAGAGCAAATATTTATCCAGTGTAGTGATACTACTACCATATTCCAAAATTTAAATACACATAAAATTGTACTTCGTAGTCAATTCGCGAAAATATACATGCGCGGAAATATATACGTTTACAGTATAAGCAAAGAGTATTTTATTCACTTGTTTCCTATGTATGAACTAAATGTATATATTATTATTATTTCGTGTTAAAACACAAAACTTTAAATATAGAAGCGTTCCTTATGCGAGGAATTTAAATTACTCCTACCTAATGGAGGCACCGTCAACTGTATTGATCCAACACCTACCTTTCCATCTGCCTTTCTAGATGCTGGCGCATGTCTTCCCAGGGGCCTTCCAGTCGGAGTTGATCTTCAACCAGCTCATGGCCTTTGTCAAGCATGACGACGATATTGTCTGTGAGTACAGCAAATATAATGCATCAATTTTAACAAACACTCTCTGGCATCTCCCCACCAAAACGTTGCATATATTGGCAAAAATAAAAAAGTACTACTTGTAGCGCATGTTTCAAAGAAGATAATCGGTCTGAACGGTGTATATCACTTGCAAGCACTTAAAATAGCAATGCTTTTATACTGTCAACTTGACAAACAAAACTAGTATTTCAGGAGCCTCTAAGCAAAAATCGAGTGAAAATTGATTCAATAAAATGATAAAATCTTTGCTTTCTACTTGTTTAGCTGATATGACGATGGAGGTTTTCAAAATGGTCGGCATTAGACTTGAGCAGAACTACCCACAGGTCTACTCGTGAGTTTACCCTCTGTCCTTGCTTTACTGGAATTGATTGAATAATAAACAACGGGGAATACAGATTCCGGCCAGCTACTACCATAAATATGTACAGCCATACAGATACCAACCAACAAAAATGATAAAGCAACCAGCTTCTTCCATTTAATCTTCAATCGAAAATATATACCGATAGTCTGATTCACCTTTGCTGCATTCTGTTCCAGGAGTTTGCTGCCGGTTTTGCAGAAAATGGTGAAAATTGGCACGCCAAAACAGGCCAAACACGCAATACAGTGCATCAATACTCTGTGCAAGAACAAAGATGACATCTTCAGGCAGATATTTGAGGTATTTATTTTGCTCAATTTTTTTGTCACTTACCATATTCAACGTAATAAAGCGCCCTGGGCGCTTAAAAATCATTGACACGGGTCCTACCCTCAGTATTAAGAGCCGACTCATGCTGGCCGAAAAACTGCTTTAATCTTTCAGCACAAATCTGTCTATTGGATACTTCCAAAAAAGCTTTTATATCCCACATTCCGAACCTGGCATTTCCTATACCCCGCAACGGGTCTGGTTTGCAAAAAACCTGCGTGTTTACTTGACTTGCAGTGTTGCTTAAGCAGAAATAAAACACTCCTATTCCATGGCATCTCCACCTTACCATGTCTCAGTGGTTCAGGAATATTAAAATGTCATGCCATGCCTGAATGTAAAATAACTCCTTTTCCCCCCTTAGCATCTACAAAAGAACATGGATCTCGACTCCCCGTACTTCCTGTCCTCACTGGTCGCCATCGGCCACATCACACAGCTCTGTCCCGGGGAGTTCGGCGGCACAGTCAAGGGTATCGTGTCTCGGTTCATCGTCAAGGAACTCTTAATGCAAGACCGGGTAAGCTGAGATTGTGTTGTCCTCTACCTCTTGATTTGAATTGATTCTAACTTAATTGACCCAGGGGACCCTGGGTCTCTGGGAGACGGTTTTGGCCAAAAAACATAGCTTCGCTGGCATGTTTTCAACTGCCTGGCATTTCCTTGTTATTGCATGCAGAGTATATCTAATTGCATCACAAGATACTTTCAGATCATGCCTCTCCCCTGCAATGTAAAAAAAAAACGGAGAAATAAACATAACTACTTGAAAAAAATGGGAGAAAATGTGTCACTTTTGCTTCAAATTCTCCCTCTCTGTGAACTAGTGCTAAGGTATAGGACAGTGACCTTGAATCCACCCTTTAAAAGAGTCACGTTCACACAGACACCCATAGAGCTTAGTGTTAAAGGGAATGTGAGATCAAAATATGAGACGCTTTTAGCACCAAGAGAAACTCCAATAGTGGTGCACAGAGACACAGTGTGGTAGGGGTGGGGTGGGGGGGGGTACACAGACTTGGGTATTGGGACTTGGGTATTGGGACTTGGGTATGGGGACTTGGGTATGGGGACATGGGTATTGGGACTTGGGTATTGGGACTTTGTCTTTGGGACTTGTTTCTTAATGGCTATAGCCGTGGGTCACATGTGATGTATATCACACAATCAATCTTTCAAATGTGGCAATTCATAGTTGTAATCGGCAATCCAAGTGAATCTACCCATAGTATACAAACTCTTGGAACAAGAGCTGATGGGCGTTGATAGCGGTAACAGATTTATTTCTCCAATAGTACATGTATAGAACTGTAGTGATAGTACATGTCTATAGTGTCAATGAGTATGTATAGTATCGTACATGTATTTTTATAATGAGCAAGTTCAACATGAATTCTGAAAGGGTATATATCACTTACTTAATCCACAGGGACAAAGTCGGAAGTCGTCAGAAAGCTGGATCAGAGATGACCTGGTGTCAGAAGAGACCAATGCCAAAGTAAGATGATTTGGACTACAGCTCTGTTTGATATGTACGACTGAGAGAGAAGGGGAAGACCAAAGGTGCATGCAAAATGAATTAATGGATTGTTATAGATATTTGAGGCACTTGCATGAAAAGAAATTACGGGCTCACATTTAATCAATTTACCAGCTCAGTTTGATTGCTATACAGCCAGGTTTAAGAATGTAAACGTTTAAGTTGTTGTTATAAAATCTTGAATAATTTGGACAGCTCCAAGCTATGAAGATGATGGTGCGATGGTTGTTGGGGATGGGAAATGGCGCACCCGCCGCTCTCATCTCAACGCTTCGCCTCATGTATACCATGGTGCTCCACGAGGGAGATCTCATGGAGAAGGGAAAGGTGAGCACATCTACGGTATGAAACTTTTCTTACTTTATAATAGAATTTACTCAGAATATCTTCCTCGTAACCATCCCAGAACACCCTTTTCGTTGGATTCATGGAGGAGGGGGGGGGGGGATTCCATACACCTATATCGACAATTCAAGTCGTACTAAATAAAAGTGCTTGGGTCATTTTGTATGCTTTTGAATTATTTTCAATGTTTGTTTCGTTCAAATGGGATTTTGAGTTAATGTTATTATCAAAGAGGAAGTTATTCCTTGAATATGACCCAATTGTAAATTTAAGGTATGTATTTGTGATCAGATTTAGTCATAGAAAAGTGTGGTTTTTTTTCATAAATAGTGATATCCGCCAACAGATATACCGCATTCGACATAATTATCTCACATCCCCTTATTAAGTCCATACACCTTCTTACAATCCCAGATAGAACCATTTCAGATTAGACCATATTAGACAAACTATTTACTACTTTAATTGTTTTGATCATCGTTGGGCGCACTGTGTGCTTAATGTTGTCGAATACGATATATGCATTACATACATGGTACATTTTGTATACATATGTTGTGTCACTTCTTGGTGAAAAATTGAAAATGACACCTGTGTGCATGATTTGAAGTAACGCCTATGGTGTGTGGTGTTGCAGGTAAACAAGGCGGAGATGGCACGTCTGCGGTTACAGGCTGCATGCTGTACTCTCAAACTGGCACAGGAACCCAGCTTTGCAGAACAAATCACATTGGAGCAATTCCAGACAGTAGCCCTGCTACTAAACGTGAGTACTTTCATATGTAGTTTACTACAATTTAGGAGAACCTGTAACGGTTAAATTTCATTCAAATTGGTACTGCTACTGTAAATTAAGTTTCGCATGTAATGAGCACCCCACGTATAACCTGCACCAAGACCCGACTCTTGGCTACTTTAGTACTGTAGTAGACATGTACTTTTAAAGCCACTTAAATTCAATCATCAGCTTTGCGGACACTTTTAAGGAAAAAGGGTGCGGGAGGGCGCCTTTAATTTTATTTTGTTTATTGTTTATTTTGTTTTTTCTGGAAGTGCGGGAGGGATTTTTTTTCTTTTTCTAGAATATTGATGGTCTTGAACCATGAAAAAAACACCCAATGCGGCCCTTTTTTAAGGGTGCGGGCAGTATCCGCAAAGCTGATAATCGTTTTTAAATGGCCTAAACTCAACAGCTGTATAGCCCGTACCCATACTTTGGGCACATCCGATAACCAGCACTACAAGTTTGGTTTGCGTCCACCCCGCAGGTTATATGAGAGACTTTAAAATAATGCATGTAATGCTTTTATCCCACCAGGACCCCTGTTATCAAGTACGGTTCGAGTTCTCTCAGAAGCTACACAAAGGTTTAATCCAACTCAAGTTACCACTACAGTACATGAGTATCTTCTGTCTGGCCGCCAATGACCCGCTCAAAGAACGCCGCCTCCAGGTCAAACAATTCTTACAGTCCAACATCGCCAAGCGCCGGGAGTTCCTCAAAACCAACCACACCGGTGGCAGTAAGTAGTGCAAACCATTTTGATCTACTAGTGTATATTCTGATATGATTGTTGAATGGGGGCGAAATGAATACTATGGGATGTCATGTAGATAGGTATATCTTTAGAAAAAGTCAAATAGAACAGAACGGTGATGCATGTATCAATTCCCTTTCAATATACCGGTGCTCTCAAACCTTATGCACAGGCCTTTTATTATTCTAAGCATGATCAAGGGAATACTTGGTGAAGGAAACATCCAGAAAGAGGGTACGCCTCTGATTTCCTTAGAGAATGCTATTTCAATTGAACGAGATTATCTTTCATTATAGCTCATTATACTCATGGCATGTCATTTTCCACCTTTTCAGAGAAGGTGTTCTCCCTCCTGCCCGACTATGTCTTGCCTTATGCCATCCATCTGCTGGCACATGACCCCGAACTACAGAGTAACGAAGACGTTGCTACGTTGCGGAATGTGAGAGAGTAAGTACGAGTGATAGTATAAAACATCAGAATATGATCTATAACGCACAGTCACATTCGCAGTGCCTTAAATATGGATATATGAAATAAATGTTGGACTGGAATTTGACTGCCGATGGCCTGTGCTTTGAAGTGTCAGGCTATATCAATGTAAGTTGAAGCTGTTCAAATGATGTAGGTTATTTTTGGGATGTTACAATAAACTGGTTGTGGTTTGTTGCAGTTGTCTGTGGTTCATCATGGAACCACTCATCACGAAGACAGAGAACTACAGCTACAGCTTCTACAAGAAATTAATCGAAAACATCAAACAAACTAAGGACAAACAATGTCCGGAAAATGACGAGCAGAATAGGGTATGTTCAATATTAAAGAGCGTTTTGTAACCTGTCGTAATATAACTCTGTAATAAGCCTAGCCCATTTCTAGTGGAGGAAAATGATGAAATGGTGTTACGCTTCCAAGAAAAAAATAGTTAGACAAACCTTTAATTCACTTATGTATACAGGTCTACTTGTACAATGATGAGCATGGCTTCTGTATAAACCAAAGAATGCCCCAATTAAAAAATATATATACTTTTCAGAAAATGTACGCGGTATGTGACTTGGCGTTAGGCCTAGTCATGACAAAGACGGCCAACTTTATCCTGAAGGACTTCCCGGCAGAACCAGTTCTACCAGCCAAGCTGTTCACACAACCCGACCAGAACTACTCCAACAACAAGAACTATCTTCCCAAGGAACTGCAGATCTCGCCCCTCAACCAACAACAACAAGCGGCAGCTGCCAAGGTAACCCACCCCTGCTGCTCACATACAGGACATGGTATTAAAAACGCATTGTATTGACGATAAGGTGACAAGAAGTGACAAGAAGTGAATGTTCACTCACACACATGTACACCCGCACACGAAAACTGAGATAAAGTATAAATACTTAAATACATTGTGTGTCTGGGTCGGGGTATGGGGTGATTAATATTCCATCAAGTCAGTGAGGCTGATTCTTATGGTTCTCGTCCCATTTATAGTCCTTCAGGAGGATCTTACGATTGCTTTTAATAGTTTAAACCTTTACCTTCATTTGATGCATAAGAAATCATTCTATTCTGTGGAGTCAAAGAACTGCCATACATGGATTGGGAACCTGATGTTATGTGTGTATTATTCTGTGTAGGTGGTAGCCGCAAAGAAGCCTGCTGTGACCAGCCCGCCCAGACGGCTGAGTGCCGGCAGTAAGACGTCCAACATCAATGGGAGCGCCGCAGACAGCGATGAGGAAAAGGATGACGGAGACTTGTCAGACGACTCCAGTTCTGCATCGCCGCCACCGATAAGATCACTCCCCCAAAAGGCCAGTGCAAAGAACTTGTCGTTTGGTTTCTCCACCCCCAAGGCAGCACAATCTACGACAAAGATTGTCAAGGGTAAAACCTCACCAGCAGCAGCCACATCGTTAGCCACACAGAAAACAAAACAAGCAGCAAAGACAGATGAAAAGTAAGTAGTATAATTTGTGCTGACTTATTTACCCAAGACCATCTTCTTTACCATCTTTCTCCAAAGTTAATTATACTGGTTACGTTGAATATAAAGTGGTGTTTTGACTTAAGGGCTAAACAGTACTTAAATCATGTAATGCACTATGCAAACTGGTCAGCATTATGCATGAATTTAGCCCTCGCGGGTAATTTTACATAATGCATATAAATTACTGCTGTGCTTGACATGTTCCATATTAGATTTATATATAACCCAAAATATTTCAAAATTACTAGAAATGTGTTTGCTATTTGTTAACTGTGGTGAATGGCCAGTCAAATCATGTAAATCTAAATAAGTTTTGTATGTACAACCATTGCAGGCCTGCCACATCAAAAACAAAGGAAGCATCAAAAGAGGACCGACCCCCCGCAGCAGCCTCCCCGCGGGGAGGACGGGGCCTCTCCTCAGCCGCATCTAAGAAGGGCCAGGGTAAAATCACAGACTTTGTATCCCCACGCCAAGCCCTGGCTACAAAAAATATCAAGGCAGCAGCAGCACAGGACTCTAGTAGCACACGGTCCAGTCAGGACTCGCCGAAAAGTTCACCTGACGCTGAGCCAGCACCAAAGCGCCGGGGAAGGCCGCCTGGCAGCAAAAACATCACGCCCTCATCCACAGTACGTGGAAAGCGGAAAAGGGACACTGAAGATGCTAGTGACCCTCCGAAAAAAGGGAGACCTTCGTCTGCATCAACATCAGCAGCCTCTTCAGCAGCATCCTCACCTACAGCCTCACCCGTCAAGCGGTAAGAAAACTACTACTGTTAGCCTACTCCTCGCACTATTCAATGCATTGATTCACGGGTTGAAGAAAGGGGATATATCTCTACAAATGAAACATTGTGGTTATAAATGACTAGAATATAATGTTTAACCAGTCAATGTTAGCAATGGCATTTTAGGTAATCGGTAAATAGCAATTTCTGGTCATGTTGTCTCCAGGCGCCCCGGCCGGCCACGGAAGGAGTCTGTTAACCCAGATGTGGTGCCCTCCCCTAGCACCCCGTCCAGCAAGTCATCTGCATCACCATCACCATCGCCGGCCAAAAAGAAAGTGGTTGTGACCAAGAGTGGCTCCAAGAAGAATTATCCCATTAGGAGTAATCTGTAAGTAAACCCTTCCATATCGATGTATTCTGGATTTGATGTAACATATGATTCCAGATATGACTGGTAGAACAAAGCTTATAATATTGTCCATTAGTTTTCTTCAATGGTTGATTAACGTCTTTGATATGTATATGTACATAAGGTTGTATGTGAGATGCGGGTTATAAGCAGTAATTTGTGGTAGGAGCGTTCCTTTAAAATCAAGGCTGACCCGAAATTTTGTGATTCTGTCCAAAAATTATATTTAAAAAAATTGTCTGACCCTGCCAGACTACCGAAAACACACCTCTCTGAACATAGCTTGTGTAACTAAGTCATAAAGTAATGTAACAACGTGCTCGTTTACAGCCGGAGAGGCAGTGGGGTCCAGAACGGGACATCAGACGGTGAAGAGGTCACCCCAGAGAGCAGCCAGTCGCCACAGAAGACGTCACGAGCTGGTCGCACCATCAAACCCACAGAGATTATGGAAGAATCTGAGTTAAATGTAAGTACTTGTTTGCATTTATGATAAAAGTGTACTATTTTGTACTATCCCTTTTCAATTCTCAAATATTGTGTTCAGTGCATGGAATGATCCTGAATCAATTTTGCCAAGATATAAACCTAGTTCCTCCAGCCCCAACTTTATATAAGTTTTTAGTCATGTCCTTTCAAAATTGCTTCACTGTCATTTAATTCTATTAAAGTGGTACTGAACGGAAACCAACTCAAGGCTAGCGCGTACGTATTGTAGGTCCATGTATGTCGATGGTTTTAAAATGCTGCAGATTGATTTTGGGACATTTCAAGAAGTAAACCTTTCTGGTTAGTTTCAGTTGTTGTTCATCTTTTTAAGTCTGACCGCCCCCGCCCCCGCCTGTTCTGTGGCATTTTGACAGCAGTCATTTGACGAAAATACTATACTAACCTAGTTAGCCATGTTGAACTAAACGAATAATTCATCATAAAATGACGTCCCGATCCTGGAATTTGATATCAGATATATTTCTCGTTGCAGGTAAAGCGACGCAAAATGGCCAAGAAGCAGCAAATGGCTGCGGCTGCTAAAAGATGAGGTTCCGATAGTGCCACTAGGGGGGAGCACTGAGCAGCTAATCCAACCGGAGGGGGCGCCACTGTGGGTGCATGCCACCCAGAGCCGTCACCATGGAGACACACCTATACAGCCACCTGGGGACATCCCTACACACTATACCTATCTCTCACCTAAAGTCAGCTGGGCTTTGGATTTATTAAGGACTCTTTTCTTTCATTGACTGGCAGATCATGTCTTTTCCTGTCTGCCGTATATACAACAGCTCATTTGTTGGCAGATAACGTGGCGCGAGTTAAGAGGATCATGTTCCCGAATAGGTTCACATTTTGTTATATTAAGCGCATTGAAATACATGTGTCTATATTTTATGGAGTCCTACTCCAAAGATAAAAGGTTTATTCATGTTGACAATCGAGAAGTCTTGATTAGGCAAATCTCACGAGAGATATTAGCAATTTCAAATGTTCTTCTTAAACTCTTGTTTTGATCCTAAACCTTCCAAGACTATTTAATAATGACGTTAAAAGATTGTCTACACTTTGTTGTGGGAAAGAAATCACTGCTTCAAATGAAATAATGAGTTGTTGTTATAACATTACTGTTACGGCATCTTCAATAGTCTTGTACAATTACTCCTAACACCAGTTTACTTTTTTGTTATGTTTAAAAAATAACAACAAATTGTGAAAAGTATTCTGTGTTAAAAATCAGACCGACCCATGTAGCTTGGTACAAGAATTTTACTGTTCTTTGGGGGCATTCCTGTTTTAATTTGTATAAAGATCCTTTAATACCCGGTACCCCTTTTTATATTTGAATGCTCCCTCCCTATTTTATCAAATACTTAACACTGACGTGATTGTGTCGGGGACATTGCTGTACCTATAAGCCTGTTGATGATAGGATATTTGTAAGTTATTAAGAAGCTCCATATTTGAGTGACGACAATGGACCAAGTGGTAAACTTTGCTATGTAGGCGTACTGCCACGGTGTGTAATAACCATCAACAGTAATTATTGCACACTGACCCTCTGATCTATTTTGTAAAATACCACTACAAGAAGTACTACTTCAGTACTAAAGCACTGTTACTGTCTGAATAGGAAGTGGCCTATTTTGCTGTTGGGCGTTTAGCCGGTTGACCACAGGGTGTGTGTGTGGGTACTAGATACCCCTACCATGTAAATTATGTTCCCAAGCCATCCCCCTGTGACATAAACGTTGAATTTTTGGAGCAGGAATTTATCACTTGTAAGTGTTCAGTTTATAACTTTTCCGCGAAATGAAATGTCGATCTCCAGCTATTAGTTCAAGTAATGTAAGATATATTTTGCCAAAAAATAAAAACTATCATGGGGTTCTGGTAATTTTCTTATGTACAAAAACAAGATATCCGATGGAATTTTGATGTGTGATAAATCGTGTTGCGGGCATGGATCCATTTCATTTCATATTTTCATAATTTTTTCATTCAAATTCATTTGGGTTCATTTCGATTTGGCATGGCTATGTTGACTCTGTGGCATATATGACGCTTTGCTCTCATCTTGTAGTATGATAACAGCAGCATCAACGGGATACCAGGTTTTACAGACTATTAAAATGGTGTGGAGAGAATAAAGGTGTGTTTCTATAGTCAAACAGTCGCCTTTTAATATATCAGTGTATACCAAGAATGTTCTTTTGTGATATATTGACACATACCATTCACATGAATCTGACAAGAATGAACCTGTGTAATATAGTACATATAGGTAACTCTTTGACAACGCATCTCTCCATGTACCTCCCACTTTGAAGTTTGTCCAAGTAGTATATATAAATATTGATAACTCCCCGAGAACCCTCTTTGATTCCCAGCTTGATGAGCGAGCCAGTTAAATTAGCCACCAGAGTATACCCAGTATTCATGACGTCACACGGGGGTTCTACCCTCCCAACAGTTGTACAGAAAGAGTAGATGTCATTAGGTTATGATGATAAGTTTTAGCATTCTTCCTCCAGTTGGAACAAAATGTTACCATTAGCACACCATTGTGTATTTTTTACATGATTAATATGAAATAAAATGGTAGTTTTTAACAAAAATGCAATGTGTATTATGTTTTTTACTCGAGGTAGGGGGATCCATAAGCTTCTTCCTGGGTGTATCTTAGGGTTGCCAGCGTTAGGGAAAGAAAATATATTTATATTAACTGACCCAGGGCACGCAGGAGAAGGGGTAATTCAAATGAAGGGACATCCATTGGGAGTAATTTATCAAGAGGGAGAACTGGGTATGGATAGGCAGAGCGAGGGAGAGCCACTAGGATGGTATTCTGATAAGGTATATACTTTCAGTACAGATGAGCAATATTGATGTTGAAATACACAGTCAGTCTCAGTGAAAACGTTTTTGCCATGTAGGACATTCGGTCCTGCTGATCTACTATTTTGTAGGACCAGCTTAAATTTTACAGGCCCGGATGCCTGAGGGAACTTTTCATATCTAAAAAAAAAGTATAAAGCAAGGATTTATATTGAATCAATACAGCCTTCCTGTATATTCCTATTGCAGGGCTGCCAAGTAGTACGCTTTTGGCGTATTAGTACGCTTTTTGGCCTCATTTTGAGGCAGAATACGATTTTACATTTTGAGTACGATTTAGTACGATTTTCAGGTATTCAGTACGCTTTTTGATCAATTTGGCTGTTATTAACCAGTTTCCCTATGGGGAAAACTGGTTATATTTAGCTGCTACGGCCCATTGACTTTGCCTTAGCCGTACCCTCCATTCACTTTGCATTGGGCAGTGATCAAGGGTCCAAGTGTGCATCAGCTCTATACCCGGTGGTTCCTTAGTCAGGCCTCTTCAGCCCTAGCCCTATGTTGAGTGGCCCTTAGCTCCTCGTCCTCCAGTCGTACCTGTGTACGGATTCCTGCCCCATTGCCCTCAGTGTTAAAGGTCCCAGCCCCCTACCTGCAATAGTTATATGCTTAATTGCTGTTGATAATTATGGCCAGACCCCCCCCGTGTTAGTAGTGAGCCGGGTATTGGCGCTGGTAGCAGAGGGTATGTTCCCGCAATATACACAGCCTACTGCGTGCCGCCCACCCCCATGTGTTAGTAGTGGGCCGGGTATTGGCGCTGGTAGCAGAGGGTCTGTTCCCGACCTATACACAGCCTACTGCGTGCCGCCAACCACCCCCCCCCCCCCCACCCCGTGTTAGTAGTGAGCCGGGTATTGGCGCTGGTAGCAGAGGGTCTGTCCCCGCAATATACACAGCCTACTGCGTGCCGCCCACCCCCATGTGTTAGTAGTGAACAGGTATTGGCGCTGGTAGCAGAGGGTCTGTCCCCGCAATATACGCCTCTACCGGGATCGGACTTTTTCCCGTGATCACGCTGTTTACACTGACATCAGCAATCTCGTGAGACCTTGGTTCTGCTCTCGTATTGTAGCCTGTTCCCCGGAAGTAGTGGTGTGTGAGTGGCTGGTCACTGCCTAAGTCTCACGATAATTGGCGAGCACAGAACTAACATGGCCGCCCATACGGAGAAACCCGAGTCATCGCTATACACAGGCTACTGCGTGCCGCCCACCCCCATGTGTTAGTAGTGGGCCGGGTATTGGCGCTGGTAGCAGAGGGTCTGTTCCCGACCTATACACAGCCTACTGCGTGCCGCCAACCACCCCCCCCCCCCACCCCGTGTTAGTAGTGAGCCGGGTATTGGCGCTGGTAGCAGAGGGTCTGTTCCCGACCTCTACACAGCCTACCCAGCTAGCAAAACTCATGTAAATTACATCATTTTTACATCATTTTCTGATTGGTTGTGACATCATTGGATGATGTCAATTGTCGTTCCCAAGATGTCACATACGCAAGAAGTTTTTACGTGTCCCTTTGCATGGGTATTTTACATAAGTATATTTACATTAAAAAAAATACATATCAACTATATGTTTGAACTTAATAATAATGATGTAACTAATTGACCAGCTGTAGGCCTAAAACATGTCTGAAACGTATATTTTTAGACATGTCAAAAAGATGTGATATGGAGATATGTACATGACACGTTGCAGGGATGACATTTATACCAGTTCTGAGTATACCCCCCTCCGAGTAGTGATTATAAATCAGATAGGATATTTAGGATATCTCTGAGAGATTGTAGACATCATATAGTTATGTCCATTTTATGTCAATGTATGACATGTACACAGGCACTCTGCATAGGAAGCAAACACCTGCTCTGTGAAAGACACTTTGCAGGCATTTTCCATTGCATACAGACACATTTATCCTAGCCAGGAGGCCCAGATGTGATATCAGCCCAAAGCCAGAATTTCTTCTTATACAATTTGAAAGGACACAGAAAAGGTGTCCCATTATGTGCCTTGGCTGTCCAACTATAATTCACCAAGTCACTGTAACACAAGTAACACATTAAATGTTACTGAAGAAATTTAGTCCAATTTTGTCTCTTATTGCAGTATATAGAATTGATTTCATCCAACTTTTAATCAAGAATGGGGGAATGCTGATCAAAATGTGATCACATTGCAAAATGAGACGCCTAGTGTTGGAGCTCAGAACTATGATAGGATATAGTAATGTCGACTTATAGATGTCATATTCTGATAAGATTGTGATGTCATAAATATGTTATATTGGAATAAATCCATACTCCTATTATTTTGACGTCACAATCTTGTCAGAATATGACCTATTACAGTTCTGAACTCCAACACTAGGGGTCTCATTTTGCAAGGCTGTCACATTTTGATCAGCATTCAGTTATTCTTCATTGAAAAGTTGGATCAAATTAATTGTATAAACTACAATGAGGGACAAGGTTGGACTAAATTTCCTCTGTGATATATAAGGTGTCACTTGTGTTACAGTGACTAGTTGAAATATAGTTGGATAACCAAGGCACATGGGTGGACACCTTTTCTGTGTTCTTTGAGATTGTATAAGAAGAAATTCTGGTTTTGGACTGATATCACATTTGGGCCTCATGGCTAGGATAAATATGTCTGTATGCAATGGAAAATGCCTGCAAAGTGTCTTTCACAGAGCAGGTGTTTGCTTCCTATGCAGAGTGCCTGTGTACATGTCATACATTGACATAAAATGGACATAACTATATGATGTCTACAATCTCCCTCAGAGGTATCCTAATTATCCTATCTGATTTATAATCACTACTGGGGAGGGGGTATACTCAAAACTGGTATAAATGTCATCCCTAGAACATGCTTGTAGATATCTCCATATCACATCTTTTTGATGTGTCTACATTTACATGTTTTAGACATCTTTTACAGCTAGTCATATATATGCCATTATTGTTAAGTCCAAAGGTATCACTGATAGATATGTCTCTTTTATATGAATATGTTTATATAAAATACACATAAATATTGTTACATCAAGAACCCATGCAAAAGGACACGTAAAAACTTCTTGCGTATGTGACATCTTGGGAACGAAAAATGATATCATGAAATTACTAGTTATTTTTATGTAAGGTGCTAGCTGGGTACTGCGTGCCGCCAACCCCCCCCCCCCCCCCCCCCACCCCGTGTTAGTAGTGAGCCGGGTATTGGCGCTGGTAGCAGAGGGTCTGTTCCTGCCCTATAGCTGTAGTACCCATTTATCCCCATTCATCCCCTTCCGTTTATCCCCTTCTGTTTATCCTTCCGTTTATCCCCTTCCGTTTATCCCCTTCCGTTTATCCCCTTCCGTTAATCCCGTGCTCCTTTTATCCCGTTCTCCCTTTATCCCGTTCTCCCTTTATCCCGCTCTCCCTTTATCCCGCTCTCCCTTTATCCCGTTGTCCCTTTAACCCGTTCGCCCTTTATCCTGTTCTCCCGTTCTCCCTTTATCCCGTTCTCCCTTTATCCTGCTCTCCCTTTATCCGGCTCTCCCTTTATCCCGCTCTCCCTTTATCTCGTTCGCCCTTTATTCTGTTCTCCCTTTATCCCGTCCTCCCTTTATCCCGTTCTCCCTTTATCCCGTTCTCCGTTTCTCCCGTTCTCCGTTTATCCCATTCTCCCGTTTATCCCATTCTCCCGTTTATCCCGTTCTCCATTTATCCCTTTCTCCGTTCATCCCGTTCTCGTTTTATCCCGTTCTCCTTTTATCCCGTTCTCCTTTCATCCTGTTCTCCCTTTATCCCGTTCTCCCTTTATCCCGCTCTCCCTTTATCCCGCTCTCCCTTTATCCCGCTCTCCCTTTATCCCGCTCTCCCTTTATCCCGTTCGCCCTTTATCCAATTTGCCCTTTATCCCGCTCTCCCTTTATCCCGTTCTCCCTTTATCCTGTTCTCCCTTTATCCCGCTCTCCCTTTATCCCGCTCCCCCTTTATCCCGTTCTCCCTTCATCCCGTTCGCCCTTTATCCTGTTCTCCCTTTATTCCGTCCTCCCTTTATCCCGTTCTCCCTTTATCCCGTTCTCCGTTTCTCCTGTTCTCCCTTTATCCCGTTCTCCGTTTATCCCGTTCTCCGTTTATCCCGTTCTCCGTTTATCCCGTTCTCCGTTTATCCCGTTCTCCCGTTTATCCCGTTCTCCCTTTATCCCCCGTTCTCCCTTTATCCCGTTCTCCCTTTATCCCGTTCTCCCTTTATCCTGTTCTCCCTTTATCCCGTTCTACCTTTATCCCGTTCTCCCTTTATCCCCCCCACCCCGTGTTAGTAGTGAGCCGGGTATTGGCGCTGGTAGCAAAGGGTCTGTTCCTGCCCTATAGCTGTAGTACCCATTTATCCCCATTCGTCCCCTTCCGTTTATCCCCTTCTGTTTATCCTTCCGTTTATCCTTCCGTTTATCCCCTTCCGTTTATCCCGTGCTCCTTTTATCCCCTTCTCCTTTTATCCCGTTCTCCCTTTATCCCGTTCTTCCTTTATCCCTTTCTCCCTTTATCCCGCTCTCCCTTTATCCCGTTCTCCCTTTAACCCGTTCGCCCTTTATCCTGTTCTCCCTTTATCCCATTCTCCCTTTATCCCGTTCTCCCTTTATCCCGCTCTCCCTTTATCCTGCTCTCCCTTTATCCCGTTCTCCGTTTATCCCGTTCTCCCTTTATCCCGTTCTCCCTTTATCCCGTTCTCCGTTAATCCCGTTCTCCATTTATCCCATTCTCCGTTTATCCCGTTCTCCGTTTATCCAATTCTCCGTTTATCCCATTCTCCCGTTTATCCGGTTCTCCATTTCTCCCGTTCTCCATTTATCCCGTTCTCCGTTTATCCCTTTCTCCTTTTATCCTGTTCTCCTTTTATCCCGTTCTCCTTTCATCCCGTTCTCCCGTTTTCCCTTTATCCCGTTCTCCCTTTATCCCGCTCTCCCTTTATCCCGCTCTCCCTTTATCCCGTTCTCCCTTTATCCCGTTCGCCCTTTATCTTGTTATCCCGTTCTCCCTTTATCCCATTCTCCCTTTATCCCGCTCTCCCTTTATCCCGTTCTCCCTTTATCCTGTTCTCCCTTTATCCCGTTCTCCCTTTATCCCATTCGCCCTTTATCCCGTCCTCCCTTTATCCCGTCCTCCCTTTATCCCGTTCTCCGTTTCTCCCGTTCTCCGTTTCTCCCGTTCTCCGTTTCTCCCGTTCTCCGTTTATCCCGTTCTCCGTTTATCCCGTTCTCCGTTTATCCCGTTCTCCGTTTATCCCGTTCTCCGTTTATCCCGTTCTCCGTTTATCCCGTTCTCCGTTTATCCCGTTCTCCGTTTATCCCGTTCTCCGTTTCTCCCGTTCTCTGTTTCTCCTGTTCTCCCTTTATCCCGTTCTCCCTTTATCCCGTTCTCCCGTTCTCCATTGATCCCATTCTCCGGTTCTCCCTTTCTCCTTATGTAACTGGTTTTGCAGCATTGCTGCATCTTTCTCAACCCTAGCATCCTCGTATTACATATATTGAGTACACCTTTTGGTCCTAGATATTTCTTTCATCACAGCTAGGACGGATTTGGCCATCAGAGATGCCACTTTTCCTAATTTTGTCTGGAATTTCTGTATTGAGTTATGTTATTTTCCTACAGAATATTGACCAAAATTGTAAGATGTTCTACTTCTTGTCGATGACTGAGTAGCATCTCTGTACCATTAATTAAGGCCACACTCACAGTATCATCCAGTGCTGAAATGGTTAAGTATGGACCTGTACAATACACTTCCATGGTTAAAACCTGGTAGAGGCACAAGAAATATCGACACGGGCGACACGGCCGTTTTAGACAGACACAGGAAAATTAGGGAGACGGCATAAAATGGACATAACTATATGATGTCTACAATCTCTCAGAGTTATCCTAAATATCCTATCTGATTTATAATCACTACTCGGAGGGGGGTATACTCAAAACTGGTATAAATGTCATCCCTGCAATATGTCATGTACATATCTCCATATCACATCTTTTTGACATGTCTAAATTTATATGTTTCAGACATGTTTTAGGCCTACAGCTGGTCAATTGTATACGTCATTATTATTAAGTTCAAACATATCATTGATATGTATTTTTTTAAATGTAAATATACTTATGTAAAATACCCATGCAAAGGGACACGTAAAAACTTCTTGCATATGTGACATCTTGGGAACGACAATTGACATCATCCAATGATGTCACCACCAATCAGAAAATGATGTAAAAATGATGTAATTTACATGAGTTTTGCTAGCTGGGCACAGTGTGATATTGCAATTGGCAGCCGGGATATGTGTAGTCAGCATGGGCAAAGAGGTAGCATGGCTTCTATCCTATTTCAAATATGACATACTGTAAACCTCAAATAAGAAAAAAATGACCAAAATGTGTGATAATTTGCTACAGTATAGAGCTCTTTGGGAGGCTCTTGATAAGAGATAACACTAAACATCTACATTCAACCCAATGATATCTCTGGGAGGGGTTTGCATAGGTCACTCACTGCTGGCACGGATATCCCATAAAGGATGAAAACCAAACGGCATGCCAAGTAACTCTGACCATGGAGTACTTGATGACCACCTCCGAGGTACGGCGTCCATGAACACAAAGAACTTCTGACCTTCTCTGGGAAACGAAGATGTTCAAAAACCTATAAAAGGGGAGGAACAGGTCCCCCCCCCCTGGGGATTCAGTACGGTAATACTAGAGAAGGTATTCTCTAGTCAGATGGAAAGTAATTGCATTCTCGTCAGCCCCTGATTTGCTGGCCTGATTGGTATGGAACTATGACTAGTTCACCGTTATCAGGAAAATGTGACTGGCCAGGTGATGTGTCTACAGTCTGTGGCACTGAAACTGTGTAAAGCGGGGCCCAATGCCACGAGCGGTGTCTAGCCGCTATGAGCTGTGTCCCACTGCTACAAGCAGACTCATAAACACGTGCGCACACCCATGCGCAACCTATAGGCCCTAGATGAGAAAAGAAAGGACCCCGTATCCAATCAAACCTGAGGTAGTCCCATATAGGGTAATATTTAGCTTGGACGTTAAACAGATCAATCAATCAATCTATGGGATGGGGGCCGGGGATGGGGGGATGAGACACTTTCTGTTCAGACAATACTGACTGAGGGGGGTTACTTGATATTCTTTTATTGAAACATGATAGAAAGGTATATAGGCTCCGATTTACTTGATTTTTGGCGGGGACAAAAACCAGAGTGTTGATCAGTTGATCAGTCTCCGTGTGTGTTGGTCAGTCACTGTGTGTGTTGATCAATCACTGTGTGTGTTGATCAGTCACCATGTGTTGATCAGTCACTGTGTGTGTTGATCAGTTGACCAGTCTCCGTGTGTGTGTCAGTTACTGTGTGTGTTGATTCACTGTGCGTGTTGATTAGTCAGGCAGTCACTGTGTGTGTTGATCGGTCACTGTGTGTGTAGATCAGTTGACCAGTCCCTGTGTGTGTTGATCAGTTGACCAGTCCCCGTGTGTGTTGGTCAGTCACCATGTGTGTTGATCAGTCACCATGTGTGTGCATCAGTCACTGTGTGTGTTGATTTGATTCACTTTGTGTGTTGATCAGTCAGGCAGTCACCATGTGTGTTGGTCAGTCACAGTGAATGTTGATCAGTCACCATGTGTGTTAATCAGTCACTATTGTGTGTTCATCAGTCACTGTGTGTGTTGACCAGTCATGGTTTGTGTTGGTCAGTCATGGTTTGTGTTGGTCAGTCACTGTGTGGGTTAGTAGTATAGTATGTATCGGAACGGGACTATAGTTAAGTACTGTTTATTACTCAATCGACCTGCAGCCAATCAGAGGCCTCCATTTGGTCACGTGACCGGAAGTGACCTACTTAGGGGATTAGTGGTGACGTCACGTGACCTAGTTAGCCAATCAGAGGCCGCCATTTGGTCACGTGACCGGAAGTGAGGTCATATGACCTACTTATGGACCGGAAGTGACGTCATATGACCTACTTAGGGGACCGGAAGTGAGGTCATATGACCTACTTTAGGATCACGTGACCGGAAGTGACCTGATGAGTCACGTGACCGGAAGTGACGTCACATGACCTAATGGCCAACCGGAAGTGAGTGACCTGATTGAGGATCACGTGACCGGAAGTGACCTGATTGATCACGTGACCGGAAGAAGAAGAAGAAGTGACGTCACGCGACTTAATGAAGAGATGAGCGTCTTTAAGGGGTCACGCGCTTTAAAATGTGATATCTTTTTTGGAGGAGGAGGAGGAGGAGGAGGAGGAGGAGGAGGAGGAGGAGGAGGAGAAGGAGGCGAGTCTCTTATTTTTTTCGGTAAACTAATAAAAAACACTACGATATAAGTTTTTGTTTTTTTTTCATTTTTTATTGTTTTACGAGCGACTGGAAGTGACTTATTGAACTAGGTAGAAGCGTTCTTTAGAGTGTATAAAGGGGGGGGGGGGAGGGGAGGGGAGGGGAGGGAAGGGGAGGGGGGCCCCTTTAAGATGCATGGGGAGGGGGGCGCTTTTAGGATGCATGGGGCGAGTGGTGGGGGGGGAGGGGGGGAGGGGGGGAGGGGGGAGGGGGGCACTCTAGGGGGGTGGGGGGGCACTCTAAGGGGCGTTTGTCTCTTTTAAGAAAAAAAGAAAAGAAAAAGATTTCAATCGAGAGACACGCTTCTTCCTCTCGAGAGGAAGAAGGGTGTCTCTTCGTTTTTTTTTGTTTATCACGTGCTTCGATGAGGCGATCAGCTGCGACTGGAGGAAGTGACACTTTAAGAGGGCGCGCGTCTTAATTGTTATGATATTTTTTTTTTTTTTTTTTTTTTACTTACTAATAAAGAAGACGTATGAAAATAAAACACAACAATTCACATGTCCGTCGTTCTCGTTGTTTCTTGCTTGATAAAGTCAAGTAATATCGCGATGCCGAGGTCAAACTTTCCCATGTCCTCAGTCAACACTCGAAGGAGTTCAAAAGGTGTACCGCCGGCACCGTCAGCTTCATCTTGCCACATTTTCAACACTCGGAAGGCCCACTCAGCGGGACTTCCTCCGTATTCGCATTCTTCAGCGATCTTATCTAACCTCTCAGGCGACAATTTTAAATGGTCCCCCACCTCTTTCCACCTGCTACCTAGACGTCTGCCGAGGGTGCCCAAGTGCTTATGCATCGCGCGCGAGTCGGGGTTTTCGAAATCCAACCCCTGTCTGTGGAGAAGGGACATCCACTGAGCCAACAGTTCCACGCGTCTAATGCGGGTGAAGACGCGACCGAGCTCTCCCCATCTATGACGATGCAGGGTTTCACCCCACCAGACTCGGAACATCGCCGTACACAGCTCCTCCGGTGTCTTGACACTGCGCTCTACTAGAGCATCCATACGGGCGGCGGTAACTTTTAAGCTACTGCCCAACTCTCTCCAACAGCCGCTCAACTCTTTACCTAGTTGACGAAGCAAGGCGTCGCTATAGGCTAACCGCCGCTGTCCTACCTCTCTGTTCTCCCCATCGGTCTGCCTCGCGCGTCTCACGTCGTCAAGCCGCATTAACTTTTTTTCAGGTGGACAAGGCGGTGAAGGCGAGCTTGAAAGTGGAATAGCTTGAGCCATCTCGTCTCGTCTTGGCGGCGGCGGCGGCGGCGGCGGCGGTGGCGGTAGTAGACGTTACTGTGGTCAGAGGCGATATGGTTTTTTTCCAACAGAAATCAGAGCTTTTTATACAGAGGGAGTTTAATCCCATTTCCAACAGCACTCCAGCTGTGTAGCGACCTGTCCGCATGACGCTTTTTCAACCGCTCCGCTCCTTAAGAGCTTAGATGACGAGGGGTGTGTCATCGCTATCCGTGGAGACCAGCTGAAAACGGTGTTTCTTCCTCATCCATAGCCTTACCTCCTACCCCCTACCTGAGGACGTCTCCCTCCCTCTGACATTCATTGTAACAAACGTCAGAGGTCAGGTGAAAATCGGATTTTTTTCATGCACAGCCTTAGTCAGCTGTCACCCCTCCCTATTGAACTAGCCGGCCGCCGCCTGGACGGCCCGGTCTACTCACCACGGCAGGAGGTGGTGATTTTTTTTTTGTCTTACACTTAAGTCGCTCACCACATGCACACGCCTCTACTCACAGACAGACACGTTCGTCTTAGGGGGGTCCTGCTTCACGCCACACGCCTCCTGTAGTTTTTTTTGTATACACACTCTAAGCTCATCACCGTTAATCCTTTATACAGCTAACGCGCGCTGAATGGCTGAACAGGGTGGTAAGTGGCTTAGCTCATGACAGTGGATCCCTCAAAAAAAAAGAGGGGAAAGGGATCCAGCTGAAAACGTCATACCTTATGTCTTTGTGAATGGCCGCCGGTCAGTCGACGGCAGCAACCGCTTAATCCTTTATACAGCTAATGCGCGTTGAATTGCTGAACAGGGTGGTAAGCGGCTTAGCTCATGACAGTCGATCTCTCAAAAGGGGGGAAAGGGATCCAGCTGAAAACGTCATGCCTTATGTCTTTTGTTTCTCTTTGTGAACGGCCGCCGGCCAGCCGGCGGCAGCTGAACAGGGTCAGTAAGTAGCTTAGCTCTAGAAGCGAGAAGGCGTATATAAGGGGTCTGGAAACCTCCATTCACTCACTCATTCTTTTGCTGCTCTCTACAGTCACCACCATGAGCAAAAGACAACACCTAGCGCCGTCCAAGAACAAGAAGACTACGCGGAACAGCGCTCGTTTAGCGTCAGTGCCTCCTCTTGCTACTGAAAATGAGACTACCGCCGCAGCCGCTTGGTCTTATCACCCTCCCGCTGTAGCGAGCGCTCGCGGCAGTAGTAGTAGTAGTAGCAGTAGTAGTAGCAGTAGTAGTACTAGTAGTAGTAGTAGTAGTAGTAGTACTACTGGTAGTAGTCGTCGTGCTAGCGACGTTGTTACACTCGCGACGGTACACGTTGCTGCTAAGCGCGCTGCCGCTGCTACTGCCGCCCCGCCTGCTGCGGCTGCTGCTGCTGCTGCACCTGCTACCGCTGCGCCTGCTACTGCTGCGCCTGCTGAGGCTGCTGCGCCTGCTACTGTTGCGTCTGCTGCTGCTGCTGCTGCTGCTGCTGCTGCTTCTGCTGCACCTGCTGCTACCGCTACTACTACTGACGACAACGCTCCTGGCACAGCGCAGTACTGGCAACCGGGTTTTTACCTCCCCACTACTGTTGATGACTTTGATGACCTGCCGCACGTTGCACAGCCCCTCTCCTCCACCACTACATCGACCGACGCCCTCGACGCCGCTCGCGCTGAGAGTGACAGCTATTCGGACACTCAGCCCCTAAACCGAGAAGAAGAGGAGGAGGAGGAGGAGCAGCAGCAACAGGGTGAGACAGAGAACGACGCTGACGACGAGGCGTACGAACAACCCGAAGGGAAAGGGGTGGGCGGTACGTTTTTCGGCTTCCCTCTTCGACCTTTCGACCTCACTTCCTCCACTAGTAGCGTCCCGTCCGGTCCGTGGCGACTGCCCTCACCGCCACCTTACGAGGGCGGCGGCGCTTCATCTTCTACCGCTACACTCAGCACCGACGGCGTGTGGCTGCGCTGTTCCAACAACGAGGCCTCTGATACCACCAGCGCTGACGCTGCTCCTGCTATCAGTTCTGCTGCTGATTCAGCTCACGCTGATGGTGTTACTCATCCTGCGGGTGTGAAACGTTCTAAGGTGAGTTCCAGAACAACAAGGCCTAGTAAGAAGAGAAAAATACAAGAAAAAGAACGAGATGGACGAGAAGAAGCAGAGAAAACCTTCTCCCGTCTTCTCGGGTTAGAGTTCTGCTTAGACGGAGCTTTGACGCTGGAGATCTGGGAGGACGTGGCTAGACTGTCTAGGAGGCCGCGCTACACAAAAGACGGCCAGGTGAAAGAGGCGTCTCTGACCAGAAGCAAGCGAGTGCACTTCACGGCCGACGCGCTGCGCGAGCTAATAGCACGCATCGCCGATATCCGCGCAGTGGTGCGCATACGCGACACAGCGGCCGCGCAAGGAAAACCTAATCACACCCCCTGGTTCGCAGTGCTGGATGAGGAGGGCGAAGTGTACGCAGCTGTGAGCTACTACAGCGGTAAGAACCTCGTCCACGTGCGCAAGTACGAAGGTCCTGACAAAAAACCCACACAGCAGGGAGTGACGCTGTCCGCCAGAGCGCTCAAAGAGTTGGATGACAAAACAGAGAACATTCTGAAATATCTCGGCATAGATTCGGAATGAGAGACGCTCAACGCTCACGCGCGCGCGCACACACACACACACACACACACACAGCGTTTGACGTACGCTGTATGAGACAGACAGACGGATACACAGACAGCAGACAGAAAGATAAATAGATAGATAGATAGACAGATAGATTGATAGATAGATAGATAGTTAGACGGCTAAGTAGTTGGTAACTGAGTGAAAAAAAACATGACACAGTACGTATGCGAAAAGTGTTTCAAAATGTTTAAAAGACCGTACAACCACGAGAGACACGTAGAAAATTGTAGAGTAGTACCTAAGTTTTGCCCTCTATGCGGCGAAGGCGATTGCCGAAAGATCGCCTGTCGACGCGAATCTCTGGACGGAGTGACCGTCCCTCCGCGCATATGTGCTGTACAGAACGGGGAGGAAACGTTCACGGCGAATTGGCCTGCGATACAAACGGGCGTCAGGATGCACGGGACTCGCGTGAGTGTAACAAACTTCAGGCTACCAACCGGCGAGTTGAGTGACGCTGTAGATACTATGCGTCGCATTCACTTGACACAAAGATTCAGATACAAAGTGGGTTTCTCGGTAGGCTTACTCTTACAACACAGAGAAGACAAGAGCAAACTGCGCTACTTTCACGCCTCCCAGAACAACGCAACTCTCATACAACCGCTCCCTACTATAACTAATTCAGAAACTTTGGAAGAGCTCCTCTCAAAGATGGAAAACACCGTCGCTTGCGAGGAAGTACGGAAACTTTGCGACGCTGACACCAAGTGGCACGTTCTTTTTCCTACCAATTTGAACATTTGCGTTTACATGGGACCGGGGGAATTCCCCATAGGCGGTAGGATCACTCAGGCCGGTCGAGTTGGAAAGAGAAGCGGCGTGTTAGATTTTCCCAACAAGGACAACCTCTGCATCTTCCGCTGCATTTCCTTTCACTTATACAACACCAGCAAGCGCGCTTCAGATTTGTTACGTCAGTTCTGTCCCGCTGCCACACCTGAATCCTTTCCGGGTCTGAACATCCGCGACTTACCCGCGTTAGAGAACTTGTTTGACGTACAGATAGCGGTTTACACCGCGTCGCGTCAAGTGCCGGGGCGGAAGTTGAGAAGACGTGTTACTCTGATCAGACCGCCTTCCAGAACTCTGGCCGCCCGAGGTAAAGTCAACCTACACCTGACGGCGAAAGGCGGTTTGCACGTCTCTCTCGTCACGGACTTCAACGCGTACGCGGGCATATACGAATGTTGCAAGTGTAAGGCGGCGTTCACCACCGAGTTCTTGCTGAAGAGACACAGGAACCAGCTTTCCTCTTGCCGACAAGTCAAGTTGCGCTACGTAGGTGGCATCTACCAAAATTCGAGAACGATTTTCGAAGCGCTAGCAGACTTCTCCATTTTTCCCCCCAACGGACATTCCGGAATCTACCCTTACAAGATCGCCTTCGATTTCGAGGCTTTCTTCAGACCGTGCAAAGAACCGTCGACGGAACACGTGTCCCTGCTGTGGGATCACGTCCCTTTGTCGGCTAGCGTCGCATCCGACTTTCCGGGGTGGGAGGGGCCCGTCTGCTTCGTCAGAGAATCCGACGCAGATTCCGACCCCTTGTTGGACCGAGTTTTAAATCACATAAACGAGAACGCCAAAGTCATCGGGGAAGCTGTGCTAGAACTTTACCGACCGACCTTAGCGAAGTTAGATGCGGCGATAGGTGAAGCTCTCCTGCTGGAGGAGGCGACGTTCACCCCTTCTCCAGGCGGCTTCGCTGCGGCTCAGACCAGACACCCGTTAGTTCAACTGAAGAAGCGTCTTCTGAGATACATCCGGCAAGCTCCAGTCGTGGGCTTCAACTCGGGGCGTTACGACTTGAACCTGATCAAAATACGCCTTCACTCGTTCTTCGCCTCCGGAGACCGAAGAAACCAAGAATTCAGCGTCATAAAGAGAAGCAATCAATACTTGGCGGTTTACACACAGCACACGGTTTTCTTGGACGTAGTCAACTATTTGGCACCCGGTTACAACTACGCGACCTATTTGCGAGCTTTCACCAGGAACGAAGAGAAAGGTCACTTTCCTTACGAATGGATGACGTCTACCAGGAAACTGGCAAACAGAACGCTGCCACCGAGATCGGCTTTCGACAGCGAGCTGACGGGCGTCAAAATGTCCGAATCCGACTACGCCGCATGTCAGAAAGTTTGGTCCGACGAGAAGATGCAAACTATGGAAGACTACTTGATCCACTACAACAACAAAGACGTCAAACCTTTCATAGAAGCTCTGAAAAATCACGCTAAATTTTTCCAAGATCGCGGCATTGACATGTTGAAAGACGGAGTTTCTCTCGCCGGTTTGACTTTACGGTTCCTCTTCCAAAACCTAGAAGACGCGTTCACAACGTTCCCCCAGTTCGACGCCGTCCTCCACGCTCTGATCAAAGAAAATCTAGTCGGCGGTCCTTCCATCATCTTCCATAGATTTCACGAGAAGGGCACCACGCGGATAAGGGAGCACAAGTACGGCGAAGAAGCGAGACCGTGCCAACACATCCTAGGACTAGACGCTAACTCTCTGTACTTGCGCTGCATGAGCGAAGCGCACTGCACGGGCTATTACGCGGTGAGACAGCCCGAGACCGAGTTCAAGCCCGAAATTAGGCAAAGAAACTCTCACAGCGCTTTGGAGTGGTTACGCTTCGTAGAGCACGACCGCGACGTGAAACTGCGCCACGCTTTGAACGGCGGCGAGATGGTTGTAGGCTGTCGGAGAATTCGCGTGGACGGGTTTCACGCGGCCTCTAATAAGGTTTTCCAGTTTCACGGGTGTTGGTTCCACGCTCACGAGTGCATACCGTCGCACCGATATCAGTGCGCTTCACTGAGAGAGGAGAGACGCGACAGAACGACCAGAGTAAGCGCTTACTTGAAAGCGCTAGGTCACAAGCTGGTCGTCGTGTGGGAGTGCGAATGGCGAGAGATGAAGCGTCGAGATGAGCGGGTCAAGGCCTCCCAACAACGCTGGAAGGTTGACGCTTTGAAAGTGTCTCGAAACGCGATGAGCGAGAGCGACATCCTTTCCGCTGTGAAAGAGGAGAAAATGTTCGGTTTAGTTCAAGTGGACATCACTACGCCGCCTCACCTACGAGACTACTTCGAAGAAATGACCCCCGTTTTCAAGAACGCGACCGTTTCAAAATCGGACATAGGACCTCACATGTCAGACTTTGCGCAGGAAGAAAAGCTGTTGAACACGCCTCAGAGATGTCTGATAGGGAGTTACCACGGAAAAAATATTCTCTTGGGAACGCCGCTTCTCAAGTGGTATTTAGAGCACGGTTTGATAGTCACCAAAGTGCAGCTGGTGGTAGAATACCTACCTAAACGCTCCTTTGCCGGTTTCGCGGACGAAGTAACGGCGGCGCGAAGACGTGGCGACGTGAACGAGAACGAGAAAATTCTGTCAGACTGTTACAAGTTAATGGGAAACGCTACGTACGGTAAAACAATCTGCAACAAAGAAAAACACACGGCGGTGAGATACACTGACAGTCGGAAGTTCGAACTATTGGCCAATTCGTGGCGCTTCAAAAAGGCGTCCGAGTTGAGTTCCGATCTGTTTGAAGTCGAACTACAACCGAAAACAGTCAACAACAACCTCCCTATTCAAATAGGGTTCATGGTATACCAGTACGCGAAGTTGAAAATGTTAGAGTTCACATACGACTTCTTGGATAGATTCGTCGATCGGCGCGATTATGCCCTTTGTCAAATGGACACCGACAGTCTTTACATGGCTCTCAGCGGTGACACGTTGGATGACCTAGTCAAACCTCGCCTGAGAGAGACGTACTTCAGAGAGAAACGAAAGTGGCTTCCGACAGCGGTGTGCGACGATCACTTAGAGCTTTTCGTAAAGACAAAAACGGAAAGAGTGCGAGAATGGTGTCCGCCGCCCGGCGGATGTTGTGAGAGACGGTACCTTCACGATCTGAGAACTTCGGGGCTTATGAAAGCGGAGTGGGAAGGTGACGGGATCCTAAGTCTCAACCCTAAGACTTACATTTGCTACGATCGAGTCAGCGACACCGGTGAAAGAAAATCCAAAAAATGGAGTGCAAAAGGCGTACAGAAGAAACAAAACCCTCAGGAACCAGACGACTTCTTGGATGTTCTTCGCCAACGAAAAACTCTCATTGCTGTAAATAGAAACTTCAAAGTGGTGCGAAACAAAATGGTCACCTACACCATAGAGAAAGACGGCGTGCGCTACTTGTATTATAAGCGTCGCGTGCATTCTGACGGTGTGACAACGAGTCCTTTAGAGATATGAAAAAAAAAAAAAATAAGCGTGTGCATCTTTTCAAAAATAGAGTGTTTATCAAGATTGAAAAAAAAATAAATAAAAAAAATAAAATAAAATATTGTTGTGTTTTTATTTTCATACGTCTTCTTTTACTAGTAAGTCGCGCAGTCTCTTAAAGCGTCACTCATGTGACGACGTCGCTTCCAGTCACGTGATCCTAAAGACCCTCACTTCCTAAACAAAAAACTTCTTCTTCCGCTCACGTGATCAATCAAGTCACTTCCGGTCACGTGATCCTCAATGAGGTCACTCACTTCCGGTTGGCCATTAGGTCATGTGACGTCACTTCCGCTCACGTGACTCATCAGGTCACTTCCGGTCACGTGATCCTAAATTAAGTCATATGACGTCACTTCCGGTCCCCTAAGTAGGTCAGTAGGTTACCCAGAATGCACCACTAATCCCCTAAGTAGGTCACTTCCGGTCACGTGACCAAATGGTGGCCTCTGATTGGCTGCAGGGTTACCCAGAATGCACCACTAATCCCCTAAGTAGGTCACTTCCGGTCACGTGACCAAATGGAGGCCTCTGATTGGCTGCATGTCGATTGAGTAATAAACAGTACTTAACTATAGTCCCGTTCCGATACATACTATACTACTTGGGTTGACCAGTCACTGTGTGGGTTGACCAGTCACCATGTCTGTTGTTCAGTCACTGTGTGTGTTGATCAGTCACAGTGAATGTTGATCAGTCACCATGTGTGTTGATCAGTCACCATGTGTGTTGATCAGTCACTATTGTGTGTTGATCAGTCACTATTGTGTGTTGATTAGTCACTGTGTGTGTAGACCAGTCTGTCACCATGTCTGTTGGTCAGTCACTGTGTATTCAGTAACAGTATATGATGATCAATCACTGTGTGTGTTGATCAGTCGCTTTGTGTGTTTATCAGTCACTGTGTGTGTTCATCAGTCACTATTTCTACAAAAAATAACAAAATATCAGGTGCCCACCTGCCCACTTTTACCATCCTCGCCTCCTCTATTGCTTTATCAATACTATTCTATGTTTATTTTGCTTCAGGTTGAGGAGAATTATTGAATCAATAGTTGTTAAAGTATAAGTGTTGAATCAAAAGTTGTCAAATCATGAGTTGTCGAATCATAAGTTGCTGAATCATGAGTTGTCGAATGGCTCAAATGTGATTACACTTTACAGACTAGTAAGACACATGTGTTAAGGGTAGTTTTGATCCAGGGATATGTTCTGCTCTCAGAATTGACAAATAATTCATTGTTAACGAGGACACCGACGTTTTTGGCACCATCCCGGCAATCTCATCCGTGTGTGTGTGTGTAGGTGGTAGTACCCTCCATTTTCTTCAAATATCTTCAAAATAAGAAACAATGTGTTATAACACTATTAACAGCCAATAAAGCATACCAACGCCTATTTCTGATGGTATTTTATTTATCTCTGTAAGTAAGTGTCTAGTCTGACTTATCAAAATCCATTTTGGCAACTATAAGAAAAAGCTAGAAAAGAAATACCATAAAATCTCGCGTATAAGCTGCAACTATAGTACGCGAGTCAGTTCGGATGTGCGGCTTAAAGGAGCAGCCCAGAGTCAGGGTGCGGCTTATATGCAAGTTTTTGCTACTATAGTACAGTATGAAAGCCACCATAGTTAGGGAGTGGTCATTTTTCAACAACAGGGGGGGTTGTTGGATTTGGGGGGGGACTAAAAAAATTTGGACCCCTTGAAGGGGGGGACCAAAAAAATTTGGACCCCTCTTGAGGGGGGGACCAAAAAAATTGCACCCCTTTTTAACGAAAAAGCCTGCGCGTTACTATAGCTCAAAGGGGTCGGCCGCGCTCAATTTCAACTTGCCTGAGGGGAGGACCAAAAAAATTTCGACCCCTCCCACGGGGGGGACCAAAAAAATTTCGACCCGCTCACGCGAAAATCCACCGCCCCCTCTGTTGTTAAAAAATGACCACTCCCTTAGATCACCAGTGCGCCTTATAGGATTGGCCCAAAGTCGTGTTTTTTTTCAAATTGAGAAGTAAGCTTTTCAAATCGAAAATCTAGTCGTTCAAAAAAAACAACTTTAAAAAAAACACGTTGTACACTTACTATTTTACAACTTTTACTGCAAAGGCTAAATTCATTTCAGTGCTTCATACTTTTGTATTTCATTCAATGTAGTTGAAAGAATGTTTCAATGGAAGCAGACCTTGTGGGGAAATTGAATCAGGGGGGTGGTCTAATTCACTATTTTGGGACGTTTCATCTTCGAGGGGGTAGGGGTTAATTAACCCCTTCCCCTGCCTACAATAATCAAATATCGCTCAGGTGTGAAGACCATGGGCACGTCTACACACTGTACCTGCGGGGCTGGCAGATGGCGGGTGTACAACAACTATCTGTGTCATAACCGCTATCTGTGTCAAACACATATAGAGGTTCACCATCCAACCGCTATCTGTGTCAAAAAAACGCTATCTGTGTCAAAATATGTGTATCAACTAGGTGTTATCTGTGTCAAGCATATCTGGTATTTCCCTTAACACTAAGTGTGTCAAAATTGGGTTGGTAGTGACTTTGTGGCACATTTGTTTTTTAGATGTGTGGGGAGTTTGGTACAGATGCCTTAGGACTTAGGTTTAGGACTGTAAAAAGTAGTTTTGAAGTTATTTTTTATTTTGAAAATCATGAAAAATAAAATTTTGTAAAAATGGCCAATTTGCCAAGAAAAACATAAAAATTGGAAAAAAATGTCCATTTTCAGGGAAATGGCCAAATTCACTTGGAAAATTGAAAATGATTTGAAAAATTCTCTTTTCTAAAAATGACTAACTTGGCGAGAAAAATGTAAAACTTTTTCCTGCAAATGACCAATTTGGTAAGAAAAGGAAATAAATCATCAAGAAGTAGACTTTCCTGAAAATGGCCAAATTGGCGAGGAAAGCATAAAAGAAATCGTAAAAAGTACACTTTCTTGAAAATGGCCAATTTGGTGAGAAAAGGGTGGACAATCGAGAAAAAGTCAATTTTCATGAAAACAGCTGATTTCTCTTTGACACAGATAGCGGTTGCTGTATCAACCACTATCAAAACTGCTATCTGTATCAATCACATCATTGGGTAGGGTAGGGTATCCTAGCAATGCAGGAAAGGTCAAAATTAATAAGGTCAATATATAATCAGAGCACATAATATGTAGGTCAATTGGAGGGCAGGACATTAGGGTAGACTTATATAACATGGCATAGTATTTCCTTTGATACATTTTATAGCATGATGCTTGAATGCAGCACTTGTGAGTTACTTGCTAGGGATGTATTTATGGTATAAAGGGTATGACATGTTCAATATACCTTATTGTTAGTATGATAGTTTTGACACATATAGCTGTTGGATGTCCCTATGCAGAATGATACAGAAGTTACTACAGATAGCGTTGGTTACCACAGATAGCTGTTGGATCGGTACTACAGATAGCGTTTTTTTTACACAGATAGCGGTTGGATGGTGAACCTCTATATGTGTTTGACACAGATAGCGGTTATGACACAGATAGTTGTTGTACAGCGGGTGCGTGTACACCACCCCTAGCCTCCACTGTATGGGAACTCATAGGCCACCTTTAATGCACACCTCTGACTCATCCCGCTGTTATGGCAGGCCGTGCATACACGAAGGGTCAGGGGAAGAAAACTCCCAAGCATCGGTGGTCGCAGTCCCCGCACTTCCATGTGAGAAAAGACACCATCTACGTTCAGAAAATGCAAAGAAAAGAAAAAAAAGTGGTCTTATTTCAGCCTGAATTTGCAGTTATAATCTGCATTTCCTAAATAATTAAAGGGGATATTTTACAAATTGATTTTGGAAAAGGGATATATATTAGAAAGGCTAAACGTGGATGGTGCCAGCTTTCCATATGAAGTGCGGGGACCCGGCCGGTAGTCTAAAACTGCAACACAAGAGATACATATTATGTATGTATACCAAGTATCCTCAAAGTTACTTTTTTTTTCAATCAACAGATGAAGTTGGGGAGGTATAGGGGGTATTTTCGATATCGACGTTTTCAGTGTTTGACACTACAGTAATTGTTCAAATCTAACTGGTTGTTCCCCCATGAGAACAACTATTTTGTACATTTTGAACATCGATTGCATAGGTATAAAGATTCTGTGTGGCCCATCAGTCATCAGCTTCACATCTATTCCGAACTTCATATTTCGGGAAGGGGGAGGGGGGACTGCCTCGCCTGCTCCCTTCCCCCAGGTATATAATTAAGTAGGCATAACGGCGCGCCATAGGACAGCGCCCAGCGTGTGGCCCAGCGCCGAATCAGGAGTGGCCGCGCCAAATCCAAACTGAGCAGACGATACGCCGGCACGGCAGCAGTCCCTCCTCCACCCCGTGGTCCCTACAGACACAACACTGGGAGCAGCAGACGACATAGCACCCTCCTCCACCCCTACTGCAGGCTGACCGTTGGAGGTATACCACACACTCCGGATTTACCCTACTCCATGGGATCAACGAGCCCCATATAGTGAGGTTAGTATCATTATTGTATACATAATGTAGGTATATATTGGGACCTGAATCATAAATAAGTGATTCATGTATATGGAGTGGATTCAGAGGCTGTAGACACTGACAAGGCCAGGTGACCTGCGGCGTCCACAGCTGTGGTAACCGTCTCTGCCTCTGACATGTGTGCCTACCTGTACATACACTACACAATGTATGTCAAGGAGTCTGGATGGATGTGGGGGATTTGTCAGCTGTTAGATACATATCTCTGCCATCAACAGAGCATCAATGGATGTGGAGGTTAGACTGATATATATAATAGAGATTTGCCAAGTATAGACTTTATTTATGTATATTTATATTATATGTATACTATTAAAGTAAACCTCTAATACTTTAAAGGCTATGCACTTGTCAATAGCCATGCTGTGTCATCATATATCTCTGTGGCAGATATAATATATTAAAGGAAACATAGGCACTAATTTTAATAAACACATAGAAAAATCACATGCAAATTATATTTTCGTTCTGTGAACTAATATACTAACCATACTAGAATCAATTATTCTTTGCTAAAATATGGGCATACTTATAGTGAAAAAGATGGTTGTACCCCCATGGAAACATGATATGAGTAAACATGTACCAATATAGTTATGTGTAATTCATTCATAGTCATGCTGCATGTGGTTGCCTAAAATCTTAGAAGAGAAAACAGACTTAACAGTAACCTAGGGTCACCCAGGGGGTGGCATTAGTGGATATAATTATATAAGTGGTATAATATAGCAAGACCTCCTGTACTGTCTCACAGTACATGCTCCTTTGATGTAAGATAGTTACCTGGAACGCAGTTGGCACCAACTGTCATCGGCCAACCGGAGATGGCACCAAGACGGTGTCCTCAGTGATACTCTGCCAGAGGCCCACCCATAAAACGCTATGAGGCATTATGCTGGAGATATAGATGCCAACCAGTTTTGGAACAGAACATGGTGTGCTGTCAGGCCAGGATGTCAGGCCTAGACAGGGAGAAAATGATGGTACAGATTAATTACTAGATTTTGATACTATGCCTATACTCAACATATGGGAATTAAACGTTATACAGCCATTACAGGCATACGTCCCAACACACACCTAGCCTATAGACATCCAGACAGCCCGTGACAACCCATTGAGAAACATTCTAAGGCATGTGGACACCTCTATAGTCGTGTGAACTGTCTGTACAAACTGTCCATCCAACTGTTAGTCGTGTTACCTAACCAGGGTGTGATCCACCTGGTGAATCAAAGAGCCCACCTGTGGCTGGAGTCTCAGGTGCACCTATCTCTGATGTTTACCTGGACAAAGCCTTACAGGGGGACAAGAGGCCAGGTGGGCACGTATCAAATGAGATAAAGACGTGTAAATACCGGATACAGGTATCTCGTTGTAACAAGTTGTTGTTGTCGGCCCTCAGATAGAGATTTTAAGAGATTAGCCAAAGTGGCCCCCAGTAATTGAGCTTTGTTATGGAGATTAGTAAGTATATGCCTATAAAAGGTTAATGCATGGGGTATATCACTGGTTAATATAAGGCCGTCCTTGAACTTAGGCTGAAGTACCAATTTTAACTTAAAAGTATAGCTTGCCTCTTTGATATAAGCTGTGGTTTTCAAACAGCCGATGGTAGCTCTTGAAACACAAAGTAAAAGTTAGTTGATGCAATGATTGCATTCCCTTTGCTAATTTTTGTGTTTCCTTGCACGAATTAACAGACTTTGAAGATACTAACAAAATGGGTAAATAGTAAGAACACCGATATGTTAGTGGAGGGGTTAGTCCGACTTGCCCCCAGAATATAAATGATACCAGTAGATACAGGGGCGCAGATAGCTGTGATGTCAACAGTTCAGTAGTACCAGAAGCAATGGCTACCGCAGTTGCATCTCTGTGCCTAGCATATATCATCGGGAAAAAAAAACAAGTTTAATCATAATTATGGAACCTGCCGGGCATTATATGTATATAGGCCAACGGTGGAAATTCAGGCGTAATACTAGACAGTCTAGTGACTTGGAGTTAAAAATCTATGGCATTGTGTATTGTACATGTTATGTGTATTGCAAACAGGGGTGAGTATATTTAGAATGTGAATTTCCTAGACCTCCACTATATTAATGAATCACAACAGAACTCAACAATGATAGCTCACAATACATAAAACAACACAAATTATTAAACACCTGACAACCCCCCCCCCTATTTTACTATAAACAATGCTGTCAGAGGGGGGTCTTCTTTTTGTCTATAGGTCTAGTCCCAGAAACGTATATTCTGGCGCCACGAACGGCAGGATTTGTATGGGAATTTGAAGATTAAGTTGGACTGCATCTGCTGGAGGCTGGGCTTAGGGACTAGGGTACTGGAGGTGGGATGTGCAGCAGACCGTGACACCACTTGTTGCATGGTTGACACCAGGTGTTAGAACCCTGGTTCTGACACCTCCCCATCAACACCCTGTGTTCAGGGTATTGGATACCTGTATTGTTCCACCAGCCTCCCGCAAGGTGACAGGGTGCAAACCCCCATACAGTCTTTGGATTGTCAATCGGTAAGATGTACATTCACGTCATTCATTGCCATGCCCATGGGTGCCAGGACCTGTCGGTTAATCGAAAATGTCATGAGCTGCAATTTGGTTATTTCATACAAGCCGTGCACTGTTACTATAGACTGTATTACATCCATTTTATTGTTATTTTTAACAACAATAGGCGGGTGGGCGGGTTGTTTTGGCCTGTTAACATATGACCACTCTTGTAGTTTAAGAAAAGTATGAATAAGGGAGTGCTCATTTTTTAACAACAGGGGGGGGGGTGGTGGATTTGGGGGGGGGGGTAAAAAATTTGGACCCCTCGACCGGGGGAGGGTAAAAAATTTAGACCCCTCTGGGGGGGGGGTGAAAAAAATTCAACCTGTTTTGAGGGAAAAAGCCCGCGCGTTACTATGCTACAAAGGGGCGCGAATGCGCCCGATTTTCGGCCTGCCGGGGGGGGGGGTAAAAAATTTCGACCCCTCTAGCGGGGGGGGTGAAAAAATTTCGCGCGCTTCGCGCGAAATCTCACCACCCCCCCTGTTGTTAAAAAATGAGCACTCCCTCAGCATTATATCATATATATGAAGTACAGTACAATGGAATCAACAAAGAATATACACAAGCCGAATTGTAAAAAAGAGGCCCACCCAGCTGTGGATTAACAGCTATTACTCTTAGAGCATGGATTATAGATCTCTATGTTTTGTTTATACAATCATGAAGAAAGCTAACTCGTGTAGTTTTAAAAGAGGGGTTTCCATGAAGTTTGTGTGCCCACTGCCTCCGGTGCACGTTAGCATTGTTGTGCATGCATTCATGCCGCACTTTGAAGTTGGCGCCCACACCAGTGAGGACCCACCCACCAATGACGACGCAGGTGGGGTTATCCCAGGGTCACGGACCGTTTGCTTATTTCTGCGGGCACTCACCCGCGACTTTAAGTTTAGGCCCACCTAATACATGGATGTCATGAAATCGTCTCTTGTGTGGTTTTGTATAGACCTATTCCTTCATAGTGTTAGTATAAGATATAAGATATCTAAGATTTGGAATATAACTTGTAATAGTTGCACTGAATTGCATACAAATGTTTTCTAACGATATTTGTGTGAAAACGGAAAAAGGACTATACTAGTCCCTACCTTGCACAACCACTGAATGCCTTGTTGACTCTAACGATATTTGTGAGGTGACCCCCAGGGACCAATACCACACGGATCTGCATGCTTTTGGGAGGCATATTTGTATATGACAATACATATACATGCAATGTCTTAAAGAATATCATACTGAATGATCTCAGTAATAATAATAAATTATGCCTAATGGTGATTTAATCCCATCCTAGATTGCCCAGTTTCAGTACCATGCTTTACGGGTCCTCAAACATCATATCACAGGTGAATCCTAAACCAAGTGCAGTCTTGCGTTATAAACTGTATTTACTTTTATATATTTCAGACTCCCTCCTGTGTTCCAGTTGACAGGCCGTCGTTGCCATGACGACGCTAGGACATCCTGCCCTTAGAGGGGGCAGTTTGGAGAGGACATCCCTCTTCTCCAGCCTGACCCACAGTACCCCGGCCAGGTGAGGCGCGCCTTTATTATACACCTGAATGGTAAAAGAGGTTAACCTGCAGGCACATAGAGCACCCTGTTAAGTAAAGCAGTGAGTTCTAGTAGGGGAGGGGTAGACCGACATGACTTATAGACCTTTATGTATGTCACTGTCAGTGAAGAATTATAAGAAGCATGCCCGTTCACCATAATAATGGCTGATGACCAAAATCCAAAAGTAAGACCCCGTTCCATATGATGAGGCCGTTTTCTTCTGATAACTTGGATTACAGATCCGCCGATGGGGATTTTGGCATTTTGCAAAAAGAAACAAAAAACATGGCCTTTCAATTTGGGGATATTTCTCAATTTATCTTCAATTGAAAGCCCAAAGGAGCTTTTTTTTTTTTTTTAATTTGCCCCTGACCCCTGAGAAATCTTGGCACCCAACTTCCCCTGTAAATAATTTATTTTTGCCCCCATCTCCATGGCACAGCGATACACCGGAAATAAGACCCTATACCGCATTATATATCCTAAACCGGAAGTAAGAACCTATACCATAGCGCTAGAATGAAATTACATTTAAAACCACACCTTTCTCTTATTCCCCTCATTATAATAAGGTTACTGTAATCCATTTTCTTTACCCCCAGATCTGTACAGCTGTCGCACAACCCGTCGGTGCACGTGTACCACGCACTGAAGATGACCATAGAACACAGCACGCCCACCTGGCTGCGGGAGTTCCTCGAGCTGGACGGGCTCGGCTCCTTGGTGGAGGCCATAGAGCAGCTCAGCTCGTCACGCTTCACTGGTTTCTCAGACGCCGTATTGTTATTGGACTGTATAGGGTGTGTGCGCAGTGTGCTCAATACCAGCCTGGGGATGACGTACTTCCTGAATAGTGACATCTACACCAGGAAACTCGTCAAAGGTACGAAATGTTGCCTTTTCATATTCCAATTTCGGTCTTTTCTATTGTTAAAATAGTTCTTTCCCCATATGCCCATCATATTCATTTCAGGTTGTCGAAGCTCTAGATGGCATCATACATGTAATAATATTGACGAGAAAATGACCCTCTTTCGCGGTCTATCTCCCGGGAGCTTAATTATATTCTCATGGGAGCGTTTACAAATTACAACACCCATTTGGGATCTCTATCTAACCCCCTATGTCTTTGTCACTACATTTCAATGGCACGGGTCATAGTACATTTGTATCTCACTGAAGCAAAAGACCCCCCTCCCTTTCAACTTACTATATATAGCCGGTGACATCATTTATGAATGTCCTAAAACACATTGTTGCTTTTAGGCACCAGGCAGGTGCCCATGCAAATCATTGACCCAGAACTTATGCATCCATTAGTATCCTTGTTCGAAGTAGCCCCAGGGTGAACATTGCCCAGGGGCTATTGTTTCTTTATCATTATTAAACATTTCAGGCAATACATATTATTAGAGCTTTACACGATATATATACATGTACACATATACATAACATAAACGTGGACTAATGCTCACGCTTTCTTAAAAATGTAGTATTTGAATTTGAAATGTGCCCTTTTCTGATAGAGTTATTTTCCGGTCGTTACACCAATGCCTACACGTGGTACCGATTTCCCCCCATCGGTGCAGTTTTACGACTCCAGGTGGGCCCCTTACACGCGCCCATACACACCCGGTGGCGGTTTACCTGTCAATGACTCATACCAGTCTGACATGACCATATACAGGAAATCGCATATGGAAAACTTACTCAGAGAAAAAAAAGTTTTTTTTTTCCTTTAAAGAAAAAAGGATAACAATAGCTCAACTAAGCCACCAAACTACCTGAAAGTAGTAAACGCATGGCAAACACTGGTGTGTTTGTTTGTGCCCGCCAAACGCCATGTAGGCCAACTGTCCTTCCAAAAAGTAGGGGACGGCCTTGAGACGTGTAGATCTATGACTCTGAAAGCCCCCCTTTGTGTAATCCCTACACACCATGGCAGGTCAACCACTCATGGCAGATCTTCCTGGTACTACTCGAGTTTAATAACTTTCCCTATCTGTAATACTCTCTCCTACCCGGTTCAGCCAGTGTGAAGGGGGTAGTTTTGAAGTAAACGGTTAATATATTCAATCAAAGTCATCTAAACTTCCTATATACTTTGTATAGGTATTAGCAAATTTAAAAATAGAAACGTTACAATCAGTCACATGATACAATTTAATGTATACATGATGTATTAAAACAGAAGTATATATGATGGTATAGTAAGTATGTTCCTAGAAATGTGCCGTCAACTTGCGCCAATCAAAGGCAAACCATATCAAAATTGGAGTACATGTCTGCCACCATGTATTGGATGGGTGAATTGGGCTTTTAAATTAATTATCTTTGATCCTAGAAAACAACCCATTTAACATACCAAGATCTCAACTGACGCTTACCCGGATTGTAGTAGCATTACATTTACCGCGGGGGTGGTGATTGAACAGAAGTCAGGGGTATGATTAGGGAGAGGATGAGGGTACACTTCAACTGCGGCTTTATTACTTTTCTTTAGGTGTGGGTTTTAAAATAACGCGTAAAGAGCAATGTCCACTATTTCCTCTATCGTCATAATGCCTGTCTGCAGCCCTGATGAGTAACTCACTGGGATGGCATTTGTGCATCATGCTGACCCTTAGGAATCGCATTCCAGAAAGGTCTGCATGATGCATGAATGCAGTGCTATCGGCTAGTATAGACTTGCCAGGGCAGCAGACATACATCAAATGGCATACACCCTCAGAAAGGTGAGAGTCATTGTCGCTAAAACTACCCTCACCTGAGAGTCAGGCAGCGACAGTGACTCTCACTTTTCTGTGTGTGTAGTGCATTAATGTACTGTGCGGTACTTTAAGGGATAAGTGCATACCTTTGGTGCTCTATGGATTAGCTGATGATGGGTTGGAGAGGTCACAATGGGGTTTAACCCGGGAGTTTAACCGATATAGTACACAAACAGAAGGGTATTGCGTGGGCTTCTCAGCTGGTTCTGATGACTGACAACCATTGGCATTTTAACTCTGTTGGGATGGCTATACATCATTGGCATTTTAATCCCTTTGGTTTAAGTTCGTATATCCCCACTGGCCAGTAGTACTTTTGTCCCTGCATTATACTGCTTCACCACATCCGTTTCCAAATTCTACCACTCTGCCACAGCACACTAGATGGTTTATAGAGAACAATAAATCAGACAACATTAGCATATTGTTTCTCCCAAAGAGTACGTTCCAGACCTTACTAATCCGACTTATGATTCAGCCTATGACCATTATGATAACGCTATTATACTCTAACATGGGCATTCCACCTAAATGTCGATAGGAAGCCTTTGGGTGGTCCCCACAAGGCTAAAGAGCCGTTACACTGTGTGGTTCATGCTTGTTTACAAACCTGTCCAGCCCCTCATGCCCCGTTAGGCTCATTACAGCAGGCAGTCTGACAGGAGGGTGACCCCCACTGTAACGGTCTAGGGACTGTTGGCACATGAGTCTACCATGTCTGTCTTTTACCTGCTGGCTGATCCCCAGCCCCTGCACCGACACCACAAGTACCTGGGACACATGGGACACCTGGCAGAGGTGTAGCATGTAGAGGGAAGGAGGAGGAGGGAGGGAATGAGAGTATAAGAGAAGTCCCGAGGGAATGGGATGAGGATCAAAGGCGATTGTGTTTCTGAAAGCAATGACCCTATACCGATTGGTGGAGGGAAAGGGGAGAGAGGAAGGGCGGAAGGGGCGGGTGGGGATGGGTCGGAAAGGAATGCGTATGGGGCTAATGAATGGGCAGAGTATGATACGTGCACTCGAAATGAAAAGTCATATGTAATATCATTAATGCATTATCAGAGACTTAGGCAAGGCAAGTATTCAAGCCGGTATGGAGCACGGGGGAAATACGTCTTGTGTCTTGGTGAGGTCGTGTACGTGGTGTGCCAGACTCCATAGTGTACATGTACATAACGGTGTTAGTGCCTGGGTGTGAAGCCCCACTGCTGACACGCTAACCTGCATTTGATGTTTATGACGGTGGACAAGGTTTCAGCGGTGGATCCAGAAAAATGCCAAAAATGGCAGGCCAACTCCCCGGGAGGTTATCTGTTGCCGCAGGATGCTCTACATAAACATGTACCATGCATGTTCCCCGCCATGCACAAACCATGAACACACATATTATAACTAATTCGCCTTTGTCCGTTAAAAAAACCAAGATTTATCCGGGAATACTAGTAAATTAGTTACAGGTGGCACGGCTAGCGTAGCGTACCAAGATGACATCCAATATTCATGGTACTACCATAGTACGAAAATACAGCCAATCTTTATTGCATCGGGACGTTATGCCACAATGACAATAATACTGATACTACTAATGTACCCATGTTGACCCATGTCAAGCAGCCACTATCTGGTCAGCTGTTTATATGATAATCATAAAGTGGGACTAGAGTGACTACTCTCATATCCCCGTCCTCTGTGAGATAGTGTATAGATCCTGCTCCAGGGTCACACTCACAGGACAGGACACAGATCCCGGCTCAGGTCCTTGGTGATAGGACATGGGGAGTTTGAAGCATGGCCGAGAGGTTGGGAGGTTGTATACAGGATAGCGTCCAGTGGTCAATCCTCTTATCTCTGTCATCAGGCGATCTGTCTATACAGGCTGAGGGCTCCCTGAAGCATGTCCTATCTCTTTACATGGCATCTAGACTTATTAAACCGACTGGTCAGAAGATGCGGCTGTTTTGTGTAGTCTAAATATAATCAAGGAGTTCGAGAAATAATGTAATTCATCATAGTATATATATATATTCTATTTACAGGATAAAGTAGCCATAACACCATAATTATAGAGGGCAGTCAGATTTAATATGTTATTTTCGCAGACACATTATTGATGATTAAATTTGGAATAAACTTAGATGATCATGTGTCCCTGTATATTATGAAAACATTATTGCTATATGATAATCTAAATAATGTCAAACCTTATAATCATACGGAAGGCAAATCAATAAGTAACTGTCACCACACTACAATATTGGCAGGCTACTCTGGAATAAAAAGCACCATGATTTATTAATGACCCGTTACATGTCAGCACTACAATACAACACTCGCTAGACCCACCCACCAGCACCCAACCCAAAAGGACCGTTATGTGACAGAACCCCGGCCGTGAGAACCGGCGAGTGAGGACACCAACAGCTCCCCACCACCACATTCCTCACTCCCGGCATCTGGTGCCATGCCTCTATCACACGCCGTTTGCGACATTAATGACTCAATATGAGGAAGGAGTGGAGATGCATGGACTGCTCTACATACCTATATAGCTACTGCCTTACCCCTCTTATTTATACTTATTATTATGGGCCGACCTTGGTTTGTCAGAGAGATTTCTTTTTGCATTATGACATATTTGACATGGTAGTTCATGGCCCTTATGATAATGTCTTACATGAAAAGTATTGTTGATATCAGTTTATCAAAAGACAGAAAGATGCCCTTAAAAGTGTTACCACAAATATAATTAAACATTCCACACGCTACTGAATTGGGTATCATCACAATACTATAGGTGCTCAAAGACTTGCCATATGACTTGCCCCCTTTTGCGCCGGCAGATGCCATATTCCACTTCCGCATGAGCACCGGCTTGACATTCATCCTGTGTTTGTGTACATAATATGTCATGGCCTTGTGGTTTCCTCCCTTTTAAACAGTACTAGAATCTAATTAGGCATGCCATGTTCGTATATATACAAGACCGGCTCTCATTCAAATCCCGGCGCTTAAACGCTACGGGACGATCCATCGTGGTTGCATGATTCAATAATATTTGATATGTGGTACATGTATGAGAAGAATAGGAAATCTAGTTTTATAGATATCCTGCCGTGGCATTATGCCCATATTAAACAAACACACACCGACATACCCTGACAACACGCAGACTGTTTATTTGGTGTAGAAATAAATAAGCTCCACATGGGGACCGAATTTAGCACTATAGTAACTTGATATCTTTATTACCACACGGCCCCTAAAAGCAGTGCTATCGGCACTAATACAAAACTCAATTTAAAAAAACACACACACCTCCTTCAACATTTGATTTGACCGTCTTTGCATATACGTTTAGATCAAGAATCAGTTAAATCACCTGCTGAGACATTTTGTAATTCAATTATCTTCTATTTTAGTATTTTCGTCAACATTTCTCCTAAACATATGCACCAAGAGCAGATACAGCGGCCTGTTAGGGCTGGATATTGATTTAAAGCTTCATTGTCTCCATGATACTTCAACGCAGCGTAGGCGAGTAACTCACCGGTACTGCATTTGTGCATGACTGCATCATGCCAACATATTGGGATTTGCCATGATGCATGCATGCAGCACTGGTTACTCGCCAGGACTGCATCAATGCATCATGAAATAAAAGGGTCATAATGCTGCCCGTAAAGGGTTAATAGTTAATAGTGAGTGTGCGTGTGTGTGTGTGTCGGGGTAAGGGGAGGGGGTGTCTGGTGGTGACGAGCGGCGTCTGGGGACGGGCAGCTTAGATCTCACATGGCACAGTAACGACCCCATGTGGCAGTTTTAACGACCACCACAAACCGTCAGGATTCCTGAGGACGTCCATTCTACCCTCTAGACCTGCCCGGGGTAGACCTGCTACATGTATTTGTTATTTTCCCCAAAACAGTTTGTTGAAAATGATTATAATTATGTACAGTCATGCCATCTGTTGAGTTAAACGTACGTAGAAACCCAATGCATATGTGCCAATAACATATATACATAAATTATCATATTTCTATTCAATGATACTGAAAACAGCGATATTTTTAGCGAGCTCTTTAATGCTGGCTCTCTCTCTCTGACGCCTGATGAATTCAAAATGAAAACCAAGAATGTAACTATTTGGTCCTTGGACCAGATGATGGTGTGAGGTCCGGGTAGTATCGTAACTAAATGGTTATCTCTGAAGTAGGGACGTAGTGGGCACCACTCTGTGGTATTTGTATGCCGGTTTGTATGTCAACTGAAGGGAATATACGGTGGCCCAAGAGGGTCAAAATGGAATTTGGAAAACGAAAACGAAATTTGGAAAAAAATCCAACTTCCACAGATAAAGTTAGAGTTGAAATGCAAAATCAAATGTCAAAAGTGATTTTCATTTCTGAAATGGGTGCAGTCAGTCTGTCATCTCAGAGAAAAGCATGTGACAGGTATCTTTTAGCATTGGGCAAAGTCTCCTCTGTTCCCCTGTATCAATGATACAGGGATGTATTGGGTTCATTAGGTTGTGAGTTTGCCACAATAAATGGAATATGCTAATCTAAGGCAGTGTATGAACTGGTTTGTATTATATTAACCAATTTCCTACCATGCATTATCAATGTGATAAACAGAACAACTCTGTAAAGCAACTTTTCATCTGGGGGACAAGATGGCTGCCATGGGAGTGTGACCAACGAAGTACATAGTAGTTACACCAGGCAGCTCGTGTTGGTGGTCCATGGTGGGGGGGGGGGGGGGGTAGCTGATACTCAAACCTAGACTTGCGATGGTCAGTTTAAAAATTGGTTACACATGTACATGTGGAATAGCGTTTGTACCAGACTAGTATTATACATATGATGCTCATTGAGAGCATTACAGTGAACATTAATGTAATCCAATTTTAGATTAGAGCAGTTCCTAAGAAAACCACATGCACGCTCTTGGTGAGAATGCTGCCTACGGTAGATACAAATCCTTCCATTAAAATGAAATGAAGTTAATAATGTGCAATTTTAATCCAAAAGTTGTTAACAAACGACACTCTCATTACCCCCCCCCCCCCGTTTTTTAGATCCTGGAACCATTTTTGCAGGAAGGATCTTCTGCATTGGAAGTAGTCCTGGGGTAATAGCAAACCCAAGGTCTTGAAAAGCAGAGGGGCAGAGATATAAAAACATTTAAATGGCATTTTTCTCAATGCTAACCATCAATGAATATAACACCTGATGTAGTAGGCCCTACACAGCCATTGGGTGACCACTGCAAGTCTACAGTGGAAAGATCCACAGCCACCACAACGTCTGCGGCGGATGATTGACCTAGTTAGGACGAGTTGACATCCTTCACATTGTTAGTGCTATTTCTGTAATATTACATAACACCAGATGCCTGTGGCTCTGTTTACAGAGACCCAAGTTTGACAAGCCGTTTTTGTCCAGCAGCAGAAAGTTGCCAAAATTAAGGGGCTCAGTTCACAAAGTCACTTTTATGTTATAGCCAAAAAAATTCCAAAAAGTCGCCAGGTCGTTCATATTATTATGCCAGGTCGCCTGGGAAACAGCACAGGTCGCCAGGTCGATTTTGACCCATCTCACATTGTTCTGTGTGAGGGGGGAGCACTTTCACATTCAGTGATAGACCTACTATGTGCGTGCATATATCACCCTGGATCTGGATAAATTCTACAAAAACACCCCCCTTTTGGCGTGATAACCCCCGAAAATGGTTGGAAATCATGTCCCTTTTAGTAGCATGCCATCCGAATTTTGCAAAGATTAGACCCCTTTTGGCGGGTAACCCGTCTAATTGTGCAAAAATGTGACCTTTTAGCGGGATACCCCCTAAATTGAAAACAATGCGACACTATTTAGTGGGCCATTGCCCACAAATTGGAGGTGCAGAGAGCCACCCCCTGAGGTCGAAATATCGCCGAAATTAAGGGCACCAGGTCGCAAGGTCGCTTTAATAGACCCTATAATTCCTATCCTAAATATTTTTGTAAAGGTTGCCAGATCACTTAAAGTATTGTACCAGGTCGGAAAGTAGGCTGTGAAACAGCTCAGGTGGCCAGGTCGCTTTCAGACCTCTGGAGCCACACACCTTGGAATAATATATAGGCCTACCCCTTTTTGAAAGACATTCTGGACGTGTTGGTTAGATATGATATTGCCTAAAACATATACAATACACCCTATGTTCTGTTGTTTAAATTTCTAAATTGGCTTGCCATAATAACAAGACACACATGATGTGATGATTGGAGCGGCCCCATCTGCATTGGGGTAGAGCTGTGTAGCTAGTTGGTCAGCCTTACATGGCAGCCATCTTGTCCCCTAGATTAAAAGTCGCTTGACAGAGTTTTTCTGTTCATCACATTGATAATGCATGGTAGGAAATTGGTTAATATAATACAAACCAGTAACATACAATGCCTTAGATTAGCATATTCCATTTATTGTGGCAAACTCACAACCTAATGAACCCAATACACCCCTATATCATTGACTCTATAGTGTTATACAGGGGAACAGAGGAGACTGTGCCCAATGCTAAAAGATACCTGTCACATGCTGTTCTCTCTGAGATGACAGACTGACTGCACCCATTTCAGAAATGAAAATCACTTTTGACATTTGATTTTGCATTTTAACTCTAACTTTTTCTGTGGAAGTTGGATTTTTTTCCAAATTTAGTTTTCGTTTTCCAAATTCCATTTTGACCCTCTTGGGCCACTGTAGGAATACGACACCAGTGGAGATTGTATCCAAAACCAAGAGTGGCCTATTGATAAAAGACAAAGAATACAAGGAGATAGTCGGTATCTATAAACAGCCAAAGGTGGTGTGTGTTTATACACCAGGACTGGAGAGATAAGTCCCGTCTCCTCTTTTAGATTCCGGCAAATGTCTCTGGTACATCGCGGACTATTCTATTGAATGTTATTGTTTAGAAGTGCAGCGGATGAGTTGATATGATAAAAATAAAACAAGAACTCGCTCTATGTTTATCCGGTGAACAAAAACACTAAAAGAACACACACAAGCTCACGCACACACACTACTTTAAAGTATTTAAAATGGATTCAAATGTCCTGAGTGTTAACCGCCACTCAGAAGGAAAACAGCACACTACTGCAGTACACATAGTAAAAGTTCTCATATCTAAGTATTTCGGCAAGAAAACAATAATATTTATTAATAGAAGGACCAATTTAATCACTGATGCGTATCAGTAAACCTTCAAAGAAATATCTATGGAGCAGTTTTTTTGTTTTTTTGTAGATTGTTTTATTCATATCAATAAGAACGGCCAGCAGTCGATGGAGCAGTATAAAGAGCACCAGCATACAGGGGTGGGGGCTGTGTTACAGGGGGCTCGGGGAGGGGGTGCATTGGGTAGACAGGTGCCCCAGTCTCCATGACCCCCACTGCAAGGTGAGCGAACACTCACCTGGGCTAGACTTGCCACTCATCCCAGGCACATATAAATTACTTTTTAAATTAACATAATGTGTTCATTCGGATACACATGTATATAAATTGAATCTAGAAAATACATATGCATGTTAAGGCGTAATGTGGGATGCTTGAGTAATTCAAATGTGGGAGGCGATATAACACATTGCAGCCATAGTGAAACATTAATCTGTAGTCGGTGCCGGGAGTCGGTGCAAGTCCACACCAGTCCTGAACATAATGTACTTTGATTGGTTTGACGGTTGGCGATACGGGGCCATCCGTGTGGAATCATGTACATCGTATCTATACCATTGTACCCCCACTCTCCCTATAGGTGTATCTAGCATGCTACCAGGACATGTCTTTTTGGCGCCCATCTAGGTTGACAGGCACCTGCTGGGGTGCAATGCCATTCCCTTGACGCCGGGCCTTGACGTCCCATTAATCTGAATGAATGAATTCCCTATACAAGGTATTACACATAGCACATCCTTGGTGGTGACATTGTAGGCTGGGCGGAATAGATTTATTTAACTCTACAAATTTCAGTCATCTTTCCCAGTAAGCCTTTTTTTAATTTTGATTCAATATTAAAAGAATCTTGTCCCATGGGGATTCCATTGGCGAAGGCCAATATCTTCACAGCACCAAGTTATTATTATGAATAAAGACAAAAACCACACGGCCAAATGAGTGTGCGAAATCGTTTCGTGCCGTTGGATAGAAATAATAAGGCGATAGACTTATAAAGGGGATTGTATAAAAATTACATGCGGCTGAAACGACTGCTCGTGTCTTCTATACCGTAACCGTTACAACCCTAATGACCTGTCATGGGAACCTGTATAATACCGGCTCCCTAAAGTCATACCGTGGGAATTGCCGTAGATCCTGAGGGGATATAACGACTCTCTAAGATCATGAGAACATTTAAAAAGTGATCCAGGAGAGTTGCCCTGAGCCCTCTGCCCTGCTGCATGGGATGACAACTTCCAGCCGTCACAGACCAGTACTTTGTGGACAGGGGGTTGACATGACACTAGCAGTGGGAATATGCCTATTAAGACTATACCACGGTTACAGCATGGCCTCCCACAACTCTATGCATGTTCAACATGTCATCCAGGATAGGGAGACTAAGCACCTCTAAACACTTTAGACAAGTAGCATTCCAAATGTGTCCTTTCGCAGAGGGCCTCCGGGCTAAATGCCCTCTCAGGTATCATCATGTCCTTTACCCCCTGGAAGACTCCCCTTTCACCCCACCCCCACACACCACCCCATCTCCCCCCATCCCACCCCTTAGAAGTGCCCCCAGCTCCCATCAGGACCTCTGGTCTCAACTGACAGACCCACCCTGAAGCAAACCACCCTGCAAACCACCCTTGGTCCGATGTATGATGAGTTCAACTTCAAGGTGCGCTATTGAGGATTATTCATTCTATGTGAAACATAAATGTAACAGTTATTAAAATGAGAACATTTCATTTCAATATGCTATATATCATACTGACGTTTTATGTGTTTGTACCATCTTCCTACATAAGTGTGCTTTCATCATCACCGTGCACAATAGCATTGGTTTTAATGTATTATTTTAGAAATAATGTATTACATGTGTAGTTTGATATCATAACTATATACAGGTATGCATATAGCAGGCCAAATATAGATGCTCTCAAGGATTACTATGGCTTAAATCCACAAATTCAAGTCTAGACAGGGTATACTATAGTATCTAGTCATGCCTGCGGTCAACCGTCACGAGGGGCCCGTGACCCTATTGTCTGAGGTCATGACCCTTGACCTCTGTTTGGGGGTTTAACGCTGGGGTATTTCATCCATCAAGACACTCGGACTTGAACATGGTCGTTGCTGACCTTTGGTGTTGAACGTAACCCTATACAGGAGGCATATAGTGGGGGCGTCACCCCTGGGAAGAAGCATTAGGTTATCACCTGTTCTGAGTGGTCGTGTTTTAATTGTTTAATTGATAATAACGATTAAGTGCGGATTATAAAAGAGTGACACAAGTGTGTCCCGTGTCAAAAAAAATATATACATGTAACATGCATGAGTCACTGTCAACCGTTATTGCTAGCCATATTACGATGTTAAAGTTAATCGAAATTAATACTGTACTCAGGAGTGAGTGTGCAATTCAAAATTTAGAATGGCGGTTATGATTTAAACCGGTTGAAATATTGCTAAAGATTAATGCGCTTGACCAACCTGGCAGTGCTCCAGTATTTTTGAATGCTATCAGCAAATCGGTATAAAAAGGACACAAGTAGTCAACTGCCACTCCATCTCACTTCATTAAATATGTACAATTAGCCTGTAGCAAAGTTCCCCTGTGGGTAGACTTGGAGTGTGTCTTTTATGGATCTAAAATAGATTTATTCAGACTAGGGACAGCCTGAAGGGTATGCATTTCCTGAATACAGAATAGGTGCTCTCATAGAACTTTCGTAGTCCACCCTCTGGTCAATGCACAAAGATTGTGTGTCACTAATGACTGGTCAGTACCATAGAGGTGCGTGCAGACAATGCTAGGTGGCCTGTATCAGTATGGCCGTTACACTGCCCAGTGGCCATACCTTGTCTTGGCTCTTCTTGTGCCCCTTTGTAGTTGCATTCCTGTACCCACACAATGCAGGTACTTGACCGATCAGCTTCCTGACTATGGAAGTCAGATACGCATGACAACAGCCTTGGACATGAGGCCTATTAAAGGGAGTGGTATTTTCCTTTAAAGGAAAGGGTGATGGTGTAATTGGGAAAAGGAGCAAACTAAATTTGGGAGGGGGTGGAAAGACTTCGACCCTTCTCACAGAGGGGACGCATGTATATCTTCCTTATATACTGAGTAGTATAGTATGTATCGGAACGGGACTATAGTTAAGTACTGTTTATTACTCAATCGACATGCAGCCAATCAGAGGCCTCCATTTGGTCACGTGACCGGAAGTGACCTACTTAGGGGATTAGTGGTGACGTCACGTGACCTAGTTAGCCAATCAGAGGCCTCCATTTGGTCACGTGACCGGAAGTGACCTACTTAGGGGATTAGCGGTGCATTCTGGGTAACCCTGCAGCCAATCAGAGGCCTCCATTGGGTGACCGGAAGTGACCTACTTAGGGGATGGTGCATTCTGGGTAACCTACTGACCTACTTAGGGGACCGGAAGTGACGTCATATGACCTAATTTAGGATCACGTGATCGGAAGTGACCTGATGAGTCACGTGACCGGAAGTGACGTCACACGACTTAATGGCCAACCGGAAGCGACCTGATTGATCACGTGACCGGAAGAAGAAGAAGTTTTTTTTTTGTTTAGGATCCCGTGACTGGAAGCGACGTCGTCACATGAGTGACGCTTTAAGAGACTGCGCGACTTACTAGTAAAAGAAGCCGTATGATAATAAAAACACAACAATATTTTCTTTTAATTTTTTTTAATTTATTTTTTTTTCAATCTTGATAAACACTCTATTTTTGAAAAGATGCACACGCTTATTTTTTATTATTTTTTTTTTTTTCATATCTCTAAAGGACTCGTTGTCACACCGTCAGAATGCACGCGACGCTTATAATACAAGTAGCGCACGCCGTCTTTCTCTATGGTGTAGGTGACCATTTTGTTTCGCACCACTTTGAAATTTCTATTTACAGCAATGAGAGTTTTTCGTTGGCGAAGAACATCCAAGAAGGCGTCTGGTTCCTGGGGGTTTTGTTTCTTCTGTACGCCTTTTGCACTCCATTTTTTGGATTTTCTTTCACCGGTGTCGCTGACTCGATCGTAGCAAATGTAAGTCTTAGGGTTGAGACTTAGGATCCCGTCACCTTCCCACTCCGCTTTCATGAGCCCCGAAGTTCTCAGATCGTGAAGGTACCGTCTCTCACAACATCCGCCGGGCGGCGCACACCATTCTCGCACTCTTTCCGTTTTTGTCTTCACGAAAAGCTCTAAGTGCTCGTCGCACACCGCTGTCGGAAGCCACTTTCGTTTCTCTCTGAAGTACGTCTCTCTCAGGCGAGGTTTCACTAGGTCATCCAACGTGGCACCGCTGAGAGCCATGTAAAGACTGTCGGTGTCCATTTGACAAAGGGCATAATCGCGCCGATCGACGAATCTATCCAAGAAGTCGTATGTGAACTCTAACATTTTCAACTTCGCGTACTGGTATACCATGAACCCTATCTGAATAGGGAGGTTGTTCTTGACCGTTTTCGGTTGTAGTTCGACTTCAAACAGATCGGAAGTCAACTCGGACGCCTTTTTGAAGCGCCACGAATTGGCCAATAGTTCGAACTTCCGACTGTCAGTGTATCTCACCGCCGTGTGTTTTTCTTTGTTGCAGATTGTTTTACCGTACGTAGCGTTTCCCATTAACTTGTAACAGTCTGACAGAATTTTCTCGTTCTCGTTCACGTCGCCACGTCTTCGCGCCGCCGTCACTTCGTCCGCGAAACCGGCAAAGGCGCGTTTAGGTAGGTATTCTACCACCAGCTGCACTTTGGTGACTATCAAACCGTGCTCTAAATACCACTTGAGAAGCGGCGTTCCCAAGAGAATATTTTTTCCGTGGTAACTCCCTATCAGACATCTCTGAGGCATGCTCAACAGCTTTTCTTCCTGCGCAAAGTCTGACATGTGAGGACCTATGTCCGATTTTGAAACGGTCGCGTTCTTGAAAACGGGGGTCATTTCTTCGAAGTACTCTCGTAGGTGAGGCGGCGTAGTGATGTCCACTTGAACTAAACCGAACATTTTCTCCTCTTTCACAGCGGAAAGGATGTCGCTCTCGCTCATCGCGTTTCGAGACACTTTCAAAGCGTCAACCTTCCAGCGTTGTTGGGAGGCCTTGACCCGCTCATCTCGACGCTTCATCTCTCGCCATTCGCACTCCCACACGACGACCAGCTTGTAACCTAACGCTTTCAAGTAAGCGCTTACTCTGGTCGTTCTGTCGCGTCTCTCCTCTCTCAGTGAAGCGCACTGATATCGGTGCGACGGTATGCACTCGTGAGCGTGGAACCAACACCCGTGAAACTGGAAAACCGTATTAGAGGCCGCGTGAAATCCGTCCACGCGAATTCTCCGACAGCCTACCGCCATCTCGCCGCCGTTCAGAGCGTGGCGCAGTTTCACGTCGCGGTCGTGCTCTACGAAGCGTAACCACTCCAAAGCGCTGTGAGAGTTTCTTTGCCTGATTTCGGGCTTGAACTCGGTCTCGGGCCATCTCACCGCGTAATAGCCCGTGCAGTGCGCTTCGCTCATGCAGCGCAAGTACAGAGAGTTAGCGTCTAGTCCTAGGATGTGTTGGCACGGTCTCGCTTCTTCGCCGTACTTGTGCTCCCTTATCCGCGTGGTGCCCTTCTCGTGAAATCTATGGAAGATGATGGAAGGACCGCCGACTAGATTCTCTTTGATCAGAGCGTGGAGGACGGCGTCGAACTGGGGAAACGTTGTGAACGCGTCTTCTAGGTTTTGGAAGAGGAAGCGTAAAGTCAAACCGGCGAGAGAAACTCCGTCTTTCAACATGTCGATGCCGCGATCTTGGAAAAATTTAGCGTGATTTTTCAGAGCTTCTATGAAAGGTTTCACGTCTTTGTTGTTGTAGTGGATCAAGTAGTCTTCCATAGTTTGCATCTTCTCGTCGGACCAAACTTTCTGACATGCGGCGTAGTCGGATTCGGACATTTTGACGCCCGTCAGCTCGCTGTCGAAAGCCGATCTCGGCGGCAGCGTTCTGTTTGCCAGTTTCCTGGTAGACGTCATCCATTCGTAAGGAAAGTGACCTTTCTCTTCGTTCCTGGTGAAAGCTCGCAAATAGGTCGCGTAGTTGTAACCGGGTGCCAAATAGTTGACTACGTCCAAGAAAACCGTGTGCTGTGTGTAAACCGCCAAGTATTGATTGCTTCTCTTTATGACGCTGAATTCTTGGTTTCTTCGGTCTCCGGAGGCGAAGAACGAGTGAAGGCGTATTTTGATCAGGTTCAAGTCGTAACGCCCCGAGTTGAAGCCCACCACTGGAGCTTGACGGATGTATCTCAGAAGACGCTTCTTCAGTTGAACTAACGGGTGTCTGGTCTGAGCCGCAGCGAAGCCGCCTGGAGAAGGGGTAGTGAACGTCGCCTCCTCCAGCAGGAGAGCTTCACCTATCGCCGCATCTAACTTCGCTAACGTCGGTCGGTAAAGTTCTAGCACAGCTTCCCCGATCGCTTTGGCGTTCTCGTTTATGTGATTTAAAACTCGGTCCAACAAGGGGTCGGAATCTGCGTCGGACGCTCTGACGAAGCAGACGGGCCCCTCCCACCCCGGAAAGTCGGATGCGACGCTAGCCGACAAAGGGACGTGATCCCACAGCAGGGACACGTGCTCCGTCGACGGTTCTTTGCACGGTCTGAAGAAAGCCTCGAAATCGAAGGCGATCTTGTAAGGGTAGATTCCGGAATGTCCGTCGGGGGGAAAAATGGAGAAGTCTGCTAGCGCTTCGAAAATCGTTCTCGAATTTTGGTAGATGCCACCTACGTAGCGCAACTTGACTTGTCGGCAAGAGGAAAGCTGGTTCCTGTGTCTCTTCAGCAAGAACTCGGTGGTGAACGCCGCCTTACACTTGCAACATTCGTATATGCCCGCGTACGCGTTGAAGTCCGTGACGAGAGAGACGTGCAAACCGCCTTTCGCCGTCAGGTGTAGGTTGACTTTACCTCGGGCGGCCACAGTTCTGGAAGGCGGTCTGATCAGAGTAACGCGTCTTCTCAACTTCCGCCCCAGCACTTGACGCGACGCGGTGTAAACCGCTATTTGTACGTCAAACAAGTTCTCTAACGCGGGTAAGTCGCGGATGTTCAGACCCGGAAAGGATTCAGGTGTGGCAGCGGGACAGAACTGACGTAACAAATCTGAAGCGCGCTTGCTGGTGTTGTATAAGTGAAAGGAAATGCAGCGGAAGATGCAGAGGTTGTCCTTGTTGGGAAAATCTAACACGCCGCTTCTCTTTCCAACTCGACCGGCCTGAGTGATCCTACCGCCTATGGGGAATTCCCCCGGTCCCATGTAAACGCAGATGTTCAAATTGGTAGGAAAAAGAACGTGCCACTTGGTGTCAGCGTCGCAAAGTTTCCGTACCTCCTCGCAAGCGACGGTGTTTTGCATCTTTGAGAGGAGCTCTTCCAAAGTTTCTGAATTAGTTACAGTAGGGAGCGGTTGTATGAGAGTTGCGTTGTTCTGGGAGGCGTGGAAGTAGCGCAGTTTGCTCTTGTCTTCTCTGTGTTGTAACAGTAAGCCTACCGAGAAACCCACTTTGTATCTGAATCTTTGTGTCAAGTGAATGCGACGCATAGTATCTACAGCGTCACTCAACTCGCCGGTTGGTAGCCTGAAGTTTGTTACACTCACGCGAGTCCCGTGCATCCTGACGCCCGTTTGTATCGCAGGCCAATTCGCCGTGAACGTTTCCTCCCCGTTCGGTACAGCACATATGCGCGGAGGGACGGTCACCCCGTCCAGAGATTCGCGTCGACAAGCGCTCTTTCGGCAATCCCCTTCGCCGCATAGAGGGCAAAACTTAGCTACTACTCTACAATTTTCTACGTGTCTCTCGTGGTTGTACGCTCTTTTAAACATTTTGAAACACTTTTCGCATACGTACTGTGTCATGTTTTTTTTTCACTCGGTTACCAACTACTTAGCCGTCTAACTATCTATCTATCTATCTAGCCATCTATCAATCTGTCGTCTATGTAACTATCTTTCTGTCTGCTGTCTGTGTATCCGTCTGTCTGTCTGTCTGTCTGTCTGTCTGTCTCATACAGCGTACGTCAAACGCTGTGTGTGTGTGTGTGTGTGTGCGCGCGTGAGCGTTGAGCGTCTCTCATTCCGAATCTATGCCGAGATATTTCAGAATGATCTCTGTTTTGTCATCCAACTCTTTGAGCGCTCTGGCGGACAGCGTCACCCCCTGCTGTGTGGGTTTTTTGTCAGGACCTTCGTACTTGCGCACGTGGACGAGGTTCTTACCGCTGTAGTAGCTCACAGCTGCGTACACTTCGCCCGCCTCATCCAGCACTGCGAACCAGGGGGTGTGATTAGGTTTTCCTTGCGCGGCCGCTGTGTCGCGTATGCGCACCACTGCGCGGATATCGGCGATGCGTGCTATGAGCTCGCGCAGCGCGTCGGCCGTGAAGTGCACTCGCTTGCTTCTGGTCAGAGACGCCTCTTTCACCTGGCCGTCTTTTGTGTAGCGCGGCCTCCTAGACAGTCTAGCCACGTCCTCCCAGATCTCCAGCGTCAAAGCTCCGTCTAAGCAGAACTCTAACCCGAGTGTTTTCTCTGCTTCTTCTCGTCCATCTCCTTCTTTTTCTTGTATTTTTCTCTTCTTAGTGGGCCTTGTTGTTCTGGAACTCACCTTAGAACGTTTCACACCCGCAGGATGAGTAACACCATCAGCGTGAGCTGAATCAGCAGCAGAACCGATAGCAGGAGCAGCGTCAGCGCTGGTGGTATCGGAGGTCTCGTTGTTGGAACAGCGCAGCCACACGCCGTCCGTGCTGTGTGTAGCGGTAGAAGATGAAGCGCCGCCGCCGCCCTCGTAAGGTGGCGGTGAGGGCAGTCGCCACGGACCGGACGGGGGGGCGCTAGCAGTGGAGGAAGTGAGGTCGAAAGGTCGAAGAGGGAAGCCGAAAAACGTACCGCTCACCCCTTGCCCTTCGGGTTCTTCGTACGCCTCGTCGTCAGCGTCGTTCTCTGTCTCACCCTGTTGCTGCTCCTCCTCCTCCTCTTCTTCTCGGTTCAGGGGCTGAGTGTCCGAATAGCTGTAACTCTCAGCGCGAGCGGCGTCGAGGGCGTCCGTCGATGTAGTGGTGGAGGAGAGGGGCTGTGCAACGTGCGGCAGGTCATCAAAGTCATCAACAGTAGTGGGGAGGTAAAAACCCGGTTGCCAGTACTGCGCTGTGCCAGGAGCGTTGTCGTCAGTAGTAGTAGCAGTAGCAGCAAGTGCAGCAGAAGCAGCCGCAGCAGGCGCAGCCGCAGCAGACGCAACAGTAGCAGGCGCAGCAGCAGCCTCAGCAGGCGCAGCCGTAGCAAGCGCAGCAGTAGCAGGCGCAGCAGCAGCAGCAGCAGCAGCAGCAGCGGCAGGCGGGACGGCGGTAGCAGCGGCAGCGCGCTTAGCAGCAACGTGTACCGTCGCGAGTGTAACAACGTCGCTAGCACGACGACTGCTACCAGTAGTACTACTAGTACTACTACCACTACTACTACTACTGCTACTACTAGTGCTACTGCTACTAATACTACTACTACTACTACTGCCGCGAGCGCTCGCTACAGCAGGAGGGTGATAAGACCAACCGGCTGCGGCGGTAGTCTCATGTTCAGTAGCAAGAGCAGGCACTGACGCTAAACGAACGCTGTTCCGCGTAGTCTTCTTGTTCTTGAACGCCGCTAGCTGTTGTCTTTTGCTCATGGTGGTGACTGTAGAGAGCAGCAAAAAAGAATGAGTGAGTGAATGGAGGTTTCCAAGCCCCTTATATACGCCTTCTCGCTTCTAGAGCTAAGCTACTTACCGACCCTGTTCAGCTGCCGCCGGCTGGCCGGCGACCATTCACAAAGAGAAACAAAAAGACATAAGGCATGACGTTTTCAGCTGGATCCCTTTCCCCCCCCCCTCTTTTGAGAGATCGACTGTGATGATGAGCTAAGCCGCTTACCACCCTGTTCAGCAATTCAACGCGCATTAGCTGTATAAAGGGTTAAGCGGTTGCTGCCTGCCGTCGACTGACCGGCGGCGGCCATTCACAAAGACATAAGGTATGACGTTTTCAGCTGGATCCCTTTTTGAGGGATCCACTGTGGTGAGCTAAGCCGCTTACCACCCTGTTCAGCCATTCAGCGCGCGTTAGCTGTATAAAGGATTAACGGTAACGGTGATGAGCTTACAGTGTGTATACAAAAAAAAACTACAGGAGGCGTGTGGCGTGAAGCAGGACCCCCCCCCTAAGACGAACGTGTCTGTCTGTGAGTAGAGGCGTGTGCATGTGGTGAGCGACTTAAGTGTAAGACAAAAATCGCCACCTCCTGCCGTGGTGAGTAGACCGGGCCGGCCAGGCGGGCGGGCGGCCGGCTAGTTCAATAGGGAGGGGTGACAGCTGCCTAAGGCTGTGCATGAAAAAAAATCCGATTTTCACCTGACCTCTGACGTTTGTTACAATGAATGTCAGAGGGAGGGAGACGTCCTCGGGTAGGGGGTAGGAGGTATTAAGGCTATGAGTGAGGAAAAAACACCGTTTTCAGCTGGTCTCCACGGATAGCGATGCCACACCCCCTCGTCATCTAAGCTCTTAAGGAGCGGAGCGGCTGAAAAAGCGTCATGCGGACAGGGCGCTAGACAGCTGGAGCGCTGTTGGAAATGGGATTAAACTCCCTCTGTATAAAAAGCTCTCATTTCTGTTGGAAAAAAAACATATCACCTCTGACCCCAGTAACGGCTACTACCACCACCACCGCCACCACCACCACCGCCGCCACCGCCGCCGCCGCCGCCGCCGCCGCCGCTGCCGCCGCCGCCAAGACGAGACGAGATGGCTCAAGCTATTCCACTTTCAAGCTCGCCTTCACCGCCCGGTGCGCCTGAAAAAAAGTTAATGCGGCTTGACGACGTGAGACGCGGCGCGAGGCAGCAGACCGATGATGGGGAGACCCGACAGGTAGGACAGCGGCAGTTAGCCTATAGCGACGCCTTGCTTCGTCAACTAGGTAAAGAGTTGAGCGGCTGTTGGAGAGAGTTGGGCAGTAGCTTAAAAGTCAGCGCCGCCCGTATGGATGCTCTAGTAGAGCGCCGTGTCAAGACACCGGAGGAGCTGTGTACGGCGATGTTCCGAGTGTGGTGGGGTGAAACCCCGCATCGTCATAGATGGGGCGAGCTCGGTCGCGTCTTCACCCGCATAAGACGCATGGAACTGTTGGCTCAGTGGATGGCCCTTCTCCACAGACAGGGGTTGGATTTCGAAAACCCCGACTCGCGCGCGATGCACAAGCACTTGGGCACCCTCGGCAGACGTCTGGGTAGCAGGTGGAAAGAGGTGGGGGACCATTTAAAATTGTCGCCTGAGAGGTTAGATAAGATCGCTGAAGAATGCGAATACGGAGGAAGTCCCGCTGAGTGGGCCTTCCGAGTGTTGAAAATGTGGCAAGATGAAGCTGACGGCGCCGGCGGTACGCCTTTTGAACTCCTTCGAGTGTTGACTGAGGACATGGGAAAGTTTGGCCTCGGCATCGCGATATTACTTGACTTTATCAAGCAAGAAACAACGAGAACGACGGACATGTGAATTGTTGTGTTTTATTTTCATACGTCTTCTTTATTAGTAAGTAAAAAAAAAAAAAATATCATAACAATTAAGACGCGCGATCTCTTAAAGTGTCACTTCCTCCAGTCGCAGCTGATCGCCTCATCGCAGCACGTGATAAACAAAAAAAAAACGAAGAGACACGCTTCTTCCTCTCGAGAGGAAGAAGCGTGTCTCTCGATTGAAATCTTTTTCTTTTCTTTTTTTCTTAAAAGAGACAAACGCCCCTTAGAGTGCTCCCCCACCCCCCTAGAGTGCCCCCCTCCCCCCTCCCCCCCTCCCCCCCACCACCCGCCCCATGCATCCTAAAAGCGCCCCCCTCCCCATGCATCTTAAAGGGGCCCCCCTCCCCCCCTCCCCTCCCCTCCCCCCCCTTATACACTCTAAAGAACGCTTCTACCTAGTTCAATAAGTCACTTCCAGTCGCTCGTAAAACAATAAAAAATGAAAAAAAATGAAAAAAAAACTTATATCGTAGTGTTTTTTATTAGTTTACCGAAAAAAAAATAAGAGACTCGCCTCCTCCTCCAAAAAAAAAAGATATCACATTTTAAAGCCCGTGACCCCTTAAAGACGCTCATCTCTTCATTAAGTCGCGTGACGTCACTTCTTCTTCTTCTTCTTCTTCTTCTTCTTCTTCTTCTTCTTCTTCCGGTCACGTGATCAATCAGGTCACTTCCGGTCACGTGATCCTCAATGAGGTCACTTCCGGTTGGCCATTAGGTCATGTGACGTCACTTCCGGTCCCCTAAGTAGGTCAGTAGGTTACCCAGAATGCACCATCCCCTAAGTAGGTCACTTCCGGTCACCCAATGGAGGCCTCTGATTGGCTTCAGGGTTACCCAGAATGCACCGCTAATCCCCTAAGTAGGTCACTTCCGGTCACGTGACCAAATGGAGGCCTCTGATTGGCTAACTAGGTCACGTGACGTCACCACTAATCCCCTAAGTAGGTCACTTCCGGTCACGTGACCAAATGGAGGCCTCTGATTGGCTGCATGTCGATTGAGTAATAAACAGTACTTAACTATAGTCCCGTTCCGATACATACTATACTACTATACTGGACTTGGTCAAGTTTCTGATTTGCAAAATAGACGTTGAGATGGTTGCATACAATTATACTAGTAGGTAAATTTAAAGTGTAGACGGAGGGGACTCTATGGTAGTAGTGCTATAGCCTAGAGGGGCAGGGTTGACATGTATACTATAGTTTGGGGGCATTTTGACTTTTACAATAGTTTCAATAATTCATGAAAAGGAAAACCGGCTGCAGATGCATTCCAAGAGGAATACCTGGAACATGGACCCTTTGTTTTTACCCTCCGCCCCTCTCTCTCCACTTCCTCCCAACTTGAAACTACCTTGTTAACCCTGTTCTACCATACAGGTGTGTCTAATTATTAACGCATTACCTGTTTTATCTTACAGGTGTATCTACTGGCAGCACCTTGTCCAAAAAGTATGTCTTTGAGCTGCTGACCGCCATCTGTGTCCACTCCAACCAGGGCTACCGGAAAACTATAGATGCTCTACAACACTACCAGGTTGGTGCATTTGATATGACTATTCAAGTTCTAATATCTCGTTCAGCATATATCAATATTATCTATTTGAATTTAGTAAGTGGGCATACACACCAATCTCCTGTACAGGTCTGCTAATATGTACTAATATGCTACGCAGTCATCCAGCCATAGGCTCCTATCATGTATCTAAATCCATGTTAATATCATGATATCCACCACTCCCTTTGTATTAACACAGCGATGTACAGACCAGACCAGCATGTTCAGTGTGATTATCTCAGAGTTGAAGTTCTCTGACACTGCGCTCTACAGGACCACCCTCATGTCACTCCTCAACACACTCATCAACTGTACCGAGCAGCTCAAGACACGCTGTGTACTACGGAACGAGCTAATGGGTGAGCAAATCCTCAGACTATCAAATGTTATGTTTTCATTAGAAAGATTAACATTTTATCTCATAAATCTGTAAAAAGACATATGTACTAGGAGACAGTATTGGTCCCATGCCTAACATAGCAAATTATATTTTAACGAAATCAATTTACTGTATATCTTCTGTTTTTATTAATAGAGACTTTTTATCAATTATGGTTAACGATGATATTGTATTTGTAGCTCTCCAAATCCTGGACATGATGCATCACTTCAGACGAGAAGAGAAAGATGCTGATTTGGCAATCCAATTAGAGGTAGGTCAATGAAAAGCTGAACATTTAATCCCATAGTGATTACAATAATATAATGTTGGTATGAACCTCTCAACGCATTTCACACCAGTAGGCCTATTTGTTCGGCACTCATTCTTCCGTCGAGATGAAAATTATTAGTTTGCCGTACTATACATGTATATATGTATTGACAGGGCGCATGATGGAGACTACATTAATAATTTAAGGCACATCTTCTCCATATAACAATGTTCTTTTTATTAAAGGCCTTCAGTGTAGCCAAGCATCGGGATGACCTTGAACTGGCACAGAACTACAAACTCAACCCCAGCAATCACCAAGAAGTCTTCTACTCCACCTACCAGGAGGTCAGTTCTACACCAATTCACGACTGTGTCTAAGTATCACTAGAGGCGTGTAGCGTACTATAAATTGTTCATATTCTGTATTTCCATAGGCACTTTACCATTGATCTTAACAAGGATATTCAACCCTTTTTCAGGTATTAGGAACACCTGAGTCAGCAGATTTCCTGAATGTTCTACAAGATCTCTATCTGATGACGACCTCAAATAATCACAGGTAGGGAACTTGTTTTGGTGCTTTATTTCTTACCCTTTTCTTGTTGTATATTCAATCTTTTGAATAATACAGTGAGATGGTTATTTCATCCGTTGAAATACTGTTCTAAAAGTTGAGATTTGAAATAGAGAAAGGCATCTGAACAAAGTTAAATATATGGACTATTGATAAAGGGCTACCTGTGTGGGATTAGATAATACATAGATAGACCTAACAAATAAGCATTTATGCTCAATAGGTCCCTATTGAGTATGCTGTATTGTTAGAATGTATCCTTCCCATTATCAGTTTAATCACATGTGCATATATATTGTATTTTGCAGTGGTCACTTGTGGAAGTCCGTAGTGAAAGCAGTCCATCACCTATCCAGCTTACCATCCAAGAAAGAGGCTGATCACTTCATTGACAACCTTGAGGAGATGACCAAACCTCGCCCTGCTCCATGCTCACAACCAGAAAATGTTCCCAATAACCAAGACGATATGCCATTCAAAGAATCCATTGTCACCAGTGGCCCATGTAGACTAGATCGCAAAGACAGTGGCATCTCTGTGGGCTCTGGGGGATCCAACAGTTTCTATGACAACCGCTCCTCCTCCTTCCACCGCCAGGGGTCCGGACGTACATCCGGTTCCGGTTCACTGCGGGGGTCAGGACGTATGACGTGTATAGCTGAAGATGATGTCAAAGGTGTCCTTGAGAAACGCAGGGTGAAGACAGCAGGAACGCTGACCAACTTGAAGTGGATCAAAGTTCCGAAGTCCAAAGTGAAAAGTAGGTGACACTTAATTGTTTGTATCTTTTTATATAATATATTTTATGTGTAGCTCAGTAGTCCTTTATTGGTAAAAAAAAACCACAAAAAACAACAACACTCATGACGATAGGCTCTCTTTCATATATTATTCCCCTCTAGATAGCAAATAGAGCTTACACTATGTTCCTAACTCATGCCATGTTCCACTATTGCAGAGGAACTGAGTCTGTGGGGTCAGGGCACAGACTACAGACTGAGACCCAACTACATGGGTCTAGAGAAAGAGTTTCCCGAGACGAACAAGCTACAAGACTCCGACGATGAGGTAAATACCAATTAAGCATGTGTTCATATAGTAGTAACTACAATTTTACATGTTATTCCCCGCATATGCTTTAGGGTACATCAATATAATTATATTCAAATGGGGGTAAAAATCAATAGATCTACATGTATATCTATTTTGATTATATAATAATATGAATCATGGATTATCATCAAGACCTTATTTAATTACCAAAAGACATAAGGGGAAAATGCTTCACTATTATGCTATTTGAGATACATTATAGTGCATGTTGCTACCCGCCAGGTGGAGCTGCTGACAGGCCTGCAGAGTGTGGCCCTTAACGTGTACCTGGCCCGGATGGACATGAGCCCGGAGGAGCTGGTCGGCTACCTGGAGGACGGAGATGAGGCTAAAGTAGGCCTCCCCGGCCTCCGCTACCTGCTCAACGTGCTGCCCGCCCACCAGGAGGTTGGTGCTGGAGAACTCATACTTAATAGTATAATAATAATTGGCTGTGAATCAGTGATATCTGGATAATGATAAAGTCAGGATATTCTAATGTATCACTTAAGATTGGAGCAATCAAAATACAGGGCACAAGATCAAGTGCTTAGACCACCATTATTTGCCTTCACAAGTGTGTTACAATGTATATGCCTAAAATTCTAATATACTAAAATAAAACAGGGAAGTACACTAAATGTTGAATCAGATGTATAGAAAACTCCTCACAACTCTAAATACTATCTATATCTACTTCAAACAGATCATGCAGCTGAGGATGTACAAAGGTGAGCGCTATGATCTGGGTCAGGCCGAGCAGTTCCTGCTGCTGCTCTCCGACCTACCTGACTACCGCACCCTGCTCTCCTGTCTGCTCTTCAAGGCCGAGTTTGGACCCCGCTACCAGAAACTAAAGACAGCCTTCACCGCCATGATCAAGTCCTCCAGGGACATACTACATCACCAGGGACTGAAGGACTTCTTCTTCCTGGTACTGGACTCTGGCAACCATCTTAATCAGGTGAGAGAGTTTGTAGTAATATCACAGATGTATATCATTTTGTATCATTGTACTTCAAGTCAGCCAGGCAAGGAGCAGGCCTATAGTATAGAGATGACTGTGTATAATGGGAGTAATCAAAATGATGATAAATCACTTTGAAATGAAATTCATGGATATAAAAGGAATGCAAAAGTGCTAAATAATGTAGGCAATAAAGAGAGAAATGAATTCGAGTATTGAGTAGACTATATAGTATATGCAATGATCTTATCTTTATTCCAAACGGTTTATCAAGAGGGGTTATACTGTTATTATGTCAATAGATGTCACTACCAATAAGAAAAACACGTTAACAATATTCATTCTCCTTCCTTCCGTTGTCCCAGGGCTCCGTGTTCGGCGGTGCTGCTGGTGTGCGGCTGTCCACCCTGTGCCGTCTGACAGAGGTGAGGGGTAAGACTCCAGGCACCACGCTCCTTGACCACTTAGTGCGGGTGGCCGATGCCCAGAGTGATGAGGTCACCATGTTCGCTGCAGACATCCCCCAACTGTCTGTCGCTGCCAGGTGAGCATACATTGCAGAATCTTTTCATAATTGATAACCACAACACTAGGTATAAGGTTTTAGTTGGCTTTTATTACCACAAAATTTCGGCAAAAAGGTGATGCCTTCTTCAGGTGATAAATTTGCAGGAATACTTGTAGTAGGTCCAATGCTTTATGCAGGGGTAGAATTTAAGGTAATCCCAACCAGGGCTAGGCTTAGTTTGATATGTACTCTCACATTTGACAAATATCTACCACAATGTTTCGGGGGGGGGGGGATGATTATAAACTGAATTCTATCATCATATAATAAATATAGTATTAAAGGTGAAGTGATATGTTCGCATTGCAGCCACGACCTGGAGGAACTGAAGACAGAGGTCACACAACTGAGTACAGAGATGAGGAAAGCCCTCTCCCAGCTTGCCGTCACACATTCATCTGTTAAATCCACCTTTGAATTCTTCATTGAGGTATGTCGGTTATTACTGTAACTGCAAAGGAATAGGCCATAACGTATAATTGAATGTAGTCTCCTGCCAATGCTAATTATTGATAATAGATTCTCTCAATAATTAAGTAATTGCATGAAATGTATATTTATAACGGTTCCTGCAGGACTATAGAGGCTCCCCTATAGTCAAGTGGCGCCTTCATAGCATTTGCATAATGTCATAGTATAACGGTTATAACAGGTGAATGCTTCAATATCTGTATAATCTCAAGTAGCATAATTGTTCCAATACAAATATCAATACATTATTCAAACCACGATTTACTCATCATAATTATGCCTGTAAATTCGCCCTTAGATAGTAAATTGGCAGTGAACAGTATAGCTCAATCAATTCACTGAGTAGAGTGTCTGTATATAATCCCTATACAGGACGTCAAACAGGACTTGCAGCAGTTACAGGACGCCATTACACAGACGCGCAGCCTCTCCCAGCAGATGGCACTCTACTTCTGTGAGGACGAGGCTGACTTCCGGCTGCACACGGCCCTCAGACAAATTAACCAACTCTGTGAAGCTGTGAAAAGGTCTACTAAGGTACAATTAGTTCTCCTTCATCATAATCAATGTAATAGTGTTGTTAGGATATTATTCAAAAAGTATGATGCGTCATGTCATCTGTTTCTTATCTAAGGGAAGAGGGCCAACACATATGATAATAATCCACATATCACGCATATATAATCCACATATCACGTATAACCTGCACCTAGATGATAACTTTATATCTAAATTCTGCTGGTTAAACATTAAAAGAAACTCACTTCAGCATTCCTCTCCTATATGCTTTAGTCCAAATGTCTTACCTCTGTTGGTGTTCCTCTATCCTTCTGTAGGATGGCATATACGCCCGACAACAGGCTGCACGGGCAGAGAAGAGACAGACAGAGATACAAGAGAAAAGAGCAGAGAACAATGTCTTTGGAGCACAGACTGGTAGGTGATCATGGATAGACAATACCGAAATTGCCTCAAGATAGGATGGTGCATGATCGTTAAGACTTCATTTAATCATTCAACTTATCGTTAAGATCTTATTAAATAATTAAGACGTCTCAATTTATAAGTTCAACGTAGTAATGGGATTATGTTAATGTCTCCCGAAGTAGGCCTTTTATGTCTGGTTTATAAAGCCTACTTAAAGATGGGTTAGGAGCTAATTGAGGGTCGATTTTAATTTTTCAATTACACAACGTATCTGTGTTCATAATATCCATATAAATATGTGTGTAGCTTTTTTTAAATGATTCTGATGACATTTAATGCATAAAATATGTAGAAAACCAGTTCATGGCACCCCTCTCTGTAATAGTGACGGGTCGCCTGACCTATTGTGACCATGATTAGCTCAATATTTCATGGATTTATAAGTATTTAGAATATTTTTAAAAGCTATACACATCCTTATATGGACACTATGAACACAAATAAATTGTCTAAATGAAAAATATAAATCGACCCCAAATTAGCTCCTAACCCATCTTGAACAACTTTGACCCATTGCTCACTATAATGTGCTCATCACTTGCAGCTCCTATATCGGAAAAGATTGTAGACTCCCTCCTTAAAGAGGTCCACAGTGGACGCATCGTGGCGTGCCTGGGAGAGGACTTGGCCACACCAGACCTGGAGTGGGACCCCCTCCAGTTCAGTCAGATAGACCCTGCCTCCCCCCTGGAGGACCCAGAGGACCTGCTCTCCCTGGTCGAGCTGCTCGATGAGGACCCTCTGCACCCATGTCTTCCTGACCGCGTAGATAACGTTATCGGAGAGCAGTATCGTAAAGGGCACCAGGTGGAGTCGTCGTCGTTCCTTAGTCCTGGTGAGTGCCCTTGATATGTATTATGTTTTGAATTTATTTATCATTCTGTCATCATTGAAATACCGAATGATCTTTTCCAACGAATTTCTGGTAAAATGTATGTATGCTGCAAGTTACATTTGAGTTATTTATGTTAATAGTTTTATATGGAATAATTTCCCAGACATTTGATTAATTACTCATTTGATGTTAATCGAAAATATTTTTGTTACCAAAAGTATCCGAGCTACAGTCACAAGTGACTATAGAATAGAACTTTCATTGAACTTTTAGGATTATACATATTCATACATGTATTACATTAACATGCACTACATTTCCTACAAGTAGATTTATAGTTGTAATTAATAATTGAGCATTTGATAGATGTATTATATATAGCAAAGTCTAGGCTACTATCTCTACCATAAATCTCAATCAAACATGTACTTCTATTTTCCACAGAGAATGGTAAACCAAGGAATTCTGAAGGCCCTCTGGCGAGTCCTGATGAGTTTTCATTGGACCATCCTGGAGACCAGTTGTGGCAGGCTAAGCCACATTCAGACCCCAAGCCCCAGACTTCACACAAAGAGGTTCCGTCAAACAAGAGTAAATTCAACTCTAAACTCGACTGTTTAAAAACCACTCATCGACGGACAGCCAGCGACCCTAATGACTCTCAACATGCCGTCAAGAAGTGGATCAAATATGAGAAAACGAAGGATAAAACAAAGAAGGTAATGCATTAATTATACTATTTCCATTAATAAGTAGACACACCTATCTCTGCATTAAAAAGGCATAGGGGATAAAAGGCCCATTGCCATTACCAAAAAAAAAGAGAGAGAAAAAAAGTAGAGTATACATAGGTCTACACAGCCATGTAGGTAAAACTTTCCTGACAAGCAACACATTTTCAACGGGCCAGGAGAAGGTGCATTTTACCATTGGAAACAGAACTTGACCAATTGCATCCTGGATGTTGTTTTTAAATTAACTTTTTAATTAAGAAATTGTATTTGGCTTTCAGAACAAGACCAATGTAGAGAGTGATGTGCCTGTTGTGTCTCTCGGCCTGGAGAAGAACGGACAAGCACTGAGCAAGGAGGACATCCTGAATATGTCGGAAACTACGGACAAGGTAAATATTATCTAATAGAGTGTATGCCAATATGTGATAAATGTACAATCACAAAATGTTCTATCACGAAAATGATTTGATTATTATCCCCTTCACCAATACAGATCTCAGATACTATATTATAGTTATAAGTGTGATAGATATTAATTTTAGGTCTTTTTTTTAAATTATCGTATGCCAATATGTATTATGTGCGTGAAAATGAGAGTTATACAACTTTCATTTGCAGGAAAACACTGTCCCTGGAAGCAAGGAAAAGAAGAAGAGGAGGTCGTCATTTGGGCTGTTCAAAAAGATATCTAGAGCTTTAAAGCCAAAGAATTCTGAGAATAACCATAAGGTCGAGGAAGCGCCTAAGAAACCAGCGAGACCCAATGTTCTACCCTTAAATATAGGAAAAGAGAATCTCCCGTATAACTTCCGGCAAAGCACTAAAACACAACAGAGGACATCCACAGAGGTCTCATCTGAACAAAACAGGACGACGATGGAGAAAGTGGAGGAAGAACCTTTATATAAAATTGTCATATACCAAAAGTACCAATCTGAGTGTTGAGTTATGCATCAAAATCTGTAAAGTGAGAGGTAAAATGTGCCTATTGGTACATGTATGTACATGTTGGTGCTGCTGTGGATAATACTATTATTTACATGGCAAGGGTAAGAGATATGTTATGTTTAGTTGTGATATTTTGTGTGATGACACCATGTGAGATTGTACTCAGAGGATATTAAATATTTCCCACTCAAAGAGGGATCTTAATATGTCTGACAAGGAAAATACTACCAGGAAAGTGTATAGTTATGAGTGAAAGCATAATAGGTTTGGGTAAGAAATATTGCTCAACTAAAGCATCGTTGAAAGAGCACAAAGTGCAGTATGTGATAGAGATGTATATGCATATGGTAGAGACTAGTTAACTATAATGGAAATGGTATTCTATTTTGTACAATATGATGTAAATATGCATATAACTTGTGTATCTTATTTCACTCAATCGTGTTTTGTATATCAAAAACAGTTTCCGAGTTTCTAACTGTATGATAGAAATGTTAATCATAGAAGCCATGCTAAAAAGATAATTACGACTGATGCAGTCATGTAAATGTATATTTTTGCATTATCTTGTGTATAATGTATTGATCAAACAAGTTATTGCCATTATGGCATATACAAACAAACATGTGTACCATATCAAAAATAGAGATTTGGAAATAGTGGCACTGTGGCACCAGAAAGAGCATTTAGACATCATGAGTATGTGCATACTTATGTTATGCATAGTACTTTCATCATTTAATTCATAAAAGGACGTCACTTATCATGATTGTGATGAAAGCGACAATCTAAAGCTTGCACGCCCTTTTGTGTATTATTCAACCCATGTTATACTTACACTGTCTATGTTGAATTAAGATACACTGCTAATGGGACACAACACACTCATTTTTGACCCGTCATTTAGGCAGAATGCAACTATACATATCAAGTACGAAAACTAGGCATATAGAATAGGGGTACCAAGTACGAATTTTTAGGTTGTGGGTGACAATACATGTAAATGTAACTTATAAGTCAAGTACGAAATGCGAAGATACCTTTAAAAGGCTATGGGACTCCCTACCCTACAAATTCGGATTCTCTCTAAGTTTAACTATGTACACATAGTTTGGATAATGTATCTAATACAGTCCCATTATGTATATATGATTATGCCACTGAAAGTGGTTTCTCACCACCAACACAATATTTTTGTGAACAAAGTTGACAGATCAGTAGCTAAGAGTGAACTGATCTGCAAAAGTTGTGAAAATTTAGTTATTTCTAACTCACTGCTTTACTGACACTATATTCCTAGAATGATGAAACACGATACAGGATATAACTTTGCCCCTAGCAACAGATCTAGACGGCCCTGTTTATTACTAAACACTGACAGATAATAACAATACAATGTATAATAACAAAATCAAATTAAAAAAATAACAATGTAAGTTGTTGACTGACGGACGGACGGATACACAGTGAGGTGAGTCTATAGTGGTAGGCACCCAGGTAAGGTGGAGGGGTGACACCTGGTGAGAAGGTAGGGAACTATGGTTTCCCGCTCAGGAATATACCCCAATAATCCCATGCGCATTATTGTAACCATATTCCTAGAATGATGAAACACGATACAGGATATAACTTTGCCCCTAGCAACAGATCTAGACGGCCAAAAGCCACAAGGACAAACTTTGCCCCATTAATACATGGAAAGTTGTTTTGCGACGAGCAAGTCTTTTTCTTTACGAGTTGAGTAAGTGTCCTGAATGTAGAGCAGAACCGCCCATGAACGCCAGTCGCCAAAGGTCTTCACCACATGGAGAGGGAGGAATGATGACAGAAAGGTGGCCGACCCTCTTCTCATGCTGTGGGTGGTATAATTGTCTTCGAGGCCAGCCTTGGTACACAGCTTCTTAAAGGCTGTAGAGAAGGAGTTGTAAGTATATGGAAATAGAGGAGCCGCATCTTGGAGACTGGCAGCAGCCAAGTAGCACCTCAAGTACCGCACTGGGCACAGGACACTAGAGCCAGCCTGCACAATGGGAATTACCTGCAGCCTCTCTCTAAATTGAACAGTTTTTGACGAACGGATGGTGACGTCCATCCCCCAAGAAGTGAAGCTAATATCTCCCACTCTTAATGTGTGCGGCGAACAAGTCACATGACTCACCCTCAATAAACATCTGTAGGCTAAGGTAATAGCGGCCCACAGCTGTAGATTACTCCAGACATTGAGATCCAGCACAGCTCTCATCTTTCTCATATCCGCTGGGAACAATGGAGGGGCCTTCACAGTCTCACACCCAAGTAGGCGCTTGGCTCCTTTCATTGTAGACTTAATCAGGAACATAGTAGAGTCCACATGTTTGACCCCCCAATAGTCATGAAGGGCCCAGATGGCCGAAATGTAGTTCTGGATTGTCACATAGCAGCATTTCCTGGCCAAAAATATGATAAATAAACAAATAGTCTCAGGGTCAGCGGGAATAGGCCCTAGGCCATATTCTTGGCAGAAAGCAAAATATCTCCTCCACTGACTGCGACGAGTCTTGTGTGTGTTTTCTGACCAACACAGGTCTCTAACACCCGCCCACTCTCCATGGAGCACTGCCAGCTCTGCAACAGTCAGAAAAACCAGGAATCAAATCACAGCAAATAATCTCACAGTTTGGGTTGTTCAGGCGGGACAATGAATCAGCCAGGATGTTGTCTACCCCAGCTACCCATGATGCACGAATGTCAATGTTAAAGAAGGCTGAGACCCAAAAAATTTCTCTGAGCCATGCCATGGTACTGGGGTTCTTACTTCTGCCTGTGTTGAGGGCCTGTTGAACTTGAGTATTGTCTGTATACACCATGACCCGTTTGTCCTTCCATGCCGGCCCCCATCTATGGATGCCCACCACTACCGGCCACATCTCTGTCACATTGATTTGGTCATCATAGACTTCCAGACTTGGTGGACTAGCGGCGTGAGGACAACCAGGGGGTTTATGGCCCCATGCCCCCCAGAAATAGTCCCACTCATTGTAGGCCCCAAATCCAAAACCGGAGGAATCTGAGCAGATGACCATATGGTCCTCACTGTAGCCCAGGATGTTTGCTTTGCCATTGAACCAAGTCACAAAAGATGCCCACCATATAAAGTCCTGCTTAACACACTCCTCCAGTACTATAACATCTGACTTGTCAACTTTGAGAATATTGTATATGCGTCTAGCAAACGTCCTGCCGCCCTTGACGACAGTAGCACAATGTGCCAGCAGGCCCGCCGTCTCCTCCAGGGTCTTGCGTTTGCATGATGATTTGTCCAAGAGCTTCAGTACTTCCTCCTTGACTCGAGCCAATTTGTCATCACCAATGTAAATAATCATTCTAACACTGTCAAAATAAATACCCAAGTACTTGAAGACTTGGCTGGGTGATGAACACTTATGCTCGGCCACATCAAAGCCCAGAGTGTATAGGACACTCTTCAAAGTATCTTGAGCTTGGGCACATTCCTGGAGATTGGTTCCCAAGACGACAAAATCGTCAAGGTAATTTACACAACGGACCACCCCCAGCTTTGATGAACACTTGACTACAAAGTCTGATATTTTGGTGAAAATGTATGGGGCGCATTTGAGACCAAAACTGAGGCGAAGATCCTCATAAAACTCACTCCCTCCTCCCGAATCCCATTGGAATCCCTGGAATGTCCTATGGGGAGGGAAGATGTGAACTGCTCTGTATGCACTGCTGATGTCCGTCACTGAGCCAAAGTCCAAACTGTTGAACATAGACACCACAGAATCGACGTTTTTATAATGAAATTTTTCACATGTCGAATTCATGAAATTGTTAATACTAGAGCCTTCAGGCATTGAACAGTCAGTCACTGGCCTCAATTTCCCATCTGACTTGGGAACACCACCCATAGAGTGGACACACCTTGGAGGCTCCGGCACTCTCTTGACCTTGCACTCTCTGACCTCATCAGCCACTTTGGCACTCATCTCACCCGCAAACGGCATACCGGTAATAGTGGAATAATTACTTCTAACATAAGCTGCGGGGCACATGTCATCAACAATTCTAGCCCCCCTACATACACAAGTGAGAACATAAGCATCATCTATAGACACATCATAGCCGAATGCCAAAACCGCTGAAGCAAAACGACACGGCTTTAGTTGACAACGATCTCCACACAAGACTAAGTAGCATGCACAGACGCCCTCAATACATTCATCATACACCGGGACATAACAGTCTGGTCCCACAACAATTAGCGCCCTCGGCGTCCCACAACCATAGATTGCAGCATAGTCTAACAATATGTCCGACTTATTGACTAAACTCACATATTTCGGTAGATCTTGCCAAAACCAATCGTCTTGCTCGGACAATTCCACACGGACGCCGCCATCTTGGCCTATGCTAACACAACGCGACAAAGTTTCGTAATCGCGCATGACAACATCGTTTGAATACAAAAAATCATACGCATTATCCGCTCGACAATCTGTAGAGGAATTTATGTCACAAAGAGAATCATTTCCAGCGCTCAAATTGACCCAATCTGGGTTGACCCACATATCATGCGGTTCAATACGAAAATTTGCATCAAATTCATCACTGACTAGATACTCGTCGACTTCCGGCCTGCCAGCCCGGACGAAAACACCACTAACAGATTGATTGTTTTCGCCGGCAATTAAACCATCAACCCCTTGAGTTGAAGTGGCAATACCACTAGTAACAGTAGGGTTAAGTAAGGGTTCGACATCTGGAACACTGACAACCCGATCAGTAGAAGAGCCGAGGTGGCAGGCCGCGCTGTTGGACACACCGCGACCTAGTCAAGTCGTACCCTGCCGATACTTGTCTTTGTTTGGGCAATCAAACATGCTATGGGTAGGTACATCACAATTCAAACAGAGATGTTTGAAAGCACAATTTTCACACAACATATTTTGAGAGAATCTGAAGCATATGCCTTTGTCAGCTGCCACCTTGCGCCAACCGACTAGAGGTTTGGTGTCCCTATTACCACCGCCCCTACCTGAACCACGGCCCTGGGCCTTGTAATTACTTTTACCGCTCCCATTGCTGTAACCCCGGTTATTGAAGCCGGAGCGGCCTGCACCCACCATGCCGGCCACCCCCAGTTTTGTATTAGATAGATGTGTATCTGCCCCCGTGAAAGCATCTGGACCCCAATTTCTAGCCCTTTCCAGCATAACCTCATCATAGGCTACCAATGCTCTTATATCATAGACGCCAGACTTGGCCATTTCCGACATATAACTAGTGTGTTCCACAAAACCTGTGACATCAATGCCACAACTCAACATGTCACGTAACAAACAGTTTTGGAAGTCCCACAACTCCTCAGTGGAGCTGATAATCAATTGTTTTTTGCGTTCACTTGCGGGGAGAAAACGACGATAATCAAACTTACTAAGTGATTGATCTTGCCTGTTTCCACAGCAACCATGGCTCTGATAGTCCTGGCCGGCTCCGCCTGACGGGAACCACTGCTGATGCTGCTCCTGCCACTGATGCTGAAGATACTGGTAATGATCCGGCGGCCCACCTGAGCCACCATCCTGACGGGTGCCGTACGGGTCCACTGGAGGAGGTTGTCTAGGAGAAACACCCTGCTGGTTGAAGGGATGATGAACGGGATACCGGGTAGCCGTAGAGTTCTGGTTGTGAACCCCCGACCATGCAGTACCGGCCCCCCACTGCCGTCCCTGAGGCACCTGACCTGACCTCCGCCCAAACTGCTGATACCCGGGGTAGCTCCCCGGGGCGGACATACCCTGACGGCCCGGGTACATGTGGGATGGCGGAGGGAACCTGTTATATCCCTGATAACCGGAGAAATAACTGTCCTGACGAGAGTCAGGGTTGAACATATTGACGTAGGATCCGTCATAAAAATTTTGCTGATCGTGCAGATCCACCGCCGGAGAAGTCGATGTAGAAGTGGACGCTGTGGTAAGAGTGACGGTGCCACTGGTAACAACATCACTGGTGCTCGGAGGAGTTTGCTGGGCAGTGGTGACAACATGGCTGACCACAACCGGTGTCTTGCCGGCGTCCCCGCCATTTTGGACGCCATTACTCGACAAGCTGATTTTACACAAAATGTCACCGAATTTAGATAATGTAGACTCCATTTTCTCCACCAAACTGCCCAGTAGCAATGTAGACTTGTCAGAATCACTGACGTCACCCAGTTCATGTAAACTCAAGTTACCCATGGTCTCCTCCTCGTCCTCCGGTGCCTCGAGCTCACTCTTCGTCCGCTCCCTTATATCAAAGGACACCGTGCCGTCAGCCGCCGTCTTCAGCGATACCAATTTATGGTCTTGTCCACCTTTGCCCTTGACACCAGGATTCCCACATTTGGGACATTTGGGCGCAACTCTGCCGTCCCATTCCAGTAAGCATGCCGTACAATGCATGATTAGAAGTTGTTGACTGACGGACGGACGGATACACAGTGAGGTGAGTCTATAGTGGTAGGCACCCAGGTAAGGTGGAGGGGTGACACCTGGTGAGAAGGTAGGGAACTATGGTTTCCCGCTCAGGAATATACCCCAATAATCCCATGCGCATTATTGTAACTATATACACTTTGATTGTATTTTTATCATGTTTTTGTAACTGTACAGATGTGTCGCCAATACTACAACCAACAGCCAATAAAGTGCTTTAAAATGAATATAATTGCTTTCTTTTCTCCTTCTTGTATGAATAGCCAAATAGTTTGTCATGTTCCCCATGTACGCGTACACACTCTAAGCGTACACACCCTACTACTTACGAGTAGGCAATCAGAAACTTGAAATTACATGTGTATGAGGAAATAGAATTGGGACATCATACCAATCAGATATCAGTAAAACTCTAACTCTGTTCAAAAGTTTTACAGTGCACATTTCAGAATTAAAAAGGAGGTATATGATAATGATTTTCATGCAGCTGCGGCAACCCCCCCCCACCTCACAATCACAATTCCTGTTGTGAAACCCCATTGAAATGATTAAAATATGAAAAACAATCATGCTTTTAGAATTAGATTTAGAATGACGAGACATGCTTATCAGAATATGAAATTATTTTTTATAAGCCAATATTTATTTTTGGGGGGTTTTGGGGAATTTTTCCTGAATTTGGGAGAATTTTTATTGAAATTCATGATATTCAACGGCCATAAGAATCAATTAAAATTGAAATAAGATAGACGGTGGTCATGCGTGTACTTCATTTCAATATCTGACTAATAGAAACATATCAAGATGTAAAGAAACAATATATGTATCTAATATATACATACATTTTGAAATATCATGTCATTATTGTTAATACCACTACTAACAAGTAATTGTACTACATGTATATCTTATGTATTTATGAATTTATAGCGGCAAAAGGTTTCCATCCATATCATGTTGAAATTTTAATAGAAGGTATAATTACCCCTTAACTTTGGTGAGATATAGGTACAGTTAAGAGGGGTCAAACATATATTTCTATAAAAACACTAAATGTTACACCCAGGAGAGAAAATGGCCTCTTAAAATGGCCTTAATGTTAATTGTCCCACTTTACCTGATGTCCCACTTTACCTGAATCAACCCTATGTTATGCTATCCCACTATGCTATTAAAGGCGCCCTGAACCCACAACGTCATTTGCGTACAAAACTCGGCAAGGTTAGGTGGCTTAGGTCCTGGGTACAGTGGGAACTAGCACAATTTTAATTATGTTCATAGATGAGTCATGACATACTTCTATGCTTTGTTATGAAAAAAAGAGTTTCAATTCAGGGGTTTACCTCTGAGCTATTTGCCATCGTTTTGCCCCGGTCTCCCCCTCTCTACATGGGTAAATGTGGATAATATCGCACATCTAGTGACGATATTAGGGCCTAGGCCTACCCAAATGTTCCTCACCAATCGAGTCCACTGTCATTGGGAACTATTTTATATGTATTTAAAAAAAAATCTAAAATAAAAAATGCTGTGTTAGAGCTTTTTTGGGTGGGGGTGCGCGATATTTAAGCCCTACCACATGTACGGAATAGGCCTAACCACATTACCCTACTCCTAGGGCTTAAAATCGTTTAGGGGGCCTACTTTACTCCCCCCTCAGAAGAGATGTTTACCCCCCCCCCCCCCACACACACACCTGTAACTAATAAATGAGCACTCCCTTTAATATAGTAATATGGTTTATCCAGGCACCGCAGTGGGAACACCAGAGATATAGGGTTGATTTAGGTAAAGTGGGACATCAGGTAAAGTGGGACAATTAACATTAAGGCATTTAGAGGTTATTTTCTTTCCTGGGTGTAAAATTTATTTTTTTCTTAAAAATATTTGTTTGACCCCTCTTAACTGTAGGCCTACCTATCTCACCAAAGTTAATGAATCCCCAACCCCCCCCCCCCCCAAAAAAAATACCCCCCATAAATAAAACTTGGCTCATAAGAAATAATTATATAATCTAATAATCATGTCATCTCATAATTATCATTTTTTAGGCCCTACTCCTAGGGCCTAAAATCGTTTAGGGGGCCTACTTTACTCCCCCCTCAGAAGAGATGTTTACCGCCCCCCCCCCCCCCCCACACACACACACCTGTAACTAATAAATGAGCACTCCCTTTAATATAGTAATATGGTTTATCCAGGCACCGCAGTGGGAACACCAGAGATATAGGGTTGATTTAGGTAAAGTGGGACATCAGGTAAAGTGGGACAATTAACATTAAGGCATTTAGAGGTTATTTTCTTTCCTGGGTGTAAAATTTATTTTTTTCTTAAAAATATTTGTTTGACCCCTCTTTCCTACCTATCTCACCAAAGTTAATGAATCCCAACCCCCCCCCCAAAAAAAATACCCCCCATAAATAAAACTTGGCTCATAAGAAATAATTTTATAATCTAATAATCATGTCATCTCATAATAATCATTTTTTAGGCCAAGCATGGTTAATTTTCATGTTTTGATCATTTCTATGGGGTTTCACCATAGGAATTATGATTGTGAGGGGGGGGGGGTCCGTTTTGCCCCAGCTTCATGAAAAATATGTGAAAAAAAGATCTTGCCAAAATAAATAATTGTAGGGTATTATTTTTTTCCAGTGAGTTTGCAAATATGTTACACAATATTTCAGCTATAAAATATCATTGTTTTAGCCATAAACATTATCATATAGCTCTTTTTTAATTCTCAGAAGCTTAAAAAACATGTTATTTCTATTAATTATATGAGCCAATTTAACAAAAATATGAAATCAATAGCTAAGAACTGAGTTAGGGGTTTGGGTGCGTTTTGCCCCGGGGGTCCGTTTTGCCCCAGTCTCCCCTATAACTAAAAAAAAAATTGAAAAAAAACCCTGAAAAAATGTGCCTTTTAAGGGGGTGCGTGATATTACCCAATGCGCGATATTACCCACATTTACCCTAAGTTTATTTAGACATCTTGAAAAAAAAGTAGTGTCTGCAAACACTCTTTCATGTGGAAGGTTTAAACAAGGTTAATAGCTTAACATTTTAGTAGAAAAAATATATCCCAATGGCCATGGGGATTGCCTTGTGACCCGTATTACCCCACCTAAAAATGAGGTTGGGGTAATATGGGACACCACACAAATAGTGGTGTCAATTCCTAGAAAATAACCAAACCATATTTAATTTTATAAGCTATTGGGTGTTTTATCCTGAGCACCTGAAACCAGAAAAAATATTACCATTTTGCTCAAACTAGGGGCTTACATAAATGATGATGTGTCTAATTATGCTTTACTAATTAACATGTCAGCCCTCAATAATCCTGGCATTCAATTTTATTTTTCGCATATATTCAAATAATTATTCCTCCAACAACATAAAAATTGCTGCAATATATATGATCTGATGCCTACCTTTCATTATAAAACCAAAACTGAGTTCTTAGTGTTACCTTTCAGTAAGATATGTGTGCAGCCAAGCAGAAAGGATAGTCTGTGCGGGATTAGTTCCGATTTTAGCCACCAGGGGGGGCTCCACTAGTGCCCTAAATTAAAAATAATGCTAAAAAAATGTCTAGGGTACTTTTTTCTGTAAAAAACAATAGGAGTACACAAAACATTCCATCTCTGGTGAAAAGCTTCCACATTTGGAATGTAAAAAGAACGGTTTTAGGCCTAAATCGGTGTCCTTGTTGATATGTGTTGCCATGGAAACATGATTTTTATTCCAAATAGAAGAAATAAAGATACTCAGTGATAGAATGATTCATGAGGGTTACTATGGTCAAAACAGAATAAAATTACCATTCCTAGATCAAGTTTTATGACCTAAAGAATGAAAATGTATGATAGGCCTAGGGCCTATTTTTCTCCTTATGCAAATTATGCTAATTATATAGGGGTATCTAGGTAAGTATGAGACTTACAGCTTATTGGGACTTTGGATAGGGCACTGCCCACACATATTCATGAAGCTAGTTATCAAAAACTAGAATTGATATCTTCTAGTGTGACATATCGTTGGAAAGCTTATGACAGTGTAGTGGGACGCTGTACTATTTCTATAGAACCGGATTGAGTTATTTTGGTTGTGTTTGCTGTGCCGTATCTGGGCCGCACTCCTGTCGGGTCTCTGGTATGTGATTACATAATCCGGCACCTAAGGATTGTTGGACCGCGACCTGGTAATACGCACAGAGCCGGGACCGCCACGTGTCACCCGACATAACCCGGGTACCGTGTCGGTCGTGGTAGATAACTCTGGGCCCGCCTCCCTCTGAGGAGTCCGGCCCATATGGAGTTTACCGGGATCGGAGAGAGCCTTGGACATTGGGGAATTATTGATTAGACCGTGAGCGTATCACTCCTGTATGTTCATGCAACACCTGTTGTTGGAAAGCATATTTGAATATCACTATCCGTCTGTATGATTACGTGCTGTATGTCAGAATGAATGAAGAGTAATTTCTGAACAACCTATTTTCGAATCTGGAGTTTTTCATAGCTCATGCCTATCTTAGAATAGCCAACAGCTACAACATCAATTGTAAAGTTGTCTTTTTCTTTGGAGTAGGGTAAATGTGGGTAATATCGCGCACCTAGTGACGATTTTACCCAAATCTTCCTCATAACTCTAGCCCACCGTCATTAAAAACCCTTTTTATATGCAATTTTTTTTTAAATATTGAAAATTGAAAAAATGGAGAAAAAAATAAATCGTTATTGCAACCACCTACCTATATGGTAAGCAGGGACCTAAAAGTATGACTAAATATTTGGGTTATATCGTTATTGTTGTTGTTATATCGCTCACACCTTTGTGTTATATCACTCACCCATTGATATACAATGTATTTGACCATATGGGTAAATCCGCTCACCTGTTTTCACACCCAAAAGTGTGAAAACAGGGTGGTTCACCCCAAATGCTCTCACACCTGTGTGGTGAGTAGCAGCATCCCCAAATTTACACCAGTGTTAGACAACATACAAATCTACCCTTTACCACTATTTGACTCATTTTACTGTTATTTGATATATTATTTTTTATTTTATAAACATGTGCGCGATATAACAACATGCCTGAGCGATATAAGCTCTATGGGAATTAGTATAGAAAAAGCAAATATAGAAAGATTAAGAAATTTAGGTTTTTAAACCTTTTTATAAATGTCTAGCTCGAGGCATAAATATATATCTTAGATAAATATCATGTATTGACATGATATCGTATATAAAGTGGCTACTCACCAAAAAAAAAAAAAATGAAAAAAAAGTTAAAATTGTGCCTTTTAGGGGGGGTGTGCGATATTACCACATGCGCGATATTACCCACATTTACCCCTCTTCCCTTGTCTGAAATGAGAGTGTCCCTTATTACCCCATGACTCGTAGGCCGGTATAGGGGCCTAGCCCATCTTAAATTCCCCTACCTCAAAGGCCTCAAAGAACTTCACAATGGCGACCCGTCTTACCCCACCGTGGGGTAATAGGGCCTATGGGTCACAAAATCTTTGAAATTATTAACTACAACCATTGTAGGCCTACCTTAGGGAGTTTGAGGAACTTTTCTTCAACACAGCTAAATATAAAAGAAAGTAGTTAAAAAAATATTTTGCTTAGGCCTATGGTCACCAGAAAGGCAGAAATTGCATGAAAACCCTTAGGTGTCCCGTCCCGTATTCCCCCATCTGCCCCTATTTGATGTATTTGACATTTTCTACTCTTCCTACCAAATGTGTGAATGGTACATAAAGTCCGAGTATGGCTTAGGTGTCCCCCTGGGGTGTCCCACTTTACCTGAATCAACCCTATGGCCCCAGATGGCGCGTCTGCGCCGCGTCCCATTCTGCATCCTGTAGATGGCGCTCCGCACCAACAACGGGCCAAAGCTTGGTCATGTGATCGATACGGCGAAAACATGGTGGACATGTAGGATGAAAAGCCGCAGGTGGCTGTCAAACTCAGGTAGGGTACATTTTATACCTAATCTGTTCCGACAGCTTCAAATTAGTGTTTCTGTAGAATCAGGGAGTTGCGTACTTTATGTTCGATATAGTGAGAGCTTACGGAATTTGATGAGAATAGTAGACATCGAATGTGGAAGAACGCCGACTTCGGTCGCCGTCTCCACGGACCACGGTCCACGGCCGTCCTGCCATCTCCACTGCGATCTATGACTATGCCGCTCCGGGATGCCGCTGTTGATGAACAGCAGTGCCGATGGCAAACAAATGGCCTCTCGATTAAGGGAGTGATCATTTTTTAACAACAGGGGGGGGGGTGGTTTTCCGCGCGGAGCGCGCGAAATTTTTTTCACCCCCCCCCGGTCAACGGTTCAAAATTTTTAATCGGCGCGCGCGTGGGCCCTTTGAAGCATAGTAACGCGCGGGCTTTTTGGCCCAAAACAGGTTAAATTTTTTACACCCCCCCCCGGTCAAGGGGTCCAAATTTTTTTGCCCCCCCCCCCCAAACCAACCCCCCCCTGTTGATAAAAAATGATCACTCCCTAAATGCTCGATCTACCGTAGGCCAGTTTCATCGGGTGGTGGGGGATGCAAAACTTGAAAAGCCTACACTGCTACAGGGGGGGGGGGGGGGGGGGGGCAAAAGTAGAATTTAGAATGGTTACTAAACAACAACAGGGAAAGCGGGAGCCTACCCAAGAATGCATTTCGTCTGCTCACTCTCCATCCTACTGTCTGCGCTCAAATGTAACACACAACAGACCTAACATCTGCTAGGAGACTGAGTTTTCACGACACTACCGACCCTATTTGCCGTATGCTAAGGCATTCCCACAGTGCAGTCTACTACCGGTAGGTCAGACGAACGCCACCAATTTTCCCGCGCCCAGATCGCCAGCAGCGGAGCTGCTGGTCCATTTAAATATTCGCCACCATAATTATGTGATTCTACAGGATCATCATCATGCGAATTTTTTTTATTTTTTTTGGGGGGGGGGGGGGGGAGGGGGTGGTGGTTACACGGGGGGGGGGGGTGCGTTAGTTGGGGCATACAAGCTGTGAGTCAGAGTGATGTTAGACTTCTTTATTACCGTATCAGTTGAGTTACCAGTAGATCTACATCAATACATGTTGTGACACTGTCTGCCATGTGCGCTCAAGTCCGCCATCTTGGATTCTGGTGTCGCACGTAGATGCGCCCCCCAACATCTCCCTTTTATCAAAAGATTTTTTTTTTTTTTTTTTTAAAGAATTAAACATCCCTGCAGACATGTATAGTCCCAATCATAAGAAACACAATATTGACGACCTCCATAGTTATATTATCCCATGATAGCAGAAGTTTGCTGGAAAGAAACTGGGAACAATGAGGCATGAAATAATGTCACAGGGTTTAACATAAGCCCATGGCTGACCACGCTTGTTCGGAGGGGGCTTTAAGTAGGCATAGTCTCCAATTGAGAGTGGGGAATGGGGGACCACATTCCTGTCATAGAATGTCTTGCTGGCCACTCTCCGAGCCTCAATCTCCTCCTGAACCACAGGAGTGTCCACCAGCTGAGGGTCCAACAGTCTGTCTGAGGTCGGCAGAGGGGTGCATGTTCGGCGACACAACATGCGCTGCACAGGTGAGTATGTGTAGCCAGATTGGGGGGTGTTCCGATGAAGGAGTAAGGCCAGGCTGATGTTCGTGGATTTCTTTAGGAGCCCTTTTGCTACCTTCACAGCCGCCTCTGCTCGGCCATTTCCCTTGGGGTAATAAGGAGACAATGTTGTGTGGTTGAATACCTGATCGCCAGATCTGCATAGTCCTTACTTATAAATTGAGGGCCATTGTCTGTGTGTATTCTCGCTGGGGCGCCAAACGTGGCTAGATGATCCTCTGTCTTGGCTACTACTGTGGAGGCCACAGTGTCCCCCAGCTCATCTACCTCGATCCAGTCGGAGAAGTGGCACACGGTTACTAAGTAGTCATTCCCCGCAAAGGCACACAAGTCCTGGCTGAGTCGCTCCCAAGGCCTGGTTGGTATCGGTTGTGACATCATGGGCTCCCTTTGTGAGGCTGAGCCATACAATGCACTATTGGCTGAGTAACTAACACAAGGCTGGACTGCTTGAAAGTGGCCGCCATCCCGAGATGGTCCGCATGGTCTGTTTAATACCGGAAGTACAATACAGATGGTTTGTCGTTTATCCACCAGGGGGGGTGTTTTCCCGCCAGAATATTACTAATGGTTTGTCTCACATTTTAACATGCACAGGTTCAACAAGCCTCACACATGTCCTTTATTGCTGCTCTCATTCCAGGGCAGAACAATACCTGCTTTGCCATTCTGTAGTTCGACTCAGCCCCAAGGTGATTTGCATGGATCTTGCCTAACATTTTGGCCCTGAGCTGTTGAGGCACCAACAGTCTCCCCCCTATATATAGCCTCATTCAGTACAGACAGTTCATCCCTGTATCCCCAGAATGGCCTAAGATCCTTGGGCAACAGGGTACGATTGTCGGGCCATCCATTGATGATTGTGTCCCGAAGAGCACTGAGGGTCTCGTCAGCATTGGTGAGTAGGACTATCTCCTCGGTCTCTCCAGTCAGCCTGGGGCTCTGGCAGATAGATTCTCATTCCAGCCTGAACACCTCAAATCCAGTTACAGGCGTGTTGACTGGGGTGTGCAGGGCCGCTCTAGAGAGGGTGTCCGCAATGAGCAGGGTGGTGCCTTTCTTGTACTCAAGTGCGAAGCGATAGCGCTGCAGGGTCAGTAGCATCCGCTGCAATCTGGCAGGCGCCTTGTGTAGTGGTTTTGACATAATCGAGACAAGTGGTTTATGATCTGTGTGAACTGTAATGTCAGCTTTCCCGTATAGCCACTGGTCAAACTTGTGTAGTCCCTGGCATATTGCCAGACATTCTTTCTCCATCTGAGAATAGAGTTGTTCTGTCGCACTGAGGTGACATGAGCTGAATGCTACGGGTTGTAACTCACCCTTGGCATTTGGTTGAAGGAGCGCTGCACCCAGTCCTGACTCACTAGCATCCACCTGTAAGGTGACAGGCTTGTCCAAGAAGTAGTACAGGAGTGTGGGTGCTGATGTGATGAGGGCCTTGGCACTCTGGAAGGCTTGCTCTTGTGTGTCTGACCATATGAAGCTTGCACCATCCTTTGTTAGCATCCAAAGTGGCTGTAGGGTTGAGCTCAAATTCTCGCAGAACAGTGTCAAATATGTGGCCATGCCTATAAACCTGAGCAACCCAGCTTTGTTGGTTCGAGTCGGCATCCCAACGATGGCTGCCACCTTGTCTGGGTCAGGTCGCATACCATTGTCTGTAATAATGTTGCCCATGAACTTGAGTTCCTTGAGTAGGTAGGTCAATCAGAGACTGGGATCCCGGGCTGTATGTGTCCCAATGCTAAACAGCCTCAATGAAAGGTTAGTTTTCTCTGCAACATAGCATGGCATCATAAAAACTACCATAATCATGAAGAAGGAAAAGACTATGTCTTACACATCCTATTTTATTTCTAAATTTCCTATTGCCAAATAATGATATATTAATTGGTAAAGTAAATACAATGCCAGTGCCCATGAGGCCTAAAAAAAAAAAAAGTTGTGTTCCGGTATCCCGACCGACCCTACGTTTTAGGGGCCGACCCTAATTTTTTTTGGACATTTTTTTAATTGCTGAGGAAATTTGTGACATTTTGGCGTTTTTACCACTAAAATTTACTTTTTTGACAAAAAAAAAATTGTAAAAAAAAAAAAAAATCCGACCTACCGACCCTGTTTATTTTAGGTCATGTGACCGGAACACAACTTTTTTTTTTTTTAGGCCTGAGTATATTGGAACGGTTTTTATAGGACAGGCTTTGGTGCTACCTCCCCAGAAAGGGGGGTAAAGCATGTGAAATTTAGTTTGTATATGTGAGATATTATATATATGGACTCTCCTGTCACAGCAGGCTTTCTAGGTATCTTACTTTACTTTATATCACCATAATTACGATTAAAACCACCTGCGACCCAGATACATCATTTGTACATGTGATTTATATAGTCAAAGACCTCCTAAAAAAAACCTAAACCCCAACCATTAGGAGGAATATAGGTTTGTGAGTTATTTTCTTTTAGTTTGGTGTAAAAATATGCTGGCGAAAATTGGCTAAAGGGGTTCTCCTGGAATGGGGTAATTACTCTAGAATTGACACTTTCAGGGGATTGTCTTATATCATATTATCAAAACACCACACATCGTATTAAGCTAGTGGATCCAACAGAAAAGATGTATAATAATCCAATAGAAAAAACAGAATAATGATATCTTTGAAAGGAAATGCCTGAGGCCCCTTTAAAGTTGGGGCATTCATAGCCCTGCCTTGAGTGCAGAGCAGGCAAGGAGCCCAGGGTCACTCCAAGAGGGAGTAACAGGGGTAGGGACTGACAGGTCAAGTATGTCAACTTTTCTTTTTCAGAAAATCATAGAAAATGATCTATCAATGCTACATCAAAAAGAGTTACATATCTGAAATTCAATTGATCTCCCCGTCATTTTGAGGTATCATACGATGAGTTCCGACCATTTTCTAAAATATCGTTGACCTACCTACCTTGAGAGCAAACTTGAATTTGTCTGGGTTCAGTCTGATATCTTTGGTCACACAGCGCTCCATTAATGCCACTAGTCTCCTGTCATGGTTGACCTTGGCCACATCATAGCTCTCACCCTCGCCATACACTAGAATACCATCCGCTATGCATATTGTGCCCTCAAGCCCGTCAAGGGCATCTAAGAGCCTCTTCTGAAACTCCACTGGTGCACTCAATATGCCGAAAGGCAACCCGGCCATCTTTATCGGCCATAGGATGTGTGCATAGTGGTTTGCAGTGAAGACTCCTCATCAAGAGTAATGTGTAAGAATCCTTCACGGACATCAAGGAGGGAAAAACACTTGGCGTCACCCAACTTGTGCAGGTGCTCCTTCAATGTGGGGATCTGGAAGAAAGGCCTCATAATCGCCTTATTAACTGTCTGACTTGGGTCGATACACACCCAAAATTTCTTCGGGGTTTCCTGATGAGGGCATTTGCGCACCATGGGGTGGGTTCATCCACCTTCTCCATGATCCCTAGGGCCACACACCTGTCCAATGCTTCCTTCTCCTTCTTCCTCTTGGCGACGGGTACCCGGTGATTGGGCATCTAGACTGGCATGACGTCTGCCTTCATTTGAAAATGTACAGTGGGGCCAAGGTATCCGAGGCCTGAAAGCTGCTCTTGTTCTCACGTAACATGGCATCTTTAGTTAGCTTGCCAGCAGGTGGCAGGCGTCTGGAGAGCGGAATCTGGATAGTCCTTGGAGATGGGTGGCATGCCCCTGATCTGCTGCATCTACCGCATCTGGGGAAAGAGACAGGACCTCATCTGCCATGATCTTGATGAGACCTAAACTCGCATGGACACTATGTTGCCGGGCTCAAGTATCGGTCGGAGGTTTGTTCGGAGTTCCATGATAACCTCCCCTCCCTCGGCGGTTCCTACGTGACTGGCCAGCACCACGGCCCTGGGACTGTGGACGGCGGTTATCCCCCTGTGTCTCGAGACAGATGCGGGAGAAGTGATCATTATCGCCACACTTGTCGCAAGTCTTTCCCTTGGCAGGACAGTTCGACCAGGGATGTGGGCCACGTTTGTCACCACACCAGTGGCATGTGCCGCTCTCACGCTTCAACTGCATGTCCTTGTGGGCCTTTCCCTGGGCTGCCCAGTTAACCGTCTCGTCCGTTCTGCCACTTGCCTCGCCAATGAGCTGATTGGCTCTTTTAGCCGCCTCAAGTATCTTGGCCTCCGCCACCACGTCACTCAGGGTCTTCTTTGTGCCGTCGGCTTTGACATGGCATTTCAGTAGATCGGCCCGTATGTCACTGCCGAAGATAAATTTGTCGCGACTCATCTCATCCGTCAAGGCATCATAGCCACAAAGGCTGCAGTCACGTCGTACATGGGTCTCCCAGTCTTGTATAGACTCATGAGCACCTTGTGTGGCCAACCAGAAGGTGAATCTGTCCGTCAATAGCGAGGAAGTGGCCGTGCCGGTGTAATGTATTCTGAGCTGTTCCATCCAGATCCACGGCTTTGCATTGTCTGCAACCGGAATCTGGGGCTCTATGCTGTACCGGATGACCTGTAGTGCCTCATCCGGCATGGACGATCGGAGCGCCACGATCTCCATCAGCGGCTTGGCATAATACTCGACTCTATGAGTCACGGGGTCCTTGGCCAAATCTCTGTATTCGGCCTCTGTACAATAGTCATGGAACCTCATCTCAAAATTTTTTAAGTTCTCTGAGATGTTCCCTGACAGGCTAAGTTCTGGTTTTCTAGGCCTAGACATAGTGTAGATGAAGGTGGGTCCTGATCTGAGTTGGAACAGTTAGGGCTACTAGTGTGCTAATTACTATAGATCTGGTGCAATTAGGCCTACACTATAATCTCCAATTCCAGACAGTCTGAATGAAAATTGAAGGTGATACCCACTTGTGACTTGCTGGTGACTGGCTCTTGACAGCTCCTGTGTTTGAAACTGACCCACTGCTGACACCAAGTTGGGGCATACAAGCTGTGAGTCAGAGTGATGTTAGACTTCTTTATTATCAGTTGAGTTACCAGTAGATCTACATCAATACATGTTGTGACACTGTCTGCCATGTGTGCTCAAGTCCGCCATCTTGGATTCTGGTGTTGCACGTAGATGCGCCCCCCAACACGTCTGGGGGGGGGGGGGCGCAAACATTTCAGACCCCTCCTGAGGGGGGGGGGGCTTAACAAATTCTGCCCCCTCTTGAGAAAAATTATGCCCCCTTTCAGCAAAAAAGCCTGCACATTACTATATCTAGTTCAATAGGGGGGGGGGGGCTGTCAAGATAGCCACCAAAAACTCAAAATTGTCTGATTTCCTTGTGTGGTACATGGATAATAGGGTTTTCTGGGATGCAAAATCCATTTTCTGGCTCAGATTTTCAACCCGGGAAATTTCCAAGATGGCTGCCAAGATGGCCACCAAAAACTCAAGATTGTCTGATTTCCTTGTGTAATACATGGATAATAGGATTTTCTACAGTGTTGCCGAAAACTTTTTATGCACACAGACCAATGTGGCCTGTGTCACGAAAGGCAGTCACGAAATCTTACACAGGCCATTTGCCTTCTACACAGGCCACATCGACCAATATATGTTCATTTCATATAGCGCATTTGATAGTATTTCATATGAATAGATACAAATTGTAGTACTTCTTTGATGACAGCTTAAAATTGGGTGGAAAATGCTTTAATTAATAGAAAAAATAATTATACAGATGCATGGACCTAGCTCAGCTTCTAATAACTGAGCTAGAAAAATTCTTTCACTGCTGGAAAGCTGACATCAGAGTCGACCATTGTGGCCGGTGTCCAAGGCCCTTACCCCGGCCATTGTGATTTTATATCGGCAAAAGCTGATGTGCCGATGTCATTTCGGCAATACTGCTTCTAGGATGTAGAATCCATTTTCAGGCTTAGATTTTCAATCCGGGAAATTTCCAAGATGGCTGCCAAGATGGCCACCAAAAACTATACCAGCAGCAGTATTAAAAACCAAAAAAATCAAAAAGATTTACCTGAGTGCATGTAGTTAACTGACCATGCAGTGTTGCTGCAAACCATCACATATGAATTACATAAGAATTACATTTGGATCTTACAGCTACATTGTATTGGTATATGTAAATCGGAAACAACCGTTTCTAAGGTCATGTATGACCTTTGCCTTATCTTACCATACTTTTGGCATAACCCAGACCCAGCCTTGCAATTAGAGAGTGATCATTTGTTCACCACCACTGTTGTTAACCAATGATCACTCCTAACTTGCAAGACTTTGCGGTGTGCCTCGTGGTTCAGACACAGGAGATATATAGCATTGGCCTCCAGTGTATGTCTGTTTTTGTTGTAGCTATGCACTGTGTGTGGAGAGAATCAATGTCAGGTGTGGAAGCCTCAGTGCTTACCTATCTCAGGTGTCTACATCCTCAGGTCATACCTCTATCCAGTGGTGTCTCCAGTCCCACGTTCAGTAATACCTCCTTACACACCATGGTGTTTTACAGCGTCACTGACCAGCCACTTTTACTCGATATCACGTCCATAACCACTGACGTGTTTGGGGTAAATTTAGCCACGTCTTTGAGGATCCTTTTCATCATTTTTCTTCTGAAAGGTGGTACCGTATGTGGTGATATAATGGCATTGATGGCTATTTATAACATCACAAGGGGTTAACAAAAAGGGGGAGAGGGTGTTCTTTGGCCTTTTAGTTAGGTATGTGCACTATACGAGGGCAGTTCAGTTCTATGGGTGTGGACCACTAGATTCGACATGGCGACATGGCCGTTTTTGGGCCTAGTGACATGCGACATGAGGAATATTAGAGATAGCGACATGGGACATAGACATTTCTTAAAATCGACATGGTGACATGGCTATTTCTTAAAATCGACAGGGCGACATGGTCATTTCTTAGAATCGACATGGGAAATTGGGACCCCCCCATCCAGACCCCCAGTTCTACGGCTGTCCTCTACTTGTATGTGCCATTGACTCCATCACTCTCACAGGCCTAATTAAAGTGCATAATTAAGATGTGCAAAAGCAGCTTGATACAAACAGGCGAGCCATACATTATAATGACTTTTACCAGTACCGCTATTCCTTTCGGACTATGAAGTATAATGGCTCCAAATATCGATTTATTAATTGTCCAAGACTCTCAATGTCATAGGGTTTTGAAAGTTCTCTCATTGTACGGTACATATCGATTATTGTGTATTATTACACTTAAGGCAATACTGACGATAGCTCAGGTAATACTAGTGCATGTATAGTCATGCTGTGATAGCCTGTTTCCAGTTAAGGCTTACCAATGCCGGATCACACGGATTATCAAAACCATTTTCCGATTGATCAAATTTATCCACCAGTATTTTGTGTATCATCAAAACTACAGTATATACATGTAGATCGACATCATCTCCTTATCGCTTCACATGCATGATTCTCTAGAAGCAATCTGATGAAATACTTTTAAGAAAACCAGTTGATTTGGCTCTGATCTTAAATCTGTGTGACTCTTGGTGGTTGAGTTAACGGACTGTGACCGTTTCGGTATGACAAGTCTCATAATTCTAGTGCATAAGTTATTGATTTTCTTCTTGGTGGAGCAGCCGTTTAAAAATTGATTCAATGCACAGGTATACTGTCCTGGTGAGCACAGTGTGTACCAGGTAATTGCAATATCTCAATTTAGAATCATGGAAAACCCTTTATTTAGCCTAGTAGTATTGGCACATACATGCACCTTAATAAAGTAAATGAGCAGCGAGCAAATTTCAGATCCTTTTGACATATCAAACTCCAACACATGTATTAATAATCCACTAGGGGTTGGCACCAGGTTGTCTCTCAGAGCTCATCCTCTAGTGTGGTACAACACCTTCTGACAGGTGGGTGCTAGTGGTGTACAGGTGGGTTACCTGTGTGCCCAGGTGAGCCGTGCCCACCTGTCTAAAAGGTGTGTACAATGTAGTAATAGGGGGTGGAGGATCCCCGGTGCTAAAATGGTGGGGTGTGTGTGCGTGTGTGAGTAGGATGTATGTGACAACAAACAGCTCACCATTATGTAGCCTTACTATAGAAATACCATGTAACAATATATAACGTACAAGGAGACATGGCTCAAATATCCCTGCTCTAAACAATACAAGGTAGTAAAACGTAGAAGCTACTCAATCAACTTTACCCATGGCTCCTTCAGTGTAAGCTGTTCTCAGCCACATCTAGAATTAGAAAAAAAGAAGTAAAAACGTATGCAAGGTCAGCCTACACAATGGGCCTGATATACTATAGAAAGTGGTTTAATAAGTCTCGAGGAGAGTTGCCAAATACAGACCACATGCTGGGATTACAACCAGCTGACCACGACATGCATTATAATTAATCAATATTCAGTACAATATTGCTAAATCTTGAGTATAATGATGCTTTGTCTCCCCAGAGAAGCCATCTGGAATCCAATTGACACCGTGGCTTCACTCTTGGTTGTGTAGGTAGCAAAATCTAGATATATGTAAATGAGTTACAGGTATGCATAACAAAATAGGAGCGCATTATAGGCCATACATTTATATAGGTCTGCCTAGGCTGTGTAGACAAAACAAGAAGGATTCAGGAACCTAAAAATAAACTTATAGAAGTAACCTGTTGTATTGTCGGTAGTCATAGTGACAAACAACAACAGACAAACTGTTACTTCAGTGCCTATGAAAGGCAGTTTTTATTAAGTGTTTTCCCAAGTGGTTCTTTTCTTCTAATATTAACGCCACCTCATGAGGATAATGACTAATTCACACAAATCACATTAAAGTGAAGCTGAGTGTAATTTGGACACAATCGTACAAGCTTTCTTAGGTTCCTTGAGAGAATATACATTACAACACATTTAATATGATGCAAGCACATACGTATTGTCAGAAATAAAACCTCAAAGATACTGTTCAGGAATTGTTGAAAGGATAACAACGTCAGTGTCCAACGTTTCCCCTAAAGTCCTAGAATGAAAAAGGCAATAACAAGCTGCTACTTATCACGTCACTTATGTCACCTTATCTATAGATATCACTATATCAAACCATTAGTACGTTCTAGATACCATCATAGTAAATCCCAAATTCATGTTAGCTCACTTGGTATGGGCTTTGACTAGTCTCTGACAAATCCCCAAAGTAGTAATCCCCATGCCAGGTTTATAGTACACACACTGTGCATGTGTTTGTATATACAGTTTATATCAATATTACCACAAGGCCTAGAGCATGTAACTTCAGAGAAGGCAAGGCTGAGGCTACCAATGGACAGAAGCATATCCAGCAGGGTTGGTACATGGCATATTGTGTATATACAGCGTGTGGGGGGTTGATGAGGCCAAAACTAAATTAGGTGTGTTTTAACTTGTTGTAACGGGCTGATAAAAGCTAGGTATGGGAGGTTGGATTTCAAGTTTAATGTATTTTTATTGCAAAACACTAGAATGTGCATGTTCTGGTATGTACATTATGGGGACCTTGTCTAGATAGGGCCGGGTTACTAAAAACTCTCTTTTTTAAGGCCTCAGTGTGCTCATTAAGCACGATCAATAAGAGCTTCATTAGGCTTCCTGACAATGGACACATAGTTCATCAGGGTTCATCGGGTATTGAGTCTGCTGATGAGTGCCTGGACGTAATAACCTAGCAGATTATAGAGCTATCATTACTCTATCCCAGGAGGTCACCGGCAAATGATATTATCACTCGGCTACTCCTATTGTAGCCTTTAAGTAATCAAAATGTGGTTATGGTAATTGCAATATAACCTATTGTATGTGTGACACACATGGACTGATCTACAAATTTTACCCCAATTTACAATTATACTTGGTTTCATCTTCAGCTAATCCATTTAAGCTGTCTCTTGTCCTTAATCACCCAGATTCATAGTATGGTCGATAAGCTGTTCAGCTGGTCAGAGGCCAGGTGGTATATGTGGCTGCCAATGGTGCCTTAACACATAGCTAGGTGGAAAATGACACAGGGTGGGTCACATAGTCATGTGGGTACTGTAATAGGACAGATAGTACAGATTAATATGTGGTACATGTAAAACTGAAAGTACAGAGTAGGTCACATTGTCATGTGGCCATGTGGGTAATACTAACAGTAATGACTGGGTCACATGATCATCATAAAGTTATGTGGGTGATATATTAAAGAGTGGGTCATATAATCAATTATCCAAGTGCTCTCACTCTGCAAATGCAGAACGGAGCATGTTATCTGCACATACACATTAATAGTATATTTGGTTGATAAGACCAGTGCAATGCAAGCTTGTTGGACCTGTACCTATTGAAGCGTGTTGTCCAGTGAGGGTGAATATCAGCTGGTGATAAGGCATGTGCCATCGGGGTGGGGGGAGAGGGCGGGGGTGGTATCACACCTGTATGTTCCTCCAGGTGCTACAACTGGACCAAACTGTGTGTGTAGCAGCCTGGGCAGTCCTAGCCTAAGCCTGGCCACGTCTGGAGCCGTTCAATAATTGATCCTCCCTGGAGGCAGGTGATCCCTCACAGCCTACCTATAGGCACCCCCACCCTCCACCCACCCACACCCACTCACACACATACACCATCCCCACCCCCTCCTCACTCCCTCACCCTCACGTCACACCTATAACCCTGCATTAGTCTCTCACCACTCGGGGATTGTCTGGGGCGTGACCGGCTATTCTAATGTGTGTAGATTCCATTAATACCTCTGGTCGCGCCCTGGAGGAGGAGGAGGCTGTAGCTGCATTGTTTTGCCCCTGTCCCTCACCTGCTGACCGGCTGTTGCATACCTGTACGCCGCCGACCGCTCTGCCGCGGCCGTTTGGATAAATAGCAACTGATCGATGGCTAGGTGCGTGTTCCCCACCTGGGCTGGTGCCGCGCCAAGTGGTGCTTAATCCGGCAGTCTCCCACGTCGTACGGCCCTTATAGGATTGTCAGTATCGGCAGGAGCATGTGGAGTTTATAGCAAAGATGTATTTTTACCCGTAAGGTTAGTAATCTTAGGTAATGTGTTAGTTTGAGATATTATAAGGCTAAACCGTGACCCTGTATGTTGGTATTAACAGGGAAAACATTATATGGGCTTGTGTTATTGGAAAACCTAATCCAACAAACCTAACCTAACTTAACATTTTTCGGATCATTCTATCAGTTTCATTACCGCGCCATGAACGGGAATAAAGGGATAATAAGGTTTCAATACGATAGCAGGGTCTACAGTAGGATACAGGTCAATGGATATAAATATTACCCCAGACTGACATCAAATTACACCCTGCATTTAGCATGGCCTTTTGAGTCACAGCTGCACCTTATTGAGTTGCAGGCATGCTATATAACAGTGAATTAGTCCGACATATATCAGTGTCCAGGTGGTGGTCCCAAGGTGCCGTGCATTCCCCATGTGAATACCAGTGAAGGAGTAGAATAACTTCATCGGGAGCCTTCCATAATACCAATGGGCATACCGGATTCGTAAAAGGCAACAAAACTTGAGGGGTCTCGTGCCTTACTGCTGTGATCAGTCACGTAAGCTGTTTTGGCATCCGCTGCCCATATGCGCGGGCCCGGGCCTTCTTGCTGCTGGTCTGGCATGGGATCCCTCCTCAGTGAACCATGTGTGAGATATCAAAGGCCGTTGTTTGGCCCTGCCCACTATGGTACTAGCCCAGGTGGGTAGGACCAGGCAAATAAAAGAACACTTGCTATCCTTCGAAAGGAGTAGGGGACGTGCCCCGGTAGCGGTTTTCTCCCTCACCTCATAGATGCGGTCATTCATTTCATAGATTTGATCATCCATAGATGCGGTCACTGCTGTATTGGGCAAGCAGCATATAAATATCTGTCCTACTACTGCAAGGCAGACTACCACTATTTGTGGCTGACTCCTTGCCAACTTGAGATATGTCCCAGGCGTCACAGTACACTTGGACGTTAAACAACCCAATCAATTAACCAGCCTAGTGAGGACTAAGCAACCCGGGAGGTCCTCAGCTAATGCTATCTCATTATAGGTACAGGATGCAAAAATATAGATGAGAAAAAAAGTTGCCATACCGATATTTATAATAACCAGAAACACAATGAATGGGGCATACAGGAGTCATATATAACATGCCCATATGCGGTAAACCACTCGTGCCCCAAGTGCTTTCAAGGCAAAGGGGTACTAAAGCCCTCCAGGGCACAGGGGGATTCAAGTTCTCAGGGCACAGGGGTACTAACGCGTATTCATGCCCCAGATTGGTACCCCTGAATATAGAGATAGAGAGGTTCTACCTGCCAGGGTTCTCCCCACACTGCAATGACACCGGCAGGCCGCCGGCATCATTTTTACTGCCGCCGGTGTCATACTATCCCAGAATCACCGTCGCTGTCATTTTAGCTCTCTTTAGGTCTTTAAATTTTGTAAATCGGTCCACTAGAACAGAAGTTATGACAGGTTTTATGAAAATATGCACACACTGCTATGTAAAAAGTTAAGAAAGATGTCTGAAATGTGCATTTGATGTCATTTTTGATCATTAATATTTTCAAAGTATATTTAGATGTTTATTGCCTGAAAAAATCCAGTGAAGCTCCGCAGGATTTTACGGTGTGATTTTTAGTCTGTAGAGAAAACCCTGACCTGCAATCATATGGATATGTTCATTGATATTAATACATTCCATAATAGTTGACCAACATTCTATTTATACATACGGTATGCTACTCTAGACCACACCGCATCGTGCAATTAGCACATGCTGGAAACCACTCCCAGACTGTAAGTGTAACCACATCTTGTATAGCTCATTGAGCAGCGGAGCCTTCGGTAAGGGCACGTGTGCTAGGAAGTGGCATTGAGCTAAGCACTGGCACTCATGGGTTTTACATATACCTACTCAGCTGTAGCATGTAAGCAAAGCCCCTGACGTTGAGCCATTCTGAACTACTTATGCCAATTCTCAGTGGAAGCGATTAGCTCGTCCCGCGTCAATCATAACATATTATCTGGATGTCTTTGTATTTGTGGGATAGATTTTGTGGGATGGACGTGGGGACAATATCTAAATTAGTTGAAACCTTTGAAGTTTACAAAGCAAGTGATTCTGATACTACTATCATAAAGAGAGAAGCTGGGGTTTCAGGGAATATTTACTACCGGTACCCTTTTTCTATATCATAAAGATTCCATTTCTCATTCTTAACGTTTTTTTGAGATTTTATATCGTTTAGAACCCATATTTTCTCCTATTTAGAATGATTAAAATCTCCAGCCCCGTTTCAATTATATTAATTTGTATGTGGAAGAAACAGTGGAAGCCTATTAACATCATTTAGTAACAGCACATCCCATTGGCCCTTCCCTCGGTCACTTGTAACAGGACTTGTCAATCAGTATATATATATATGCCCCATCCCATTGCCATAGCAGGAAGTACGGCTAGCTTGGTATGCTGATTGGCTGATGAGTGATTAAGATGCAAGCGTGAAGGTGATAAATCCTGCTGTGAGAACGAGATGAGCGTCCAGGGGTCCCTGGACATAGTAAATCTTGCTGTGATAATGAGACAAGCGCCCAGGGTTGCTTGGTGGAAACCCAAGCTATAGCATCCATAGAATGGAATCACATGTGTGCTAAATCAAAAGTGTCAAAACTCTAGAGAAAAATGTCAACATACCATATAATTATACACCCCAATCCTTGTAGATAACCAATGTAAATCTGTAGTAGTTATAGGACGAGTACCAAGCTGTACGCGAAATACAGTGGAGGGAGCCTTATAGGCTTGGTAGAAAGGCTATAACTTGTTTATACCACTAGCTGTATACAGTATACAAGAGGTGTGAAATGTTCTCCATGCCCGCTGTGGTATATCGATATATAATGGATCAGTACTTAGCATGTTATACAAACCCTGGAGAACATCCCTTTTGTGATACCAGCAGCATGGTCCCATTGTTCAGAGCTCTCAGTATGCACGATATCAGTGGGCGAGCTTTGCATGGGTATAGCAGATATCAGTGGGGGAGCTTTGCATGGGTCACCCCTGTATGACATAGTAGTGTTGCTCATTGGCTCTGATACGTGGGAGCAGCTCATCTCATTATCAGTCATTCTATAGGGAGGGGGCAATTCATATTACATAAGCACCGGACATTGATTGTCCACCAACCCGACCTACCCGACAGTTGATGACTGTGTTTATAGTATAGGCCTCACTTTGATGCATGGTATGAGTCCAGGCCCGGGGTCCAGGGCTCTCCGTAGACTCAAAAATCACACTGTAAAACCAAGTGGGACGATGGATAGCCTCTAGGTGCTAAAATGTGAATGATGTCTGTTTTAATTGATGGATATAACTTTTTCTCGATACAAAGTGTTAAACCAGGAATAACTTCTGTTCTAACTGGGATTTTCAAAATTCAATAACTTATAGATTGATTAAATGACGCCGGCGGCGATTTTGGGGTGATTTGACGCCGGCGGTCTGCTGGTGTCATTGCATTGTGGGAGAACCCCGGAGAACCCTCGAGTCTGATTGTAATCATAGTCGCCTCATGAAGGATTATAGTCTTTTCATTTAGGACCTGTCTTCTTGAGTATAGTGGATTCAATCATTACCAGTTACGTGAACAGTGTATTTTCACTCTTATACTAAACCGTTTTCTTTCTTCCCTACAGGCTGCAAGTTGTGAGAAGTTTGCAGTGATGGGGCCTTACCCACTGTAGCTTCTGCCAGCTTGACCTAGCCAGGAGGACCTACCCTCAGCCTACACCTTTCCTCCAGTGTCTCAGATACCCTTCCAAGATGTCGACCGTTAAGCAGATTGGCCTGATGGCAGCCGGCTGCCAGCCGTGGAACGTGGATGTATGTGCTGCTTCTGGTGACAGATTTGCGTACTGTGCCACGCTTGCTGTCTACATATACCAGGTGAGAACATACATAGTACACATAATGTATTACATATGTGGAAGTGATAGCACCTTTGTAGGTATTGTGGATGTCAAATGGGGATTTCCCTAAGATATATAGACAAAGGTTCACAAGAAACATTCAAATATGAGGGCTATTTCACGCCCTAGACGGAACGATACCTACTACGGGCCAAGTACAGGCTAAGCTGGACCTTGGGCTGTATTTTATGAGGTAGAAGTAATGAGTGAAATAACCTTCAGGTCAAGTGATTAGATAGTTACTTTATGTATTTTAAAGCTAATACTGCCAGAAGTGCAGTGGGATAGAAATAACTTATATTTTCCCTACTTTTAAAGATCCATAAATTCGCGATTAAAAAAAGACTCTCTCGTCACATTATTCAGATCTTGGTGATGAGAAACCAATTTTTTTGAGTGGCCTTATTTTAATGCGGCTGCCATAGTCACTATGAAATCAGATAAGAAATGCCTTTTGTGCACAAGAAATAAATCCGTATAATCTAATCTAGTTTTAATAATAATAATAATAATAGCTTTTATTGACAACAAAAGGGAGGTCATTACATGTACAATAATTCTAAAGTTAACTAATGTTCACATCTATTGAGAAATTAACCCAAGATGTTTAGCCAACGGAACTTTGACCCCTTATATGCAGTGTGTTCTGCCCACCGCAACATGAGCGTTTCTTGTTTATTCTGTTGACGATGTGTTCAACAATAGATAGAGGGTTGGTAAAGTAGGGTACAGAGGCATGCAAAGAGTAGATACGGGGATTTTTTCATCTTTCCTTGCCAAGGTTCTGATTAAAAGGTAATGGGCCGTCTTAGTACTGTGGTTCAAAGAGAACCATCGAAGTGTAGTCCATAAAAATCTAACCTATATAAAAACCGTACTGTAACCTACAATAAACCATATGCAATACATTGTATAAAATGTATTCAAATGATGCATATACACTTGCACATCATTTGTCTATCACACTTTAACCATGCTCTTTAACCTTTCCATCACCTCTCCCAGCTGGACCGGAAGTACAATGAATTCAAGCTGCACTCGATTATGTCCGAGCACAAGAAGACTATAACGGCCATATCCTGGTCAAGCCGTAACCCTGACCTGCTGGCCTCAGCCAGTGCTGACAATGTGGTGGTGGTATGGTCAGTGGGTGAACAAACAGTTGTGGCCCGATTGGAGAATACGCGTGGAGCGCCTGTCTCCATCGGCTGGTGTCCTCATGACAAGGACGTGGTGGCCTTTGTGTATGGTAAGGGACCTCTGTACCTATGGAACCATGCCAGTGGCCAGCACGGAGCCATGTCCATGCATAAAGAGGCACAAGGCTTTTCTGTAGAGATCTGCCAGTTCCGATGGCACCCGAAGAAGATGGGCAAAATCGGCTTTGGTCATGTTGACGGCAGCGTTTCCTACATCTGCCCAGGTAAGGGAGTTTGTTATTTTATCCAAGCTGATATAAAGGATAATGTTATGTTGCAGTTAACAAGTATTCCCAAGAGATTATTCATACTAGGACATTCGTCAAATATTACCATGTGATTATTGGCTTTGGGACCTTGTCCCCAAAGCCATTTACATCAGAGACCAGAGTGTTGCTTTTTTAGCAAGAAAAGACTAGCATAGGCCCCCTTGTTCATTGTTAGATATAGCCCTAGCTGGCCCTTAAACTTTGCCTAAGACTGGTATCCCCATGTGTCCTTGTAGGTGTGTGCAAGACTAATTTATCCTAGATCTTGTTTTCAGTTACTACATGTAGAACCAATTTACCTTGTGGTAAGGCCTAGACATCTTGTGAACAGCCATATTTTGAGTTCTCTAATGTGGCTGTCAATGGCAAGGATAGGTACTAGCCTAATAACTATTGACTCCTATGTCAAGCCAAGCTGTCAATGTCAATGCCAATTCCCATACTATGCACATACAGGACCTATACTAGAAGTTGAGTGGTCCAGGGTGGCTCTTGAAATCACTCAAGCCCGCCCAAAGACGAACTGTGAAGTCCAACATAATTACCCCTCCCCCACCCCACACACACATGCACCAACCCTGAAATAATATTTTACAGTCTTTAAAGGAAGGCCATCACAAGTCCTCCTTGTGCCCTCTCCTCCTCCTGCTTCTGCCCTCTCCTCCTCCTGCCTCTGCCCTCTCCTCCTCCTCCCTCCTGCCTCTGCCCTCTCCTCTAGTGACAGCCACATTAGAGAACTCAAAATATGGCTGTTCACAAGATGTCTAGGCCTCTCCTCCTCCCTCTGCCCTTTCCTCCTTCCTCTGCCCCCTCCTATTACCCCATCTTTCCCCTCCTCCCCACTCTACCCCATTTTCCTCCTTCCTGTTACCTCCTCTTCCCTCTGCCCTCTCCTCCTCCCTCTGCCCCCTCCTACTACCCCATCTTTCCCCTCCTCCCCCCCTCTAACCCATTTTCCTCCTTCTTGTTACCTTCTCCTCCCTCTGCCTTCCCTCCTCCCTCTGCCCCCTCCTCCTCCCTCTGGCTGCCAAGATGGCTGCCGAAAACTCAAGATTGTCTGGTTTCCTCATGTGATACATGGATAATAGGGTTTTCTGGGATGTAGAATCCATTTTTAGGTAAAAACGCGAGTAAATAGAAGCTGGTGACGTTTCATCAAAAAAAAAAAAAAAGGCTCACAATTTAAATCCGGGAAATTGCCAAGATGGCTGCCAAGATGGCCACCAAACACTCAAGATTGTCTGATTTCCTTGTGTGATACATGGATAATAGGGTTTTCTGGGATGTAGAATCCCTTTTCAGGCTCAGATTTTCAATCTGAGAAATTTCCAAGACGGCTGCCAAGATGGCCACCAGAAACTCAAGATTGTCTGATTTCCTTGTATGACACATGTATAATAGGGTTTTCTGGGGTGTAGAATCCATATGTAGGCTCCGAATTTTGATCCAGGTAATTTTCAAGATGGCTGCCAAGATGGTATTTGCATAGGCATCACTGGAGTGCATCACCACCAATGGAATTACATTCGCACCTATTTGATTCCATTGGTACATATTGGATTCTATTGTTATACCAGCTGCAGTAAAACCAATAAAAATCAAAAACATTTAGCTAAGTGCATGTAGCTAACTGACCATGCAGTGTTGCTGCGAACCATCAAATATAAATTGCATAAGAACCCCAGAAACACAAAAAATTATAAATCTCTGCCCCCTCGTTTTCTCACCTGTAGTTCATAACAATCCTATAAAACCCAAAGCCACTATGGCTTTGCCGTAAGATCCTTGAATTTGTCCCCTTGTCTCCTAACAAATCTCAACAGGGGACCATAGTACATGTCCTCATATGTTATAGATTCATGATAAATCAGGTTTGGCCATTACCTAATGGCATGTTTCACATAAACGTATGGATAGGGTTAAGGACAAACAAGGTTAGGTTACCCAGATAGCTCTTTACCATTCACTGAGAAAATGTACAGAGAGAGAGACTCAATGGATCGCAGTACTCTGTCATCGATATCCCTCCATTGTTAGAAAAGTGCACCTGTCTGTACAGTCAAAGACTTGGAAGGTGGGAGGTCTATTAGGTGTTTCCTGTCACTGCATATTATAGCAATAGTAGTTAAGCTGATGGCTTTCAAACCAGACCAAAACCGGATGTGCGCACCATTCAGTACTCAGGAGGGGTCATTCCGGATGCCATATACTGAGAAGCCACACCAGAAGTCATTATGACTTCATTATAGGTATCAGAGGGTCCACATCAATTACTGTAGTATATCATGGAATCAGTGAAAGCCTCAAGCACACCAGAACCCATATCATTGCTTAAAGCAAAGGCATTAAGAGAGGCTTCAACCAAAAGCCCTAATCACCGAATATCAAAGCATGTGTTCAGCACAGGCCTAAAGGAAGGTCACACCAGAAGCCACATCATGGCTTCAGCAAAGGCTTCACAAGAGGTCACATCAGATGGCTTATCAAGGCTTCAGCAAAGGCTCAATATGGTTGTTACCAGACCAGAAGCTTCAAGTGAGGTTACACTGAATAACAAAGGATGTGTTCAGCAATGGCCTAAAGAAAGGCCACAGCAGAAGCCATATACATCATGGTGTCAGCACAAGCTTCGAGAAAGGTCAAACTAGTGTCCACATCTTGACTCTACTAGAGACTTCAACCTAAAGGATAACTAGGAGTCACTCCAAAAGAAGCCACATCAAAAACTATATTCGGGTTGGAAGGAACAATAGAAGACACATCGTGGCTTTACTAGAAACTTCAAACAGAAGCCATATCATGGCTCCGGCAGAGGTTCCAAGAAAGGTCACAGCAGATGTATAACATGTATTCAGCAAAGCTGTTAATAGAAGCAACATCAACAGCAAAAAACCACAACAAAAAAACCCAACAGAAGTGCATCAATACTTAAGGCTTCTATAAGTTCAACAACGGCTTCAATAGAAAGCACACAAGGAGCCACATCATTGCATCAAATGCTTTAGGAGAGACCATACCCCATGAAACACCATGATATAACAGAGACCTCACCAGATACAGCAGTTTATTTTTCATGATTTACCGCAGCATCATCGGTTTACACAAGGAAACCCATATTTTGCCAACCCATTGAATAATTCATAACAGTTTTCCGTAGCTTTCTTTTTCATAATTTGAATCCATAAAAATTAAAAAGAAACACGACACTAATAGCACGTATTTTAGTCTGTTATCTTGTTATTTCGCTTGTTGCTGCAGTAGGTGATTTAACAAGAAGCTATGTAGCATGGCTATAGAAGAAGATTCATGTCACTTGTGAAACCACATCAACTATTCATGGCTTCATCAGCGCCCAGAGCAGACGCCAAAATTAATGAAGGTTTCAGCAAAAGCCATACAAGAAGTTCTGTCATCATTTGAAACCCTATTGATGATTCAGCATTGTCTGAAAGACACCTTAAACCGTGTCATAACCTCAGTGTAGGCTTCCCGTAAAAAAAGAAAGGAGTACAAAAATCACATTGTGTCTGTGATCGTTCACAAAAGATAAGGACCACGATGAGGAGATTTGATCATTAACAGAGAATGGGTGAAGAGATCACAGGTTAGCTTCACTCAACACACCTTAGACATCTTTGCTTTAATGATCAGCTTCAAGAGAAGACACACCTGAGCCACACTATAGCACAACACATCGGTTTATGCAGAAAACTATCTGTGCAATGTGTATTCAAGTGTATAGATACAACGTATGCCAATTTCAAGCTTTTCCCGATCAGATTTAGTATTAGTCTATGCCATATTTATTTCAGGACTACATTGTTATAAATTGGTTCAAATGGGATCATTTCCTACTTTTGTCGAGTGTCATCTCAGAGTGTCTGATTTATATTGTTTAGGCTTGTATCAGGGAATTGAGAGCCCCCCCACTCAATCTGTGTTTTCACGATTCAGCATTTGCCAAACCCCACTCTTTATATGTACCCAAAGAACTTCCTCCTGTAGCACCCATTCCCTCTGGGGTAGAGATCATCAATTATGCATCCCACCCAATCCGCACCCATGTCTAGTCGTATCCTACATAGCACAGCACCCTCTATACTGTGTTCTGTACTGTAGTATGATATAGGGATACCCTTTGGTTTCTTAGAGCATGAGCCAATAGAGGTTCCATTATATGATAAGAAAAATATGATTTCCATCATATCTCTAATGGTATCTTCTATGCCTTTGATCATATCTTACTATGACCAAGGTTAATTACCTCCCTGGTTATTATTTTGATTGTGATTTATTATCTCATCCTTTGGATGTTTACATTTTCCCCAGTGCTTTTTCCTCTATGCTTATCGAGCGGCCCGCTTCACTTATTTGCCTCAATTGACTCAATCACTCTGTGGATTGTGCTCACTGGAGTCAGTCCTATCAGTCAATAAATCATTTCTGCCTCATTGCTGACCAACTACCATAACGCAGTTTACCTCTCCCTAAAAGAACTACCAGTGCTTTACCAGAAGGAGGGTGGAGAAGGCCAAAATGGGGGCAAAATGTAATATTCCAAGGTTGTACTAACAAAGTAGGAGAAGTGATGCATTTGGGGTTATAATGGAGGGGATGTCGGTGAATGTCATGGCTACTACTGTTGTTGATTCTGTGTCCGCTGATTTGTATGCAAAGACAGATCCTGGACTGAGCATAAACACAAGACATGTAGTAGAACACATGTACACTATTATTATGAGCAACATGGACAGAAATGAGATGAGACAATGTATTATGAAGAACAAAATACCCATCGTCAAATCATGAATGTTCCTGGGTGCCTCTATAATATACATGAATTTACATAAATAACATCACACTTACTACTGTTTTTCATTGTATCAAAATTATACCTCATAACAGATATTAACGCAACTGGTATGCATTGATTAGAAGCCTGTGGCTGCATGGGTCTAGACCTGTAAGGAGTTATACACATAGTCGAATTGGCTTGTTTATGTAGGGGAATATAAGAACATATACTGGGTTGAACTAATCAGAACTAAAAAAAGCCACCTGATTAGTTCAACCCAGTATAGAGTAGACTCGCTAGGGCTGAACTCATCAGGGTTACCACGCTTCAGAGGAGAAATTGACCATAGAACATAATAAAATTTAACAAAATCCATAAGTAATATGGGCTCTGTGAAATTAAGAGCGCCCAGCGCTATATCGCAGCATATGATTAGGGTTAGGGAAAAATGGTAACTTTCGGTCATGGAAGTCAGGGAATTTCAATCTTAGATGCTTGTAGTAACCCTGTTTATGCATCATGCCGACCAGGGAGCATAGCACATTAAAGCACAAAGCGACCCTTAAAGGTTTGATAAAGAGAGACTTTATCAGTGTTATATTAACACTACTGATATTAACACGTCTACTCATATAACCGGTATACTGAGAAGCTCCATGGAGTATATATAAAATGTATGAGATATAATTATATCAGTTTCCATATGGATATTTTGTGTACAGGAGCTTTGATAAAAAAATGTTTTCACCTCAGCTGATCCCTTTTGAAGTAGCAGCTTATACTCCTGGTGTCATCATCGCTTACACCTGTTACCTGTGGTAATACTATTCAGGTGTGTGTGTTGGACGGGTGGGGTCTGGGTAGTGTTACATGGGGAACTACAAGACTATAGATCTGTCATTACTTTCAGAAAACAAGAGACACCACCACCACGCCTATATAATTTATGTAGCAGTAGGGTAGATTCACCCAGAGTCGACCATATACCATGAAATATCCAACCCAATTTGTAGTTCTTCATTCCCTACACCCCCCTTTTCCTACGCCACTGAAACTTAAAGCGTTACTCTTACCAAAGAAAAGGGACAATTAAAAAGCTAGATAGCTAGAAATTGAAGTGGGCATCTCAAGGTGTGTGGTCGGCTCGAAATGAATTTACCCTATGTGAGTCTGTCGGCACTAGAAATGGTATTCTGCCACGTCAGCTATCCCTTTTTAGATGCTACACTTGTGACAAGTTGTGCAGATCAAAGAGTGAATGATGATCTGTATACCACAAGAAACAGCTTTATATGTGTGGTCGATGAAAACGGTTATATAAACAGAATTATTAATGGGCCGTTCCTTACAGATCTCAGACGAGTATAAATAGGATGTTTCCTAGGAATTAGATATTTGTATTAAAATCATTCCCATATAAATTCCAAGAACGACACAAAACGTCAGATTTTGCTCAGTCTTCTGCAGGCAACCGGTGCACTGTGAGTTGTTGATGTCGTTGTGTGTCTAGTGGAGGGTTATCGAATCTGGTAAATAGTTCTGGCACTGACCAAACAACTGCCTGCATCACAGCCACAGCCAGTAACTCCGGTATCTGATCGATAGTGGAGAAGGGAATTACACTAGTAGCTGTGGGGGTGCAGATGGGTCCCCCCCGGAGGTCGGAAAGTCGCCGAAATTAAGCCCCCCAGGTCGCAAGGTCGTTTATTTAGACCCTTTATCCTGTACTCTATTTTGAGCAAAAGTTGCCAGGTCGCTTATATTATTGCCTTAGGTCGAAAGTCGCCTTCAAAACGGCCCAGGTCGCCAGGTCGCTTTTGACCCATCTGCAGCCACAGCTGTGAGTGCTGTGATTAACCAGGCGCTGATTTAGAATGCCCCCCCCCCCTTTTTGAGCCAAAATTTGTGTGTTTCTTTAAAATGTGGATTACTGAACATTGCCCCCCCCCCTTCCCCCACTATTTTTTTTTCAAAATCCTGGATCGGGCCCTGTTGCCTGCGGCCCGACTCAGGAGCCCACTGCCCACACTAGAGCTACTCCAGGTGCTCACATACACTACCCCAGCCAACTTAAAGCCGCCCTTTGGGTGTATGAAAGGCTTGAGTATCGGCCCTTGTCCCACTCTGACTCTTGCTGTCGGAGCAGCAACGTCTGGGCCTTTAGGTACTTGACAGGTGTGGGGAGGGTAGGACTAGGAGGGGAGAGGCGGGGAGGTGTCAATAAGCAGCAGCATACTGAGACTTATCCTGTTTGAGGGTCTGGCGGATAGAATTAGAATAATAAAATCCCTGGATCCCCTTGGATCCTTCCCTGCATTGAACACTATGGTGGGGTTAGTGATAGGATGAATTGCACCTCAGCAGAATGCTGTCTCCAAGAGGACATCTTGCTCGCCTGACCCCCGGGGGGGGGTACTTGAATTTTTTCTGATATGGGTGTGCGGCTGGACCAATGACAACCCTTACCCTTGCTAGGGAGCTTTTGCTTCAAAGACCTACCCTTGCTAGGGCACATTTGGCCGAAAAGTCTTAGTTTTGAAGAGGAAAAACACAAAATGTACAATGGATGAGTAATTTCGCCGAGAAATTTTACCCATGTCCACAAATTTTAGCGAAAAAGTGGGCAAAAATGGGACATTTGGGTGAAAAACAGGTCATTTTTGTGAAAAAGTGACCCTTGCTAGGGCGATTTTGTCAAAAGTAGACCCTTGCTAGGGCGATTTTGCCAAAAGTAGACCCTTGCTAGGGACATTTTTCTCTGAAACAGGACCCTTGCTAGGGAGATTTTATTGAAAAACTACCCTTGCCAGCCGCACACCTGTGTATACAAAATATACTAAGTGCCCCCCCCCGGGGCCTGACCCCTCCACACATTAACCTTGTACTCTGTACTGAGACCTTGACATGGCCTTGGGTGGCCACTGGACGTTACGTCTTAGACATGCAATATCCTTGCCCAGGGCAGAACAGGTGGCGCATCAGTCATCTTAGCGAGCAATTAGTCCATGGCCTTGGGGGTGGGCAGGTATGTATGTATATCTGTGTACAGGTGATGAGTCAAATCAAGGCTTTAGGTTCATACATAATAATATGCAGTTGAAGGCCGATGTTCAGATCAGTAGTACTAATATGAACAGTTACTATAATCTGACAAATAGGGCGCCTGTTATAAATGAGAAGGTGGTGAAGCAGGGTGTGGCAACACATCAAAGCTCGCTTTCCTCTTCGGTGTACAACAGGGATCTATTTCTGGTCCCATTATATTTCTCTATACATGCATCTTTGACTCAGAGTTCCGCAGAGTCAAAGGGAGCCGCCCTGTGACCACTTTTTCCCTCAATTTACATGGGCTACCTTCAAGGACACCCAGACAAGATATGAGGGGAGGGGCCATTAACGCAATGGGCGCACAAGGTAGATTGTGTCAATACGAATATATCAATACAGAAAACAAATCGAACCAAAATATCATATTGAAAAAACATAAAACAAAACTTGTCACTGAAAAATAATATTGCAATTGGCATTTGGAGCAAGGGCATTTGGGACTTGGGCATTTGTGACGTGGGCATTTGGGACTGGGGCATTTGGGAATGGGGCATTTGGTCCAAAGACAGATTCCATGATTTGGGACATAGACATTTGGGACTGCATGACCAGTTCGATGATGCCCAAGGAACGAGGCTGGTAGTTAGTCTGTTGGTGATTGGTCGGTTGGGATTAGGACTATGGTTTGGGTTGGGGTTGCAAATGTTGTACAAACAAGCACAAACATAATCACTCTATTTAATTCTGATAACGTGGAAATCAGTCCCTCTTGCCCCATGAACCCTGAGTCGCCTTGTGATGTTAGTCACGTTTCCTCTTTGATTTTTGTTTGTGTCGTGCTATCTTGATCTTACATTGCCGGTACTTTAATATCAGATGACTAAATACATGTCCTTGAAACATCAACGTACCGGGTACTACTCTACTCTAGCAGGCCCATACCAAATATCTGGTTACAGAGGCTTCTTGCCACGCCCCTACTACATTGTATAGGCAATAACTTGGCCTACATTTTTACTGCTTTAAGGCTAATATATATCAGGCGATTTCCTCATATCAGCACCACAAAAAACACAGCAGTAATGAAATTACAGTCGACGTTCCTTCAGGAGAACCATGATGAGCCAGTTAATTTGCAACATTCTGAAGCTTGATTGGTAATGTGTCTTAATTGTCCTAAGCATGGAAGGTCCATGCTCAGGGCAGAACAGATTGCATACTCTACTACCTAAATCAAGAAATCCGCATAATGTAAATGTATAATACTTGCAGGAGAGAAACAAAACAGATCCTGTGGAAACAAACTATGGTCCCCATCAATGATCCTAGTTAGAAACCAAATACTACATACTATGTGCAAACAGCTTCTGCCAATAGTTATAATGTAATACTATTTATTTTATTTACAGGTGTTAAATCACAAAAGCATGTGTTCCGGCCGGAGTCTATGGACAATTCAGATGATGAGGACCCTGTGGCGGCACTCGAGTGGGACCCATTATCCACCGAGTACCTGCTCATTGCTAACACACACTCAGGTGTTCGACTTGTCGACACCGACTCACATTCTGTCATCATGAGCTTCCAGCTGCCATCGGTCGCCTCACAGGTGCACACATTAGCATGGATCAACTCAGCACCTGGCATGTTCCTCTCGGGTGGTAAGTGATCCAGCATTAGTATCTTTGAAGAATATTTACTGAATTTGGTAAATAATTAATTGCTATCTATTATGTTTTTTTGGGATCACATTATCAAAAGAGTTTGATATATGATCCGCTGTTTTATCCATGATGGGTTTAGTTGAATACTAGATAGAAATAGTAATCGGGATTTTTAAAATCAAACATGATTGTCTGAAAAAAGTAATTTATAGTTCGACTTGCAGACCTGAATACTTGTTATGAAAGCTCAGCCTGACAAAATAAGTGTATGCAACTCGATATAGTTTAGAAATGCATTGGGACATTCCTAGTCAAAATTCAGGCAGTTTAGGGCATTTTCTACTGAAACCATGCCCAGATAAATAAGCCAGTTATAGAATCTCCCTATAATAAAGTTACTTATTTATAAACCACACCTCTCCACTTCTCCAATACAGATGCTCACTCAGGCGTCATGCGGCTATGGAATGTATCCAAATCCACACCAATCGAAAACATTCGGTTAAAAAAGACTGGATTCCATGCGCTTCATGTCTTCTCCACCACGCCCATCAAGGACTCGTCCCTGTCTGATAACCGGGCAAACCTCTCCTCCACGAGTGAAGCGTTACCCGCAATCTCACCAACCTCGCGATACGCGCTCCCACCGGCGCATGCGGTCTGTACCTTCCTGGATGGTGGTGTTGGCCTGTATGATCTGGGCAAACGGAAGTGGAACTTCTTGCGAGACCAGGTGAGTCCATTGTTGTCCATGAGACTATGCATGTGGATTTTTCTTTGTTTAAGACTTCTTTTTTTTTTATCAGCGAGGGCCTTAAATGATGAGTCTGTAAACAAAATGATGGTGAAGATGAGTAGTTTTGTGGTTAAGAGGACACCTACAATGGACTTGGAATCTGATCTACATGTATACTAAGGCGTAATAATATCCTAATGATAACATTTTCCATTCTTCCAGGGTCACATAGAAACGATATTTGACTGTAAATTCCACCCAGACAACCCTAATTGGCTGGCCACAGGTAGCTTTGATGGAACAATCAAAGTATGGGATGTCAACACCCTCAATGCTGTAAGTACAACTGCTGTGTATCTATATCTAACAAGGTTGACTCGGAAATAAAATGTCGTCTGCTTCTATAATTATGTTTATATCTAAGCATTTCAATGCACAGCAATTATTGTTTCACTTAACATAGAATGAAAAGGGATAGGGTTGTTGTAGTTGTAAGCATCACTTTTAACATGTATTCTAATATAGATAAATAATCTACTTAGAAGAGTTGTGTGCCATAGACAGTTCCTTACTTACTAATTCACACACCCATTCTCCGTCATTAAAAACAAGAATCGGAGTAACTCATAGAATAATATAGCATTAATATAAAGTTCAATCTCTTCCTTGTCTAAGTTTAATAACAGCCCTTCTAATCTTGAGAAATTACGCGGTAACTAATTAATTTCTGTTTAATTTCTGCTTTAACATGGCAGGATTTTGATTTGGTGAGTACTCTGCACATTTTATATATTGTGTTTGTCCACACAGATTTATGATGTTCCATTTAGATTTGGTAAATTTAAATCCATGTACTGTATATATACCGCTTTTAGTTCATAGTTAAGTGCTGAACCCTTTATGCAAAATTTGATTTCCTCGATAGTGATAGAAATCCCTAAGCCCTTTAAGGGCCGCATCGTGATTTAATGCATAGTGCCCATTTTGACATCATGATGATGATGTATGAGCTATGAATGCAGCTCTGGTGAGTAACTCGCTAGTGCTGCACGCATTCAAGCACCAAACCATCCCCACCGGGTTGATACATTCTCTAAGGCTTGGCATGATGCATGAATATAGTCCTGGTAAGTAAACTACACAGGCCTCCATTCATGGAACATGAGGACATATGGCATAGCACTATGTCGCCCTTATTAAAAGGGTTAGGAATTTCTCTTAAATAATCGTCGGGTATATTACTGTAGGACATTATGCTGGCATAATACAGAGGAGTTAACCACAAATATGCTGGTCAGTCATTCTGCAATAGGTGTTTAGAAATAACAGCTTCAATGTGTGAACCGTATTCGTCCAGAAATCAAATGTTAAACCGAGTCCTATTGGCCCCCATATAGCCACATTCTGTATACTTATGACTATACATGGGTACCCAGATCTTTGACTGTGTCGCCGTGTCAATTTTTAGCAAAAGTGATGTGTCGCTGTGTCGGTTTTTATCTCATATATTCTACTCTTATTTTTCCATGTCCGTCGATTTTTTAAAGTGGCATGTCGCCTGTGTCGAATTTTAAAAGTGCAGTGTCGCACGTGTCGAATTTTACCTCTGTATAGTTATACACACGCATGCCCTATGGGTCCTCATATCTGAAAGTAGCCCATGCATTATGACTTTATTAGTGGAGGAAACTACTTGGCCATGCTACCATGTCTAGACTCTAGCCTACTGACCTCCAGGGTCAGAGCTAGCTGAGCCCAATGCCACATAGCAGGTAGAGGGCAGGTCTCCTGCTAGTCTGATACATGTACCACGAGCCTCACAGTAGGCGGTGTATTAGGTTCACAGTATGATATGTTATTGGGCTGTTTCAGGCTCACACTCACACGTCTTTGTATACCAAAGCCTTAGGGAGTGGTCATTTATTGTGATTGTGATGGAGGGGATACAAAATGTGGCCGCTTTTCAGCAATGAAGCTAGCGCTGTACTACAGTGGCCCAGAAGGGCCAAAAAGTGCTAAAATGAAAATTGAAATGAAAATTCACTTTTAAATATGAAAATTCATTTTTCAAAATGAAAATTGAAATAAAAATTCAGGAAAACAAATATTTCCCCATTCCCGTATATTCCACCATTGCTCCCACACTACACCCCTTGTAAGGCGTAATGTCAATGCTAAAGTATACCTATCACAAGCTGTTCTTGACACTAGAAAGATTGACAGCACCCATTGCTGAAATGAAATTCACTGTAACTCTACAATTGACTGCATGTTACTGTGTGTTGACAGTTGACACCTCAACAGTAGTGATTTCTCACTTGCAAATTGAAGTCAAGATGTGAAAGTGAATTTCCATTTCAATTTTCACTTTGAAAAGTGAATTTTCATTTCAATTTTCATTTTGAAAATAAATTTTCATATTGAAAAGTGAATTATCATTTTAATTTTCGAAAAAATGAATTTTCATTTCAATTTTCATTTCTGAAATAGAATTTCACTTTTTGACCCTCTTGGGCCACTGTACTACTACACTGCATTTCAAGGAGGGAGGTCCCGCTAAAGGTAGGGGCGGGGAAATGCCTGCGTGAAAATCCACCATCCCCCTGTTGTTAAATCATGGTCACTCCCTTATTCATGGGCTTCACACCAAAGTGTTTGTGTCCTTATGTAATGTTATGCACGTCATGTGCTGACCGAATAGTGATCCTTAAGTTCTTACAAGATTAACGGGCCAGGTGGGCCTGCTACTGGGTGGTTTAGTGTGTTGAAGGGAAGGGGAGGGGAGGCTGGTGGTTTGGTGGGATGATATTGGTCTGTAGAGTTATTGGATTGGACGTGAACCGTATATGTACCCACCATATCTGAGTGTAACTGTAAACATGCCAATGGATAGGTGTATGTAGGTGTATAGTGGGCGGCAATATCAGGGAAAATGAGGAAGGAAGGCCTTGCCCTACATACAATAGCAATACATACATGTGCTCCTTTGTCTTCATCATTCATGTCATTATTAAAAATATTTGTCAAAATTCCACTTAACTGATCGAAAAAGCTATTTTATACTAATTTAATCATCATTTTGAATGATTTAAAATGCTGTGAAATACGGGAGAAGGTCATTTGACAGGGGTTGAAATACGGCTTTCCTTGGTTAAGTCAATGGGACTGCCATATTGACCATGAAATAAATACATGTACATGTAGAGAGACTTGTGCTAAACGTATCAAGTCCGAATAAAAGCTTGTACACCTGTGGCCTATGAGGGACTCATCGGCACATATGATTTGGTTCAAAAACGCAATTATTAATAATAAAATTTTGGTTAATTAATTATACAAGAAAGGCCATAAGAACCTGGAAATTTGATTTCCCCTACCGCGTCAGTATCCCCATGACTCACTGTATGACGCGTGTTCTTACTAATGGACTTTACAGTGTCTGATTGGTATTTCCTGTTAGGTAACTCCAGTTGCATACCATACTGTTTTGGGGAGTTATTTAAAGAGCTGCTTGGGTCGATATGTAGCTGTGAAACCACGATTACTGTATATTCATCAATTGTAAAACCATTCTACCCCCGGCACTTATTGGATACTGGAGACCTGGCATATACACGCTTATTTAAAGACCCAGTGCTTATACGAGAACTACATATTTCCGTGAAGTACTGGGAGTCATGTACTGTAAAATTCTTTCATAATGAAGTGCTTGGGGCCAGCAATAAAATTCGTTGTAAACAAATTTCGTAGTATCATTTAAGAAACGTTGATACTATCAGAAAACGTGTCCCTATCCCCCTGCTTCTGTTCAAAATACGTTCATCTCGCTTACATCATGCACTGTGCATGACCTACCAACTAACCTCTATGATTGGGCCGGTGCAAATACCAGGTACTTCTGGAAAATAACAGCTCTACTGCCTGTATAAACATTGGCATGAACACTACCCCTGGTATTTATACCGAAATACTACCTACTGTTAATGTATCAAGTTTTTAATGGAATTCTCATCTAGACAGCCTGCATATTTTATTAGAGGCTAACGCCAAATAGATATAAATAGAAAGCTCCCTCGACACAGTTTAATAATTCAATACATGTATGCATAGGAAGAAATGTCTAGCAACTAAGCAGAAAAAGATATATCTACTGTATTATCAATAACATTTAAAATTTCATTCTTTCTGTACCAAATGAGACCATGATTACTAAGTCTGGTATCTAACTATAACCACCTTTCTCCTGTAGGTGCACTCGTCCCCAGGTAATGAGGGAGTCATCTACTCGTTGTCGTGGGCGCCGTCTGACCTGAACTGTATCGCGGCGTCCACCTCCAGGCAGGGTGCCTTCATCTGGGACATTACCAAGGGCCGCATCATCAAGCGCTTCACAGAGGTTAGTACATGTAGAATGGGTCTAGGCCCCTGAACTTGTCCGTGTGACAGGGTTGTCGGTCTGCATCGTTGTAGCTAAATGTGCTCACTTGTAACCCGCCGAGCGTTAATTCTGTATACCGAAATATTTTATGCAATAGTAAGTAAGCAATTTATTCGCGAGTGAGCAAGAAAATTGATCAGGCAGATTATGTTGCAATGAGATGAATGATCTAAAGATAATAAAAAAAACCTTACAAATGGGGCTTGGGCTTTTCTTAATAGTCCATGGGTAATTCCTGAACATGAGAAGAGGCATAGGTAGGGGGCTGGACCTGAAACAGTGTATAGTCTTGGGGTAACTAAAATAAGCTCCTCTTGCCCCATTGTAAAGTATCTCCTTCAGTATCTGCAGGTTATGCATTTCCCAGAAAAATATGATTTCAACCCCCCCCCCTCCCCACTTCTTTATATAAACTTAGAATTCTTGGTTTTGCTTGCAGCATGGTAAGAGTAGTGTATACTCCATCGCCTGGAACCACAAAGACTCGAGACGTGTGGCCACCTGCGGAGGCGATGGCTACTGGTGAGTCCTGTCCTCATTGGGATCACTCCCTCTACTGGGTAGAAGCTAAGCAGTCCCAAGAACATAGTGTTGATAATGATATTTTATCATGCAAAAAAAAAAGAGGAAAATTTACAGATATTTATAGGAATATCGATTTCCAAGGCAGTGAAATGGTATATCATGAATATTTCTACAAACGCCTGGGTATGGAGACGATCGATATATTCATGACGTAGCAGCTCCATACATTTATTTTTTCGTATTTCTGCTATTATATACAAGTTGATAGATCTATATCCATACCATAATAACACCATGCCTTGTGTCCTCAGCGTTGTGCGGCAAGTGGATGGTAAACCTGTGATGAAGTATAAACACCCTGGGGCCGTGTTTGGCTGTGACTGGAGCCCCAACAACAAGTATGTATAGCTACTGTAATGAAATTCTCTTATAATTACACATGCTATAACACAATTCGTGACCCTCAAATTAACTGATTGGTAGCACAACAGTCATGAATATGTCTACCAGCCCATGTTCAGAGTATAGGTATAAGGTTTTCTTGGATTTCTGTGGGTTTTTTTTTAATGTTGGGAACATCTATTATTTCCATTTGAACCATTTGAGGCTACTAGAGCATACATCATACAAACACATATAACCTTCTCATCGATGTTTCGGTAATAGTCTGGGTTGTAGCTTCTCATAGATAGTGTGGGTTCTACCCTTTTATAGAATTTAATAATTATCACCATCATTGTCCTCCAAGGCGTGTGAACTGAGGCAAAATGAAAGAACCACTACAACCAACAAATGTTCAGAATAAAACATTGTATCCTTCAGAGACATGATCGCCACCGGTTGTGAAGACAAAAACGTCCGTGTGTACTACCTGGCCACCACCTCAGACCAGCCCCTTAAAGTGTTCTCAGGTAAGATAAGCTCTTAAACCGTTCTTAAGTAAGTAAAATGCAGTAAGCAGCCTGGTTAGCCAGGTCAGATAACACTTTAAATTATCCAGTATCTAGCAGAGGTGCCACTTTTCCTACTTTATTTATAGGAATGCCTTCTTTTTCTTGCTGGAATTTCGGTATTAAAATATGTTAATTTCCTACAGAAAATTGACAAAGATTCTAAGATTTCCTCCTTTTTGTTGACTACTGAGTGGCATCTTTGATCTAGTACAAATTCCTCGTGAAAAAATAAACAGATCACATTTCTCGCGCCCAGGTCACACGGCTAAGGTGTTCCACGTACGCTGGTCACCGCTAAGAGACGGTATCCTATGTAGCGGCTCGGATGACAGGTGAGATTTAGATGCCAAACCCAGGGGGGTTGTAGTCTCAATTAGTGTTTCTGGGAAATGCTCTGATCATCCGTATCAACCTTGTTCTACCGTTCCTGTAGTTCATAAAGTACAGGAACTTAGCTGTAGAACATTCTCACAGATTACAAGAACAAGGAGATGAAATTACAAGAACACTTTTAATTCACATTATCATTATTTTTAAAAATAGTTTATTTGCATAAATAAAAAATGATCTTCTGATGAATTATATTAGAACTATATGTTTTATAACCTGATGATTTGTTAATACCATATGTACATATGCTACGCAGAAGATGTGACCGCTGTATATGCACAAATGTGAAACCGGCAGATCAATGCCAGTATAACAAAGCATTTCATGAGAAATACAAATAAAAATAATTCAAGTTAAATTTTCCTTTTCTTATATCTAATACACCAGTTCAATCCGTGTGTGGGACTACACACAAGACACGTGTATCACAGTGTTGAATGGGCACACGGCGCCGGTACGCGGCCTGCTGTGGAGCACCGAGATCCCCTACCTCCTCATCTCGGGCTCCTGGGACTACTCCATACGTATCTGGGACACGCGGGACGGCGCCTGTATAGACACCGTGCTGGACCATGGAGCCGATGTATACGGTAGGATCAGAGCCTTGGTTTTAGTCAGATAATTCTATGGTTGACTTTGATGAAGGTTTAGAACATATGTTATATCAAACGAGTTTTTTGTATGCTGTCCACCTATATTACAATGTATGTGAATATGAGGGCATGTATAAGACAGATTGGAAAGAGGATTTTATGTGAGCAGGTCTGTACCAAAATACTCAGAATTCCATGTACAGCATCTAAAGTAAATTCATGTACAGTCATTGACATTGTTACCATATCAAATACTGAAACATTCACAACACTTCCGAAACAGGATTAACGTGCCATCCCGTCAGACCTTTCATACTGGCATCCTGTTCCCGGGATTCAACAGTGAGAATATGGTCCCTCACTCCGCTCGTCCAACCGCTCGAGATGAATATCATCGCGGGCCGTCCATGGTCGGAGATCGTTACTTCACCAGGTGAGTTTCTATTAACAATCAGTATGTCCCTTATGTTGTGTTAGTGTGTACGTGTGAGCTGTGTCTCCCCTGCTCCTCTTTGAGGTGACCAGACACACGCAGCTGGGTGTCCTATGGTTAACCGCTACATCAAAGTTCTCCATGGGGAATGGAAAACTTCTTAATCTAATGTGTTTAGAAATCCAGATTTACTCACCGAAATACTAAAACGGCCTGTGTTTATATTGATTAAGCATTTGGGCTATTTAGAACTAGCATGTGATACTTACCATTAATCTCGTTGAACACAAAGATTATGTTGGACCTGGAAACCACAGTGGACTGATGTAGAGGATATCAAAATAACAAAAATAAATTTCTTGAACATAATGTTCCATTTGTAAAAGCAAGTGTGTCTTTTTGCCCAAAGAACTGCAGTGTGTAGTAGGTAAGGTTGATATTGTCTTTTATACAAGAAATACGTTTGGTTCTCCTTTCACGACCGGGGTAGTAGGCAGAGGGTGTTTTAACTCTTTAAGGACGGCATGATGCCTTGTTTCATTATCATGATGCACCAAAGCTATGTCCGCCGACTAGTATCGGTGCATTCTGCCGACCGTTCGGGAGTATAATCATGAACCACGTAGGGTCTGCGTGATGAAAGCAGCACCGGCAAGCAGATTCATTCATGCGGCATGACAACAAAAGAGCATAGTGCATAAGCTTTAGGTTGCCCTTAAAGAGTTAAGAATTGCTACCCTATTCTCACACACTAACAGTTCACCGAGAGAGTGCTACTGATTGATAAAATTAATTTTGCGTCACCTAGACTTCTCAGGCTACATCACACCCGTTGGATTAACATAGACACTAAACACGGCATGTTTCAACTATCTCCATTTTCCATTCGTGTAGCAGTGTGAACCAACTGGATGGATACTGTATTTGTCATGAACAGCCACACAAGCCAACTCGACGACACCACGTTGGCTTGTTTGTGGGTTCGCGCTGATGCAATATCTGTACAGTACATGTACTACACACTCATTCAGAGCTTAAATAGAACTATGTAGACTAGTTAATATTGTAGGAAGAAGGGAGAGCAGGCACGCATGTCTATGGACATTGATGAAAGAAAACCCGTACACGGTAAAGAAAAAAATATGAACCAGTTCTCTCACATTCTATAAAATGTGTGATGTCTAAGCATATGATACTGGTTGTAACTGTGTATGGAAAATTAATTGTCATGTTTCAAATTGTATGCCATTTTACAATAGCGTGTCCTTGTGTATGGAAACGTCGTTCTAGTGTATATGACCAGTGTACACATCAAAACACGTGTTAAATGTACAACGAGCCTTACGAGGAATGGCACTTTAACATATATTTAAGTAAGTGGTCAATTTTTAACCAGCGGTATGGTTGTTAGAATTTTTGACTGAATGCCAGTATTTTCCCCATCGCCACCCCCTCCCCGAGATGGGTCCATTTTCCCCTGGCCGTCCACTTTTAGGCCAAACATTTTTCAGAAATGCAAATTAATTATCTAAAACTAAAATTGTCAGTGGATTTCACTCGCCCCATTTTCAAAAATTGGGGTTTTATTCTGTACATCTTCAGTATCTTGATCCCCTCTCAAAATGTCTGTGGGATGGCCTTATTATGTATAGTACTGCACTGGCCTTTTCCCTAAAAAGGCTTAGAGCTTTTTGGTACCCCCTCCCCCCACAGTGGTCCCACCCCCTGTTGTTAGAAAATGACCCCTCCCTTTTTACTTATCATGACATATCTCACAAAGTTATCTTGATGCTTTCACTTGCAATCAGAATGCAGGATCATTTACACTACAGAAGCACACATTTCCGTCCAAAATTTATGTGTAGAATCGTATGTTATGAGAACTGCTTTTTGAGAGAGGACTTTGCCCTCTGTCTTACTTTCTGGGGAGATAACAATTGGATTTTTACTGTGGTTATTGCCCAGATGACCCTCTGCATGACAAAGGTAAATGACTCTGTCTTCTTGTATAATATTGGCATTGTGGATGTGGTGGACCTGACAGTATTGTGTGTAGAGCTCCCTGTCCCTGATATTAGCTTTTAACAGTACTCTTCAGGTTGCGGTTCTATTTTCAACTGTTCTGCTTTTATCATTTACACTATTACATGACTGAGTATAGACAAGGTCACTCGCACGCGGACACTTGGTGTGCAACATAGATCTAGCTTATATCTGATTGAATTAGGGGTTGACAAAAGGTATAGATTTATCTTCCAAGAAACTGTAAGATTGGCTAATATATCACCGCATTTCTATGAATACAGATATCACGAGATACATTGTATAATACTGAAGTGTGTCGGGGTATATTCCCAATTCAAATCTGTTAAACTAAAGAAGGATAATACATGGGGAAAAGGGTTGAATCAGAGAACAAGGTATGCATGCATGCATATAGTACACCAGCGTATGACAAGCTTTTTCTTTTCTTTTTTAGATGTGGGTAGAGTTTTGGCAACATGAGTTTCGGCAACATGGCTAAATCTGACCTTCTTAACCTTTTCCCGAGGACTATTTATGCTAAAAATTTGGTAGCATGCACATTTTAAATCAGCACTTTTGTTTAGGCCGATCTAGTCATATAGCCATGTTGCCCTCAAAATAAGCTCTATTTTTTCATTTATATACCGGTGTACTAATGGGGGTTTGGTAGTGAGATGTCTCGGTCTTAAAAACTTGGCTACTATCTTTACTTATTGTAACTTCCTATTCTGGCCTCAGAGATGTTGCATCATTAGCTTTTTAGAGCTGGTTTGCCACTGGGCCTTTCCATGTATAATTCAACAAGTTGTTGTTTCTGCTAATGTCTTGGATTGGTAGCCCATAAGCGTAAGTACTATGACAACATTACACCCTAGTCAGAGACATTAATTTCCATTAGCACATTTCTTCTGTCATGAGAGTCACTGCATCCCAAGTGTCAACTTTCTGGACCCGTATCCAAGGACTAACAACTAACCAACTGCTATTAGTATCTCTGAACCTTTAATTAACAGCACAATAATCCAAACTAAACAATACCAATTCTTTGCACGTGTTTGAATACTAACAACTCACAATGTATACTAACTAACGCGCTTGGGACCTGCACTGTACGTAATGGTTTGCGACTTGGTTTTATCAGTTGTCATAATATTGTCTTATAGGGCTGGACTTTAGCATGTGAACATTAGCATAAAAGAGGTTTTAAAATTGGTTGATAATTTTTTGCTCCCTTTTCATTGTCTTGTCTTTCTGACATTCATAGTCACATTTAGACTTGTTCTCACCAACAGTTTTGTAATTTTGGTGCTTTAACTCATTTTTCAGCAATCACAATTTTCACAGTTTTTATATAGGGCACAACAGCTGTGGTAATATTCAGTGTTGATTATAGAAAAAACAATATAATAGAAAAGTTAGTTACAGATAGACCATGTATTCCATTGTGTGTATATGGCACTGAAATATGTTGTATCCGACTGGACAAAGAAAAAACACGTAAACCTACCCCGGTACTAAAAGGTCATATTTGTACCAGCTATAAACACAATTATACACTAGTGTAGCATAGCATATCGAGTTCAATAATAATAATAATAGTAAACTGACAATTCACTACACAAAAGCACCCAACCTTTCCGCTACTAATGTATAACTCACCAAAATCATCCTCATAAATATACTTCTATGATATACTTTAACATGTAAGGCCATCCAAAAGAAACCCTGCTCTCTCATCACCAATGCACTGGTTTATATGATGAGTTTTCTGATGGATGGGAGGAGATAGGCTGTCCACTTGCAATTTATTGACATTTATTTGATTGACATTCCAGTTTAGTAGTTTAGTGGCATGTAAATGTAGGTTATACCTAAATACAAAATTCTAAATCCCCAAAAACGATTTTTGTGATGCCCTGACCTTGGTGATGAGAAGCCAAGATGTAAATACTTAATCGTGTTATGATAAACATATATCCATGTCAATATTCATTGTGATAGTTTATAAAAAATTAGTTACCGCAGCAATACTGCAGCGATGTCAATTATGAAGAATACACCAAAAGTCAGAACACCTTACATAACGAACCAACTAATTGATTCATATTACTCGGATTTATGCAAACATTTGAGATGCCTCTTTGAATTATGGAGAGGATTTATATTTTATAATTGCATGCCATATTATGAGTTCTCTGTTATATTAATGCGTATTCAATCTCTATTCCTCCAGAACATGCCATGGCTCCAGGAGTAGCCCCGCTGCTGACAGGCAAAGCCTCCAAGGACTTAAGGATGCAGGTGGAGAAGATCCAGGGTGCCGGCCGCAAGAAGAGCCTACGGTGGTTCTCCAAATTCTTCATGGTAGGTACCTGGTACATGTATACCCATCCAACTGTTTCTCGTGGCTATCTTGATCCGAGATGATGACCACGAAATCGTCATATTCTTCATGGTATCTGCTCTGTGTGTTTTCATATGTTAATACCATTGTCTTTGTTTGCAGCACCCTGGAGGACCAGATAACTTGTGGGATCTGGTGTCTGTGGTCCTGGGTCTAGACGACAGCATGCTGCCTGAGAGCTACTCCAAGGGTATAATGCACATGAAGCATCTAGTCCGATATAAAGCCGTGAGTATACAACTCTTCTCTCACTCTTGGATTCTTGACTATTTAAGCACAATGTGATTTTGTAATTTGGCTGCCTTGGACAAGGCGTTCAGTGGAAGCGAAGTGTTGGGACAAGAAGTACATTACTCCCATCTCCACTGATTTTGTAATTGAGCTTATTTTAGTTTTGAAGCGCACAAGTAAAAATCGGAGTCTATTCTGCTATAAGGAATAAAAAGGAATATGAATGATACTAAATGTGCAGTATTGAAATTAGAAGCATGAGTGTCGGCCACCCTATTGGAAGTATGAGGTGACTAATAAATTAAATAACGCTGACCACATTGATTACTCTTAACAAACTCTATGAATGTTCTACACCATCATAAACAACATGGGTGTGGCACAAAAAGTAGTATTTTGGAATGATAAACAGTCAGATAATTATTCTAATGCACCCTTTAAACATGGGATTTACCGCTATTGGAAGATGCATTTGCAGCTTTTTGTTGACTGGTTAACTATCTTCTTATAGTCACAAGCTCAAGAATTAGAAATGGCACGCATGATGAACAAGTTTGGTGGCATCGGATCCACAAGTAAAGATGACCGACTAAATTCTGCAGCCGAGCTTCATATACGACTTGGTAACGTTCAACGATACTGTGAATTAATGGTCGAATTAGGAAATGTAAGTAATATTTTACTTCTGCAAAATGATCTCACCTAGAACGCATTAGTTTTATCTCTAAATGAATATATATGGATTTAATACTTAACAGCCATGCCGTTCACATTGATATCATTAGTGTTCATAGATATAAAGTAACTGATGTGAAAGCACAAGATCAATCATTCATTTTAAGGGAAGAATTGTCCGATTGTCACGACGTATCACTCTTTTAGTTTTAATCATCAATCTCAGCAATATTAGATAAGAGTAACGTATTGCCAATAAATTCCTCAAAGTATTTATACCTGTTCTGAAATAATACAAGTTAAGTCGTATAACCATCTTTCTCTAGTGGGAAAAGGCCCTTGCAGTTGCGCCAGCCGTGTCGTTAGAATACTGGAAGTCGTTAACAGAAAGGTGGGTCACACTGAGTTAAAGCACGTACATATAAATTCATGGATTTAAAAAGAATTTGTTCCTCTGAGATACAAAATTCTCATCCTCGAAAAAATAACCAGGTTACCTCATCCTATGGTCATGAAAAAGATAAAATTAAAAAGTACACATTTCTATATATCCCTCTATAATAAACCACAAATCCAAAAATACATGTATTGTGTTTATGTTGATCATGCCATTGATGCAATTTTAGGATGGCACAATACCTTCTTGGTGAGGACAGTGACGATACGGTCCCCTACTGTGTTGCATCGGGCAACGCGAATATGCTGGTACAGTTCTTTACACAGCGTGGTCAGTTGTCTGATGCTCTGATGGCGGCAGCGGCTGCCCACGCAGGGAACATCAACCCGCCAACAAAAACTAAGTTCAGAAATAAGTCAGTCACAAATGGAGTGGAAAACAATGAGGACAATATAAAGTAAGTTTCCATTAAAGAGCCATCAATGAGTGTAACTATTAGAAGATTTTTAAAAAGTTTGGTTTAAAAAAGATTTTATGATTTTATTAAAGCTTAAAGGTTGTTTGTATGTCCATACTAAGTAAATGCCTTTTGTTGCAGACTGCTGTACCAGACCAGCGAGGAGTTGGCCGACTGGTACTTCAGAAATGGCTCGCCGGCCTTAGCCGCTTGCTGCCATCTGGCCGTGGAAGATAAACAGGTAAGGCGTAGATGCTCATCACCGCCCCAGTTATGTACAATGTAAATTATGTCCCCTAGCGTAGAAATCCATCCGACCGTCACTTCCTTTATTGTAAAAAGTCATTCATCTATAGCCCATGTATATGGAAGACACTGATTTCGAATGAAAAAGAGAAGTTGTAAAAATGATTAAAATTTCAGAGTGATTACGCCTACCGGTATTATTTAAAAAGAGAAGAATTTAGAGTTTAGAATTTATATGTTTAAAAATGTAAGTAATTACAATGTATCTATATGTTACCATGTTTTGAAGCAACAGACAGTTTGGACCAAGGTTAGAAGCCCTGAGCTGTGTCATATCCTGGGTCTCATCTCTTGGTGCTGGTGTATAATACCCTGTATCACTATCCCTACTATACCAGTACCGGTACTCTAGCAACCCTGTCTCAAAATCTACACCTTTGTCAAACCATTATCTGGTGTTAGTTGAAGTACCATAATGTTGAACTATAATGCTCTAGCACTAATACCACATTTGGAGGAAATAATCTGCCTAACAACGCCCAATCCACCGCAATGCTACGTGTTAATACCATATTACAATATTGGCATTGAACGCTTCTATTAGTAATAGGCAGCCTTTACAAATTTTGTTTGTCATATTGTTTCTTCATATCAGGGTTCAGGCTACATTAAGGTATATATCTCTGTACAGGACTGAATGATACTGAAATTTGTCTAAAGTTTGTTCTTTCCATGACAATTTTTATTTAAATGAGTGTTTTTATCACAATGAACATATTTTTGACAGTACATGTATTAACATTAGTTAAGTCTATAAGCATTGTATTTTACACGAATTAAAACTCGATGGAATATAAATATAGATAATTAGCTGTGGACATATTATGAAATTAAATGGCTGTGACGTACAACTAACATATTTGATGTGTTCACGTTGTAATTCTTCGACACTCTGAATTTATTGCCCTTAAATGTTTATGGAGGAAGAGAATACATAACATAAAAAGAGAGATAATGTCTCACCGTGTCATACTAATAACGTGTGATAATGGCGTGCTTTGTGTCTTGAGTGCTTAACAATTCGGGGAAATCAACATTATTGAAAGTTAAGGATCCAAAGTCTAGAACCTATTATCAAAGCACTAGAAATTAAAACAGTAAAACAGTTTAGGCTTGTCGGGACTAATTCGTCTGTTGCCTGGAGGTTGTATAAATGTTACGGGGATCTGATTTAATCCTTATGTTCGACTTCTTTCATAGGTTCGGGGGGTGGGAGTTGTATATCATGTGTACTCGTTAAATGATAATAAATGAAACCAACGTTTTTATTTCATACCTTACATACATATAATTAGGTAAGAAAAGAAACATGCGAACAGTAGGATTCCCAGCAAAATACTAATGAAAATGTAAGCAATCGTCGTTGTACCATTCCCTCTTTATGTTGTATGTTTATACCTACTATCAAACTCGTCCTCAATTTCTGTCTACAGAAAGCGATGGCAAAGTTGGTAAGAGGACATGAATTGGAACTGGCGGCCTGTGTAGGCAACGTACTGGGGAATGTTCCCGACCTAACAAACCTAGCGACAGAGTACCTTGCTCGACGTTGTGAAAAGATTGGCAGATGGTAAGTAGTTAACTTAATATTGACCAAGATATGCTTCATTTTGATAGCTCCCTTCCTAGCTGGCTCAATAGGACATTTCAACTGGTTGGGCTTCAGCGAAAAATGCTATGAATAGTAATAAACTACATTTAAACGTGACAGAGGAAGGTGATGGATTTTGTTATGCCCTCTCTTTCATTTAGATATTTACATAATATTTATAGTCAACCAAAAAGCTCCCCGCTTTATCTTAGCATACCATATACTTTACGTTTGTTCTCTCCTTGAACACTTTTGTGCATTTCACTTAGATCCCCTTATTGCTATTAGTTGAGTATACTGTGCAATATTTTTGATTAATGAGTTATTAGGTTGTTCGGTAATTTCTATGCTTTCTTGATTTTTTCCTACTCGACAAGCCTCAACTTTGACGGAAGGTAGATACATTGCTTGGTGATTATTTCGGTAGCAAGCGAGCTCACAATATGTAACACCTCTAGCTGTTGTGACTCAACGAGCAAATGTTCTTTGTTTAAATAACCTTATTTGAATATGTCACTTTTCTTTCCGACATAAGTCACATGGACATAGTTTCAACAGATTTGATAATACTTCTAATAAAAATGTATACGTTACATTAGGTTAAAGTATGCAGCAGTAAATGCAATAAAATCCCCTAAATGTAAGAAAATCACAAACACTAAGTTGGGATAGGGATAAGAAAACCTGATAGGTGATAAGAAATGTCTCTTTGGAAAAGCTTTTTTTATAAAGAAGATAAGTAAGATATATTTAGAAGTATTAAGGTTTTGTTTGGATCAAATGATCTAAAGAGGAAAAAGGGCCCCCACCATTAGCCAGCAAGATCTCCAATATAGCGGTTGGAAAGACGTTTTAAAGATACATTGTATAATTTTCTGGATTGTTATGCTCATCTAAAGGAAATTAACCAAGAAATGCATTCATCTAACCTGCTGTACTAGTAAAACTCTTCATCACAACTCACAGAAACAAATAGATTAAAGATCCCTCACAAACCTAGATAGCTTAGATCGAGACACTTACTCACTGGATAGTATTTAGGAGTTGACATTAACCCCGATCTTATTGACCGCTTTGCCTGAGTAGTAAATTACAAAGCACGCCGAAGGCCCTCTCCCTCTGTGGAAGCTGTTGTCTGTGATGTTCCTATATTATACACAAAGTCCGTCACCGATGCTCTGCTGTGGTGGTTTGAGGGTTGGTATCGTTGAGGTTTCATGTTGTGGCTTTTACCATTTGAGGACCACTCTGTTGGATGTCCTCCCCGAGTATTGTTGATCGTTTGTCTCTCCCTCCATATCAACTTGATCAAGCTCATTATCTCACTGCTCATGATCATTCCTCCCCTCACCCAGCGACAAACGCCATCTTTGATTGATCTTGTCAGGGTGAAATGGTCTGATGACTGCTCTCCCAAAAAAAATGAACAAGGACTTCCTAAAATTCCCATCTTCTGTTGAAACTTAATCTGAAATGCTCCATGGTCAAGTCAAGTTTTCCAAAACATAATTAAGTAATTTGAAATGTCCCCTCACATCATATATGGATTTATTTCGCCTTTAGAAAATAAACGCAGTTGTAATGTTGAACATTTGATATATGTTAAAATGCCAATCAGTGTTGTCACATATATATTGTTATATTATAGTTAATTGAAATGTTTGTATAATTGTTAAATCAATATCCTCATGATCACTGTCGAGCAAAGGCTATTGCGTTGTGCGACTCACCACTTTAAAGTTTATTTTTCGCTAACTTTTAAATGAAAAAGTGCATTCAAATATTTCATTATTCTCTCATTACAGGGACCTTGCAATCGACCTACTGAAGACGATTCCCGATGCCACCCTCCCCCTGGCCAAACTCTGTGCGCGATGTGCGGCCTCCATGGCGGAGATCAATGACCTTCATGAAAAGGTAGGAGCATTAAAACATGTACAAAACCAAACTTCATTCCGTGGGTTATTTCCTCTAAAAAGCCTGTTATGAATGCGGCAACACGATTCGAAGTCCACTTTGATAACAATAGAACGGTTGGTGATCTTAGCAGAGCAAGTTGACGTACCGCAGAATTCTTGTCACCAGTATTGATATGATTTCCCTGCTATTTACGCATTTATAATAGAGATTCTTGGAGAACATACATTATAGATGCTGATATGTTAATGCTTGTTGCGGCAGGCTGGTTTACCCACCATGGAGGAGTGCCTGGAGGAGGCTGAGAGCCTAAAGAAGAAGGACGTGGACAGTGCCGTCATGTATTACCTCCTCTCCACCAGCCCCGAACTAGGGTTAGAACTGGGACTCCGCCAAGTCAAAGGTTAGTAGAATGAGCATACTTCAAATGATATTATTTCTTATGTTATATATGTATTAAGTTTTAAATGTTCACGAATGTATGACTGTAATAACTGAAAATAATAACTCAATGAATAGATATGTTATATAGTTGCATGTATGAGTAAGTTTAACGTCTTGTCTTTCAGCACTCATGTCCAGATCAGACTGGGTAGTGGATGATGTGTTCGAAACCCTCCAACTGATGGGTTGTATCCAAACGGAAAAACTACAACAACATAAGTGCGCAAAGTAAGCCCCTTTCTCTTAGTGACAGGACCATCATGTTGATCATATAAGGACACATCAAAGGTGTCAGTTTTACCTTTTTAGTGTTAAACCATATACTGCAAAACAGCAAACTAGGTACTCAGTTAGATATTAAACCCAATGAAAAATACATTTAACATACCTTACCCTATTTATATTTATGAAAGTGATTGATTAGCATTGATCTTTATCCGGCAGGTTACGAGCCGTGTTGCTGGTGCTGTGTGCCTATGTTGGAGCCCTCGTGGCTATCCGGCGTAGATACGATTCCATCATTCCTTCTCTCTTCAGACATACCAAGTAAGTAAAAGTTGTGGGAGAACATTATCAATGTTAAATGCAACTTTGAAAAATTATGATTAGGTAGCGTCATGGGAGTCTCCTGCATCAGTCAAAAAGATGATGTACAATATTAATACTTTATTTGATTTATTCTGATAATGATATATGTTAGTTTTTATATTTAATCGATCACCCATCATTCTGTATTCGTGCAGGTTTTTAATGGAGCGTGAACCGACTGACGTGCCCCTTAGTAAGAGCCTGGTTATGTCAGAGATGGAAGCGTGGATGGCATACAGTGTAATATCCTCTTCATAGTAAGTACAGCAAGTCATTGTACCTGCCTTCAAACTGCACTATATGTATCAAAGATAGACACCACTTTTCCTACTTAAAAATCCGCGGCCAGCATTTAAATAGCGTCCATCTTCGGTATGTGCAAATGACTTTTTAGACCATGGTTTCAATAGGAAGACGATAAATTTGTAATTTGACAAAGAGTTAGCTACTACAAGATATGATAGGAGCTGCCAGCCACATTATTACCCCCACCCTCCCCCCACCCACCCACTTAAACTTACTGTACGTGTAGGGATAGCAAGAGTTAAGAGCTTACTGTGTTCTTAATTTTTAATTTTAATTCTTTTTGAACAGTGTCTCTGAATGTGTGTTTCATATCTAGTTTTTACTCTTGATCAGGAAAATAAAAGTATCTTGTTGTTGCAGCCCTACAACACCGACGCGCTCAGAGGCTGGCATCTCTGTGGAGGAGCAGCAGACGCTGGAGGTGCTGATGACTAAGGTTGGGGAGGAGAATTCACCTCTGGGCATTGGACCTGATATTGTCGCTGGTTCACACCTACCTTCACACTCGGACGTACACCACTCATACTTAGACGGACAACGGATACAGGTAAGAGTGCTGACGCGTTTAATGCTTTAACGACGACAAAAAAAAATTGTTATAGCTAGCTGTGGGAGGCGAGATTATTTTTTGCAGGATTTTTCTCTAAGGACGAAGCTTTGTTGAATACCATAGAGTTACAATGACTATAGTCGATGCTTGCCCTACCATGGCATGAACTGTAGTCGATGCTTGCCCTGCCATGGCATGAACTATAGGTGATGCTCGCCCACAAAGGGTTAAGAGTTCTTTACTCATAGGAAATACTATCTGGAATTTATAGCTGTTGTGCGTTACATATCGTTGAGAGTGAAATAAATGTTGCTCCTAAAAACTTAAAACAAGGAAACCAACCCGCCACATTCAATCTAATCCTTCTTAAAAAATAACTCAGAGTAGGCCTTCCACTTGGTATTTATTATAAAGGGTTCAAAATAAGCAAACAAACAGCAATTTTACCAATCAACGTATTTAATGTCAGCATATTGAACCCCACTAGATCATTTTAACACTGAATGAAATGCCCATGATAAAACTTATTGATGCCTTGTCTCTTGTGATAGGGACCAGCCTTCTTCCTGGAGGATGGACGTTCTGCCATCTCCATTAGCGACGCCATGATGTGGGCCAAAGTGAACCCCTTCTCACCGCTTGGATCCGGCGTGCGCATCAACCCGTTTTAATGACTCCTGTGTCTATTATTCCAAACCTCACTTGACACTTATTTAGCACCCTGTCATGTAGCTTGTGAGGATTGCATATACAGAATATCAATGTCAGCAATAACTGTGAGCTCACTGCCCAGGCAGTGGGATGACCACTCCGTGATATTATGATGACCTTCTCTCGATGTAAATAAAGTATTTGTTCATTGTGATTAGCGGTGAGAACACGATTGAAGTGTCACCTTCAGGTATAGATAGATATACCTGTGTAAAGTCAGTGTAGTTGAAAGTCCAGATGTATGTAATGCCTTTATCTGCTTTATCAAGTGGGTTCCACGAAGTGATGGCTGATGGTGTTACTGTATTACAATAAGAGTGGGCGTTACATATTGTAAAAATAAGATGTATTTGTCTTTAATTTTTTGTTTGTCTTTGATTTTGATTTGTTTAAAAGACACAGTTTCTGCTTACCTGGGCGGACACGGAAATATAAGAGATACCATTTTAATGCCGCTGTTAATGAGTGCATATCAGATAAGCCTTGTAAATGTGGATTTTTGGGAAACCAGACAGGCAAAGTTGAAGTATATCATTGATCGGATGCATAATATTCAGGATGACAAAACACATACTCACAAAAATTCACTGCGATTTCAGCATGTTGCTCAAATGATGGTCTATGACTCGCATGTTATAGCCAAGAGAAATCATGGCAAGAAATGTTCAGTACTTATTTTATGATGTCCTAAACTTCACAATAGCTGTGGTGCAGTACAATTGATTTCTGTTGTATAGGATTGTGGTGATTTAGGTACAGTAAAAGGTGAGCCCATCCAATATGATAAACGTTCGGGTCACTTATAACTACACTACGCGACAAATGAGAGGCCTCTTCTACACGCTTACCTGAAGGCCAATCCATAAATTAGCATCTCTATAAGATATCTGCCCAATTAAATAATACTACCACTACCGACAGGCTCCCTCCCAGTTGCAGGATCGATACAGATGCAAAATGTACAAAGTTTCAAACTAATGCATTAAGTACGGTATGTGCTTCAGTGATATCTCACAATGTCTGTCTGATCACATCAAGTTGAATATCTAGCATAATCATCGATCACCTAAAGCGTGAAAAAAGTCAGTGTAACATGGTTAGTTATGGTATTTATATGGCAAGCGAATGGAGGGATTTGTGTTATTATTATGTGCTAAATATAATATGGAATACATAAAAGATGTACATACAAAGGCACTTTTAGCACAGATAAAATATTAGAACATTAATAGTAGTTTTCTTCTGTTAACAATACAGTGATAGAATTATACAGACTAGATTATAGCAGACCATGACAGAGCTTTTACGCAATAATTAGTTGATGTTACTCTATACTTTATGATGTTTTTTTTTGTTTGTTACGTGTTATATCATGTATAGGAGGAGCGAAATAACATTTCTTTTTTTCCATGATATGAGGTGGATAGTGTCAAAAATGTAGACACTGGCGGCATTTACCTTGCTACTTTCCGTAGCTAAATCACACAGCTCTTTGGAAGATCGGATTACCACCGTAAATTTAATATTTCGTGTGGTTAGCTTGTAAAACATGCACATACCATGAGAAAATCTAAAGGAGCTCAATCCATATATAATTGGAAAGGATACATATATATGTATGCACCGTCCCTAATTATGTTCAAGAACAGTATCATAAAGTGATACTTATTAGATTACACATGTAGAGTAAATAGGATGATATCCGTAATACACACAAATACTGTGCCATTGATAAAAGTACCTTCATTTAAAAGGTGAGGCCTCTGCTTGCGAAATCGCAGGTGTATAGATGGGTCCTATGGTGAGCCATGTCCCTGATGGTAGACTATGATAACGATACAGCCACTTTCATTGTGATGGAGACCTATATGTGTCCAATACACAGCACTGATACATATTTATCTCAATTGACCATTCCATGGCAGTACCTATTACGTATTGAAGGAGCAGAGAAATCCGTCCAATGCCTCTCAGTCCCCACTCTTTATCCAATACGTATAATTTATTTCACATTATTTTCTATTTTTGATGATGTGATGATGATACTAGACATGTAAGGTGGGACAGGGGAAAGCTGCCGTCCATGTTTCCGTGCCATGAGGCTGTTCATCTTTACATTAGCATCCCCTATACTATACAGTGTATTTCAGATGTGTGCCACTCACTCTGCATGTGTTAGTGACGTAGAGACATGGTATACAGTAACATGTGCCCACTGTGATGATACTAAAATGATTGTACAACTCCACCATGACAGACTCTGTAGGCTTTTGAGTAACTACATTTTTTAAATGGTCAGCATAGTCAGCAAGACTAATTTCGATGTTCCTATGGAACACCCTGAATTTTTCTTATGAATATTCCCTCACCATATGAGATGTATTCGTTACATAAATGTACCAGTTTCTTCAGTGATCTCACTGACAGCTGATCAGCTCCACAAATGCGGTCAGAAACTGTCGATTATAACTAAGATATAAATATCCGTCTGTATACTGAATTGGTCGTGCAACTACCACGCGAATTATACATGTAGCGAAATTCACTTGAAAACGCCCCACATAGTTTTATGTTGATCACTTTTCATTTGTGCGCGTCTATTAAAGCTGTAAAATGATTAGATCATGCTGTGTACGACCGCTATTTATGGAAATGAGCCTTGACGAAGGATTCAAACAGCAATACTATTTTATTGCAACTACAAGCCTGTGATACGTGCTTTCAGAATGATGCTTAAAACTGTCACTGTATCTTGCAATGTTTTCTTAGTTTGTGTTACACTTCACTTGTATTTTGTTATTAAACTCATCTTTTACCCCACATGTATGTATCTGCAATGTAGGGTTTTGTCTCTACAAGTATTTCTGTAGGGATATCCCAATGTCTTTGAGTGCGGTGTTAAAGGTATTGGACAAAACATGTATTGGCAAGTAAAAAATCCAATGCATGCAGCGAAGAAGTGCAAGTCTATGTATTACATATTGATAGTGCTTTGTTTATTTATTTGATAAGTAGAGTCCTAGGCTCGGTAGCTGCGATAGTATACCATACACAAAGATACGATTCCCAAGTGTGAAGGTTGCGATGGATGATTCGCCAGCACATACCAGCAAATAAACTTGCAATATTAAGTATAACCATTGGCTTCGCGTTGAGAGCGTGCACCATTGCTGTTTTATAACAAAGTCGTGAATAAAAGAATGCAGATGAAATGCTGACCAGTAAATTTAACATCTTTGCTTTGTGTCTTTCCTTCTGCTATAAGTTACCGTAAAACCTCGTGTATAAGCCTAACTCGCGTATAAGCCGCATTCCGACTTCAGGGCAATCATATAAGCTGCACCAGCGATCTGATTTTGGTCACCTTTGTACTTTATTATAAAAGCAAAATGTTTGCGTATAAGCCGCACCCCGACTCTGTGCTGATCCTATAAGCCGCACCAGCGATCTGACTCGCGTACTAGCCACGGCCAATACGCAAGGTTTTATGGTAGTAATTTAATGAAAAAAACCACAAAAAACAACAAACCCATAGAAGTCAAAGTTTGCTTTTATAGTTTGAGCTAGAAATCTATGAGATATCAAACATAAAATGAAATACAGCTATTTGGTATACTTATATGTACCGTAGATGTTTTTATTGGAAACCAGGATGTGTAATTTACATGCGTTATCTGGCAACTCAAAATGTATCACAGCGACGCATTTCCATCACAATATTGAAAATGATTTGATATCGTAATGCTAAATGCTCATCTTAGCTCTATATGGGAAAATTTAAGCCAGTTTCTATACATACATGTAATGAACAAAGCCTTAATCAGCACTAGTTTTCCATATATATATGGTTCTATTGATAATAAACTTATTCATGTCCTGCAGTCCAGATTACAGAACGTAATTGTCAATGCTTCATATTTAAACAATTGCAAATGTATAAAAGATATGTTCACTATAAGTTCTGCGTGAAGTTTTATCAAGTGTCAATGTGTAGGCCTCTGAAGACCTCCATCAACCTAAGTCTGTGGTGTGCATATGCTATTAGGTAAATTTGATCATTCAGTATCCTTGAACCGACTGTTGGTGTGCACTCCTGTCCAACTGCTTGACTTGGATCTCACGGACATCGCCCATAGGTGGGACTGAAATAATACAAAAATAATTTGTAAATCCAATAACCGTTTTAGAGTTTAATTGCCTGTTATTTCAGTTGTACTAGTTTAAAGATTCGATGAAAATGTAAAATGTACAGGGATTTGGTAATACATAGTTGGATAGATGTACATTGACATAAAAAGACTAAAAGTGAAACTTAAAATGTAACATACAGTTTCTGATTAAAATTGGTGAGTCAATGATGAAGCATGTTCATACCTGAGTCGGTTGGAGGCCTCATGCGCACCCGGGTGGCACTACTGCATTCATAGCTTTCCTCCTCTGGGTTGGCTAGTTTCGGTCTTCGAATGGCAAGTTCTCCCAATGTTGGCTTCTTGTCAAAGCGAGCAGGGTCCTCATAGCGCTCCCCTCGGCGGTGATCTAGGTGTGTGTTAACAATGGACTGGGCCTGTAACAAAAGGATACTGGTTAACTCACATGTGGACAGGTTAACATAGTAACATCAAACTATGGAAAAATAAGATAAAAGCATAAGCTAATTCTATGAATATGAGAAAGCGATCTTGAGAAACGAAAATAACGGGAGAAGTATCCAAATGTGACATTATGTGAATTGGTTGTAAATGTTTTTTTGTGGTTGATTTTAAATTTTTTTTTTATGAATGACGTCATAAGCTTTTATTCACATATGTTTTTCCATTCCATAATTTTGTTCCCGTACAGTTCGGTTCCGTGGTAATGACAGAGGTAAAAGGTATGTAATCTAAGGTGAGTACAATATTAGGCTAAGAGATCACTAGGTGCAATGTTTATTCATATCAGCATTTAAACACGTCCTCAGGGAGATTGTATCGTGTCTTGTGTAGTAGTCACACCTTACGGGTGATATTATATATGGATGTCTATATGGATGTATCGACTCAGACTTATAGAATATGTAGCACATTTCCGTTATGGACATTACAGAACCATACACATATGTGATAGATGATAATATTCCATGTATTTTCTTTGTTTGAATTAGGTGAGCCATGGGCCTCTATTATATTACATTTTTTGTCGTTTTTGGGGCCTTTCTAAATACCACGACCCCTATTTTTCTGAGGATCCAGTACTTCCAAATTGAGTATTGGCCATTTTACTCGAATATTTCCATTTATCAAAATACCTCTTTGTAAACGTATTTATTAAACATCACTTAAATTCTAGGAGAAATATAAGAACCTTTAACTTACATATTACGACTTCCTTTTTATTATTTGTGATCCACACCAACACACCATGAAAAGAGGAAATTTGTAAGTTACAGACCCTGTACATTACCTTTTGTTGTCCAAGGATGATGTTTTTGTCGGCCATGAGCTCGGTGATGCGGAGGTTGTTCTTGACTGCTTGGGATGCTGTAGACCTGGCGTGCATTGGTAGCTTAGACTGATAAGCCTTATCTGTGAAGTCGATCTCCTCGTCCATTGTCTTCTTCCTTATTCTGAATCGAAAGTTGTTTCAAAGGGCATTAAATCAAGAACGATAGTTTCTCAAGCTTTGTCGGTCAGCACATACAGTAGCCGTTGTTTACACAAAGTTTGATACCGGTAATTAAAGTTAGTATACCAACTGTTGTGGTGACCAATTTCCACTTTAAGCATGAGGTTAAGCATGGTGATGTTGCAAGTCATGTGTGAAAGTATTAAATCTCTGTGAGCAATATTTCTATACAGGAATCCCAGTTTAATAGGAAAATTATTATTGACTGATCAGTCAAAATAGGGTAATTAACATGCTTCTCTCACTACGCACAAGGTGTCACCAGTGAGTAGTATTTACATGATCCCCACTGCAGACACAATAGCTCTTTCCCATTCATGCACACATTAGTGATTCAGATTTTATACAGGTGGCAGCATCTCTTAGACGGAGGCCCATGGTTGGGGTTTCTCAAACAAAGCTGTGGATATGTGTTTTATCAAATTATCTTACATTTGGTGGCAGTAATTATATACCCATTTCAGAAGAGAAGTACATATTTAGGGGTTTCAGCTAATTATTGATGGAGGTCAATTTCAGTTACCCTAGTTGGGATACAAACTTTAAGATATTTTTGATGTTATCTCCATTTGATTACAGTTGGATTAAAATTCCACTTTGACCAATAAATGTGAAAAATGTAGCTTTTCCACTCACTGTCTATTTGTAAGCAGCTCATACATCCGCTGAACAAGGAGAACGGCAGCACCCTCTTTACAATGGATGGTACCTTCTATGTAATGTTCACTGATATCCAATTGGTGTCTTTTGAAGAACTGCAGATTCAAACAATACATTCAAAATAAGATATATAGTCAACTGGCATTGATAATAAGAATATGTATGCATGGTCAGTATCTGAGATAACATTGTGCATAGACCACAGCAATGTGGAAAGATGTCAGAAAAAAAGTAGGCCACTTTTTCTTCTTCTGGAGTAGGCATTACCGGTACCTTAAATTATTGTGATTCCTTCAAATGATAGTAAAAAAGTAACTGATTTAAAATTATTCTCTAGACTATAGTGACAACTTACATTTTTGAGAATTGACCAGTTTTTGAGTTTGGAATCTAATGATGTTCCATTGTTATACATGTGCATTTGAATTTCTTGTGGGAAGTACCATGAGAAGACTTCTGCTACCAGATATCCATTAGACAGGTCCCTGTAATGATAATAGAGTAATATGTCAGTGTCATAGAAAGATGAAAATGACCTATTAAATTGAATACTACATCCCTTTGATATTGATAATACCAACCCCCAAGGCCAAGTCTTGGCCCAAGAGGCTTTAATCGGGGCTTTAATATGCCTTTATGGCATTATGGGGAGACGGATAGACAAAGTTGAGTACATTTAATGGGAATCAAAGCAAAATTAATACAGGTATTACTATATATATATCATTTCGTATTGCTGTTCAGAAGGACGGGGGGGGGGGGGGGGGCTGAGTGTCGGTGATACACTGCCGCGAGTTTTCTATAAATGTTATTGTGCGATAAACACTTGCAAAAATCAAAACTTTTAATTTAGGGAGTGCTCATAGCAATACTATTTTATTGCAACTACAAGCCTGTGATACGTGCTTTCAGAATGATGCTTAAAACTGTCACTGTATCTTGCAATGTTTTCTTAGTTTGTGTTACACTTCACTTGTATTTTGTTATTAAACTCATCTTTTACCCCACATGTATGTATCTGCAATGTAGGGTTTTGTCTCTACAAGTATTTCTGTAGGGATATCCCAATGTCTTTGAGTGCGGTGTTAAAGGTATTGGACAAAACATGTATTGGCAAGTAAAAAATCCAATGCATGCAGCGAAGAAGTGCAAGTCTATGTATTACATATTGATAGTGCTTTGTTTATTTATTTGATAAGTAGAGTCCTAGGCTCGGTAGCTGCGATAGTATACCATACACAAAGATACGATTCCCAAGTGTGAAGGTTGCGATGGATGATTCGCCAGCACATACCAGCAAATAAACTTGCAATATTAAGTATAACCATTGGCTTCGCGTTGAGAGCGTGCACCATTGCTGTTTTATAACAAAGTCGTGAATAAAAGAATGCAGATGAAATGCTGACCAGTAAATTTAACATCTTTGCTTTGTGTCTTTCCTTCTGCTATAAGTTACCGTAAAACCTCGTGTATAAGCCTAACTCGCGTATAAGCCGCATTCCGACTTCAGGGCAATCATATAAGCTGCACCAGCGATCTGATTTTGGTCACCTTTGTACTTTATTATAAAAGCAAAATGTTTGCGTATAAGCCGCACCCCGACTCTGTGCTGATCCTATAAGCCGCACCAGCGATCTGACTCGCGTACTAGCCACGGCCAATACGCAAGGTTTTATGGTAGTAATTTAATGAAAAAAACCACAAAAAACAACAAACCCATAGAAGTCAAAGTTTGCTTTTATAGTTTGAGCTAGAAATCTATGAGATATCAAACATAAAATGAAATACAGCTATTTGGTATACTTATATGTACCGTAGATGTTTTTATTGGAAACCAGGATGTGTAATTTACATGCGTTATCTGGCAACTCAAAATGTATCACAGCGACGCATTTCCATCACAATATTGAAAATGATTTGATATCGTAATGCTAAATGCTCATCTTAGCTCTATATGGGAAAATTTAAGCCAGTTTCTATACATACATGTAATGAACAAAGCCTTAATCAGCACTAGTTTTCCATATATATATGGTTCTATTGATAATAAACTTATTCATGTCCTGCAGTCCAGATTACAGAACGTAATTGTCAATGCTTCATATTTAAACAATTGCAAATGTATAAAAGATATGTTCACTATAAGTTCTGCGTGAAGTTTTATCAAGTGTCAATGTGTAGGCCTCTGAAGACCTCCATCAACCTAAGTCTGTGGTGTGCATATGCTATTAGGTAAATTTGATCATTCAGTATCCTTGAACCGACTGTTGGTGTGCACTCCTGTCCAACTGCTTGACTTGGATCTCACGGACATCGCCCATAGGTGGGACTGAAATAATACAAAAATAATTTGTAAATCCAATAACCGTTTTAGAGTTTAATTGCCTGTTATTTCAGTTGTACTAGTTTAAAGATTCGATGAAAATGTAAAATGTACAGGGATTTGGTAATACATAGTTGGATAGATGTACATTGACATAAAAAGACTAAAAGTGAAACTTAAAATGTAACATACAGTTTCTGATTAAAATTGGTGAGTCAATGATGAAGCATGTTCATACCTGAGTCGGTTGGAGGCCTCATGCGCACCCGGGTGGCACTACTGCATTCATAGCTTTCCTCCTCTGGGTTGGCTAGTTTCGGTCTTCGAATGGCAAGTTCTCCCAATGTTGGCTTCTTGTCAAAGCGAGCAGGGTCCTCATAGCGCTCCCCTCGGCGGTGATCTAGGTGTGTGTTAACAATGGACTGGGCCTGTAACAAAAGGATACTGGTTAACTCACATGTGGACAGGTTAACATAGTAACATCAAACTATGGAAAAATAAGATAAAAGCATAAGCTAATTCTATGAATATGAGAAAGCGATCTTGAGAAACGAAAATAACGGGAGAAGTATCCAAATGTGACATTATGTGAATTGGTTGTAAATGTTTTTTTGTGGTTGATTTTAAATTTTTTTTTTATGAATGACGTCATAAGCTTTTATTCACATATGTTTTTCCATTCCATAATTTTGTTCCCGTACAGTTCGGTTCCGTGGTAATGACAGAGGTAAAAGGTATGTAATCTAAGGTGAGTACAATATTAGGCTAAGAGATCACTAGGTGCAATGTTTATTCATATCAGCATTTAAACACGTCCTCAGGGAGATTGTATCGTGTCTTGTGTAGTAGTCACACCTTACGGGTGATATTATATATGGATGTCTATATGGATGTATCGACTCAGACTTATAGAATATGTAGCACATTTCCGTTATGGACATTACAGAACCATACACATATGTGATAGATGATAATATTCCATGTATTTTCTTTGTTTGAATTAGGTGAGCCATGGGCCTCTATTATATTACATTTTTTGTCGTTTTTGGGGCCTTTCTAAATACCACGACCCCTATTTTTCTGAGGATCCAGTACTTCCAAATTGAGTATTGGCCATTTTACTCGAATATTTCCATTTATCAAAATACCTCTTTGTAAACGTATTTATTAAACATCACTTAAATTCTAGGAGAAATATAAGAACCTTTAACTTACATATTACGACTTCCTTTTTATTATTTGTGATCCACACCAACACACCATGAAAAGAGGAAATTTGTAAGTTACAGACCCTGTACATTACCTTTTGTTGTCCAAGGATGATGTTTTTGTCGGCCATGAGCTCGGTGATGCGGAGGTTGTTCTTGACTGCTTGGGATGCTGTAGACCTGGCGTGCATTGGTAGCTTAGACTGATAAGCCTTATCTGTGAAGTCGATCTCCTCGTCCATTGTCTTCTTCCTTATTCTGAATCGAAAGTTGTTTCAAAGGGCATTAAATCAAGAACGATAGTTTCTCAAGCTTTGTCGGTCAGCACATACAGTAGCCGTTGTTTACACAAAGTTTGATACCGGTAATTAAAGTTAGTATACCAACTGTTGTGGTGACCAATTTCCACTTTAAGCATGAGGTTAAGCATGGTGATGTTGCAAGTCATGTGTGAAAGTATTAAATCTCTGTGAGCAATATTTCTATACAGGAATCCCAGTTTAATAGGAAAATTATTATTGACTGATCAGTCAAAATAGGGTAATTAACATGCTTCTCTCACTACGCACAAGGTGTCACCAGTGAGTAGTATTTACATGATCCCCACTGCAGACACAATAGCTCTTTCCCATTCATGCACACATTAGTGATTCAGATTTTATACAGGTGGCAGCATCTCTTAGACGGAGGCCCATGGTTGGGGTTTCTCAAACAAAGCTGTGGATATGTGTTTTATCAAATTATCTTACATTTGGTGGCAGTAATTATATACCCATTTCAGAAGAGAAGTACATATTTAGGGGTTTCAGCTAATTATTGATGGAGGTCAATTTCAGTTACCCTAGTTGGGATACAAACTTTAAGATATTTTTGATGTTATCTCCATTTGATTACAGTTGGATTAAAATTCCACTTTGACCAATAAATGTGAAAAATGTAGCTTTTCCACTCACTGTCTATTTGTAAGCAGCTCATACATCCGCTGAACAAGGAGAACGGCAGCACCCTCTTTACAATGGATGGTACCTTCTATGTAATGTTCACTGATATCCAATTGGTGTCTTTTGAAGAACTGCAGATTCAAACAATACATTCAAAATAAGATATATAGTCAACTGGCATTGATAATAAGAATATGTATGCATGGTCAGTATCTGAGATAACATTGTGCATAGACCACAGCAATGTGGAAAGATGTCAGAAAAAAAGTAGGCCACTTTTTCTTCTTCTGGAGTAGGCATTACCGGTACCTTAAATTATTGTGATTCCTTCAAATGATAGTAAAAAAGTAACTGATTTAAAATTATTCTCTAGACTATAGTGACAACTTACATTTTTGAGAATTGACCAGTTTTTGAGTTTGGAATCTAATGATGTTCCATTGTTATACATGTGCATTTGAATTTCTTGTGGGAAGTACCATGAGAAGACTTCTGCTACCAGATATCCATTAGACAGGTCCCTGTAATGATAATAGAGTAATATGTCAGTGTCATAGAAAGATGAAAATGACCTATTAAATTGAATACTACATCCCTTTGATATTGATAATACCAACCCCCAAGGCCAAGTCTTGGCCCAAGAGGCTTTAATCGGGGCTTTAATATGCCTTTATGGCATTATGGGGAGACGGATAGACAAAGTTGAGTACATTTAATGGGAATCAAAGCAAAATTAATACAGGTATTACTATATATATATCATTTCGTATTGCTGTTCAGAAGGACGGGGGGGGGGGGGGGGGGCTGAGTGTCGGTGATACACTGCCGCGAGTTTTCTATAAATGTTATTGTGCGATAAACACTTGCAAAAATCAAAACTTTTAATTTAGGGAGTGCTCATTTTTTAACAACAGGGGGGGGGGTGGTGGATTTGGGGGGGGGGGGGTAAAAAATTTGGACCCCTTGACCGGGGGGGGGGTAAAAAATTCAGACCCCTCTTGGGGGGGGGGGCGCAAAAAAATTCAACCTGTTTTGAGGGGAAAAGCCCGCGCGTTACTATGCTACAAAGGGGCGCGAACGCGCGCGATGTTCGGCCTGCCGGGGGGGGGGGTAAAAAATTTCGACCCCTCTAGAGGGGGGGTGAAAAAAATTTGCGCGCTCCGCGCAAAATCTCACCGCCCCCCCCCCCTGTTGTTAAAAAATGAGCACTCCCTTAGATTTCTGCGAGTAGGGGGGGGGGGGGCTACAGCCACACGTTGCTAGTCTCTAGCGGAGATGTTGTTTCAGGGACTCCCACACTCGTAGCAGCTGAACCACTGTTGCGAATCTCCCCACCGCTTCCCCGACACACAGAGCTGCTACAGCTAGTAATAGTAGTATTAGTCTTGAATATAGATCTACCGGGTGAGTGATGAATCGACTTGAAACTAATGAAATGGGGCAGTGGCAGAACTCGAGTTCTGCATGAAAGTAAGACTTTTTACGGCCAAATTACGGCAGGTTCACAAACACAGGCTTAGGATAATACTTACCATTTAGGAGTTTTGACTTGCCATGTCAAGTCTAAGCTCTGTACCCATTTTACAACCTCCCGTGGTAATCCAGACATCTCGATGCAATTATTTATTAGAGCTTGAAAAAACGATGAAGTTCACCGTAGATGCACGGTTTGTTGATACTGACAACGGAAGTCGAAATGAACGTTTCTGATTGGTCAAAATGCAAGACTAAACTTGTTCCCGAGAGAACCTGGGCGTGGACGGTAACAATCGTATAAAACTTCCGGTAAGTTCGTCTGCTGCAAGCTGCAGAGAGCAAATATCAAAGTTTTATCAAATTCATACTGGAATGATAGTTTTTGGGACACTATTCATGAATGTGAACTAGCTGTTCTTCTGCATAAACTATAACATGTCCTTGGTATTGAGCATACCACTCTAATTAAGCCGTTGATGGTACACCACATCCTCAACTTCACGAAAACAGCCTTCAAAACAGGTCAATCATTCAATGTGATCTTAGCCTTCTAGGCCTATACTAGTATTCACAGAAACTGAAACTGAAACTGAAGCGATCTACCGTATACATCTTCTCACGTTTCACAGTAAAACGTAGCCTAGGTTAGCTTTATAATTTAATCGATAAACCAGAGATGCCACTTTTCCTACTTTTTCAGGAATTCCTACTTTTTCGTCAAAAGAAAATTGACCAAAATCCAAATCATTAAAATTTCATACTTTTTGTCGACAACAGCGTGGTAGCTAGAGCCAGGGTAGTAGCCAGTAGGCCTGCTAGTAGACTACCCTGTTACGGTAGATCTAGTACCGTAGGCGTAGCCCAGTAGATCAAGATAGAAACCAACTCGGCAACTGAGAGTGAAACAAGTGCAAGGCCTAGAATCTAGGCTAGATCTATCATAGGACGATATAGAAACGTACAGCCCTTTTCGTTGAGAATATGTGACCTTACCCCTTAATACCCCATTAAAGCGTTCGACCCCCCCCCCCCCCTGTTATTTAGAAAAATAATCATTCCCTAAAGGCATATACAGGTAGGCCCTATAGTTGTACTACTATACTATAGACCTACAAATGATAATGCATACTAGACATAGCCATATGCCTAGGCCTACATGTAAATAATACAGATAGTAATAGATACGAATACAATTACAAATGTCAAATGTTGCCAGATGTATATCCTATATCATATATGCCTATTAACTGGAATCTTGGGCATAGGTCAATGGAAATCACTCGTTGCCAACGATATGTCAGGTTTAAAGCTTTACCATAGAGATATCCTTGGCTTAACCAATTTTAAAACTATTAATACCGGTAATAGTTTGTAGCTGTTTTACATTTATGATTTAGACCATCACCATGGATGAGAAGCTGTCAGGAATAGAGGCGTCTGCCATTGGCCTCCTAAAGCGGGCCGTGGAGATGGATACTGGTCGGAGATTTACCGAAGCCTTGGTTTGCTATCAGGAAGGAATTCAACTGCTTCTAAATGTGTGCAAAGGTAAATATCCATATACATGTACATGTACCTCTTTACAACTCCCTTAGAATAAGGTACCTGGTAGTACAGAGAATCGATAAACCAACGATATCATTCCAATATTTACTGGGAAAATTCAAAATATGTTTATCTAAGACTAAAGCCGCCCAGATGGAATCATTAGAAAATTCAGATGCGTTGTATTTCTGAATGGAAAAATGCTAAGCCCTTTACACATATTATTTGTACCGGTTTTACAAGAGCGATGCACATGTCCGCTATTATGATCAGGTGTAGGCATAAGCAGTGAAATATGCCCATTTCATCTGGCTCAAACAGCAAAAAATGTCAGACATACATCGGATATCAGGTATACTAATGATACTATTGTTTTGTCGTTTCTGATGAAAGGAACAACAGATACAGTGAAGAAACAGCACTTTCGACAAAGGATCTCTGGTTATATGGACCGAGCAGAAAAACTCAAGGGTCATATAGAGGAAGAAAAGAATGGTAAATCATAAGACTCTTCTTCAAATTATAAACCAGGAAGTAAACTTTTTGATGATAATCTGATTAGTCGGATTGAAAATAAGTTGCTACAATATGTTACTTTTTCATCCAATTATTAGATAGTCCTTTATAGCAGGAGGAAAAGAAGGGAGATATCATATGTACCACTAACAACGTCTATTAAAAATAATATCCAATGGGGTTATTACCGGGTACTGCTTCAATTCTTTTCAAAGTTTGACTAATGCATTGGTATGTAGATACTCGGTATTTCTTAACTATTAATCTAATGTATTCTATCAATAGCTGGCAAGTACCACGAACAGATTCACATTGACCAGAACAGTACGGGACACAGCTATGAGCGGGTGATGGCTCGCTTCATGGATGGCGCCGTCACACACGTTGATGTGGAGGATCCCTACATCCGCAATATTCATCAGGTAAATAGACTCGGTCAGGACTCAAAGGGGCATTCTCACCACTCACTCTTAACCACATAGTAGACTAGAACAGTACTGAAATTGTAAGTGGGATACGCTCGGTGATTATGCCACTTTTAATCGAACACTTTCCTGTTTTAGTATCAAAACCATCTTTCAGACATCAAAATCTCACAAAGTAATTTCAAGCTGTAAAATGTTGATTCCAACCTAAATATAGGCATGATGTATTCATGCAGGGCTGATTCATGAATCATGACAACAGAGGACAAAGCCCATTGAAGCACTATGTGCCCCTAACGCAAAATCCAATTTCAAAATCATCTTATAGATGTAGTCGTCCACTAAATATCACAAATTGAAATACATCATCTATAGACTTAATGAATCGTAACACTAGCGCATACACAATTCATAAACCAGAGATAAGCAATTTCTCATTTCTTCTCACAGGTTTATAACTTCCTTCGTCTCTGTGAACTCATTGTGAAGAAATGTGACAATGTAAGGAGCATACACCTGACAACTGGTCCAGACGAGGTAATTATGATGTAACTTATATTCATATATCCATCTGATATTATTGATAGAATATGTCCAAATAATAAGAGAAAACACATTTACAAGACATACCATACGTGTTTGTGAATAGGTTACCAGTAAAATGCTTCCAGTAACAGATTAAAATGAACCACACTCCATAGTGGTCCATAGTGGTTCATACTGGTCCATAGTGGTAACAATTTAGTTTCCCCAAGTCCCACAGAGTGCCAGTGAGTTAGTTGTTCTGGTGTCCACAGGGTGGCAGCAATGTGCAGCAGCAGGCGGCACGTTTGGCCGAGGTGGCGTCCAGTCTACAGGAGAGTAACGTGTCCCTCCAAGTCTCCTACTCACAAGCCTTACACGACCGAGAAATAAGGTGACAACCTACGTTTTTCGTATGTTTTTTTCCCCGATATAGCCGACTAACTAGTTCTATAATAAGTGGGGCACCTGGTTGACCAAATTCCAATATCAAGACCTCAGGGGACTAACTACCGGTATGGCTGTTTAATAGCCTGTATAACACGAAGTTTGTAACCCATTGCACATGCTGGCTTCTTGCTTCAATTTTAGTTTCCCTACTTTGATGAGACATTAATGCCAGTGAATGTTCTTCATGTGGATTTTCTTTATTTTCCTCATACATTTGCACATGCACATACACTGTATATGCATGTATTTGAGTCTTTGAGCTTTGACTATTAAAGACAGTTCAACCCAATTTAATAATCTGCATCATATTGTTTCAGGATGGATAATGGATGGATAATCAAAATAGGCCGAGGACTCGATTACTTCCAAGCCCCGTCTTCTAAATTTAGTTTAGGCTACTGTGACTATGATTTTAGAAAGTGCCATGCTACCACCATCGATATATTTCACAGGCAGGCACTACAGCAAGGGCTTGGTTGAAGGGGTTTATACATCATTTGTATTGTGATCTTAATGTCTAGAAGCCCGCTATATTTTTGTAATTTCATTGCTAGCAATCCTCAGGGAGAGGTTTTTACTTAAGGGGAACAGTTAAGGATAATTGTATCATCTCTCATACCATTTACTCGCTCGCGAATTCAGTGGGCACATGTACCGCAGTGGCTTGCATAAGCGCCGATGTGCTCATTAATTTCAACTTGGCTCTACCCCGGCGCTTATAAAGGACCAGAGATTATTCAAGACACATTGATGTAGGTTTATTCAAGGCAATTCCATATATATTTATTGGAGTGTATTTATCGATTTTAATACCATACTACCCCGGACCTTATTCAAAGACCCGGCGCTTATACATACCCCTACGATACTTCTACATATGTGAGACACTGATCTGCCATATCATGAGAAATACCATCGCTTAAAAACTGATCAACGAAATTAATGACAGAGCCAATATATCATATGTTATAATCTATTTGTTGTACGTCATCACATCTACTTCATGACGTACGTCATATTTTTATCAGTATTACATGTATGACATACCTGTGATAATTTCATTATTACGAATGTACAATGAACCTGCTGTTATATAGGATGCTCTAAGCTTTACTAGTAATTGTGATATTTCTGAATAGAAAACAAGAATGTACTTTCGAAAATGTAAACATTTGTGATCACATGCCTAAAATGACGCAAATATAGGCAACTCTCAAATCGGTATAATATTCACAATATTACCAGTAACTCCATCTGACTTACAGAGAAGTCCGATCGTCAATACCAAAGTGACGACTGCAAAATATGTTTGCCCTTCTTATATCGACGCGAAGGCTATGCCAAATCACCTGAACATTGTTTTCCTGCTTCTATACTTATGGTTCATGAATAAAATTGACATAGGCCCTGCCAAGGTCAATGTAATGTTGGTATTTCATATTCGGGCGTTTTATTATCAGTATGTTGTGAGGCACGCCTAGAGTTTATTTTTTTAATAAAATGTATCAATGCAGCATGTTGCAAGTTTTGATCAATGCCAATCCATAGAATCAATGCCCAAAAAAATCGGGGCAGCATTTGATGGTCAAAATATAGATTGAAAAAAGGTCACACAAACTGCATAAAACCAACTTTTTCTGCCAATGCTAAAGGATAGGGATCTAAGTAAACTAGAGATCTTCACCAACTGGCAGTGTAATCCTCTTTGTTCTTATATGAAACTGAGGTGAGACATTTTTTGAGACTCTGTATTGCACGTTTTTGACATAAACCTTCATGCACCTTCACAGAACTGAAGGTATATTCAAACTTTCAACAGAACACAGTGGGCAGAAGCAGCACTCCAGTATTAAGCCCTACAGAGAATATGCAGAGCTAAATAAACAACTGCCAAACCCCTTTATGGGGGGGGGGGGGGGTTAGTGTGTGTGTGCGGGGAGTGTGTGTGTATATGGGGGGGGGTGGGTGGGCAATGTGGGGTGAAGTGGGGTTGGGGCTTAGTTGATGTGGGGTTAGGGGTTGGTTGATGTGGGGTTCCCCAGGTAGATGTGGGGTCAGGGGTAGATGTGGGGTCAGGGGTAGATGTGGGGTGGGGGGTAGTCATTGGGTGGGGGTAGATGTGGGGTCGGGGGCAGATGTGGGGTGGGGGGGTAGATGTGGGGTCGGGGCAGATGTGGGGTCGGGGGCAGATGTGGGGTCGGTGTAGATGTGGGGTCAGGGGCAGATGAGGGGTCAGGATAGATGTGGGGTCGGGGGTAGATATGTGGTCGTGGGTAGATATGTGGTCTGGGGTAGATGTGGGGTCGGGATAGATGTGGGGTCGGGGTAGATGTGGGGTGGGGGGTAGATGTGAGGTTGGGCAGATGTAGGGTCGGGGGCAGATGTGGGGTGGGGGTAGATGTGGGGTGGGGGGTAGTCGTTGGGTGGGGGTAGATGTGGGGTCGGGGGCAGATGTGGGGTCGTGGGTAGATGTGGGGTTGGGCAGATGTGGGGTTGAGGGTAGATATGGGGTGGGGGTAGTCGTTGGGTGGGGGTAGATGTGGGGTCGGGGGCAGATGTGGGGTCGGGGGGTAGATGTGGGGTCGTGGGTAGATATGTGGTCGGGGGTAGATGTGGGATCAGGATAATTGTGGGGTCGGGGTAGATGTGGGGTGGGGGGTAGATGTGGGGTTGGGCAGATGTGGGGTCGGGGGCAGATGTGGGGTTGGGGGTAGTCGTTGGGTGGGGGTAGATGTGGGGTGGGGGGTAGTCGTTGGGTGGGGGTAGATGTGGGGTCGGGGGCAGATATGGGGTCGGGGGTAGATGTGGGGTCGGGGGTAGATGTGGGGTGGGGGTAGATGTGGGGTTGGGCAGATGTGGGGTTGAGGGTAGATATGGGGTGGGGGGTAGTCGTTGGGTCAGGGGTAGATGTGGGGTCGGGGGCAGATGTGGGGTCGGGGGTAGATGTGGGGTTGGGGGCAGATGTGGGGTCTGGGGCAGATGTGGGGTCTGGGCAGATGTGGGGTCGGGGGCTGATGTAGGGTCGGTGTAGATGTGGGGTCAGGATAGATGTGGGGTCGGGGGTAGATATGTGGTCATGGGTAGATATGTGGTCGGGGGTAGATGTGGGGTCGGGGCAGATGTGGGGTCGGGGGGTAGATGTTGGGTCGGGGGTAGATGTGGGGTCGGGGGCAGATGTGGGGTCAGGGGTAGATGTGGGGTCGGGGGCAGATGTGGGGTCGGGGGCAGATGTGGGGTCGGGGTAGATGTGGAGTCAGGGGCAGATGAGGGGTCAGGATAGATGTGGGGTCGGGGGTAGATGTGGAAAGGGGGCAGATGTGGGGTCAGGGGTAGATGTGGGGTTGGGGGCAGATGTGGGGTCGGGGGCAGATGTGGGGTCGGGGTAGATGTGGAGTCAGGGGCAGATGAGGGGTCAGGATAGATGTGGGGTCGGGGGTAGATGTGGAAAGGGGGGTAGATGTGGGGTTGGGCAGATGTGGGGTCGGGGGCAGATGTGGGGTTGGGTGTAGACGTGGGGTAGCGGTTGTCGTTGGGTGGGGGTAGATGTGGGGTCGGGGACAGAAGTGGGGTTGGGGGAGATGTGGGGTCGGGAAAGACGTGGTTTCGGGGGCAGATGTGGGGTCGGGGCAGATGTGGAGTCGGAGACGATGTGGGTTCAGGATAGATGTGGGGTCGGGGGTAGATATGTGGTCCGGGGTAGATGTGGGTTCACTGGTAGATGTTGGGTCAGGGTAGATGTAGGTCGGGGGCAGATGTGGGGTCAGAGGTAGATGTGGGGTCAGGGGCAGATGTGGGGTTGGGGGCAGATGTGGAGTCGGGGGCAGATGTGGGGTTTGGATAGATGTGGGGTCAGGGGCAGATGTGGGGTCGGATAGATGTGGGATTGGGATAGATGTGGGGTTGGGGTAGATGTGGGGTCGGGGGTAGATGTGGGGTTGGGGGCAGATGTGGGGTTGGAGGCAGATGTGGGGTCAGGATAGATGTTGAGTCAGGGGTAGATGTGGGGTCGAGGGTAGATGTGGGGTCGGGGGTAGATGTGGGGTAGGTGGTAGATTTGGGGTTGGGGATAGATGTGGAGTTGAGGGTAGATGTGGAGTCGGGGATAGATGTAGGGTATGGGTAGATGTAGGGTAGGGGGTAGATGTGCGGTGGGGGTAGACGTGGGGTTGTGGGTAGATGTGGGGTGGGGGTAGTTGAATTGGGGGTAAATCATGAGTTTGGGAATTCTCACTTTACTTTAAAAAAAAACACATTTAAAATACAATGTTCAATCAAGCGTTACAACATTTTGCTTTTCATATTTTAAAAGACATCGGACAAAACAGACAGACAAGACAGGACAAAACAGACAGACAGGACAGGACAAAACAAGGGTTCACAAAAGCTTTGGTAAAATAGTGCATGAATCATTTGACAATATATGAATGATCAGACAAGAAAAAAGTACTACATGCTGTCCAATAGTACCTGCAAATCAGCAAGCCATTTCAACTTTCCCTCTCTCTTTGAAATGTTTTTTTTTTTACTTTTTTGATGAAAAAAATATTGGCAAATATGGTATCAATTTAAAGTGTAAGCTGTGGGTAATGCAGTCAGCTAGGAATAGCTTGCATTTTGAAAACTTTTGCTGATCAATAAACTCTGAATTACGAAAATGTGAAAATTGATCGCGAAAAGTCCAAATTTCCCTATGTATTAAGGCCCAAGTAAAAAAAAAAGAAGAAATAATCAAAAAAACTAAATGCCCTCGTCATATTTTTCACGGCTTGCTGATGAGAAACAACTTTTTTTTGAGTGGCCTTACTATGAGAACGCTTCAGAACAAAGTATTGTAGATTAACCAATGGAAGAGCTGGATTAGCGGGCGTCTATATCCCATAGGCCCCACTGTATCATGCCTTTCACATGGGGTAATTAAAATCCCATTTTCTAAGTCTTATAGATTGACATAGATTCTCCAGATCATAGAAAGTCATAGCACAGGGTGCAGCTTCATCCACTAGTCAGGGTCAGTGGCCACCTGGTGGCTGGCTGCGGAACTAAACATGTAGGACCTCATTGGGGTCCAGTTGGACTTGCTATCTGGGGGTATACACTAAATGTACTATATGTACTTTAATAAGTGTTTATTAACCTTTCCTCAATAAGACAATCAGTGATTTGAAGTAAACGGTTACACTGATATGTATTCCTGGTTCGTATTCCACATGGGGTATAGCATTCATTGAGAAAGCTATATTCTAAATACATGTGACCTGAGTGTAGTATGTCTACTATTCAGTGGTATATAATACACCGAGGCAAGTTATCGGTACTAGAAGGTATCTGAGGATATGTCAATATAGAAAGGAGACCATTCTAATGGAAAGTTATATAACCTCATAAAATAATAAGGGCTAAGTAATTAACTCTGTGTGTAGATCTGACATGTGGTGCCATGGGCGGCTCAAAACGACACAGCTGCTGCTCTCCCAGCCCGCTCTCATGCAACGTGTTATTTCACATTCTGTTCACTAGGAGCAGAACAATGATTTAGAGCAACTCAAGCCACAGGTTAAGAGACTACCCAGGACACCACACTAAAACATCAAGGAGTATAATCTGGTATTTTTCAAAATGCCTTTCATCAGTGTTGCCCCTGCACCTGCTGCTGATAGCCAAAAGATAGAGTTTCATAACAAGGAGGGGAATCCTTTAAAAGAAGCTAAAGGCCAGCTGCTGTATAAAGCCTTACATCCCATGATGGTGACCATGAAGATCTTTGGGATGTACTCATTGAAAGGAACTACCTATGGCACAGGATTCAGAAGCAAGGTCTTGTTTGCGTATTCAGTGATTATGTTGTTCCTCATTTTGACATGTACATGTGTAGAACTCTACCGCCTGAGATATGCCAACAATCTGGATGCACTGATTAGGATATCAAATTTTGCAATTTGGCATGTGTATGTATCATGCAAGGCTGTGTGCATGTTCCTGATATGTGTGAGGAAGAATGGATGGAGGCAACTGTTCACTATACATGAAGCAGCCCAAGAGGGGATATGGCCAGCAAATGGTTATTGCCATATCCAGAAGCGTGTCCATGTGTACGTTGGTGCGGTTTGGTTCGGCATCATAGCTAACATGTCCTTCTGTACCTACCTTATCTGTTGGGAAAACTTTGGCATGCATTCCATGCCTTTCTACAACCCAAAAACGGACAATGTAGCACTCAAAATCTATTCCGTAGTTTATCTCACCTTTATGACTGGGTATTGGATGATCCCAGTCTCCCTTACCGTTATGTTAAACGACCTGCTGGCAACTGATTTCAAACTCTTCAATCAAAAACTTCAGTTGGAGGGGGACAAATTGCCAAATGCACTAAACTGCTCCCTGGGTAGGATGAGAGACATGCACCAGAGACTGACTAATGATGTCTCAGCTGTTGATAGCCTGTTGGCTGCCAAGGTTGGACTCTGTGTCATATTAAACCTAATAGTCATCTGCTGCAGTGCTTTCAGTTTGATTTATGTTCACAACACCACCTTGGCAGCCATCAGCTACTGTTTCTGGATAGGGTGCGGAGGACTCGACCTTTTCCTTACTACTGCAACCTGTGCCTGGGTGAATGGAGAGGTGAGGAAATTGTTACTTTCCATCTATTCTATAAATCAAACATTACTATATCTATTTCCATCTATTCTATAAATCAAACAGTACTATATGTCTGAAAATTGCTCAACTGAATATAGGGTATAGCCCGGAGGCGTTTCCAATATAATAAAACAGGGTGAAAATTATATATGAATCTTGTTATAGTATTCCCCATGAATTAGCTACCAATAATTCCCTGTGTGTCATTGTCCAATAGAGGGACAATAAGTGTTATTATAAATGTAAATGTTGATCTATAAAATGTACACGATTTTGTATTTTCTTTTGATAGGCACATGGCTGCTTTGACGTGCTTATGGATATGAAGATTACAGAAGTGACAGAATCATTCAACCTCCAGGTAGGGTTTTATTATATACGATGTAGTAAGTCGGTCTTTTGATAATATTAGAGCATTTTGTTGATAACGTATAGACAATTATTCAGTGTGTACCCTTTGAAGACATACCTACGTCTCCGGATGATGTCAGCTTACATCAACGGTTTTAAAGCATGATTTGATTAGGAAAAGGAACATCTTCAATTCCAAGCTTTCTCACTAGCAGAGGCTGATTATTCTCCCCCATAATAACATTACATTGTATTTTAAATTCTGTCCACTAGTTATCACCATAGGTATCTTAATACAATATGGGAAATGAATACGGTGGAAATGAACATTAAACTATGCAACTGACCTCAATAGGCTGTACACCTTGTGATGTTGGAAATATCATAGGGTAGGTTCACCCTAAGTCAAACTCATACCTTAAGTCAACCACTTTCGACATAGAATTACAAGTTCCGTATGCATCTGGTGACAATAAACTCCCACTGATTTAAGAATTGAAGTGTTTTCCAAATATATACTGCACATTGTATCTGCATCATCACTCTTTTTCATACTTAGTGCTGCAGCACCAGGAAGCTCAGATCATTATTTCTGGCGACACCCATCACTAAAATATACTAGAGAACAACCTATATCACTGGAAAGCTATGGTTTTGGAGATTATTGATATGGCGGGTGTAAAAAAAATATTGGGAGGGTTTTTGTCAAGGTCAAGGTCAAAGGTCAAGGTCACACAGAATAGAAAATGTTGCTATATTTCAATAAATTGTGAATATTTCAGGGGAAAAAAATCAAAAGCATAGCTACTATATTTCTTTCCATTGATATAGGTTGTTCTCTAGTATATTTTGGTGATGGGTGTTCACCTACTGCGGTCTGCCCTGCTGCAGCACTAACTGTAAAATTAGTCAGAAGTACCCCTGTTTGACCTGTTTTGACAAATAGAGAATGAAAATCTCTCCACTGTTCATACTCTTTGGCAGTTGAATTTAAATATTTGTTCCTTTCATACACAGTGTTGATTGGTTTTGTGAGCTGGATATGTATCTAAATTACACAAATCATGACTTTATTGAGCAAAATTAATTTCCTAAATTATATTTAGGACTGATTTTGTAAGGTATACCCATTTCACCTTAAGTCAGCCATGAATTCACCCTAAGTCAGCCACCTCATACCCTAAGTCAACCATGGGATTTTCTTCTCTGGAACCCCCCCTGAAATTCTCTCACCCTGAATTTCTTGTCTAAGAACTCTCCCCCTACCCTTGCGAATACCTCCTCCCAGAATAACCTCTTCTACTAGAGGGATAAGGATAGCAGGCCTACATATGTAGCGTATAGATGGCATGGGTGAAATGTAAAAAGAAGGGGGGGGGAAGGGGTGAGGGGGCACAGCCCCCAATATATTCAATAGAACTCCATGCTGCATGTCTATAATGTTATATTTAGTCCTCATTGCTCATACAAGTAATATTAACTTGTATTGATAGCTCATAATGCAGTTGTATTCACCTGAGGTACAGTACTGACTTTGTCTTGATTATTCCATATTCAATAAATCATTTTTTTCTCTATTGTTACCGTAAAACCTTGCTTATAAGCCTAACTCACGTACAAGCCGCACCCCGAGTTTGGTGCGATCCTATAAGCCGCAGAGGCCATCTGAGAATTGTTAATTTGGTACTGTAGTATACTTATAAAAACTCTCGTACAAGCCGCACCCTATATAGGCATGTTTGGTATCAAAAGAAAGCTGAGTCTGATTCGCGTACAAGCCGCGGCTTATACGCGAGGTTTTACGGTAGTTGTAACATATTGATATATGATGCATGCATTCATGTCAGCCAATCCATTATTGAAAATCAGGAAATTACTGCTTTATTCTGGTGGTTGTAATATGGCTGACTCAAGGTGCATTTTGGTATTGTAAGACATCATGAATGTTATTCTCCAGAGCAATACCTATAGTTTGGTTCAATTCTGAAGGATATGCCCCAAAAGCTCCAAGAGCAATTAGACCTGAAAGGTAGCTCATGAAAAAAACATGGATCAGACCGGTTGAAAGTGGTGAACCTACATGTAGAAGGTTCCTTCATGGGCAAAAGAACAGCCAATCTAGTGCAACATTTAATAAGTTCACAAATATAAACCTTTTGGTTGCTATGACTACAAGATGAGCCTTTTTCATACAGGTAGCCTAGCATGCAAAGGGGCATTGTGATAACTTTCAAGAAAACATGAAGCCTATGTCTTTTTACCCCCCCCCCCCCCACTGGTAAGCGTTTGTATCATCAAGCAAAGTTCAAAATTGACTAACATTAGGTTTGCTATTTTAGCAGCCAGCCATGCAGCTGACTAGACATCGCATATTATCCACCAAATTGTAATATGGTTGATCAAACATTATTCCTTACATGTATAGTATTGCTCCTTTTAGAAAACACGAAGTAAAACTGTAAATCTTATGACGCCAACTTATTTAAGATATTTACAAAGTTTATGGTCCGCCAACAGGCCCTAAAATGCTTTAAATATTATCATAACGGTCGCTGACTTAAAGATTAGGCTAAGATGCGCCCGTCTTTTGTATCAAGCCATATGTTAACCATACTTTATTGAAAAGTAAATCAGTAAAGACAAATTCAACTGCTGCAGAGTCTCCTATATGAACCACACAGCTTTAGACGTTTCCTACACATTTCCTAACGTTTGCTCTTTGACCCAGATGCACATGTTCCTGTCCAAACTGACTGGCTCCTACATAGGGATTACTGCAGGGAAAATGTTTGTCGTTGACAAAAACACAGTTTTGACGGTAAGTTCAAACTGTTGAAATTGATTCTCACCAAAGTTTAAATGACACTGTTGTTGCCTATATTTTTCCTTTGATTTGACAATGAGGTAATAGCTTTTACTGTACAATGTTTTTTCTAATGTAGTATAGATAAACATAAGGTGACATGCATATTAATTTTTGGGTCATATGCAAGGGCCCGCCAGGTCCATTGAAAAGAGGTGCTTAGGGTATGTATTTTCCCGCAGTTTCCCGTGAAAAGAATGCTTTTTTTGTTGCATTACCTCCCGCGATAAGGGTCCCAAATTTGAGGTGATGTTCACACATAGTTACATGTACTATAGAAAAGATAGGGGGTGCATATAGGTTATTCTCCGTGTTTGATTCCCTCTGTACCTTGTTCTATTTACAGGTGATGGGGATGCTGATCACCTACTTCGTCGTCCTGTTACAGTTTAGACCCACCACACCGACCTGTGACTGCTCCTCATGGTTCTCTAACTCAACCGTGTACTGTGCATCTTAAACCACCCCCTAACGCTTGCTACCCCTGCAGTAACCCAGCTAACAAAAAAGGTTATTTTACGTCAAAATAACGTTTTGAAACTGTATGTAGCGTTATGCGACAGTAAGGAGCCTTACAGAAACGTTATATAACGTTATATAACTTAATAAAATGTTCTATAACGTTTTTTGTTTACTGGGTAAGACACAGGGCCATGCTAGAAGCGGTGGCCGCTCCCTTACATACATGTTCCTCAGATGCGCATGTAAAGACACCATTTTGTGGGAATCAATTCAGATGGTCTAATTACGTTTATGGTCTACTAAATTTCACAATAGGCGTTTGACTCACGATTACTTAGACTTGTACATGTTGTTTAGTCATTCAATCACCAGTGATGTTGATTTTAAATAATTCGATATAATTATTGTTATTATATGTTTGATGCCTATGCTAGTTGCTAAGCTAATGGATAATAAGAAATGCAAGAGGGATGTATTGCAATTGAATTTCGTACATAATTGTGTGCCCGTCGCGTGCTTCATAAAATTCCGCTCAACATCCCCAAGTAGCAAACACACTGTGGCCCCGGACGGGGCCAGACTTTGTTTGTAAATGTGGCCCGGAGTGGGCTATCCGACGGGCTCCCTTCGGTTTAGGGCACTGGGCTTTGGTCACTAGACCAGTTTGCCCTGTCCAAACCCAACCTCAGTACACATCAGACAGCCCGCTTTGAAACGGATCTGAGCCCAAAGCGGGCAGCCTGGTTAGGGCAACACCTTAGCCCAGCCATTTGCCCAACATGAAACCCAGCTGAGTTTTGCCCAACTTCAAACAGCCAATCCGAGCTAAAACCAAATTGGCCCCATGCAGGCTCGCTACTATTGGTTTTTGGATCAACATCAGTTTTTCCCGTTTTTGAAAAGTGTATAACACCACCCAGTCAGTGTGATACATGTATAGTCTATCCCTCTTCTGGTCTGACCACTGATATGCCAAATAAGTACAAATAACGGACATAATCCATAGGTCAGTCCTGGGGTCAGTCTATCTATAGTACAATGTATAATTAACCAATGGCTCCCGGGTGACCATGTTACTGGGTATATGCATAATTATAATCTATTTCTGTGCCTATATAACCTACCATACACTGCAAAAAAGGTGCTTAGGTCTAAACATGTTTAAAGTCTGAACATATTACTAGGTTTGTGTCTTTGGATTCTTCTGTTTAGGAATTAAACATTTTTATTCTAAACACCTAAACAGCTATATTGAATATGTTTAGATGTTTAGTATTTAAACAGCATGAGAAATCGGTGTTTAGGATGTAAACATGTAGTGTTTAGATCATAGTATATCAAACATATACCAGATGGCAGCTCTGTGGTTGATGTAGTTTCTACAACCACTCCAATGTTATTGTGGATCTAAAGGTGCTTAAATCTGATTTAATTAACTTAAATTGCATGGGATACAAAAGGATAATAATACACATTGCATAATTCACTTGGTGAATGCTATATCACAATGATTACGATGCAATAAAGATACATCTGCTACAAAGACACCTCTTTTAAGAACTCTAAGAATTGATAAAACATTATCTTCCCTGAAGGTCTGTTGTATTGACTCAAGGTTGTGTCTATGTTAAAATAGAGGCCTATGTGAAATAGTGAGGCATGTACATTGGCTCATAGGGGGGGGGGGACTGCTAGAAGTCTCTTCAAGACACTATATAATGTATAGAAAATAAAATAAATTAGGAATTTATTTAAATATCAGTATCTAAACATAATAATAATCTACATGTCTCTAGACACACCACTTTTATCCTTAAACACTTGACAGATAAACACAATAATATGCTAAACTCTTGAATTCTAAACACTTCATTGTCCTAAACACATAGCTTTAAACACATAAATGTCTAAGCACTGAGCTAAACATATTATTGGTCTAAACATGTTTAGGAACATATTTTGTGGACAAAAACGGGGAAGGAATGTGTTTAGGATTGTGTTTAGGATCTAAACACCTTTTTTGCAGTGTAGGTCTAACTGTAATTTGTCACGGACAATGATCTATATTGATTTTCTTACAACCAATACGAACGTGTGCTTGTGTGGAAAACGTCCACAACTTGTTTATGTACCATGAATAACTAAGTATGTCCAACTCGGACATTCACACCTGTATACACCTGTGGGTGTGAGTATCTATAGTCTATTACTAGTCTCCCTATGACAATAAACTGGCATGACTAAAACCAGCCGAGGGCTACATGGTTTAATTGATTGAAAGGCGATTTGATTATGACAAGAGACAGGCGGGAAATGACCGCAGACTTGATAGACATCCATAAATCATAGTGTTTAGTGTGTGACATAAGTATATAATGTGATCAACGGTAAAACCTTGAGAAACTTGTTTGGTTAGAATATAAGCCGTAATGCCTACCAGAAAAGTGATATTTGAGCCCTTAGTTGGTTAGAATATGACTCTAATGTAACCCTTTAAGGGCCGCAGTTTTGGGTGTATTCATGCATCGATGACGACCCCTTGAGATAGTCGGGGGCTACACCCCATCTCCTTATCATAATGCACTGCTCTGGAGTCGGGGGCCTAACCACAATGCATTGTCTGAGTCAAGATGGCCGCCTCCATAGCTTAATGTGCTAGTCCTGGCACTAGTATTTCCTAGTACATCAGGTAGTTGGGGCTACATCCCATCTCCTTATTGACTCATGGAGTCTCATACAGCGCCTCTGTGAGACGCTCTTTTCAAAGAAGAAAAAAAAGTTCATTGATTCATTAAGAGGTGAAGAATTGCAGCAAAGTCAGATTTATTGAATGTATCATAAACTTTAACATTTTCCCTATACTGGGATGTCAGAAAAAAGCATGTATTCGTACTTTAAATGCTTGAAAAAAAAGGAATAAAAAAACATGACCAAAAACCAGTGTTCATTTCTTCACTGTAGACAAACAAGAGTGTACTGATGTAGACTTTAAGTCCTCTTTTGCAGTAGTAGTTAACTCAATATACGTGTAAGTTTCTGGTCGAGTGAGATGCTTTTTGTAAGACCTAAAAGTCACCAACACAGCGCGGGAAACGACGAGTGGACAACAAGAGGATGCACGCTGCATAAATTACTGCACTATGCATGCTCCTCAGTCAAACAGTTCCGGAAGACACTACTTTCATGTTCTGTCTGCGGACCGACCGACGTCCACAAATAACTGACGAAATACTGCAAAATACTGCACCCGGACTGTACATTTCGAGGAGAAAACCAACTACTTGAGTCTTTTGTGATTAGGATCACACGTTAGATTTTCAGGTTAATCCCCTGCTTTCACACCCGGAACGAAGAGACTGATAAGAAATGGACCCATAATTCACTGCTCTGGATTCGGGGGGCTAACCAGAATACATTGCTCTGAGTTAAGATGGCGGCCCCCATAGCCTAATGCGCTAGTGGCGTTATTATGGCCCCTATCAACTCCGTTGGGTCGGCATGGTGCATTAGGCTGCCCTGGTAAGTCCCAGCAAACAAATACGGTTATACATTTACAATATTTAACAACGTTATATAACGGTTCTCTAAGGCTCATTACTATGGCATAACGTTATATGAAGTTTAAAGCGTTATTTTGACGTAAAATAACGTTTCGTTGTTAGCTGGGTTAGCTGCGGGATAGACCTGTCACTGCTGCATTCATGCATCATGACGATAAAGGACACGGAGCATGAAATACAATGAAAGCACAATACGGCTTCAAAAGTTTCTCCATTTATAAGATATCCCAATCCCATGAACATTGATTGCAGTTTAATAGCAGAGTACATGTATCTATAAAATGGTACTGAAAATAAATAATATGTCTTTGGCCATTACCTTAGCATTACTGAGATATCTTCTCAATTATTAGTCATCATTAGATTCTGACTTTCCTGTTCCTTATTATCCTGCTTAACTTGTTGCTACATTTGCTCCTTCTTGATATATGATATCATGGACCTGTACAATATACTATGGACTGGGCACCCAGGCCGTAGCTCCCCCTTGCTTGCCGCGCTATTGTTCTCTGGGGGGAGAGGGGGAGGGGGGGGGGGTCGCTGGTCGCATCTGTCACAGTGTTAAATACCATTTCTTAAGAAATTGATTTCTCTGGTCAGAAACATCGCACAGACTTAAATAAATACTTTCTGGAAAGGTATTTGTTCAAGCTATCCATATTTGTAAGAATAAACTATATATAAGGACCGGAACTCTGTTAAAACACAAGTTCAATCAAGAATTACGGTCCCACCAACATTCTCTGTCTCACAGTGTTAGATAGCCTTTCTTAAGAAATTATTTTCTCTAGTTCAAAACACAGCACAGATTTCAATGAATACTCTCTGTAAAGCTATTTGTCTGGGCTATCCATATCTAAAATGGTGAGTGATATATGAGGCCCAGAACTCTGTTAAATCACGAGTTGAACACATACCATATGAAAGTTTAGAATATGACCCATTTAGTTAATTTCTATGATAGAAGAAATGTAAAGGCATCTCTAGAATGCCCTGAATGCTTGATTAACGTTTCAGTATCTTTAGAAGTGGTCTAGACGAGTTAAGACGAGATAGGTTGGGGGTCGATGTTGGCTGGACCGAGAATTTAGAGAAAATGAGGGTCGATAATATCCATAGATGACCCATTTTGGACATGATAAGAAAAACTGATAGCATTAGACATCAAACTCCCCACGATTTCGGCATGTAGTCCATGAATAGAGGACTTCAGAACTGTAAAAACCATTTCAATGGCATTTTCTTAACTTTAAGAAAAAATTACGTGTTTCTTAGCTTATCTTGATATCGGTCATCTGAACCACCGCCCCCCGACAGCCAATCTCATATGAAAGATTAGTATTTCCCCCATTCATTCAATTTTTAAGATAGAAGAAATATAAAAGCATCTCTAGAACGCCCTGAATGCCTGCTTTACATTTCAGTATCTTTGGAAGTGGTTTAGATGAGTTAAGACGAGATTAGTCAGGGGTCGGTGTTGGCAGGACCGAGAATTTAGAGGAAATGAGGGTCGATAATTTCCATAGATGACCCATTTTGATCATGATAAAAAAACTGATAGCATTAAGCAACAAACTCCTCACGATTTCGGCATGTGGTCTAAGAATAGAGGATTCCAGAACTGTTTAAATCATTTCAAAATTATTTTCCTAACTCTAAAAAAAAATTACGCGTTTCTTATCTCATCTCGATTTCGGTCATCGGAACTACCGCCCCGACATCCAATCCCATAGGAAAGATTAGAATGTGGCCCATTCAGTCAAATTTTCAGATAGAAGAAATATAAAAGCATCTCTAGAATGCCCTGAATGCTTACTTAACGTTTTAGTGTCTTTAGAAGTGGTTTAGACCATTTTGAACCAGATTAGTGGTGGGTCGGTGTTGGCCGGATCAAGAATTTAGAGAAAATTTGGGTCGATAATTTCCATAATGACCCATTTTGACCGTCATAAGAAATATTGATAGTGAAAAGCAACAATCTCTTCATGATTTCGGCGTATGATCCACGATTAGGGGATTCCAGAACTGTTTAAATCATTTCAAAATTATTTTCCTAACTCTAAAAAAAAACTACGCATTTCTTATCTTATCTCGTGCGGGCTCATCCGGGCCACCGCCCCGATAGCGATTCTAATGGAAAAGATTAGAATGTGACCCATGCAGTCAGTTTTTGAGCTAGAAGAATTATAAAAGCATCTCTAGAATGCCCTGAATGCCTGCTTAACGTTTTAGTGTCTTTAGAAGTGGTTTAGAAGCTGGTCGCATCTGTCACAGTGTTAAATACCATTTCTTAAGAAATTGATTTCTCTGGTCAGAAACATCGCACAGACTTAAATAAATACTTTCTGGAAAGGTATTTGTTCAAGCTATCCATATTTGTAAGAATAAACTATATATAAGGACCGGAACTCTGTTAAAACACAAGTTCAATCAAGAATTACGGTCCCACCAACATTCTCTGTCTCACAGTGTTAGATAGCCTTTCTTAAGAAATTATTTTCTCTAGTTCAAAACACAGCACAGATTTCAATGAATACTCTCTGTAAAGCTATTTGTCTGGGCTATCCATATCTAAAATGGTGAGTGATATATGAGGCCCAGAACTCTGTTAAATCACGAGTTGAACACATACCATATGAAAGTTTAGAATATGACCCATTTAGTTAATTTCTATGATAGAAGAAATGTAAAGGCATCTCTAGAATGCCCTGAATGCTTGATTAACGTTTCAGTATCTTTAGAAGTGGTCTAGACGAGTTAAGACGAGATAGGTTGGGGGTCGATGTTGGCTGGACCGAGAATTTAGAGAAAATGAGGGTCGATAATATCCATAGATGACCCATTTTGGACATGATAAGAAAAACTGATAGCATTAGACATCAAACTCCCCACGATTTCGGCATGTAGTCCATGAATAGAGGACTTCAGAACTGTAAAAACCATTTCAATGGCATTTTCTTAACTTTAAGAAAAAATTACGTGTTTCTTAGCTTATCTTGATATCGGTCATCTGAACCACCGCCCCCCGACAGCCAATCTCATATGAAAGATTAGTATTTCCCCCATTCATTCAATTTTTAAGATAGAAGAAATATAAAAGCATCTCTAGAACGCCCTGAATGCCTGCTTTACATTTCAGTATCTTTGGAAGTGGTTTAGATGAGTTAAGACGAGATTAGTCAGGGGTCGGTGTTGGCAGGACCGAGAATTTAGAGGAAATGAGGGTCGATAATTTCCATAGATGACCCATTTTGATCATGATAAAAAAACTGATAGCATTAAGCAACAAACTCCTCACGATTTCGGCATGTGGTCTAAGAATAGAGGATTCCAGAACTGTTTAAATCATTTCAAAATTATTTTCCTAACTCTAAAAAAAAATTACGCGTTTCTTATCTCATCTCGATTTCGGTCATCGGAACTACCGCCCCGACATCCAATCCCATAGGAAAGATTAGAATGTGGCCCATTCAGTCAAATTTTCAGATAGAAGAAATATAAAAGCATCTCTAGAATGCCCTGAATGCTTACTTAACGTTTTAGTGTCTTTAGAAGTGGTTTAGACCATTTTGAACCAGATTAGTGGTGGGTCGGTGTTGGCCGGATCAAGAATTTAGAGAAAATTTGGGTCGATAATTTCCATAATGACCCATTTTGACCGTCATAAGAAATATTGATAGTGAAAAGCAACAATCTCTTCATGATTTCGGCGTATGATCCACGATTAGGGGATTCCAGAACTGTTTAAATCATTTCAAAATTATTTTCCTAACTCTAAAAAAAAACTACGCATTTCTTATCTTATCTCGTGCGGGCTCATCCGGGCCACCGCCCCGATAGCGATTCTAATGGAAAAGATTAGAATGTGACCCATGCAGTCAGTTTTTGAGCTAGAAGAATTATAAAAGCATCTCTAGAATGCCCTGAATGCCTGCTTAACGTTTTAGTGTCTTTAGAAGTGGTTTAGATGAGTTTAGCAGGATTGGTCGGGGCTCGGTGTTGTCCGGACCAAGAATTCAGAGAAAACGCGGGCTGATAATTTTCCCAGATGACCCATTTTGATCACGATATTAAAAACTGATAGCATTAAGCAACAAACTCCTCACGATTTCGGCATGTGGTCTAAGAATAGAGGATTCCAGAACTGTTTAAATCATTTCAAAATTATTTTCCTAACTCTAAAAAGAAATTACGCGTTTCTTATCTCATCTCGATTTCGGTCATCGGAACTACCGCCCCGACATCCAATCCCATAGGAAAGATTAGAATGTGGCCCATTCAGTCAAATTTTCAGATAGAAGAATTATAAAAGCATCTCTAGAATGCCCTGGATGTCTGCTTAACGTTTTAGTGTCTTTAGAAGTGGTTTAGATGAGTTTAGCAGGATTGGTCGGGGCTCGGTGTTGTCCGGACCAAGAATTCAGAGAAAACGCAGGCTGATAATTTTCCCTGATGACCCATTTTGATCACGATAAAAAAAACTGATAGCATTAAGCAACAAACTCCTCACGATTTCGGCATGTGGTCCAAGAAAAGAGGATTTCAGAACTGTTTAAATCATTTCAAAATTATTTTCCTAACTCTAAAAAAAAATTACGCGTTTCTTATCTCATCTCGATTTCGGTCATCGGAACTACCGCCCCGACATCCAATCCCATAGGAAAGATTAGAATGTGGCCCATTCAGTCAAATTTTCAGATAGAAGAATTATAAAAGCATCTCTAGAATGCCCTGAATGCTTACTTAACGTTTTAGTGTCTTTAGAAGTGGTTTAGATGAGTTTAGCAGGATTGGTCGGGGCTCGGTGTTGTCCGGACCAAGAATTCAGAGAAAACGCGGGCTGATAATTTTCCCTGATGACCCATTTTGATCACGATAAAAAAAACTGATAGCATTAAGCAACAAACTCCTCACGATTTCGGTATGTGGTCCAAGAATAGAGGATTCCAGAACTGTTTAAATCATTTCAAAATTATTTTCCTAACTCTAAAAAAAAATTACGCGTTTCTTATCTCATCTCGATTTCGGTCATCGGAACTACCGCCCCGACATCCAATCCCATAGGAAAGATTAGAATGTGGCCCATTCAGTCAATTTTTCAGATAGAAGAAATATAAAAGCATCTCTAGAATGCCCTGAATGCTTACTTAACGTTTTAGTGTCTTTAGAAGTGGTTTAGACCATTTTGAACCAGATTAGTGGTGGGTCGGTGTTGGCCGGATCAAGAATTTAGAGAAAATTTGGGTCGATAATTTCCACAGATGACCCATTTTGACCGTCATAAGAAATATTGATAGTGTAAAGCAACAATCTCTTCACGATTTCGGCGTATGATCCATGATTAGGGGATTCCAGAACTGTTTAAATCATTTCAAAATTATTTTCCTAACTCTAAAAAAAAACTACGCATTTCTTATCTTATCTCGTGCGGGCTCATCCGAGCCACCGCCCCGATAGCGATTCTAATGGAAAAGATTAGAATGTGACCCATGCAGTCAGTTTTTGAGCTAGAAGAATTATAAAAGCATCTCTAGAATGCCCTGAATGCCTGCTTAACGTTTTAGTGTCTTTAGAAGTGGTTTAGATGAGTTTAGCAGAATTAGTCGGGGCTCGGTGTTGTCCGGACCAAGAATTCAGAGAAAACGCGGGCTGATAATTTTCCCAGATGACCCATTTTGATCACGATAAAAAAAACTGATAGCATTAAGCAACAAACTCCTCACGATTTCGGCATGTGGTCCAAGACTAGAGGATTTCAGAACTGTTTAAATCATTTCAAAATTATTTTCCTAACTCTAAAATGACGCGTTTCTTATCTCATCTCGATTTCGGTCATCGAAACTACCGCCCCGACATCCAATCCCATAGGAAAGATTAGAATGTGACTCATTTCGTCAATTCTTTAGATAGAATATAAAAGTATCTCTAGAATGCCCCGAATGCCTGCTTAACGCTTTAACATCTTTATAAGTGCTTCAGACAAGTTATTAAAGACAAGATTATTGGGGGGTTGGTGTTTGCAGTAGGCCTACCCGGAATTTAGGGGAAATGCGGGTCGATAATTTCCACAGATATGCCATTTTGACCTTGATAAAAAAAATTGATAGCATGCCATTAGGCAACAAACTCCTCACGATTTCAGCACATTAACCATTAATAGGGGAAGCCATAACTGTACAAACCATTTAAAAAGTAACTGATACTTCTGAAAATAATGACCATTTTCCCATGAGCTGAGAACCATCTCCCTTTTCTCTGATTCTTCTACAAGTTATACTCCAACAATATTTCAGATTTAAGATATTTCCACTAGAAGTTTTGTAAAAACCCTTTTGAAAATGTGTCAGTGTGCTTGCGCAGTGCGCAGCTGCACACCAAAAGGGAGTAGTGCAAGGCTTTCTCACCAGGTGGCGCCCCAGACTGACCCCTGGCGCCATCTATAGGCGAGTCAAACAAGAATACACTGGCTCTATGGGCGTTTCTATTCCAGGTATCTTGTACAATTCCATGATATCATATATCAAGAAGGAGCAAATGTAGCAACAAGTTAAGCAGGATAATAAGGAACAGGAAAGTCAGAATCTAATGATGACTAATAATTGAGAAGATATCTCAGTAATGCTAAGGTAATGGCCAAAGACATATTATTTATTTTCAGTACCATTTTATAGATACATGTACTCTGCTATTAAACTGCAATCAATGTTCATGGGATTGGGATATCTTATAAATGGAGAAACTTTTGAAGCCGTATTGTGCTTTCATTGTATTTCATGCTCCGTGTCCTTTATCGTCATGATGCATGAATGCAGCAGTGACAGGTCTATCCCGCAGCTAACCCAGCTAACAACGAAACGTTATTTTACGTCAAAATAACGCTTTAAACTTCATATAACGTTATGCCATAGTAATGAGCCTTAGAGAACCGTTATATAACGTTGTTAAATATTGTAAATGTATAACCGTATTTGTTTGCTGGGACTTACCAGGGCAGCCTAATGCACCATGCCGACCCAACGGAGTTGATAGGGGCCATAATAACGCCACTAGCGCATTAGGCTATGGGGGCCGCCATCTTAACTCAGAGCAATG